>OW285239.1:133261750-134609554 GCA_935421215.2 Melolontha melolontha
GATTAGGACTAAAATAAAAGACTTTAATGACGTTATAGAGAAAAAAACAGGTAAGTGAATGAATTAATTAAATTATGAAAGTATAAAATGTATCATGTCACGTGATAAAATAAACAACAATAAAATCTAGGTTAAACAACACAACAAAATGAATGTGACATGAGTGAAGCTAAATGCATAAAAGAATTCTATTATTAAATTTAATAATTTAACAGGAAACTGTATTCTTCGTAACTTAGCTTAGAATATATTAATCTTAAAATGCAACATAGGTTATATTTATTAAAAAAATAATTTGATGGTGGTTTTATTTGTTGAAGTGAAATTAATTTATCATTTTCAAAAATTCGTATGATGTTTAAAGAATACTTATGTGGACCTGGACAGGAATTAGTAATTCTGGACTTGGCTGGTGGATCCGTGAATGCAGGATACAAGTATGAACGGGCGATCGGATGGCGCCCCACCCGCTTGGTATTCGCTCTAACGGCTGGCTTTCCCGGTGAAATGTAATTTTCGTTTTCTTGGACACCGGTTATCGACTGGACTCGCAAAATGCGTTAAACAGGACCTGGATATACTGGTAAGGGTTGACTAGGTTCGATGTATAGGTATTTTAGATTTATTAATGCTTTTTCTTTTAATTTGCAGAGAGGCACTTAAAATATGTCGAGGTGTTTTTTCGAGATTTTTCTTCTAGTGACGCCAACTCTCCTTTGTTTTCAATCCTCACTTCTGATACGTCCAACTGTATGTATTTTTATAATCTCGACATTTTATTATAATGAAAATGACAATTTAATTACTCTAAATATACATGTGCTTAATATAAATATTATAGTTTATTTTAGTGAGCAAATGAATGACGTGTGGATGTTGACAATTGTATATAATGCTAATTTTATAGTGGGGATAATTCCCGCTGTAATTATTTTAAATTAGTACAGTCTCGCCTAAATAAATGGCGTCATTTATTATCGATCAATTAAGTTGAAATATCTTTGGAAATACAAGATAACGGAATGAAATGACTAATGCAAATGAAAAGATAAAAATAAACAAATATTAGAATGAATTTTAAACAATTAAAGACGCGAACTCAACTTTATTGATATTACATAAGAAGAATTCAGTTTCAATATTTTTTAATTATTCTAAAGATTACATATATACATTAAGATTCTATCTTTTGCTAACTGAGGCATTCTTAGGTGTAGGCTTGACCTACATCAACTTATATATATTGTGATAATATCTATTGCAACGCAAATCATACGAATTCTACTTATCATCATACTAATTTGAAAAATTTTGTCTACGTTGGGACTTGAACCCAAGTCTACGGTTTGCCGGACCGTCGCTTTAACCAATTAAGCTACGATAGACCTTGGTTCAAGTTTATTAGAAACACCTTATAAGCCGACGATGTTAATAATTCAGATGTCAGTTTTGAAAGTTTGAAGTTGCTAATTTTTACTCCTTAGTTATTAATATATGTAGATAATTTCTTAGCCGTTCATTTAATATACCATTTGATAAATTCTTGGAGTTTTCGGCTTTTATGTTAAATATTTTCAAATTAATATGTTATTTTGCGAGGTAAATGTGAATGTAAACATTGCTGTCTACATTTAAAATATTTAATATAAAACCCGGAAACTCCAAGAATTTATCAAATTATATATATAGTAGATTAATTAGTTGGCGATTTAAGGTCTGGTTTTATATTTTAAATTCTTTGAGAAAGGCATCATTTGCCGAAACATGTAAGATTGTTTTAAATATATGCATTTTTAAGTAAAACCTGACCTTAAAACACCAACTAATTAAATCTACCATAACATACAAAAGTCACGAAATAATTATCAAAACTAGCAATAGCAAAGCATTACCGAGTTCAACTAGTTAATTTTGTATAATCTAATTATTTTAAGTGGTACATACGAGTGTATGTAGTTTCATTATAGAATAAAAAATATTTAATATATATTAGAGAAGTGGAATGTTGTCATAAAAATCGTGGTTGCGTTACTATATATAAATTAGTTAAGTAATATTTAAATCCTTAAAACCTCCTGTAATTTGTCCTACCCTTGAAATTAATGTCCTCTTGCCTTTTTTACATTATCTAGTTAATGAATGAGCCCTCGGCGGCATTTAATATAATGTACACTTTTTCTCGCATAAGACCTTAAAAATATGGTGGACTTTGGATAAAAATTTTTAATCGTTTTAGAGAGAAGCTGTTTTATAAATGTTGTACGAAAACTTGTGAATTTTCTAATTTTATTACATTAAACCACTATTGTAGTTGCAAGAAACAGAAAGAAACAAGAAAGAACCCTACCAACAACATAAATCAATAAACACTAAATACGTATATTGGCAAGTAAGAGTTTATTGGTTTATATCGTGGTTAGGAATTTGTCTTGTTTCATCCTGTTTCAGATTTCAAGCCACTGTCTACACCAATTCGGAGTATTGTAAGAGATAATGTTATAATAATGTTTTCCGTTAACACTAGTTCTTGTTTTATATTCTTTTTCCATTAAATAGACGTGTTACAATAAAGATTGTTATTAAAACTTCACAGAATTTAACTTTAACGTTATAAAAGCAAGATTGTAAATAAATCCAGTTGTTAAAACAACAGCACTCGATCTAACTTCTACGCATGCACGACAGCATTTCTAACCTCGTGATCTTCAATGTGAGAAGTACTGTCTCGTAGCGTCATCTACATTTAAATAATAGTACTGCTACTCTTGTATATTGGTAGGCGCTCAACTTTCTTTCTACTGGTCATATCGAGGATTTCAATAGCTTTAAACTCTCTTCGGACAACGCGGAATATTTTGAAAAAAACAGTGCGTAAACCTGTCCAGTAAATTTAATTTTTAATATTTAAAATAAATTAAAATAGTTGCAGGTGTATTTAAGTTTTTTTCTAACCGAACTATTGAGTAGTTGTTTTTGGCTATTTCCATCGTCTGTAGGATTTGAATAGTCCGACGTTTCGGCAGTCAATCTACTGCTGTCTTCAGGGTAGCCCTGAGAAGCGCTACCCTAACTCGTACAAACGCATCATCAACAACTTCTCGTCATAATCGAACTAAATTATAAATAACCCAACTGGTTTTATATTTTAAATTCTTTGAGAAAGGCATCATTTGCCGAAACATGTAAGATTGTTTTAAATATATGCATTTTTAAGTAAAACCTGACCTTAAGACACTGTGATGTTGGGCCTTTGGGTAGCCCACGGGATAACAGGTAGGGCGACTTATGGTAAAGTAAGACACTCACGAAGTTTGGGTAACATCGTATAATTAATATTTAACACTTAAAACTGGATAACAATAATATACATTCTTACTAACTAGTATGTAGACTGAATGCGTGAACGTGACTGTGTAAGTGAATATATGAATGTCTGTTATATATCATTAGCTCATCCTCGTACTACTTAGGGAATGTTATACAACCCTGACATGCAACTTGTGTTTGAAAACAACTCGCGTGAGCGAGGACGTATTTGTAACATGCGTTACTGGAACGAGGCTGTGGCCTGGTTCAGATTGTTTGCATACACATGGATTGCATTACGTTATCACATCACCCTCCCTGGGGGTTAAGAAAAATAACGCTGAGGCGTTTGTTTTTCTTATGTTAAAATCTATACCTTTATTATTCTTGTAGTACGGTGATTACTAAAAATATGACATATACTACTAATTTTAAAAATAGTTGCTTATTTATTACATGTATACAAGTTTCTTATTTCCTACTAACATATTTACACTTATTCTAACACTTATACTAATTGACATATTTGTATTTGCTTTTAGGCGTGGTAATGCTTAAGGCGGTTTTTGTGTATTTCGGTGTCTTTACCGTTTATGCAAACTGTTATGTTTGGCGGCTTGTCTGTTTTAGTTACTATAAAGGGGCCGTTATACAGTGACTCAAGTTTATTCCCTGCTTCGTTTTTTATTAAGACCTGATCGCCGACACAAAAGTGTGTGTGCCTGCGATTTCTATTTAACTTTTCTTGCCTTTTAACTTTCGATAGGATCAAATTATGTTTCGCATCGTGCAGGGCTGTCTGGAGTCTGTATTTCATTTCTGCGGCGTAATTTTCAAAATTGAATAGCGGTTCTATCGCGTTTGTTATTGATGAAGGTAGGGGATTGTGTTTACCGAAAACTAACTCATGCGGTGTATATTTGGTTTCAGTATGCACTGTGTTATTAAACGCAAAGCACCAATAAGGTATCCAAGTCGACCAATTGTCTTTATGGTTATCTAATTGGATTCGTAGGTACGCTCCGAGATTCTTATGTGTATTCTCTAATGCGCCTAACGTTTCGTGGTGGTAAGCAGTTGATCTTAATTGCTGTATTCCTAACAGTGAGCAAGTTTCCTTGAAAACTGCAGCCATAAACTCTGTTCCTTGGTCGGAAGCTATCTGTTCGGGAATAGCGTATCTTAATATAAAATTCTCGACCAGGGCTCTGGCTACTGTGGCAGCTTCTTTGCTTTGAATAGGATATGCTTCCACAAATTTTGTTAGTTCGCATTGGAGTGTCAAGATGTACTTGTTCTCCTCGTGGTCTTGGTTTAGTGGACCTACTAGATCTACAAAAATCTTTTGGAAAGCGTATGACGATGTGGTCGTTACCTTGATTGGTTCTTTGTTTGGTATTGAGTGCTTGTGTTTTTGGCAATCACTACATCGTTTCACGAATGATTCGATGTCGTGCTTTAGTTTTGGCCAATAATAAAACCTTTTGATCTGGTTAAATGTTCGGTTTACTCCTCCGTGTCCTCCTGTACGTAGCATATGATAATCGTTGATGATTAGTTGCTGTGTTTCGTAGTCTTCAATTCTTACCACTCCTCCTATTACGTTTATCTTTAAATCGTTTGGCTCTCTCTTCTTCCATGGAATAAAATTTCTCAGGAAGTCGCTGTTCCTGGAATTGTCTTTGACTATACATATTTCCTGTATGTCGTGTCCTGCGCAGAACTCCTGGAGTGTAGCCAATAAGCGCATGTACTGCTGGGGACTCATTGTAACTACAGTCTCCTTCATAAAAATTGTGAGAGCATCTTCGTCGTATAGGAATACTTCCTTGGAACGCATGCTTGTTCCGTTACGACGCTGGAGGGAATTGAAGCTTGCCTTGTCTATCACTCGAAGTTCGATAGACCCCGCTGGCCTTTTCAACAGTTCCACAACCCCGGGGTGGCCTACCCTGGAGCCGGTGGATTCTGTGACTGCTGGGGTCGTAATGGTGTGATCGGCAGCTACCTGTCTTGACTGAGCTCTAGTCGTAACAAAAATGCTGTCGTTAATCCCATTACTAACCTCCTTCAAGTCGTTGGAATCTATCTCTATCCGTGATAAGGCGTCTGCAACTACGTTCTCTGAACCCTTAACGTAATTGATGATAAAATCGTATTCTTCTAACACTAATCTGAATTTCGTAAGACGGCTAGACGGGTTGGTCATTCCAAACAAATATACTAATGGCCTATGATCTGTGAAGATCTTGAATTTTCGACCATATAAGTAAGGCCTGAAATGCTTCACTGCCCAAACCACGGCTAATAACTCTTTTTCAATTGTGCAGTAGTTCCTTTCCGCTTTGTTTAGGGATCGACTGGCATAAGCGATTGGCCTGTCGTTGCCGTTGGATAGCACTGCACCAATTGAGTAGCCGGATGCGTCTGTTTTTAGAGTAAACATGTTATTCGCATCGAAATCTGGATATTGCAAAACTGGTGGTGTCTGTAGGGCTAGCTTGAGCTTTTCGAATGCCTTTTGTTCCACATCGGACCATGTAAAAATCACATTTTTCCTTGTAAGGTTGTTCAAGGGATTCACGATGTTGGCAAAATTTGGAATGAAGCGTCTATAATAGTTGGCGAATGCGACAAATCGTTTTACGTCTTTTGCGTTCTTAGGAACCGTGTATTCCATTAAGGCTTTTATGTTGGAAGGGTCGGGTGAGACTCCTTCCGCCGAAATGACGTGTCCCAAATATAAAATTTCCTTTCGTAAAAAATCGCATTTGCCTGGGTTAAGTTTAAGATTAACCTTTCTTAGCCGTTCCAGTACTCTAACTAAATTCAGATTGTGTTGTCGGAGATTGTTGCCGAAAACTATGAGATCGTCAAGATATATGAAACATTGTTCATAATTAAGTCCTGACATTGCTATTGTCATGGCTCTAGAAAAAGCGCTACTACTTGTTTTTAGTCCCATTGGAAGTCGACACATTTGGTATTGATCTTTGCCGGTAGTAAATGCTGTGTAGGGACGGCTTTTGGGTTCTAATTCTATCTGGTGATAGCCTTGTGCTAAATCTAAATGAGAAAAATAGACTGCGCCTGAAAGCGAGTCTAAGATCTCGTTGATTGATGGCAATGGGAATTTGTCATCGACTATCTGCTTATTTAACAAGCGGTAGTCGATCACTATCCTCCACTTCCGGTTTCCGTCCTTATCCTTTTTCTTGGGAACTAATAATAGTGGGGATGACCACGGTGACTTTGCCTTTTCTATAATGCCATCGGACAAAAGTTTCTCTACTTGTCTGTCGATCTCATGTTTTTGCGAATGTGGCAATCGATAGGGTTTAGAATATATCGGATTTATCTGCGGGTTAACCTGTATGTCTCCCCTGTATATGTTCGTGTGCGTAAGCTTATCTGAATCAAGGAAAAACACGTCGCAATACTTAGCGATAATTTTTTGCATCGTAATGTTTTCTTCTTTGTTTAGATGTGAGGTGTTTACTGTTTGTAAAACTTTGTCGACGCGTTCGACTGATTTAGTGTCATTACACCTGAAACTGCAGACGTTGTATTTATCAAGGTCTGTTAACGTAGGAGCGAAGTTCTTCAATGTCGCGTCGCTATCTCTTGTATTCAATATTCTTACGGGCACTAAACCATTTTTTGGGGTTACAACAGAGCCTGCTATAAATATACCTGGGGCAGCTTCCTTCTGGGAAACTACACAATCGCTACACGTACTTACTTTAAAATATTTGATTATTTCACAACGAGGCGGAATATTGACAACCGTGTCCTCGTCGGAATGCATTGGTAATGTAATTTGCTGACCTTCAATTGAAAACGTAATATTATATTTCTCGTAGTCTATAACGGTGTTGTATTTGGCAAGTATGTCGGAACCGATGATACCTATAAATTTGTTATCGTTTACATTTTCTAATACTGCAAATTTGTGCCTGACCTTGGCCTCGCCTAGGTTTAGCGTAATGAAAGCGGATCCGTTTGTTTGTGTTTTGCCGTTGATGCCGACTATGTTTACCTTGTGTGTTTTATCAACAATTATGTTTGTATAAATAGAATTTAAAAATATAACACTTATCGAAGCACCTGTGTCAACTAGAAATAGATTGTCTTTATTATTGAAATATGAATTAATATATGTTAAACCGTCGAGGTTAAAAAAATGTTGACTGGAATCTGTTTTTAGTTGACGACTCTTCGAAAAAATGAATTATCGTTATTATCGTCGCGCTGGGTCGCGTTTGATGATACAGCGAATACTCTGTCGCGGCTATCGCGTTTGTCGCGCCTTACAAATTTCTTTCTATAATATTGATTTTGATTGCCATGTGTATTGTCATGTTGAAAATTTCTTCGTCTATTATCGTTGTTAGTTTGCCTATATCTTCGGTACCGATTGTCTTTGGCTTGTGCATGATTAAACGTAGTTTTTGAATTGTTAAACGTAGCTTTTTTTGAGAAATGATAAATTGCGTTGCTTGCGGGGTTAAGTATCTGTTCGTTTGCAGCCTCCTGAATCGCGTCGCTTAATGTGCTAGGGTTGCGAGCTTTTATTAATAATTTTATGTTGGGGTCGCGGAGTCCATTTGCGAATGTATTAACTGCAATTTGTTCATTTGCAGAACGGAATTTATCTACTAACGTGTCGTCATCGCCTGCTTGCGTGATTGATAATTGCGCGAGCAGATCTTCTACTGTCTCGCCGTATTCGTTTATCGTTTTCGCGCCTTGTTTCGCATTGTATAATTGTGACGTTAATGCTGCGACCGATTTTTTCGTAATGAAATAGCGTTTTAAATCTGTAATTAAAGCGGCATTGCTGGGGTATGTTTTGAGTAACCTTAATTTTGCTTTAGGGGATAACCGTGTTTTTAGAACGTATTTGGTTAAACTTTCCTTTCCCGCGTTATTTAACAAAGCGTCATATAATTCGATCGAATCTATAAGTTGCAGAGTTACTTCTTCTTTACCGTTCATTACAGGTAATAAACTTGAGGCAGTGCGTAAATCGAAATTCTCAGCCATGTTGCCAATTGTTACATTTAAATTACTTAATCTGTTATTTAAAATTTCTGTAGCCTCATCTAACGTCGCGGTAATGTCTTTAATACAATTTTTAGTTGCCTCCCGGGTACTTAAACTATGTGCTACTTTATTAAAATTGTCCCTTATTTCATACAATCTAAGGTTAAAATTGTCTATTAGCGCTTGTTTGCGCTTAATTACGTTAATATCACTCTTATTACTAACATTGTCTTTCCTTAAATTGCTAAAAAATACCTTTACTTCTTCGTATATTTGTGTGAATTGGTCGGGGGCGGACATGGGTGTTAGACTAGACCTTCTCCTGGCTTCGGTGGAACTCCAATTGAACCTGAGCGGATAGGGCCTTCGTCATCCTCTTGTTCACGTGCCGGTATACACCGTAGCAGCAGCAGGACGTTAATATTACCATAACTCCCACGAATGCCACTACGCCGAGGATGTCGATGGTGTCTACGTTGTTTTTTATGTTGGCGTCATTGCCAGCAATGATTACCTCTTCCTTCGTCGCGTAATTGCCCATTTTGTGATCTTGACCTGCTACACTGTAGGTTTTTCCTTCCTTGGTCCGTTCCGGCTTCCTACATGTTCCCTGCAGTCTTAATTGACTGGCAGAATGGTCCTGAGCCGTAGGTAGGCAGAATCGCCATGTGATGTTGGGCCTTTGGGTAGCCCACGGGATAACAGGTAGGGCGACTTATGGTAAAGTAAGACACTCACGAAGTTTGGGTAACATCGTATAATTAATATTTAACACTTAAAACTGGATAACAATAATATACATTCTTACTAACTAGTATGTAGACTGAATGCGTGAACGTGACTGTGTAAGTGAATCTATGAATGTCTGTTATATATCATTAGCTCATCCTCGTACTACTTAGGGAATGTTATACAACCCTGACATGCAACTTGTGTTTGAAAACAACTCGCGTGAGCGAGGACGTATTTGTAACATGCGTTACTGGAACGAGGCTGTGGCCTGGTTCAGATTGTTTGCATACACATGGATTGCATTACGTTATCACAACACCAACTAATTAAATCTACCATAACATACAAAAGTCACGAAATAATTATCAAAACTAGCAATAGCAAAGCATTACCGAGTTCAGCTAGTTAATTTTGTATAATTTAAAAAAGGTATATAACCCCTTACCACAATTATTAGTCGTATCCTAAATACGTATTTCGACAACTAAGTTGTCATCATCAGTAGGTAAAAACTACTAATTAAAGTCACACGGGGCACAATAAAGTAAGATAAACGCTTCCGCACAACTACTATACACTGCAGCCCTGTAAAGACCTGTCAGTCTTTACAGGGCTGCAGTGTATAGTAGTTGTGCGGAAGCGTTTATCTTACTTTATTGTGCCCCGTGTGACTTTAATTAGTAGTTTTTACCTACTGATGATGACAACTTAGTTGTCGAAATACGTATTTAGGATACGACTAATAATTGTGGTAAGGGGTTATATACCTTTTTTAAATTATACAAAATTAACTAGCTGAACTCGGTAATGCTTTGCTATTGCTAGTTTTGATAATTATTTCGTGACTTTTGTATGTTATGGTAGATTTAATTAGTTGGTGTCTTAAGGTCAGGTTTTACTTAAAAATGCATATATTTAAAACAATC
Organism: Melolontha melolontha; assembly: GCA_935421215.2. Taxonomy (NCBI): domain Eukaryota; kingdom Metazoa; phylum Arthropoda; class Insecta; order Coleoptera; family Scarabaeidae; genus Melolontha; species Melolontha melolontha. Next base: position 133,271,761 of record OW285239.1, read on the forward strand.
TTACATGTTTCGGCAAATGATGCCTTTCTCAAAGAATTTAAAATATAAAACCAGTTGGGTTATTTATAATTTAGTTCGATTATGACGAGAAGTTGTTGATGATGCGTTTGTACGAGTTAGGGTAGCGCTTCTCAGGGCTACCCTGAAGACAGCAGTAGATTGACTGCCGAAACGTCGGACTATTCAAATCCTACAGACGATGGAAATAGCCAAAAACAACTACTCAATAGTTCGGTTAGAAAAAAACTTAAATACACCTGCAACTATTTTAATTTATTTTAAATATTAAAAATTAAATTTACTGGACAGGTTTACGCACTGTTTTTTTCAAAATATTCCGCGTTGTCCGAAGAGAGTTTAAAGCTATTGAAATCCTCGATATGACCAGTAGAAAGAAAGTTGAGCGCCTACTAATATACAAGAGTAGCAGTACTATTATTTAAATGTAGATGACGCTACGAGACAGTACTTCTCACATTGAAGATCACGAGGTTAGAAATGCTGTCGTGCATGCGTAGAAGTTAGATCGAGTGCTGTTGTTTTAACAACTGGATTTATTTACAATCTTGCTTTTATAACGTTAAAGTTAAATTCTGTGAAGTTTTAATAACAATCTTTATTGTAACACGTCTATTTAATGGAAAAAGAATATAAAACAAGAACTAGTGTTAACGGAAAACATTATTATAACATTATCTCTTACAATACTCCGAATTGGTGTAGACAGTGGCTTGAAATCTGAAACAGGATGAAACAAGACAAATTCCTAACCACGATATAAACCAATAAACTCTTACTTGCCAATATACGTATTTAGTGTTTATTGATTTATGTTGTTGGTAGGGTTCTTTCTTGTTTCTTTCTGTTTCTTGCAACTACAATAGTGGTTTAATGTAATAAAATTAGAAAATTCACAAGTTTTCGTACAACATTTATAAAACAGCTTCTCTCTAAAACGATTAAAAATTTTTATCCAAAGTCCACCATATTTTTAAGGTCTTATGCGAGAAAAAGTGTACATTATATTAAATGCCGCCGAGGGCTCATTCATTAACTAGATAATGTAAAAAAGGCAAGAGGACATTAATTTCAAGGGTAGGACAAATTACAGGAGGTTTTAAGGATTTAAATATTACTTAACTAATTTATATATAGTAACGCAACCACGATTTTTATGACAACATTCCACTTCTCTAATATATATTAAATATTTTTTATTCTATAATGAAACTACATACACTCGTATGTACCACTTAAAATAATTAGATTATACAAAATTAACTAGTTGAACTCGGTAATGCTTTGCTATTGCTAGTTTTGATAATTATTTCGTGACTTTTGTATGTTATGGTAGATTTAATTAGTTGGTGTTTTAAGGTCAGGTTTTACTTAAAAATGCATATATTTAAAACAATCTTACATGTTTCGGCAAATGATGCCTTTCTCAAAGAATTTAAAATATAAAACCAGACCTTAAATCGCCAACTAATTAATCTACTATATATATAATTTGATAAATTCTTGGAGTTTCCGGGTTTTATATTAAATATTTTAAATGTAGACAGCAATGTTTACATTCACATTTACCTCGCAAAATAACATATTAATTTGAAAATATTTAACATAAAAGCCGAAAACTCCAAGAATTTATCAAATGGTATATTAAATGAACGGCTAAGAAATTATCTACATATATTAATAACTAAGGAGTAAAAATTAGCAACTTCAAACTTTCAAAACTGACATCTGAATTATTAACATCGTCGGCTTATAAGGTGTTTCTAATAAACTTGAACCAAGGTCTATCGTAGCTTAATTGGTTAAAGCGACGGTCCGGCAAACCGTAGACTTGGGTTCAAGTCCCAACGTAGACAAAATTTTTCAAATTAGTATGATGATAAGTAGAATTCGTATGATTTGCGTTGCAATAGATATTATCACAATATATATAAGTTGATGTAGGTCAAGCCTACACCTAAGAATGCCTCAGTTAGCAAAAGATAGAATCTTAATGTATATATGTAATCTTTAGAATAATTAAAAAATATTGAAACTGAATTCTTCTTATGTAATATCAATAAAGTTGAGTTCGCGTCTTTAATTGTTTAAAATTCATTCTCATATTTGTTTATTTTTATCTTTTCATTTGCATTAGTCATTTCATTCCGTTATCTTGTATTTCCAAAGATATTTCAACTTAATTGATCGATAATAAATGACGCCATTTATTTAGGCGAGACTGTACTAATTTAAAATAATTACAGCGGGAATTATCCCCACTATAAAATTAGCATTATATACAATTGTCAACATCCACACGTCATTCATTTACTCACTAAAATAAACTATAATATTTATATTAAGCACATGTATATTTAGAGTAATTAAATTGTCATTTTCATTATAATAAAATCTATATACTACTACACTATACTATACACTGCAACCCTGTAAAGACCTGTCAGTCTTTACAGGGTTGCAGTGTATAGTAGTTGTGCGGAAGCGTTTATCTTACTTTACTTTATTGTGCCCCGTGTGACTTTAATTTGTAGTTTTTACCTACTGATGATGACAACTTAGTTGTCGAAATACGTATTTAGGATACGACTAATAATTGTGGTAAGGGGTTATATACCTTTTTTAAATTATTATTTAACCACAGTCTCCATTGAAAGAATTTTCAATTTTGTATAATCTAATTATTTTAAGTAGTACATACAAGTGTATGTATGTTTCATTATAGAATAAAAAATATATAATATATATTAGAGAAGCGGAATGTTGTCATAAAAAAGCAAAAATTTGACCGTACTAGATTGAGGCAACTGAAATGGTGATTAGGAATATTTTAAAATTAAATACAAAACACACTGATGGGGTCACAAATATTTGTGAAAATCAGTTCAATTGTAATTTTACAATAGATTTTAATTAAGTAATGGCCACATGAGTGAATAATAAGACTATTTTAATTTAGTTTCTTCAGCTTTTCTTGGGTATGAATTGGCTATTTTCTCCGATAGCAACGTACTGTTAAGGCCACTGGATTCAATATAAGTTAAATCTAAATTTGTATGGGATTCTGCGCGTCTGTGCTCTAAACGGACGTGGTAGTTGCAAGAAAGTTACATTTGTTTGATTTTCAGGACACGAAGTTTATCGGTCTAATGAGGACATCGGCCGAATCGACTTAACAAGCTTAGTCTATGGTTTTCACAGGGCCAAAGCTTTTCTGTTGCACTGCAAAAACAAATATTCAAACTAGTCATGAAAAAGTGGAGAAGTAGAGAAGGATGGAAGAACTTCTCAGGGTAGGTCAAAACAGTTCATTAATGGATATTAACTCAAATTTTCATTGAACCTACTCAGTAAAGATGATAGTGAGCCAATTTACAAATAGGCCCATTTTTAACTTAACAACAAACACATGAATAGATTCGGCCAAGTAGAAAAAGGAAACTATGTTCATCTACTGTGCCAATGTGAAGGTTTGACAAAAACACGGTTCTTACAAATTGGAGACCAATATCCGAAAGCGGAATTGTATTTAGAAGAACCGCTTTCGATACTACTAAGCTTAATTAAAGAAGAAGGACTGGTGAAAGAACATTTTGTGAAAACAAAAACACTTTTAATAAATATACAAATATTATTAGAATTGCTTTTGTTTTATATAAAATATGACGGTAACTTAAGGGAGTTTTAAGTATCAGAGTTGAAGTTCTCTTTGAAGTTTATTCATTGGTAATCTAGAGCTTTTTTAACAAAGCGTTTATACATTTCATATACAATGAAGACTTGATATACTTTTTACGAAATAGTTTGAATTATATTTTGTGATTGCTTTAAGGAGTATTAAAATTATAAAATTAGAATTCGCTAATAATGAAATTGGTGTGTTCAGTGACAGGAGAACAATTATAAACAAGGACTATATGAATTCTTTTTTTTTATATAGTAAGACCCAGGATGTAACACCATTGTTTTTAATTAGTCATATTGTCTACAGGATACCGTGTTCGGATTGTCGTGGGGTGTATATAGGCCAAATATCACAATGGTTAAAACAAGGTGTCACACAACACAAAAGTGATGTCCGTATTGGTAAGAAATCTTGTGAACTGGTTTATGATGCCCTTGATCTGGCACATACATTCAATTTTGGCGATGTCAGAGTTGTGGACGCTGAAAACAACCACAAAAAAGATGCTTTTTAGAAATGGTTCACATTAACGTATACACAAATAGCTTAAATTATAAGTCGGATACAAATGGACTAAGTATAATCTATTGTAATATACTAGGTGTTGGCGGTTAGTTGATCTGCCAAGTTTTGGTTTCGATATTTTTATTATGTGTATGTATATACGTTTTTAAAAGGTTGAGGTGAAACCAATAGCTAGTCAATTTAATATTTTAATGTAAGATAATCGATTTTAAGATATTTAGTTACGTCAGTACTAATTTTTAACTCTGTATTCGTAAGTATTTTATTATTAACATATTAATTAATATATTGTGGGTCTTGTTAATTTTGTAGAATCTCCTGAAGAAGCAACCAATGGTTGCGAAATATAGAGAGTGAAATGAATGAGTTTTTATTTGACAGACCGCTTACCAGTTTTAATTACTTATTTACTAATATATAGTTATATATATATATATATATATATATATATATATATATATATATATATATGAAAAAATGTGTGAAAGTCGTATCCACCCTGGAATGTGCAGACGCCAGCGTTTCATGGTTTTACCAATCATCGGTGCACCTACATCCAGGAATAGACACGACTTTCATTTCTATACGAAGTGTATATATACTAATTGTGATAAACGTAATGTTAATGAGAATTAATAATCAATAAATTCTCACATTACTGCCAATGCCGCTCTAATTCGTTGCATTAATTTCTACACCTGACAAAATCACATTTGCCTAAGAATGTAGCTGCAACGCGTCGCGGCGCCAACTGACCGAGTTGTACGGGAAAATGAAAAAATGTGTGAAAGTCGTATCCACCCTGGAATGTGCTGACGCCAGCGTTTCATGGTTTTACCAATCATCGGTGCACCTACATCCAGGAATAGACACGACTTTCATTTCTATACGAAGTGTATATATACTAATTGTGATAAACGTATGTTAATGAGAATTAATAATCAATAAATTCTCACATTACTGCCAATGCCGCTCTAATTCGTTGCATTAATTTCTACACCTGACAAAATCACATTTGCCTAAGAATGTAGCTGCAACGCGTCGCGGCGCCAACTGACCGAGTTGTACGGGAAGATTAGAGCGGCATTGGCAGTAATGTGAGAATTTATTGATTATTAATTCTCATTAACATTACGTTTATCACAATTAGTATATATACACTTCGTATAGAAATGAAAGTCGTGTCTATTCCTGGATGTAGGTGCACCGATTATTGGTAAAACCATGAAACGCTGGCGTCTGCACATTCCAGGGTGGATACGACTTTCACACATTTTTTCATTTTCCCGTACAACTCGGTCAGTTGGCGCCGCGACGCGTTGCAGCTACATTCTTAGGCAAATGTGATTTTGTCAGGTGTAGAAATTAATGCAACGAATTAGAGCGGCATTGGCAGTAATGTGAGAATTTATTGATTATTAATTCTCATTAACATTACGTTTATCACAATTAGTATATATACACTTCGTATAGAAATGAAAGTCGTGTCTATTCCTGGATGTAGGTGCACCGATGATTGGTAAAACCATGAAACGCTGGCGTCTGCACATTTCAGGGCGGATACGACTTTCACACATTTTTTCATTTTCCCGTACAACTCGGTCAGTTGGCGCCGCGACGCGTTGCAGCTACATTCTTAGGCAAATGTGATTTTGTCAGGTGTAGAAATTAATGCAACGAATTAGAGCGGCATTGGCAGTAATGTGAGAATTTATTTATTACTAATTCTCATTAACATTACGTTTATCACATATATATATATATATATATATATATATATATATATATATATATATATATATAATAAATATATAATGCTAGTGTAAAAAAATATCTTTTTATTAATATTATAACTTAATTTAATTTATATATAAGATATCTCTTGCAGGGTACTCTATTATTTTAGATCTTAATGTTCACATTAGTAATTTGATTTAGTTATAATATATGGGGTACTCGGTTCAAAAAACACGAAATAATTGAACAAAAAGCTAAATTATGCTTATAAGTTACAAATAAAAATGAAAAAAATGTTGGAAGTCTTAAAATTGTAAATATTTTTATTGAATCTTAATTAGTAGGAAATACAAACAAATGAACAAATAAACTAGTATGAATTTTGGCACGTCTATTGAACTTGACCTATAAACGATTATAGTACTGTGATCTCTATTAAATACAATAATAACTTTGTTTGGTTTTAGTTTAAAAGCTTTTAAAGAATGAATCTAAGGCAATATGTGTTTAATAAAACTGTTTTCATTCGGTAGGTAGATACCATTCTAATTGTATCTGTTTAACTATATTTAATACAAGATTTTGAAATTATTTAGATAATTATGACGGTTTACTATTATATATTTACTGTAATATGAGGATTGATCCTGAAACGAAAATACCTTGAACCTGGTAATCTGTTAAAAAAGGCGTATGGCCGTTTGAAAATGGAAGCACAGGATAGATTTGTTCTTCTGTGGACAATTTTAAGGACAGGAAAGGGAATTTTTCTTAAATCAGCGGCTGGACCGGGTATTTTTTCTTCTAAATTGGGAATATTCTCTTTTCCAACCTCTCTTGAATGTCGGGATAGGGAAAATACGTGTTCAGGTAAAAATAATTTTTAATAGGTTTTAAGGAACTTTTTATAATTGAACTTATTGATTTAACGGTGTTATTTAGATATTTTGAAAAGCGTCGAAAAACGGTAATGGCTTCTATAGCGAACGATCGAAAAGACACGATGTTCTATCTTTTGTTTTTGGAGCTGGGTAATAATAGGTAAATTTTTTTAGATAAAGATCATTAGTTTACATTAATTTTCTATCTCAATATCTTGCATAAATAGTATTTAGATTTATCATAATCATATTAGATATTTTTCAATATGGCTTTGCTTAGAATTCAACGCAATTCATTGCAAAAATGTAAATAACGAATTTCTGTTGAATTATTGAATGAATTTAGATATCAAAAATAAACATTCAAAAATTTCATTGCTGTCTACAAATTACAAAGCAAATCATACGAAATTTTTAATTGAAAAATTTTGTCTACGTTGGGACTTGAACCCAAGTCTACGGTTTGACGAACCGTTGCTTTATCAATTAAGCCAAGATAGACCTTGGTTCAAGCTAATTAGAAATGCATTATATAGTAACAGTGTTAATGATTCAGATGTCAGTTATTAAAAGTAGACGTCAGGTTTGAAAGCAGATGTCAGTAATTGAAAGCAGATGTCAGTATTTGAAAGCAGATGTCAGTTTTGAAGGTTTGAAATTGCTAATTATTACTCCATAGCTATATGTGTGTTTAGATAATTGTTTAGCCGTTCATTTAATATACTAATTTATAAATTCTTGGAGTTTTTCGGCTTTTATATGAAATATATTTATATGAAATTGCGAATTAATTGTGAATGTAAACATTGCTGTTTACAAATTACATACTAATTTGATAATATTTGCAAATATTTCATATAAAAGCCGAAAAACTCCAAGAATTTATCAATTGATATATATATATATATATATTAAAAATAATAGATTTTTATTGGTTTTAGCGACCTTTTATTGAATTTAGATGTTTGTTTGCGACCAATTGACACTAAAACATAATTTTGATTTTGAAAACACCAAAGTAATAACACAAAAAAAGAACACAAAAGCTAGAGAGGTCTTAGAAATGATACACATTTTCAAAAATAGAAAAACAATCAACGACCGGAACGAAATCGATGGGCTTTCAAAACTTTATTACCCTCTCATAAAACAATAGAAAAATTAAAAACAACCCCCCCCCCCCCCAGCACGCACAAGACAAAAACGGAAAAAAATATCTCCCATTAGAAATAACAATGTTAACTTATACCCCTAAATACGGTCCTGACTACCATGCTCATTCCAAAAAACAGAAATTAGACCCCCGCAAACTAGGGCATTAGTTCACTTACAAAATCCGCACAAGCATGTTCGTTCTAAGAAACCCGGGTGTCGAAACACATGTGGCGTATCCGTGTAGAAAAAACAACAAATGTGAGTTTGGTTTGACTTTTATTTTATTTTTCTCTTTACGTATTGTATTGTAATTCAACTTTCCTGTTCATTTTAGCCATTCTTATTTTTATTTTACGTAAGTTTCAATGTTGGATGTTGGCTCGATTTGTAATCATATTTAATCTAATTTTAAACTTAAAAATTGTTAATATTGTTAAGTCTCCAATTAATTCGTACAGATATTATTCAAATGAATGTCCCCCTACCATTCTAAGCTATTTTAAATTAATGTTGTTTAGTTTTCAACGTAAAACACTAACCTAATCCGTAATTCATTTCTTAATATAATGTTAAATTTAAAATGGTCAATTCAATTGTTATATCACACAAAACAAACACAGTTCTCATGTTCATTGTAATGATTCTTGTTTCCAGATGCTTGAAAAAGACTGAATTGATAAAGGTCGAAACGTCGCAAACAAACATCTAAATTCAATAAAAGGTCGCTAAAACCAATAAAAATCTATTATTTTTAATATTAAAACACGGCCAATAAAATAAAAAGAAAAAACAAATTTCTTTAAACATTAAATATATATATATATATATATATATATATATATATATATTTAGTGTTTAATAAGAATTTTATTTTTATTTTTTATTTTATTGGCCGTCTTAATATTAAAAATAATAGATTTTTTTATTGGTTTTAGTGACCTTTTATTGAATTTCGATGTTTTTACGACTTTTCGACTTTTATTAATTCAATTAGACCAACAATACTAAATAAAGTAAAAACAATTTTGTCAGAAAACAACTATCCACCACAATTCATACAAAAAATTATAAAACTTAGACTCAATAAAATTTATAACAAAACAAACAACCAAAACAATAACAAAATAACCAATGAATTCACATATATCCCCACACCCTATATAACTGGATTATCTGAAAAATTAGACAATATATTCAAACCATTTAATTTTAAAATAGCACACCAAAGCGGTAATAACCTAAAATTCCTACACACCAAACTTAAAGACCAAACACCTACACTAAAACAATCACACACAATATACAACATACCCTGCAAAGACTGTGACAAAATATACATAGGCCAAACAAAACAGTTACTACAAGAAAGATTGAAAGGTCACAAATACGCAAAAAATCAAACTGCTTAAAAAAGACACCAATTGATACTTAAACATAATTTTGATTTTGAAAACACCAAAGTAATAACACAAAAAAGAACACAAAAGCTAGAGAAATCTTAGAAATGATACACATTTTCAAAAATAGCAAAACAATCAACGACAGAAACGAAATTGATGGTCTTTCAAAACTCTATTACCCACTCATAAAACAATAGACAAATCAAAAAAAAAAAAAACCCCTGCACACACAAGACACAACAGAAAAAAATTAGCTCCTATTAGAAAAAACAACGTTAACTATATACCCCTAAATACGGTCCTGGCCACCTTGTTAATTCCAAAGAACAGAAATTAAAACCCCGCAAACTAAGACTTAGTTCACTTACAATATCCACACAAGCACGATCGTTTCCTAAAGAAAATAGGGTCTCGGATGTTAATATTTAAAAAAAAAAACACATGTGTCACACAGAATGCGTACCCTTGTAAAACCAAAACGAACAACAACTGTGAGTTTATTTGTCTTTCCTTTGTTCTCTTTACTGCATTCGTAGTGTATTTCAACTTTCCAATTTATTCATACAGATTTTAATCACTTTAATGTCTCCCTACCTATTTCATGTAAGCTATTTTTTATTGTAATTTTATTTAATTTTCAATGTTAAACGTTAACTTAATTTTGTAATTCATTGTTTAATCTAATCTTAAATTTAAAATTGTTAATTTAATTGTTATGTCTCCAATTCATTCACACAGATGTTAATCACTTTAATGTCTCCCTACCTATTCATTTAAGCTATTTTTAATTTATTTATTTAATTTTCAACGTTAAATGTTGACTTAATTTGTAATTCATTGTTTTAATCTAATTTTAAAATTTAAAATTGTTAATTTAATCGTTATATCTATCACACGAAACAAACACAGTTTCTCATGTTTTCATGTAATAATTCTTGTTTCCAGTTACTTGAAAAAGACTGAATTAATAAAAGTCGAAACGTCGTAAAAACATCGAAATTCAATAAAAGGTCGCTAAAACCAATAAAAAATCTATTATTTTTAATATATATATATATATATATATAGATAATTATTTCTTGACCTTTGTATGTTATAGTAGATTAAATCAGTTGGCGATTTAAAGTCTGTTTTACTTTGATATGTATATATTTAAAATACTCTTACATGTTTCGGCCTTTATCATATAAATTTAATATATATATATATATATATATATATATATATATATATATATATACTTATATGTACTTGAAAAAGACTGAATTAATAAAAGTCGAAACGTCGTAAAAACATCGAAATTCAATAAAAGGTCGCTAAAACCAATAAAAAATCTATTATTTTTAATATATATATATATATATATAGATAATTATTTCTTGACCTTTGTATGTTATAGTAGATTAAATCACTTGGCGATTTAAAGTCTGTTTTACTTTGATATGTATATATTTAAAATACTCTTACATGTTTCGGCCTTTATCATATAAATTTAATATATATATATATATATATATATAATTAAGTTAAGTAAACTAATTTAAGTCTACATTATATTATAAATATAAACTGTTTTATCTGAAAGGCTTTCCAAATATTTATTATTTTATAAAATAATGGTAAAAGATTAGAATCCTAAAATCGACAAGTTAGTGGTTATAATTCATAAGTTAATACAAAGCTTTTTGAATTCTTAGATAATTTCTTTGCTCTTACTCTTTATTAGTAAAAAAAATAATTTCAAATTTCTATTTAGCATTGGCAAATTCATTATTATCTTGCAAGAATTGTTTGTTACATGCATATATCTAACGTTTAATGTTGTGTTCATTACCTTGAAACGAAAACCAAATGTTAACTAGAAAGGGATGATCCAGACTGGTAAGTATCTCGACTTCCCTAAGTACATTCTTGAGGGCGTCTCTTTCCATGCACTGGTTCTTATTCATGTACTTCATGGCGAACATTCGCTTTGTGTCCTTCTTCTCTACAATACAGACCTGTAACAATAGCGGAATGTTCAAATACGATAGGGCTCGGACTCGGTTTAGAATTTAAATTACTTTATAGGCACGACGTTTGTTTAGTGAAACGTGTCTCCGTTTCATTACAGTTGTTGTTTTCGTATGTATAACTAAAATGGGTGGATTTGGTCCTTTCATTTCGACCGTACGGTTGAGAATGAAGATGCAAGATAACGCTAACGTTAAGCATCAACAATTTCAAAATAACTAAATACTCACTGTTAATTCTAGGCGAATATATTTATGATATACTAGGCACAAGAAAGAAAAGTAATAAATATGACATTAAACATTAATTTTTGACGGCAATATAAAAAATGAGTCGTAAATCGATTTTGAGATAAATTTTATTTCAAGATATACTTTTTCGAAGGAGATTCATTTATAATCCCATGCTTTTAAGTGATGGTTTGCAATATACAAATATACTAAATAAAGATTAATGTGTATCATCCATTAATAACTTGCCCTCATATAATAGATATACAGTGCATTGCAATAACGAGCCACCTGAAATAACTCTTTACCTGCTGTGATTTATATAAAATTATGAAACCTGTGAATTTTCATATAAAGGGGACAACTTTTAGTGCCGAACTGACTATTTAAAATCATTCCTGGGGGCGCAGCGACCCCCACCATAAAAATTTAAATAGGGAAGATGGGTCTTGTGATCTGTCATTTAAAAGATTTTTTAATTCTCTTTACGGCAACATGTATCAAAAAGTCATTTTTTTTATCAGTAAGTAAAAAGTGAATTATTTGCAAACTGTGTAATAAAACACGACTATACTTTTTCTACTTCACTTTGGGATTAATCAAGTTCACATTGAGAATAAACACTTTCAAAATGAGAACAAACAATTACAAATGGAAACTGTTTTAATTATATTGTAATACAATTAATTAATGGATTTTGTAAATTATATGATTAGATCGTTTAAATTTAATGCGCCCGGTATAAATCGTTGAATATGCGCTGCATATCTTGGATAGTTTGCCGGATTTATTGAATTAACAATCAAAATAAGGTTAATGCAATTATCTCCACTAATTGTTGTAGACGAAACTCCGTCTGGTTTAAATTTTCTCTGCCCTCGGCAAGTTATTTCAATTTATTTAACATCGGACTGTAAGGACTAAGTCTTAGCAATTTATGGTTGCTGAATTCATTTTCAGTAAATACAGTTTCTATACCGGCATGGCACGGAGCATTGTCAATTACCAACACCACATGAGCTTGAAAAATGTTATAGGCTGCATGGAAACACTGACCGACAAATTGATTTGCGTCTTCAATTCTAAAGGCGCCTCTTCTGACTTCGTTGTGAATCATTCCCATATTACAAATACAGCCTATAACGTGCATATTGGCTCTGGCGCAAATAACCATTATATTGCTGCCGCGGGATCCCTTTCTTGATCGCCCTTGTCTTCTTGATATGATAAATTAAAATTTGTTTCGTCCATGTATATAATTGGCACATTATTCGCTTGATAATTTAAAAGTTGATGAATATACCACGACGTTTTATCTTATTTTCATCACTCTTTGCTCTTTCAGGTTCTTTTCGTATGTCTTTCAATATAAACAATTTGTCCAAATGTTTTCGAAGTGTTTCTTTAGATACTGTTATTTGATGTTGCACTTTCATTTTTAGTTTAAGTTCTTTTAATAATAATGTTGATATTCTCTGTGTATCTGAGCACTGGTAAGATTCTATGGTTATGGATAGTATTTTCTTTGTAAATTTTAAACTGGCCACTTCTTTTTGTAGATATAAAAATATTCATGGAGGTGTTTGTATATTCATAAAAACTAACATAAAATATAAATCAATAAAATTAGAGGACTATTGTAGTGAGAAGGACTGTTAATTTTGCGCTGTTAGACTTATTGACCTGAGTTTGATAGTAATTGTTATTTTCCGATCTCCGGAGGGCAATAGTAAGTTCTTTGTTGATCGGCTTACTGCTGCAATTGATATGGTTACTATGATGTATCCGAATGATGAAATTATTTTAACGGAGGATTTTAATATAAATTTTCTGGATGAGTATCAATGCAAGAAGTGTCTTGTTGATTTAATGAATAGTTTTAATTCAATTAGGTTGATCTTTGATCCAGCCAGGCATTGTAACGGTAAAGGTAGTTGTTTGGACAATATATTTGCCAGTGAAGCACTGGATGTTATGGGGTCTGGTGTTATGAGTTTGCACATATCTGATCACGAAGCTCAATACTTAAAATTTAAAAAAATATTTCTTTATTGAGAAATTGTCCAGTATCATTCAGCGTGTATAGTCTTAGTAACAAATCCTATTTTTCCAATTTTATCTCTAATACAGATTGGCACGAGGTGTATGCAGAGGGTACTGTGAACAATAAAACGTTAAAAGTCCTAAACATAATTGTAAGGCACCACGATGCCTCCTCCTCTCTTGTTAAAAAGCAAAGTTTTCGGACAAATATATCCCACATGCTTCGATTGTCGCCTGAACTTATAAATAAGAAAGCCTTATTAGACCTTACTTATGATGCTTTAAAAATGGACAAAGGAAATTTAAATTTATACAATGAATTAAAGAAAGATTCAAATGCTCTTCTTTTAAAAACAAGACAGAAATATTATTCTGATAGGTTAAGAAATTCCACAAACAAATGTAGAGAAATCTGGAAAATAATAAATACCGAATTAAATGGATATCCATCAACCGACACTTCAAACATAAATATATCGCCGAACGACTTCAACCATTACTTTGCGAATATGGTCACACAGTTCCCTAAGAGCCTTCTTGCTACGACTGTTTTTTCTTATGATCTACTAAAAATCAAATCCATTACCAACAAAAATTCGTTCTTTCTTGCACCAGTTACTGAAAGCGAAATCATTGAAATTACGAGATCTCTTAAGTCTAAACCCTGTAGGGATATTTATGGTATGAACAGTTCTTATCCTGAGTGATTGATGATTTCCAAAATTATACCTATTTTTTAAAATGGTGGTTGGAACGATATTGCAAACTATCGTGCCACAGCAATTGTTTCTGTGATGGCAAAGGTCTTTGAAAAACTCTTATTCAGTAAGATTATTGATTATTTTAGTAGAAATAACTTTCCATCTGTAGAACAATATGGTTTTAGACCAGGTTTATCAACGACTGATGCTATTCTTCAGCTGGTACATTTTGTTGATGACGCTTGTGAACATCGTTGCTCTGTGGAAGAACTCTTCTGCGATCTTTATAAGGCATTCGACTGCGTATCTCATGAGCTTCTATTGCGGAAACGGAGCTAATATTAGGGTTTTTTGTGGGAATTCCTTGGAATTCTTAACGTCTTACTTGCCTGATCGTAGTCAACAGGCTTTCTTCAATTCATCTGTTAGCGGGGAAATTTGCGTCAAACATGGTGTCCTTCAGGGTTCCATACTGGGGCCCTTGTTGTTCATAATTTATATTAATTATTTGGCATGTAATATTAGCGCTTATACATATAATTACTGTATATTTTTATGTATTGTAATGTATTGACATTTCTTGTTACCATGTAACCATGGAACCATGTAGCCATGGAAATTTTGGTATATAAATACACAGACCTTTTACTCAATAATCACATGGATTTTGGTAATTCTCCTTTATTAGGCCTATTTTACATTTTATTCTTCATTTATTTTGGTTTTCCCGTTTTTGCATTTATACTCGGTAAACTTTGGTTAGTTTGTGTAATAAAGTTTACATCTTGAATAGAAAGTGCCTATTATTGAACAATCCTTCTGAGTATAATTATATTTTTTTCATTATAATAATTCATTTAAGTTTAAATTTGTCAATATCCTTTAGGTTTAGTTTGCAACTCCATCCGAGGAAGACACTGTGTGTCGAAACAATTGTTATGGGATTTTACCTTAATAAAGTGGACATTAAGTAATATTGCTTTTTCATTTTTATTTCGTTATTATAATTTGCCTACAATAGAGAATTTGTTTAAATTATGAAACTTGATTGAAAAAACAAAAAGCCCAGGGTAGAGATTTCAGTGTACTCAAGCATTAGAATTCTAGAAAAAGTAGTATTTTCCATTTACAATTTATAAAAAATAGCTTCACTTTTATTAATAATGGCGTTTTAGATTTGCACTTATTCATTTTTTAAAATTTATTTCACGTTAATACATTTAATTTTGGGTTTGATTTTTTTTTAATAATAAAATAATTAAAAATAGATTACGTTTTTCATACACCTTTCATTAAATAATTGAACTAGCTTGAACGCGTTTTCCAATTATAATATCGACATATCCCTGATTATCTACAGTTAAGTGGTAATAAACTGGTTGAGTACCCTTATCGCTAATAAACTAAACTGATTATAACGGTACGGGTATTCTCCATAAACAATGACTTGTATGTGCACTATGATAGTATACTATTGACACAAATCAAATACATTTATTATCAATATTGAACGCAAGTAATTATCTAAATTAATGTTTGATCCGTTATATATAATATGGCACTGATGTAGAGTGTCGCAAAGATATTAAAATTTATAATAGAGATGTTGAATGATATGTGTATTATGGTGTTCTACAATAGAGTGGTTGTTAAAAAAATCCGTTTTCGGAGTCTATGTTACACTTGAATTTGCAAATTGTTAGCGCATTGAAAAGTGTGTCAACTTTAATTCGAAAAATAACGAAAAATTAATAGTTAGATGTTTTCGTTTTTGACTGAAAATGACTACCATCCTCAGCTTTCCTATATTTTGATAATTTTCTCGGGTATTAGTTGAATGGACGTACCTAAACTCGTTTCCAGAAATAACATTAAGTAATTAGTTAAACTCGTACCTGAAAAAATGGGCGTGCATGAATTGGGCACAATCCTAATCTCTAATTACGGATACCATTTCCCTTCCTGGGGTAACACATGAACTGGGCACTACAATTAAATCGGTCATTAGAGGATTATAAAATTAGAGGATTATAAAACCATTAGCGCACTATCCCTTATAAATAGAGTGGACCAATCCGGAGCGAAAGCAGAGGCGTAACTAACGAATTGGTTCCCGCGTGCCCCATCGCACATACGATTACTTAGTATGTTGTTCACGGTCGTCGTGTGTACACGTATAATAGCAGCAGGAAAGTGTATTCTGTGTATTTAATAATGTTGAAGGAGCGTACAGTAAAAAAACCGCTATCATCAAAGTTAGTCAATAGGTTTATTGAGAACCATCCTAGTTTATCTTACAATGGGGTAAATGTAAAATGTTTAGTGTGCAATATATATATATATATATAAACCATTTAACTAAACCAAATTTGCTACGCCACGTGATAGCGCAAGACATAAAGATAGAGACACTGGTGCCGATACAAAATAGGAAGTGTTCTTATTTGATTTGTGTACAATGATGGTTGTGTGTAATTTGCCGTTTACTTTGTTACGCAATGATTCGTTTATTTCATTTCTTGAAAAATATGGCAATGTAGAATTACAGAGCTGCACCCACTTACGACGTTATTTAAAATCTGTTCGTGTACATTTAGAAAATAAAATTAAGGCTGATCTGAAAAATAAAAAAGTGTGGTTGAGTGTGGATGAAACAACTGATAGCAAAAAAAGATTTGTACTTAATGTTATGGTGCGTAAAATGGAACCAAATCAATCCCCATCCTCAATTTTATTAGCTAGCAGACATAAAGAAGAATGTACTGCACGGGTAATTTCCAAAGTATTGTTAAGTACATTGGAAAAATTTGAAATTCAAATCCTAATGTTTGTGACAGATGGTGCCGCAACCATGCTTTCTGTAGGTCGGTCTCTTAAGGAACAGTGTGGTAACTTTTTACATATTACATGTAAAATCCATGCCCTTCATCTTGTAGCAGAACGGATCCGTAAATGTTACCCAAATGTAGATGCGTTAATATCGAGTACAAAGGCAGTATTCCTGAAATCTCCAAAACGTATTCGGAAATTTCACGAATTGTGTTCCCATACCCCTGAGCCACCACAGCCGATTCTGATACGAAGGGGAACATGGCTACGAGCGGCATTTTACTATCATAAATATTTTGATGTAAAAAAAGTGGTTTTATAATTAAATCCGAAAGATAGTGCCGCTATCGAAGAAAGTCGGAAAAATTTCAAAATAGTCCGGTTAAAAGTGATTTACAAACTATTCACAACAATTACTTCGCAATAGTGCAAGCATTAGAAAACCTACAAAATTCTTCGCTATCGTTACAGGAATCAGTGCTAGTTGTGAAAGATACACGCACAGCTATGTTCGATAGAAGACGCAAGAAATGAGTGTATTTTAAGTAAGTTTGAAAGTGTTTTAGATAAAGATTTAGATTTTGCCAGACTTAGACAAATTTGTGAAGGTTCGTCTACAGATGTGTTAAGTTGTTTCAAAAATTATTTTAATTATGCAAACATCACATCACTAGATGTGTAGCGATCGTTTTCTTTATACAAGCACATATTTTCCTCACGGCGGACGCGTTTTCGAGAAATAACTTTGGAGACGTACCTTATATTAACAATATTTCATCGCGCTTCTCCAGATTTTCAAGTCACGGAAAACGCATAAGACGGTAAATTTTTTTTTAATCATCTAATTACATACATTTTAGATTTTATTTTTTATACGTATCATCGAGAACGTTTCATAATCTAGAAAAACCGTCTTACATTTTTTTGTATCTAACATAATAACAGCACCGTTCGTGATAGTATATCTCTAGATATTGATAATGTTTCGCATGCGGGAACCAATTCGTTAGTCACGCCTATGCTTTCGCTCCGAATTGGTCCACTCTACTTATAAATACCTTCCTGTTATTAATTTTAGTTCAATACGATATTTCATGCAGTTAACGTTGTGTCATACAACATGGAATCTAGAATAATAGAGAGTGAACGTGGAAAACAACTGTTGGTGGTTAATAACTTCAAATTTACTTTTACAAAAATTTTAAAAAGTACGAATGAAAAGTTTTGGCGGTGCAGTGTTAGAACATGTAAAGCGAAAGTGTGAACACTTGGTGATGAAAATATTATATCAAAAAGTGAGGTAAATCACACTCACAAAGCCTATTTGAAGAAAGTAAACCGACAAATAGGTAAGGTAATTTATTGGACTGAATTGTAATTGTTGCTAAGTTTTGCTGTTCTATTCCAGTTAGTACTACATCTAAAAGAAAGGCTGTCGAAGAATTGACTGAGAAACCAGCAAAAGTTATACACAGTGCTATAAAGAAAAATGTTGCTGTTATGAATACTTTAACCGTAAATGTAAATGTAAAACAAACCTCCGTGCTTTGTGTGATTCTCAAACTGTTTATGTGGACGGGACTTTCGAGTATCGTTTAAATTATTTTCTTTAATTATTTACTATACATGTAATGGTAAATGGCCACTACGTTCCCCTTGTATTCTGCGTTTTACCAGACAAACGAGCCAAAACATACAAAGAGGCATTTGAAATAATTAAATTAAAATGTTTGGAAGAAAATTTAAATTTCAGTCCTCAGCATTTTGTTGTCGACTTTGAACATAGAATATTTGACTTATTTTTTTAAAATGTGTACCTAGTTGACTAAATAAAATTTGTTTTATGTGTAATCGGGTACATATTTATTTAACCCCGAAAATCTACTAAAAGGATATTACAGATTAATTAATAAGCAAAATAAAGAGTAATTAGAAGTCCGGTGCCCAATTCATGTATTTTAAAATTACCTTTTCGGAGCTCGGTGCCCAATTCATGTGTAGAAATTATACAGCAGTTGGTTGGTGCCCAATCCATGCCCGCCCGAAAAAATATACATAAACTTATCCCGAGAAGAGTAGGTACAGAAAAATAGCTTCATGAATTCGCCCCGAGTTTATCGCAGTATGAATTATATACTTATTTAAAATCTATAGATAACATATTTATTTATGCAAGAA
Source organism: Melolontha melolontha (assembly GCA_935421215.2). Classification (NCBI taxonomy): domain Eukaryota; kingdom Metazoa; phylum Arthropoda; class Insecta; order Coleoptera; family Scarabaeidae; genus Melolontha; species Melolontha melolontha. The sequence goes on from OW285239.1 coordinate 133,291,156, forward strand.
ATGAAAAATTCAGTAAGTGCCACAAAACATATTTTATTAATTAAGAATGGAATAGAAATGCCTGCTTGTGTTTTATACATGCACTAATACATATTGACATTTACATTTAACGTTTATAAAAATAAACTATACATTTAACAAAATCAAATCTCGAAACAGATCCATTTTTATACTCATCGATTTTTCTAGTAACGCACTGCTTACGTCTACGCACGATTGGATCTCGTATTCTTGCACATTCAAATAAACTTTGAATTTTTATATAAGTCTCTGTTTGAAATTGCTTCAAAATTTCAATAAAATGAAAAATTGATGGATTCGTAGAATAAAAACTGGCATTAAATTTAGCGTGGAAACATTCGCAAGCGTTTGTGCTTCTTTCTATGCTATCGCTGAGTTCTGCCCACAAACTAGGTGGAAAAACGGCTTCTTCTGAAATATAATTGTCAACCAAATAAAAGGAAAAGCGTGATAAACGTTCATCGTGAGGTTGTATTTCCGAAAAATAAAAAGCATAACAATCGCCTATTTCCGATGGATTTAAAAATGATAAATCGAATATATAGCGCAGCCACTTTTCAATTTCACCGGTTTCGTTCTTGTAATAAGGAACAAGGCTCAGATTTTGAATTTTGCGCAACCATGATTGTGCTAAATGGAATTTGCAGCCTATAACTTTGGAATCTGGAAACTCCGCTTTTATGGCATTGTGGATTGCAATTTCAAAATCCGCTACGATGACTTTTTGCTTCAGATTTAAACCAAAACTATGACTTTTTTCGCAACAGGTTAAAAAATTGTTTTGTAAGAATGCCTCTTTTTATTCGGCAGTAAACATAATGTTAGTGGAAAATAATACCCATTTTGTAATATATGCAGTGTAAATAACTTCAGAAAATGATTGGGACAGTAACTGAAATTTGTTAGGCAAGTGAACACGGCAATTTCTTCAACTTCGTCGATGATAAAGACAAAGTTCTCTTTTTTCAGTGTCGTAATATTCAAAGTATAACTTCTGCCCTAAGGGCGGTAGAGATTTTCTTCTGTTATTATATAGATTGTTGCGGATGTAATGCATACTGGCCATTTCAGTACAATCACCGTTTAAGAGAACTGTGATTATACTGAAATGACTAGTATTTTATTTTAGAGTTGAATGTATTATTTTTGAAGGCTTCTCACAAATGCCATCTGTTGCTTTACGTTTAACACTAGCACTTACTATCTGTCTGTTTAGTTTCTTCAGATTCTTTTCATGATTATGTTCCATTTCATTGCGCACAATTAAATGTTCTGCACCCAGTATAAACTTTTGCCTCACAAGAGCGATTCGAACATTGCCAACATATTTCACCACTTTCTATGGATTTGTGTTTGGTAAATTTTACAGAGTCTACAATTAGTACTTGATTTCTATAAGAATACCATAAGAAGCACTTCATAGCCAGGAATGTTATTTCAGACTGACGGATTTATATGAGACTTGAATTTTGTTGTGGTCGGAGTTGCCTCCATTTCCACTCCATTGTTTCGTATTTCCCAGGGTTGTGACGTGTTTGTGTCTGATTAGTAAATAATCGTGTGTTGTGTGTTTTTGCGCGGTCCTGTGTTGCGTGTGTACAGTCTGTCTTTGTCGCCTTTTGCGTTTAAGTCACTGGTCATCGGTTTTTTGCGTTTCAGTCATGTGTGTGCTTAATGTTTGTTGTTGTAGAGTGTGATTATTTTCTGTGTTTGCGTTACGAAGTATTGTATCTGTTCTGTTGTTGCGTTTGTGGAGTGTAATGTTATTAGCATATTGCCTAAGGCAAGTGCTAGTTCGTCAGTTGTGTTAGGTGTTGTGTTTCTTTGTTTTTGTGTCCATGGGTTCTTTGTTGGGGGTGGTGCTGGTATGTATTCGGGTTTGGGTGTGGTTTTGTTTACAGGGTTGTTTGGATTGTTAGGACAGTTAAGGAAAGTGGATAAGTGAGGACCACCGCAGTTTGCACACTTTGGTGGGGTTGTTGTGTTCGTCTCCGCATTTCATGCATTTGTAGTGTACGTTACAGTTTTTTTGGTGGTGTCCAAAAGTCTGACATTTGTGGCATTGTATTATGTCTGTCCGTTTGTTTAGTGGTTCGATTTTAATTGTGAGTCCGCAGCAGTCGTGTATGTTGTAAATTGATTTGTATTGTCTCGTCAGTTCTATTAGTACAAGTGGTGCAGGTATGCCGTGTTTGCCGTTCATTCTTTTAATTTTTAGTGTCTGGTAGCCTTGGTCAGTCAAGTCGTTTGTAATTTCTGTGTCTGTGATGAAGGTAGGAATGCCTCGCATAACTACTTTTAGTGTTTTTTCGGTTCGCAATTGAAATGTGTAAAATTGTATTTGTTCTGTGTCGAGTATGTGTTTAAGTGTACGGTAGTCTTCGTCAGTTTTAGGTTCGATGTGTATACCAGGTTTCACAAGTTTGTTTTGTACGGTGTTAATGTTGTGTGTTTTGAGTATTAGTCGTATATGTGCCCATTTGTCTTTTTCAGTTACTATTATTGGTGCGATTTTGTGTTGTGTATTGCGTGTTTCGGTGTTTGTGTTTTGTGTAGTGTTTGTTTTGTCACTTACCCTGGGTGTGCTGTTGTTTGAAGTTGACGGTTGTGGATCGTCTTCATTTGCGTCTTGTTCCATTTTTTCCTCGGTGTTGGTTTTTTCGAGGACACTGTACGAGTTTTTTGTTTCTATTGGTGTGCTTGCGTGTTCTGTTTTCTGTTTTTTTTGCTGTTTTCTTTGGATTTATAAAACTATTTGAGATATCCATGGCGAATTTTTGTAGATCTATGAGTTGTTGTTTGCTTTCTGACGGTTTTACTGAACTTGTTTCCTCTTTGGGCGATTCTAGTATTTCTATTTTTACCGTTGGTTCGGCGGAATCTATGATGAATGTTTGCGGTTGTTTTTTTAATAGATTTTGAATCTCTTCTTCCTCCGTGGTTCCGTTAATAATGGTTTCCGCGTCTTCGCGTTGCTGCGGAGTGCATCTTCTTTTAAAACTTGGATTCAGCGCTAGGTTGGTAATCGCAGAAGTGAAATATCGTCCGGCCATTGCTTCCGGGTTCGCTTTGACGGTTACCGTCGTCTGTTTAAATGCAATATACGTGTGTTCGTCTCAAAGACTAGCACACGAATGTCTGACGGATTATAAGTATATAGTATATATGGTAGATTTGGGTAAATTTTAAATTTATATAAATTTGAATTTAATTTGTATTTAATAGACAGGACAACTTTGTATTTATGTTTCCAAGAAAGTATAAATGTTTTAATATCTTGTACGGGGACAAATTAAGGTAAGGGATTAAAACACCGTAATTAGCATGGGGGCGAATTAATGTAGCAGACATTAGATAGTACCTGCTCGGGGTCGAGTTTAGGGCCGTCCAGTTGAATGCTACTGGACAATGTCTTAATATCTAGATTCAGGAAAAATTTACTAATATGAATAGCGGACCAATTTGGTGTGAATTATGGTGTATAATGTTGTTATAGAATAGCATGATTGTTAAAAGAGTCCGTTTTCGGAATTTATTTTGCCCTTTAATTTGCTAACTGTCAACGCATTGAAAAGTGCGTCAACTTTATTTCGAAAAATAGCGAAAACTTAATAGCTACATATTTTTGTTTCTGACTGAAAATGACCACCGTCTTCAGGTTTCCTCTATTTTAATCATTTTCTCGGGTAATAGTTGAATGCTACTAGATTATGTAGTAGGGTCCTAGATTCAGGAACAATTTATTAATATGAATATCGGACCAAATTGTGTCCTCAGAAACACCATATGAGAGAGCAAAAAGTTTGAAAGAATAATACAGGTCTGCAAAAAAAATATATTTTTGCAGCTGCATGGGATGTTTTTAGTAAATTTTATGTTTACTAGACTGCAGAATTAAAAAATTATCTTCATTGCCTTCCGTTACGTAAAATTTTTTGCAAAATACAAATGCAAATTTTTTCCCATTAAGCAAAAAAGATTACTTCGAGACTGGCTTTGACGAATCAAGGAATAGGCGCCACTCAGATGAATCATATTCTATTTCAAAACACTTAATTAGCACTTGTGCATCACCACAAAAAACGAGATTTTCCTCTTGGGATCTTGGAGAAAAATTTAGTGAATTCTCTCTCTCGTTGTCTGTACCATGAAAATGAGGTTCAGGGTTACAGAAGGCTTTTATTTTTTAGTTTTGAATACAGCAATTCGGAAGCATATTTTGTAAGGCCTAAAACATTAATCAGGTCATCGAGCTCGTCGGTAGTGTGGTTTTGCTGTTCTCGCCATATCATAGGAATGTCAAAACGAAATGAGTGTGTTTTACCCTTAAATCACAAACGAAGATCTTCCTCTAACCTCCTTTGTCCTGATCCCAGATCCAGACCTTGTATGAATCGAATCCCAAATTTTGAGCTTCTCTGTGGCATGTCGATCTTGAAACATGTTTTCTAATTGCTTCACTCCATTATATGATGAGTTGTCCGTAGTTAGCACGTCTATTTTCCCAAATTATTCTTTGTAATGCTCTACTGTTAATATCTGCGATTTGGATTTTTTTATATATCGAGCCTTTAGTATAACTGAATTACTTGTTTTATAGAAACGCAATATGTTTCTTACACTATATCGTCATAAAGATAAGAATTCGCCTATTTTTGCATTTGATTTGCCACTTTTAGATAAACTAACTGTAATAGATCGAAGTTTTTTATCAATCAGCTTGCCTATACCCATATTTACCCTTAAACTTACTTCTAATGCTTTGACAGATTAATGACAACCAACCGCAATTGTCTTCATGTAATTTTGCATAGCCACCTCAATATTTGGTTAATATCTAAATAAAATATAAATAATTTGTAATCACATAAAATACGCAAAACCAATGTATAATTTAGTTTTTTGTAATAAAATTAAAAAAAAAACAAGATACATATTGCTATGAATAGTGGTTTGTAGATTTAGTGCGCTACCATCCACAACTAGTTTTCCCAACTAGGTTCCTCAGCCGGAGAATTTTCAAATATGAGACTTCTATCTTCTCGGGTTCCAATTCGGAAAGACGTGTTATTTCTACAATGAGTTAGGCGCCAGTGAAAAGTTCACACAAATATTTACTTATTTTATATATTGAGCTTGAACAACAATATTGGTATGTAAAATAAATGAAACACAGGATAAAAATTTAAACTGAATATTTAATACAAAAATTAAAAAAAGAAAAAAAAATTATCTTTATAAAGTGTAAAGATTCTGTATTCCACAAAAATACATGAGGTAAAAATATTCACTGTAATATTGACAGCTGAGTGAATGAAAAAACTTCCTCTTAATTACTCCGATCAAACTTATCTAAAATAATAAAGTTTATTTTTAATTTCTCCACAGAGAACCACACTGTATAATAAGATACTGATACACGATCAAAATTTACACATGCGCAATCAACATGTACAAAAAAACCTGAATCCACTCGAACATATTTTTCAATTTTAATTATTACCAAGAAATGTTAATAATAATCTTTATTATTTATATTTCTAAAAATTAAATCTCTTAATTAACAAACTTGAATACAATAGAAATATTCTTATAATTTTAAATAACGTTTTATGATATCATAAAAAACTTAATACTTACAAAAAAAAAAACTAATGTGGAGACTCACGAACAAAGGTGCTTTCAATTTAATCAAAAATACAAAGAGAAAATATCTATAAATATCGGGAATATAAAACTAATATATCAAAACATTCAAGCACCCCGAATTAATTAATATAAAATATCAAAGGAAGCCACCTTATTCTTTCACAGCTTATAGTCGCCTCCCTGAATGACATAGGCCTTTTGATCAAATCGACCTCGAATATAAAAACCAGTTTTTATATACGCACATTTAAATACATTTAAATAACATCTTGAATATACACTTTATCTCACAATAATTGTACATTTATTTTAAATTATTTTTAAATATTATTTTAGAAAAAATCCATAGCAATATGTTTGTCAAGATTATAATAAATCAATATTGAGGTTAAAATGCGTATGTATAAATTAATAAATTTGACTGTTTTTTAAAAATGTTGGAATTTTGGAGAGTGGGTTAACTGATACGGGACGAGGCAAATTTAAAAAAAAGCGTGAAAACTGTCAGTTTACTCTAGTAATGGAGTTTATTTCTTATCGTCAAAGATCTCCTTTTTGTATACGTTAGGTTCAACAAGAGGCGACCGTATTAAAACCAGTTTTAATGGCATTGCCTATTTCAAACTGCTTTAGTTTCGAGACAAAAAACATCAATCAGTTGATGTTTGGATTTCTCGTTCATTCGATAAGTATACACACACCGCACACTTTACTGGCGCCTTTTTTACGGCAAATGAAGGTTCAGACTAGACGTGGTCCTAAAACATTATATTTGTTGAAGATTGATGTCTTTGGATAGCAACTGTTATGTAAAAGAAATTAATATTACTTGTTTTATTAATATGTATAATCTGAATGAATCGGAGAATGTGGTTTACTCTGTAAATGTTAATTAAAAAAAACCTTACCATAGTATAGCTTTAAGTCCTAGATATGAATTTCGATAATTAAATTGTCATCTTTTGTTAAGCCTATTTGCAAGATATTTAATTTTATATTTATAAATTACGACAAAAGGAGGAAAAATTTAGAAAAAAAAGAGAAATAACCAGAAAATGCATTTTCATGTAGTGGTATAAACAATACAGGACATGGAGCGGAAAGGACGGACGCATACGAGGAAATATCCAAAATAAATCAAAACTGACGATGTGGAATCTGCACGTACATTGAAAAGTCATATGACCCAACGAGAGGAAATTTTCATTGAAAAGGGATTCTAACGCGAACCACAAACTTGTTCAGACATTTTAGTTACAATTATATGTTATACGTGGTATTTTATTCGAATAATTTAGGAAACTTTAAAGTAATTTTAAGGAACTTTTTTAAGTTCACATTTAATAAAAACACTTAAAAAAATTTTCTTGGTATTTTAAAAAATAACGAACTTGGAAAAATAAAATATATTATAGCGAATTCCACATTCCATATTAAATTTAATAGACCAGAAAAATCTAGCATCATGAACCATCTATTGAATATGGATCATAACATCATGGTGGAAGAGTTAAAACTCGTGAGAGCTAAATAAACATATACGAAAGAATTTATATTATTAAAAAAAAACTCGGACAACGATCTTATCCCATATAATTGTCTCTTTTCATTCTTAAAAAAGAGGCAGAAAAAGTTGGGAGCGTGAGAATAAACAATGTGTGCGGGTTCTGGAGAGAGGTAAGTTAACGTAATTTTAGTTTGTCTTTCTTTGTGCTTATATTCAGTGTATTATACGTTGACGCTTTGTAAAGTAGTGCGCAATTATTCGTATGCCTCATGTTCGGCACTTTGATTAGTGGTTTTGTCTACCGATGATGACAATTTAATTGTCGAAATGCGTATTTAGGATACGATTATTAATTGTGATTTGGGGTTTTATATCTTTTTTAAGTTTTTACTTAACCACAGTCTCCAAAGAAAGATTTTTTAGCGAATTGCTATATAAGGTCTCCACTAACGCCATTAACCTGAAAACGATAATTTCTTGTATCTCGTCTTAGTATGCAAAGTTTCATTTTCCTGTGTACCGAGTTTTATTTATTTACTAAATAAAATTTATTATAGGCATTACTAAAAATATGTCGTGGATGTAACAAACAAACAAAAATTAAACAGCCCTCTTTAAATTAAAAATAGCATTTTATTACGTCTCTTCCCATTACTTTTCCGATAAGCGTCTCCAAGAATTTACTAATGCTCTTCCAATACATCCAGGCCGAGACAAAATTCCAGGAAAAGCTAATACCTTAAAACTTCTAAATAAATACAAAAATACATTTTACCAAAAAATTAGGAGTATATGTGTTCTTTACTATTCGGAGAAATTTATTCCCATATTTGAAAGTAATTTGTTTTTAAACGTCATTTTACGTTGGCGTTTCCAAGTGTAAACTTGCGAGTTGTGATATATAATAGCAAAAAATGCCGAAAATAGCGACTGTGCCTGGTTGGATTGCGCCGTATTCAAAATTGCGTATGGATGGAGAAAAAGTGTTTTGCGTAGCATGCTGCAAGGTTGTGAGTAAAATTTTAAGTTTATTTCCTCTTATTAATGAATTAAGTTTTTAATTATTCCTTTATCTTTTACTAACATTTATTTGATAAGAAAACAACCGATGATTTGATACATTTTTGCAGATTACAAGTGAGAGAAAGTTCCAAGCCGACCAATATATGAAAATTCCATCTCATGCTGCATAACTAACAAAGATAAAATTGGCGAAGAAGAGTCAGCAAACATTACCGCAATGTCAGCCATCAACTTCCAAAAAATTCAAACAAGAACAATTTAATGTTAGTCAAATGTTTGTGTCGGCAGATATTCCACTACATAAATTAAACTATTTAAATGTCAAGTTATTTTTGCAAAAGTACCTCAGCAAATATAATATTCCCGACGAGAGCACGTTAAGAAAAAAATATATTCGCTATATCTATGCAGAAACATTGAATAACATTAAGAAGGTTGTTGTAAACAATTATCTTTATATATGCGTAGATGAAACTACTGATAGTGTGGGCATGTGTTCATTTAATGATTGGCATCCTTCCAGCAAAATCTTCTTTATTATCATCCGAACAGTTGGAAAAGGCAAATAATTTGACAATAACAAGGTTTATACAGGAAGAATTGGCAACTATCTTCATACCGGAATCGATTCCAACAGAGAAAATTCTATTGTTTTTGACGGATGCCGCACCATACATGGTGAAGGTTTTCAACTTGAAAATCTTTTACCCAAATTTAATTCACACAACTTGCTTGGCGCACGGACCAAATCGTGTTGTAAAAGAAGTCAGAAACCATTTTTCCTTAGTAAATACTAGTATTAGTAATATTAAGAAAGTATTTTTAAAGGCATCATTACGAGTTCAGTTTTACAAACATCTACACGGCGTTCCGCTTCCTCCTCAACCAGTAATCACACGATAGGGAACATGGTTGGAGGCTGCTATTTTTCATGCAAGTCATTATGAAGGAATAAAGACAACTATTATGGATCTTGATAAGGATGCACAATCTGTGATAGATGCCCAAAAGGTGTATTCGAGTAAAGAAATACCTCAACAGTTGGCGTTTATTAAAGCAAGTATAATTACAGTTTTATTTCCACTTCTATATTGCAGTTGGAAAAACAATTTATGTCGTTAATCGAGAGCGTTGAAATATTAAACAAATTTGAAAAGTCATGTTTTGATGTTAGAGGAGGAGAGGGGGAGGCCGTAAATGTAAAATTTTTAAGTGTAATAACAAAAAATGGGGATTTTAAAAAGCTAAAGGACATTGCTAAAATCTTGTGTGGTGATTCAGTAGAAACTCTTGAGTTGACAATAGATGATATTTCTAATTTGAAATATGCTCCTATAACAAGCGTCGACGTAGAACGAACTTTTTCAATATATACAATATACATACATGTTTTCAGACAACCGTCACAGTTTTTCTGTTGACAACTTTGAGAAATATGTGATTGTAAATTGTTTTCGTAGTTAATTATATTGTAAAATTTTCTAAATAAACTTGTAGTAAACATAATAGAATATTTTTTTTCTATAGTATTCCATTTTCTAACATTTCTCGTATTTTTTCCCTGTATATTTTTCACAAGGAAGTGCATATTTAGGCTAAAACATCTGAATATTTATGCGCATAATTTCAGTTCTTTTTTTTGCATATAATCCGGCCTTTAATGATCATATTGTTCCTAGAGGACATACAGTAAGTGGACTGTAAGACATCAGTTGGATTCTGCATTGAGACAATGCTCAGGCCTACAGATCAGTGATTTGTCAACGAACACTTGAAAAGTACGAAAATTTCAGTCGAAGTAAAGCTAAACAGACTGTCAAAAATGGTTCCTCATATATTTATGATAAGTGGACAAAACGATGGGACAAGTGGTACTCAGAAAACTAAGCATAATTTGAAATATTAACAGATATATATATATATATATATATATATATATATATATATATATATATATATATATATATATAAGGAAATAGAATATAATAGTATATATAATGTTAAATTATTACGCAAAAATATAGTTCTGAAAATTAGTCTATATTCACAAATATTATTATAAGAAAGTCTTTTCTAGGGTACCATGGAGACAGCCGCACATAGTAATAACAATTATACACATAATCATTTATTTACCTGAAATTTAAAATTTTAATCAAATATATTTCTAGGATACTATAGACTTTATCGTGAGTGCATCTGCACTGGCTCGTGATTTAAAAAAAAATACGTTACAATAAGAAACTTTACTTTAAAATATGTGCCAAAAAGATTAGATATTTAGAATAAATTCAAATACAGTAAAAAGAATAATACTACTTTAAAATTATAACCAGCGAAACTGAAATATGAATAGAGTTTAAATTGCAATTAGATTTCAAACATCTTTTAAAATATATTACGTTACACAAATTCTCCAAATGTGAATGACGAAACGTTAATTAAATTATTAAATTGAATAGGCATTTATTATTTATTATAATAAAAATAGGTAAATTATGAATAATAAAACTTCAAAACTTTAAATTAATTCTAGAAACTACAAATATTATAGCGTTTAGGAAAATTCATACGAGTTATATATTTTTTTCGCTACGTTCACGGAAGTTGCCCACAGATCGGTATCCACAAATCAATCAAACGGAAACGAAAGTTACATGGTCATTGCATGCAAATTTTACGTTTTCTTCTTTATTAATAGACACTGGAGAATAAAAATCGTTGGTAGTTGCAGACTAAAAGGTGTCTGTCGGGTGTCTGGAATTCCTGTCTTCGCAGAGAAGTTTTAATTAATCCGGAGATTCGTATCAGAAATGCCGCAATAGAATATTGCCAGAAAAGGAAGGTTTCCCCTGTAAGCTTCGTAGCTTCAAATTCGCTAAACGTCAATTTTATAATACTTGACGTGCTGCGAAAGGATCCGCATAAGTGATTAATATTCAAACTCGTAGTAATCGTGAATTTTAAACTTACTCTTAATCGAAGATACACACACTACCACTCACTAAGGATTCGTTAACCGCTTCCGGTCGAATGATCTACATGCCAAAATCCATTCGGAAACGGTAGGGGGGCGATACCATTACAAAATATTTAAATCAGAGCGCGATACAGTATGCGTTGATTGAAACTAAACTTGCAAAATTAAACGATAAGAACATAAAATAAAAATAAGAAAAACTAATGTAACAACATAATTTGTACATTGGTAGTATAATAAATATATTTTATTTCGACACTGATTTCATTATTCTCTCTTCTTATTCTTATTTTATAGAGTTGAAGACCTTATATATTAATCTTCTTATCTATGTCTACATACTAGTGCGACTTTCTGACAGAACTATAAATGTTTCTACCGATTGTAAATCATACTCTTCGGTAATAAAGCCTTCAATGATTTAGCAAATTCGGTGTACGGTGAAGATTTGATTTCTCAAGAGACCATATTAAGAAATCGTACACAGATACAGAACTTCAATCTCTCAGATTAAATTGTGTTATGTTTCAGAGATCCCGACTCATTTACGTAATTTACTACTTAATCATACATCCTCCCTTTAGTTGCAAATAATGTGAATTAACTTAATATACGCAAAGTTATTCCCAGGTTCTTCGGATTTAATTTAGAATAGGGATTTACAAAGCAAAGTAATTGTAGAACACCAACGGCAAGAGATGTAATTAAAAGTTTAAATTTATATGCAATTTGAGATAGATGAAAGTAAATTGTTACCATTTTTAAATTAAAATAACTTAATAAACGTTATATAGTTATATAGTGTGTTTGCGGAGTTTGGCGTGAAAACTAACAAAGATAGGAAAGTGAGATTTTCTGTGCGTATATAGTTTATCATAGCGGATATTGTAAAATTATTTTTTTTTAATCGAACATATTATTACACATTATTAATTATTTAGCTAGCTTATTCAATTCTTAAAACAGTATATATATATATATATATATATATATATATATATATATATATTAGTGTTTATAAGAATTAAAATTTATTTCTTATTTATTTTATTGGCCGTGTGCATAACATTAAAATAAAAAGCTTTTTTTTTGGTTTAGCGACCTTTATTGAAATTCAATTTATTTATCTAACGACGTTTCGACTTTTTTGTGTATAATTAAGTCTTTTTCAAGTGATTTAAAACTCGAAAAAACAAAAAAATTACAAACGAAAGGCAAGAATTATATTTACATTATATGAATGAATTGAACTTAAGATAATGATTAGAGTAAAGAAAGTTAAAATTTAAATTTAAAATTTAAAAATTTTGAAAGGATACAAAACTCACCAATTTATTTCGTGTTAAAACACATGCCCAGTGCAAATGCATGGTCGGAAACATGTCGACCCTTCACTACAGGGTCCGACCGCGTATCTCGGGATCTTAAGTGTAACTAATGTCTTGTTATAGAAATGAAATTTTTATATTATTCTGTTTTAAAATTTGTTTGGTCAGGCCATGTGTTTGGGAAAATACAGTACGTTTACAGGGGGAAAAAATATTTTTTTTAAATTTTTTGTGTGGGTGGGGTTGTCTTCTATTGTTTAATGAGCGGATAATACAGTTTTGAGAGTCCATCAATCTCGTTTCGGTCGTTGATTGTTTTGTTATTTTTGAAAATGTGGACAATTTCTAATACCTCTCTAGCTTTTGTATTTTTTTGCTTGGTTATTATTTTTGTATTTTCAAAATCAAAATTGTGTTTTAGTGTTATCTGGTGTTTTTTTAAAGCTGTCTGATTTTTTGCGTATTTGTGTCCTTTTAATCTTTCCTGTAGTAACTGTTTTGTTTGGCCTATGTATACTTTGTCACAGTCTTTGCAGGGTATGTTATATATTGTATGTGATTGTTTAAGTGTTGGTGTTGAGTCTTTTAGTTTTGTGTGTACCAACACATAAACAATCACATACAATATATAATATACCCTGCAAAGACTGTGACAAAGTATACATAGGCCAAACAAAACAGTTACTGCAGGAAAGATTAAAAGGACACAAATACGCAAAAAAATCAGACAGCTTTAAAAAACACCAGATAACATTAAAACACAATTTTGATTTTGAAAATACAAAAATAGTAACCAAGCAAAAAAATACAAAGGCTAGAGAGGTATTAGAAATGATCCACATTTTCAAAAATAACAAAACAATCAACGACCGAAACGAGATTGATGGACTTTCAAAACTGTATTATCCGCTCATTAAACAATAGAAGACAACCCCACCCACACAAAAAATAAAAAAAAATTATTTTTTCCCCCTGTAAACATACTGTATTTTCCCAAACACATGGCCTGACCAAACAAATTTTAGAACAGAATAATATAAAAATTTCATTTCTATAACAAGACATTAGTTACACTTAAGATCCCGAGATACGCGGTCGGACCCTGTAGTGAAGGGTCGACATGTTTCCGACCATGCATTTGCACTGGGCATGTGTTTTAACACGAAATAATTGGTGAGTTTTGTATCCTTTAAAAATTTTTAAATTTCAATTTTAACTTTCTTTACTCTAATCATTATCTTAAGTTTAATTCATTCATATAATGTAAATATAATTCTTGCCTTTCGTTTGTATTTTTTTTGTTTTTTTTTAGTTCTAAATCACTTGAAACAGACTTAATTATACACAAAAAAGTCGAAACGTCTTTAGATAAATAAATTGAATTTTGATAAAGGTCGCTAAACCAAAGAAAAGCTTATTATTTTAATATATCTAACGGGTGTTCATTTGAAAAGTCAATCTAGTAGCATGTGATTTACTGAGAACATTTTGAAGTATGTCGTAAATTAAAATTTACTACTTAATCTACGAAGTCGTATATTTTGACAGTTTCATACATACAAATAAATAACAAATGTGACTGACATTATCAAATGCATTTGGATTTACGTTTACGGAACAACAAACACATGCTAATATATATGCGTCTTATTTTATCAAAATTTCAAAGTAACCTAGATTGACTTTTCAAATGAACACACGTTATTTATCACGAACGCTAAATCGACAATTGTCGTCGCTCATTGACTGATAAGCAATTTTCACGCAAATATTATCATGTATTGTGTTCTTCACAGGTGATTTTTAATAATATCTTCATATTATTAAAAATGGTTTTGTTTTATACAAAAAATGGTGAACTCAAGTCGGTTTCAAATTGTTCTTGTTTTGTACACTGTCGATGCAGTTCGACTGATAGTGAAGTGACGTTAAAACAGACTCCATCGGTTACAGCTGTGACTGTCCGAAGGAAACCACTTGCTTTGTCGTACTACACTTGTCACATCGACGGCAATTGTTGATTTGGAGTTCAAGATTGGTCAATGAACGGCACTATGTGTTCTTCCAATGTCTTTTGTGAATTGATTGTATCTACTAAAGGAGTTTTGTAGTGAAATTTGTCTTTCACAATATCATACGCTGAAGAGTCTATAGTAAGATGAAACACGTGTCTGCATATATCAAAAACAATTTTCACAAAAATATTAACATGCCTTGCGTTCGCCACACTCGATTTTCGATAATATTTCGATATTACTAAAAGTGTTTTTGTTCTATAACGGGTGTATTTTTTAACTTGAAACTTTCAAATATCTCGAAAAATAAGCAGTTCACGAAAGAATGTTCAGATTCAGAATTTAATGATTCAATGGAGGAAATCCATCAGTGCTAGAATTAGTCCCTCCTTCTCCCTCCTTGTAGGTAGGGCGGGGGTAACTTTAAAATATTAAATAGGAATTCATGTATTTGATTACAAATTCGACTTCTACTGGAAAAGTAAGTTGGATTTGTCTGAAATATTTTTTCAATTCATGATAGATGGCGCTGAAAGCGATGAAATTCAATTTTTTCAATTTTCTCACACTGACAACCTATGCATATGATTCTGCAATACGTGTGCAATAAAAATTACGTTTTCTTTGTAAATAATCAAAATTTTGAATATCTGGAAAATGTCACATGTAGAAATGTAAATTGTTAGTGAATAAATTATTTTTAGCGTAACAACAACGAGGTGTACGTAGTACCACTTGGGGTGCTTGACTAACCTGACTCTTCTCGCCTCTCACGTATTAGGGTGCCTCATTTATGTAAGTCCTTTCGCCTCTCACTTATCAGAGTGAGATTTCCCCTCGCCTCATCATTTTTCAATTAAAATGAGTGCTCAAAATGATGGCTTTCGACATCAATGCACTTATTGATTCGCATTTCAAATTAGTGTAGACAACTGAGAAGTGTATTTTATTAAATTTCGGCACGAGCATTTCTGATTCGCTCAATCATATTTTCACCTGTTGCTGGTAGTTGATTGTATACTTCCATTATGTTTAAACCACATATTCTGTCGAACTTCTAAGCTAACGTCTTCAAGTAGTGCTGGCAGTTCATTTTCCAAAATGTCTCTGTACATTTCACTATTTAAGTCGCTTTCAATAATACATGTCGATGACTGTGTTCCCAATTATTCCGTACCACATATTGACAGTCCAAGGGCGCTGGTATTCAACTTCGCGAAGCCAGTGTTGATTTTCAACACTCCAGTAATGTGTATTGCGTCGATTAACCGTTCCTTGGTTTGTGAGAACCGTGTCGGAGAACATGTAACGAAAAAAAAGAAGGGGTTTCCTTGTAATTGTGTTCACATGTCCACTGATAAAAAGTTAGTCGATTTTGGAAATCAACGCTATAAAGACCTTGATGTAAAGACACATGATATGGATTATATTGATAACGTTTTAAAATTTTCCAAGCACTTGTATGGAACAATCCAGAATCGCGACCTATTTCTCTTGTGCTAGCATGAGAATTAACAGTCACTGCAGCTAATAGAGCGCCTTGTTGCTCGACGAGTCCTTTTTTTCAGTTCAACACTTCCATCAGTAGTGGATTGTTTGATAGTTCGGTAAAATGAAGCACGTACAGATTGACAGCTTTATCAAGACTTCTGCTAGCTTCTCCATACACCAGAACCATTTCAATTTTCTCTTTTACAGATAAATACTCCATTCTATAGTAGATACTATTAACAGCATAACAGAAACAGGTCTTTTACTTTTTGAAATATTCTTCGAACTGAGTAAAATAAGCTTTTTCTTAACGTTATTTCTTTCGTACGTTTATTTTGTGTTTTTGGAATTAGAAAAAATACGAATAGAAGTAATAACACAAAGGTTAAATAAATACAATGTACAGACAAAAACATTTCTATAAAAATTATTTTCAACATAAGAAATGGTATTAAAAGAAAAATGCAATTCGTTTTTTTATTTGAAAACGTTTCATTAATTGATGTTGCAGACACTTCTAGGTGAAACATTTTATAATTATTGATGTACTTGGTAAGAATAACACACTTGGCTATATTTCACAAATTTTATTTTATTTGTCTAACATGTATGTTTCGGGTATTATACCATTCTCAAGGAGTTTCTTACAACTAACTTAATTTACGTAACAGTGTAACTTATGTACTAGTTTTGCGATGAGGTGGTTAGATGATGTTTATAATGGTGTCTATGATGGGGGTGTTCATAAATTATAGCTGTGTATTAGCGACTATTATGTTTTGTTTCTGGGCTTTTTTAATTTCTAGAATTTCTTATAAATCTAATCTGTTACTTGTTATTGCATTATGTATTAAGTTGCTGCTATTTATATCGGGCAAATGGTTCTGCTCAATACAGTATTTCGAGAAATCTGTATTTTTAATGCTATATTTCACGTCTCTTATATGTTCTGATATACGTTTCTTAATGAATCTTCCACTTTGACCTATATATATGTATATATATATATATATATATATATATATATATATATATATATATATTTAGTGTTAATAAGAATTAAAATTTATTTCTTATTTATTTTATTGGCCGTGTCATAATATTAAAATAATAGACTTTTTCTTGGTTTAGCGACCTTTAATGAATTTCAGTTTTTTACTACGACGTTTCGACTTTTTTATTATTAAGTCTTTTTCAAGTGATTAGAACTAAAAAATGAATACAAAGAAAGGTAAGAAATATATTTACATTTGTATGAATGAATTAAAATTAAAATTAAAAATAATAATTAAAGTAAGGAAAATTAAAGGATACAAAACTCACCAATTTATTTCGTGTCAAAACACATATTTTCACATATGAGTTTGCGAAATGTTGCAGATTTATTTCACCTTACGTATCCCGAACGTCCGAAACCCAGTCCAGCTACTATAAGTAGATTTGTACAGAAGTATAAAAATAGTGGATGTGTCGTTCCTAACCACAAGAAAAAGAATAGACGCAGATATGTTATTACGGATGAAAAAAAAACTGAAATATTACAAGCTATCGCTAACAACAACATGCTCTCTACAAAAGCTTTAGCACAAGCTTCAAATGTTAGCAAATCTGCCGTGCATAAGTTATTGAAACGCAAAAAATTTTAAATCATATCATTTTCAAAACCACCAAGAGCTAATTGCGAATGATGCTGAAAGAAGAGTCAGCTTTTGCACAGTAATGATGGAAAAACTTAATAATGACGATACGTTACTACCCAGAATTTGCTTTACGGATGAAGCAACATTTTATTTACACGGTGAAGTTAATTCACAGAACTGCCGTTACTGGAGGAGACAAAATTTGCACAGATACCGTTCTACTAGGACTCAACAACCACAAAAAGTCAATGTTTGGGCAGGGTTGATGGGCGAGCATGTCATAGGACCGTTTTTTATTGAGGGTACTCTTACAGGATACAGATATTTAGAATTGCTTGCGCAGAGAGTTTTACCGGCCCTTAACGCCTTAAATATTCCTGGTGAGATTTGGTACCAACATGATGGTGCACCAGCGTACAATTCCCAAATAGTCCGAACCTTTCTAAACAACAGATTTCCAAACCGCTGGATAGGACGTGGGGGAGAAGTGGATTGGTCCGCAAGGTCACCAGACCTGTCTCCAAATGATTTTTATCTTTGGGGTTACATCAAAAATAAAGTTTTTAATGGAGAACATCTAACTAATATTGACCAATTAAAAAATAAGATACGAGTGGCTGCAAGGGAAATAACTCCTGCACAAATACAAAATGCGATTAATGAATTTTATCATCGCTTAGGACACTGTTTGGCAGTCATCGGCGATATTTTTGAAAATCTGCTAAATTAATTTATTAAATTTGCTTCATTTATGTTAATAAAATAAATTGAATTCAATTAATTCTTGTTTTATTCAACCTAAAAGTAGTAAGAAACTGTGATTGAAGGATTTATCTGAAAATAAAATGTTTTCTATGTCTGTATTTGATTTGTTTACACTTAAGTCAAAAAAATGAAATTATTAATTATTGTGACAACCTATGTTTCAAAATAAAATACACGCTTTAATACATTGCTGTCATTTAATTATTACGTTTTAATACATTGCTGTCATTTAATTATTACGTTACTCTAGCAACAATCGTATATGCATGTTTTGCATGTTTCACAATAAGATATACTCTCGGTATATATATAGCATCACAGTCTCGACATTTAATGTTATATACTCTAGGTTTTACTAGTTTACCTATTTTATCTTTGTTGTTATTTAATATAGTATAGCAAACGCCAATTAAGTTGGCGCGAGGAGGGGTAAGTTCGCGCAGGATTAGAAGTAGTTGGGAGATTTGTATTTGGTTTTACATCAAATGTCAGATAATTCTAACCTCTGAGCGTGTATCACTTTATGATCCCCTAGCAAAGACATTATGTTCCGTCAAACGTCAATGACAAATGTATTCTCACAATTACTTGAGTAGTGGGGGTGGACGTTTTTAAAAACGGTTTCTGCGACCCCTCCTCGCGCCAACTTAATTGGCGCTTGCTATGCCTAATTTTGCCTTATTGTTGCATATAATTTTAATGTCTAATTTTTTAGATATTTTGTTTACTTTGTATGAAAGCATTTCGATAAGTTATGAACGAAGAAAATCGTGTTGACCAAGTATATGAAGAACGACGCCCGTTCCTGTGTTATGATAGTAGTACTTTCTTGATAAGTCATTTTTCGTGGTATTCACTTTATTGAAAATGAATTGCAGAATCGTATGCATAGGTTCTCAATGCGAGAAATTGAATTTCATCGATTACAGCGCCATCTATCATAAATTGAAAAATATGTTTCCGATAAATTCTACGTACTTTTTCTAGTAGAATTCGAATATACACTCCAAATCACGAAAGATGATCCCTGCGTCATTGATCTATAATTCTATCAACGACATTCAAAGAATAATCTCCACATCCGAATAACAAACAGTACCTACTTGTATGACAAGGATAGCTTGAACGAAAGTATGTGTTTTCTAGCAAAGACATACGGCTCAAGCAATTTATTTGAGTAAGACAAAGACGGGATTATTACCTACTCCGTGATAAATACACACATTTCCGCTTTGTAGTTCTGTCGTTAGTCGTTGACATTTGACGCATTTGACAACATACATTCGTTGATATTTGATGGAATTTATTTTCTTTTTATAAATACATCAATCAACAAACCAGAATTCGGTGTGATTCGATACATACGTGTTCGATTGCAACTTTCCCCTCGTGTTTAAATGAAACATGATTATAAATCCGCTGTAATCCCCTTGCCCCTCCGAATCCTTAATAAATGATGTTTTGTATGTTTACAATCATAAAAACTTAACCTCTTAACGTAAATACAAGACTGTCAAGATACAATTTTCCGACCTGCTGTTAATGAATATAAAAATGAAAAAGGTAATTATCCAACATGAAAGTGGCAATAAATATCAAGTTTTTTTATCGCCTTACGAAATAGAAGAAGCTGAAACGGGTAAGTTAACTTTTAAACATTTGTCAATAACAATTTATTTTTTGATGTCAATTTTTCAGATTCCAACTTCTATAATGAACTAACAAAGTATCATAAATTATAAGAACAAAATATAATACATAGGATTGAAGATCACAATGATGAAGTTGCAGGGAATAAAGATCAGCAAACTACAATGTTTTCTGAAGACCTGAATGAAAATTATCATGTTGAAAAAGAATTGGATGAACGGCAAGAAAATAGAAATAGCTTTGATGAATTTTGGACCGAACAAGAAACTTTATTTCTCATTAGTTTGTATGCAGAATACCAAGACAAATTGAAGCATGCAAAAAAGAAGAAATATGTGTGGCAGATAGTATCTGAACGAACTGTCAGTATCACTAGATGAGCTAGAAGATGATAAATCATCAAATGATTTTAAAGCCATTTCCTGAAATATTTCAATTAAAATATTATTATAAAATATACATAGTCTCCATTTCTCCATTTTATTTATATACATATGTCAATCGACACTATTATAGAATCAAAGCTCTGAATACAACGTTCTTTTGCGACGTCGGATTAGTTACAAATGATTACTAAACACGGATTATGTTTACGTTAATCATAATCAAAATAAGTGCACAAACGAAACCAGCTATATTCTTTGAAATTTATTTTTTCAAAACTATAAAGGCAGCAATCACGACAACTTGTTTTAAATTCGTTGCAATATTTTGAACGAGAGAAAAACCATGGTGGTGTTAATACCTATTACATGAGCACATAATATATTTAGATTTTAATAAACCTTTTGTTTAGCGAGTGGCAGATGCATTGTGTTTGGGATTAGTTACAGTAAAACGCATTAAAGCTGTGTAGCAGCAGTTTAAATCGTGTACTTCACAATATTGGATTTAAATATAAAAAGGATAATATCATAGAGCATTAGTGGAACGATCCAACATTGCAGAGATAAGATTGACATTTCTTAGGAATTACATAAAGAATTTGAGTTGTTCTATTCAGAGAGAAGTGGTATTGCTTGATGAGACCCGGCAAGATAATAATCTGCAGAGTGAGGGCAAGCGATATGTTGTATTACATTGTGGTTCAAAATTATGTTTTATTTCAAATGCTTCTTTATTGTTTTCAAGCAAATCACAAATAGAAGATTATCGTGGTGAAATGAATGGAGAAATGTTTAAGAAATTTCGTCATTTTGAAGAATGGAGAAAACAGCAAAGTATCACTGGAATTAACGAAGAAGTTATGCTGGCGTATTTCCATATTTATAGAAGGAAAATAGCACCTTCTTCATTGTGGACGAAGTATTCCATGTTAAGAAGTACTTTGAAAGTGTATATGAATAGTGACATATCAAAATACGGAAAACTGATTTCCTATTTGAAGAGTGAGGCAAGAACCCACAAGTCCAAAAAGGCGAAAATCTTGGAGAGGCTACATATAGAGAAGTTTCTGAATGAGGCTCCTAACAATAAATATTTGATGATGAAGGTATTATTTATTTTCTTATATTTAATTCAAAGTATTTATTCATTATTCGTTCGTGTATTTTATGCAGGTTGCCTTAATAATGGGTGTATCAGGTGCGTGTCGTTGTGATGAAATAACTAAGCTGAAAGTTGACGATATAGAAGATAAAGGAGGATACTTGTATGTTTCGATAGCTGACACAAAGACAAACGTATCTAGAAGTTTCACTGTTATGGCAGAAGGATTTACAACAGATATTCTTGACCTCTACAGAAAATATGTCTGTATGAGACCAAAATGTATTCCACATGGCAGATTCTTCCTAAATTACAAGAAAGAAAAATGCACTATCCAGCCAGTTGGAATTAACACCATTTCTAAGATACCTCAGAAAGTTGCATCTTTCCTGAACCTACCAGAAGCTCAATTATATACAGGACATAGTCTGAGATGTTCGTCAGCATCTCTTCTGGCAAACGCAGGAGCTGATATTACAACAGTTAAACGACATGGTGGGTGGAAATCGTCCACTGTGGCAGAAGGTTATATACAAGATTCAGTATCCAACAAAATTCAGTATCCAACAAGATTGATATAGCCAGAAAGATTCAAGGTTCAGACAGTCTAACGTCCTCGACTTCTGGTCATCAAATTTCTCTTCAGGATACTTCAAATACGTCTTCTAGTATAACTCTAAATTCGAATAACCTGAATGCAGAGTCAGATACAAAGAGGATTTCCTTCAACTTTAATATTAATGTAAATGTTAATTAGTTGCTATTGTTTACCCTTTAGAATTAATATAAATGTGTTAAAACTATAGCAGTTTGAATGTCTCTATGCAATCTAAATTTCACCTTGTTTTATCTCACTAGTGGGATAAATTATGTTTTTAACTCACTAGTGAGTTATAAGCTACATAATTGATTTAAAATCGCCATAGTTATAGGTCTATTATTAGGAGGTGTTGGATAAAATACATTTACATTGTGAAATCAATGGCTAATTTACATTGATGATTCAAGCAGCAGTGAAGATAGTTATTAACAATACTTCCTATATGACCGCAGATAAAAAAAAACTGTTAGCTATCCCATGTTTTTACTTAATCTATCTTATAACCCAAGATTTAAGCCAACGTACGTGCTACACGTCGTTTTTAGTTCACGCCAAATATATCAAATTTTCTTGTGTTGGCAGTAAAAGTATCAAGTATTAGTATACAGCTGATTAGTTGTTTATGTAATGTTAGTTTATACTTTTAGTAACTGATTTTTTATGTAACAAATACAATGATATTAATACAAATAATCATACAAAATGTTACACATGCAATTGCCAGACTGTGGCTACAATTTTTATCTAAATATGTCTAGAAAGGTAGAAAAATTACAGAAACAGAATTTAACAAGTAGCTAGATTTCCTAATGTACTAAGTAGAATTGATTGCACTCCCATGCGAAAACAATCTCCTAGTGGTAATAATGCTGAGCTGTACCGAAACAGAAAGGATATTTATCATGGAATATTCAGGTAATAGGACATTCTCAATTAAGAATTTGTGACATCGTAGCCAGATGGCCAGGATCTACACATGACCAAACAATTTTGAATGGATCGGCAATAAAAAGAAGCTAAGAAAATGAACATTTCAATAACCCAGTTATACTTTGTGATAGTTGTTACAATATTATAAAATATTTATTAAATATTTTTTATATTTCCTTTTTTTTGTATATATACTCATGATAATTTTATTATTAAACAAATAATAAGGCAATTTTGTTAAATGATTATATATGTATATTAACTTATTAAACAATTATAATTCCCAGTTACATTGACAATTTAATATATTAAGTTTTTTTTTTAATTGGCTCCTTTTTCTTACTGCGTATTCTTTTTCGTTGCAATTTTAATATTTGGAGTTAAAAATACAATGCATATAAAAAAAAATGTATGTCCAATTAAATACATTTGAATGTGTTTTCATCTTTTTGTAGCAAGT
Organism: Melolontha melolontha; assembly: GCA_935421215.2. NCBI lineage: Eukaryota > Metazoa > Arthropoda > Insecta > Coleoptera > Scarabaeidae > Melolontha > Melolontha melolontha. The sequence goes on from OW285239.1 coordinate 133,314,704, forward strand.
TTTTGCAAGGTACACTAGTGAAATGTGTTTCGACTGCCTTATTTGATTTGGTGTCCATCAGCTCTAATCTTCTGGTGTTAACTTAAAAATTTTTAATATACACAAAACAAATTCATACAATTTGATGAAAACAATAAATAAAATAACTATTGTTTCTATATATATTATATAAATCTATAACTTATTGCAAGTAAAATTTTTTGAAAGTTCAATTACTAAACTTTTTCTTTCTTGCTCCATTTCATGTTCCTTTTTCAAAATTTCTTTCTGCAATCGTACAAGTTCTATTTTACTAGCAGTCAACAAATAATTTCAAAGCAAAAAAAAACATTTCACAGCAAATAAATTTGTATGAATATGTTTTGTTTATAATGCATACTGCAATTTCAAATATTTATACTGACCTTTGTGCAAAACTCAACTTATCTATTATGGCAGTGTTGTTATACTGCAATATATTCCAAAATTTATTTAAAATAAGGCACTGTAGAACGTTTAACTAATATCTAGGGTTATTCTATGATATAATTGGGAAGATAATGTTTATAAAACTGTCATAACAGTGAATATGTAATTACAGTTATACAAAGTAGATACTCTGGTCTATTGTATAATTTCAATTCCAGTAATAATGCTGTTACAACTAACTTGAAACTGTTTGGTTTTGCCATTCATTAAAATGATTAAAGAATTACATAATCTTATATGTTGACTTAAATGTTGTAAATTCTTGATAGTTCATTTTATTTTTCAAGTGGTGTTATAGTTTAATTTGATTTGCTGTTTACGCAGCTTTGTTCAATTTATATAGTAATTTTAATATAACTTAAGATGTAATTCGATTATATTTGTTCATATAACCTACAAATTAGACCGACTGTGTCAAATATATTTGGCCCGGAAACGAAGTTAAGTTCCATATTCATTTTTCAATTTACAGTATTTAATATGACGCCGAAGTACTGATTTGAATCATACAATGATTATTGATGACGCAGGGATCATCTTTCGTGATTTGGAGTGTACATTAAAATATATGGATTCTTGTTTAAGATTTCAAAGTTACTCCCACCTCACCTATGGAGGGAGAGAGATGGACTAATTTTAGCACTAATGTATGTCCTCCATTGAATTATTAAATTTTAAATTTGGACATTTTCTCGTAAACTGCTGATTTTTCGAGATATTTGAGTTTCAAGTTAAAAATACACCCAGTACAATAGAAAATTATTTATCAACTCAAAAATGTATAAAACTCCTTGCCACAATTAATGGTCGTATTCCAAATACATATTTCGACAACTAAGTTGTCATCATCAGATGATGAAAACTTAGTTGGCGAAATACGTATTTAGGATACGATCATTAATTGTGGTAAGTGGTTTTATACCTTTTTAAGTTTTTACTTAACCACAGTCTCCAAAGAAAGACATTTATTAACTGTTGTATGCGACGACATATTTAAACACTTTGATTGCGTAATTTTGTTTTCTTAAACCCTTTTACATTTCATATGACGTAATACCACCAGTCCTCTGCAATACTTGTTGATGGAAACCGATTTAATTACTCCAATTTACAATTACAATTTTTCGTTTGATCGAAAGTATTTGTCGACAAATTCGACAAACAGTATTTGCAAACTTTCGTAAATCTATGTTTGGTAACGTTGTTTATTATTAGACGAAAAGGCTTGGTCGTCAGCGAGTATTAATTAAATTCGAATCTAAAGTCTCGTGATATATTAAGAAACTACTGCGTTGTGTTATATAGTTAGAGAACACGTGAATAGCAGAGAACTCTGCTTGTCTGTCTAATTAAATACTTTTTCGAGTTACATTTATTTTGTACTTTGTACAAATATGTCTTCTTTGGGTAGTAGATACTGTTTCTTTTCTCTTCTATATTTTGAAGGAGTATTAATATTGATCTAGTATATTCTCGTTAATTTGTACTGACAAACCTGTCCAATTTTCAATGAAATATCATTACTTTATAATGAAAATAACAGTTTTATAATTCCATTCATTTCTTGTAAAACGAAGGTGAAGGGCCTTCCTTTTTTTGCGGCAAAGAACAAATGGCTTCCTTTCATGTTATTTTTCCGTCGGCGTTCACTACCATTGTATTTTCGTTTGTAAAGCATAGATTCAGGTTACATTTGACATGTAATATACTTGTCATATATGTATTATGTTCCCGGCTTTATTTCGTTCGGTGATATAAATGTCTCACAAGGTACGTTACCTATACACAAATTATATCCAGAAATGTGATATCAAGGGAATAGTACCAAGAATAGAACTGTCGAAATATGATACATACATACAATTTTAATAACGTTATTGAACAAATTAATCAGAAAATAGGGTAAGTTTATGTATTTGAAAAGGTACCTTGTTCGGTTTGTAAATAAATATGAATTATTACGGAAAGTATATTATATGTGTACTGTACGTATCTCTTTTTATATGCTATTTATGTTTAACCCTAGGACTACCAGGGAAACAGCCTACCGCGCGTGTCCATTGGACCCGTATTACTATATGCTGGGTTTGAGCTAATATTCGGCGATTATTTTGAATTCAATATAGCGTAAGCATTATTATATTTTACTTTTATTTTATTCAACATCAGAAAAGACCATTAGGATAAACCGAAGCAGTAATAATAATAAGTAGAGCAGACCAATTTCCGTGCGCGCCATGAGCGCCGGTATGGGAGTGTAATTAGTAATATATTAGAATATGCGATAGAATAGGGACGCAACATGAGCTTGTTACCGATATAAGTATAGAAGTAGAGACATTTATTCTATCAGAAATAATTAAATATACGAGGTGCATTCAAGTTCTAAGGCCACCGATTCTTTTTCTCCAGACTGGAAAGAGATAGAAGCATGTGCATTGTTTTAAAATGAGCGTGCGTTCGTTGTCAATACGTCACAGAGATGGCAGCACTGTACGGCAGATAGAATTGTAGCGGCAGCGTCGATAATGAGAACTGTTTTAGATACTTAAAATGGCTACGTTTTCCTTACTTGAACAGCGTGCAATCATTCGTTTTCTGAATTTGCGTGGTGTGACACCAATTGAAATTCATCGACAGTTGAAGGAGACATGCGGTGATGGAGTTATGGATGTGTCGAAAGTGTGTTCGTGGGCGCTACAGTTCAATGAAGGCAGAACATCGTGTGACAACAAACCGAAACAACCTCGGGCTCGCACAAGCCGGTCTGACGACATGATCGAGAAAGTAGAGAGACTTGTTTTGGGGGATCGCCGAATGACAGTTGAACAGATCGCCTCCAGTGTTAGCATTTCCGTGGGTTCTGTGCACACAATCCTGCATGACGACCTGAAAATGCGAAAAGTGTCCTCCAGGTGGGTACCACGAATTCTGACGGACGACCACAAGGCTGCTCGTGTGGCATGCTGCCAAGCAATGTTGACGCGCAACCAAGGCATGAATGGGACTTTCTTTTCGTCGATTGTGACAATGGATGAGACGTCGACGCCATTTTTCAATCCAGAAACAAAGCGCCAGTCAGCTCAATGGAAGCACACAGATTCACCGCCACCAAAAAAATTTCGGGTAACCGCCAGTGCTGAAAAAATTATGGTGTCCATGTTCTGGGACAGTGAGGGCGTAATCCTTACCAATTGTGTTCCAAAGGGCACTATGGTGACAGGTGCATCCTACGAAAATGTTTTGAAGAACAAGTTCCTTCCTGCACTGCAACAAAAACGTCCGGGAAAGGCTGCGCGTGTGCTGTTTCACCAAGACAACGCACCCGCACATCGGGCTAACGTTACGCAACAGTTTCTTCGTGAAAACAACTTTGAAGTGATTTCTCATGCTCCCTACTCACCTGACCTGGCTCCTAGTGACTTTTGGCTGTTTCCAACCATGAAATACACTGTCCGTGGCCGCACATTCACCAGCCGTGCTGCTATTGCTTCAGCGATTTGCCAGTGGTCGAAACAGACTCCTAAAGAAGCCTTTGCCGCGGCCATGGAATCATGGCGTCGACGTTGTGAAAAATGTGTACGTCTGCAGGGAGATTATGTCGAGAAGTAACACCAGTTTCATAGTTTTCGGGTGAGTAGTTAGTTAGAAAAAAAAATCGGAGGCCTTAGAACTTGAATGCGTACATTTGGTTTTCTGCTATTAAAGTAATATGCATAAACACACGAAAAATAAGAATAGTACATATTATAGCAGCGTTGTATGTACCTATAAATAAAATGGAAAATGTATGAAATCAGTGATTGTGTGCACGACAGAGGATTTAAAAAACACCTAACGTTTTAAGCGTCTTCCAAGGATTGACAAACTGGAGTATATTTTCAACATCAGGTGCGTTTCTAAAGTTATTTCTGAAAAACATATCCGCCGTGAGGAAAAAGTATATTTATATTCGGAAAACGAGCGTTCTACATCTAGTGATTTTATATTCGCATAATCAAAATACTTTTTTAAGCAATTTAACGCATCTGTAGACGTGCCCTCACAAATACGTGTTAAGGTGTCAAAACTGCATTTCTGTCTAAAACACTTTCAAATTTAATTAGAACACTTTAACTTTTGCGTCTTCTACAGCACACAGTTGTGCATGAACATCTTTAACGATTTGCAGTGATTCCTCTAACGACAGCGACGAATTTTCTAATTTTGTTATTGCTTCTTCTAGTCCCAAGTAATTCTCACGAATACTTTGTAAATCCATTTTAATCTGTGCATCTTGAATTTTTTTCTGGCTTGATATCGATATCTGCACTTTCTTTCGGATCGAACAATAAAACCACGTCCTTAATTTTTTTCAAAATGTTCATGACAGTAAAACCCCGCCCGTAACCATATACCCCAACGTGTCAGAATCGGCTTTGGTGACTCAGGGGTATGGGGACACAATTCGTGAAATTTCCGAATACGTTTTGGAGATTTCAGGAATACTGCCTTCGTACTCGATATTAAAGCATCTACCTCTGCATAACATCTACGAAACTGTTCTGCCACAAGGTGTAGAGCATGGAGTTTATAAGTAATATGTAACAAGTTAGGACAATATTTTCTAAGAGACTGACCTACAGAACTCATGGTTGCGGCACCATCGGTCATAAACATTAATACTTTGTCTTTCGAAAGTTTAAATTTTTCCCAAGTATCTAATAGCACCTCTGAAATTTTTTCGGCATTACATTGTTCTAGTCGTCTGGATGCTAATAAATTTGAAGACGTTGGTTGATGTGGTTCCATATTACGCGCCATCACATTAACTACAGTTTGTTTTTTGTTGTCAGTTGTTTCGTCCACACATAACCACAGTTTTTTATTTTTCAGTTCGGCTTTGATTTTATTTTCAACCTGTTTACGAACTGATGGTAAATTCCTTCGTAACGTTGTCGTGCTCGGTAGTGTTTGATTCGCGTATTTATTCCAAAATGAAATAAATGAATCATTACTAGAGCTGAGGATGTTTGCGGTATAACCATGGTTATACCGCAAACATCCTCAGCTCTAATCATTACTTAACTAGGTAAACGGCAGTGTACACACAATCATAGTTACACATAGTTCACGTATAAGCGGTTGTCGATTAATTTTGTTATTATTGTGCTTCGAACTGCTTACGTGTTCTTTACAATGTGTTTTTGACCAACACATTAGATATGTATTGCACACTAAACATTTAATTTTTGAGCCATCGTATATTAAGTCCGGGAAATCCATAATAAACTTATTCACTTCGTCTGACAGCGGTCGTTTTCTCGATTTATGTGTGGACGACATTTTATTACGTATGCTAACACTTACATGCAGTCTAAGCAAGTACCAAGAACATACTGAATGCTTTTTATTAGTTCTGATGCAATACAATCATCCTCACATCGGCGCACATTACGCGCACGGAAATTGGTCTGCTCTAATAATAAGACATAAATATTGTAAAATAAAATATATAAATGACTTACATAAAAGTAAAAGTGGGTTTAACATATTTCTTACATATAACTACTGAGTGTTCACGGCATACATACACCGTGTTTCTTCTCTTTTTCAAATCAAAAGCTGAATTAGGTATCAAGAGCTTCCCTAGTATGTATGCGTTCATGGCGCTGATGTTTATCTTGTTATGAAAAACTACAAAAGGCCATCTCTTCGTCATCCTTTTCACGGTGTTTGATCGTTTCATTTTGTCCATGTTGTCTACGCCACTTTTTGTTTTATTGTAGTTGAGGATTACCTGAGGTTTTTTGGCCATTATCAACATTTTTCTCACTGTGCAGAGTACTCAGAAACGTTACAAGCTTGCGTTTCTTTGGGCAATACGAAATAATCATCGCATCGTCTGTAAAACCAAACTGTGTGGAAAACACGATTTTTTGGATCAACAAATGAAGATGGCAATTCAAGCTTTTTTTACGGATCCTACCAACTAATGTTAGGTTTTTTGATAACAAATACTTTACAAGATTGTACGAAGTAAAGAAATTGTCGCAGGTGACATTCCTTCCAGAGCTTTCAATTTCTTCTACTAAACGTTCCGCAACCTTTTCGCCTTGATTCTTGTCTCTTTCCGCTCCCTGCTTTCCAGAATAAATTTTCAGTTTCCATGCATAGGTTGTGACACTATCACAAATGGCCCAAAATTTTATTCCATATCGTCCAGGTTTTGATGGAATATATTGTCTAAAGGGACATCTGCCTCTGAAAGTTACAAGCTGTTCATCAGCCGTCATATACCTATTTGGTACATACGCATCTAGCAAATAAGTATTCCTTAACTGAAAGCATTCCCGTATTGGTTCTATTTCGTCGCCATTCCTTTTTCTTCGTCTTTCCGCTGCATCGTCGAATATAAGTACATGAAGTATATTTTGAAATCTATTTCGAGCAATAATAGTACCAAATATTTTTCGACCCTTGTTTTTGTTCCAAAGTTGTGTTACGTCCTCGTTATAAGATTTGTATACACCTATTGGTATCAAAACTCCAATAAATTTCTTCAATTCTTGGACATCTATTTTTATCCAATTTTTGCAGAAAACAATCTTTCCTTTTTCATTTGTCCACTTTAGGATAATTTCAAGAAGTGGTTTACAAAAATAAATCAAAAAAGAAGAAGCAGATTTATCGAACTCACGATTGCCAAAACGTGTTGGGCCTGAACGTTCTCGTAAAATATTGGGTCGTGGTTGTCTTCTGTGATGAGGTAAAATAGAATCTTGGTACCAAACAACTTGTTTGTTCTTTGATATAAAAGAATTAGCTCCAGCCGGATTTCTGTTGTGGTCATCATCGCTGCTCTCAGGAGATTCTCCGCTATCTAATTCTTCTGCTGTGTGTCCAACATAATATGTGTTCTTAATGCAATTTAAGGGTTTTCCCGTGATTCGAACTTCAGTCCCTTAATAACTCAAGTGTTAAGAACGTGGTCCGGCAAACCAGAGGACGCCGGTTCGAATCCTGAATAAGGGCGAATTTATTTCAGTAAAAAATTCGATTAATTAGCGTCGTATATGTTCAAACCGTTGATTTGCACAAATTTGCCAACTGCGAGCACAATATAATATCTGTTCTTAATGCAATTTAAGGCTTTCCCGTGATTCGAACTTCAGTCCCTTAATAGCTCAAGGGTTAAGAGCGTGGTTCGGCAAAAAAAAAAATTCAGTAAAAAATTCGATAAATTAGCATCGTATATGTAGAAAGCATTTATTTCATTTTTAATGTCATGTGCAGAACACTGTAACTGGGGAATTTATTTTAGTTACAATAACATAATGTATATAGATAGATTTTTGTATATCGACCTTTTTTCTTACCACCTCATTTTTTACAACCGGATAAGGACCCAACGAAAAAACTAAGAGATATTTGTTTTTTTTTCACTTAAAGTTATACAGACATGCGGGTGAAAAAGGACAGGTTGAAGTTTTACAGTTGTAGTTGGTTGTTTAAGAATGTAATGTTCATGTGTTATTTGTGAGTTACTACTGACAATTATGTGTACTGTAATTAATAAGACTGCCGATGCTTAACTCTAGCTGTAAGTTTCCTTTTTTGAATAATTAATATACGAGTAAAGTGTAAATTGCAATTTTACAGCTACTCCTGATGAAGTCATAAATATATTGACGAAATATTGAGTAAGAACATTTGCGTTTTAATTAAAACAGACCGATAACCCAAATAGTATATATATATATATATATATATATATATATTTATTGTTTAAAAATAATCAACAATTAAGGAGAAATCTTTTTTGGGGACTGTGGCTAACGAAAAACTTAACAAAGATACGATATTAAAACTCGTATCTTAAATACATTTTTCGGCAATTAAGTAACCATCATCAGTAGGTAAAAATAAGAGCGTAGGACACCGGGCTCAATAAAGCTAACGCAAAAATAACGAAACACTTTACAAGATCCACGTTAGTGCACTCACGTCAGAAGTGAAAGACTTGTGTCCGTTCTTATGCCCTCTCCTTGTATCTATTCTAAAAAGTCGTACAAGCAGGAATATGGAATTGGGGCCTTATCAGCTTTGTAAGTATTATTTCCGTTTTTAATTATACGATGCTTTCATAGATGTCCGATTCCCATGGATTGTTTATATTTTTGAATTAGTTTTGGACCAGAAAAATTTAGCTTGACTTATAATGCTTTACAAACAGATCACAACGTGTTGGTCAAAGGGTTAAGACTTGTCAAAGCCATTAATAACACCAGAGATCTCGAAATATATGAAAGCATTCATATCGTTAAAAATAAATGCAATACGTTGAACTCTGACAACGGTCCTATCCCATACAGTTGCCCTTTTTCATTCATAGAAAACAGGTAGAAAAGGATGAGGGCGGAGAACAGAGAATAAACACATGTGATGCCGTTTTCTTAAGAGAGGTAAGTTTGTCATCATTTTTAGTCTGTGGATTTTTATTTAAAAGTTAGTGTATACGTGGACGCCTAGAAAAGTTGTTGCGAGTTTATATGTGTTAATTTTACTGTAGCCCATGCGTTATAATTTGATTATTGGTTTTACCTACTGATGATGGCAATTTAGTTTTCGAATTACGTATTTAAGATACGATTATTAATTGTGGTATGGAGTTTTATACTTTTTTTTTAGTTTTCACTTAACCACAGTCTCTAAGGAAATACTTTTATTATTATTAATGTTAATGGGCTTGAGTTATCTCGCATTTCTTCAGCCTGTAGCCGAAGAAATATTTTACTCTACCCACATATCTGAGGGTATGAGGTTTGTAGTACGCGGCTGATGCTGCGGTGTTGCTATACGTTATGAAACGGTATTTACTACATGTTCTATTATGTAATTTATTGTTATTGTTTTTTTTTAATTATTATTGTTATTATTATTATCTCTTATTATTATTATTTCCTCCATTCACAAGAACATTCAATTTGTCCTTGGTTGCCAGTGTTTTAACCCATCGGTTCGTGAGAACAAGATGGTTGGCATAACTATCATAATATTATTATTATTGTTGTTTATTATTTCTTATTTCCAGGTATTTTTCCGTAACCTAACTATACAGCTGTCCTCCATATGGCATGCTTCATTCTTAGTAAGCAGATAATAATACCTCCCACCATGTAGGGGGGTTCATTTTAACGGCCGATAGGGTCCGGCGCTTTAGTTGTTATGTTGACGACGTGGGTTGAGATGAAGGTATCTCAACAACATCCTCGCCTGCTTTCTTTGTTTCTACTGAAGCATGCCATGTTTGTGTTTCATTTCCAATTTGCTGTTTCGGTCTTTACTGGTTAATCCTACCTGGATCCTGCTCCTCCGACCCACCACAGTATCATTTTCATCCAGTGTTTGGAGCAAGTGTACCTCATTGTGGCTGCTAACCCAACCCAACGGTTAGCTCAGGAACCCGTGGGGTCGCTAGTCCGCAGTAACCTATCTCTAGGCTATCCTGTGCAGGTTTATTATTATTATTATTATGATTATTATTATTATTATTATTATTATTATTATTATTATTATTATTATTATTATTATTATTATTATTATTATTATTATTATTATTATTATTATTATTATTATTATTATTATTATTATTATTATTATTATTATTATTATTATTATTATCATTATTATTATTATCTCTTCCACTCACAAGAACCATTCGTTCCTGGTTGCCATTATCTTACCCCATCGGTTCATTCGAACAAGATGGGTGGCATAGTTATCTATCATTCATTTATTTTTATATGAATATTGATTATAGTAGATATTTACCAGTACTTTCAGGGTGTGAACTTATGTGTTGTCCGCTGCTGGCAGCTTGCTTCTCTCTCTGGTTGTGTGGTTTTGTGTTTGTGCGAGCGCACAAGTGTAGGAGTGTTATATTTTAGCGCGCTCGTGCATGTGTTTAGTGTCCGGTCGCGCTAATTTTGAGAGATCGGATTATTATTATTATTATTATTATTATTATTATTGTGGATGTGAAAGCTCCTTTCGGGAGAAAGGGAAAAAGTTGATACACGGCCGCGAGGCAAGCATATCAACATCTATCCTGCTTGATATGGATGGAAACTTGTTTCCATTTTGGTTATTTGCAGGTAAGCTCGGTAGAGGTATTCATTCATTTCATTTGTCCATCTCAACCGCTTACTCTTACTGGTCCCTTCGGTGGGCTGACCAGTATGGCCAGTAACACTTTCAGGTATTGGAACCTCCTACGACAATGCGCTGGGCTGGTCCTAGGAAGTAGGATAGATGGTGTTAGTGATCGACCAGAGGTCGGAAAGGGGCGGTCGGAAATAGTCCCCTTTTCAGCCTAATGGGCTGCCTCTGCCGTGGCTATTGTAAGGATCTATGTCCTTGGGCGCTGGGAACGCCACCTTCCCTACGCCAGTTTATTATTATTATCTCTTCCACTCACAAGAACCATTCGTTCTTGGTTGCCATTATCTTACCCCATCGGTTCATTCGAACAAGATGGGTGGCATATTTATCTATCATTCATTTTTTTTATATGAATATTGATTATAGTAGATACTTACCAGTACTTTCAGGGTGTGAACTCATGTGTTGTCCGCTGCTGGCAGCTCGTGTCTCTTTCTGGGTATGAACTTGTGTGTTGTTTACTGCTGGCAGCTTGCGTCTCTCTCTGGGTGTGTGGTTTTGTGTTTGTCCGAGCGCGCAAGTGTAGGGTGTTGTATTTTAGCGCGCTCGTGCATGTGTTTAGTGTCCGGTCGCGCTAATTTTGAGAGATCGGAGAACCAGCCTTTGCGCAGGGCCGCCAACCCTTTCCCGGCAACTTATTATTATTATTATTATTATTATTGATGTGTGCGCTCCTTTCGGGAGAAAGGGAAAAAGTTGATACACGGCCGTGAGGCAAGCAAATCAACATCTATCCTGCATTTGCAAGTAGGCTCGGTAGAGGTATTCATTCATTTCATTTGTCCATCTCAACCGCTTACTGTTACTAGTCCCTTCGGTGGGCTGACCGGTATGGCCAGTAACACTTTCAGGGATAAAATAGATGGTGTTAGTGATCGACCAGCGGTCGGAAAGGGGCGGTCGGAAATAGTCCCCTTTTCAGCCTAATGGGCTGCCTCTGCCGTGGCTATTGCAAGGATCTATGTCCTTGGGCGCTGGGAACGCCACCTTCCCTACGCCTTATTATTATTATTACTATTATTATTATTATTACTATTATTATTATTCTTATTCTTCTTCTTCTTATTATTATTACTATAAGTTAATATGGTGGTTAACATTATTATTTTTTAATGGCTTGCATTTAAAAAATTTTCTTTGACAAAAAATTCCTCGACTATGTCCTTGCCTTATTATATTTTTATTCCTTCTTTTTTCTGGTGTCGTTTGATTCTGACTCCACTTTACTTTTATTTAATCATCATTATAAATCTAGGCTTCTAACGAGCGATGTTCTTAAAAGCAGGGATTGCTAAATAAAATTTCAAATAAAACGACTTCATAAATAATACCCCTAGTCGTCAATAAATTATACATAACTTAAATGAGAAGCTCTGTTTCAGTTTATACGAAGCGAGAATATATTTCCAACGAGATTCGCCTGTAATTAATTTGTGACTTAAGGAGGTCGTTAATAAATTCTTTGAGAGCAACTGTTATGTATATATACATAAATGCTAACTTCGTAGATGCGAATTTGAGTTATTCATAAAGTGTAGAGAAGTTTCGAGGAACTGCTTTGAGTGGGCAAAGAATATAATACCCACGAGAAGTACATGCGACGAATTTATTTAACTTTAATAAGATTATTATTCTGGAACACATACTCGTACATATGCGTACAAATAAAACACATGCGATAACATAATTATATTATAAGGATGGTAACGAGATACGTCAGGTCTTCATTGCAGTTATAATACTTATAACTGTATCAGTCTTCGTTTCAATTTAAGATGCTGACAGTATATTGCTTCACGATGTGAAAACATTAACGTATTTTATTGAATTAGCAAGCACCGAAGAATTATTATAGAATTCGTTGTAGAATGATTTCAAGTCTAGTATAACGTTAAGAAATAAGTAATAAGGCATAAGAAACGGTTGGAGAACACTCTTACTTAGTTATATTTTATATTATCAAAAATGTTTTTGTTTTATAAAAAATTTGATGATAAAAAAATGATTCCGAGAATTGTATGTATTTAGGAGTTTTAATAGACAACAAATGTAGCGAGGTCATGGAGAAATACTTAAGACTGGCAAAAGCTAATTTGCATTTGCATTTGCAGGAGGGTTGAACAGAATACTTATATCAAAAGAGGTCTCAAAAAGAACTAAGATAGGATTATATAAATTGGTATGGAGACCAACGCTGACATATGTCTGCGAATTGTGGATAATGACTAAGAAAGTGCAATATAAGCTGGAGGTCTGGGAGAGAAGGATACGTCGGAGAATTTTTGGATGAAAGAGGACGGAAGCTGGATGGGAGAGGCGAACGAACGAAGAAATTTATAATTCGTATGGAGAATCTCCCGGAATACATTTCATAAAAATTGCGGCGACTCCAGTGGCTCGGACATTTTCGAAGATTAGGGAAAGAGAGGTTAATTAAAGGTATAGAATGGAGGGTACCTGATGGAAAGAGAAGGCGGGGTAGACCGAAGAGAAGATGGCGGGAGGCGGTTAGGGAGGATGCAGAAAGGAGGGGACTCAAGAATTGGAGATTGTTGGCTAGGGATAGGAAGAAATGAATTAACATGACCAAGCAATGGGCCTGGGAGGCCTGTAAACGCTTTATATATATATATACATATATATATATATATATATATATATATATATATATATGTATATATCATTAGACCCTTTGTTATTGAAGAAAATTTAAATTCACAAGAATATTTACTTCTTTCGCAAAGTTGTATCGTGTCTTGTGTGCGAAGTATAACAGATATTTCCATAAATGACAAATTAACAAGATGTATACACCGCTCATAATACTGCAATTGTGCAACAATATTTGATATTGGATCGATAACTGGTTGGAGCGCTATACACTGGCCTGCTAGGTCGCTTAATTTAGCTCCAAACGAATTTTCCAATTACGGTTTTTGAAATAACAGATCTCATAACTACCGCCGATTTAACTACGAACATTGCCCGTTGCATGCGAAACATATTATTTCAGCCATTGTCGAACGTTCGCAGATATTTTTCCGACAAATTAGGGTACCGCGCTTTTTGGTTTTGGATATCTGTTCTAATAAAATTATTTGGAATTGTTATTTTGGTTTCTTGAGACGAGTTATTTAATATTTAGAAGTGCTTTTGTTTTATGTTCATTTATAAATAGAATTTGATTATTTTACTTCTATACCACTACTATTTAATTTTATATATTGTATATAAGTGACATTTAATATTACGTTATATTAATAGAGTTTTAGTTCTCATTTGCTTCTAGAAAAAAGTTAATACGCCTCCTTGTTAGTAAGCATTGCAAGGGTGTTTAACTCTTCTTCTTCTAATTTTTGGGTTGGGCGCCAGCACGTTCAGGCACTTGAGCACAGTGTTCTTTGTACCACCTCCAATAGATCTCTCAGTTCTACTCTGTTAGTCTTGTGTCCTCCATAAAAGCAACTATCCTCCTCAGATGTGAGTTCCCTCGTAGGATCCAATATATACGAAATGTTTCTCTCTGAGTCGTTTCAGTTCATCATAAGTGCATATTACATGAAGGTTAGTTTCCTCATGTTTGTCACATTTCCTACACCAGGGCTCGCTAACCAAGCTGTCTGTATAGCCATTGCCTCCGCTTTTACAAATAGTTCCAGCGGAGGGAGACCCACGATAGCCTCCATGAAGGCGGGTTCCGTGCTGTTCACGTATTTAACGTTTGTTTGTTGCGTGTTCTGTGGCGTCCGATATAATGGGGCCACGCATGGAAGCGCTGATTTCGGGTAACATCAGTTGACTATAGGAATTTCGCTCATTCGGTACAATTCAGCTAGTCGTATTCTTAGCTTTGCAATTAGATCTTGCAGGAATTTTTTAAATGATTCAACATAAAGTTCTATTTTTCTTTCTAGTTCGCTCGAAACTTCAATACGCTTCGATTGTCTGGTACTCATTCTGTTAATATCGGCAGTCAGTTCTAGAGTAAACACTCAATATTAAAAAAAAGAAAATAAAATTTACTTTTTTTTTGGCTTAAAGAACAAGCCACGAAGATATTTCCAGGACCTGAGGCACGATGTTCCCACAGGCCAAAAAAACGTCAGCTTAGTTTCGGATGTTTTTTTTATAACACAATATATCTAGTTACTCGTTCAAGAGATCCCCTATAAGTAATTGATTAGATCAATTAAACCACGTCTTGTTAAAAACAAATCCCGGACGATCGGTGACTACTTTGTATAAAGAGATTAATTAAGGCCCACAAATTAGCAACACGTAAGAACGCAAACGGAATCGATGTCTCGCTGTTCAGGCCGGTCTTGAACCCCGCTCTCTCGATGACAAGACTCATTGCTTCTGCGTGACGACTTTTGTTCATTAGCTTCTCGAAAAGATGCAGCCAGCAGTAAAGTTTTAGTTCAACTTAATAATAACCAAATAGATTCTCCACCGCTGCTTTCCCTGGTCTCTGTTAGGGCACACGCGCTTAATACTTGTCCACCACTTCGGCACATTGAAAGAAATAAGTTAATTATGAACCTATTTCATCACCGATGACTTGTATATAATTTTTAATTTAGTAAATTTTATTGCTTGCATTTCTTCTGTATTTATATTAGTATTTTGTTTAACTTTTTCTTACATTATTGTTCATAGACAATAAAATTTTAGTAATTTTTTAAAGAATTTGCTATTATTTATTTATCTACTTTGTAACATCATACTTAGTATTGTGTCTTTTATTTTAAACTCGCAAAAACAGTGTTGCTATGCCACTCAAGTAAAGACATTTCATTTTGTCTGATTCTGTAAAAAGTATTTGAAAGCACATTTATTTAATCGACTAAAATAGTATTTTATTGAGTTTTTTTTTTTACAAATTTTATCGAGCAGCAGTTCGCGAATTAAAGATATGGCAATACTGAGAAATTCAAAGATATTTTCATAACTTTAATTCACAAAGTCCCACCACGTGGAAGTCGCTATTCGAGGCGGCCGCCCGTGAAATTCCATATCATGCTGGATTTCGATATTCGAGATATGCCATGTTATTGGATTTCCCTTCCCGCCGCTCTAATTTAATTTTTAATATCTTCATACTTGGGCATTGTTTATCGTCATCAAAAAGAAAGACGAACGATATGTGTAATAACTAATGGTTGATACTCTTTTGTTAAGTGTTTTGCCTGTATGTACGAAATAAAGAAACAAAGTAAGTGATAAAGAAAGAAATTGAAATTGTTCAGAAATACGAACGGCAAAATTTTATTATCGAATGTATATTAATACAGGTGATTGCACTTGCTTGTAATTGGATTCGCTTGCATTATATTGAAGTGGTATCCATCTTGCCCCTCGCGAAAAATTATTGGATACTATAACGTATTGTAGGATCGATGTGTTTCAGCGACACGTTGAATCCTATCATTTCATCGATGAATTATAATGTCATGCATATTAAACTCATCTCCCTCAATAACGATGGTAACTTCTTTAATAGTTCGAGCATTATAACGTCTGACATGTTATCCGTCTGGTGTTTTGTCAGTTAATGAACTTGTACGAATGTTGATATTTAGGCCTTTTGTCACAACTGGTTGGTTCATACTTCGAGAAGTTCACCCTACCGAACTATAATCTCCGGATTGTTCCTCAAAATTCGCACCGTGGGCTCGTAGACAACTTAATCTTTTCGATAAGTTCAAAATTATTCAGCATTCGTTCTGTCTCCTTGTGACTACGTCAAAAGCCCGTTCTCTCACCTCGTGATATCCGTCTCTCCGTGACAACGTCAAAACGCACTGTCATTTCTGTCACTTTATGACAACGTCATAAGATATTTACCGCACACTTCAACATTGATTTTGACTCAAGCATAGAAATTTTTGTTTAGTTATACTTTTATTTTATAGAAACCGTCGCCGACACAAAAAACAACAATTTATCATAGCTTCTTTGCAATCGAATGAACGGTATATGAGCCAATTCTAGTTACCTTCTAGAATTGGATTATACTAATAATAATAAAATTAGATTTTTATTGTCCAATAGTCGATCCATTTACATTACAATATAATAAATTAAAAAAACAGAAACAAATGCGAACAGTACGTAATCTAATATATAAAAATTAACGTGTGTCTGTTCGTTCAGTATGGGCTCCTATACCGTTCACGATATCATCACGTTACAACTAGAACGTTATAATCCAAATAATATCAATAAAATCCAAATTTTAAAGCTATTAGAAGCGTTGAATTGATTCGGCATTTACTTGATGAAGATCCATAATTAAGAATAGAAATAAAACTACAGTTTTAATCTTCACTTTTAATCATTACTCGTAAAACGACAATTGTTTCGCCAACACAGTGGCTTCCTCAGGTAGTGAAGATTAAAACTGTAGTTTTATTTCTATTCTATTAGAAGCGCGTATATATTTCAGTTTGAGCAGAAATTTTATAAACAAACAATTACACATTCTTTATTTAAAAATTGTATTTCTTGGTTCAGGTATATTGAATATACGAGGTCTGTTTTTTAAGTAAGTACCGTTTTTCCACACCGCGACCGCAGCGCTGCGGTCGGCGTTCTGCGTATGCGCACCGGGGACCTACATCTCTTGCCTACGCACTGACGCCATTACAGTCTGATTCTACCTTGTTTACGTTGTTTACTGAGTGTTTAAGATACCTCCGATAATCGTGAGTCCCGCCGACTGTGAAGTACGGGCTGTTATAAGATTTCTTAGTGCTAAAGACCTAAAACCGATCGATATCCATCGTGAGATTTGTGCAGTTTACGGACAAAACATTATGAGTGATGGAATGGTAAGAAAGTGGGTGAGAGCATTTAAAGATGGCCGCACAAATGTGCATGATGAACAACGGAGTGGGCGTCCTTCGGTCGTTAATGAAAGTTTGGTGCAGGAAGTGGACAATAAGGTGAGAGAAAACAGACGCTTTACGATGTCCTCCTTGTGTGATGGCTTTCCTAATGTTTCGCGTAGTGTTTTGTATGGCATTGTGAGCGAGCGCTTGAATTACCGAAAATTGTGCTCACGTTGGGTACCGAAAATGTTGACGGATGTGCACAAAACCAAACGTTTAGGCAGTGCATTGACTTTCCTTGAGCGGTACCGCAACGACGGTGATGATTTCTTAAACCAAATTGTTACGGGCGATGAAACATGGGTGAAAGCAACAGTCCATGGAATGGCGGCATTCAGATTCACCCGGAAAAGTGAAGTTTAAGCTAACAATTTCTGCCCGGAAAATCATGTGCACAGTTTTTTGGGACAGAAAAGGAGTATTGCTTGTGGAATTTCTGCCTCGTAATGAGACAATCAATGCAGCAGCTTATTGTGAGACCTTGAAAAATCTGCGCCGTTCAATCCAGAACAATAGACGAGGCAAGTTGAGCAAGGGCATCGTTTTGCTGCATGACAATGCCCGCCCGCATGTGGCTAATCAGAGCAAAGATCTCATCACATCTTTTAAATGGGAAACTCTAGATCATCCTCCGTACAGCCCTGATCTGGCGCCCAGTGACTACCATCTGTTCCTGCACTTGAAGAATCACCTAGGCGGCCAGCGTCTTCAAGACGATGGCGAAGTCAAAACAGTTGTGATGCAGTGGTTAACAAGTTAGGCGGCAGACTTCTATGAGGAGGGTATTCATAAACTGGTACAACGTTATGACAAGTGCCTAAATATTGAAGGAAATTATGTAGAAAAGTAGATTAAGGTACAGGCTTTCATGTAAAAATAAAATTATTAAGATATCTTTGCACGTCTTTTTTTAATTTCAAAACGGTACTTACTTAAAAAACATGCCTCGTATATTAGTCTGGCTTTTCGGATACCGGGCAGCAACAGGCCTGAAGATGTTCGTTGTTAGAGTGGACGAAACGCCGCCCAATCAATACTTACTAAACACAACATTTAAATGTTTGCGAAAATCCAAGTGGAATAAAATATTATTCACACCAAAAAACACTCAGGGAGGGAAAGGGAATTTGGAAAACGAATTGGAAAATTTTAATTTTAAATACACTCATAATGTCTGTTAACGCAGATTTATAAGTTTCGGAAATATTCGAAGAATTAAATTAAAAAAAAGACTCTAGGTGTCGAGAGTGTTGTGATAGCAATATTGGTATTTGACAAAGGAGCATTTATCATTACCAAGAAACGGTGCGACAAAATAAGTAGTATAGAATTGATATAAGAATGATAAATGGCAAGATGACTTTAGAAAAAGTAAGATATTCCTCGGATTTAAGCATCTCTTTGAAGGCGATGACGACAAAATAGTAGACTATGAACAATTTTGTAACTTTTTACAGCAAATTGCAGCACTTGGTCAATTAATGATACAGATATTACCTAGTATTAAGCAGACGCGGCTCGTGATGACGTACTGTAGGGGCACGTACAATGGTGCGAGTGCCTCGTGCGTTTTCGGTGTTTACTAAGAAAACGCTACAGTTAGTACACAAGAATACACGAAGCACTCGCATCATTGTACGTTCCCCAACAGTAGGTCATCACGAGCCGCGCCTAGAATTAAGAAAAGTGCTCTGACATCGCGAATTAAACATACCATTACAAAATTTCAATACCGGCTTAACCTAGTGTATGAGACTCAGAAAGAGCAGTACCCCTCGTTGCA
Source organism: Melolontha melolontha (assembly GCA_935421215.2). Lineage (NCBI taxonomy): Eukaryota > Metazoa > Arthropoda > Insecta > Coleoptera > Scarabaeidae > Melolontha > Melolontha melolontha. The sequence goes on from OW285239.1 coordinate 133,334,051, forward strand.
GGATTATGCAACAGACATTTCGGAAAACTGATTAAAGTATTAAAAGTTCGCCACTGTGTCAATAATAAAGTCGCCTCAATAGGCCCCGAAGCGTGAAGTGTGTCTCCCTGTGCCTTTCCTAATGTCAAAGTTTTAATGTTTTCGATTATTTTTGTGGTTTTTGGCACATTATGGAAAACTGATATTAGAATTTTTCTGGTGGGCTTATGGGCAAAGATCCCCAAAAGCCCTTAAATAAAAAAAAATAAAAATCCACGATATGGTTTTGAGCGATCGACGAATCAAAGTGCGTGAAAGAGTTGAGGGCATAGGCATATCACAAGGTACGGTGTTTTCAATTTTACAAGAAATATTTGGTTTGAAAAAGTCTCGGCAAGATGGGTGCCGTGTTTGCTCTCAGTCTAGAATAAACGCAATCGTATAATCAATCGGAGGCTGATTTGGCAGTTTTCCGTCGTAATCCTGACGAGTTTCGACATCGCTACGTAACTGTGGACGAAATGTTGATATACTACGTGCAACAGACATTTCGGAAAACTGATTAAAGTATTAAAAGTTCGCCACTGTGTCAATAATAAAGTCGCCTCAATAGGCCCCGAAGCGTGAAGTGTGTCTCCCTGTGCCTTTCCTAATGTCAAAGTTTTAATGTTTTCGATTATTTTTGTGGTTTTTGGCACATTATGGAAAACTGATATTAGAATTTTTCTGGTGGGCTTATGGGCAAAGATCCCCAAAAGCCCTTAAATAAAAAAAAATAAAAATCCACGATATGGTTTTGAGCGATCGACGAATCAAAGTGCGTGAAAGAGTTGAGGGCATAGGCATATCACAAGGTACGGTGTTTTCAATTTTACAAGAAATATTTGGTTTGAAAAAGTCTCGGCAAGATGGGTGCCGTGTTTGCTCTCAGTCTAGAATAAACGCAATCGTATAATCAATCGGAGGCTGATTTGGCAGTTTTCCGTCGTAATCCTGACGAGTTTCGACATCGCTACGTAACTGTGGACGAAATGTTGATATACTACTATATTCCAGAAATAAAGCAACAGTTGAAACAGTTGATTTTTAAAGGCGATCCGGCTCAAAAGAAGGCAAAGACGGTGAAATCGGCCAAGAAGGTCATGACCGGTACACGGGATACACGCATAATCATCTATATCGATTTGTAATAACCTAATTGGGTAATGTTTTGTATTATTGATATAGTCAAGGTACGGCCCCGGTCTTATTTATATTGTATACACAAACAGGGCCTAGGTCCATCTGATTGACTAACACGAGCGTTCTTAATTAGAAGTTACACACTTGCACATCTTGTTTATAGTTAAGTAAGGACATAGTCAAAAGAGGGCACTCTAAGGTATATAAGACGTTCTATCAGAGAACAAGGGATCAGACATAGCTAGATGGTCAGCAAGACATAGCGAGTGCGAGATAGATCTCTGCTTTGACTACTGTTCTATTTGTTATGTATATAATCAATGTTACTTGTTAAATAAGTGTTAACTAATTATACTATGTTAAAACAACCTTATCTGCGTATTATTTAATTTTTATACGCATCTGCGTACCAACGCAACGATGTAGCCCCCGCAGGACCAGGCTACATTACATGGCGATCCTGCCAGGATTTAGGCACATTACATGGGATTCTTCCAGCCACTTAAGGCCTCACATGGCGACGCTGCTCACGTCTCCACATTACATGGCATTCCTGCCAGCCACTTAAGGCTTTACATGGCCATACCGCCAGCCACTTACGGCCAAATAAACTAAGTAGAAAGACCGGAACGGACCACGGAACGAATCAGCGGAAATATGGCAAACCATTAAACAAACAAAATGTAAACTAGGCGAGGGAAGAAGTCACCCCCAGCCAGAAGCAAGCGGAAGCAGCCCGCAGCCGTACACAGGTCAGCCCAGCCACTCTCTACTTCAAGAGAAGACGCAGGTATTTTTTAAAAAGACAATTACAGTGTTTAAAAAGTGATTAAACAATGCATAGACATTTTATACACAAACTGTGTACATACATATTCAATAATGAAAATGTTTCTTCATACTGTAAAAAATAATATTAGTTTGTTTATGTACGACAAATTCTGCATACGCCAACAGAATGTAAAGAGCGTAACACTGTTATTTTTTTTTTCTAAGGTCAAGTCTATTTAAAGTTAATAATGTATAATGCAATTGTAAAAGCATTACATATGGCCGAAAAATTCACTTCAAAAACCTGTCGCAAGTTTGTTATTCACCGTACACGAGAAGTTTATACACATTTGTTTTAAAGAAAGCCGCCTACCTAAAAACGGAACAAAAACATGATATACTTTAAATTCAATTACGTACATTGCATATATACACAATAAAATGCATACGTTTTGTTTTTTAAATAGGCGCCACACAACGAACATGATATTAAAGAATTGTTTACGCAAACAAAGGCAAACAAAAACATGTGTATTTAAAAAGTCAAATTAATAAACATCGGTACGGAAAGAAAAACACCGGAATAAAATTAGTTTAGATATCGACAAAGTCAAGTGCGTATAAAATGCACGACATTGTTTATTTTGTAAACAATTACATACGCAACATTGAACAAAGTATGTCTTAAACGCATTCATAAAGTTCGCAAAACGAAGAAGAATTCGCATTAATATACGAGGTGTATTATATTAATTTTTATTTACAAAGAATTTCAAAAATTTTGTTGCAAACGCCTTATTACTTATAGAAGTTGATTCCAAAAATGTAAAGGTTAGTAACGGGACGACCGATAGCATCCTTATCACGTCAGGTACCCAATAGACGACTGATCATCTTAGGGTTATGGAACTGTCGAAAACGAAAACCAGTCGAATCAAAAGAATTTCAAGTGACGAGAAAGGCAAAAAACTTCAATTCGCCCCAGAGTCGTAATGAAGCAAGCATGCAGTTCTAGGAAATGGTCCAGCACGACGAAAACACTCATAATTTTTTTTAAGAGAATACAGTTTTAACAAAAATGTGTTTTGTTAACTGGTCTCTAGATTTTCTGCATTGAAGATAAGGGCATACAGCATAAGGGAACAGCAGCGCGTGCAACCTTACTGTAGTCTGGAATGGCTTCACAGAATAGTTCTGCGCGGAACATGACATACACGAAATATGTGTTGTCCAGGAAAATACACAAATGAGTGATTTCCTAAAATAATAATTTTGCCATAGAGCGAGAGAGAGAGTTGAATTATTTTTAAATAGATATGAAGAAAGGGAGCGCACAAAATTGAAGACATACAAGCAAGCACAAAGAATTAAAGACAAACAGTCAAGCGAACAAAAAGAATTGAAAACAAGAATCGAATGCGAAAAAAAACTTAAAGAAAAGACAAGAATTACAAACTACGTAATAAGTCAACTATTCCAATGACTACCACATGTTATGGAAGAAAAAAATTTAAGGAAACAAACTTTAGACAGTGTACAACGGCCCTTATACAATTTCACTATTTACCTTAGACTATTTATCATTATACTATTTTACAATTTAAAATGTACCATTTAATATTTATCATTTCACTTATACAATTTTACAATGTTACTTTTACAATTTATAATTTTACTATGTGTGATAGTTTTAAATAATTTTACCGAACATTTGTAATAGATAGATAGTAGTGTGGAATAAATGTCGAGTATTTAGAAGATAAGTAAATGTAATAATGTAAGTTATATCTGCATGTAGTAAATAAGGAAACATAAGTAGGTCTAGAAATTTCTAGGAAAAGAAAAAAATCAAACAAATCAGTTGCTTTTTTCTTTTCTCGCTGGATGGCAGGTGTAATAACCTAATTGGGTAATGTTTTGTATTATTGATATAGTCAAGGTGCGGCCCCGGTCTTATTTATATTGTATACACAAACACGGCCTCGGTCCATCTGATTGACTAACACAAGCGTTCTCAATTAGAAGTTACACACTTGCACATATTGTTTATAGTTAAGTAAGGAGATAGTCAAAGGATGGCACTCTAATGTATATAAGACGTTCTATCAGAGAACAAGGGATCAGGGCATAGCTAAATAGTCAGTAAGACATAGCGAGTGCGAGATAGATCTCTCCTTTGACTACTGTTCTATTTGTTGTTATGTATATAATCAATGTTATTTGTTAAATAAGTGTTAACTAATTATACTATGTTAAAACAACCTTATCTGCGTATTATTTAATTCTTATACGCATCTGCGTACCAACGCAACGATGTAGCCTCCGCAGGACCAGGCCACATTACAGATTACTTGGAAAATAAACAAACGATAAGTGGAGAATATTATGCAACGTTATTGCACCGGTTGAGCGAAGAAATCAAGAAGAACAGTCCTGATTTGGCAAAGAAAAAATTCTCCTTCACCAAGATAATGCACGGGTGCATACTCGCGTAGTTTCGATGGAGAAAATCAGCGAATTAAAGTTCAAATTATTATAACATCTACCGTATTCGCAAGATTTAGCCCTTAGTGACTTTTTTAGTTCTCAAACTTGAAAAAATGGCTCAGAGGAAAACGATTCATGTCGAACGAGGAGGTCATCGCCTAAACAGATGCCTATTTTGAGGATCTTCCGAAATCCTACTTTTTGGACGACTTAAAAAAATTGGAGAAACGCTGGGAAAAGTGTATATAGATAGAGTGAGACTATGTTGAAAAATACAAAAAAAGTTTTCCAAAATAAATTGCTTTTCTATTTTTTTCTAAGGAATTATTGAACCATCCTCGTAAATAAATACATGTTTCAATTTATTTTGAACATTTTGTATACAATGTATGTATTATCCTTATAAAATGCAATGAAAACTATACGATCTACATAAAATAATTTTTGGATCATATATTTTATATTTTTCAATGACAATAACGAAAGTATTCGTAAAGTTTTATTACTAACTTTAATAAGGATAGTTATCTTGGGCGAATATCATTTGTATTTAAAAATAATATTACCGCATCCTTGACAGGTATTTTCCCGACTTTGGAGGAAAGAGAAAAACAATATTTACCAAGAGAAAAACGCAATCTTCCAAGCCGCCCTTGTATAAATCAAAGGAAATTTCTGGTATTAAACTGGAATGATACTCGAGTGAGCACTTGGCCGCCTTTTCGTAGTAATATATGTCACGAACAGAATTAGGATTTAAGTTATTTTTACCACAGATTTATGCGAAGTGTATTTTATCTCGCATTCGTGGACATTATATTTTCAAATTACATTGTAATAGAAAGAACATTGTATTTAAATTCGGTGTATTTTAAATAAGGACTAAAATATATGTTTCCGCTTTTTTTACGCTTACATCTTTTAATAGATACAAATTGAATTACAGTACGGAATTGCCGTTTTGGTAGACAATTCCGTAATGTAATGCTGGCCCATGTATTATGTTACTTTAACTCTTGTGTGCATGACAGACTAATGCGTACGGAACCACATACGTGGGGTCCTGTCGAGGCCCCATTTTTTTTTAGATTTACTTTAAGTACTTTAAGACAAATTAAAATTTAAAAAAAGTCTTAAAATTGAATTTTATCGAAGTTACATATAATATGATGGTTGTACAATTATTTTTATATTAGAACAAAACAAAAATGTGTTAAAAAAACATTAGATTTGACAATGCTTTGAAATTACATATAACTTTAAAAAATAAAATTTAATGGAAAACATTATTTTAATGAAAGGCAAGGAAGACAAACCGTCACTGTCTCTTTTTTTCTATGTGCGTCACAAACAAATTTGTGACAGTCCTTACATTTTATGTTAACCTTCTTGTCTTGTTCTCTTGGACATTTATAGCATCTACCCCTTTTTGTCGAAGTGGTTCTTTCTTCATCCCTCTGTGAATCTAAATTTGTTTCTGCTAAGGCAATACCACAATCCTGGAGTGCTGTTTTTACAAATATTGGAAGTTTTCTATTTGGAGCCCGTTTTTCCATGTTTCCACGAGTTAATTTGTCTCCCAGTTGTAACAAGAACAACCTACGTCTGGCTTTATTTTGTTTTTTCCATTCGGGGTGTTTTTCATTGAATATTACAAATGTATTCATGGCACATATATCTAGAATATTCATGAATAGTCTATAAGGCCATCGTAGTGTTCTACGAGCGCATGAAAATTCTCGAATCAATTTATCTGCGTTGTCAACTGCACCTTTAGTTTCGTTGTAGTCCAGTATCATAATAGGCATATTTTCGCTTTCAGGAGATACGTTATCGTCTTGATGTTGTGTAGACAACAAATGAACCATTCTGCCCTTTTTTGGAATGTACGATACCAATCCATTGTGAAAGCGAACATGGATGAATGAACTGGTCTTGAGATTACATTGAGTTGAGGTGGCGTATCAGTTTTATTTTTTCGAACCGTTCCAAGCAATGTAAGTCCTTTGCTCAACAAATAATTCGCTAAAGGTACACTTGTAAAGAAATTATCTGTAGTTATGCCTCTCCAGCTACCGAAATATGGTTCAACCATATCTTTTACTACACGCATTCCTTGTTCTTTTTCCCTCACTCCACTTGGAAGACGACCACAGTAAACCTGAAGATTGCATAAATAGGAAGTCTTTACTTCAGCAAGTGCCCAGACTTTTATGCCGTAACGACCAGGCTTTGATTTTATGTATTGTCTAAAGGCACATCTGCCCCTAAAACATACTAGTTGTTCATTCACTGTAAGAGATTCATAAGGTTCAAACATTATTTTGCAATTTCTTACAAATAAGTCCCAAATTTCTCTAATAGCCGCCGGTTTATCTTCCTTCTTTCTGTCAATTCTTGTAGTCTTATCGTCAAATCTTAAGAATCTTGATATTTCTTCAAATCTGTTGACAGACAGAGCTGCACAAAAAAGGGCGGCGTATAGAGGAATCTCTTGTCCACATTTCACGCGTGGATTCTTTCCTGCATCTCAATCCACCTGCTTTTATAAGTACACCGAAGAAGCAATCTAGTTCACCCTTTTCTAAATCTATCCAATTCATTGGTGAATTAGGTTTTTTTTTTATTCCATTCTGCATAATTCTTCTTTGCTTCTTCATTTGTATAACGACATATAATATCTTTCATTTCATTTGTAATGAATAAATTGAAAATATCTATAGAATCATTCGCTTCTTCGGTAAACGGCGTCGGCCCACGACGTGCATTTACTAAATTTCGTAGTGGCGTTTTACTACTGCGAAAAGGTAAACTATTCCACTTCAAACCTGACTTGGCAAGTACTGAGTACAATGAAATTCTTCAGTATTACTTTCATCGGGTAATTCATCGGAATCTTCTTCACTCTGACTTTCGAGGTTATCTTCGAACTCTTTCTTGAAAATCGACATATTATTCATCTTCTATATCCGACAAATCTTCGATATTTTCAGCAAGATGGGTCAACTCTGTGCTAGTCAATGGACGGCGACCATCTAAACGACTCATTCTTTTCAAAAACTAGAAAAAACAGGTGTATATTAAAATGTTATATTTAGTATGCAAAAGCACAGATGGGGTCCTTTACAGACCCCACTTACCTAATTTAACTTTAATTAGAACAGGGAAAAACTTATGGTCAAACTACCACTGCACAACATAACCTCAAAGTGCAAATGACAAATAGATGGACGGCCAAACGCCTACTAATTCAGGGTAGGCAACTGTGAAAAAAAATGTGGTGCTGGGGTCGCCAAAGGACCCCGGTCATGCAGACAAGGGTTAATAATTTAAGTTTTTCGAATAAACTGAATGAAGTTTTCTTAAAATTTCGAATAGAGATAAACGTGCAATCCTAAATTGTTAATTTTTTCTTATTTATTCCAATTTACATAATAATTTATGATTTACTTTACTAAATTTGCATTTAACTCATCGTTCATCGGCTGTGGTCTGTGAGTTCACGGCAAAATAAAAATTTTATATAATTTTTTAAATGTTTTTTTTCTAAATTTCTACGGTGACAGTACCTTTCAAGTACGTGAATAGCAATAATTTTCCTTATAACAAAATTATTTGAAACATACTTGAGTGACAACAGTGAGAACAGGAAACAAATAATTGTATTAATTTTCTCGATTTAACAATTACTAGAATTAATAACAAATGTAGCTTTGCAATTTACCACAAACCGTCAAATACAGATATAACTATTCATAACACTTCTTGCCATCCGATACAACACAAATTAGCGGCTTATAACAGTCTTATACATAGATTAATCAATACTCCGTTGAACCAAACAGATTTCGAAAAATTGGAAAATTTAATTAAACAAATAGCAATCAACAATGGATATAAAAGTGATATAATAGGTAACATATTAAATAAAAAACTTCTTAAAAAGCCATATCAGAAGCTTACTCAATATTAAATAATAACACCCAAAAATTTAAAATGATTACATTTATAGGCTCTTCAAGCACAAAAATTTGTAAATATTTAAGAAAATTAGACATTAATACAGCGTATAGAACTAACAAAAATTTATCAAAATTTATAAAAAAAAACAATAAAGATTCAACATATAACAATAAAAAGTCAGGAGTCTATGAGTTAACTTGCGGTAGTTGCCCCATGACGTATATCGGACAGACTATCGGCAGATCGTTTGAAATACGCATCAAAGAATATTTTTCTTCATTTAGAAATAATAAAAGTGACTCTTCATATGCGTCTCATATTAATTTAACAAACCGCAATTTTAACAACGAATTTAAAATACTACACGTAGAAAATAAAGGCAAAAAACTTAATTTATTAGAGTCACTTGAAATTAATAAATTAAAGAAAACTGACAAGATCCTCAATGATCAATTAGAAATTAATAATTCACACTTACTGAATTTATTTATTTGATAATCAGGCAGTCATATATTTTCTTTTTCCATAGCGCTTCTTCACCTCCCTTTAACATAATGTAGACCCTCAGTTTTATCACTTTAAGAACAGTATTGTATAAACCGTAGTGACACTTTTGTGTATAATATACATATACATATATATATATATATATATATATATATATATATATATTGTAATGGGTCAAACAGCACCGAATTCCAGCTCCTACAATGAGAAATACAGATAAACAACACATAAAAAAACATTGCATAAAGATTAAATTGGCGGACGTAATTTGTGAAATTAGTATCGAAATGTATAAATAAATTAATATGACGTTAACTTTAAAAATTTATAATTAACTTATTTTTATTTCTTAACTTATTTTTTTATTTAAATTTTTCAATTTCATAATTCAAATTATACGCGAGAAATTACAGATATCTAATTTATCTACATCAAGATTTGTATCGATACTAGTTAACCACGCCCACTGATTTAAGAATATAATGAAACCGCGAAAGCGATATTTAATATGCGAATTGTAACACAACCTATATTGAAAAGTACATTTTAAATATTTGATAATTATTCTACCAATTTTACGATCTTATTAAAACCAAAATATTATGTATATTCATAGTTTAATTGATGTGGAAAAAGTCAAAACTTCGAGGCTTTTTGATAATAATCAAAATAGGCTGTGGAATAAAAAAGCCGAAAACGGCGTCTGATATAAAAATTCTACAACAAATGGCCGTATTTTTTTAACATCGTAAAATTTAAATTATTTAATAAATTATAAACCAAGTATATCATACCAAATCTTCGATCATTCGATACACAAATAATTGGCCCAACTTTTGGTAAACAAATTTGGAGATTACCACGTCGAAAACTACAATAATCGAGCAAAGCATCATTTGGAATTGGGATTCCGACGATCAGGGAGAAACGAAGCCGTCCTTCGCAACAAACGCCGGTACCCATATTGTAGGAGCCGTACTTTGCATCTATCCTGATCACAGCGTTTCCAGCCTACATCACAGTCAAATAACACCGGAAAACAGGTTCACATTCAACGTTATTCCATAAATAAAACCTAAAAGTCAATATTTGTCTAAATAAAACTATTAAAACAACTTAATATTTACATTAAATTTCTGAATTTTTACGTTTTAAAACATGAATTAAAAACTTGCAATCAAAACATACATATTTCTTAGGATAAAATAGTACTTACATGTATTATGTTTAATTTAAGTACAATTAAATATTTGATTATATAATATTCGCATTACCTAACCTTATCACTGTTTAAAAACACATGTGCCACTTATTAATTCTATTTATTGTCGTATAGCACGTAATATTCAATTTATAATATAGTTTTCTTATTTTTACATTCAATTTCTGTTACAGTTTTCTTATTTACATCGATAAATTTTATTTTTTTTATTTAACTCTTTTATTTAACTTTTATTTGTATTGTTTAATTGTTGAGTTTGGCTTAATACATATACTAATTACATTGTTCTTACGGGATAATACTCACCGACGAAGATCCAGGGATATATCTTAATTAATTTATGTACCCTTGCTCTACGACTGCTAGCTGGTTATTAATAAAGTACACAGATAGCGTTGAACAACTAAGAACTGTTTAAATTTATGACGCCCAATATTTAAATTCAAAATCATCAACATCTAACTTATATTTATCATTCTACATTTATAATTCACTTTGTTCTTAGTTAGAGCATCTCGGCGCTTCTTCATTTGTCGGCCCAACGTAGGGGCTGTTATACGTCTTGCTTCAATATGTATATAAATGTATATAAACTTTTAAATTGATTATTTTTATTTTTACTCTTATCGTACCCTTATCTTAACGTACATAGGAGAACCTTCAATTAAAATTAAAAAATGTTTAGAAACTTCAGACCTAAATACATGCTTTAAAACGGACAACAATTTAGCCAGGTTCATTAAAAACAATAAATCCAAATCCTCAAAAGTTAATAAATCGGGGGTATATAAATTAAAATATGGTAGTAATTGTGACAAAATTTATATTGGTAGAACTTTCAGAAATTTCAAAACTAGAATTTCAGAACATAAACGTAGCTATGATTCTAATTGCTCAAATCACTTATTATCTGAAAACCATTCATTCGATCCGGAGTTTTAAATCTTACATGTACAAAATAAATCGCATACATTAGACCTCTTAGAAGCCCTGGAAATAAATAAAAAGTCTGGGAATTTATTGAGTGATCAACTAGATATTAACAAACAGAAATAAGAAAACACCCTAACCACAATATATATCAATAAATACCATATACGTATTTCGGCAACTAAGTTGCCATCTTCAGTAGAATAACCTTAAAACTGAAGATTCTACTGAAGATGGCAACTTAGTTGCCGAAATACGTATATAGTATTTATTGATATATATTGTGGTTAGGGTGTTTTCTTATTTCTGTTTCAGGTTACAAGCCACAGTCTCCACGAATTTCGGATAGATATTAACAGTTCTTCTTTACTAAACGTTTAGATTTAATTAGGGATTTTCCATTTGATTGTTATGTTTGAATGCCTAATCTCTTCCTTTCTTTGTTAACAGCTTATCGTTTCTTTCTTTATATACCTGTAATTAAAAAAAATTATGTGCATACACTCATTTAATTTGTAGAATAATCATTGTACCATCGTCGTTTGATAAAGCTACAGTGTTAGCGAAACGCGTCACATTTTTGTAAACGTGTAGTATATAGTGAAGATTAAACAAATTAATTGTTTTGTTTTATTTTACATCGTATTAATATGAATCTTTACCAAGTAACAGCCTCATCTATTCAATTTTTTAATAAAAAGTACCCATTCCTTCAACCATTCAAAACAAAACATGTGTTTGTTAGAGTAAATTTGTGGAAAAAATATATCCTTAAGTTAATTATATGTTTGACGAAGATCAGGTTGGAGCGAAACGATAATTACTGTGTAAAGTAAAAAGTAGTGAAATTCATTAAAATTTGTTTTATTTTATCCCGATGATAGTTATAATGGAATTTCATCAAGTAAAGGCTGAAGCAATCCTATATATCCTACATCCTTGAGTGGGTAAGAGTTCACCAATTTTGTGTAAAACAAAAACTCTTTTTAATAATATAAAATATTATTAAAAATCAGGTGTGAAGAACACAATACGAGTTCATATATTTGTAAAGGCATCTCTCCAGAGACTGTAACGGGCTGAAATCGCCCCTTGGTCATTTTTAGTCGTTTAGTCAATAATTTTTGAACGGACCTGTGTTTCGTAAGATTTTCGCATATATTTTTGAAATTTCGATCTTCAAAATGTGTGTTATGGTTTTGCGGATATTTATTCCATCGTTAATTGAAATAGGAAATTTTATTGTAGATATTGTTGAAATATTATTTAAATCTATTTATAATTAATTGAGATATATACCGCCTCATTCTGAGCAAACGCAACGATCCGAATGTATGAATATTTCTCCCGCTCTAAATACAAATCCTCTGAACGCGTTTAGCCAATCACAAAACAGTCTGTCTCATTCCGAGCAAACGCAACGATCCGATTGTGCAATCGATATCATATGTCATACATACTTACATATTATGGAGCCGCGTAAGAAAAATTATCTGATTACCAAATTACTATTAAAGGACTATAAATTGCTTAGTCCTGTGTTATGGTAATGAGCAAATTGCAATACGTTATACTGACGATGGTTACACAAAGCGTAATGATATTATTAATAAGCGATCAAGAAAATTGCAAGTAGGGCATCAAGAGATTTAATAAATTAAATTTTAATAATAAAGGTCACAAAAACTATTCATAGTATACTAAATAAATTTCAGAACTAATAAAAACTAAATTAAATGCTAGTAATGTAAAGAAAAATTTACTCTTACAAATAATAAAATAAATTGTTCATAATGAGAAATTAATTATATAATAACGGAAATTCATCCGTTAACTCATCGCCGTAAAATAATTGATGATGTTTGGAATATTTATAATTACGAAAACCATTTAATTTTAGTATGCGGTTAACGGAAGAGCAGCATATGCCTGAATCATTGGAAATATCGCTAAGTGTCAAATTTCAATTTAGTTCTATTGCAGCGCATACTAAAATGGACGTATCATTAGGAACTCTGCGATTTGGGAATAATGGTTTTAAATTTTGTACAGAACCAGTAATGTCTATTTTCTATTTAAGTCTACAAATTGTAGCTTTGTTCGGGATGGGCCTGTCGGCATACCTTCCGGCAAATAAGTCACATACTCTTTCATAAGAATTATCAGCGTGATACCATTTCATCATTTCGGCTTTCTCTTCTAGTGTATAACGCGGCATGATCACTATTCAAACGCTTAAGGGACTCCGTATAGGGTGACAGTGGTGACACTAATTTGTGACATTAATTGTCAAATCGTTGCGCGACAGACTGTTTTGTGATTGGCTAAAAGCGTTCAAAGGATTTTTATTCGGAGCGGGAGAAATATTCATACATTCGGATCGTTGCGTTTGCTCAGAATGAGGCGGTATATATATTAGTAGGATGGATGTAGGCAACCTTGTTTTGATATAGTTGAATTTAGTGTTGATATGTTTCGCATGTAGATGGCGTATATTTTATTTTGAACAAAATGGTAGAGTTTTTATATTGTGGACAGTTGCTATGATAAACATTTAGTTTGAGTAAATTGTAACAGTTTTGATACGAATCTTTATTTTATAATTAATTAGAATGTTTTACGGTTTTGTCTGTGGTGAATTCAGTTAGAATTGTCATTGATATTTTCTTTCAATATCTCCTTTGTTATATTGAAGCATCAGAGACATCTTTTGTTTATTTTCTGGACAGTGGTATTTTATTGAAATTCTTTATTAAGAACGTAATTAATTAAAATTCTTTTTCGGCTCGGTTTTGTATTTTATTGCCTTAATTTTGATGTAGCAAAATGTTTTCCTAATTATTTAATTCTTAATTAAATTCGCATAAACTTTTGCAGTGTATACTTGGACGACGTTGTAAAGTTGTGCGCGTTTCTATGTGTTCTATTTACTATGCCCCATGTTTGACACTTTGATTAGTAGTTGTACCTACTGATGATGACAACTTAGTTGTCGAAATACGTATTTAGGATACATTATTAATTGTGGTAAGCGGTTTTTATACCATTTTTGAGCACTTTTATTTTATTTTATAAATTCATTAGTACACTTTTACATCAATTTAACTTCAGTATTTAATTGCTTTGTAATGCATATTAAGCGTGCATGATTTTTTTTTAATATATACAAATTACTATAACTTACATAACTCGGTGTCACGTATTACTTTTAAATCAATTTTAATTATATAACTTCTGTACTTATTGATCAAGTTGGTCATCGATATTTGTTGATTTCTAATTCATTAGTAATTGTGTCTCCTAAGACTTATTAAGATTTTTCACTAATATATATGCTCCTTGATTTTTTTTCTGTTGTTAATAAATTACATCTTGTTATTGTTATTCTCTTTGGTGTTTCATTGTTGTGATAGCAATTGTCCATGTATTATCGGCGATTTATGTAACTTACTTTCGGCGGTGTCTGGTTCGCTGTACTGGCTAGAGAGTATAAACACTGTGGCGACTATTATTTAAAAAGAACCTCCCCCTAGCTCGCCTCTTAACTGTGTTAGTTTCTCAGTGTACGAAGATCTCTGGGGCAATCATGCTGTTGGTTCGTAAATTATGACGTAGTACGTTGTGTAAGTAAGCGCTAAGCGCTGAACAAGTGCTTGAGAAAGCACGTAGCAAGACGTAGATGCGTATTTCATCTTTCTACAGAATCATCGGTAATTTTTGTTTTATACAAAATTGGTGTGGTATTACCCACTCAAGTATGTTTCAAGTTATTTTGTTATATACGCATTTGGATCATCCGGTAAGGAGTGAAGACACGTTAATACAGTTTCTATAGATATGTTACTGTCTATGGACGCATTTTGCTTTTAGTTCTGCATTTGCTATTGAGGCAGTGTTTAGTTGGTTGGGCGTTTTGTCAATGAGCGCCGAATGTTCTTCTGCGCTCTGTCTTAAAAATTTCTATGAGATAGTGAAGCTGTTATGTTTGTAAATGCATCTCTACATCAAGGCCGTACCGGTGATTCTGTAGAAAGGTGAAATACGTATCACCGTCTCTGGAGACATGCCTTTACAAATACATGAACTTGTACTTTTCCTATACGAATCTGTTCTTCAAAATTTCAGACCCAACCCCACTTGGTAATTTTCTTGCCATCTCATTTCAGTTCACAGAACTGTGCATTTTTGT
This sequence comes from Melolontha melolontha, assembly GCA_935421215.2. Lineage (NCBI taxonomy): Eukaryota > Metazoa > Arthropoda > Insecta > Coleoptera > Scarabaeidae > Melolontha > Melolontha melolontha. Next base: position 133,349,281 of record OW285239.1, read on the forward strand.
GCCTGGAAATTTTGCCCATACTTTATAATTCGGCGATTCCCAAAATTACTCACTATTCTTTACTACAATATCAATACCTTGGGGCTTTCGCGCATCGATGTGCCTGAGGTTGTGCTTGAATCACAGCCAGGTAAAAGAGGGAATTGCAAATATTGCAAAAGACGAAAGACTCGTTTTTTGCAAAATTTGATCAAGATTTACCTTGGCTGTGCATGGAGCACGTAATGGCATATTGCAAACATTGCTTGGAAATCATGGAGGCGTTAGTCTGACCCCCTTGCTGTTTGTGCATAGAAAATAATTTTTCAGTTTTCTATTTTTTTTTATAATAATTTGTATTTTTAAATAAATATTCTTATAAGGCAATGCTATTTTAATTTATTTAGGCATTGTTCTCAAATTTAAAAAAATAAATTGCAAGCTCTTTTTCTCCAAATTACTGGCAAAAGAAAAAATTGTTCGGAATTGATTCTGTATTAGATATTGTATAAAAAGGGTTCCTAAAAATCATACTTACGCGAAATTAGCACTGCAAAGCATGTTGGTGCCCTTAAGAGGCTATTTAAATTTTGGTCTCCGCAGACCACACACGATCGAAAGTGTTTCAGAGAGGTCGCTCGATGAATGCAGGGTTAATAGTTATAAAATCCATAGATCACAATATACTAAAAACGCATTAATGCAAAAGAAAGATCCCACAGAAAACAAAGCGTTATTTTTTATAACAATAATTATGACTGATGAATATTTCGGCAAACTCTCTTTCGTCCGTCAGATGTCACTTATTAAATAAGTGCCACCTTATAGGATGAAATTTGCTTTATCTGGTAAGGGATTCCGGCTTAATGGCATATACAGATACATATCTATTTATAAAGATTTGTATCATTTGTATACATTGCTTCACTAGCTTAACTGACGACGCCTATTATAGATGGCAGAAACATATGTCTTAAGCAGAAGTAAATGCTGGAAATACGAAGTTTTGTCCAAGTATACAGTTACAGATATGTAAATTTTTAACATGTCTGTTTCATAATGAAACAAAAGCGTTATACGTGCATATTAACGTATAGATATATTTAAAACCTTTTTTGAATAATTATGAGTTTGTTGGAGATTGATACGTATGATAATTGCTATTCCTAATTGTTTGCTTTATGTCTATTTGCAGTGAAGCGACATGTGGACATATATCGCATCGTGTACATTTGTTGTTTACCAAGGTTTTATAGTGTACGGAGTTTAATGCAGTTTTAACCTCTTTCAGTTTCGAATTTGTACTGTTGTTACAGTCGATGTTTATTTTAGACTGCAGTTAGATAGTTTTATTCCTGTTCTAGTACAGTTTAAAAATTGAAAATCTTTCGTACGTTCTCGTTCTATTTCCGATTGCTTTCAATGTTTAACATTACGCTAAAGAATGACATAAATTAAGACATACTCCCGAGATAACAAAGTAGGCGAATCAATCTCATTCCTTATTAAGTTTTCTAAGAAGTTCCCAATAATAAATAGTTAATAGCCAGTGGTTGAAGCTCATGTCGTTTCAGTAGTAGATAAACTTTAGAAATTCATGTTTAATTCGCTGGATTTTATTTATTTATTATACAGGGTTAGGCAAATGTATGGATCCATTCGAATATCTTTAATATGGCTACTTAGATTTTAATAAGACTTTTCACAATTAATTAAATGCAAATCAGGGATTTGATGAGTATACTTATATTCAAATCAGACTTCCGGTTTAACCGGAAATGATGTTAACTTTTTTATTTTAAATGAAATACCCTATATTTTTTTTTACTAACTTCAATAGAGTTCTACTCTGGGAGTTCAGTAATAATAAGGTTTGACATTCTTTCATCAACGACAAAGATATTTAATTAAAACTGATATTTTAAAATCATGTTTATGTTTAGTAAGCCATGGAATTAAAATTCAGTACTTGGCTTAAACTGTCGAAATTAATTTTGTAGACATCTAAATATTAATAATGGTTCGATTAACTGAAAAAGAACTTATCAAAATACTGATGATTGCATTTGGTGAACGCGTCAGAACTCATAAAGAAGTATGCGATTTATTTAACAATTGGCATCAAGATCGGCATCCAATATCACGATCTGTCGTTGGTAAAACTTTGAGAAGATATAACTTGACTGGAAATATTAGAAATTTACGGAAAAGCGGTCGACCAAAAGGTGCAACTAATGAACTTATTGCTCAAGATATTGCTATAACATTAGAAGAATTACCACAAACTTCTACTACATCCCTCGCACTAAACTATGATATAAGTTGCCGAGCAGTAGCCAGAATATTGAAACACGAAAAGTATCATCTGTATAAATCACATTTAGTGCAATAATTATTGGACGGGATTTGGCTGAGCGTATACTAAGACACAGTTGACAGGTGACGCAGTACAGCTCAGTACAGATTTTTGTAGCATATTGCTATGAATAGTGAGTTAGTAGTTGGATGTACCACTATTCACACCAACTCTGTCCAGCTTAGATACTCAGTCGGTTACTTTCTTTAAATGGGACTGCATTCCTCTCCAGGTTTCCAATGGAAAACGTGCAAAAATAATTGAATTAATACCACAATCAGGCGCCACACAAAATTTATTTGTGAATATTGTTAGTTTTACTGAAGTTACTGTTAAGCAGACAAGTAGAAAGGTAATTAAAAAGATATACACATCTTTGCTCAAATGAATCTTTAATTTATAAAAAAATAAAAATGAAAAAAAATTCTTTATAAAGTATGTACAAAGAATTGTGTAATACAAACTTACACTTAGAGGTAAAAGAATTTGTTGAAAACGACCGCAAAACAAATCCAAACGTCCTCTGATTACACCCGAACTAAATTAAATCTAACAAATTGCAAAGATGTTTTTTAAATCTCACCCCTAATAAACAACTTCAAAATGATAAACAACCAGAACTGACAGACCGAAACAAATCTCTAACACATGCGCAGTCACATGTAATAAACATGTAATAAAAAATGCCCTTGACTCCAACGTGCAAAATTTAAAGTTATAGAAATTTTTTTATTAATTGAAATTTTAAAATACGTTCTTTGTCATTTATATATATATATATATATATATATATATATATATATTGTAATGTGTATTTAACAGTCCGACACTGGACCGCCAAATATAATAATTATTTTAGCGTCAAAACGCTGGAAACAGCCAAAATAGAGTTTTGGTTTAAAAGAAAATTTGATATTTAGTATAATTTGGTAAATTATCTAGCATGAGTTCACTAAGCATCTCCAGGGTCGTGAAGATTCTTGTCTGGCAAAGAAACAACAGATTTGGTTGCTTTAAAAAATTTTTATTAAAAGGAAAAGATCTTATCTCTATAGATGAATATTAAATTTGGTATAATATATTTGGTAATGTTTAACAAATCATACAGGTTAAACAAAGACTTAACAATTTATTTATTGAAAACATAATAGAATTTAAAGATTATGTGGAACTTCTTAGGTGAAACAAATAAATTGAAATAACGGAAATAGGTCAAATATTTGGCTGCACAAACAAAATTGGTTCTGGCAATTCCAAATCACGCTTAATAAATGTATATGTATATAACCTTCTTACTTACAATTGTTCTAAAATGGTCATTGGTTTAATCTTTATCCACTTACGGTAAGCAAATGCATCTGTTCTCCTAATAATATCAATAATACAGACTTACCACAAAACCTTCTTCAAACTATTCTAATTTTCTACTAAATACTCCTAATCTCTGCGATCAGCCTTGGTCCACCTGACGTACTGATTAAAATGTTTCCAGATTCAGGCTATGATGGTCACAAACTGAACGAATACCTTCAGATAAAGGATTCTTCAGTACAGCAAAGTAAACAGTCTCATTCGGATAATGGATAAACTTGATTTTTCAGGTTATACGGGTCCTAGAAATATCCCATAAATATCCCTGTTTGGCTCGGGGTGACCAGTTAAGGTTAAAACAGGAACGGGTAGCTGTATTCTCTCAAAATTAAAACGTAAAATAATTATTTTGATAACAACAGAATATATGAGAACGTATAACAGATGGTAAAAGGAATATGACGTTTAAATTACTTGTTTTAAACGTTTTTTTTTAAATTCTTCTTTCCAAATAAAAACACATTTGAACTATTCAAAATGCCAAAATTCTCCCTCTAATTGTTTCAATAACCCCATAGCAACCCAACAGCTTTTCTCTTTTTAAGTTCATTGGTCGCTTTAGTTATACGGAATTTTCCAAAGTATTTGACATTTATACAATAATTTTGATTCTTAATTAATATTATGAACTTATTGGTTTACAATTAAATTTTCCTTCACACATAACCTTTGATATTACCAAACATTAACAATAGTATACAATATTAAATAAATTTACATAGTTTTATAATTTTGGTTAATGTAAGAAAGTCATATACTTTTGAAATTTGATTATAGATTTGACACTCTAAATTAAAAAAAACAATACAAATATAATAGACTTCCAACCTTCTAAGAAATTCCAATAACAGAAATGTAGCGAATTAAAGCTAGTGTCTTCAATAAATCAATTAACATTTTTATTATAATATATATATATATATATATATATATATATATATATATATATATATATATATATGGTAAACCTAATCAGTAGGCGATTAAAGGTCTGTATATTACTTCAAAATATATGTATTTAAAAAACTCTACATGTTTCGGCTGTATACGCCTTTTTCAAGAGAATACAAAATATGAATGACAGGATATAAATGTGGAATACTAAGGCATGATTTATTATTATTACTAGAATGTATCTTTGAATAATTTAAACCATAGCAACTTAATTACTTGACATTTATATCCTGTCATTCATATTTTGTATTCTCTTGAAAAAGGCGTATACAGCCGAAACATGTAGAGTTTTTTAAATACATATATTTTGAAGTAATATACAGACCTTTAATCGCCTACTGATTAGGTTTACCATATCATACCAAGGTCACGAAGTTATTATATTTATATATATATATATATATATATATATATATATATATCTAAGATAAAATATATATCAAAATTACCACAATGGTAAAATACAAATCAATACATACAAGAAAGTAATAATAAAGATAATAAGAATGATTTCTTTTACTTACGTAAATAAAATGTATTTTTTTATACGAGACACCAGAGTTAGAAGAACGTACAAAAATTAAAACAACTACGAGTTCTGCACATTCTTAAATAAATCGGTATGAAATAAAACACCAAAACTAATTAATAAAAATCACGAAGCTACAAAGATAAAAATTATCTTATAACTCATGTCTTCTCAACTCTGATAACAATTAGTGTCTGACCACAGATAGCTCACAGGCTCTCTATCATAAAAAAAATATAGTTTCAAGGTAAAATTTGCCCAGCCGAACAAACGGCATGCACCCATTGCGCAAGTCAAAATAATAAATTCACAATTTATACACAAGCAACCAAAATAACAGTTCAATCAAAAATAATTCAAATTTTTCAAAATGTTGCGGGGAAAAGTCCATAGCAATATGTAATTCCTCATTCCCCGTATACTGGCGAGATAGACCCGTTCGGGTTCGTCCGTTTGTTTATCCTGTGTTGAACTACCCTGTGTATCAGTATACTTCTAGTATTATGATCCTAGAATTGAATTTTGCGGAAGAGTAATAGAGATTTTTCAAAAATAACCAATATTTTACATCCAATTTGCTGTTTTCCAACGAGGCTACGTTTTGTTTGAATGGTACCGTTAATCGCCATAATTGTAGATATTGGTCAATAGATAACCTTTATTGGATGCTAGAAACGCGTATACAACATCCGCAGAAATTAAACGTTTGGGCTGGTATTTTCAGGAACCGTATTATTGGCCCTCTTTTCATTCAAGGTACACTAACTGTACAGAGCTATTTAGATCTGTTATGTGATCAGATTGTTCCTAATATTGAGGAAGATGGGGAATTACCTATAAATGTTTGGTTCCAACAAGACGGAGCACCATGTTAAAGTTAGAAGTTTTTTAAACGAAACATTCCCAAATCGGTAGATGGTCGTAGGGTATTCATTGAATGGCCCGGCCCGCACGGTCTCCAGATTTAAATTTCCTAGATCTTTTCATTCTAAATCTGTGGTTTATATTAGAATACCGCATAATCTGGACGAGTTACGGCAGAGACTAACTGAGAAAGTGCAGTTAATTCGTTTAGAGGCTTTGGTAAATGTGATTCAAGAATTTGTTCAGAGACTTGCATATTATCAAGAAATAAACGGTCATCATTTCGAAAACTTTCTTAACTCATGTTGATTTTTGGAGTATCCCGTCACTATGCACTTGATGTTAGAAGTTTTTTAAACGAAACATCCTCAAATCAGTGGATTGGCAGTAGGGCATTCATTAAATGGCCCGCATGGTCTCCAGATTTAAATCCCCTAGAATTTTTCCTTTGGGGTCATTTAAAATCTGTGATTTATACTAGACGACCGCATAATCTGGACGAGTTACGACAGAGAATAATTGTGGAAGTTCAATTAATTCGGGAGGAAGCTTTGGCAGGTATCATTCAAGCATTTGTTCACCGACATATTGTCAAGAAGTAAAGGGTCATTATTTCGAAAACTTTCTTTTTGTGTTAATTCTTCTTGTTCTCAATAAAATTTGCATTGTTAGATTTAATTAAATGTCACTGTCGTTGCTGAAGAAAAGGGTACCAAACTTTATATTGCCGAACTCCCAGAGCAGAGCTCTATTGAAGTTCATACATATATATAGAGTGTTTCATTTAAAATAAAAGAGTTATCATAATTTCTGGCTAAACTGGAAGTCTGATTTTAAAATAAATATACTCTTCGAATTCCCTATTTGCATTAACTTAAATGTGGAAAATTTTATTAAAGTCTAAGCGGTCGTATCAAAGATATTCGAAGGGATACATATATTTACCTAACCTTATATGTAGACTAACATACTACTACACTAATAACAATGTATAGAAAATATATTTAAATGTTGCTGTGTTAATAAAATCTTTGCACTCAAAATAATAAACCTCAATGCTCGAAACTATGCCTCTAATAGAAAACGACTCAAGAGCTCTCGCATGTATTTTATGTTCGGTTTCGAACAGAAGAGTTATATCATAATATCCTGCGTATTATCAAGAGTATAGTAAATTTTTAAATGATCAGCATAGGCCAGTACGAAGCAGTAGATGGTAGTAGTCAAGGTATTAATAACTATATTAAATAATGCGACCAACTCGGGAAGCTGGCGCAGCGAAGGCGTCTGAAGATGGTCGAGATAAAAAAAACTGTAGTTGTATCGCACAAAGTATGGGAGCTCCTATTTATTATATATGCCCTTAGTCAGTGGAGACAGGTGCGGGTGACTAAAATAATAGTTAGAAAATAGCGTACTCAGTTTTGCTTACGGAAGCTCAGACTGAAAACTGAGAAAAGAGATTGCGCATGCATATACAAACTACTCAAACTCACGCTATATATCTAGACTTACTATGTACCTACGTATTAACTCCAAAATTGCTGCCCAGGATACCTGAAAAGGAAGTTGCTACGGGGAGTGCCAAGGCAAAGAAAAAAAAATATGAACAAATAATTCGTATATTCACGATCAAAGGAAAATAAATGATTGTAATATAATTAAGTAAATGGAACTATTATATTTAAGAATTTACTAAAATCAAATAAAGAAATATTAACCAATTGAAATCTTCACCCTGTATAATTATAGCGACTGTGCGTTAAGGTAAATAAAAAAAAGATATACCTATATATATATATATATATATATATATATATATATATAACTCTTTACAAAATCCAAAACTAGATATCGCGAAAAGGTGAACACAGTACGGTAAACATATCTCAAAAGTTGAACGTAATAATACAGTTAATAGAAAATGGAAAATAATTACTTATGTTAATTTCATAGTTTTTTCCCGCAGATTTTTCTAAAGGTACCATTAGAGATAAATTCTCAATAATTTTATAAACAGAAATAGCGATAGTCAAAATATACTACTCACAAATACAAATTATTTAAATTCTAAATTCAAAATTATGAAATTACAAAAATGCGTCGTCATTTATCGACACCTGCATGTATGCAAAAAAAATCATCTGTGGTCACGTACGACACGGAAAAAACAATTGTGACGCCAGAATAAATTACTATAAAATATATCGATATCGGAATATGTTACAAAATTTAGATATTAATTTACAAAATACGAAAAAATAATTTGGCCTTAAATGCAAGTAAGAAAAATACTTTAATTAACAAGAATGAATTCTTTTAAGTTATACTGTATAAGATATATTTAATTATAAATGAGTTGGGCTCTAAGCCGCTATGCAAATTGATTAATATGGCATTAAAATGCTAATAACTATATTAATATTACAAAAATGAATTTAAGTTATGCCAGAAAAAGTTAAATTGATTAACTGAAAAATCGGTGACTGTGGCTTTTAAGTGAATAAAGAAATTAAAAACCCTTACCACAATAATAATCGCAGAACTAGCCGTGGTGTTCCTTATAGTCTGTAACCACCGTATCTATAAAAAATTGTATTATCGTGTCTTCACTACTTGTCGGCGTAAACCGAATACGTATATAACAACATAATTTGAAACATACTTGAGTAAGTAAAACCTACCAATTTTGTATAATACAAAAGTATCTTTAGTAATATATAATATTATTAAAAATGGGGTGTGAAGAACCGACAGGCCGACAAGTAGTGAAGACACGATAATACAGTTTTTTATAGATACGGTGGTTACCGACTATAAGGAACACCACGGCTAGTTTTGCGATTATTATATAGACAGCGTTGAATATTCCTTCACGCTCTGTCTTAATAATATCTGCGAGATAGCAAGGTAGTTATGTTTGTTGAATGTGCCTCTTCTCCAACAGGGGCGTATTGACAATCATGTAGAAATGTGAAATACGTATCTACGTCTTTGGAGAAGATACATTCAATAATACATATGAACTTGTATTGTGTTCTTCACACCCCATTTTTAATAATATTACATATTATTAAAAATACTTTTGTATTATACAAAATTGGTAGGTTTTACTTACTCAAGTATGTTTCAAATTATGTTGTTATATACGTATTCGGTTTACGCCGACAAGTAGTGAAGACACGATAATACAGTTTTTTATAGATACGGTGGTTACCGACTATAAGGAACACCACGGCTAGTTCTGCGATTATTATATAGACAGCGTTGAATATTCCTTCACGCTCTGTCTTAATAATATCTGCGAGATAGCAAGGTAGTTATGTTTGTTGAATGTGTCTCTTCTCCAACACGGGCGTATTGACAATCATGTAGAAATGTGAAATACGTATCTACGTCTTTGGAGAAGATACATTCAATAATACATATGAACTTGTATTGTGTTCTTCACACCCCATTTTTAATAATATTATATATTATTAAAAATACTTTTGAATTATACAAAATTGGTAGGTTTTACTTAATCAAGTATGTTTCAAATTATGTTGTTATATACGTATTCGGTTTACGCCGACAAGTAGTGAAGACACGATAATGCAATTTTTTATAGATACGGTGGTTACCGACTATAAGGAACACCACGGCTAGTTCTGCGATTATTATATAGACAGCGTTGAAATTCCTTCACGCTCTGTCTTAATAATATCTGCGAGATAGCAAGGTAGTTATGTTTGTTGAATGTGTCTCTTCTCCAACACGGGCGTATTGACAATCATGTAGAAATGTGAAATACGTATCTACGTCTTTGGAGAAGATACATTCAATAATACATATGAACTTGTATTGTGTTCTTCACACCCCATTTTTAATAATATTATATATTATTAAAAATACTTTTGAATTATACAAAATTGGTAGGTTTTACTTACTCAAGTATGTTTCAAATTATGTTGTTATAGTTAAGTCTATTCCGAAGATAGGAATTCGTGAATATCAATAACTATTTACTGAATGCAAACGTATTCATCTTTGCCATCAGAGTAGCATGATCTACTGTATCGTATGTCGGCAGAGTTAGAGACCGTTGATCGCCTGCACATAAATCCTTGTTGGTTAGAAGATAAAAAAGGGATAATATAGTTGGACAAATGCTTCAAAAACCATTGCAAGGTTAGATAAAATTGCTGTTGATCTGTAGTTCTTCACACTAACATTGTCGCCATTTTTTGTGTATCGTGAAAATCCGAATAATTTTCCAAAGTTCCCAGATATAGATTAAATATTTTAAGAATCGTAAAAATTAACGCATGGTCTCAGAGGACAGAGCTGGGAATATAATCGTGTTCAGATCTAAATCATTTTTCATTTTTTCAATGTTTTTAAGAAGACTCACACATATATTTTCATGTTAAAATTGTCACGATCGACTGTTCATTAATACTTTTTGTTAGTTTAACTAAATAGTTTGTTTAAACTTGTAGAATTATAACATCAATATGACACGATTTTAAAGGTCGATTAAAATCACACGAACAAATCGTTTTGTAATAACCTAAACCATAAATTACCCTAACGACCTTATTATCGTTACACGTTGATAATTTCGTGCGTCGATGAACGAATTGCCTAAGGACTGTTAACAATTGGCGATACGAGCTCCACCATTATCGCTTGTCAATCACGATTAATTCGAACATATTTGCGCCATAATCACGTTAAGCAGTGTTAAAATCTCGGTTGAATCCGTCTCCAATAATGTTATTATCGCAGCAAAATAAAAATGCGTAAAATAAATTTTGGCATAACCTTCGTATACATAATCAAATCTTAATTAACGCGGCATCGTCGGGCTCAAGTAAATGATTGATATTGAAGTTGTTTCGGAATTTAGATGAAACATTAACGAACTTGCAAACTTTAACTGAAATGGTAAGTCAGGTAGAATAATTCGGATATTTCGAGCGTGTACATATATATATATATATATATATATATAATTATTATGTATGTGTGAATTCTTACCCTTTTTCTTTTTACTGGTAAATACTACGATATATCTTATATAGGTACTAAATAATATATTTGACATAATAAAATTCTTTTTATTTTTACTAAAAATGTCTTTATTTTACAAAATAATATTAAATACTAATCTTATGTACTTGAAAGATGGTAATAATTGAGTGGACGTGACCTTATTTAATTTCTTTCTTCCTCAGCTAGCTCTTTTGTCGTGGGTATATGGATTCGTAATTTTTTATCTCAGGTGTTATTTATTTATTTCAAAAGTTTTATTTCTAAACTGTTATTTTCTATTTAAAATTGGGTTAGCGGATTCTAGAGAAACGAGAACAAAGAACATCTAATGTATGTGTCCATGTGTCCAAATCACGAGCGAAAACAGCATTAAGGACGGCCACCCATAAACCCAAACTTTGGTTACGATATGTTGACGACACGTTAGGGATTTGGACAAATGGAGAAGATCACCTTAAGAGCTTCTTGGAACATCTGAATAGTATCCATCCAAACATAAAATTCACAATGGAAGTAGAATCAAACAATCAGCTACCATTCCTCGACGTTTTGGTTAAGAAAAATGAAAATGGAGAATTAAGCCATACAGTGTCCCGGAAATCCACACATACAGATCGGTACCTCAACGCACAGTCTCACCACCACCCAGCTCAGTTGCAAGCAGTAGTGAAGAGCCTAGTAAAAAGATCACAGAGATTAGCAGATGAAGACAACGTCATTCAAGAAATGGATAAACTCCACAATGCACTCCAGCAGAATGGCTTTAGCAAACGGGCAATCAACAAGGCATTCAAATCTAAACGAGCCACACCACAAGAGGAAGAAGAGGAATTAATACCCAAGATCCTATGTCAAAGGTACCACCGACAGAATATCCAGAGTTCTACGAAGACACAACATTGAAACCACATTCAAGGCAGACAGAAAAAAAATCAGCACAGTCCTTCGGAATCCAAAAACAAGAATACCATTAGAAAACCAGGAAGTTTATGAAATTCCATGCCTTAATGATCAGATGGGCCACATTTTCTCATTATCCACAATATTTGAATAAATTCTTAGATTTTTGAAAGCTGTTGTAAAATAATACTAGCCTTGTTGATTTTATATTTTTAATTTAGTTTGTACCGTGCTTTTTAGCAGTAAGTACCTGATGAAGCCACTGTGCTGGCGAAACGATTGTCGTCGTTTTACGATTACGTATTAAAAAAGTGAATATTTTAACCAATAGTTTTATTTCTATTTGAAATATTAAAAATAAACTTACATCAAACGAACATCGAATCGTTCCAATAAAAAAGTGATGACTTTAACTATTAGTTTTATTTGTATTTTATATTACAAAATTTAATGTTAGATAATGCCCCGTGCATATGAACATAATGATAAACAAACATATGAATACCAGCGATTTAAATATAATAATAATAATATAAATAGATTGAAGTATAGAATATCAATATCAATATAGAAGGAAGATCCGAGTAGAATTACTTAATACAAAAAAAGATTAATTCTTTGTCTAGTATTCACTTGAGTTAATTAACTTAAACTGCAAGTATAATAGCGCGATTTGAATTTCAACGATCGTATAGAGAGCTTGTGGATGAAAATGGAAGCGAGCCATTATATTAGTTCCAATCTGGTTTGCATAAAGGGTCAGCAACCATGGGTCGACTAATGTGCTCAAGAAAATTTAATATCTCTGAAAGTGTACTAGAATTAATCTAATTACAAATTTATTTATATAAGAAGCAATATTTGAACGTCGCGTAGATGTAAAATAAGAGATTTATCCAAGAGCGTATTATATCGAAATTAAAGTAAATAAAGTAATATTTAGTATAAAGGAACAAGTATATCGTTTTGAAACCGAAGATATTTTAAAAATCGAATGAATGTACATAAAGCGTTTTCCATACCAGTGCGGGAGTATCTTCTAGTTTTGAGAGAAACAGAGCACCTACAAAGTAATTGATTTAATAAAGGGCTTAGTATTGCGTAAAAGGAATCTATAGTTCTACTCGCGATATTTTTTTATGTTTATTAGGTGCGAGGCGTTTGTCGAAGGCCGGATAAATTACCAGAGAAATATATATACGCAACATTCTTAAAATATTTATTGGAAATATTTTCTACGAGAATTATTCGGAAACTACGTGGCCTAACACAGAAATGGCACGAATTCGCAGGAATCTTCTTTACCATCCTGTAGAATCATATTTGAATAGGCTAAATATGACAGTACAGAGTGATCTGTCAATTAGTCTGTTTTTGACAGCACGCCAAAGTGAACGTCTCGTGCGATTTTGTAATAATGGAAAAAACTGAGTTGGGAGCAGTTATAAAGTAACGAGCGATCATTAAAATTTTCACTCGTAGCTGGCCGTGTATATAAAAATTATGTCGTAGCTTTAGTCATTAAGATGTTATTTCAAACATCTGTCAGTGTCAAATATATATTTTAAAGTTTCATCAAAAGAAAAAGTAATGGCCTTTAATGATATGCATAAAGCGTTTATGGTAGAATGTTATTTCCTGACATCTCAAAAAATTGATGGTATTTGGCAGCATTCAATAGAAAATTGCCTTGCGGAGTTTGAAGAGAGATATCCAAATACTGTTCCTAGCTATAAAACTTTCCGTGATACGCTAATGCATTGTGTAAATCTTTTTCGTCAAACAGGCAGTATTTTAAGGAAAAAAGGAAGCGGTCCTCCTCCCAAGAGAAGTCACGGCGTAATTGAAAATGTCAGACAAATTATTAACGAATCTCCTCAAACATCTATTCGCAGAGTTTCGCAACAAGTAGGGCTTTCGTATGGAACATGCCAAAAAATTTTAAAAAAGGACTTGCACATGTATCCATATAAATTAACTTCTGTACAAAATCTATTACCTACGGATTATGAAAAAAGAACACAATTTTGCCAATGGTTTATTCAAACAATGACAGACAATATTTTAAATCATACCTTTTTCACCGATGAAGCTTGGTTTTATTTGAAAGGTTATGTTAATTCGCAAAATATGCGTATGTGGTCCAGTGAAAATCCTCATTTCTACAGAGAAGTTCCTCTACATCCAGAAAAAATAGGCGTATGGGTAGGTATGAGTCGTCACCGATTAATAGGACCAATATTCTTTGAGGGCACGATAACATCGGAGAAATATCGTAACGAAATTCTCAGTGTTTTTACTAATCAATTGACTAATGATGAACTCCAGGTCGGATATTTTCAACAGAATGGGGCTACATCTCACGTCACACTTGAAAATATTCAGTTTTTGCAACAATTTTATGGCGATAGGATAATAAGTAGAAATACAGCGATTCCATATCCACCACGATCGTGTGATTTAACAGTCATGGATTTTTTTGTGTGGCCATATATAAAGAATATTATTTATGAAACACCAATTAATAATCTACAAGAGTTAAGACATAAAATCATAGAAAAATGTGAACACATCAATAACTCACCGCAAATACTGATCAATGTTTTCAATGCTCTACGAAATAGAGTGCGATTATGCTTGGTGGAGAATGGTCAACATTTTACACATTTTTTATAATATTCTATTACTTTGTATAAAAATTATAAATATATTTAATATAAAAGTCAGCATTTCAAATGATTTTTTAACAATCATGACGTTTGAAATTATAATGACAGATCTCCTCTAATAACTTAAGTTAGGACATACTTTTTGTGTACATGGCTTACTTGAGCGAAAATTTTAATGATCACTCGTTACTTTCATTGGAAAGGCTTAACACCAACCGAAATCAATGCAGAGCTGGGTTCAAGACTATTAGAATCCACTCCTTCGCCTTCAATGATCAAAAACTGGGTTGCTGAATTTAAGCGTGGTCGAATGAGCATAAATGATGAACCCCGTGAGAACAAGAACGTAAACGTTATGACAATCCACACAAATCATTTACATTTCGTTGCAATGGTTATGAAAGTGTTGTAGGTCCCCTTAAAGGAATTTACAATCCTTCAGTTGGAAATGCCAAAGCAAGAGGACATACTATGTTAAGTGCCGACAGACCAAACTTTGTTACAATTTTGTCTTTAGTTAGAGATGCTACAGCTCGTTTGCCAAATGGTGAAGTAACTAGAGCAGATATATGTGAATTACTGAAATCATCCCAGTATATATCTAGTACTGCCCCTGATAATGTTCTACAATCAGTAGTTAGCGGAGCTTTAGATAGGATGCATACTCAATTTGATCCTTGTGTTAAATATGATCCTAAGAGGAAAATATGGATTTATCTTCACAGAAATAGATCTGAGCAAGATTTTGAACGAATTCATCAGCAATATCAAGGTATAAATAAGACTACAAAAAAATCTAACAAAACGAAAACACCTAATAAACCAAAACAAAAAATTGATAAAAATAGCAAAAGCAAGATAGAAACGACAACTACATCAACAGAGAAATTAAAAGTCCTGCAGAAAGTTAAAACTAACACAAACCCGGACCATAATGTTCCTTCTAGTAATACTAAAAATGTAATGTTGCTGCCACAAGAAATTACATCGAATTCTTCAAAGCCAGGCACATCACTTCTGCTCCCTCAAATAAATAAATTGGCAAAAATGGACCAAAACGAAGCGTCCCAACATCAAGCAAAAATTATAGCGAGTCAACTCGAAGAAGAGAAAGAAATAAATGATGCTTTACAAGCAATCACTCAAAGGAACAGTGCAGTTAGTAAATCTAGTAGTTCCTAAACCAGGAAAAAGTTTAGTAAAAATTATATCACCTGCTACTAAAGGTAAATCATTAATAATTCCGTCAACTAGTAAATTAGCAGAACAGAAATCTACGAGTTTAAATAAGACAAACCAAACTATTACACAGCATTTGTTCCAAACAGTAACACAACAAAAATTAAATTCTCAGCAAATAAGAATAGAATTAAATTATAAAATTGATCAGAAAGTACAATCGAAAGTACCTATTTCAATACAACAGCAAATACTTCAATCTATTACCCCTCAACAATTGCAGAACATTAAAAAAACATTTCGCAAAGACAGTCACCTCAAAACCTTACCACAACACAAGGGCAGACAATTGCGATTTCCCAAAATGCAATAAATAGTCAACATATACAAGTAAGTAATTCATTAGCAGTAACAAAGAGTACAGAAACTGGTCCTCAACAAATAAGAGTGCAACAAACATCTTTAACTCCAACACAACAACAAGAAATACTTCAAAGTTTGAAACAGAAGGTACTTCCGATGCAATCTACTGTATTAACTGGTCAACAACAAGCTATTTTAAAACATAAAAGTGGCATCGCTCAGATTCCAAAGCAAGTGCAGTCATCCTCTGGAACATCTTTATTGGGACAGGCAAGGCATAACGCAGGTGTGTATTAATTATAAGTTTATTCGCATAATATTAAGCTTTCCATAAGTTAATAGTTTGTTGTATAAACATAAAATTACTATGTTTAGCAGCAATTCGTAATTTTAAGTAATAATATTTACACTCTATGTTAACAGAAACCATATGCTATAATGTGACAATCAACATACATACTGTATTTATGTACAATGTGGCATGCAAAATCTTCTGGACAAAATTAACGCACCATTATGTTTTTTCATTTAGTTCTAAAATAACGAAACTTTTATCTTGAAATGAAACAAACAATTAATCTATTTAGATTTACGTTGTTGGTTTCATTTCAAAATCAAAATCGATTTACATCAAGTAAAGGCCAAGTCAATCCGAAAGTTTTGATTATACTAATTGTATTGTAAGTTGTTTAAGTAAATGCTACAAAAAAGGGGATATTTATCAATACGTTTTTGCCGTATTACGCAGTTGTTATATAATGAAACAGATATGCAAAATACATATCCGTCACTGTAAACATGGACAAACACCTCGTATTTTTAGCATTTACTTCTGTTCAATACATATGTTTCAGCCATCTAGGCCTCATCGGTTGAACTAGTGAAGCAATGTGTATACAAATTAATACAGATCTGTTAAACAACGGATCTGTATCTGTATCTACATTTACGCTAAAATCGTCTCCAAGCTATAACCAGTTTCGTTCTATCAGGCGACACCAATTTAATCAGTGACATCTGACGGAAGAAAGCGACTAGGCCAGAAAAGGCGATCTTCCGCTCGAATAGCAAGGCTATTACGAAAAAAAGCGGAAAAATACGTATATTGGTGCTTAACACGCGCCAGATGGCGGTAAATATACAAAAAAGGGATATTTATCAATACGTTTTTGCCGTATTACGCAGTTGTTATATAATGAAACAGATATGCAAAATACATATCCGTCACTGTAAACATGGACAAACACCTCGTATTTTTAGCATTTACTTTTGTTCAATACATATGTTTCAGCCATCTAGGCCTCATCGGTTGAACTAGTGAAGCAATGTGTATACAAATTAATACAGATCTGTTAAACAACGGATCTGTATCTGTATCTATATTTACGCTAAAATCGTCTCCAAGCTATAACCAGTTTCGTTCTATCAGGCGACACCAATTTAATCAGTGACATCTGACGGAAGAAAGCGACTAGGCCAGAAAAGGCGATCTTCCGCTCGAATAGCAAGGCTATTACGAAAAAAAGCGGAAAAATACGTATATTGGTGCTGTCCATTAACACGCGCCAGATGGCGGTAAATATACCGTCCATGTTTACAGTGACGGATATGTATTTTGCATATCTGTTTCATTATATAAGTAAATTCTGTCAAAAAATATTTTGTTTTAAAATCACAATTGTAAATTAAGTTCACTTTTACCAAAAATTTATTTATAATCTATTCAAACTGCTTATTAAGACAAGTTATCTTTAACTAAAGAGGTATTTTTTATTATTGAGTTTATCAGTGTTGACAAGTGTTTTGAACTTGAAAAATGAATCGCCCAAGAAATTTATCGTTGGAGGAAGCATTAAGATAATAAACTATATTGGATGTGGAATACTCCATGTGTTATGTAGCTAATTTAATAGTGTAAAATGCTTGTCTCATAAGACACGATGGGTTGGTTTCAGGCTTGACAGTTCTTTCGTGACCAAATAAAATATGGACTGTTCTTCATTTATTATTTGTAGACTTCCCTGGTCCCTGCTGCCATAAAATCTTCGATTGTTAGTTCCTTGTAGTGGCTATCTAATCAGGCTTCGTCATTATCTCCAAAGTATGGGGCTAATCGATTAAAATGTACGACTCTTGGGCTTAGCATGAGGTGTTCGCCTTATGCGGTATTTTTACATTGTTAATCCCACTTCTGACACCAACTGTAAAATACTTGTCTTTCCTAGTTCTTAAATAAAACTAACGGTAATTTAAACACAATAACAATAAAAACGAAATACACTAAATAACAATTTAAAAGCTAATAACCAACAATAAGATCATTTATGTATTTATATTTATATAAGATCACTCGACGATGATTTTGTTTGGTAAAGCTTAAATCCCTTTTGAGTGCTATTTATATTCAAGGGAAAATTCTCATATGTTCGATCTTCTCGATCCTTCTGCATCAACATTTTTCTAGACGATGCCAGGCTGTGTGATACCTGACGCATCGTCGAATGACTAATCACTTAAAGACGGCAGACTATATGTCCACACTGTCAAATTTAATATAATATAATAAATTTAATATATATATGTTTATATTTGAGAGATGTTATATTTGCATAGTTAAAGTGCTTTTTGTATCTGTACAATGGATCTTCAGTATTGGTAAAAAGTTGCCCTAATTTTGTAAAATCTACATTTTTATCTAATACACCTTATGTGTATTATTAAATTTAACAGTGTGGGCACATAGTCTGCCGTCTTTACTCATCACAATAGAAAGAAACCATTCCAGTGTAACTCGCGCGCCTAAACAACTTAAAAAAACAGGATTTCACTTTTTTCAAAGACCAGAACAAGAGCAAAAATGCTGTACTAATTCAAGGGACAAATGTTTCATTAAACAATGAGCTCAAGAACCAGGAGAGTCACTAGCAATATGCTAAAAAATGAGCTTACAATCACTAAAGATCTTGTAGTACCGTCTCGAACTGTCAGAAGACGTTTAAAGGAAGCCGGATTAAGCAGCAGAATGCCAGCAAAAAAAAACATTCCTCATCAGAGAACACAATTCAAAGATAATTTTGCCAGAAATCATCAGCATTGAATGCCTAATGACTGGAAGAAGGTTTTATTCTCAGATGACATGAGGGTTAGCCTACAATCTTCTGCTAGACGTGAATGTGTCTGACGAAGGACATGAGACCTATTTGAAAGTTTCAATATGTCAAAATTCTGTGTGGTAGTAGTTCTGTAACGTTTTGGTAAGGAATCTGTGTCAATGGTCACACAGAGTTGGTGTCTGTGCGCGCGAGGTCTATGCATACGGATTGTTATCTGGAAAATATTGTAATTGAACAAAAAATGCTATTTGCTCCTTTTGTCGGAGCCAATTTTTTATTCATTCAAGATCATGCACGTCCCCACGTAACTAGGCAAGTTATCGATTATATGAATGCTGTTGATACTCCGTTTATGGAATGACCGCCGAACAGTCCCGATGTAAATCCTATAGAGCAGTGTTTTTCAACCTGTGGGTCGCGACCCCCTGGGGGGTCGCGAAGCCTCTGTAGGGGGGTCGCGAGAGGTCGAGAGAACTCATTAAAAAAATCAATAAATTTTAAAAAGTTCGATATATTAAAAAAAGTTAACAAAATGATACTCGTTATGTTATTTATACAAACGCATTAACAAAAAATAAAATCTTCGAGTACTCGTTCATTTTAATGTGGAGGTTGCGCTTGAGTTTCTTCAATCACTTTCTCCCATCGTGGATCCGTTTTTGCAACTTTAAGTATTAAATCGTTTCCCAAATTTAAGCGATTTCTTAGTTTACTTTTTATTTGGGCCTCCTAAAATTGTTGTACTCCTTATAGCTTTTGATTTTAATAAAATACATTTAAATTTAAAATGTAAAAAGTTTTGTTGTACACCTTAAACTGATAATCAGAAATGAAGTATTGATAAAAATAAGATAGAGTACGTGGACCGACGTAAAAATTTGTTTATTCTGGATGCCCCGACGAAAATGAATGAGTATGACACTTAAACGATAGATAAATGACAAACAAAATACTACTTACTTTACAGATATCTTACTCTTGCTTATCTTTGAGTAAATAACTTCTCGGGGCGATTCAGATTCTTAAAAGTTGCAATAAATATCAATGTATCCGTTACTAGTACGATAAAATACAAACAACGTAACCGATCACCTTCAAATTGAATCTGAAATGCTCTGTTTATTAATACGTATGATGGTAAATAAATAAATCAAACAAAATGGTAAAATTAAGAATTAAAATTTTATTAATTCAGTAAACGACGAAATAAAGTTACAAATTAATACAAAATAAACGAAGATTACTACACGTTCATTAATATATATATATCTTTAATGTTTGAGAAGTATAAATGACCAGCTTTTTATTGTTTATTTATTGTACTGCGGAAAAATGATATATTTACACTTATCTTAAATATGGCGTAAATAACTCCTAAAATCCAGCCTCAGCGTCGAATGTCGTCTTGCGAAGAACAGCGCGGGGGGATTTCTTCTGCGTCTTCGAAGTAGTCGTCTGCACAATATGCACTGATATATACTTTTATATTTTTGATAAAAGTATATGCACTTCAGTGGTTGGTTCTTATTTTTTAAGAAGCTTAAACACTTTTATTTGTACAGTGGCCTATTTCACACAACGGCGAACCTATTTTGTGTACGGTTTCGTACAGATTTTGTTAGTTTACGAATTTTATACTTTTTTAGTGCAGGCCGAACTTTTACAATCCAATTTATTTTGGAAACCCACTTTGGGCTGATTGGCTACCTTATTTTGAAATCGCTCTTTGGGCTGGTTTGCAGCTTTATTTTGAAACTGCTCCTGCGGCTGGTTCACCGCTTTATTTGGAACTGATCTACGCGCTGGCTCGCCTGTGTTTTGGATCGTTTACTAAGCTGGTCGAGCAGCGAATAATCTCTCTTTCTAAGCAAATTGCACTTATAAATATACCCTAAACTGACTCATAAATTATGAGTCAGTTTAGGGTATATTTATAAGTGCAATTACGTGTTAATTGCGCAGGAATAGTTATGAGTTATAACTATTCCTGCGTAATTAACAGTATAGATGTATGACTCTTACCACAAGTAACTAATGTTTGAAGGCTACATTATCAGACACGTAGAGACAATATCTAAATGTTATACATATAAAAAATTAGCAATATATATGTATAAGAGCGAGTATGTATGAAATATTTAGCATTCTGTGTATTACGTATAATTAAATAAAAGTCGGTCTGTCCGATAAATAGTGGAGCCACGTTAATACAGCTTCTGCAAGTTACGATTGTATCCGTCAGATGGAAGCACCTGGCTTGTTATGGAGACAGCGATAGTTGTTTTGGCGTTCGTCAATGAGTAGCGTTGCATGTAATTCTACGTTCTGTCTTAATAACTTCTGTAATATGGAAAGGGTGTTGTTTTCGTGAATTTGAAAATACCCGATTTTTGATATTTTATATTACTCGTATTAAAAACGTTTTTGTTTTATACAAAATTTTGTGAGGTTTTACCTACTCAAGTATGTTTCAAATTATTTCGTAATATTTATTTAGTATTTTAGTAGCAGCCACGTGAAAGATTTCTAGAGTTTAGTTGTTCATTCTCCACCAATTTTGTTAATAACCCTATATTTTTCAATCAAGTATGTTCTGTTACTTTCCTATCATTAAATAGTAGCGGTGTCTTGAACTATGACATCTACTGTAGCTAAAACTAGTAAACGACTGACTGTAATATTGTATAAGTATAATTTCTCGTCTTAGATAGTAGTATAAGCAGTAAAGTAATTAAATAATTTTTTCAAAACTCGCAGGATCAGTCTCTATTACCCCATAAGACAAAAGTTAGATACCCTTTCGCAAGAACTCTAAAATATTCAGGGAAAATATAACTTCTAATTAGGAGGCGATCCTCTCATTAAGTAGACAGGAGACTTTCAGGTCGCGTAATTATAATTAGAGTGGTCGGTAATGAAAACTTGGAGTTACGGACAGAAAGGAGAGTAACACCTTCTGCGTTTGGAAATTATTCGTGCCTACTGAGGAAAGAAGGTTTTTCATTTTCTGCTTTTTATAGGTTTATTTTAAATTGTAGATACTTTCCTATATGTAATATATAGAGACCGGACGCATCGGTTTCGTTGTCTTAATTGTTAATTACATAGTGAATTTGGTTAAGTTTCAATAACTTACACATACATTTTTAATTTTCATTTATTTAAATCTAGAACATTGTTTACGTTACTATTTCAGATATTTTAGATCGTGAAATAATGGCGAGTTGGATTAAGGGTCATACTGATTGTATGTCCATTGCCAATGATTCCGAAATTTATTGCAAAGTCTGTAAAATATCGTTAAAAAATTCCAAGAAATCGCACCTGAAACGTCACTTAGCATCGCAAACATATATAGAGAAATTAGACCCGTTGGAATCTGACAATTTTAAGGAGGAACTCTGTGAAACTTTAATGGCGGCATATATTGCATTAAATAAATTTAGCGATCCCACCTTAAAAACATTTCTCCAAAAATATACTGGTCGAAATGTTCCTGATGAATCCACCTTACGCAAATATTATGTTTCTAAGTGCTACACGAAAGCAGTAGAACGCATTAGAAGCCATCTTTCAAATCTTTCAACTGTTCCATATAACGCATATGTAATAGTAACAAAAGTTATAAATACAGTTGATGTTGAAACAGTAGCTAAAACCATTTACGAGAATATGCAACAAATGCTTCATTTGGACGACAGGTACGAAGAAAAAATACTTTTATTTGTCAATGAGAGTGCTGCATATAACCTACTCAAAAATGAAAAAGGAATTTTTACTTTTTTGTATTTTTTAGATAGTATGGGTAAATATTTGTAGTGTATTATATTAGATACATAATTATACACAACAATTTAAAATTTCAAGTATATTTATTCAGAAAAATCGTTTGATTACTAAGAAATGATCAAAAATAAAATAAGCAACATTTTGAACAATAGCTAAAATAAACATTTTTCTGTAACAATTAATTCTAAAATCGTATATAATGGCAACGGACATCTCTCACAGCTGTACATCTTCGGGGCATACTCATAATGCAATTATTAATGTGTTCTTGTGAAACTCTTCTCCAACACGCGGTAAAATTTCCCGCAAGTGTTGCACGTTAACTGGGGGTGGATTATGTTCGTTGAGTTGTTCTTGAAGTCTGTCCCAAATGTGCTCAATTGGATTCAAGTCGGGAGACGTTTGTGGTAAAGGTATATGGTTAATATGGGGGTCATTTATTGCTTGCATTACAATTTGTGCACGATGAGGTCTTGCATTATCATCAATAAAAACCATGTTTTCATCCACAGCCTCACGAAAGTCGGCCACATATTGCTGAATAATGTCATCTATGTATATGTGTCTATTGACATTGTTTTCAAAGAGATGGAGGTTCGTACGTCCATTCAAACTAATGCCCGCCCACACCATGATACCACCGCCGCCAAAAGGCACCACAGCTTTTGTAAACTCGCGTCTATAACGGTCTCCTCGAGATCTCCAGACTCTTACTCTACGATTATCACTAAATAAGCAGAATCTGGATTCATCGGTGTATAAACCATGCTCCCATTGAAAATTTTCTGCTAGTCGTTGGTTAACCCAAGTTCTTCTAGCCATTCTATTGGCATTAGTTAATTTTTGGCGTTTCACAGGCCTGCAGCTATGAAGATCCATTTCCCTCAGACGGTTTCTGATGGTTTGATCCGAAACTCTAACTCCAGTGGCGGCACGTAACTGTGTTTGCAACCATACAGCACTTCTAAACGGATTCATCCTTGTCTGAATTCGTATGTAGCGGTCTTGTCTCTGATTTGTTTTCCTCTCAGATCCACTACCGGGTCTTCTCCTTGCAGATCCTACCTGCTGGAATCTTGTTAGAGCCCTACTAACAACACTTGGAGACACATTAAAAATTGCGGCAATTTCTGCTCCAGATTGCCCTCGCTGATGCAATGTCGCAATTACATCAAAAGTTTCTTTATTTAAATGACGTCTTGGCATCGTGAAAATGTGAAATGACGTTTAAAATGAATAATACTTGTCAAAAAATGTGATTTTTATAATTTTGTATTCTAAATTAATTTAAGGTTAAAATACAAGATTCAATATTTTATCACACAGAAAAGACATTTACCAAATAAAATGTCCACAAACGACTGTGGGCCTTCTAATTTATCTATAGTTTGAGAAAATACGTTAAATTTAATCGAATTAATTAGATCTGTTAAAAAAAGATCTAATTCCCTATTCATTTTT
Source organism: Melolontha melolontha (assembly GCA_935421215.2). Taxonomy (NCBI): domain Eukaryota; kingdom Metazoa; phylum Arthropoda; class Insecta; order Coleoptera; family Scarabaeidae; genus Melolontha; species Melolontha melolontha. The sequence continues at coordinate 133,373,845 of OW285239.1, forward strand.
GAGTAGTCCATGTTAAAAACAGGCAGACTATTAGAGGGAACATATCCTAATATGCTGCATATGCTCTCCATAGAATCTGTGAATATATCAGAGACACCCTTTCGGAAGTTGATAGACTTGTGTCCACTTTTAAAAAAGTTTTCAGAAAGCACCATTGAGAGTAGCTCTTTACAGGGAAAAATTTCCATCTTTGTCACTGCTTACCTCTCCAGTAATAACTAGATGGGGAACATGGGGCCTCTCGTGTCCAGTACCTAATAATATATTCTTAGTATTATAATATTACATAGACGTCACGTCGAGCTAAGACTATTCTCTATTTACTCAATAGAATTAGGAACATTTTTACTAGACAGGATGTTTCTAAAACGTAATAACTGCACATTCTACTAGAAGAAAGCTGCACGATAAACTAATAATACAAAAGCATAATTTACCAATATGAGTATGTCTAAAATAGCGAAAAGTTAGATAAAAATAATTAATTACTAATTAATAAAGTAATTAGTAACCAAATTGAATTGTTCTTTATCAAGGAAATCGTATCCTAGTTTTTATTTATTTATTTAATAGTTACAAACAAAATAAGCCCAATGCTGTATCATACAATAGATATAATAAGTATATAATATATTCATTTTACATATTGCTGTGTTTTGAATTTAATAGGGCTTAAGAAATATTTAATATTTAAAATGTTGACACTAGTATATGCATATACTTTTTCTAGACTCTTCAGTTTTTTTCTCAGGGATTTTGGTTGGATTATTAGACCTAGTATCAAATAAGGAGTATATATTTAGAGAAATAAGACAACGATTTATAAAATAATATAATTATTTATTGAATAAAATTTCTTATATACGTAATTATTATGGCAAATATATAATAATAGTATTTACAAACATTGAAGCAATTGCAGTTTTACTTAACTTATTATTATTTGAAGTTTTCATGTATAATTTTGGTTGGAATTATATTAAAACTATACATAGAGGACACCCATCGCTCAGGGGAATTTAGTGTTCCCACCGAGCATGCTTTTAATGGTTCTACGATACTACCTGAATTTTTTAAAAAAATATTTTTAAAATAGACGTATCTGGATACTAATGATATTCTCCGTTTTAAAACAAAAATACACTATTCGCAAGTCACGTAGTGGGATTTTCTGTACCCTCTGAACATGAAGTTATTTTCGTATCATAATATATACTATTTAAAATATAGTAATTTTAGCCTAAGCTGATTAATTAATGAAAGTAATCAAATTTACATTATTCACTCCGCATGCACTGGGATTTACTATACCCTCCTCGAATGTTTTCAGCTAACTCCATAATTACGTAATACATCAATGTATGAATTTAAGTTTTAAGTTATTTCAAATTTTTAAAGTACGTCTACATAATCAATTTTGGACTGTAGAGAACCCGTTTTAAACGGTGAAGTAATATGAGAATAATTTTAATGGCGTTGCTTATTTAAATATTCTGGAAAATTACATAGCCAATTACTTAGAAAATTTGAAACTCGGGCGATTTCGTATTCTCTGATTCCAACAAGATGGAGCACCTTTCCACAACCTAAGAGTGGTGAGAGACTTTCTGCGCAGATAATTTCCAGGACAGTGGATTGGTAATGGCGGGGTAATTGAATGGCTTGCAAGGTCACCCGACCGCCTCTCAAATTATTTTTATGGAGAACTTTAAAAAATAAGATTTATGCGGAATCCATACAACATTTAAAAGAATTGTGTGCAAAAGTTACAAATGCATTTGCGACATTAAAACGAAGCGACATCAGTCATGCTATTAATAACACTGATCGTCGCATTGAACCAGAAGGAGGCATCTTCGAACATTTGTTGTGAATTATTCTATTGTTATTGTTAAATCTCGCTGTTGCTTTTAATCAATTGTTTTCATTCTTTTCGAAAAATAAATTCTTCAGTTTTCATTTTAAACCATGTCCCGGTCCGTAATGTTTCTTTTTATTTACTATGAATTTTGATGTCAAATAAGTGACAATGTCAAGAAATACTCTTACACTAATGTTACAAAGATAAGTAGCAATCATAAAAGCGATTTCAAAATCCAGGTCCGTATTTAAATTTTTTAGTTGATGAGTTGAAAAGTGAGGTAATGTTATACCGAAAAATGGTGAGCGCCACTGGATACAGCTGAAAAAGTTACTATGGGGAAGTGGTTTTGATTTTTCAATTCGTTTCATAACAACCATGTTATTGAAGAAAGAAGAAAAGGCGAAAATTTGTTTTTTCCCAAAAATCTCAAAAACGAAAAGTGATATTCCCATATTAATCCCCATTACTTTTCGCAACTTTTCGCCAATTTAACCTACTTCGTACCTCTTACAGTTTACAAGATCCAGATGGTAAGCATCGAATCTGAATATCCCTGTATACACTGTTTTTGATTTATATTATGATTATAGCGCGATCTGGCATAATCAAAATTGGAGTTATCAAACACACAAAATATAAACTTTTAAAAATAAGCTGTTTGCTTTTAACCAATGAATAACATTTAATACCACGATTTTCTAGGGTGTAAATTAATTGGTAGATCTACTTGCTTAGTTTCCTTATTCGCTATTTATAATACTCAATCTATAAAGTAAATTAAATTTACTTGCTTACTAAATAAAATCTGCATATTTTATCGTTTATAATATCGGTCCTAACTCTTTATTATATAACCAGGGTTCTCCGATTCAATACCTTGACAATATAGTTTTCTTTTTTACTTTTTAACCGAAGTCACCAGGTACGTTATTTAACTTTTGAATAGCGTTATTATCTATTTCTAATGATTGTCGTAAACTTTCTATATTCTTTATTACACGAGAAACCAAACCAAAATATTTATGAATAAATGCAAAAATGTTGTTTTTGCTAGCGTTTTATTAATTGATATACTTTTTACCGTATCTTTTAAATACATTACTACATTTTTAATTATTTTAAAATTGTCACTATTAAAAACACAAGCTTGTATCTAGTGTAAAGTTTGTCTTTTCGGGTTCTTAAATAAAACTAACGATAACTTTAGACACACACTATATTAATAATAAAACGAATAACAATATAAAAACTAATTACTAACAATAAGCACATTTATGTATTTATATATGTTCACTCCGCGAGGCTCTGGTATCGAATGAATGTGAATATTTTTTCTCGAGCGCTCTACCTGCATCGAGAAAACGCCAGAGGTATGACGCGCGACGCGTCATCGGATGAGTCATCACACTAGGTACCCTATCTGGTCCGAAATTGGTGGAGACTGTGGCTTGTAATCTGAAACAGAAATAAGAAAAACACCCTAACCACAATATATAACAATAAATACTATATACGTCTTTCGGCAACTAAGTTGCCATCTTCAGTAGAATAACCTTAAAACTGAAAAAAATAGTGTTAAACGTAGCGTTTTTGGCTAAGGTAAACCTTAGAAGATATGCTCTTCACCAAATCGCCAGTGGGATAACACTAAGTGTTAAAACTGAAAAAAAGAGTGTTAAACGTAGTGTTTTTGGCTAAGGTAAACCTTAGAAAATATGCTCTTCACCAAATCGCCATGGCGCAATGGCGATTTGGTGAAGAGCATATCTTCTAAGGTTTACCTTAGCCAAAACCGCTACGTTTAACACTCTTTTTTCGGTTTTTTTTTAAGTTTTAAGGTTATTCTACTGAAGATGGCAACTTAGTTGCCGAAATACGTATACAGTATTTATTGTTATATGTTGTGGTTAGGGTGTTTTTCTTATTTCTGTTTCACCCTATCTGGTAATAACAGGTTGAGGAAGCCAACTGAATTCAAGACAAGGTTCTTTGTAAAATTGTATTTTGCAGGGAGCTTTTAAGAAAATTGTTTTCGTATTACTAATAAATGTATTTTCATCTCTCCCAAATTCACACACGCAATGTAAGGAATGTGCAAAACAAGTAACATGAACCATACCTGTAAGAAGTTTGTAAATTTATTCCTGCGTTGAGCATATAGGTTACAAAATCAGTTACTAATAGAAGAGGTTTCTCTTTCTTGTCTGGAATTGTGGAATCTAGACTGCTATTCACAAATTCCGTGATAGATTGAAAATTTATGGTAGGCAAAACTTTACTAGCAACTAAATGAGATTTTGGAGATTTGGTTGATTCTAGCGTATGTACATTAACATTGCTGATTGAACGCCCCACAGTGTCTGTAGTTTCATTCACTGACCCAAAAATATTTTTGCCTTCTATTTCTTTTTTTATTTCCTGTATCTGTATCAGGTAGCTGGAATCTAGTTTTCTTCTTACAGTGCTTTCGTCGGGAATTGATCTACGACAATACTTTTCCAAAAAATTTTCAAGTCTGAATGATTGAATTGTTTGAACGGAATATTCGAGGATGCAATTGCTCTATAGAGTTTCTCACCAAAATTATTACTTTGGTTTGTATTTTACATAGTTGCACGCATAAGTTGAACGTTCAATATATGTTTGTTAGAGTAAAGATTGTTAATGTTATTTTTTTAACGTTTAAAATCACTGAACAGACACCAAATTGAATTGTCATTGAACCAACTAATAGGCGTACATATTGCTATGGATTTTTTTTTTAAATAAAATATTTAAAATAAAATATTTTGTGACATGACTGTATACTAAAAGTAGAAAAACTTGTTATTCGAGGATTTCACGTAGAGATCGTGGAGACGACTTTAAGCCATTGAACGAAGAGGTGCTTGCTTCGTGAAATATATATATATTATATACAGGCTGATTCATTTTCGGCCCTCACCATGGGGATCTCTCTTATTATTGGAGATACAGTATAGGTTTAAATTTGGCAAAGTTGTTAAATTTTGTGTTTGTTGTAAATCCGTAAAGAAAATAGACCTGTGACAAATGACCTTCGATATTTAAAAAAAAACGCGAGAATCCCATTTTCTTCTTTTACCTGTAGCACCGACATTTGGCCTTGTAGAGAAAAAATAAAAACACATCCTTGTGGCCATTTCTAAACCTCTATCCAGTGGTGTACTCTAAATTTTTATACGACGTTTCGTTTCTTTCTGGCCATCATCAACTATCTAATTTCTTATAGGCGCCATATTGGATTTAGACATCTTCAGAAAATGTTTTTTTTTCTTATTTCAACCATGTACCACATGCTGACTATAGTTTTTGACATTAGGTTTTATTTGAATGAATAAATTATAAGATTAAATAAGGTATCCTTTGGAATTTCAATCTGTCAAGCATTTCATTTATTGTTCATTAATAATACAAAAATGTCATACACTAACGAAGAGAAACGAGATATGATAAGTATTTTTTATTCTTCGAAACGAAATTCAACAGTAGCGAGTACAAGATAACAAAAACATTAATAAAAATACATAGAAAAGTAAACAATAAACAATTACAGTAAATGTTCAATTATCTGGCTATCTTCGGTGATGCACAATTGGGCACGCCTTCTGGCATTTTGTACTGCCCTTTGTATAGTTCTTCTAGGAACTGCATCGAAGGCATTCTGAAGTCTATCTCGTAATTCTTCAATGTTTTGTGGCGCATCTACTTTATAAATATTATTTTTAACATATCCCCATAAAAAAAAATCTAGCGGACTTAAATCAGGTGATCTCGCAGGCCATTCAACAACTCCCCTATTTCCAATCCAACGGTTTGCAAACTCTTGATTTAAGAAATTTCTAACAACAGCTGCATTGTGTGCTGGTGCGCCATCTTGTTGCCACCATAAATATTGTAATTGATTTAATGGGATATTGTCGTCAAGATAGTCAGATACGTATGTACGTAAAATGTTTAAATATCTTTCTCCATTTAAATGTTCTTCATACATAACTGGTCCTAAGAGACGATTTGCCAAAATACCCATCCAAACGTTTATTCCAAAACGATGTTGTGGTCTTCTAGCCCTGTTTTGTCGGGGATTTTGTACTGCCCAATAGTGCTCCGTATTTCTGTTGAACATTCCAGAATTTGTAAATTTTGTTTCATCTGACCAGATGATTTTGCTTAAAAAATTTTCGTCATTTTCTATCCTTCCCATTAACCAATTACAATATTCTAGCCTTCTCAAATTATCTCCAGGCAGTAAAGAGTGACTAACATGGATCCTGTATGGTTTAAACCTACTTTTATGTAAAGTTCTCCAAACTCTGGACTGGCACAAACTTAATTCTGACGCTACTTCGCGTGTAGAAATTGATGGATTATTATTTATCTATAAAAATACAAGATTAACATGAAATTTTAAAACACGCTTTTAATTTACCATTTGTAAAATATCTTGTCGATTTTCATTTAAATTCCAGTTGTCTTGACCATTACGCGGCTTAGTAAACGATCCATTCTCGACCAAATTTCTGTCGAGATCTAGAAAAATGGTACGATGAGGCTGTTGTCGTTCTGGATATAATTGTAGATATCTTGTACTCGCTACTGTTGAATTTCGGTTCGAAGAATAAAAAAATACTAATCATATCTCGTTTCTCTTCGTTAGTGTATGACATTTTTGTATTATTAATGAACAATAAATGAAATGTTTGACAGATTGAAATTGGCTACCTTATTTAATCTTATAATTTATTCCTTCAAATAAAACCTAATGTCAAAAACTTTAGTCAGCATGTGGTACATGTAATCATTACATGGTACATGAAATCAGAAAAAAAAAACTCTTTCTGAAGGTGTCTAAATCCAGTATGGCGCCTATAAGAAATTAGATAGTTGATGATGGCCAGAAAGAAACGAAACGTCGTATAGAAATTTCGCGTACACCACTGTATAGAGGTTTAGAAATGGCCACGAGGATGTGTTTTTATATTTTCTCTACAATACCAAATGTCGGTGCTACAGGTAAAAGAAGAAAATGGGGTTTTCGCTTTTTTTTTTTAAATAACGAAGGTCATTTGTCACAGGTCTATTTTCTTTACGGATTTATAACAAACACAAAATTTAACAACTTTGCCAAATTTAAACCTATACTCTATCTCCAATAATAAGCGAGATCCCCATGGTGAGGGCCGAAAATGAATCAGCCTGTATATTTAATTAGTTCGGGTTTGATTGTTTGAAAGTGATTTATAATTGATGTATTTAGATATTCAATTCCCGATATTTATTGAGTTAAATTCTCGTATTTTTTATGTTTAATTTGATTAAGCACCCTTTTCGTGAGAGTCTGCATATTAATCTTGTAAGTAGAATTAAAATTTTATGACGTCATAATTATAGCGATTATATTTCCATTGTATTAAAGCTGGTAGTTAAGAAATTTAATTATTAGGAATACAGATAATAAAGCTTATATATTAAAATTCTTCGTTATAATTTTATAGGTGAAAATTTGTTCGAGTGGATTCAGTTTTTTTTGTGTGTCAAGGCACATGCGTAGTTTCGTTCGCGTATCAGTATCTGAATATACAGTGTGGTTTTCTTTGAAGAATCTATTATAAAGCTTGATTATTTATAGATAAGTTTTGTTCGGAGTCATTAAGGAGGATGTTTTCCATTCATTTAGCGGTCAATTGTCAATGAATGTTTTTACCTACAGTATCTTTGTTATCTGATACAGCATCTTTATACTTTGTAAAGATATATTTTTTTATTTTTTTTTATTTTTGTATTTATATATAAAATAGTTATTTTAATTTTTAACATGTGTTTGCTTTATTTACTCATTCCAATATTGCTAATTAATTAATACCTATATAAAAGAATATATTTAAAAGAAACCTAAAGAGAGATTAGTCAAATTTAACTTATATAAAATAGATAAATAAAATTTTTGTGTACAAGTGTACTGGCGCTCAACTCATATTTTAGACACGTCTTTCCTATGTGGAACCCGAGAAGTTAGAGGTCTCAGATTTGAAAATTCACCGGCGGAGAAAACCTAGTTGGCAAAACTAGTTGTGGATGGTGGTGTAATAAATCTTCAACCCACTATTCATAGCAGATTGTATACAAAAGAAAAATAGCAAATTGAATGAAAAAATGTTTTTAGATATTTAGACAAGCCTTTCTTTCATTTATGATTTAGGATTTTTATGACTTTTATTTACATTGCGAATGCGTTTTTGAAAACTAAAATAAAATAAAATATTTTTTTATAAGAAAAAAAACAAGAAGTTGTTTCGCCTATGAGTAGACAAGGACAAAATACGTAGAAAGAGACAAGTGAACCAAAAATGCTGGGCTCTAGTTATGATATAAAAATAACTAATAAGAATATTTATATTTAATAAATAAATAATAAGAATTGCAGAAGGAAATAAAAACAAAATTAGGGAAAGGGTCAGTAATCTGCGAGTTTTAGTGACAAATCATATATGTTGACAACTTGGTGGTATTAGCGAGATCGTAAAAGGACTTGCAAAACAATATCAAAGAATGAAATGGAGGCTTTAAATAATTTTGATTGAATACAGAAAACGGGTAATTTTGGATATTTGAGTTCAATTCGGAATGCATACGAACTTGGGTTGGAGATGCACAGTAAATATTAAGTTCTACCAAAATTTACTTCGTTTTGAGTAGAGCTTTTATTTAGAGTAGGAATACAAAGATAAGAACATTTAGGAGAGTATAAAGCCTGTCCTTTAAATAAAAAGACAACCTATGAAAAATGGAAAGATCTAATTTTAAAGAATATAAATGCAAAATATTTTCCCAAAGTTTCCTCTCATACTCGAGAAAAAAGGGACAAAGATATTTAAAAAAATTTTGTCACGCTACTGTGCTATTACAAAAAGCATCACAGACGATATCTTAAAATTGACCGACAATAACAAAAATAATAGTTTTGTTTTTGTTCATCTCATCCAGCTGTATGTGTGTGTGAGGTATTTATTATTTATACACATTTTGAGTATTTTGAATTCATAAGCGTCACATAAAAAAATTTTTGGGGTGTTTTTAATTTCAGGGTTCTCGTCGTAATTGAGTCACAATATTTTGGATTTATATTCTATATAATTACATCATTCCATTTATCATATGTTATCCCTTTATTTCAAGGACACCTGTATATGCCGGTATTAATTGACAATTGTGTAAGATGGACTCGATAGAGACAGAAGTAAAATTTAGGCTTGTGAAACGCGTTGTCTCAGACCTGTAATGGTATAAACAAGAAGGAACCGAATTGAAAATTATATGGTGATGCAACGTAGAACCTTCATCAAATTAAATTGAAAAACGACAATTAGATTTGTTCGGTCACTTGTTGGTAGAGAAGTTAAGTGGATATGAGGTGCGAGAAGCAAATGTAAGTAAGTAAAACACTTAAGAGAAGAACACATAACCCGGAAACATGCAGGAAAGGTGGCGAAAACTCGAGAGACGTGGCGAGAATTCAACTCAAATATCTCTACACCGTAAAGTAGACGAGGAAGGATTAAGCACGTAAATAGTATCTATGTTCGTATTGAAATTAATACACTAACAAACAAACAAAAATGTGCGACATCAATTAGTTACGTAGATACATAACGTGTGTTCATTTGAAAAGTCAATCTAGGTTACTTTGAAATTTCAATCACAAATATCAGTTAGTGCATAAAATAATCGTGCGTCGATTCTGGTTTAAATAAATTGCTTCTCAGTTTTAAAATTGCTTTCACTTTAGAACATAAATTTTCTTTAATCTAGGCTTATTTTCGAAGTGGTAATAAAATTGATGGTTTATGGGTTTATTCAGTTCAAGATTGCATGGTAGAATTTCAAGTTGAGTTTCAACATTTTGTAATAGATTATATACAATTTAAGAATACTTTGGATAGAAAGTTAAAACTTTTTTCTGAAACTGGTAGTCTCTTAAGAAAATCAGGCAGCAGAGCGGTTAAGTAACGTACACCTCAAGTTGTCAATCGTGTTGAAGAAATAATGGAAAATGAACCACAAACATCTGTTCGACATTTGAGTCAACAAATTTCTTTCTGTTTCTTTCTTCTGGTACAACTCACAAGTTATTAAAAAAAGATATGCAACTATATCCATACCGTGACACAGCAGTACAAGAATTGTTAGAAATTGATTACCCAAGTAGACTACAGTTTTGTAATTGGTTTGTAAATATGAACAATAATCGAGAACTTTCGCAAAGTCATCTTTACTGATGAAGCATGGTTTTATAAAACGGGATACCTAAATTCACAAAATACAAGAATTTGGAGTAGTGAAAATCCACATGTAATTAATGAAGAATCGCTACATCCAGGGAAAATGAATGTTTGGGCAGCGATAAGCCAAAGGCGAATCATTGGACCAATATTTTTTCAGGGAACGTTAACTGCTCAAAGGTACCGTACGGAAATTTTACAACCATTTGTCAATCAGTTGCACGATGATGAACTTCAAAATGCATATTTCCAACAAGACGGAGCACCTTGTCACTGTACTGCAGAATCTTTGGATTATTTAAGAGAATTTTTTGATGAGCGTATAATTAGTCGAAATACTGAAATTGCCTGGCCTGCACGTTCATGCGATTTAACACCTTGCGACTTCTTTTTGTGACCTTATCTAAAAAATAACATATTTCGAACACCTATATTGAATTTGAATGATATGCTACAGAGAATCGAACAGAAATGCATGGAAATTAATAACAATCCAGTAATGTTGTAGAATATCATCAGAAATTTTGAACGGAGGATTTTAAAGTGCATTGATCTTGAAGGACAACATTTTCAACATTTGTTATAGTTTTCAATAAATACCGATTATTTGCTATTTATTTGTATGTATGAAACTGTCAAAATATACGACTTCGTAGGTTAAGTAATAAATTTTAATTTACGACATACTTCAAAATGTTCTGAGTAAATCACATGCTACTAGATTGACTTTTCAAATGAACACTTGTTAGTTGTAAACGTAAATAGAGATAACATGAAATTTTGTTAACAATAGTGGTGTAAATAAATTAATTATTCTATCAGTATTGTTGTGGTATTAAGATTTTACAAATAAACATAAAACATTTATGATGCTTTTAGTGTAAAATCAAATAAATGTGTATGTAAAATAATTGTTTTGTTACATTTTATATTCTCGATTCTCGATATCTTCGAAGCTACGGTTTGGCATGCGGCGTAGAACCTTGCGCTAGAAGAGCGTGCGTTCAGAATATACGCTCCAAGTAAAATTTCGCGGTATGTACCAAATATAATAATATCGATTCGAATATTAACGCCCCTGGCTACATTGCAACGTGTCAGAATTGATGAAAGAAAAGAATATCTACAGCTTCTTTTTACGATTGAAAAAGGTACCGTCATTTTCAGTTAAAAGATTCATGCAAATATAAGATTCATGGAGACATAAAATTGTGAATTTAGGTATGTAGATCACATCATTAACGACCGATGGTCTATAAATGTAAAACCTAACCAATAAGCGGTAAAAATTGTAAATGTGTAAAATAGTGTAAATTAAAGTGAACATATTGATGAGAATCCTTTCTCTATTTGAGGTATGCACAATAATAATAGCTGCGGGATAAAGAAAGATAGTAAAGATTTTCTCAAAGCATAAATTCGTTGAGAAACACAATAATCATGAAAACATGAATGGAAGGTAGGAAATTAAAACGAAGGAATAAAAGAAGTAATAGGATAAGAAGACGAAGTATGTAAGAATAACAAAGGAGGGAGAATATATAGAAAATAGATTCAAATACATATGCATAAAGCAATGCATAGAAAACATAACCACCAACAGCAAAAGCAAACAAAAATGGATGTACATCAAAGATCTGAAAGAGACTAGAAAAGCAGAAGTAACGTTCCTTCAAAAACTTTCCTCATTAGAGTGCACGTAATCTGTCACAAACGTATAATTTTGATAGTTTGGTTATGTCATGTAAATGTGTGAAATAACTAGTAATTTAGTTTTTGAAGAAATATTTATTACAATATTCAAAATTAAAAGAAAGTTGGAAATGGTGACCATTATTGTGAAGACAGTTGAACTCTACGCTTCATGCTTTCGAAGTCATTTATTAGGACTTCTTGGGTTATGTCAGCACAAGAATTCACAATAGCATTACGAACTTCTTCGATTGTGTGATGTCGATCTTGAAAGTTGTATTCCTTAAAATGGAAAAATAAAATAGTCTAAAATTGTCAAATCTGGAGATCTTGGAGGAAAATTAATAATTCTTGTATCGAAATGCTTGCAAAAAAGCTATTGTCTTCCGAGATTAGTGCGCTAGTGTATTATCTTGCTGAAAATATCCTTCCGTAAGTTCATAATCATGAAGTTCGTTAACAAACGGCTCTAATAATTCATTTCGAAATCTTTCAGTGGCAATGGTTTGATTAAAAAATATAAGACCAATAATTCGTCTTCTTCAAATTACTAGCCAGAAGCTTTTTTTGGTGGAAGTAGCGTAGTTTCCATGAAGATTTTCTACAGACAAAATTCTCATATTTTTCTTGTTTCCAATTTATTCCCATAGTTGCGTTAACGCAACACAAAAAAAAAATTTTTTTCGTACTAAAAAGTAATAAACAACCTAATAAACATTTTGGAAACGAGAATTTTCAATTTTGAATAAAAATAAAATAAAACTGTAGAATTTTCAAGAAAAAAACTTTTGTATCTAAGTTTTAACTTAAATAACATACAGCTTACTTTTTCATTTATCATTAAGAGGTTTCATATAAAAGATACTTTACGTAACATTATTTTGGAAAAAACATCAATCCCCTTTTTTCCGGAAATATTTCTCAAACGGATTTGAAACATAGCGTTGCGAAAACGCAACATTGAGACAAATGGTGTAATTGTAGTCATGAGTAATATTCCTGTCTGAACATGCTTTTTCACGTCTGGGGGAAGTTTAGTGGGTATTCATTGTGTGATGCGAGTTTATTCAGTTCATTTACGCTGTGGGATAGACAAGTTGAAGAAGTTAGAGTTCATAATAGTGTTATCTCGAGGATTACAGAAATATTATACAATGGTAAGTACAACAATTTCTGAAGTATGTGTTGGTCGTTGATGTTGATAATAAAATTATTTTAGAGTCACGTGAAATATCGCGATGATCCTACCAGAGCGTTGACTTTGAAAGAACTTGAGGCAATTGTTGAAGATCTTGATCTGAATAAGGAAATTGATGTTTGTTATATACCACCCGACGTCGATGATATAACGGACCAGGAGGACATTGATGATAATGTTATAGATGGAGTAGAAAATTTGCATGTAGATATAGCGGGAACTTTTGAGATAGTGTGTCCGAATAACGAAATTGAGATAGAGGATAGTATACATCATGAGGCAGCTTTATCTACACCAAGCAAAACGGCAAGAATTGAAGACATTATTTGGAAACGCCCGTTGACTACGAGGAAGATGCTACGTAAAATGAGGAAGGGAATGTACAGAATTTTGTTGAGGCGCTACATGGAAAGTCTGTGCTTGATTTCTTTATGCAAATGTTTGATAAAAATGATGGCCAGCTTATTATTTCAAACTCCATAAAATATGCGAGAAATAATAACCGTACTCAATTCGCCTTAGATTAAAATGATCTAGAAATTTTTTTGGGAATATTAATTTTGAGTGCGTATCACACTCTTCCACAGGTAAAACTTTATTGGTCATCTGATGAAGATAAAGGCGTTAAATTTATGAAAAATGCGATGTCTCGAAACAGATTTCTCGACATAAAGCAGAACATTCATCTTGCATATAACAATCAATTAGACAAGGCGGACAAATTTGCGAAAGTAAGACCGCTGGTTTATCTCTTGAACAGCAGTTTCTTGACGTATGGTGTTTCTAGACATCACTTATCAATTGATGAGCAAATGGTACCCATTCGGCCGCCATTCAGCAAAAATGTTTTTGAAAGGGAAGCCGGTACGTTTCGGGTTCAAAATGTGGTGTCTGGCATCTAGCGATGGGTATTTATATCAATTTATACCTTATGCTGGAAAAACTGGTGAAAATGCCTAAAGAGAATTTGGTTTAGGTGAAACAGTGGTCATCAATCTTTTGAACGTAGTAGAAAATAAGTCGACTCATAAGGTATACTTTGATAACTTTTTTACGAGCTACAAGCTATTAGTTCATCTGAAACGTCAAGGATACTCTGCTACTGGCACTGTACGTGAGAAAAGAATTCTGAAATGTCCTTTAGAGACTTGTAAGTCTATAGGAAAAAAACCTCGTGGTACAATGGATTCTCGTTACGATCACGTAAATGAAATAAGCGTGGTCAGTTGGAATGACAATTCTGTGGTTACAATAGCAACCAATTGTGACTCTGCACTACCTAATGTGCTTGTGAAGTGGTACAATCGTAGAGAAAAAAAAGACATCTCTGTACCGTAACCAAATATGATTGCCAATTATAACAAATATATGGGAGGCGTTGATCTACACGATAACGCAGTTGCGAATTACCCAATAAATATTCGTGGAAAAAAATAGTGGTGGCCGTTATTTATAAATATGTTAGATTCTACTGTGGTGAATACTTGGAAATTGTACAGACTTGTATACACAGAGAAATCCATTTCGCAGCTGGATTTCAGGTCTGAACTTGTACGAAGCCTCATTAGTGCTAACAAATGTAAAACACAATCTGTTCAAGGACGTGGTTCCAGTGCGTCTATATCATCCAGTGCACGTTTAGATAATGTGGGTCACCTAATTGAAAAAAATCGTGAAAATTGGAGGAGACGTTGTAGAGTATGCAAATGTACAACCGTATTTATGTGTAATAAATGTGGAGTTCCATTACATTCACACTGCTTCAATGACTACCATAATTAATCATTGTAATATTTTTTTGTGCATATAGTCCCATTGTTACGTTGACGCAGCACAAAAAAAAATATAAGAATTAATGGTTTGTCTTTTTTTTTTTTTACTTTAAAGGGTGTTTATAAATACCTAAATAAAAGTTTATTTCTTAAAGAATTTGCGTTTTACTTGATTTGTCTAATAGTGGTCCTAATTAATATATATTGATATTTATATAAATTTATTTTTTGGGTGAATTGCCTATTTGATGTCGAATATCCTCTATGCAATTTGCTGTTCGTTTTCTAGGTGCTTCACTGCCAGGTTTACGAATTATTGCCCCTGCATTACCAAATTTAATAACACAAGCTTCAATATATTCTTGCAGTTGTGCGTAAGTAACTGGCAGATTAGGATACTGTTGTCGGAAATCATGTAGGCCTGATTAGTGGAATAAACCCAATTTCCATTTTTTAATTTTTAGCTAGTTCTATAGTAACTTTGAATAATAGATATTTATGTTGTAACTCTAACATTATAATAAAGTAATTTAAAAAATATAAGCGTTTATTATTTGAATTTATGTATGACATCTGTCAGAATTTGAAGTTTTCTAAAGCTTCGTATGTGCACCAATCTTTGATTACTTAATTACTTAAAAAACAGCCTACTGTAATGACGAGATTTTGAAAGCACGTTAGATAGTGATCGTTATTTAGTAAATGTGTACATTCAAATCCAAAGAGAAAAGGCACCGGTTACAGGTAAAAGAGAAAACCAAAAGTCACATGCTCAAAAAACGAACTTAACAGAGAAATATATCAAGACATATTTCAAGTACTCGAAAGGGATCAAGATTTGGGGAAGTAAATGGAAAGAATTTAAAGAAACTATGTTGGAGGCGCCGAAACTAAGTCGTGGCGTAATAAAAACAAAAAAACATAAGAATGCGAAGAACGGAATAGTGGACAGTCGATATAAAAGATAAGATTAAAGAGAAGAAAGATAGATGGGGAAAATGCCTAACTACAAAGAATCAGACCATCAGAAATATAAAGAAAGAAGGAAAGAATTACAAAAGCTAGTTAAAATAGCAAAAGAACTATCATGGAGAAAATATTCGGTCAGAATATGAAGGATAAGTGCAAGGAAGATCAAAAACTATTTTTTAGAAACATAAAATAAATGAGAAATAAAAAAGCGTATACCATGAGGAATATAAAGGACAAAGACGGTGAAGTGATAGTAGAAGAAGATAAGACTATGGAGAGATGGAGACGACACTTTGAAAAAATAGTAGATGCTTGTCAAAATCAAAGAAATTAAGAAAAATCTATAGTCATAGCCACCAAACAGAGGAAATCGCAAGTGAAGAATTAAAGGACGCCATAGTGAGGCTAGTGATTTATCGATATATGTATGTTAAAATAGAAATATAGCAAATGGTTAAAAACTTCACTTTATTAATATGTGATCGTAGAACGACAATCGTTTCGCAACACAGTGGCTTCGTCAGGTAAGTAGACAAACTAGCATCGGTATACATAAATACAAAAAGGTTAATATTATTTTACAGTGTCTTTGGATTCTTTGAAATGTGAGAATTTACATAAACATTTTAGTAAAAGTTTGTCTCCACAGGTATACTATTGAAAACATGTTTACAAATAAAAATTTTTTAAGCGCAAGGTGATTACTCATTTTTACAGTATCTTTGGCACATTACAACATGACTATAATACAGTCAATTATGTATAGTTCACTACGACGTCCCTTCTGAAAGTGTTTCGAAAAAGTCGTGATAATTAACCAAAAGTAAGAGGCAAACTGCATCATAATAATTCTGACCTATATACTGTCACTTAAACGAGCAAAACATTAAATTTATAACTCAGCATATAACTTTGAGAAAAGTAATTGCAATTTTGGGTTTACATCCATATAAGAATGTGTTGACTCCAAAACTGAAGCCACTTGACCATCATAGGCATCGTGTGTTTACCGATTGGTCTCTAAAGCTGTTTGACATTGAACCTGATTTTTTCAAAAAAATCATTTCTTCCGATGAAGCTCATTTCTGGTTAAACGGGTTTGTTAGCAAACAAAATTATAGTTTTTGGTGTGAAAATAATCCACAACAGATTCATGAGAAGTCCTTGCATCCAGAAGAAGTTACTATTTAGTATGGTTTAGCATGGTGGCATTATCGGATCTTATTCTTTTGCAAATGTAAATGGAGATGCAGTAACAGTGAATGGTGAGCGTTATTGATCAATGTTAACGGATTTTTGTGCCTAAAAGAAATTGATTTGCAAGATATGTTTTTCTAACAAGATTACAACACCACATTTTTCCAATGCTTCTATGGAGTTATTGGGAGAAAAATATGGTGAGTCTGTAATTTCCAGAAGTGGAACTGTTAATTGGTCTCCACGAAGTTGTGATTTAACACATTTGGATTTGTTTTTGTGGGGATATTTGAAGTCGTTCGTATATGCCAACAAACCTCGAACTAGACACGCTTTAAAATTGAACTTCGAACGCTGCATTAATGAAATTACACCTAATTTATTGCAAAAGTCACCTAAAATAGGTTTCATCGACTTAGATACTGCAAGTGAAGCCGAGGTGAACATCTGAACGATATGTTATTCAAAATATAATTGTTATAAGTTGCACTATAAAATAAAGAAAAAGTTTTGCTTTTATCTCAAATATTTTGTATTTTATTTAATTTTAAAAACATATGGTCTTTATTAGGAAACCTTTTAGTTAGAAATTAGCACCCGAAAGTTTCTTTTCATTCCTATAGGACAAAAATAATTTGAAGGAAATGCGCTTAAATTCTGTCAATGAAGTTTTGTGCGTTCTTTCAAGAAGAGATAAAGATACCTGTAAAAACATTCAAAGATGTTTCTAAAACTGGTTCCTTAGAATGAAAAAGTGTACTAAATGTAACGGGAAAGAATTTGAAAAGATGTAATAATATTTTCAGAATAAAGTGCTGTAAAGTATTTTCTATGTTAATTGTTTTTGTCGCTCTGTAAAACGTTTTCGTAACATGCTTTTCTTGCCGCCGTTCGGATGTCGGCTATTAAACCTACACGAATAAAAATCTCAGTGTAAGACTTTTTACGGTTTGGAATTTAAACAGAACTCAACATTGTGTATAAATCTTAAAATAAAAACTTTAAAAAATATAAAAAGAAGTTGTATATGGAAGGCGACCAAAATAAAAGTTATCATATAGAGTAGAAATGTGGAATTTAAAAATGCCCACCAAATTAAATGAACGATACAGTGACAAACTGAAGAAATCGATGGAATAGATCACATTTTAATAATAAAGGTGCGAGTTATAGTTAAAAATTAGGCTACTGTTTCAAATTATAAAAATTTCTGATAGTAACATATACATTACTATTAGTCCCCTTTCCCCTGGTCAAAGTACTTACCCTTCATACTGGGCGCAATCAAATTCCTTGGTCATGCAACGCTATGTCAGCCGGTGACCCAAGCGATGACGTCACCGAGTTGTACACGTTATAGGACATTCCAGACTGCCTAAAACTCGGATTACTCTAGAATGGCACAAACGTTCAAGGGGAAGGATGATTCACTGAAGTAGTAATCGTCGTGAACTTAATATCGTAATCATAAACGTGTATATACGAGGGAATCTCAGAAAGTAGTACCCGTTTACTCATACAGATCGTGCTACTGATCCAATTAAAAGCAAAGCGATACAGGTGTCAACAGTGTTATCGTAATTTTGCGGGGCGAAAAAGTTCGAGTTCCTCCGGTGCGTGGTGTGAGTTTTGTGATTGTTTACAATGGCGCATATGATGATCCCGCCAAATATGGAGTGCGATCCGTGATTCCATTTTTGAATGCAGAAAACGTCCTTCCAAGCTCAATTCATCGTAGGATTACTGTCTATGGAACGGGGACAACGAATGAGTCATCTGTCAGACGCTAACTACAAAATTTGAAAGAGGGAAGAGATAATGTGTATGATGAAGAGCGGTCAGGTCGCCCTTCCCTTATCACCCACGTTCAGAAGAAACGTGTAGATAATTTCATCAGGGAAGATCGGCGCGTAATATTTAATGAAGTGAGTAAGTCATTTCCTCAAATTTCACAATCATTGCTCCATGAAATTGTGACGGATCATCTGAATTACAGAAAAATTTTTCTGAAGATGGGTGTCCAGATTGTTCACCGACGAGCACAAGAGAAATCGCGTTGGTTCAGCGTTGTCGTTTTTGACTTGTAACTAGCAACAGGGCCATGCATTCTTTAACCAAATTGTGACTGTGGATAAAACCTGGGTGTGCCATTTCACATCTGATACCAAACGCAAGTCCATGGAGTGGCATCATCCAGAATCACAAACAAGGCCGCGCAAGTTTGAACAATAGTTTTCCACGAAAAAGGTTCTGGCCTCAGTGTTCTGGGACCGAAAAGGTCTGTTATTGGTTAATTTCATGCCCCAAGCGTTGGAAATTTTATTTTATTCCGCCAACATTAATTTTCCCACGGAAAAACTGCAATCCAGATTTGTACGATGGAGCTCCACCAGGTACTCTCCCACTGTATAACGAATCATATATGACCGGAGAAACATTTTCTTCGAATAGATTAAACACTTCGTGAAATTTTGGAAGACCTACGGTTGAAAATAAAGCATTATTAATTTTAGATGGCCATGCAAGCCTCAAAAATCTGGAGTCTCTTGAAATTGATAAGAAAAAGCACGTCATGCAGTGCTGTCTCCCTGCCCATTGCACACATCGACTCCAGCCCATTTCTTGGGCCCTTAGCAACCTACTATGATCAATAAATCATGACATGGCTGAAGACATCCAGCGAGAACTGTGTCAATATTCAAAATAGCTTCCTTATTCACAAGAGCCTACAATATGGCTGCCGCCATTGGAATAGCTGAATTCAAAGCTACCGGCATTTCTCCATTAAACCCCAATATATAACCTTACCATTTATATCTATCCAGCGCTGCTATTAATATCGCTGAAAATAACACAATAAACGAGCAGCAATCAACAAATGAGAAACAAATGCTACCGTTTCCTTAGAGAGATGTGCCTGCATTACTGCACGAATTGTCTCCAGTTCCGGTAGCAAGTATTTCCTCATCATCACGTCTTTTGAAGAAAAATAAATATCATAGTGTTCTTGATGAGAGTCCGTTTTTAAATGAACTAAAAGAAAAGGAAGCTGCAAAGAATGAGAAAGAGAGAAGAAAGAGTGAGAGGACTAAAGTTACTAGACGTATTCATATAGACTCTTTCGATGATGAACCAGCATTCGATAATGACGATACTGATTCTGATGTTGGTTGTTTGTATTTTAACTATTTAGCCAATCCAGACAACACGAGCAATGGATTCAGTACCAGCTATGTGGTCAATGGACTCATGCTAAGTGCGCTGGAGTAGGTAAAAAGACCTAACAATTCATTTGTAATGTGTGCCAAGCCTAGTTTTCGAATAAGTGACATCATGTTAAACAAAATATATATATAACGTGCGTGTGTTATATTGTCCACCTTGTTAGGTAAAACGACACATTTGTTGTGTTTCCTTGTAAAATTTGTATTACTTAAAAACAGTATTTAGTTAAAGTATGTCCTTTGTTTGTGGAATAAATAAAGCATTAGAAAAGCCCAAAGCTGCATTTTCTGTGTAATCCATAGTAAGTATTTATAGGTTATTTTTAGAACATATGCCATTTTGCTTTACTCTCCCCTAATGTAAAGTTGTGCAATTTAGTGCCATTAAATTTGAAATGATCAACACCAATAAGCTAAAAATTAAACAATTAACAATTACATTCACAATAGAAAAAGAAAACAATGAACACATTCCAGTTTTAGAAATTAAAATTAATGTTTTTTATATATAAAAAAAATATTGCTACTTTTTAGAGTTTATTAATTTATGTTGTGGTTAAGGATCTTTGTCTGTTTCAGATTTAAGCCGCAGTCTCCACCTATCCTTTTATTAATATAGTTATTTTTAATTACCGTGTGTTTTATTAATCGAACCCGAACAGAAGATTTATCACAATATTTTTCATTAACTCTTAACTACAGATCCCCGGTAAATATTACCTTCGAGCGTTTCCGATTCGTCAAGTTTCGACGATTTCCGTCACTTACAGATCTATGCGTCTATGTACCTTCATAGTGATCAGTTTTGAGTAGACTGCCGAGGTGAGCGCGTCATTTGATTCTAAATAGAGTAATAGCATTAGTTTGAAGATTGTAACCGGTAAAAATTACCGGAGGTATGTATTTTTGTTATTATGTTTATATTTTAATTTACTGATTTTGTGTAATATTTTAGTCGCTAAATTGTCTACACAAGAAAATCCAGGACCCTTAAAGAGAGTAAGGTACGGAGATGTGAATTTTGAAGAGACCTTGTTGAAATGGGCGGCAGAAGTGAATTCTGACGATAGCGATATAGAATCAGATGAAGAGTACATTCCGTCGGATCATGAAAGTGAATCGGAGGTTGAACTAAACCAAGAGGAGGAGGAAGAAAATGTAAGGTTATCTGAGGCGTCCAATACATATGCTAACAATAATTATTATTATGGTAAGAATCGTTTTAAATTGTCAAAAACTTCACCAGTGCCTAGGAATACGCGTACCTTACAACATAATATTGTTGTAAAATGCCAATATGTAAAGACTAACAATATCTACACGGCTAATCCTGAAGATGTGTGGAATCTTTTCTTTGATGATCATATTTTAAATGTGATTCTACTTTCACCTAATGCTCGTCTTGCAAAGATGAGACTGAAATACAAAAAATATGAAAATAATTCTGATCTGCGTGATTTAGATATAATAGAACTACGAGCTTTTCTAGGATTACTAATTCTATCCTCAATTTTTAAATCCAATCACGAGGATATACGATCCATTTTTGCCAATGATGGATCTGGTCGAGATATCTTTCGATCTGTAATGAATGTAAATCGATTCACCATCATTGTTACGTGTCTAAGATTTGATGATGCTGAATCTAGAAATGAACGGAAAAAATCGATCAACTAGCAGCTATTAATGAAATTTTTAATGCATTTATAGTAAATTGTCAATCTAGGTACAGCATTGGAAGTAATGCTTGTGTGGATAAGATGCTAATTGCTTTTCGCGGCAGATGCAAGTTCAAGATGTTTATGCCAAACAAACCGGCTAAGTATGGTCTCAAACTTATGGCTCTGACAGATGCCAGAACAGGATATTTATACAATTTCTATATATATTGTGGAAAGAACTCTGACGGTAATGTTTTGAGTGAAGAGGAAAATAAATATTCAAAACCCACACAAGCCGTATTAAGGCTTACCCAGCCAATCTCAAATACAAATAGGAATGTAACAGCCGACAATTGGTTCTCTTCAATAGAACTAGTAAATGTTCTGAAGAGTAAAAAGCTTACTTATGTGGGAACTCTTAAAAAAAAATAAAGGTGAAATACCTCCTGCATTTTTGCCCAACAGAAAAAAAGATGTCGGTACTAGTTTATATGGATATACTAGTGACATGACATTATTATCATACATACCAAAAAAGAATAAGTCCGTATTATTGGTCTCCTCCATGCATCACAACGAATATAATGATGCTGAAACTGGTAAGCCAGAAATTATAAATTATTATAATCAAACAAAAGGAGGGGTCGATAGTCTCGACCAAAAATGCAGCGTTTACTGTTGTAGTCGCAGGACTCGCCGCTGGCCTCTAGCTATATTCTTTAGATTATTGAATATAGCATCTGTTAATTCATATATTGCTCACCAAGCTTACAGGGACAATAAAACAATGCTTCGTTACGAGTTTGGAAAACAATTAGGAATGTTGTTGGTAACTCCTCAAATGAAACGTAGATTCTATAATATACGTATATGCCGAGAAGTTAAACTATGTATAAGACGGATTCTAAAATTGGATGAAGAATACCCATTTGAAATTGGTCAACCTCCTAAACGAACCACGTGCAGAAAATGCCCGGCCAAGAAAGAAAGAAAAACCACCCACATATGTTTGATATGTAAGACACCTATATGTTTACAGTGCACCGAGAGGATTTGCAAAGATTGTACCACATAAAATTTTGTGCTACATTACCTCCTGTTGGATTTTTTCGATATGAACTTTTTAACTTGAAATTACTTTTATTTTCGTTATTACAGTTTCCTTTATAGGTTCCTTTATAAAAAAGAGTTGAGTTTAATTTTTTTTTTGAGAAAGCTAATAACGTATGGAACATAAGTTTTGAGAAAAAAATCAAAGGTAAAAATCGATTAGTTGTAAAAACATTGGGAAACTATTATACACTATTGTGTGTGTGTCATACTAAAACTAAATTCACGAAACTGATAAGGGCCCATGGTCCTCAATGGCGCGCAATTTTGGTAGAATTCTCCCCATCATTCCCTGGACGACGTTTATATTCACTTCTCGGATCTTCTGGAATATTCTGGTCTTTAACTGTGTTTCATTTTGGGCTTCCCAACCTTTGTCATAAACTTTCCTGCTCAGTAGTGCCCAAAATTCCTCAATGGGGCGTGCCTGGGGTACGTTTGGGGGATTGTCTTCCATAGGTACATTCTAGCATAATGCCATGAAGCCAGATAGGGCCAGAATATTACATCATCATTTGGATGAAGAGCATTAATGAAATTTATCAATTTAGATAGACTTTTTGCGAATATAGACGTTTGCATCCACAGCTTCACCTCTAACTCTCCCAACGTAAGGTCTTGAAATTCCTGCTTGAGAAATAGCGCGCCAGACCATAATCTTGTCGGCAAATTTCGCGTTCGGTTTGAATTTTACGTTGTCAGGACAATTTGCAATATTGGACGTGTAAAAACCATCGTTACCCTTTATTTCCGAATTGGATAATGTGAAATATTTCTCATCGTCAAAAGCAATAACTCTGTTGCCTATAAAATGTAGACGTCTTAATGTTCGACAGCATCTGGGGATTCTCTCTAGCTGGGTTGCGGTGTATTTGAGACACTTCCTTCTTTTTCAATATTCTAATCCATTTTAGTCAAAATTCTGCCAACAGTCTTATGCGCAATTCCAAATCTACGACCTAAAGTGTGCGTAGACGTCCCAATCCTGTCTTGAGCAGATTGGATGAGTCTGTTTACTTCATGTGCGGCCAAAACTGGGGGTCCTCCACTTTTCGGTAAATTCATGCATGGCATACCTTCTTCACATTCCTTAATTGTGGGTAAATAGTTGATAGTCCAATATTTTGGTCTCAAAAAATGTTAACAGTCGCGTTTAGGTACTCGCCCAATTAAACTATATATATTTCAATCTTGTATGACATCTTTCAAAACTACTTTTGACAAATCTAACATGTCACCATAGTAACTAACAAACGAGCATCTTTTCTAGCCCAGTGGTAACTAGTTTGGATCATTTTTGGTAATAACATTCCTCGTCTAAACTTTTTTCTCAAAACTTATGTTCCATACGTTAGTTAAAATTCTAATAGGTATAATTACAAATAAAAAAAATTACATTCAAAAATAAATTCCTGGACACTCAGCGACAAAAGAGGATGACGATAAATAAATGAGGAAATAAATTGAGGAAGTTGATGAAAATAGTTTTCCTATAGTTTAAATCTTTGTGCTTATGTTATATATCGATCTTACCTTTGTTATTGAATGTATTATTGCTCGAATAAACTTTTAACGTAATGTAATTTCGGTGAATTTAATTAATTTACTTTTAAAAGGAAATAGAATATATTATAACGGTAAGTAGGGTAGAGAATACCTCGTAAAGAACATGATTTATTGCTTTCGCTCAACTGATTTCATTGATTATATTTCGGAGTAATAAAAAGTAGATTTTAAATATAAGAATTTACTTTTTAAAATATATAATAAAGAGTTTCAGAAAGATAGAATGAGAATTATGCCGCACCTGAACCGTTTTGCTTAATCAGCGTAAGTATTATCTGAAAAATTTCATTTAATAAACTTGTGGGAGTGGGTAAGGAGTTTCTGAGATGTGAATTTTTTATGATTTGAATTGAACCAGGCCTCGGTATAATATTTGCAAATAATAAAAACCTGAATACCATTAACTACATTTCCTAAACATTTTATAGGCAGATGTAACTTAATAATGAGGTCAAGAAAGTGATTAATTTGATTACACGAATAAACGTAATAATTTAAGACCTTCTGCAGCTAATTTGCGTCGCAAAGATTAGATTATCGAGTACCTCTCATAAAATTTAATAAACAGCTTTGGAGATAATTCCATCAAGATGGAGCACCCCCTCACTATGCCTTTAATGTTAGATTTTTTAAATGAAACATTCCCAAATCGGTGGATTGGTCGTAGAGGATTCATTGAATCGCCCGCACGGTCTCCAGATTAAAATCCCCTAGATTTTTTCCTTTGGGGTCATTTAAAATTTGTGGTTTATACTAAATGATCGCATAATCTGAACGAGTTACGGCAGAGAATAATTTAGAAACTGTAATTCATTCGCGAGGAGAATTTGGCAAATATCATTCAAGAATTTGTTCACAGATTTGCGTATTATCAGGACGTGAAATGCATTGATTCATTACCTCGCAAACCATAGGCGTGCTAGAAATTTAAAATAAATTGTATATACAGATTGGCCCAAAATGATCGAAGGGGTTTGAATTCCTTATAACTTTTTTATTATAATTTTTTTTTGTTTTCTATATTTTGTAAAGAAGACCTGGGGAATTTAAAATGGAACAGTACACAATTGAACAACGTGCCAAAATCGTTGAACTTTATTTCTCAAATCAACGATCCATTTTTTTGACTCAGCGTGCATATCGTCGTTATTTTAATGTGCGGGTTGGACCCTTAGAGTCAACAATAAACCGTCTGGTTGCAAATTTTCGAGAACAAGGGGCAGTAAGGAACCTTCCTGGTGCCGGCAGACGGCGAACGGTGCACACGGATGACAATATTGAACGGGTACAGGATAGTATTCGGGAAGATGGAGAAACATCAACCAGGAGACGTTCGACACAACTTGGCCTCTCAAGAGGGTCGCTGCAGAGAATTTTGCATACAATAAGAATGTTTCCATACAAAATTCAGCTTTTCCAACAATTGAAACCGACAGATTACCAGCAACGACTTGATTATGCAATTTATTTTCGTCAAAAAGCAGAAGAAAATCATGATTTTATTCATAATTTAATTATGAGCGACGAAGCCCATTTCCAATTAAATGGGTTCGTTAATAGGCAAAACTGCAGGATATGGGCTACGGAAAATCCAAGAGTAGTTCAACAGCGAGAATTACACCCACTTAAGGGTACCGTTTGGTGCGGTGTTTCGTCGGAAATGATAATTGGCCCATATTTTTTTGAAAATGAACACGGTGTCGCCGTTTCCATCACTGGTGTTAGATATCGGACAATGTTGGAAAATTTTTTAAGGCCAGCCGTGGAAAACCATCCGCAAGTATGGTTCCAACAGGAAGGAGCCACAGCGCACACTGCGAGGGACACAATGGCTCTTTTACGCGACATATTTGGTGAACGAATTATTTCCCGTACAAGCGATTTTAATTGGCCTCCGCGTTCACCGGATTTAACCGCTTCAGACTGTTTCCTTTGAGGTTATTTGAAAGGACAAGTCTATATTAATAAGCCTCGAACCATACAGCAATTAAAAAATAATATATGCGACGAAATCAACAACATAACACCTGAAGTTTTGCGAAAGGTTATGGAAAATGTTTTGGAAAGAGCACGAATATGCGAAGCAGAAAACCACTTGCGAGATATAATTTTTCATAACTAAATTAAAAATATTCTCCATTAATATACTGTATTTAAAATTTAAAAAAATTAATAATTATGTCTTAAATAAGAAGTTATAATGAACTCAAACCCCTTCGGTCATTTTGGGCCACCCTGTATATACAGATTATCGATAGCTGCCGCCGCCTCTCCGTCTCCAGTTTCCATATCGTAACACATGTCTTCCTCTAAATTTCTTGCATCCATAGCTTCGTTAATGTCATCACTCCAACGTCCTGTTGGTCTTCTTCTCTTTCGCTATTCTGGAGGTATCCATTCTAACACTTTCCTTGGCCATCTCGTTTCATTCATTGTTTTTGTGTGTCGGAAGTCAATTGTTTTTTCTCTCTGTCGTCAATAATATCCCTCTCGATGTTCATCCTCCTTATTTCTATATTTCTTATCCTTTCTTATCTCGATATTCGACAGCTTCTTCTTAAAAAATCAATTTCTGTGACCAGCAACTTCCTTCAATTAGTTTTACTCAAATCCCATACTTCTGAACCATATGTCGAAATACTCTTAACAATTGAGTTGTAAATACGAAGTTTTGTGTCTCGTCTAATGTTTTTTTTCCCAAAGTATGGAATTGAGTGCTCCAATAGTTTTCCTACATTTTGTAATTCTTTCCTGGATCTCATTTTTGCTGTTTCCTTGCATATTGAAAATTACTCCTAAATATTTAACTTTGTCAACGTTATTTATTGTTTCGCTTTCCAAAAGTAGGTTGTCATTTTTATCGCTGCCTCCAATGAGGTATTCACATTTACTCAGATTTATTTTAAGACCCGCTAATGTATACTCTTCATTGAGTTTTCTAACCATATAACTCAAATCCTGCTCGTCTTCTGCGATTATTACCTGATCATCTGCGAAAAGAGACTATATAGGATATCATCACCAACTTGCAGACCCATGTTCTTACATTTGCGTGTCCAGCCAAAGATTGGTCAAGATATATTTTAAATAAGGTAGGAGACAGACAACGCCCCTGTCTGAGTCCCTTTGTGGTGTTAAAGGATTCAGTCAATGATGTTCCAACTTAGATTGCAGTATAATTTTCTTTGTAATATTGTTGGACGGCCCTAATTAATGTCCTCTTCAATTAGGTTTCTAAGAATCCGGGAATATATTCTTGCTATTGTTGGATTGACTATATCCCGATAATTCTTGGGATCGTCTTTTGAATCTTTTTTATCGTTGGTCGATATATAGGAAGTTCTCCTCAGTCAATGTTTCTTCGCTATTTAAGCATGTTTGAAATAAAGACTTTAGTATTCTTAGTAGCTTTTCAAGGCCATATTTTATAAATTCTGGGTGTATCCTTCCAGGTCCAGGAGTTTTTCTCAATTTTGTGTCTTTCACGGATTGTTGTACTTGTTTTAATTGAAGATCTATATGAGTTAAATTACCTATTTGGTATTGTTCTCCCGGAAATTCAACACGCTTTTTCTTCCAAAAGGGCTTTGAAGTGATGTGCCCAGTCTTTTTTTGTTATGGTGCTTAAGTTAAATCCTTGTTTGTTTCATGCTTTTACCGAATTTATGGTCTTTTAAACTTCTGAGTTTCGGGTTCCTCCTATTTGTTGTTCTATGTACTCGCACTTTTTTCCCAAGATTGATTCTTTTTCTTAATGACTTCGTTTTTTACCTCCTTGTTTCCTCTTCTGTATTCTTCCCTTGTCACGTCGTTATTCTTTTGAAGAGGTTTTTGGTAAAGTTGTTTCTTGTTTTTAATTTATTGTTCTATACCCTCATCACACCAATCAGGTTTGTTAGTCATCTGCATTATTCCAACAGCCTCGTCTACAGCTTCAACAATACATGTTTTTACGAGATGATCATATTCTTTTCAATTAATTTTTGCTCTAATCTAATGTCATGTTCAAAGCTTTTTAGGCATTCATAAGCCGCGATCTTTAGAATCCTACACGAGTACCTTGGAATAATAGATGTTAGTGCAAGGTACGTTCCACGAGTGCTTTTACCATTGCAAATGCGTGTCCGGGTGGAGACTTGTGAATAATTTCAAGCACTTTGTGGGAACGAATCAGATTTAATTGTCAACTGACTTGTCACTAGAGATGAAACTTGGGTCCATCATTATGACTTAGAACAGAAACAAAAGTCGATTCAGTTATGTTAAAGCTTCTAGCCACCCTAAGAAGTTTGAACTCATCTCTTTTGCAGAAAAACTAATGGCATCTGTTTTTTTGGAACTGTCAAGGAGATTTGCTGATTGATTATCGGCATAAAGTTATTACCGTAAATTGAGAGTATTAGTTAAGTTTGATGCATTGCCTGCTATTAATTCATTCTGTGAATGCGAAAAGACACGAAAAACTCACGCTAGGTGCCTTGTTGCTCCAAGTAGAACAAATGCGAAAGTCAAGACTTTCAAAAGCTATTCTTACCGATTCTAATTTTCAAGAAATTTACACCTACGTCTTATAGTTCACATTCAGCACCCAGTGACTACTTTTTCTTTCCAAATCTGAAAAGAACACTTCAGGGGACAAAATTTAGGTACGATGAGGAACTTATAACAGCTGTAGAGAACCATTTTGCAGTAAGATGTTACTGGAACGATGTAATACTTGTATTCAAAATCGAGGAAACTATATTGAAAAATTGTTTCTTTATTGATGCTCCAGTCTCTTGTCTTCACTTCTAGTCCGGGAAGATAATAACTTTCCCTGTATATTTAATTTAAAAAAATATTGCTAAAGAGATATTTATTCGTGATTTAAGACATAAAAGTGCTAGTGCAATCTTGCAAGAATATAATTGAGCCTAATATTGTCTTTATAAGCAATCTCAGTAAATAGCTATTCAGCTAATTGTTTAATTTTTTAGGAAATCACCTATATAATTTCGATATAGGTCCTCAAAAAAAGAATTCATATTACTAAATTATTAATAATTGAAACATACTTTTTGGAATTTTCTTTACTTTCGATATAGAATTTTAAATTTCTACTCTCAAATATTATATATAGTAGTTCATATACTATTGTTAGCTTACATTGTCGCTTTATAGTTAGGAAATGAGATTTGTGGTTAGTCAGTTCAAATCCAATTTTATGGCGGACAAGGGGTTTAACTACGTGGTTCCTTCTTATTCGGATCCAATTTTGTACACGACTCATCACTGAAATCGAGACACTCTTCATGTACATTTTGCGCTTTTGTTATTATATATATACATTATATAACGAGCCATCGAATAAATTCATAATTGGAGTAGACTGTGAAATTGGGTTGATACTTTAACCACTTCGACATAATGACACATTACTTGATCCTTGACAGCTTCATTTGGTTTCATTGTAAAAAAAGGTTATGGCATTGAAATGATACTACAACAAAAAATAAAACAAATAATTTATTTAATATCGAAATCATAATCAAAATTTTCATATAGCTACAGAAGTTGCTGAAAATGTTGTCCATTTACATCTAAACACAAACAATTTTCTTAATAAGAGTTTTGAAAAATTTGACACAAACTTATAGTTTCAATGTCAAATAATAAATATCATTATGTGGAAGTGGTTAAAGTACCAACCCAATTTCACAGTCTACTCCAATTATGAATTTTTTCGATGGCTCGTTATATATAGATAGATAGATAATTATTTCTTGACCTTTGTACGTTATAGTAGATTAAATTGGTCGTCGATTTAAGGCCTATTTTATTTTGATATGTATATATTTAAAACAATCTTACATGTTTCGACACATAGTGTCTTTTCAAGGAAATTTAAAATATAAATAACAGTATATCAATGTCAGATTTATATATCTGTAGTTGTCATGGATAAAATTAAAACATTCAAAGATATATTCAAGTTTAATAATAATTTATGCCTCAGAACTTCGACAGCAAGACGTCAATTATGGGGGATTGGTAAGCCATGAGTTATTATTATGTCTGCGCCCGTGAAGCGACTTAAGCTTTTAAGCTGTCGGCATTCGCCTTGAACGGGAAGGAAAATCAGTTCGTCAATTCTCTAAGCTCAGAGGTGACTTATGACTTATATATGTCTGTCTCAGTCGTTCACGGCCTACTTAGGATACAAATTTTGTAGCTCACTTGATATAAATTGTGTGTGTTATTTAAGATTAGTTTTTAAGGTTATATTTTACATAGTGCTATGAATAGTGGGTTAGAATGAAAATGAACCAATATTCACCACGATACTGTCCAACTTTTATGCTCAATCGGTTGGCTTCTTTAATGAGACAGCTTTCCTCTCCGGGTTCCCAATGGAAAACGTGGAAAACATAAATGTATTAATTTACTTGAGCGCCACTCAAAATTTGTTTGAGAAAATTGTTAGTTTTACAGAAGTTGAAAGGTTAACAAAATAATATGCACAATTTTACTCAAATGAATCATATATTTTTAAAAAGAAAAAAGAAAAAAAATGTTCTTTATAAAGCATAAAGAACTGTGTAATACAAACTTACACTTAGAGGTAAAAGAATTTGTTGAAATTGACAGCAAAACAAATCCAAACGTCCTCTGATTACTACCGAACAAAATTAAATCTAAATAAATTCCAAAAATGTCTTTAAATTTCACCCCAAATGACAACTTCAAAAAGGTAAACAACCAAAACTGACAGACCCGAATCAAATCTCTAACACATGCGCAGATACCACACGTACAAAAACTCCAACCTTGAAAAACTGAAACGTTCTAGAATTTAACGTTACAAAAAAAATTTACTAGAAACGAAAAACTATCTTTGTCATCTATTTTAACTAATATTAAAATATATAGAAATTCATACAATCAATATACAATGATAAAATACATACAATAAAGAAATAATATGATTTAAGATAATGTAAAATAAAACTTACGTAGTTTTTATTTTTATATAACCTTGAGAACACGTGACGTAAGAGATTAATTAAATCAAAAATACGAAGTATACAAACTTATATAAATTCGGTAATGAATTAAGCAAGCACAAACCACTATTAATTCAAAAAGAAAAACCGAAATTAATTAAAATAAAGATAAAAGAGTTTTATCTTCAAATATGCGACTCTCTTACTTGGATATCAAGACGTGTCTGTCGGATACAGCATGGCCAAACACCGAACTACAACCCAAATCAAAACTAAATCAAAATAAAACAGTTCAATACAAAATCTGTAATCATAAATAATTTCACAAAACATACAGTCATCAAAAATTATGGTTTAATCAAAAATAATGTTTTCTTCGCAAAGTTGCGGGGAAAAGTCCATAGCAATATGTATTGATGACAAATAATTGAGGATGCACATTTAGGAGCAGACGCAGCGTCATAATAGAAGGGGCTTGTGTTGTATACGCATGTATTATATCATATTATATGTACATGTGTTTATATGTGCCCAGTCTCAAGCCGGCTGCGATATAGCACAGTTACTTCATGTAAAGTGAAAAATAATAAATTAATAATGTAGAAAGCTATAAAGAGACCATTCTACCACTAAGCTCAAAAATTAATTAGTAGATTTCCCGATTTATTTTGCGCTGGTACTACAATCAAATGTAAAGTTTGTAAAATACGTCAGTTGTCAGTAATTGGTCTTCTGTCCTCGATAAAAGCCACTATCCTCCTCAGAAGAAATTTAAGTACCTGCCATCGTATCATCCAATAGATCTCTTCCAAAATGTTCCTGTCTGAGACTCTTCAGTTCCTCAAAAGTGCATATTACATGAGCACTAGTTTCCTTTTCTTTTTGACATTTCATATGGGCTATTGTTTCAAGATGTACATTATATCTCCTGCGGTTATCGTTCTGAATATTTATGTCGTTAATGATGTATTATCTATTATTTTGATTATTATTATTACGATAAAATATTTTTGTGTATAGGATGTTTATAAGCGTACTGACTGATGTGTTAAATGAGTATCATCGACTTGTATAATTTTTCATTTATAATTTAATTTTCAAAACATTTTAAAAAGTTTATTAAATTCTACGATCAGTGGAGAGTCATAAACATTTTGAAGAGGAGAATGTAAATTTATTCCTTCGTTTTATAGTTAACCTAAGCTAATAATCAGGATCTAAAGTAAAAGTTGCGTTTTATAATGACATTTCGAAGATCAAACAGAACGAAGCAAGATTGTAAATTAATTATTTCTAGAGTTTTACTTAATGTACCAGTCAACTAAAATGTAATTATTTTCCTAAATGATTTACATGATGAATAACCAATATTTACCGGAGCCATGCTTTAATTGAAAATGATCTTTTTGAAATCGTTTAAATTCAATTAAATTTAACTTCAAACAGAAAGTACGCTTATTTGGTATCTTTCTCTCGTTCATATATATATATACAGGGCAATCCAAATTAAGTGTTCACCATTGGTAACTTTGTTATTATTAAAGATACAAGATTGTTTAAATTAGCAAACTAGTAGTACTTTTAACGCTCTTTAAGATGGAAGAATTAAAAAACAAATGAGCAGCGCGTTTTCGAGTTTTCCCGAAAAATATTTTTTTTTCAAATGGAAACCCCTGTATATTATATCATTTTCTGTTAGGAATTCAATTTTTAAACAAAAAATCTTATAAGAAATTTTTTACTGGGATTAAAAATACTTGAGTTAAAGTGAATAAACAAAAACAGCTAAGTCAAGTGCATTTCTATGTTTCTATGATAACGACGTTAATTCTTTCTAGTAAACGTCAAATATTAGTACAGTTTTATTAGTCTTTCACTCATAAATTTCATTTTGCTAGTTATTAATTTGACAAAAAAATAATTTTTACCCATGCAGAAAAGTGTTATATGTTAGAATCTTATTTAGTGTGCAGAAAATCCTCTAGGAGGGCAAAATAACACTACGCTGAATTATATCCACTCCGAACACAACCAAATGAGCAATTTTTTCTGAGACTGTACCGAAAATTTAGAGGCAATGGGAGTATTTTTGCCAAAACAAGAACAAGAAGGACTTTTATAATAAGCGAGGCCACGGAAATTCTAGTTCTTGCATATTTTGAGGCCAACCGTGAGAATTCCATACTAGATATTATCAAGGAATCTGATTTGAGTCACGGTACTGTGCATAGGATTCTGAAGAAACACAAATTCATTCCTTATTAGTACAAACCAGTTCAAGTTTTCTTGCCAGGGGATCCAGAGAGAAGAATGTTTTTTTGCCACTGGTATCTTAACTTTTGTCGCCAAAATGTAAACAACTTTCGTTATATTTTATGGACCGATGAATCAAATTTCTCAAATTCTGGAATGTACAATACAAAAAATCATCATTACTGGTCAAAGGAAAATCTTCTTTTAGTACATCCAAGACGCCCGCAAGTCCGTTACAGTTTTAATGTTTGGTGCGGTTTAATTGGTTCAAGGATTGTTGGTCCTTTCTTTTATGAGGGCACTCTAACTGGTGAAAGGTACATAGAATTTTTGACTGAAATTTTGAATAATTTCTTAGACGATATTGATCTCATAAGTAGACAGAATCTGCATTTTCAGCAGGATGGCGCACCTGCGCACAACTACAGAGGTACTCTTCTAATTTTAAATACTATTAACAATTCATGGATAGGAACAAATGGTCCTATTCAGTGGCCTCCTCGGTCGCCAGATTTAACACCGCTTGATTTTTTTTTATGGGGTTATTTAAACACAGAGATTTATAAGCAAAGGTACGAAAACGTAAACGCCCTAAAAATTGCAGTTAGTGAAAAGATAAACCAAATAGATGGTAGGACCATACTAAAAGCAGTTCGACAAGTTCAGAAACGTGTTCAAAAATGTATTGAACAACAAGGTGGTATTTTTGAACATCTTCTATGAAAAAATCAGTGATTTTTATTTTCTTTTAATGATATGTTTATTTATAAAATAAAGTTTATAAAAATTATTTAGCTGTTTTTGTTTATACATTATAACTCAAGTGTTTTTAATCTCAGTAAAAAAGTTCTTATAAGATTTTTTGTTTAAAAATTGAATTTCTAACAGAAAATTATATAATATACAGGGGTTTCCATTTGAAAAAATCATATTTTTCGGGAAAACTCGAAAACGCGCTGCTCATTTGTTTTTTTAATTCTTCCATCTTAAAGAGCGTTAAAAGTACTACTAGTTTTCTAATTTAAATAATCTTGTATCTTTAATAATAACAAAGTTACCAATGGTGAACACTTAATTTGGATTGCCCTGTATATATATATATATATATATATATATATATATTATATATATATATATAATGTTGTGAGGCAAATTACCTCCAACAGTATATTTTAATTAAGTTAATTTACAAATAAATAAAATTTTGAAAAATTTAAAAAATATTATTAAATATTTTTTTTAAACACTTAAATAATTAAAGGAAAATCAACGAAATATAAATATAGTATTTTGAATAGTTTTAATAGCCAATTTTAAACATGTAATTAGTTGTATGTAATTAATTCTGATGGAAATTGTAATTGATACAAATTTGAATATTAATTCAAATTATAAAAGTTCCACATCATTTCCGTTGTTCAAAAAAACCAATGGGAAGATGTGAAGAAGATTTCAAGGGGACGTTTTCGTTTTTTATCGGCGTCTATTCCGGGAGTCGTTGTATAAAGCTCATGAGATAGTCCACATCTTCTAAGAAGAGAGATTTAGAAAATTACAACGACTAAAAGTGTTTAATAATATATTTAAAAAATAGCATAACATTTAATTTATGAATTAAAAGTCAATTGAACGGCGTACTCCAATTATTTAATAATATATCATGAAAAGCATAATTTGAAAATTATA
Source organism: Melolontha melolontha (assembly GCA_935421215.2). Lineage (NCBI taxonomy): Eukaryota > Metazoa > Arthropoda > Insecta > Coleoptera > Scarabaeidae > Melolontha > Melolontha melolontha. Next base: position 133,409,320 of record OW285239.1, read on the forward strand.
AATTCAATATGGCGACTTATATGACGATTTATCAAGAAGATTACCTTATTTTGGTACTTATAGAAGAAGATTAATTATCCTGTATTTCCTGTCCTTAATCAAGACCAGTTTTTTAAGAAATCCTAGAAGATTTACTCAATATTGTAACAATTCCGAAGAATTCCTTCGCAGGACATCCTATCTATACCGTTCATTTAATTAAAGGTCATTCCTGGTCCTGATTTAGAAGATCCGAGGGAGATTTTTCCAGTTTCCAGTAATCTCCAAAGAAATACCCAAGATCCTTCCTTTTATCCGGACTTAACTTTGCATCCCGATTAAGAAGGTACCTTAAATTACACCCATAAAAGAAAAATCATTTGGTAGTTATATTTTAAAATAAATCGATAAATCTTGTCAAATAGTCGTAACTGTGTGATACTTGGAAACTATTCAGAATACGTTTTCCCATATAACAATTGGGTTTTTCTTAATACTAATTTAAAGTTTACAGTCCATTCAAGGACTATATATCATTTATTTGGGTCAATTTAGATGTGAGTTACCTCACCAAGGTTATTCCTTCTCCGAACACTACGATTTTCACTGCTATCAGTGCCTTATTGCATTATAAAGTTTTTGATTCATGCATTTAGTCTTTTGAAAATTTATACTTTGAAGCAAACAATCTAACGTTTTTGTTTGTTTTTCTTTACAATTCCTGCAAGAATAAATTAACTTAGGTTATAGTAGTATATTTATTATAGTTAATAAGAGCTTTGAGAACAAATACCGACCTGTTAAGGTATTCAATATCCAACCACTGTATTTGTTACTTTCCTTTTTTTAGCATACTGGGATTTAAAATAAATATTTTATATTGTTTTGTTGAAGAAGAAGTTTTATTTGTATTCTTAACCGTAAATATATGTTGAAGGGTTTTCTTTTTTTGTCTACCTATTTTAGAGTAGATCTAAACCTTGCTGACTTCACACAGTGAGTTCCTTCTACCATGAGATAGATGTCAGTTTGTATGACGAACGGTTTAAGTAATCGATAAATATCCTTTTTAAAATCATAAAATTAATAAAGATTGTTTTTTTTTATATGAATATTTCCGCAGTTATTAAAACGGACCAATTCGCACGCCTGAGATATATATAATTTATTTGTAAGACTCTCATTAATATTTCTGAATGTAGTAAATTTCCACATTATACATTTTATAGCCGACTGAACGTGGGATATCATACTGTTGCGATAGCATTTCTACTACATTGCTGTCGGGGTTTACTACAATATATATACAGTGTGGTCATAAAGTTTGGAACCAAGCTTATAACCGCATTATTTTACATTTTTTGGAAAAACGCTCGGACAGGTAAATTTTCTTTTTTAAAACGCCATCCTTTGACATACAATTTTTTTCTATGACGTCATTGGTTTTCGAGTGATGACGTTATCAACACTTTCTTTAAATGGCAACCATATTATTTTTTTCTCGTTTTTGGTAGATCTTTATATCCACCAAATAGTGATATAAAACAATTGGTATGTTGCATCACGATTTTTTCGAAAAAATGATATAAATTTAGAAAAAAATACGAAAATTTTATTTTTGTACAAAATTAAAATTAAATTAAAAAAAATACATCTGAACTTAAATTTATTGTAACAGTTAACGTAAATTTTCAAAATGGACTGACACTGTCCCAGCCGAGTGTAAATACTTTGCGATCAATAGTAATCTGCGTTATTCGCTCCAGGTCAAAAGAAATTCGTCTTCCCAATCGGCCAATTACTTATTAAAAAATCTTATTTAACATTAAATAGTTTCACAAGAAAGGGCCAAAGAAGTTTAATTTATTTAAAAAATTGACATGATGTGGCAGACCATTTCTTAATTAAAATTATCGCCCAAAAATTGAAGATTTCAAAAACTAATTAAGCTTACAAAATTTACTGAAATATGTAAGTAAGTTTTTTTCACACTTCTGTCTTGTGTGAGGACTTAAATATTCTTCTTGAACAAACCGGATCGTCAAAAGCACATGTACTGATGTTAATATGCAAAAAATTTACATAAAAAATTTTTGTGGGGTTACTTGAAATCGAAAGTGTATTTTAACAAACCGAAAAATTTAGAAGATTTAAAAGAACGAATTCGCGTAGAACTTACACAAATATCCCCAGACATAATTGAGGCGAGTATACGAAGTGTTTACACTCGGCTGGGACAGTGTCAGTTGGTTGGTGGGGTCCATTTTGAAAATTTACGTTAACTGTTACAATAAATTTAAGTTCAGATATATTTTTTTTAATTTAATTTTAATTTTGTACAAAAATAAAATTTTCGTATTTTTTTCTAAATTTATATCATTTTTTCAAAAAAATTGTGATGCAACATACCAATTGTTTTATATCACTATTTGGTGGATATAAAGATCTACCAAAAATGAGAAAAAAATAATATTGTTGCCATTTAAAGAAAGTGTTGATAACGTCATCACTCGAAAACCAATGACGTCATAGAAAAAAATTGTATGTCAAAAGATGGCGTTTTAAAAAAGAAAATTTACCTGTCCGAGCGTTTTTCCTAAAAATGTAAAATAATGCGGTTATAAGCTTGGTTCCAAACTTTATGACCACACTGTATATATATATATATATATATATATATATATATATATATATTATATATATTTGTCTAGTTTTTCTATCGTTTATTTTTTTCTGTAATGGAAATGAAATCCTGGAATGGAAAATTTTTGTTGACTGCCTAATTTAACATTACAATACCGAAATGGTTAGTGTCCTATGTTAAAAATTAAATTAAGTTTTTTCCATGTACGACCCTTAAAATTTAAACACAAGGGAGGAATTACAACGCCTACGCTTGGTTGTTAAAATATATTTCAAAATCAATTTTCTATAGCGGATTTTCATTGTTTATTTTGGTGTGCCTTAACTTTACGATGCCTACATCTACATATATTGACTTTGATTTGATTGTATAGTCTTCGAGAATAGCTAGGTGCAAAGGCAGGTTGATTAATTCACGCGAACGGACAGAAACAAAGGAATAAAATTAAAATTAAATAAAAATTAAAATAAACCAACTTCATGTTTTTACATAGTCTCCGCTTAATTCGATACATTTGATCCATTTGTGTTCAAGCTTCTCTATTCCGTTTCGAAAGTTATTTGCTTCTAATCCTGCAAAATAATCGTCCACTGTTGAAGTTAGCTCTTCATTTTCGCGGAATTTTTTGCCTCCGCGAAAATCTTTTAGTAAATGTAAATAAAATTAATATTTTGCAACCCCCGCCCCAGGATTAATAACAGTAAGGCTTACTATTACTAATTTAATTTTGACTGTAATTATTAATGTAAAAAATATTTAATATTATATAATCACATTGCACTAATTTTATACGTTAAGAAAATATCGACTGCCTCTAACTTTTGTCGAAGATCACATCCGAAGTCACTTGGAATATTTTTCAAATTATTAATTGACACATTTGTGGCTAATCCATCATTTAATTTGAGATTTTTATTTTCAAAATAAGTGATCAGTTTTGGCAAGTTTCCAAAATGTTCCTGGAGACAGTACAACTGATTTTTTGAATTTGGAATTTGTATTACTTCCTTGCACTCAGAAATACGAGTATTGTCATTTAAATGTGTAACGAAATTTTGTAAACTATCGAAATTCTCTGCATAAAAACTAGTAGCTTCCAACCATGTTCCCCATCTAGTTATTACTGGAGAGGGAGGCAGTGATAAAGATAGAAGTTTTTCCCAGTAAGGAACTACTCTGAATGGTACTTCTCTGAAAACCTTTTTTAAAAGCGGATACAAGACTATCACTGACAAATACAAGTATTTTTTCTTTGTACCTGTCGTCCGAATGAAGCATTTGCTGCATATTCTCGTAAATGGTATTAACTACTGTTTCCGCATCAACTGTATTTATAACTTTTGTTGCTATTCCATATGCGTTATATGGAAAAGTTGGATGTAGTACACCAGCTACAACATTTACTACACAGCGTCCTCATATATCGACAGTTTCGTCGATACTTATCCATAAGTACTGATTTGATAGATAGCTTCTAATGAGTTCTACTGCTTTCGTGTAGCACTTAGAAACATATATTTATATTTATAAATAACATCAGAAACATTTCGACCAGTATATTTTTGGAGAAATGTTTTGAAGGTGGGATTGTTAAGTTTATTTAATGGGATATTTGCCGCAATTAAAGTTTCACAGAGTTCTTCGTTTAAATTGTCTGATTCCAACGGGTCTAATATCTGTGTATGTGTTTGCGATGCTAGGTGACGTCTAACGTGCGATTTTTTGAAATTTCTTAAAGATATTTTACAGACTTTGCAATAAATTTCGAAATCACTGGCAATGGACATACTATCAGTATGACCCATAATCCAACTCGCCATTGTTTCACGATGCCATTCTCGACGTTGTTCCATATCATATCTGAAAAAGTAACTTAAACAGTGTTTTAGATCTAAATAAATGAAAATTAAAAATGTAAGTTATTGAAACTTAACGAAATTCACTGCAACACTTATGTCAAAATAATTGGGAGAAGCAGATTCCATGAAACGATATTAAACAGGATCTATTACGAAAATTATGTAGTATGATAATTAACGGTTAAAACAATGAAAGAAATAAACTGACCCACCGTACTTTATTTATCTTACGAAATATAAACTAATAAAATAAAGTATAAAAACCCCGCTTCTAGCTACGCCTATGAAGAAAGGAATTTCACTATAATATTAAAGTAATTGCTTCGTAATTCAACGACAAAAACCAGATGTGCGGTTAACCGAATGAATAGGTCCATTCAATAACTGCGTGTTGTACTTAGCGATGTTATAGACTATATGGTCCATCGTAATTTCGGCCTGACGCGTTCGGTCATTAGTAATTACTGATGCTTATGTAAAAGACCTCTATATCCTGTGTACGAGTGAACGACATATAAACGTCAGAGAAGGTGTGGAGAACACAATACAATATACAGTTTCCGTCTGCTGCGGCTGTGATCGTTCGATTGGAATCACTTGCTAGTCTTGCCAATTGTTATGAGGTCAACGATGGTTGGTTTGGCGTTGGCGATGTTGACATTAGTCAATGTTCTTCCATGTTGTCTTTTGTGACGCGACTGTATTTAGTAAGGGAGTTGTGGTGAATTTAGTCCATCCCGTATCAAGCAGTAATAAGCATCCCGTATCATCCCGTAAGCATCCCGTATCATCCCGTATCAAGCAGTAATAAGTAAACACGTGGCTGAATGTCAATTTTCACAATATGAACTTGTATTAGGTTCCTCACGTCCGATTTTTAACAATATTTTGGTATTATGAAATGAAATTGAATATGAAAGAAAAAGGAATTTTGTGTGTTGGTAAAACACTATTTTTTACATACAAAAAAACCGAGGAAAAGTTAGAAAATCAATACGGAAAGTCTTTCCCTTCGCTGAATTGGTTCAAAGTTTATTCGCTGCATTTCGATGACTCATATGAGCACAGATGACGTTGAGCGCCATGGTTCTTGGTTTGCAGTTTCTATCGACGAAATGATCAACAAAGTTCATGGTACGGTGCTCAAAGATCTCCAATTCAAGGTGTGTGAAATAGTTCAAGTTGTAAACGTCTCTTCTGAACATGTTAGGTATGAAAAAAGTTTTTCATACACTCAGTATATATTTAAACCACTCGTTATATTTTGTCGACTTCGCAGCAATAATGGTTTCTAATATTCTAAGATAGATGACATTTTTTAGATGGACGATTATGAAACCTTGAAGATAAAGCTTTGATGACGAAGAATAGGGGTTTAGGTATATTAAAAAGTAACACTTCACTATATTTTTTTTATTTTGTTTTGAACAGTATTCGATGGATGCCCACTCTTATAACTGAATTTGTATATTTGGCGTTTCAGAGGCTTCTTTGTTTCATTTTCATCGTGTATAAATTGAATACATAAAGAAACATTAAAGTTAGGACGGAACATTCCGAGGATATATGTACTAGAAACCTAAAATATTGTTTGCCATGACCCGAGAACTCTGAGTAATGTGACTTTATGAACTACAATATTCGTAATTTAATAAAAGCGTTGGAATTTTCGGAGCAATTTTTGGAATATTTGTATTAAAGAAAATATAAAGAGAAAACGAAATAAGTGAACGTATTCATAACAAAGATGTTTTATTACATAAATTTCCATGTCGGCAATAAACACATCATAAGCTATGTCAAGTTGTCAAATGTGTATACGTCGACATTTATCTGTACTTGTTTCTTGAATGTGATGACGAATAAATAAAAATCGCGGTAAAGTAGAGATTTAAATCCGAATTAGTCGAGACTATTGCTTGAAATCTGAAAGAGACGGAAACAAGAAGAATCCCTAAGCACAATATACGAGAACGGTCCCAAAATGATCTGGCCTGACCGAGTTCGAGAAGGAAAATTTAAATAAAACAGATATTACTTTTCTATATGATCACTCTTTATTGGAACACACTTGTTACATCTACGAATCAACAGTTCAATACCTCTATAAAAATAATCTTTTCCTTTCTCTTCAAAATGACCTAACACAACGGCTTGCAGCTCGTTATCACTTGAAAATTTTGTCCAACGAAATTTTTTTTTAGTTTCGGAAAGTAATAATAGTTGCTTTGGGCCATATCGCGACTCTAAGGTGGATGTTTCAGCTCAGTTAAACCACATTCAGCAATAGCACCCGTCGTGCAATAACAAAACTCCTCGCTGTAATTTTTCTCAGAGTTTTTCTTTAATGCAGTCTCTCAATTTGTGCAGAAGTGATGCATAATAAGCCCGGTTTGCGGTAGTGTTACGATCTTTAAAGTCCACCTACAAGATTCCTTGTGAATCCCAAAAAATTGTGCACTTAATCTTTCGTGGGAGTGCCTCCCCATTGAATCGCCACTCCATTGATTCGCGTTTGCTCTCAGGATCATAATAGAGCACCATGGTTTCATCCCCGGTTACTCTAGGATCAATAGTTTGTGTAGGATTGTCCAGACACAGTTCTAAAGAGGCGGCCGCATATTGAACTCGAGCTTGTTTTTTAACTGTCGCCAAAAGTTTAGGAACCAACCTGGCACTCGCTTTACTCATATGATGATTTTCAGATGATCTCGCAAAGCACAGTGCGCACTACTTTTTGAAAACCTCCATCTTGCGGCAATTTCCTTCACTTTTAACTGACGGTCACTCAACCCTTCCACCTCAATAAGGCTGATTGTGGCAGTTTTATGTAAATTACTGATGGGGTATTCAAGGAGGGTGCAATTGGGTGATACGTGTCGTGCTGTCATACTTCTTGTCCAACCATGTCAGTTCAGGTCAGATCAATCTGGAACCGCCTTCGTAAATTAATAAAATTCCGTAAGGTTGCACGGCCGTTGTTACTTGTAGTACAATCTTATAGCGGGTTTCGCCGTGTTGTCATAATTTCACTCGACCTTTCGCTCGACCTCGACTCGACCTTCAGTACAACGATCTGCAAGACAAAAATAGTTCTAAACGTAGTCTCTTTGGTTAAGGTATGCTCTTCACCAAATCGCCAATGGGATAACACTATGTTCCCCACTATTTTATTTGTAAAAAAGAAGTTCGTTTGTTTTTATAATTTTTCAACCGTCTGTCCATACATTTCTTTTGTATGTGTTAGTCGGCGAAGAACACCGCAAAAAAGTCGTCCGTTTCACCTGGTAGGTGAAATTCTTTGTGCCATCAGCGTCAAAGAAGCAAATCAACATCGATTTGACGTTGCTTCAAATTTACATTGCTTTCTTCAGCCGTGGTGACGATGGCATCTTGCACTGCGATGACTGCTGCTTTGTTGCTGGATCATACTCATACACCCATGATTTATCGCCGGTAATGATTCCTGTAATTGAAGTTCGTATCCCTTTGGTCAGTTTCTTTCTGCTCTGTGCATAAATAAACACGGTAACCTTTTTGTTCAATGCTAAGTAACCATGGCACAAACTTCGCAGTAAAACGCCGCAAGTTGAATTCGTCGGACAGAATACTGTAAAATATTTGTCTTTCTGGGTTCTTTTAAATAAAACTAGTGGTAATTTAAACACACACTATATTAACAACAAAACATTAAATAACAATTTATAAACTAATAACGAATAATAAGAATATTTATTTCACAATATGTATGTATATATGAGTATTTATTTACGTTTATATAATATCACACGACGGCGATTACTCGTTGCATGCCTGGTCTCCCTCCATTTCGAGTTGTTATAGAATGTATAGCTTATTCAAGGGTCTCCCGGAAGCTCTTTTCTAGGAGAGCCAGGAGACCTGATGACGTATTCGGCGTGTGATGCCGCTCGCCTGGCGTATCGTCGGATAACTCACATCACAATAAATTAACAAGCGATAAGCCGAAAGTGTTACAAATCTCGTAGATTGTTCTCCTTTGGTCATATAGGATAGTATCATGCATTTTGTGTCGTGTTTTCCGTGAATGGACCACCGACTGTACTACTCATAAGTTTGGGTCTGGCCTAGAGCATCCTCACCAAACGCTTGTTTAAGAATTTTCATAGTTTTCGCTTCCGTTTTACCAAGTTTTAAGCAGAATTTGATTAATGTTCTTCGCAGATTTAGTATAGACGTGGCTCACACCATCTAGCGCTATAGAGCAGTACTACCATCCCTTCGCGCGCCACATTCAAATTCCGGTAATTTCTGAGTAGCAGCTCGTATATTTGATAATATAATAATAATATGATATAGATTTATATATTCGGCGACTTAACGTCTGTTTTATTTTAGTATGAATATATATAAAATAATTTCTTGTATGTTTCGGTAAATATTACCTTTATAAAAGAATTATAAATACAACTGCAGATATATGACATTAATATACTGTCATTTATATTTTAAATTTCTCTGACAAAGACATTATGTGCCGAAACATATAAGATTATTTTAAATATATACATATTAAAGTAAAACAGACCAAAAACCGCCGAATAATTGAATCTACATATATATATATATATATATATATATATATATATATATATAAATAATATTTTCGTGACCTTGGTATGATATGGTAAATTAAATCAGTCGGCGATTAAAGGTCTGTCTTACTTCAAAGTACATATATTTAAAAAAAACTCTACATGTTTCGCCAATGATGCCTTTATCAAGGATATAAAAAATATAAATGACAGAATACAAATGTCAAATAATTGAGTTGCTATGGTTTAAATTATTCAAAGATACATTCCAATTGAAGTAATAATAAATCATGCCTTAGTATTCCAAAAACAGATAGCAAGGTGTGAACATATGTGTTGTTCGCTGCTAGCAGATTGTGTCTCTTTCTGGGTATGAACTTGTGTGTTGGTTGCTGCTGGCCGCTTGCGTCTCTCTCCGGGTGTGTGGTTTTGTGTTTGTGTGAGCGCGTAAGTGTACGGTTTTGTATGTTGGTGTGTTCGTGCGTGTGTTTAGTGACCGGTAGCATAAATTTAGAGAGATCGGAAAACCAGCCGTTGCGTAGGGCCGCCAACCCTTTCCCGGCAACTTCTTTACTTTTCCGTGCAGTACTTCGACGGCCAGACCCCCGCCCTATCGAGGCAAGGCGCAGACCAGCGAAGCGCACCCTGCACGGGGTTGCTCATCGTCAACAGAGGGAACACTCTTAGTGGCTACTTCGGTCGACGACGGTCACACTTTGTGCCATCTTAACTTTTCCGCCGAAGCGGGGGCATTGCACACACGGCGAACGTGTGTGTGCTGTTAACGGCAGCCTAGCCAGGTTGCCGCCCAGGACCGGTCCTAGTGGTGTTACCATCATAATATTTATTTTTTTTGTTATATATCTTAAGTTATTTAAATATCACTTACATTTAACTATCATATGCATTTGCTTATCATGCTGACTGTTCCGTGTTTTGATTCCTGTCTAATTTTCCGAGTAGGTTTTCGTGGTTTTCCTTCTCGTTTAAGGCGAATGCCGACAACTTTGCATCTTAAGACGCTCCACGGACGCATACGTAATAATAACTCATGTCTTGCTTTTCCCTGTTTTTCCTGTTTTTGTTTTGTGCTGATATGGTCCTCTGCTGGGTTGTAGCCTAACATATGCGCTACCAAACTCTAGGGGGTCTGCTCGATGGGCGGACAGGTGCCATTCCGCCTTTCCAGCAGGAGTGAGGAACCAAGCTACGCGGCGCAAATCTCGGCGCCGCGCAATGCACACACCACTAGGACCGGTCCTGGGCGGCAACCTGGCTAGGCTGCCGTTAACAGCATACACACGTTCGACGTGTGTGCAATGCACCCGCTTCGGCGGAAAACGTTAAGATGGCACAAAGTGTGACCGTCGTCGACCGAAGTAGCCACTAAGAGTGTTCCCTCGGTTGGCGATGAGCAACCTCGTGCAGGGTGCGCTTTGCTGGTCTGCGCCTTGCCTCGATAGGGCGGGGGTCGGGCCGTCGAAATACTGCACGGAAAAGTAAAGAAGTTGCCGGGAAAGGGTTGGCGGCCTTACGCAACGGCTAGTTTTCCGATCTCTCTAAATTTTCGCGACCGGTCACTAAACACACGCACGAACACACCAACATACAAAACCCTACACTTACGCGCTCACACAAAGACAAAACCACACACCCAGAGAGAGACGCAAGCTGGCAGCAGCAACCAACACACGTTCACACCTTGCTATCTGTTTTTCGAATACTAAGGCATGATTTATTATTACTTCAATTGGAATGTGTCTTTGAATAATTTAAACCATAGCAACTCAATTATTTGACATTTCTATTCTGTCATTTATATTTTTTATATCCTTGATAAAGGCATCATTGCCGAAACATGTAGGGTTTTTTTAAATATATGTACTTTGAAGTAAGGCAGACCTTTAATCGCCGACTGATTTAATTTACCATATATAAATATATATATATATATATATATATATATATATATATATATATATATATATGTGTTTAGATAATTTCTTAGCCGTTTATACATTCAATAACTGACATCTGATTCATTAACGCTGTTACTTTATAATGCATTTCTAAATAGCTTGAACCTAGGTCTATTGTAGCTAAGTGGTAAAAGCGACAGCCCGGCAAGCTGTAGACGTGGTTTCGAGTCTCGACGTAGACCATATTTTTCAATTAAAATTTTCGTATGATTTGCTTTGTAATTTGTAGACAGCAATGTTTACATCCCCACTTACTCTGCAACTACATACATTCTAATTTGGTATTTGTAAATATTTCATATAAAAAAGCCGAAAAACTCCAATAATTTATCAATTGTTATGTATATATATATATATATATATATATATATATATATATATATATATATATGGTATATTCAATTAGTTGGCGATTTAATATTTAAAATAATCTTATATGTTTCGGAATATAATGTCTTTGTCAAAGAAATTTAAAATATAAATGACAGTATATTAATGTCATATATCTGCAGTTGTATTTATAATTCTTTGATAAAGGTAATATTTACCGAAATATACAAGAAATTATTTTATATATATTCATACTAAAGTAAAACACACGTTAAGTCGCCGAATATAGGTCTCGAAAAACTTACATTAGAAAAAATCGCTCGACCTTTCGGTCCTGCGATTTTTTCATGTAAGTTTTTCTCGTCAAATTACTGATTGGCAAAATAATTTCGTTACAAAGAGAAATTTATCCGATAAGAAAATGCCCTTGTGTTTTGCTTATGATAAATTAACACCTATATAAAAATGCCCAATTGATGGTGATATTTTTGTGAGTTTTTCAGCGATCAAAAGCGACATAGCTTTTTAATAATAATAAATCATGGCTTAGTATACTAAAAATAGTTAGACAATAAAAACAGGGAATGCAAGGCATGAGTATGAGTTATTATTATGTATGAGCCCGTGGAGAGGCTTAAGATGTTAAGCTGCCGGCATTCGCTTTAAACTAGAAGGAAAACCACGAAAACCTACTCGGACTGCCAGTCAGGGATCTAAACGCGGAACTGTCAGTAAATGTACATATATTTAAATAATATAAGATATACATTTACATAATAGCAACATGTATTATGATGGTAAATTGCAGATCGTTACATAATTACGTTACAGTATATACTGCTTAAATTTTATATATCACTTCTGTTGTTAATTGAATTTTTTTCCTGTTTAATACTAATCATTTCTTTAATTTCCCTTTTCATTGTATGTTGTTCTTTATCAATTATCTGTGTGTTTTCAAAATCGAAATGGTGATCGCGTTGTAGTTTGTGTGTAAATAAAGCAGCAGTTTTGTGTGTTTTAGAGTATTTGTGGGTTTGTATTCTTTTGTATAAATATTGTTTATTGGTATTACTAAGTTTATATGTTGTAGCTATATCATATTTTTTAAAGTGTATTTAATTTCTTCTGATAATTGTGGAACATATGGATCGTGATATATGTTGTTTCATTGTTCAAATTGTTATTGGTGTCTGCAGTGTTGTATATTTGGTGGATTCTTTTTTTAATTGTTTGGTCTATAAGTTGTGGTGGATAGTTGTTACCTGTTAAGATCGTTTTAATTTTCTTGATGTTATCTTTTCTGTATTGAGTATGTTATAGTTTTATTGCTCTATCGTCGTCGTTATAATTTACAAGAAAGTATACGAAAAGAAAGATTTGCAATAAAACTTTTATTTGATACAAGAATTTTTGTTTTATTTCTCTGACCACAATTTATACCACGTTTGATGCTGGACCTAATATCGATAACCCAATGAACACAATGAGATAAGCTATATAAGCAAAGAATGAAAGAAATATATACCGGGTGGGGCACATCAAGTGTTACAGAGCAATAGCACTCAAACGATTAATCATATCGAAAAATGATTCAGACAAAAGTTTCAGTGTTCGGGAAGGCGGTCATACTGGGCCACACAGTTTTTTGATCAGTGTAGGCGTAGAAGCTACGTCAATGTCAACTCCAATTTTTTAAATGGAACCTTGTATTTTCTTTTCAATAACATTATTACAGATTTTAAGACGAATTCAGCGACCTACAACACAAGGTCATTCTAGTCACGCAAAGTATGAAAATAGTCGAAAAATCGAAAAATATCGGAATAATCAGCATCAACTGCCAACGCATACGGCTGTCAGTTAGTCACGCATTACCTTCTATTGTGAGTACATCGGATCGCGAAAATGAACGATTATCAAGAATATCTTGATATGTTAATGGTGCTGGGGGAATGACGCAAACATTACAGAAGCGCTGAGCAGTTGTACGCGGCTCGTTATCCGGACAGACATAAAAAATCGCACATGGCATTTAAGCGATTAGCTGACCGTTTCTGTCGCTTCGGTACAATGAAACAAACACGAGCCAAACGATTGTTGATGACCGATTGTTGATGATGATGATTGTTGATGAAAATGCGGCTGCTATCCTAGCTTTTACTGCACAAAATCCCCATGCGGGCACCAGGCAAATGGAAAGAGAGAGTGGAATTAGTCGGCGATCTGTATTAAGAATATTACATCAACACAAATTACATCCGTATTGTATGTCACTGCATCTGGATTTGTACGGCAATGATTTCCAAAATCGCGTCAATTTCTGTAACTGGATTCGTCGAAAAATGGACACGGATGTTTCATTTTTGAGTCATGTGCTTTTTTCTGACGAAGATAACTTCAAAAATACGGGAAATGTGAATAGACATAACATGCATTCCTGGGCAAATGCGAATCCTCGATGGACGAGAACTGTACGATATCAACATCCGTGGTCCGTTAATTGTTGGGCCGGCATTGTCGGCGATCACGTCATTGGTCCACATTTGAAGGTCACTTAAGCGGGCAAGTTTATGCAAACTTTCTGCAAAACGTACTGCCCGAATTACTGGAAGACGTGCCCTTGCTAGTTCGCATAAACATGTGGATGCAACACGACGGTGCACCATCCCATTATACTCTATCTGCAAGACAAGTGATGAATGAGATTTATGGTGAAAAATGGATAGGACGAGGCGCTACTGTTGCTTGGCCACCTCGTTCGCCAGATCTAACACTAATGGATTACTTTTTCTGGGGTTTTGTCAAAGGACACGTAATGGCGGAAGCACCTACCACGCCTGACGACATGAGAGAAAGAATACGCCGAGCATGTACCGAAATTACACCACAAATGTTGGCTAACGTTAGACGGTCGTTTCCTCGGAGAATTAACCACTGCTTACAAGCGGAGGGTGGTCACTTCGAGCATCTTCTGTAGGTAGACCCAAACCAAAGTTAGTGGATCCTTTGATGCTGATTATTCCGATATTTTTCAATTTTTCGACAATTTTCATATTTTGCGGAACTAGAATGTTGTAGGTCGCTGAATTCGTCTTAAAATCTGTAATAATGTTATTGAAAAGAAAATACATGGTTCCATTAAAAAAATTGGAGTTGACATTGACGTAGCTTCTACGCCTACACCGATCAAAAAACTGGGTGGCCCAGGATAACCGCCTTCCCGAACACTGAAACTTTTGTCTGAAACATTTTTCGATATGATTAATCGTTTGAGTACAATTGCTCTGTAACACTTTATGTGCCCCACCCTGTATATTTGTGTAATTTTTCATTTAATAATCAATTTTACATTTTCCCCAACAAGCAGAATACACAGCAATACGTAGCGTCTAGATTATATCATTTTCAGACTTAAAACGTTGTGTTATTAATTAATATATTTTGGATATTGTTACGGGAATGCATTTGTTGGAAAGGGTTCCTCCGTGTAGTTCTTCATAACACTTGTCGCTACCTTTACTTGTTGTTCTTAAAAAGAACAGAATGGCGTTAAATAATAAATACTATATCCAACATATCCTAAAGGGAAACGAAAAGTATTTCCTATTGTGTTCAAATATAATATAGTTATGTTTGTGAGTAATACGAGTACTGAAATGTAGTGTAACGTAAATTGCTGATTATAATTAAATTTCCAACTTTTATTCGAACAAAATTTTAGCAGTCAATATTGCTCAGAGAATAATTTAATGAAAACAGTACCAGAAGCAAGTTGATTTGATACAGATTCGTACTTGCAGAATAAGAAAAGCTTCTGCGTATGGTTTCTATTAGAGATCGTAATTATAACTTGTTAACTTATATGAATGTTCATGTCAGAGATGTAAGTGCATTAAATAAGTTTCGCAGTTCAACGTTAGAGTTTCTGTACTATTTTACAACAAAACTGCATCCAAAGCCCCACAAGATGTTATGTAGTAATGAGTAACGAGTATTTAGTATAACATCGTATGCACGTTTGATATAGTGCATGTTAACATGCTGGAGTTGTAATTTCTCAACAAGCTTATTGATCGCGATTTTGAGGTCAGAAGCTCTTTACTTGTATGCATTCTTTGCTTTCAAGTAATTGTCTCGAAGAGCATTCTTTTGTAAATATAATAATATTCGATAACTATACAAGGTGTAGTTATAAAATAGCGAGAGTGATGTTACAAAACTTTTTAAAGATTTCAAATTTATACATATTTAATGATTATCCCCTTCAATATACACCCATCCTCCGTTCTTAGACCACTCCATTCAAATTTTTCATTGTGCAAAATAGTGTTGGAAATCTTCTTCTGTGAGCTCGTTCCTGACACGTGCCGCTTTTTTCTTTCTTCTTTTAATGCAGATTTAACGTTAGGGAATAGATAAAAGTCACATGATGCCAAGTTAGGCGAATAACGCGGATGGTCTAACATTGGAATGTCGTACTTGGCTAGAAATGCTTTCACAGACACTGCAGTGTGCGCCGGTGCGTTGTCCTGATGAAAACCCATGTCTATTTTTTCCACGATTATCTAAAAAAATAATCATCATAGGTTTAAATTTTGATTTGCTCGTTCGCGCTTTTTTAGCTCTCGGTGAAGTTAAGCTCTTCCAATGCATTGATTGACGCTTAGTTTCTGGATTATAGGCGAAAAAATAAGACTTATCACATATTATCAGCCTTTTGATCAGCAGTTTGAGTTATTTTCAATGGCTCTTAAAGGTGTCAGTACAAATATTTTCACGAGTCTTTGTCCGACTGTGAGGATTTTCGGCACCATTTTCGCACTTTTTTGCATGTTTAAATTCTTATGTAAATTTTGCCTTACGCATTCTTTGACACTTCCTACAGTTTTAGCGATCACACCAATAATTAGCCGATGGTCAGATCGTATTAGATCACCGATTATTTCAATATCTTCATACGTGTTTGACGTATTAAAGCGTCTTGGGAGTGGGGAAGCTGAAGTACCGACGCGTATGATAAACATTCATTCACAATCTCTTCCGAAATGTTTCTGTCTGAGTCCCTTCAGTTCCCCACACTTGCATATTACACGAAGGCTAGTTTACTCCTGATTTTCACATATCCTACACCAAGGCTCGCTAACCAAGCTCATGCTGTACAAATGCTTGCTTAAAGGACAATGTCCGGTTATCAAGTCGGTAATTATTTTAATTTCCATGCATTTCTGTTCGATTCTCTGTAGCATTCAAATCCAATATAGGTGTTCGAAATATGTTATTTTTTAGATAAGGCCACAAAAAGAAGTCACAAGGTGTTAAATCGCATGAACGTGCAGGTCAGGCAATTTCAGTATTTCGACTAATTATACGCTCATCAAAAAATTCTCTTAAATAATCCAAAGATTCTGCAGTACAGTGACAATGTGCTCCGTCTTGTTGGAAATATGCATTTTGAAGTTCATCATTATGCAACTGATTGACAAATGGTTGTAAAATTTCCGTACGGTACCTGCACAAAGGTTAACGGTCCCTGAAAAAATATTGGTCCAATGATTCGCCTTTGGCTTATCGCTGCCCAAACACCAATTTTCTCTGGATGCAGCGATTCATCATTAATTACATGTGGATTTTCACTACTCCAAATTCTTGTATTTTGTGAATTTAGGTATCCCGTTTTATAAAACCATGCTTCATCAGTACAGATGACTCTTTGCGAAAGTTCTCCATTATTGTTCATATTTACAAAGCAATTACAAAACTGTAGTCTACGTGGGTAATCAATTTCTAACTATTCTTGTACTCCTGTGACACGGTATGGATAAAGTTTCATATTTTTTTTTAATAACTTGTGAGTTGTACCAACAGAAAGGTTTATTTGTTGACTCAAATGTCGAACAGATGTTTGTGGTTTATTTTCCATTATTTCTTCAATACGATTGACAACTTGAGGTGTACGTTTCTTAACTGCTCCGCTGCCTGATTTCCTCAAGAGACTACCAGTTTCAGAAAAAAGTTTCAAAGTTGTATCCAAAGTATTCTTAAATTGTATATAATCTATTACCAAATGTGGAAAATCAACTTGAAATTCTACCATCTAATCTTGAACTGAATAAACCCATAAACCATCAATTTTATTACCACTTCGAAAATAAGCCTGGACTAAAAAAAATTTATGTTCTAAAGTGAAAGCCATTTTAAAACTGAGAAGCCATTTATTTAAACCAGAATCGACGCACGATTGTTTTACGCACTAACTGATATTTGTGATTGACATTATCAAATGTCATTTGGCTTTACGTTTACGGAACAACAAAGGCATAGTAATATATTTGCGTCTCATTCTATCAGAATTTCAAAGAAACCTAGATTAACTTTTCAAATGAACACACGTAAGTTTAATAGAAACACAAAAGGACGTAGAAAGAATTAGCCGTGAAATGCTGGAGATATTCAAATCCAACGCCGACAACTGTGAAAAAACAACGTGTGATAAAGAAAGTGATGTACGCCGTTTACTTCAGAACTACTGGGTTTGTGAAGGCTGTCTAGTTAGAAGGACAAAAAAACCGTCATGGCTGCATGGTGCACCCAATATTGCATGTCCGAGGTTCTCCGAGAAGTCAAAATTAAAGATTTTTGCTACACCATGCAACTTTTTTGAGAGAAAACATCAAGGTAATCAATCGAAGAACCCCCTAATTCGCCGGATCTAGTAATGTGCGATTTTTGCTATTTTTTAAACATAAGAATAATTTACGTAGTTGTCGCTTTTCATCAGAAGAGGATGTTGACTTCGCCATCCACGGATATTTTCAGTCAATTCCGAAAAACACATGGCGCGAGGCTTTCAAACTTTGGAAAACTCCTCTACAAAAGTGTATAGATAACAAAGGAGAGTACTATAAACATCAATAAAGTTTTGAACCTTTATCTTGCTTCATTTCTCTATATCTCACTAATTTCATCGTCACCCTCGTATCTGTTATTCAAAACCGTGAAGAAATGTTTCGTAAAATGCTTTAAATAGGGTAGCAATTTGCATGTTATAACTTTTTATATGTATACCTCTCAGTTTCGATTAGTTTCAGAGCCGTGCTGGCTAATTAGCAGGTGACTATACTACAAGTCCGTTGACCTAGGGTTTACGTCACGAGCCACCTTGAACATCACTAGTGTTGTTTCGACCCTTGATCAGCTCAGGATAATACGGTTAGAAAGATTTATTTTGGCGTTTTTTTGTCTAGATTGTGTAATAGATTTATTCGAATAATGGCGAGATAATTAGTTCCGTACATGTTTTTGAAGAGTTAATATGGACTGTTAATTTGAAATTTGCATAGTAAGTACATTAGCTAATCGTCATAAATATCAATATACAAGGGTGGTTCAACAATTTCTTAGAAAAAATAGAAAAACAAATTATTTTGTCATTTTTTAAAAATTTTTCAACATAGTCTCCTTTTAGCTGTATACAATTTTTCTAGCGTTTCTCCAACTTTTTTAAGCTGTCCAAAAAGTAGGATTTCGGAAGGTCCTCAAAATAGGTAACTGTTTGGGCGATGACCTGCTCGTTTTCCGCCGAGACATTTTTTCAAGTTTGGGAATAAAAAAAAGTCACTGGTGGTCAAACCTGGCGAACACGGTGGACGTTGTAATAATTTGAACTTTAATTCGTTGATTTTCGCTATCGAAACTGCGCAAGTGTGCTCCTGCGCATTACGAGAGCAAGGTGAAAAATTCTCGACCTGACACAGAGATGGCGTTCCAATCAGCGAAAACCTATGATTCCTGTCTGGGTGTACCTGTCATTAGTTCGTATGACAAGATTCAACTTGTTCTGTCAAGTAGTTTGTTTACACGAATTTTCGCAGTAGACGTATTGCGTGTTTTTCTTTAAAATGGATAAACTTGAATATCGGGCGGTCATAAAATTCTTTGTTTTGGATGAATTAACCCCTAAGGAAATTCATCCGAAGTTGACAATAGTTTACGGGGGTACACTGCTCCTTCAATGTCAATCCCTAAAAACTGGGCAGCGGATTTTAAACGTGGTCGTACGTCTCTCGAAGATAACCCATGGATGAGACATGGGTTCACCACTACACGCCAGAAACGAAACAGAAGTCTAAGCAGTGGGTGGAAATCGGTGGTTCAGCGCCAAAGAAAGCGAAGTCGATGCATCAGCCGGAAAGGTCATGGCCAAGTGTATTTTGGGATGCGAAAGGGATCCTATTAATTGATTACCTTGAAGAAGGCAGAACAATTACAAGCGAATATTACTCCAATCTTCTTGACCAGCTGTATGCCAAATTTTGTTAGAAGAGGCCTGGCTTGAAGAAGAAAAAATCATTTCACCAGGACAACGCACCTGCTCACAAAAGTGCGTCGGCAATGGGAAAACTGTGGGATTTGGGGTATTATTTGCTCGGCCATCCCACTTATTCTACTGATTTGACACCCTTAGACTTCCATCTGTTCCCAAACTTGAAGAAATTTGTTTATGGGAAGCGCTTCGCGTCCAATGAAGAAGTTGAGAGGGCCGTAGATGGTTATTTTCACAGCCTTCCAGACTCTAACTTCCGGGAAGGAATACAGATTTTGGAGACACGCTGAACCAACTGTGTCGAAGTCAAGGGAGATTATGTAGAAAAATAAAATCATTTTTTAACTGAAAATCGCAATCTTTCATTGTCAGGCCAAGAATTTTTCTCCTTAGCCTCGTATCTTGGTGGAAGAGATTTTTTTCTTTACCAAATGAGAACGTTTCTCCTTGATTTCTTCGCTCTACCCGTGCAATAACGTTGCATAATACTTTTCCTTTATCGTATGTACATTTTTCAATTAATCGATGTAGATTATTCCGCGTGCATTCTAAAACATACCGGCCGTTACCTTGTTGGCCGATTTCACCGCCATTGCCTTCTTCGGAGCCGGATCGCCTTTAAAAACTCACTGTTTCGACTGTTGCTTTGTTTTTGGAGTATAGTTGTGTATCGATATTTCGTTTACAGTCATGTAGTGACGTAGAAACTCGTCAGGATTGCGACGGAAAAGTGCCAAATCAGCCTCCGATTCGATCACGCAATTGCGTTTATTCTCCACTGAGAGCAAACACGGCACCCATCTTGCTGATAGCTTGTGATATGTCTACGGCCTCAACTATTTCACGCACTTTGATTCGTCGATCACTCAAAACCATATCTTGCGTTTTGTCAATAATTTCGGAGGAAGTCATTCCACTGGACGTTCCGAACGATGTTGATTTACCCAATTGTAAACAGTCGCAAACACAGGAGCAGATGTGCTATGAACTTCGTCCAACTCGGTTATGATCTCTGTCGGTGTTAAACTTTTTAAATAAAAGTGTTTAATCACCACACTAAACTCATGTTTTTCCATCTTTCTAAATGAACCTAAGTTTGTTGCTTCAATCGAGTATAAACATGAACCTACGAGATACAAAGGACTAATATATTGTGCAGGTCTTCATTGGTGTATTCGTGAAGAAACGCAAATGATTTATTTAACGATGTTCTTATGTTTTTATGTAATCAATTAATTAATCCATTTATGTAATGTTGTGTTGTCACATAGTCAAAGTTTTGTTGTCCTATTTAGATTAGTCTTTTGGGGAAAATAAATTATTATTATTATCGAATCTGCACCGTACTTCATCTCTCCGCATAGGAGATTCGAGAGTCAGCTAGTAACTTACGAATCTACTGCCCTCTGTTTCTCTGTTTCTTCCTTGTCTACATTTTTTTCTATCAACTTATAAAACAAATTTACAATAAAGATCAATACTAATAACATCAAATTCCAAAAAGGTATCCAAAAACTAAGAAGGAGAGGTACTGAAAATTTCGTATGACTTTTGTCTGAAATGGTAATGTTATAAAAGCCACAGACCGAATGAGATTGAAAATTGATTGTTTTGACACCGATTAGTAAACACGTACTTCCTGTAGAAAATGTCAAAAGAGGGGATACGTACTTCGTATTGTCCAAGTAAAATAAATACTACGTACGTCGTATTATCCAAGTTGAAAATATACACGTCCTTCGTGTAAAAAAATTAAAAAAATGTGTCAATCAAGAGTCGAAGGAACTAAGTAAAGACAAATAGCCATTAAAGAAGTTAGGTACTGCCTAAGGAAGATAAACACAAATATTATATAAAAAAGAAATTACCAGAAGAAGAAAGAGCCATATGTCATCAAAATGCCAATAAAAAAACACCAATTTTTGTAAATATCAAATCATTAATACAAAAATAAGAATATAATTCATAAACCAAATTAAAAATTAAAACATTATATTACAAAGAGTCATAGAATCCACGAACCCAATTTAAAAAAAAAAGACAGTTTAAAAAACAATTTTTTTAAAAGTAATAAATAAGTAAGACTAAGAAGTAAGTAATTAAACTTCTAGTTTCAAAAATTCTTTTATTGCAAATACCACTATAATATTGTTTCGCCATACAATGGCTTCATCAGGTGGATGAAATACTGTATAATACTTCAGTATTTCATCCACCTGATGCAGCCATTGTATGGCGAAACAATATTGTAGTGGTTGTTAAGACCAATACGTCGCGCTTAAAAAATGGAAAAAAAGGGAAAAAATTCTAAATGCACCCCGGAGCAGATCCGGTCTCGGGCGACTGAAACCGCTCCCCTGCCCGTTCTTGCCAACGTCCAACGGCCCACCCGGCTTCTGTGGCTGCCTCAGCCCAGGGGTGGGGAGACCCAGAGGTAAAGTAAATCAACCTAATAAGGTGGTCAAGGACGTCACCGAATTTATGCCGCTGGACGTCGCAAACTCGAAAACATTTACGAAAATATTATATAAAGAAAAAGGCAAGTAGCGTGGCGGAGGGGGGGTCGAAGGCCGGTTCCGCAACCGAGACTCGTTCCACACACAAAAAAAAACAAATCCTATTTATAGTCTCACTCAGTAGATCAGATGAAAAAAAATTATAAATCTTGAAATGGTGACCTTATGATTAAGTTATTAATTTTCTTAGAAACCATGTATAATATATATTAACGAAAAAATTAAATGGATATGTTGAATTTATATTATGCGGCTGAAGGCCGGTCAAGAGTAAAAACAAATAATTAGGAACAATGGGTGATGTACTTAAAATAAATCTATATATAGAATTAATTACAAGGCGGCTGATGGCCTTAGTGCGCCCTAAAAAAACAAATACGTATTCCTTTCTTTCTTGTTGGTTCACAATGTATTTACAATTTCAACAATTCATTGAAATAAATCGATCTGAAGCTAGGAAGGTTTAAATTCAAATAAGTTGGCAAAAATATGCAATGCATATAACTAAAGTATTCAAAAAATATACATGAATAAAAGCAAGTTAATATTGAAAAGTTACATCTGTTCGTGAAGCGAACGAAGAAAAGTATAAGAAATGACCCAAAAAAAAAAACAGGTCAGGCAACACAGGTAATTTCATTTGAAAAACACCTGGGAATTTATTAAAACGGTCTATTAATATATATATATATATATATATATATATATATATATAATGACATATATAAATAATAAAAATAGGAGAACGGCGAATGACAAAAAAAGAAATAAAATAACAAACGAAAGCTTATCTGTCGGGTAGAACGGCTATTGTGTTCCTTCTCCATTCCGAGAAAGCGTCACATGCGGCAATGTTCAGGTGGTTTTTCGTTATTCCTCGCCCGTCGGTTACACCATCGAAGAAATCGTTCGATGGCGGTGAAATTAATTAAGTGCTGTTTACGTGTATTACGCATATATTTTCTTATCCCATCACTTAAAATCCTCTAAGTGAGATATCGCATTAGCGAATAATGCCGATATAAATATCAATTAAATCCCTCACGAGGCCGTAATTATACCAATTACAGTAAGGCTACATCGATAAATATCGGTGATGAGAGAGAACGGAACCACCTTTTAAGATCGGCAACTAACAACGGAGTGTAGAGAGCGAGTCTCGTACTTTTCCTTTGAAAAAAAGCTAGCACTGAGGTTCGAGGAAAAAAGAAAAAAACGTGAAAGAAATTAAATATATGGATAAATAACGAATAACGATACCTATACAGGTAGGTTCGTTAGAGATGGAGCAAAATATATTAAAGATATCATTAATTATATTACAAAATAGCGTGATGAAGCGTTGAGCGTTACGGACACGTAACATGGTATTTACAATAAAAGAATTTTTGAAACTAGAAGTTTAATTACTTATTTCTTAGCGTTATAATGAAGTTTCAACAAGTATCTCCTTCGTCAATTAACTATTTAATATATAAACATCTGAGAAAAAAAGAGTCCATGTACCCACGACAAAAGAGCTAGTCGATGAAGAAAGAAATTAAAGAACACCACGCTCACTTATAATTATCCTATTTAAAATACTAATTTGATATATATTTTGTAAAAATAAAGACATTTGTAAAAAACTGTAAAAGTTTTATTTATTTTATATTATAAGTAAGAGATATTTAAAAGTTAGCAGCGCACAAAATACATACATAATAATATAATAATAAAAATTAACATAAAAAATTAAAATTTCAACAATAATAACATAATGATAATATTAAAACTGTTGCTGTTGATGCTATTGTAGTGTTACTTATAAAAAAAGAAGATATTTGGTTAAATATTGCAATTAATGGGTTTGTACTTCATACACATATTCTGATGTGCAATTTCGGCCTCAGCGTCATCTGGCAGAACAGAGCATGTGCCTGCCAAGCCCTTCCCATTTACTGAGATTAGGGTCTCATGTAATCGGTACCATGCACCTGCAGTATCCTCAGCGTTCCCAACTTTATGGATTTTTGCCTCCTACTTGTCAGTTCTTCGACTTTTTGTTGGCAGTAAGTATATTTTTTAGCACTTCAGTTATATTCTACCAGTTGTACTTCGTTTCCTTGATAGGTTTTTTTTTAATTCGCAGACGAGGTCTCTGTATTTGTGACGTTTTTCTACATGCATATTTGTTTTCTATGTTGTTGTCGTCCGGAGAAGAGAATTCAATTATTGTTAGCTGCTTGGTTTTCTTCAGCAATACTCCCATATCTGGTTTGTTAACCTTGAGTTGACGGGTGATGGTAAACCCATAATTCCAATAAACCTGGCGTCTTCATTAGATATTATGGCATTAATATGACCAAGCGCATACGAGAGCTTCTTCTTCGGGTCGAAAGCTTGTGTCTCAAGTGAGCGTATATTTCTCGAAGGGCTACATTGCGTCTACGTATAATGTTTCTGTATTGACTGGGCAGTTGTAAATAATGTGAAATATTGTTTCTGGACCGTTTCCGCATGTTCTGCACTGAATGTTCTGGATGTCTTGCTTGAGTACGTGTTTTTGACAATATCGGGTGCTTATGACTACCTCCTGTACAGTACTGATGAATACCTCGGTCTCCGACTTTAAGCTAGCTGCTCTAAGGTAGATGAATGTCAGTTTTCGAGAAATTTCGTTTGTTTCTCGTACTCTGTAGAACTGTCCGTGCATTGGTTTTCGTCTGTGTTCGCTACTGTTTCTTCAATTCTGACAGTTTTTTATATTTTCTGTGACCTTCTACACCTTTCCTGGAGTTCATATCTAATGAAGTTTCAGCGATTGCCGATTCGCTAGTTATTCGGGTGGTAGCACCAGTGAGGAAGGCACCAGTGCCCAGGGTTTCATATTCTTTAACCATTTGTAGGAGTGGGTCATCGATCGCTGTATTACGATCTGTACTGTTAACTTGTCATGCACCTCCTCGATACTTGTTAGGCCTCTACCTCCCTCTTCTCTGGGCATATATAGTCGTTGCACAAATGAATTTGCGTGGTGAGATCTATTGTTGGTTAGAATCTTCCTCTAGTTCGAATCGTCCTTCGGTCTAGATCTTTAGATTCGTCTTTAGATCACTTTAAAACTCCAAAATAATATAATATTATCGGTACTGCTAGCATGTTTACAGCCACCAATATGCTATTTGTTATTATTATTATTATTATTATTATTATTATTATTATTATTATTATTATTATTATTATTATTATTATTATTATTATTATTATTATTATTATTTAGAAATCAAGTAAGTCGGTGGGTTAATATTTTAAATGTTAGAAATTTAGCGGCATCCCACTGACGATTTGGTGAAGAGTATATCTTCAAAAGTTGTACCTCAGTCAAAAACGCAACGTTTAACACTATTTTTCAGATTGTTCTACTGAAGATAGCAACTTAGTTGCCGAAATGTGTATTAATGTATATGTTTATATATATATATATGTTTATTAATTTTGTTTTTTAATTTATATTGTGATTACGGATTTTTCTTGTTTCTGTCTGTTTCTTAACGAAAAGAAAACCACGAACTATACTTTTCTGAAAATAGATTTATGATACTTTGGCAAATAGAATAAAAAATAATTCTAAATTTGATAAAAATTTCGTAAATACGTAATTAAAAATATGCACTGGGTATAGCAAACGCCAATTAAGTTGGCGCGAGGAGGGGTAAGTTCGCACAGAATTAAAAGTAGTGGGGAGATTTGTATTTGGTTTTACATCAAATGTCAGATAATTCTAACCTCTGAGCATGTATCACTTTATGATCCCCTAGTAAAGACATTATGTTCCGTCAAACTTCAATGACAAATGTATTCTGTCAATTACTTGAGTAGTGGGGGTGGACGTTTTTAAAAACGACTTCTGTGCACCCCCTCCTCGCGCCAACTTAATTGGGGATTGCTATACGTTGGTCCTTAATATAAGAATATTAAAAAGTATATGTATTTGAAGCCGAGCAAACACCAGCTGTTACAGCGTGATGTGGATTCTACTAATGAACAAGATAATATCAAATTCTTATTCTCGAAGGCGACCGACTGAAAGTTTTTAATTTATGTATTGAAATAAAATTGCGAATTAGAATCCGTTTTTTTCAAGCTTGTATAATTTAGAAAAGTATAATCTGCTCATTTTACTTCAAAAAGTCTCATCTAAGTTTGTATTTAATCCACTTAAAACTGTTAAATCACCATTAAACTTCTACAATAATGCAGGGCTACATGACTTATTTATTTTTTGCTACCAATATGTATAGTATACTGTTAATAATAATATAGTAAGCTATATAATGATTTGATGTTTTAGTGCAAACATTAACGCTGCTCATTAAAATTATTAACGGCTTTATTAAAGCACCGCTTTGTATAGTAGACAATGAGGTTGTCTGTGCTTTAGATATAGAGCTCGTTACCAAAACTCTACACCAGCAGCGACTAATTTATTTATAATAGAATTTTACGTCACCGGTGGAGACATAATTATATAATACGTGCACTCATGGTTATTGTTCATCTCTTGCTATGTGCAAGTAAAATACGGTGTAATAAAATATACAGGGTAAGTCGATCTTCACTCCCTAGTCCTCGGACATATGTTCTACGATTAAAAATAAGATAAAAATTAAGAATACTAAAATTCCGAAAGCGAAATCGTTTTCAAGTAAAATTAATGCCGTAAATTTTCCACACATGGTTTACACACATTATGTGGAGGCCATGACTTGTCCTGGTTAGCAAGTTTTACGTCAAAATAAGTCAAATATATCTTCTTAACGAAAGCAGTAATAGTTACCCTTTGACTGGCAACTGTGAAGCTGCCACAAATGTAGCAGAATGTATCGGCACTATTTACACATCTTCGAGTAGTAGACATGATGGAGTTTCTCCCCGTACAACTAACATATAACTTGCTGCGGTGATAATTCCGCAACTATTAAAAAAAAGAAAAGAAAAACAAAGTTTCGGGCGACTTAAATTGCCCCACCTACCAGCTCCTGCCAATGTCTAGCGGTCCACCTAGCTACTAAGCCAGCCTCAGCTCAGGGGTGGGAGACCCGGAGGTACAAAAAAAGAAAGGTGGCAAAGGCCGCCACCGAATTTAGAACCACTAGACGCCGCAAATTCGGAAACTGAGATCACAAAAAAAAACAGGCAAACCACGCAGCGGGTAAATGGCGCATCCAAGCCGTTCGAAATGAAATTAAAAAAAAAAGAAAAGAGGAAAAAGAAAAAGTTTTCAGATTCCACTAGACTACACTTTATTATAATTAAATAACGAAAATTCAATATAATTAAATCCCACCAAGCGATAATATATATATATTAGTAATTAATAATGCACATCAAACAATAAGAAGAAGAAATGCGAAACGACTACGTACTAATTGAAAATACTGGCCAATCTCTACTCATAAAATGATTACATCCCATCAAAATACGTATTTATACGGTTTACATTAATAAATACAAATTTGTAAGCCAGATCTATTGAGCAGACATGGTTTATGTATAGAGGTTTTAGTTATATATATATATATATATATATATATATATATATATATATATATATATATATATATTGAAAAGATACGTTGATGGTGTAATAAAAATGCCCCAACGTTCGTGCGCCAAATGCAAAGAAGGCGAATCATCTAAATTTGTATAATAGAATGATTAATGTTGATTATAAATAAAAAGTTATGAAAGTTAAAGTAAATAGATTTGAATTAAAAAATTGGGCGCCTTTAATATGAAAATATATACTTAGATCAACTCTATCTATATTCTTAATAATCCAACTAGCAGTCGCGAGCAAGAAATAAGTAAAATTTGACTCCTCAGGATCTTCGTAGATAATGAAAGTGACTGTTTATTCCTGTGTATGATGTATTAATAGATAAATCTAATATAAAATAACTCTACAACTAAACACTTGCAAATAAAAGAGTGAGTTAGTAAATAAAAATAAATAATTTATTGGAGTAAATAAGGAATCTGTAACTTTGAACAAATTAGTATGTCTAGCGACAAGTAAAATAGTTTACAAATAGAACACGTGAGTATAATACTAAAAGGTTATGTTTAGTAATGATATATGGTCCAATATTGAATTCAAACAGTTTACACAACAATTCAGGCAAGTAGCACAATGTTTAAATTATTAATATGGGATTACTATAATGTGAATGTCTAAGATATGTATAAAAGTAAAATTCTGGATTTTATTGTATTAAATAATGTGTTTTAAATAAATAATATTAACTTTTAGGACTTTATTGTAGGATAATGATTGAACTGAACCTGTTTTCCATCGAATTCTGCAGTTGTCCAGAATGAAAGCGATGTGATCGGGAAAATACAAAGTACGGGTCCTCCAATCTCTGATGACGGCGTTTGCGGCGTATAACGGCTTCGATTCTGCCTCCTCGTCGGCACTCCAATATAAAAGATGCTCGGCTCGAATCTTATTAGTTTCCAAGCGATAGACTTCAGGTTTGTTTTCAAAAGATGGGCTAAATATTAATATTTCAATTCAGCATAAATTTGAAATTATATCGCAGGTATTTTAATTTTTATTTAAATTTTCTTAGGAGCTCAACTATATTACGGCCATTCGTTATTAGATTTTTTTAGAAAGACGCCGATAGCGGTTATTTATTTTCAAAGCCTAGTTAATATCGTCAAATAGCCTCGAAATTTTATTTTTACTACATCCGTAAACAAGAAGAATATAAATAATATAATAATTTTGACATTATAATTAAATTTATAAAATATTTTTCAAACTGTCAGAACATGCTTTCCAATACAAGGTTATGTTGTATTCGTGTGTAGAAAATAGCGTTTTCGCGGGTTAGTTGCATTTTAAAAAGTGGGCGTGTCTAACTAGTATCGATACAAAATGTTGATGTAGATAAATTAGATATCTGTTATTTCACGCTAAAGATTTGAATTATGAAATAGAAAATTATAATATGAAAAGTAAGTTTAGAAATAGAAATAGGTTAATTTAAAGTATACAAAGTTATCGTCATATTAATTTACATACATTTCGATACTAATTTTACAAATTAAGTCCGCCAATTTAACCCTTCTTCTGTGTGTTTTTTAATTGTTAATACTGTTTTTCCCATTACAGTGGCTGGAATAAGGGTGCAGTTTGCCCCATTACAATATATATATATATATATATATATATATATATATATATATATTAAAAAGAAAATAAACTAGTGCAAAATTACAAAGTTGATGATTGAAGATCTATTAATTAACGTTGGCGGTTTGATTTTATTAAGAACAAAAAGAAATGAATGCTTATAAATGAAATAATTGGCAAATAAATGAGAAAATATGGATACTTAAAGTTTAAAACACAGATTAACAAAAACTAGGGAACGAATTTTATTCTAGTTTGTCTAACTAAGAAACAAAAAACCCTTGCACACGTTTCCTACACTGAAGAAAACTCAACGTAAGAAATCTTTCATTATTTTTTAACGCAAAAATAGTTTTTTTGTCCAAGAGTAACAGGTGTGCAATTTACCTTGTAATCTGGAAATATATGTTATCGAAAAAAAACATATGTCAATCCTGTAATAACCTGTGCCCTAAAGGGCTGGTCAGGATCGCTATGTAATAACGTGGGCCTTAGGCCCTAAGTGCCTGGAGGATCGGCATGTAATAACGGTGGGGCCTTAAGCCCTAAGGCAGAATCGCCATGTAATGTGGGCCGTTGGGTGGCCACACCGGATAGCAGGTAGGGCGACTTAACGTAAAGAATGACACTCACAAAGTTCGGGTAACATATTATAATTTAATATATAACACTTATAAACTGGATAACAATTATATACATTATTACTATGATCTAACTATCGTTAAGACTGTAATTGTCTATCTGAAAGTGAGTATGAATGTAGACATGATTCTGAATAAGAATCTGACTCTGAATGTGATTAAGACTGAATCTCTCTCACTTACATTACTGTCGTTATATATATCCCAGATGATCCTTGTACTTCTTCTGGAATATAATACAAACCCTGACATATAGTTTGTGTATGCAAACAACACGCGTGAGCGAGGTCGTGTTTGTAAAACACGTTACATTTGTATTACGGGAACGAGGCTGTGGCCTCATTGAGAGTGTTTGCATATACATACTACATTGCGTTATCACAATCCAAATGAAATACACTAATTATGGATGCTATAAAATTAATTAAATCAAATTTGATATGATGTTTGGAATAAGGCAGTTGGCAAAATAAGGAACAAAACAAAAATATTGAATATGTATAGAGAAAACTGAATCTAAAAGATTTTTAACACATTAAACTAAATTGAATATTATTACTGGCTAAATTAATAAAGAAATATATAAAGTTTTAGCTGTTTGTCCGTCTCTGTATGGTAATTAGCGTTGATGCTCTATCGGATCGTCGTGGATCTTAGTTCGAAGCAGAAGCTTCTACAGCAGGCCGAGAACAAGTCCCTGAGATATATATAGGTCCTAAAGTACTACCCTCGCCCCGACAAAAAAAACCATCTCTTATAGATTATCTAAGAAAAAAAAACAAATGAGTAAAAAGTAAGGGAAGTAACTGAATTACAAGATTACGTACAAGAATAAATCCTAACGTTTTTTTATAACGCTACTATCTATCTCGTTGGGCAGGAATTAAGTCGGCTCTCTTTATCGTCATGAAATATCCCCTGTTTGAGTAATTGCAACGTGCAATTAAAAATTGTGACACTTAATTATATCCCGGTAAAATCGGAAGCGCTGCAAAAATACGATATATTTCTTAAATAGGTAATTAAAGCCCTGAAAGCAAGCTGCCACAATGACGATAGATAGCGATCGGCCATCTTGGCGATAGCGGTCTCAATCTACCTCTCTCCCCAGAAGATATCTCCACTAGATAATCGAGGTGGGAGAAAGTCACGAAGAAGAACTAATACGTAACCACTTTTTTGCAGATAAGACCGTAAACAGGACACTTACAGGTGGGTTCAAAAATAAATAGAACGTAATAAAATAAAAGAAGACGCTACTTCGCGATGAAATGAGGACGTGTCTACAAACACGTCACAAACTAACGTATTATTATCACCCTTGTTTACTTTTAAACTGCTCTAAGTGATCTATACTTTCTAATGAAAGCTCATTAAACCCTAATATGTTCGCTTAATGAAAAGGATTAGCTTAATAGAATTGCATTACTTTATAATTGTTTCTTACTTAATTAAGTACTTATATTGTATATATGTACAAGTGTACATTCAACGGTTCAAATATATTTGAGATGTGTTTCAATTCTTTGAACAATTACGATTTTGTTGCATTTACTTAAGGATTTCCAAGAATTTAGAAATCGGCAAACAGGAAGTGGCTTAGAAAGAAAACTTGATGTGATATGGACAAATGGGTTTCATATTTGGCATTAGCGTATCAATATTAATTAAAAACAAGTGTCAGATCATAGTCAGCAGAAAAAAAATTAACTGTTGGCTAGTGTTATCAAGAAACTCGTTCAGAAATTGAATATTTCAAGAAGGTTTTTACAGTGCTATTTCTAATAAAACCATGTTACAATTTGTCATAGAAAAGGATTTAAAAAGCTTAAGCGCAATTCGAGAGAATGCATATGTGTTTGAAATTTTCTATATTAATCGTTTTTTTTTAAATATTTTTTGATTGTGTCCCCTTTTAAGAGATCTTCTTTCTATTAGAAAAATATACATTTTTATTATTATAAGTACACAAAACATCAACGCACATTAAATTCTATTAGGAATGGTTGAGAGCAATAACTATAAAAACGGATTTTATTACAGCACTCTACGCGAATATAAGTGGAAGTAAGTAGATTAAAAGCCATCATAATACGACTTTTCAAATATAAAATCGTATTTCTGTGAATCATTTTATATTATTCGCTTCCATGGAAGAAGCTCCGTGTTAATGTTACGAATACATCCCTTAGTATTTTACTGGCAAATTAAGCTGTTGTAAATGTGAGATAAAATTCAAAATCCAATTTCTCAAGACGTGTTTTATTTGCATCATATACATTTCTTTGACACACAGCATAATACGTATATATGTTCCATAAATTGCGGTTTTAACCCATTTGCGCATATATTAACCTTGTGATATTTGTTTAATCTCAATGCTAGAAGTTTCAAAGTCAAATAATAGAAATCCGGTAGGTGATAGCTATGGGTACTTTTCAATATTCACCACATTATGAATTGGTGAATTCTATCGGTTACTTATTGATCAATACGGTAAAATGCCTATAATAATGTAACTTTGAAACACTCCGAGATGATTTGTGTTGGTTTTGAATTGTTTTGACAAAAAGAGGTTATGTTATGATCGTGCATTTTACCTAATTGCCAGTACATCAACTACGTTATAAGTTGTTTTGCTTTCAAAGCAGAACAACAACAATTTATTAATAATCAAGTTGTATTACATAACTTGGCTATTATTAAATTGTTGAAAATGAATAAAGATGGTAATATAATAGTTATTTATGAACCAAGGGCATTATGGGTATTATATTGCTCCGAGGTCGACATTAATCAGCTCGAGGGCCTCTTGCCAGAGGGATGAATGTCGACCGAGGACAATATAATTGTCATAACGCCAGTGATTCATACAAGATTTTATTTTTCACGAAGAATTAATTTCTTAAGCGGAAAATTCAAATTATATTGGAAAAGTTCCGAGATTGCTGACAACTGTCATGTCGTTGACAGTCGTTACGCATCATTACGCATCCAACATGACTCCATGAATCAACAATTTAATCTTAATTCTATTTTAAATGACAGTTGTTGGCACTTTGAAGTTTTCAAGTTGTCAGTGTTTAGATATTCTTAATTTTAATAAAGAATGCTAAAGTTTTGCTTCTTTCTTTAGACTTTCTTAAAAATTCAAATTATTAGTTCTGTAAAATATATATCCTTTCTTCTGGGGCCTTATTTATACTCACACAACATTAAAAACTGTGAATAAATTGTCGGGCGATATGAGCCAAATCGCCCGGTTATAACGCCCACGGGCGAAATGACCGTGTTTATGGTAACCATATCCCAGGTTAAATGAACAAATAATACTTAAGTGAAAAACAAATGTTTTTGTTTTATACAAAAAAAAAATATTTTGTCGTCAAGATTCATATTGGATACTAAATTGAAGGGAAAAATCATCATAGACAAATATCAGCAAAGAATTTGAGTATTTGAGCATAGAGTATTCACAATGTAAAACGCCAGAATCTTGTACTGAATCTTCATCAGATACGATAAGCATATCCTATAAAGTAGCCGTTGCATCAGTCATCCGCTTAGGTTTGTGAGTTCTTTTATCCACGGAGAAGGACTTCGTATCTAGAATATCATACATAAAGACTGAACACAAGAGACCGAAATTACGTTGTTCCATATAAATAGTCTATAATTGAATAGCACTATTCATTTGGTTAACAGCACATTTGTTTTTTGTCGTTGAATTGTGACCTAATTACTTAAATTTTACAGTTAAATTTCTTTCTTCATGGGCGTAGATAGAAGCGTGAGAAGTTTTTACAGTTTATTTTATTAATTAGTTTATATATCGTAAGATAAATAAAGTACGGTGAGTTAGTTTCTATTTTAATTTTTTTAACTGTTAATTACATACTTAATTAATTTTTGTAGTAGATCCTCTTTAATATTGTTTCATCGAAAATACTTCTCCCAATTATTTCGACGTAAGTGTCTTAGGTTTCAATAACTTACGCATACATTTTTAATTTTTATTTATATAGATCTAGAACATTGTACTGTACAGTAAAGGAAACATATCTTAATATGCTGCATATTACTTGTGTAGCACATGCTCTCCATAGAATTTGTAAATTTATCAGACACCTTTTCAGAAGTTGATAGACATCTATCCGCTTTTAAAATGGTTTTCAGAGAAGCACCATTGAGAGTAGCCCTTTACAAGGGGAACATAGTTGGAAGCTACTAGTTTTTATGCAGAGAATTTCGATAGTTTACAAAATTTCGTTACTTGTTCAAATGACGATGCTCGAAGTATTTCTGAGTGCAAGGAATTAATACGAATTCCAAACTAAAAAAATCAGTTGTACTTTCTTCAGGAAAACTTTGCAAATTTGCCAAAACTAATCACTTATTTTGAAAATCAAAATCTCAAATTAAATGATGAATTATCCACATTAGATGTGGCTATTAATAATTTGAAAAATATTCCAAGTGACTTCGGATGTGGCCTCCCGCAAAAGTTAGACGCAGTTTTTAATATAAAACCCAGATTTAATAACATTGCGGCAATTGTATATGGGGACAATGCCTCTAAATCTAACTGCTAAATACGCTGAAATAAAAGAATATTTCCAGTATGCACCTATAACCAGTTACGATGTAGAAAGGACGTTTTCTATCTACAAGACTGTATTTCTTTCAAAGAGGACAATTTTTACAGAAGAGAACCTTCACAAAGTATTGCTAGTTAATATTATTACTCCTTTATTAAACTTGAACTAAAAAATTAACAAACAAATAGTTTATTATTTAAAGCAAGTAATGAAGGCTATTACTCACGATAATGAAGTTTAAGTTTAAGTCAAATAAGTCAAATCATTTGAGTAATAGCCATTACTTGGGTATAGAATACTATACTTTTTCTACGACCTTGACATGACATTTTGTAAATTTTATGTTATATCTTTATTAAATGAAAACACTAATATTAACAATTTGTTTAAACATTACATACTTCATTTATTATTATTAAAGTTAATGGTGACATTTGAAGAATTTGTTAAATTTGTTGAAGAAATGCAATTGAATTCATTTTAAAATTAATTTTATTTGTATGAGTGATTGAAGACGATGGTATGCTAACACGTTTTACAAAATTCTGAGTATCATGCAACAAAATTGTACAAAAGTTTGTTGAGTTGCATATCTCGACAATTTAAAATTTCCCACCTTAGTTACTAGATAAACGTCGTTGAGCTTTGAGAGATTTCACTTGATCTGCAGTAAATGTTCTGGCTTTCTTAGCCTGATACCCTTCCGATTTCCTTTTGAAAAGTGTACTTAGTTTGTAATAAGTTTCTATATTTATGACGACGGCTTGCGTTGATCAGAAAGTTTTCCAAAATACGCAATGAGAACATCCTCCGAAAAGAGTTTTTCCGTATTCGCCAAACGATAATGTAATTAACAATATGTATTACTATTATAGTTCTCGTACAAAAAATATTGTACAAAACTTCGTGCGTGAAACATTTCGCGAATTCGTGTCCATAAACTGGTCACTCATTCGCGAAATATGATTTCACGCACTTAGTTCGTAAATAACTATTTCGTATTTTATAGATCACCACCCGTTTGTTTTCCAATTATGGAAATAAAATTAAAAACTCTTTAAAAATACAAATTTTCAATAGTACACCCGTACTCTCGTGCCTGGTCCCTAATCATACAACATACCCTGTACATTATCTTTCCCGCAGGGATAATCCTTTCCCCTTGTTTTCAGTGCTATTCATACTGTTTGTGCTCTAAATAGAAGGTAATTCGAAAAAAGGATTATTGTTTCTTATCACTTCTATACACTGTCAAACAATACAGATAAGGTTTAAACGTTCTTAGTTAGTTAAGAGCTCTCCTTTTGGAAATTACATGAAAGGGGTGCTCTTAACGTATTGTTTCAGGGATATAGAAGGACGGAAATTTTGTGTAATATTGTTCTAATATTGTTACCCTAATTCTCTTTCTTGGCCGCATTGAAGAAAAATACAAATTTCTCGTTGGGTACTAAATTTGAATAATTTTCTAATTAAATAGTTAATTTAAAGTAACATTAAATTGGTTTTGTCTTAATTATACATTCTGGTCATAAAATAATATTTTAGTAAGAGTCTTAGATTAAATATTGGGAATAAAACGCTTGGTTATATTTCACTAATTTCATTGGAATAACTCTAACATATGTTTCGGCTGTTAATCCATTATCAAAGAGATATCTTTAAATCTAACTTAATGCATGTAAGTTTAAGACTAATATACCTAACGATCATATGGTTGGGTGGATGGTTAATTGATATTTACAATAGTGTCTGAAGGGGGTATTAGAGAAATCTGCCTGTATATCAGTAACTAACAAATTATATTTATCTCCTTTTTTTTGGATTTCTAAAATTTCTAACAAATCTAGTATTTTGCTTTTTACTAAATTACCTATTAAGTTACAGTTACTAATATCTTGTAAGTGGTTATGTTCTATACTATATTGGGTGAGGTATGTTTATGATTCTCAAAATAACATAATAATTTGTATTTTTACGTATTTTTATAACGATGGTATCAAAGTTTCCTTCCGCACCACAGACACTATGCTAACACTGAAAACTATGTTCCGGGGCATAATTTCAGAGGTACCTATTCTGAGTATGGATCGGCCGGCTCCGCTTAACTTGGCATATACGTTTATGTCGTCGTTTGGGGCACAAAATAGGGCGACTCCAGTTAACGTCTTGTATGCGTTGTGACTGTATTCTTTTCGGCGCGTATCGCACGTGAATGTTTGGACAAAATTATTGACGAAGATTGCCTGAATTCAGTGACTATTAGTGAAGCAAGTGGTTTATTGAAACATTTGTATTGCCCGCAATTTCTCTACTGGTTGAAAATATTTTATTTCATCATGCCACATGTTGAAATATTATTTAATCAAACTCAAATGCTCGGGATTGACAGTGCTCAACTGCAAAAGGCAATTGAACAATTACAACAGCAAATTATTCACATTAGAAACTTAAGAAATTCTAGTGACAATGACAATCAAGAACGCAATAATGAAGAACCTGTAAGGAAAAGACAAAAAACGACAGCTGGAGATAACAGAGCTGTTATTGCTAAGGAAGTAACGGATGTTCATTTGAAAAGTCAATCTAGTAGCATGTGATTTACTGAGAACATTTTGAGGTATGTCGTAAATTAAAATTTACTACTTAACCTACAAAGTGGTATATTTTGAGAGTTTCATACATACAAATAAATAACAAATGTGATTGACATTATCAAATGTCATTTGGATTTACGTTTACGGAACAACAAACACATACTAATATATATGCGTCTTATTCTATCAAAATTTCAAAGTAACCTAGATTGACTTTTCAAATGAACACACGTTATGTAACACTATTTTAAGCCAAATTAGCGACCGATTTGATTTTAGGGATCATTTAAGTGCAACAAAATTATTTGATTCTCAAAATTTTAAAACTTATAGTCATTCATATTCACAAAAAAATTTTTATGAAACTGTGAAATATTATCCTATGTTAGACAGTGTAAAATTGAAAAGTGAACTTTCAGTAATTTATGAGCGCGATAACATGTGTGACGCAGGCGGTGTTTTTTCGCTTTTAGTGTTCATAACAGACAACAATCTAAAAAAGGTTTTGACGGAAACCTACAAACTGTTCGATATTATTTTTACAATGTCCATGTCGGCAGGAGAATGTGAACGATGTTTTTCCACCCTCAAACGCATAAAAACTTTTCTGAGAAGCACAATGTCAGAAGATTGAACGCATTGGCGGTCCTATTAATAGAAAAGAAGTTCATTCAGTCTATCCGGGATTTTGTCAACAAAGTCATAGACGTCTTTTCCAGCATGAAAAATAGGAGATTGGATTTTATGTACAAAAAATAGGTAAGTTTTTTTGTGCTCACTGTCTTTCATAACTCACGAGCCGCCATTGCTCACTAGATGGAAACATTCAATCGAATATTACAACACATCGATGGAGAAGAGGACAAGAAGAGCATATTTCAACTGCTCTCAACAAAGAAAAAACTTGCTAATCAAATAAACAGAAGGAACTTTTTGTCAAATTATCACCATTTGAAAAAGGAACATACTCCGAAACATGTAATGATAAACAAATAAAATTATTTTCATGTAGTTAATGGTTTTTACCTGACCTAAATAACGCCAACAACATTACAAATAATATATATTTATATATATATATATATATATATATATATATATATATAAATAAATAAATAAAAATATATGTAAATCCAAATGACATTTGATAATGTCAATCACAAATATCAGTTAGTGCATAAAATAATCGTGCGTCGATTCTGGTTTAAATAAATTGCTTCTCAGTTTTAAAATGTTTTAGAACATAAATTTTTTTTAGTCCAGGCTTATTTTCGAAGTGGTAATAAAATTGATGGTTTATGGGTTTATTCAGTTCAACATTGCATGGTAGAATTTCAAGTTGAGTTTCCACATTTTGTAATAGATTATATACAATTTAAGAATACTTTGGATAGAACTTTAAAACTTTTTTCTGAAACTGGTAGTCTCTTAAGAAAATCAGGCAGCGGAGCAG
The DNA here is from genome assembly GCA_935421215.2 of Melolontha melolontha. Classification (NCBI taxonomy): domain Eukaryota; kingdom Metazoa; phylum Arthropoda; class Insecta; order Coleoptera; family Scarabaeidae; genus Melolontha; species Melolontha melolontha. Next base: position 133,448,002 of record OW285239.1, read on the forward strand.
TTAAGAAACGTACACCTCAAGCTGTCAATCGTGTTGAAGAAATAATGGAAAATGAACAACAAACATCTGTTCGACATTTGAGTCAACAAATAAACCTTTCTGTAGGTACAACTCACAAGTTATTAAAAAAAGATATGCAACTTTATCCATACCGTGTCACATCAGTTCAAGAATTGTTAGAAATTGATTACCCACGTAGACTACAGTTTTGTAATTGGTTTGTAAATATGAACAATAATGGAGAACTTTCGCAAAGAGTCATCTTTACTGATGAAGCATGGTTTTATAAAACGGGATACCTAAATTCACAAAACACAAGAATTTGGAGTAGTGAAAATCAACATGTAATTAATGAAGAATCGCTACATCCAGAGAAAATTGGTGTTTGGGCAGCGATAAGCCAAAGGCGAATCATTGGACCAATATTTTTTCAGGGAACGTTAACTGCTCAAAGGTACCGTACGGAAATTTTACAACCATTTGTCAATCAGTTGCATGATAATGAACTTCAAAATGCATATTTCCAACAAGACGGAGCACCTTGTCACTGTACTGCAGAATCTTTGGATTATTTAAGAGAATTTTTTGATGAGCGTATAATTAGTCGATCTACTGAAATTGCCTGGCCTGCACGTTCATGCGATTTACACCTTGCGACTTCTTTTTGTGGCCTTATCTAAAAAATAACATATTTCGAACACCTATATTGAATTTGAATAATATGCTACAGAGAATCGAACAAAAATTCATGGAAATTAATAACAATCCAGTAATGTTGCAGAATATCATCAGAAATTTTGAACGGAGGATTTTAAAGTGCATTGATCTTGAAGGACAACATTTTCAACTGTTGTTATAGTTTTCAATAAATACCTATTATTTGTTATTTATTTGTATGTATGAAACTATCAAAATATACGACTTCGTAGGTTAAATAGTAAATTTTAATTTACGACATACTTCAAAATGTTTTCAGTAAATCACATGCTACTAGATTGACTTTTCAAATGAACACTTGTTATCATTCGCTTAAATAATGCCATATTCCAAGCAAGACGATGTCAGTCTGTTGCACTTGTTACATTGCGATCCTTGCAAGAGGACAACATGAAAATTCTCAATTGGCTTGCGAGGTAATTGAACCTAGGCGAATAGCAGCATGTATTTTCGTTTAGGTAGAGCAGAAATGCTTTACATTTTCTCTATAAAGGGTACAAATTTTTCAATGAAAAATGAATCATTTATTATTCTTGACACCGATAGAATTCATGCAAAATTATTTTTACTGGGCGATTTGTGTTTTTTTGTCACATATAAGCCGTAAATATAAAAGTTAAAAAGAAAATGGTTAAAAAAATTTTTTCTTTGTATTACAATTTCCGTCTTTATTATGTATACTTGCATTTAAAAAAGAAGTATTCGAAGCCGATATATGTAACAATTCTCTTTTCATTATACTAACGACAGATCCAAGGATTCTAGTAATGAATCTCTCGTATGCCTGAAATACTAAGATAACATTTATTCCCAGGGGCAACCTATTCAACAACCATGAAAGATGGAATTTTCGAATGTAAATGTAAATTATACGAATGCCGGCGGGTAGATTTAAAGGCTTTCTTCTATTTTTATTCACGCTAACCGAATTCTTGTCGCTTTATGCAAATATGGGTGACTATTGAATGAAAATCTAAGCAAGGATGAATACGTATATTGGAGTACTTCGATTGTTCTGTATACATGGTATAGATTCGTAAGGTTTGGATTGAAACGATCAGAGTGTGCTTAAAAGGAAGTCGACAAAGCAAATATCATGTACATATTTTACAGTGTTCAAACTATCCATAAGAAATCTCAAAAAGTTAGAACGAGGTAAACATGTTCAAGTCAAATATTGACTTCATTGTCGACTAAATTTATTAAATGATGTAGTATTTTCATTGCATATAAGGTTTATGAAAACATAATAAAGATACAAGCTTTAGATTGATTTATTATAGTGTGATATATTAAGATTAATATTTGGATTGTTACTTTTGGAACGGTCCGCGTATGTTCATGGATATCTGTAATCATTAATGTAGAGATATTTAGACAGCGTGCATAAGAGGTGAGCGAAGCTGGTTCGGATGTCTCCGGCTAGTCACGACCGCCACTATTGTTTATCGGGCGCCTTGTAAAACGTACTCGTATGTTCTTGCAAATAAATTTGATAAAGATTTTTCACCAGATTTAGGAACTTTTAACAAGGGCACTCTTTACTTAAAGTTGTACTATTTCCAGTAGTACGAAAATTTACTAAAGCTAGATCATTGCCTTGCGGTTTGCGAGAAAAAGTTGAAAGAAAATTAGAAAATTTTGTTAAATTAGGTATAATGATACCTAATTTAAGTCAATTTTCAAAAATTGATAATCTTTTTTCAAAATTATGTTTACTTTTTCTAAAATAATGTGATGTGCTTCATAGGACGTTACGTCAGCCGGTGACTTAAGCAATAACATCACACGATGTGCACGTCTTGGAGCTTCCCGGTGCTCCAGAGAGAGAAGAATATAGAAAGGTCCAATGACTATATACAAACTTAAGCAAAGATGTTTCATTCGACCAGTAATCGTCGTGAACTACATCGTAGAGATAAATGTGTATAAAAATAAGTACTGTTATTTGTAGCTAGTTACTTTTAGTGTTATTTATTCTTTTCACATACAATATAACACAGAAGAATTATCACAGTGAAGTCAGATGTTTAGGTTAATAAATAAAAGACTAAGTGGAAAATTGAGAGTTAATTGAGCATTCGTTTAAATAAATATATAGTGCGAAAAGACATTTGTTTTGAAAAAAACTTAAAAAAGGTATATAACCCCTTACCACAATTATTAATCGTATCCTAAATATGTATTTCGGCAACTAAGTTGTCATCATCAGTTGGTAAAACCACTAATCAAGGTGTCGCACATGGGGCACAGTAAAGCTAGAACACCGCTTACGCAACAACTACTTTACACCGCGTCCACGTATAGACTAATTTTAAACATGCGATTCTAAACTACGGGAGGTCGAAAAAACACTTATCCCTAAGGAAAAAGGTCTACACATGTGTTAAGTCTCCGAGTTGAAGTATGTCGAACCGAGAGACGGCCAACATTTTAACAAAGGAAACGGCAATAAATATGTCCCAATAACTACAATTTTAAAAACGACGATGACACAGTTAGGGTAATAAAAATGAAAAGAGACAGCTGAAACCGATCGGTGACCTGTCGCTATTCATTGAATTATATTTATTTTTCGCGATATGTATACTTTCATAAGCATCAACTTCGTGGGGTTTATTAATTCCTTTTACTAACTTCAACCCTGTAATCGATACATTGTGCAGTGTGCTCAAAGCGTGGTATGCGGCATTAGATTTATCCGGCCTATTGTATTTAATATGTGATATGTGTTCTTTAAAACGGGCTATTATTGGTCGTTTAGTTTTACCTATATATTTCAAATTACAATCATTGCAACTAATTTCGTATATACCTGATTTCGAATTGAAATTAACTCTATCTTTAGTATTCCCTAGGAGACTTTTGATAGTGTTTTCGGACCGAAAAGCTACCTGGAGACCTCTTTCTTTCACAACTTTATTGATGTTTTTCGTGACGGGGTGGTATGGTAAACACATGTGCGACACCTTGATTAGTGGTTTTACCTACTGATGATGACAACTTAGTTGTCGAAATACGTATTTAGGATACGATTAATAATTGTGGTAAGGGGTTATATACCTTTTTTAAGTTTTTTACTTAACCACAGTCTCCAAAGAAAGAATTTGTTTTGAATATCGCGATGGATACTACAGTAAAATTCTCCGATTTAAAAGTTGCTGAGCTGAAACGTGAATTGCAGTAATAAGACGAAGATACATCCGGTAGGAAAGCAACGACTTCGAGATGTATTAACCAATGATCCAGAGAATTATTTCTTACAAGTTCCAAGTGTGGATGCTGATGCGGATATGCTGTTAGAGTAATGATTAATAGAGAATTCGCAAACTCAAATGAAACAAATGGAGCAGCAGAATCTGAACAGTGAAAACATTGGAAGAACGGCTAGCAGATTCTCAAATTTAATTGAAACGAATCGAGCAGAAGAATTTGGACAGTGTGAAAACTTTGGCACACCGTCTAATCAATTTGCAAACTCCAAAAAATAGAGCAAATAGAACAGAGGAGCATGGAAACTTCTAAAATCTTCGAGAAAAATCCTGGAACACATAAAGCAGGCTTTAGAAAAAATATAACAAATAGGAATATACATTTCTCGGACTCCAATACTTGATCGTTTATGCTGCAATCATAAGATATCACATGCTTTCCCCTCGAGTACTCTAATAACACAGCATTTTTCTATATTAAGGGTTAATTTATTATCCGAGCACCATTCTTTGACGATTTTGAGATTATACTGTAGGTTCATTCAAGTTATTTATAGTTTTGAACACTTTGAGATCATCGTCATACGCGAGTACAGAACAGAAAATAATTCAAATATGTCATTAATAAAAACTAAGAATAGTAGAGGACCCAAATTGCATCCTTGAGGTATTACTAATTCTGGGACAAATTCGAACGATTAATAAACATTATATTGTACGTAATTAATTCTACCCGATAGATACCTGTCGGTATCTTCATAGTGCTTGATTTTTTTACCGGTTTATATATTATAAAACTCAGTCTTATTTACACAATAAATTTCTTTTGAAACGGATGTACATCATCTTAACCTAAAATTGAGGAGGTTATTGACTATACCTAAACACAAACTCTTTATTTCAAACATCGTTTACATACTAGATAACTAAAGTATATAACTGTCTTCCTGCTTCTCTTAAGTTTCTGGATCCAATTACTTGTAAAATAGCATTGCATAAGTACTTGTCTCAGGAATGTTCCAGAGGATGACGTCTACTTTCTCTTTTATGGTTGCATATCAGTTATTGAGTATCAATTATGTTACTGACACATTCTGTTGCTATGGTTTGACGGAGATGGTGTGGTAGGGTATATGTATCGGGCATAAAAGCAACTTGTATCTTACTTCTATCTTGCTTGTATCTTACTTATGTGCTAATGTAATCCTTTTTTCTCTTGCATGTAAGGGTTAACTTAATCAGTATTGTTGGACTTCGCCTTTTGTTTATTTCAGTAAAGATTATTTATTTTATTATTACTACAAGAAGTTGTCGCTAAAACCGATTTCACTCAATTTCCATAGCATGTTATGGTCCATTATATCAAAGGCTTTTGGTATATCCGTATAAAAGACACCTATTTGGTATCAATTGTCAATGGCAATGCATATATCATGAGAGATACATGCCAAATTAGTGACAGTCGATGTTCCTGAAATAAAGCCATACTTTAAAGGTGAAAGTATATCTTCGAAAACCATATTACAAAGTATTGATATTGGCCTGTAATTACAGATATCAGTAATGTATCCTCTCTTAAATACTGGAGTAACTCTAGTTCGCTTCTAATATGATGGGAAGGTTTTCTTTCGAATCGATAAATTAAGTATAATATGAAGAGGAAATGCTTCATGCTACAAATCTTAATACCTTAGCTCATTTGTTTGATTTCGATCGTTACTTCGCGCCAAATCATCCTCGTATATGCGAGAGCAGATTCAACACTACAAAATGAGAATAAGCAAAAACCAAATAATTAAATCATTTTGAAAATGAAGCAAATAAATGGTACTGTCAACGTACATAATTATTCCTCCAAACCCTAAATCCATATTTTCATTTCGTCCATGAAAACACTTTCTTGTTTACTGTTGATCCAACTGAGAAGAGCAGAACGAACTTCGGTGAAAAATGAAGACCTTTCAATACCTCCTTTAAGTTTGGGAACAACCAGAAATCTGAAGGTGTCAAATCAGGACTGCAATAGAACTGTTAATTTCAAGCTCGCTACTGTCTTCATCGTTTCGTTGCTGTAATGCGATTTGGCGTTGTCGTAGTGCAAGAAAAAAATCGTTCTTTCCAGCCTTATTTACTCTATGGATACGGTTCTTTAGTGATTGTAAAGTTTTGCAGTATCTTATTGAATTAGTCACTTATTCCATCAGATCACAGAAAATGGTGCTCATACTTTTAAGCGCCTGCAAATTTCTATGGGCGCGCCACTTTCCAGTGTTAAAAATTCGCTTCCCAAAATTCATGTTAAAGTGACACTGTTTCTCAACGACTGTACATAGGAAAATGTAATTTTGAATGCTAAAACGAGATACTCAAAATTACCGTTTGCTGGTTAGAACTCTCGCCCTCGTATCGCTAATAATTATATTTTATAATTTTAGAATTTATTTAAAATATTCACTAGATAGTCAGGTGTAGCAAATGAAAAGTGTAGCAGTGCAATAATGAGTACTTTCCGTAAAAAAAAATATAGACAACATTTCTGTAAGTTCAATCTAAAAAACTGAAAAGTGACTTAAAACATCTACATCAATCGCAACAAGATATTTGGTTAGTTTATACAGATGTGGGTAATCTTACTGACTTACAAACACAATAGATGACTTTTACAGTCGTTACAACAATGCTAAAATAGCATAAAGTAATTGTGATCTTGCTATTGTTTAGTAAACACTTTACTCTCAAGTTAGTCTCAAGTTTACGTCAAGACTAACCTGAGTTAAAAAAGATTACATAAATGTCAGTTTAATAATTATCAGAAACCGTTTACTTGAGAATACGAGAGTTGTCTTTTGCATTTTGGATATAGAGCTGGAATAAAGCAGTAGATAGCTTTTAAAGACATTGTTGTTTTTCTGAGGTATTCTCCACGAAAATTAATGCACCTTTGGATGCGCCAGAACCAACTCTGGAAGCAATTATTCCACTCGTTTGTTGTACAATCAAAATTGCGTTTTTGCAGACATCGACTGCTCCTTCTGACAATTGCAACCTTTCACACGTAGTCCGTCCTTGATTTTCGGAAAAGTAAAGACATGGTCCCGACTTAGGTCGGGACTGTACGGAGGATGATCTAACAATTCGACGTTCTGTTGGGTTAAAAATTCAATTGTATTGCGAGCTGTGTGCGATCTTGCATTGTCTTGGTGGAGGATGATTCGCCGTTGTGGATTGGCTTCTCGGAGCTCAGCGATGACTTGCGGCAAACAAATGATTGTATTCCAATCGGCAGTAACAGTTCCTTGATCTTGTAGAGAAATTGTTGCTACATGACCTGCTTTCGAGACAAATGTCGCGACCATCTTTTTGGAGACACTTCGGGGACAGATGACTTTTGTCGGCTTTTCTTCACGTTGTAACACCCGACGACTGGCGTTTATTTTCTGGTTCGTATGTGTAAATCTATGATTCATTTCATCACCACTCACGATGTTGTACACGTTTTTAGAGTTTCCTGCATTGAGGCGGTATTAAGTTTTTGGCACCAATTCACTAGCTGTTTTCAGTTCTTCGCTCAACAGATGCAGTATCCAACGGGAAACTAATTTTTTACATGCAAAATTTTTTGAATTGAGGTCTATGAAATCCCCAGTGCACATGCAGATCTTCGTTGATGAACTTGCGCACAGCACCGGCGTGCTCCTGAGTGACTGCTGTTTTTAGTGGGACCTGCTCTTGGATTGTCGCTAAGACTAATTTGTCCACGTTTGAAATTCCAACGAGAAATTGTTGACTGATGTGGCGCTTCATTACCGAAAACAGAAACCAACTCGGCCAGGCATTCTTGTTGAGATAATTGTCCTCGAAAATTATAAAAAATTATTGCGCAAAAATTTTCACGATTTAACTCCATTTTTCGACTAACTTGTCAACTTTGATAGTTCGTTATAGCTATAACACTACACATGTCACACTGAAACTTTGGATGTAGGCTAACTAAAGATGCAGGTTAATTTTTAATACTAACATTTGATTAGTGGCTCCTTCTATGTTCCAGTATGCGAAACATAAAAGACATCTCTCCTAGAATTCCTTGTTGCAACACTAATGTAATCCCAATTTTTCAACTAGGCACTCGCTCTACTACTGGATCGACTACGTATCTAATAAGTGAACCTGTAATATTTTTGGTGGGTGTTGCGAGATCTCAAGTAGTAACAAACCTATCACATTACAACCGTGGCAGATTTGAAAGCTTATTAGAATAAATTACTATGCAGCCACCTTCATGTATCATATTTAATCGAACAATAATATTTTTGTTGTTGAACTATTATCTAATTACAAAACAAAATAATCTTCTACATATATATATATATATATATATATATATATATATATATATAGTAAATTCAATCAGTAGGCGATTTAAGGTCTGGCTTTACTTTAAAGTATATATATTTAAAACAACCCTACATGTTTCGGCAATGATGCCTTTATCAAGGATATAAAATATAAATGACAGTATACAAATGTCATATAATTTCATTATACTGTCATTTATATTTTATATCCTTGATAAAGGCATCATTGCCGAAACATGTAGAGTTGTTTTAAATATATATAGTTACTTTAAAGTAAAGCCAGACCATAAATCGCCTACTGATTGAATTTACCATATCATACCAAGGTCACGAATTAATTATATAACGTGTGTATAAATTGTCGCAAAAGCTACACGCAGCGACGTTCTTCGTTTGGTTCTGAATAAAAAATCTTAATGTTAAAATGTCGTATCATGTTTCGTTTGTTTTCACGGGGTTCTTGAAGTTCAGACTTTTAGTGCGTAACTAACCTATGCTCTTCGATATCTGTTAATAGAGATAGATGTAATTTAGTTTAAAGAAAAAAATTTTACTAGTATTATTTCGTAAACGTTTTCTTTATGATTTAAAAGCTGGTTTTAAACATTTATTCATTAACGTACTTCCACGAAAAACACATTTGGCAACGTTGTAGAACAATAAGTTTGTATTTCAAAGTGAGTTCAATCAAAATCATTACTGTCAAATTTTGACATTTACGAATTTACGAAGCATGATACGACATTTTAACATTAAAATTTTTTATTCAGAACCGAACGAAGAATGTCGCTACGTGTAGCTTTTGCGACGATTTATACGCACCTTGTATATATATATATATATATATATATATATATATATATATATATATAAACTAAAAAGAAATTATCGACCGTACTATATTGGTTAGAATAAATTAAAAACGGGCAAGCGGTCTGTCAATTAAAACTTATTTATTTATTATCTCTATATTTCGCAACGAGTCTGTTGCTTCTTCCGGAGATAAGAATGTTAAGTTCAAAAGAAGAAAGTGTAAAAAACTACTTTATTTTTTTGAACTCTACATTCTTATCTCCAGAAGAGGTTTTAATTGACAGATCGCTTGCCTGTTTTTAATTTATTTTAACATATATATATATATATATATATATATATATATATATATATATATATGTATATACGGCAAAATTAAGAAAGTTGTTTATCATAAAGCATTGCAGTGAGAGTCGCGATTAGGATCATATTTTCATGTTTAAGTTTACTTGTGATAAATATTAAGTCTGAAATATTTAGTGAATTGCTTTTATCCCCTAATATTTAAGCAGATATTATAGTTCGTTCACGCCATTGTACTCTAGATTGCGAATTATAATAAAATATCGCTTCAGTACTTTTAACGTTTTATGTTTGAACAAATACTACATTCAAAAAGTCTCAGGCTGAAATAAATACAATCCCTTTAGAAGTGTGGTTATTGTATTCCATGCGAAAGAGAATTTTTGTCAACTCGTTTTGATTTTACAAAAGAATATTGAGGACGTGAGTTTTCTGTAAATATGCTTTAATGTTGCTTGCAAAAAAATCAATGTAATAAAATACTGATGTGTGAAGTAACTAAATAAAATATAAATTTTTTATTAAACTGTATCCGAAAAATATTGTGTATTCACTGATAAACTCTAACTTAATAATCACATATTTCATGAATTTCATGTAAACAGATGCCAGTCGATATATATATGCACATATATTTATATATATAATTGAAACGAAATTATCGACCGTGATATATTATCAAAAATTAATTAAAATTCGGGTAAGCGGTCAATTAAAAAACTCCTTTATTAAATATATCTAATCATTTTTATATTTTGTACGTCAATTTTATTATTTCTACTCTACATTTTTTACCGCAGAAGAAGCGACAAGGTCTGTTGCGAAATATAGGATAATTTAATAAAGGAGTTTTTTAATTGACCGCTTACCCGAATTTTAATTAATTTTTGATTTATACACACACACACATATATATATATATATATATATATATATATATATATATGTATATATATAAATATAATATTTTCGTGACCTTGGTATGATATGGTAAATTCAATCAGTTGGCGATTAAAGGTCTGGTTTACTTCAAAGTATATATATTTAAAACAACCCTACATGTTTCGGCAATGATGCCTTTATCAAGGATATAAAATATAAATGACAGTATATAAATGTCAAATAATTGAGTTGCTATGGATAAAATTATTCAAAGATACATTCCAATTGCATAATAATAAATCATGCCTTAGTATTCCAAAAACAGATAGCAAGGTGTGAACATATGCGCTGTCCGCTGCTAGCAGCTTGTGTCTCTTTCTGGCTATGAACTTGTGTGTTGGTTGCTGCTGGCAGCTTGCGTCTCTCTCTGGGTGTATGGTTTTGTGTTTGTGTGAGCGCGTAAGTGTAGGGTTTTGTATGTTGGCGCGCTCGTGCGTGTGTTTAGTGACCGATCTCTCTAAATTTACGCGACCGGTATATTAGCTACATAGTTTTATTTGGCGTAAAATTATCTAAAACTTTTGTCTGAACACTTTTTCTCTAAAATTACTATTAACGATGCTACACATGTTTAAAGAAAATCGTAAAATTTAGTTTTCTTTGAATATCTAATAAGCCATGAAAGTTATCGGGGAAACAAAAGCAGTTTTAAATCAAACTCGTAAAACTGCGCATCTTTCCCCATTTAAGCGTTTTTATATCTCCAGTAGTTTCTGAGATCCCAATGCTAAACATTCAAAAAACTCATATATATATATATATATATATATATATATATATATATCCAGCGCACTATTTTACGTCCGTATGTCGGACGCAAAATAGTTTTCATGTAATTTAATACAAAAAAGCAGCGGAAATGAATTTAATTTGCAGTTTTTAATTTAACAACTTTTCAATTTCTTATTAATATTTTTTCAATTCATTTCGTATCTAAATTGCTAATTTATAACAAAAAATGGTGGACGCAAAATCATGCGTAATATGTGCAGTATTCGCATAATTAGTTCAGAGTAATTCCGATAGGACTATTAAAAAGTATACATTGTGTATATTTCTTATACATATCGGATCATTTTTCTTCCATCAATTGGCAACCTCGCATTTGTAACGCATCTTAACTGGTGGGGAGTCATGCTGTCATAATATATAGAGGTAGAGGTAGCGTGTCACTAAGGATAAAATTTTTTCAAATAAAAATTTTGAATAATTAGCGTCGTAATTGTAGACAGCAATGTTTACATTCACATTACTTCGCGAAATAACATACTAATTTAAAATATATAATGTAAAGCCGAAAACTTCTAGAATTTATCAAATAATATATATATATATATATATAGATATATATATATATATATATATATATATATATATATATATATATATATATATGGTAAATTCTAGTTCTACCCCAAAATGTATATATTTTAAACAATTCTACATATTTCGGCAAATGATGCCCTTTTCAAGGAATATAAAATATAAATGACAGTATATTAATGTCATACTTATACATTTGTATAAGGATTTATCAAGGATATAAAAAATATTTTTTATATCCTTGATAAAGGCATCATTGCCGAAACATGTAGGGTTGTTTTATATATATATATATATATATATATATATATATATATATGTATATATATACTTTGAAGTAATAAACCAGACCTTTAATCGCCGACTGATTAAGTTTACCATATACATATATATATATATATATATATATATATATATATATATATATATGTATATCGATTGATAAATTGTTGGAGTTTTTCGGGTTTTATATGAAATATTTACAAATATCAAATTAGTATGTAATTGCAAAGTAGGTGAGGTTGTAAACATTGCTGTATACAAATTACAAAGCAAATCATCCGAATTTTTTTTAATTGAAAAATATTGTCTACGTTTGGACTTGAACCCAAGTCTACGGTTTGCCGGATCGTTGCTTTACCACTTAAGCCACGATAGGCCTTGGTTCAAGATATTTATGAAATGCATACATAAAGTAACAGTGTTAATGATTCAGATGACAGTTATTGAATGTAGATGTCAAGTTTTGAAAGCGGAAGTCAGTTTTGAAAGCTGATGTCAGTTTTGATAGCAGATGCCAGTTATTGAAAGCAAACGTCAGTTAATGAAAGCAGATGTCTGTTTTGAAAGCAGATGTCTATTATGAGTTATGAGTTATCAAAACAAATGTCAGTTTTGAAAGCACATGTCTGTTTTGAAAGAAGATGTCAGATGTCTAAACACTCATATGGCTATGGAGTAATAATTAGCAATTTCAAACCTTCAAAACTGACATCTGCTTTCAAAATACTGACATATGCTTTCAATAACTGACATCTGCTTTCAAAACAGACATCTGCTTTCAAAACAGAGATCTGCTTTCATTAACTGACATTTACTTTCAATAAATGACATATGCTATCAAAACTGACATCAGCTTTCAAAACTGACTTCTGCTTTCAAAACTTGACATCTACATTCAATACCTAATATCTGAATCATTAACACTGTTATATATGCATTTCTAAATATTTTGAACCAAGGTCTATCGTAGCTTAAGTGGTAAAGCAACGATCCGGCAAACCGTAGTCTTGGGTTCAAGTACCAACGTAGACAATATTTTTCAATTAAAAAAAATTTCGTATGATTTGCTTTGTAATTTGTAGACAGCAATGTTTACATCCTCATCTACTTTGCAATTACATACTAATTTGATATTTGTAATTATTTCATATGAAAGCCGAAAAACTCCAAGAATTTATCAATTGATATATTTAACGAACGGCTAAGAAATCATCTAAACACTTATAATAATAACTCATGTCTTGTGTTTCCCTGTTTTTGTTGTTCATCCATTTTAAAATACTTTTTTAAAAAATTTATTATTATTTAATTGGAATGTATCTTTGAATTATTTTATCCATAGCAACTACAAATGTATGACATTAATATACTCTCATTTATATTTTGTATTCCTTGAGAAAGGCATCATTAGCCGAAACATGTACATCTAGGATTGTTTTAAATATATAGTTTTTGAAGTAAAATCAGACCTTAAATCGCCTACAATTTAAATTTACCATAACATACTAAGTTCACGAAATAATTATCTTTATATATATATATATATATATATATATATATATATATATATATATATGAAAAAATGTGTGAAAGTCGTATCCATCGGGGATGCGTAGACATCGATGTTTCATAGTTATTACTAGAGCTGAGGATGTTTGCGGTATAACCATGGTTATATCATGTAACCATAGTAAATTACTATGGTTACATGATATAACCATGGTTATACCGCAAACATCCTCAGCTCTAGTTATCACTAATTGTGAATACACCTTACCCAGAAATAGATACGACTTTCATTTCAATACTGCGTGTATATATACTTATGATGATAATCGTAATGCCAATGAGAACTCATAATTATTGAATTCTCACAAACATGCCATTGCCGCTTTAATTCGTTGCATCAATGACAAAACACACATGACAAAATCACCTTTGTCTAAGAATGTAGCTGCAACGTGTCACGGCGTCAACCGTCCAGGTTAAAGCGGCAATGGCATGTTTATGAGAATTCAATAATTATGAGTTCTCATTGACATTACGATTATCATATATATATATATATATATATATATATATATATATATATATATATATGGTACATTCAATTAGTTGGAGATCGCCAACTAATTGAATCTACTATAACATACAAAGGTCACGAAATAATTATATATATAGTTAAAAAGTTAAAAATAATATTTATACCACTACACAACTATTGTGTAATGGTATTCTCCTCTAAGGTACCTCGAACAAGTTTGTGTAATTGTGAAAAGTTCTTATCGATTTTGAAATGTTGAGCTCTCGTTTCAATGTGATACAATATTAAAATTATTAATTATTGATCGTCGATTTTATATCTCTCAAGCTTGATGACGAAAAATACAAGAGTGAAAACTCACAGAATAAAAAAAAAAAGGTAAATTGATTGAATACTTTCGTATTTCATATACTGCCAATAGTAGCAGAGAATGATAAACTATAAGTTTTTATGGACTATCTAGTCGAAGCTTATATAGAAGAGAATTCTATATTTCCTCGAAATTTACGTGGATAAACGTGCTCGCAGCTCTAAAACGACCAACAGATGCGAATTGTTTCTTTCATATCTATATAGTAATTTCTAAATGACAGTTCTAATTTCTATCATCAAAATATCTTTGATTTTAGAAATTTTGCACCAGTATCAAGCTGAAATTTATGTACAAATATAAAGAGTAAATAAACATAGATAAGTGAACACTCACATAAAAATTCCAAAATTTTCTCGACGGAGAATTCGAACAATTGGAATTAAGTATTTTTTTCTTTTTTCTTTTATAATTTTATAAATTTTTCTTTTGTAATTAATTAATTAATAAATTCGTAAATTTAAAATTATTGTGTTTATTATATTCAATATATAATCTACTCTACTTGTTTGTGTCCAATATATGAAGTGTCATAACAAAAATGGTTGTTTCCATTAGGACCAATATTGAAAATACGCCAATAAATGAATACAAAAGGATTAAGTACTGGACGAAACTATACTTACTCGTAAATATCCAAAAATTTAATTTAATTTATCAGAAAAGGATTAAATAAAGGATTATCGGATGAAACTGTATCTGCCCGCTAGCTTTTGAGTATATGCAAACTGGACGTCTTAAGACAGCAGTAACTAAAAAGTGCAAATTCATAGCTACTTTGCATGTCAAAACCATATGATTTCTTATGATTTTTAAAACACAAGTATAGGTAGTTAATTAACGGCGGTAATATATTCAAAACGAAATTTCTAATTCTTTCATTTTATAATTGTGAATATTTTACACATTTACATATTTTATGAACAAAATATGTAAATGCCATTAACGTCATTATATCGTTACAATATAAATCAAACTGGCTTTGTGAGGTCTAATTTGAAACCCGTTTTAAAATACATAATTAACAAAGTATTACATTTACATTTAATAGGATCTACAATTGGGACAGGATATCCAATTAATAACTGTCATTTTGTTTACACTACTTTTCAAAAGTATACAGGGGTAGGCAAATGTATGAATCCATTCGAATATCCTTGATACGGCTGTTTAGATTTTAATAAAATTTTTCACATTTAAGTCAATTTGCATTTACAACAAGGGGAATTCGAAGAGCATATTTATTTTCCAATCAGACTTTAAGTTTAGTCAGAAATCATGTTAACCTTTTTATTTTAAGTGAAACATCCTGTATATTTTACTAAGTAACAATAAGGTGCAGCTCCCTTTTGTTCAACAACCTTCAACAACGCCATTTAATGGATCCTCTACCACCAATTCACCGGTTTGGGAATGTTTCGTTTAAAAAACTTATAACATTAAGGGCATAGCGAGGGGGTGGTCCATCTTGTTGGAACGAAACACTTACAGGTAATTCCCCATCTCCCTCAATATGAGGAACTACCTGATCACATAAAAGATCTAAAGATCTCTGTTCAGTTAGTGTACCACGAATGAAAGAAGAACCAATAATACAGTTCCTGACAATACCAACCCAAACATTTAATTTCTGCTGTTGTTGTGTACGCGTTTCTAGCATCTTATGAGGGTTATCTATTGACCAATATCGACAATTATGGCGATTAACGGTGCCATTCAAACAAACGTAGCCTCGACCGAAAACATCTCTCACCTCTCTTTCGCAAAATTCAATTCTGCAATCATAATTCCCGTCCATTAATTCTTGCACTAAATGTTGTTTTTACGGATGATATTTTTCGTGCTTTAATATCCTGGCTACTGATCGGCAACTTATCTCATAGTTTAGTGCGAGGAATATAGTAGAAGTTTGTTGTAATTCTTCTAATGCTGTAGCAATATCTTGAGCAATAACTTCATCAGTTGCGAATTTTGGTCGCCCGCTTTTCGGTAAATTTCTAACATTTCCGGTCAAGTTATACCTTCTCATAGTTTTACCAACTACAGTTCATGGTATTGGATGCCGATCTTGATGCAAATTGTTAAATAAATCGCATACTTCTTCATGAGTTCTGACGCGGTCACCAAAACCAATCATCATCAGAACTTCAACACGGTCGTTTTCAGTTAATTGAATGTATACAAAGTTAATTCTGGTTAGAGTTTAAGTCAAGTACTGAATTTTAATTCCATGGCTTATTAAACATAAACATGATTTTAAAATATTACAAATGAAACAGACATGCAATATACACGTCTATAACTGTGTGCATAGACGTACACCTCGTATTCTCCAACATTTACTTCTGCCTAAGACACGTGCTTCTGTCATCTACTATCAGACTTCATCAGTTAGGCTAGTGAAGAAAAGCTTAAAGAATCGCCTCACGAGGTATAGTTAATTTTGTCTTATTAGGTGGCACCATATAATCTAGTGACATCTGACGGACAAAAGAGACTGAAATTTGTAACAAATGCGTAATACGTGCTTAACGTATTGATATACTTAAACATTTTTGGTATATTTAAAATATTAGTTTAATTAAACATCTTTGTCGTTGTTGAATAAAAGGGTACCAAACCTTATTATTGCTGATTTCCCAGTGCAGAGCCCTATTGAAATTCGTAAAAATATACAGAATGTTTCATTTAAAATAAAAAGTTAACATTGTTTCCGGCCAATTTCCGTCTAAACCAGAAGTATGATTCGGGTATAAATATACTTATCGAATCCCCAATTTGCATTTAATTAATTGTGGAAAGTTTTATTCAAATCTAAGTAGCTATATCAAAGACATTCGAATGGATTCATACAATTGCCTAACCCTGTATACAAGTAACGACGAATAAATATTTGAAAAAAACACATAATAAATACACAGTGAAAAGTAAGTTACTTAGTAGATTAATAGTTAATGAATATGTAATTAAAATACTATCTGTATTGAACAATGCAGAGGTTACTGTATAATCCTCCTGGTTTGAAGGACCATATCTTATATCTGGTCAAAGAACCGAATATTGCGTTGTACTCGATTCTCGAAGGACCATATATAATTTTGTGTTTGACCCACCGCTCACGGGGCGTAACTTCAGTAAAAGCTGGTTATTTCTTTTGGTTGGTGGCAGTTAAATTGAAAGTTGGTGTGTTTTTTGAATGTTTTATTTATTTTACAAAAAACACTTAAACTTAATATCATAAGATAATTCTCACAATGTAGTACTTAATGTATGTGTGTAAATAAAGCAGTTTTGTCTGTTTTACACAAACATTGTGTAGTCACATTCTCCTCTAAGGTACTTCAAACAAGTTTGTGTAATTGCAAAAACATATTTATGGACGGAACATTTAAATATGTTGTGCAGTCATTTACCATACAAGGACAATGTAGCGGGCACTATATATATAGTGTTTTGTTTACTCAAAGATAAATTAACTCCTATATAAAAATGTCCATTTGCGGGTGACATTTTTGTCATTTTTGACAGCGATAAAAACCTACATAGCTTTTTATCACCGATAAAAATGCTTCTTCCTCCGATAAAAATGCTTCTTCCTGTTACATATCTAGTAGCCCTGCATCACTTAATTTATTTTGGCAGCTGACAGGTAATAACTATTAAGTATCTTTGAACGTAAAATGTACGAGTCGGTTTGGGGAAATTTCAACAAATATCAAAAGATCAATACCGCAATACACAAGAAATACAAAATCGTCAATATGGAGACAATTTAAAAAGTTTTATTCATGTCGTTAATTTATCTTGCCAAAAAACACTCGAGCTTTTCTTTCAATCGGATAAATTTCTCTTTGTAACGAAATTATTTTGCCAATCAGTAATTTAAAAAAAAAGCTCTTCGGTTTTTACTTATGATAAAACTTCAAAAACTTATAAACATCTAAAATTGTTATCGATTTTGAAATGTTCACACATTAAATGTGACACAATATTAAAATTATCGATTACAAATTTTATATCTCTCAAGCTTGATGACGAAAAATACAAGGGTGAAGACACAGAATACTTAAAGGAAAAAAAATGGTAAATTGAATGGATACTGCCTCGGGTTGCTTTTCTTAGAACCTGAGAACATCGGCAACTGTTTCGTATTTGATATACTGCCAATAGTAGCAGAAAATGATTAACTATAAGTATGTATTTATGGACTATCTAGTCGAAGCTTATATAGAAGAGGATTCTATATAAGCTATATATTCTAATAAAAGTGTTAATTTCTGCCAACCAAATATCTTTGTTTTTAGAATTTTTGCGCCAGTATCTAGCCGAAATCTACAAATATAAAGTGTAAATAAACATAGACAAGTGAATACTTACATAAAAATGTGAAAATTTTCTCGACGAGGAATTCGAACAATATAATAATGAAGAACTGACAACACTGTTTTCTTTTCTCTTTTGTAATTTTATAGATGCCTCTTTTGTAATTAGTTAATAAATTCTTAAATTTTAAATTATTATGGTGCTTATATTCAACATATAACTTCATCTACTTGTTTGTGTCCAATATATGAAAAGTGTCATAACAAAAATGCTTTTTTCATTAGAATTGATATTGAAAATACGTCTATAAATTAATACAAAAGGATTAAATACTGGATGAAACTGTACTTATTCGTAAATATCTAAAAATGTAAACTTAAACTTAATTCTTCACTGTTTGATTGTTGTATAGTGTATGTCTATTGTATACTGAATTATTGTTCAGGATGTATGTTTGTTGTATACTGTATGAATGTATATTGTCTACGTTGTATTCTGAATGAGCGTGTTTGTATGACTCATTGAATTTTGTTTTGTGGTCGAAATTGCCTCTATTTCCACTCCGTTATTTCGTGTCTCCCAGGGTTGTGACGTGTTTGAGTCTGATTTAATCGTGCGTTGTTGTGTTTTTGTGCGGTTCTGTGTTGTGTGTGTAAAGTCTGTGTGTCAGTCGCTTTTTTGCGTTTAAGTAAAATGTGTGGGTTTACTGATCATCATCGCATTTTTTTGCGTTTCAGTTGTGTGTGTATTTAATGTTTATTATTGTAGAGTGTTATTATTGTCTGTGTTTGTGTTACGAAGTATTGTATCTGTTCTTGTGTTGCGTTTGTCGAGTGTAATGTTATTAGCATATTGCCTAAGGCAAGTGCTAATTCGTCAACTGTGTTAAGTGTCGTGCTTTTTTGTCTTTGAGTCCAGGGATAAGTTGTTGGGGGTGGTGCTGGTATGTATTTAGGTTTGGATGTGGTTTTGTTTGGAGGGTTGTTTGGATTGTTAGGACAGTTTATGAATGTGGATAGGTGAGGACCACCGCAGTTTGCACACTTTGGTGGGGTTGTTTTCGTCTTTGTACATAAGTGTGTCGAGTGTTAGTCTCCGCATTTCAAAGTCTGGCATTTATGACATTGTATTATGTCTGTCCGTTTATTTAAGGGTTCTATTTTAATTGCAAGTCCGCAGCAGTCGCGTATGTTATATATGGACTTGTCCTGTCTCGTTAGTTTGATTAGTGCCAGTGGTGCAGGTATGCCGTGTTTACCGTTCATTCTTTTAATTTTGAATGTCGGGTAACCTTGGTCAGTCAAGTCGTCGGTAATGTCAGTGTCTGTGATAAAGGTAGGAATGCCATGCATAACTACCTTTAGTGTCTTTTCGCTTCTTAGTTGAAATGTATAATATTATATGTGTTCTTTGTCGAGTATTTGTTTAAGTGTACGGTAGTCTTCGTCAGTTTTCGGTTCAATGTGTATGCCTGGTTTCACCAGTTTGTTTTCTACAGTGTTAATGTTGTTTGATTTAAGTATGTGTCGTATGTGTGCCCATTTGTCTTTTTCGGTTACTATTATTGGTGCAATTTTGTGTGGTTTTCGTGTTTCAGTTTTTGTGTTATGTGTGATGTTGGTTTTGTCACTTAACCTGGGTGTACTATCTGATGTTGAAGGCTGTGGAGTGAATTCGGAAGTTTCTTCTTCCATTTTTTCCTCGGTTTTGTTTTGGAGGGCGTCGTATGAATTTTTTGTTTCTATTGGTAAAGTTGTTTCGTCTATTTTCGCCTTCTTCGTAAATTTCGGGTATATAAAGTCATCAGCAGTTTTGTTTTCAGTTTGTATCTTGTTCTGTGTTCGGTGGTGTTTTTTTCTTCCTTGAGCGGTTCGGTATTATTTTCTGGTATACTGACTTGTATTTTTGGTTGATTTGGATCTACCATAAATATGTTCGGCGATGTCCGTAAAATTTGTTGGATGTCTCGTTCGTTGAATATTCGGTCAATTATTTCGCGTGTGTCTTCTATTAATTCTTGTGACCAGTTGATAGTGGTGTTGGGATTCAGAATTAATTTCGTTAATGTAACGATTCACCCGGCCATTGCTTCCGGTTTCGCTTGACGATATTTCGTCGTAAGTTCTCTCAGCTGGAATACTGCTCGAACAGAAAATGTGAGCGTGTTGTGTTTTACAAGTCTATATACAATATATCACTACCCCTACCCTTACATAACTAAAATGTATGGATGTGATTCACAACATTGTTGTGGAATTTACCTACATTATTACTTCTTAGAAATTGTATCTACATGCAAACAATACCAAATGTTTCCGATGTCTTAAAGATCTTACTAATAAATAAATATAATAATAAAATAGAATTCTTAATTACGTATTAATAGGGTGTCATAAATCTTCTTAATGTAATTTCATCTGTACCATGCATCAATAATAGATTTTTATGGTACCTACATATTTGGATATCGTGAGCCTATTATGTATATTAAATTAAACAATTAGCGTCTTTAACAAATTACCCTAGGCAATAAAGAAATGGTCTAAATGTATGAAGCTGGTACTACACAGATTAGTAAATGTAAATTCTTGGAATCTAAGCAATTTTGAATATGATAATAAATTACGTTATATCATGGTTTGTTTACACTTTAAAATGGACGTTGAATATTTGTAAAGTATGAAATGTTATTCTTTGATTCTGTTATACTAAATTTACTAATATTTAAAATATATAAATATATACAATATAAGATGCTTCGTTTTATAACGAAACAGTTACTTTTGAATGATTTCGCAATCGGCCATGCGCTTCAGAGTGTATGCTTGAACAAGCACGTGTAGCGACTCGTGGCAGCCAGGAAACAACAGAGTTTTGTCAGAAGAAACTCCGTGGTAGAAGGGCAGTTTTATGTTCTAATTTAAAGTTAACCAATCATATTGAAACTAGTGATGTCTAAGAAGTAATTAAAGGCGCGAGCTAAAAAGTTTTGATGTCAATAAAATTAATATCATTAAAATATTCCTTGCCAAAAATACCTTCAAATGATATCGCAGATGATATAGTTTAGATAAATTTTATAATAGTGATTTAAATGTGGCTATTAATATTATGTCAACCTTATGTCGAAAAAGTAGCTCAATAACAAATAAAATTACTAATGAATTAATACAGATAATTGGAACAGAAATTGTAAGCAGTTAATTAATAACCAAAATTAAAATGACATAAAATTATCAGGAACATGAAAGAGAGAACATGAAATGGTTTTATCGTTCGGTACATATTCTAGGAAGGCATTTAGGACCAGTGCGATACAAAAGAAAGACTTTCTCTTGCCAAAAACGATTATATATGGCAAAAAATGGCTATGATATATACTGATTTTCAAAAACATTTGAACATCCAGAAAGAGTTAACCAATTGCAATGAAATTTCTTATACTCTCTGATAAGAAATGATAACAATATGGACAAAAAAATTTAGGTGGTGTACAATTTCTTAAATTTGTTTGATAAAAAAAATAATGTTTTCAAATTTGCGTATCTGAAAGAAACGCAATATTTCGTAGCGATTTGTTCTCAATTTATTAAGTCATTAAACCTAGGCGCGGAACAATCATTTTTAAAGTGAATTCGAAACAGGGTGCATTGTCGGTACGCGGGAAGTCGGTTGTTCAATAAAATAAATTTTCAACCGCATGGGACGTAGTATGTATGGGAACAGTGTTACAGTATTGGCCCAGGCGGTCTGAAGAAGGACTTCATGACCGTCGTCATAGATCCGGACGACCTCGAGCAACTACAGCACGGGAAGATCATCATTTGAGGATTGCGGTTTTATAAGACAAAGTTTCCACAGCCCGGTCGATTGAAAATGCTTGGTTAGGAGTTCTACAACAAAGAGTCTCTATGGCAACGATAGATCGCAGAATACGCGCTGTTGGGCTTCGTTCCTATAGAGCATTTTGATGTCTCCCACTTACACCTCGACACCAGATCAAGTTGGGATAGTGAATGGAATCATGTTGTGCTTTCTGGTGAGTCACGATTCTGTCTGCGTGTCCACCATGGTCGCAGAAGGGTAAGACAATTTCCTAGAGAACGCATAAATTTACAATTGGCTGTGAAACGGTATACGGCCTTTGTACCAAGGGTGATAGTATGGGCTGCGATAACATACGGTAGCAGGTCACTTCTAGATTTTATTGACAGAAATTTGAATGGAAATATAAAACGTACTGCAGCCTGTTACACTGACTACCTATGAAGGTTAATTCAACCCCTTTTCGCGCTCCCTAGGCTTGTTACCAATCGAACATGTGTGGGATATGATTGGAACTCGACTGGGTAATTTACCGAGCTCCATGATGTTCGTCACCAAATTCAAGAAGACTGGGATGACATTCCCCAGTATACCATAAATAATTTAACTTGAAGCATGCGTCGTAGAGTTATCAAATGCATAAGAAACTGCGGCGGACCCACTCATTATTCAATAACATTGTTAATTTTTAATATTTTAGTTTGAAAATGTAAGTATTTCTTAATTTTGATTAACAAACGTTAGGTACAAATTTTATTAAAATTGATCAACTGCTACTGGCTGTTCGGATTTTTCGAAAGTCGGTATATTTGTAAATAATATAATTTAAAAATTAAATTAAAATCATTCTAAATATATGCGAAGTGTAACAATGACATTTTCTTATACAAAAAGGTTTAAGTATATCAATACGTTATGCACGTATTACGCATTTGTTACAAATGAAACAGACATGCAATATACATATCTGTAACTGTACACATGGACAATACACGATAAAATACGTATGTAGATGTAGTCCATTAACAACCAGCCAGATGGCGGTAAATATACAAAAAGGTTTTGTTTAAGTATGACAATACGTTAAGCACATATAAAGCGTTTGTACAATATGAAACAAACATGTACATAATTTACATATCTATAACTATGCACATGGACAATACACCTCGTATTTTCAGCATTTACTTCTGCTTAAGACATGTGTTTCTGCCATCTATAGGCGTCATCAGTCAAGCTAGTGAAGCAATGTAATACAAATGATACAAATCTTTTTAAGAACAGATTTGTATCTGTATATACATTTACGCTGAAATCGCCTACAAGATATAGCAAATTTCGTCATATAAGGTGGTACTATTTAATAGGTGACATCTGGCGGACGAAAGAGACTATGCCGAAAAAGGCGACCTTTCGCTTGACCAGCTATGCTGGTACATAAGCGAAAAAATACGTATAAGTCTAGTCCATTAACACGAGCCAGATGGCGGTAAATATACAAAAAGGTTTAAGTATATCAATACGTATTACGCATTTGTTACAAATGAAACAGACATGCAATATAGATGTCTGTAACTGTACACATGAACAATACACCTCGTATTTTCAGCATTTACTTCTGCTTAAGACACGTGTTTCTGCCATCTATAGGCGTCATCAGTCAAGCTAGTGAAGCAATGTAATACAAATGATACAAATCTTTTTAAGACTTATAGGACGAAATTTGCTATATCTTGTAGGCGATTTCAGCGTAAATGTATATACAGATACAAATCTGTTCTTAAAAAGATTTGTATCATTTGCATTACATTGCTTTACTAGCTTGACTGATGGCGCCTATAGATGGCAGAAACACGTGTCTTAAGCAGAAGTAAATGCTGAAAATACGAGGTGTATTGTCCATGTGTACAGTTACAGATATGTATATTGCATGTCTGTTTCATTTGTAACAAATGCGTAATACGTGCATAACGTATTGATATACTTAAACCTTTTTGTATATTTACCGCCATCTGGCTCGTGTTAATGGACTACACTTATACGTATTTTTTCGCTTATGTACCAGCACAGCTGGTCAAGCGAAAGGCCGCCTTTTTCGGCATAGTCTCTTTCGTCCGTCAGATGTCACTTAATAAATAGTTCCAACTTATAGGACGAAATTTGCTATATCTTGTAGGCGATTCCAGCATAAATGTATATACACATACAAATCTGTTCTTAAAAATATTTGTATCATTTGTATTACATTGCTTCACTAGCTTGACTGATAACGCCTATAGATGGCAGAAACACGTGTCTTAAGCAGAAGTAAATGCTGAAAATATGACGTGTATTGTCAATGTGTACAGTTACAGATATGTATATTGCATGACTGTTTCATTTGTAACAAATGCGTAATACGTGCATAACGTATTGATATACTTAAACCTTTTTGTATATTTACCGCCATCTGGCTCGTGTTAGTGAACTACACTTATACGTATTTTTTCGCTTAAGTACCAGCATAGCTGGTCAAGCGAAAGGTCGCCTTTTTCGGCATAGTCTCTTTCGTCCGTCAGATGTCACTTATTAAATAGTGCGTCACCTTATAGGACGAAATTTACTATATCTTGTAGGCGATTTCAGCGTAAATGTATATACAGATACAAATCTGTTCTTAAAAGGATTTGTTTCACTTGTATTACATTGCTTCACTAGCTTGACTGATGACGCCTATAGTTGGCAGAAACGCGTGTCTTAAGCAGAAGTAAATGCTGAAAATACGAGGTGTATTGTCCATGTGTAGAATTACAGATATGTATATTGCATGTCTGTTTCATTTGTAATGACATTTTCCTTTGAAAATATGCGCGTATAATTTTAGGTCGCCTTCGTGACATTATTATTTCTAAATTTTGAAACTTTCGAAAGGGCCGTATACACAATAATTATTAGAATAACGACAAAATTCCTATAAATAAGTAATCGCTGCCCAAAAGCATTGCAATAACAATAGCGTTCTTGAAGTGAAACATTTTCAATTTCATGGGATAGGCCATTGTTCGTTAGCGAGGGATCCCTGCGGTTCGTGTGGGGAATATTAAAAACATTTATCTTGAGCCGTCCGATGTAGAAACCTTTTAAGTTTCAATTGCGACAGTAGTTCTAAAGCCCTTGAGTTATTGAACGTGCTCGCAAAAGCGTATGTGAACTTTTAGTTTATTTATTTCCAAAGTTCTAGAAATTATTTTATACGGAGTAACGAGGATCATGGAGATAAATTGGTATTTTTATTTTTAATTCCTTACTGAAAATATAAATAAGGATGAAATACGACAATGAAATACAATACCATTTTTTTTTATAAATTCGATAGGATTTATAAAAAATGGTATAATGAATTGAAGGACAAGACATGATTACAAAAGCATAATTCTATTTACATTTCATTCTATATTCTATATTGTACGAGGGAAAGTCAGTAATTAGGTCACAAAAAGTTATTATAAAAATAATTAGAGAAATAGTTAGCCAAAAACAAGTTTTATTTATCAACAAAGTCTCTATCTACATTAATACACTTATCCCATCGCTTTATCAATGCCCCAATGCCTGCTGCATAAAAATGTTTGGGCTGGCGTCTGAACCACGTGCGTACCTCTTGTTGAACATCGTTGTCACCCTCGAAATGTTTGCCGCCAAGATGCTTTTTGAGTGGACCGAACAGATGATAGTCGCTTGGGGCCAGGTCGGGACTGTAAGCCGGATGTTCAAGAAGTTCCCACCCTAATTGCGCAATTCTCGCCTGGGTCAAGTGGGCCGAATGGGGCCTGGCATTATCGTGATGCAGCAATAACGAAGCAACAACAAAGCTCTACAGTATGATTCAGCAGTCACGTTCTCTTTTTTGTTCTGGAAATGGGCTAGGAGCACTCCCTGAGAATCCCAGAACACGGTAAGCATAACCTTACCGGCTGAGGGCACAATCTTAAATTTCTTTGTTGACGGCAAAGAAGGATGTTTCCATTGCATTGAAGCACGCTTTGTTTCTGGTTGGTAGTGGTGCACCCATGACTCATCACCAGTAACAATCCTGTTAAGCATGTTCCCCCTTTCCACTGTGTATCGAGAGAGGTGTTGCAAGGACAAGCTCATTCGAATTCTTCCGTGTTCCTCGGTCAGTTGTCTAGGTACCCACAGTGCGCAAACTTTTCGGAAATTCAAACGATCGTGCATCAGTTCGTAGGCTAAACCATGAGAACACCATATTGCAGTTGCTATACTGTCTATTGTTACCCGCCTGTCAGTTCGAATCATCTCTTCCACCCGTCAAAGTGTTGCACCTGTCGAAATCTGAACAGGGCGGCCACTTCGCTGATCGTCAACAACTTTTGAGCTTCCTTGAGAGAATTTCTCGACCCAGTTATATACGGCTTTACGCGACAAACACTTTTCACCGTAAACAGGAGACGTTTCCTTATGAATATCTTTTGCAGAAAGTCCTTTTGCCCAGAAAAAGCGCACAATAGCACGTTGCTCTTCCACAGTACAATATTCGAGCACGGTCGCCATTTTAACACTGCCTGTGTTCGCGCACACCAACTGTCACTTGAGAATTATAAAGCTGGATTGAGGTGACACCTATTGACAAAAATGGAAACAACTCACTCCTATTTTCGGCTTTCCTACAGCAGTTTGTGACTTATTTAATGACTTTCCTCGTATTAGGAATAATAAATATATTTGATAAATCGTATGCATATCGTAATGCATGTAATGCGATGGTGATCTAATTGATGACGTCATCGGCTGTGTATGTCAGCACGTCTTAGGCTTTTCCCGAATAGACTAGAAAGGAAGAGTCACGAAAAACTCCCAGGCCTATGTAAGCAGTCAAGAGAAGCATGACTCATTCAGCCAGCAATAGTCGTGTATTTAATATATGAAGAGTATAACTTCTAATTACAGACCAGATACCATATTAAGCAACATTGCCTAAGTTTTCGAATCTTTAATTTATGAACAAATAGTGTCTGAGGCACGTCATCTGCTGTCTCCTTACCAACATGGTTTTGTTGCAAGGGCGTTCTACCACCACTAATTTGGTAGAAATAATGCAATCTATAACCAAAGCTATCGATGATCGCCTTCAGGTCGATGTACTATATACGGATTTCGCCAAAGCTTTCGATTCCATCGATCACTCAATACTAATATCTAAATTAGATGTCTTTGGTTTCTCTCCTTTGTTGGTGCACCTCATTTCTTCTTACTTAGCTTCTCGCTAATGTTACGCCTGCTTCAATAGTTTCCACTCTCTACGTTTCCATCCAACATCCGGTGTACCACAAGGCTCTAATTTACTTTTAATATATTTCTTAATAATTTGCTTTATTCACTGGATTGTAGATTTTTAGCTTACGCGGATGACTTAAAGCTCTATATGAAAGTTACGAACATTGAAGATTGTTATGAGCTTGACAACAACTTGAAATTGGTGCACAATTGATGTAATTAAAAATAACATCTCTCTGAACATTGACAAGTGTACCATTGCGACATATTCAAGAATTGCGAATCCATATCATTTTCCATAAAGTGTAAACCAAATGATAATACCTCGTAGATCTGAGGTTAAGGACTTAGGGATTTTATTTGATGTTTCGCTTCAATTTACCGCTCCTATCTTCTCTGTGTGTAACGCGGCTTCAAAGTCTTTGGGCTTCCTGATACGAACTTGTCGTGACTTTAGTAATCCGTCGACTCTAAAATGTCTCTTCTATGTTTATGTGCAGTGTGCTCGTGTATGGTGCAGTTGTGTGGTATCCATACTACGTCTACCAACAAATCGCTTTGGAGAGAATTCAGAGACGTTTCCTTAAATACCTCACCTTCAGGTACGATGGAATTTATCCAATGCGTGGGACAGATTATGGCGCTTTGCTCAATAGACATGGTTTTCGCTCTCTAACTGGTAGAAGGAAAGAAGCAAGTGACACTTATCTTTTGAAACTGGTCAACAACTCCATGGATGCATTTGGTCATTTGTCTCAGGTTGATTTTCTTGTGCCGGCTTACCGTACACGCTCGTGTGCCTCGTTTTTATTGCCAACGGCCAGATCTAATGTTTTAAAGAATGCACCTCTGGTACACATGATGCGGAATTGCAACACCTTGGATCTGGACCCATTCTGCAGTTAGCATTGTTCTCTTTTACACTTACTTTTCTATGTTAAGGCTGTTTTCATAACATAAATTTTAATTTTTATATAAGCATATTTTGTATTAATTTAGAATTTTCTTTTTTAGTGTTTTGCTAATTCTTCGTTTTTAATTTTTTTTAATTTTTATTTATGTATATATAGGTATACTATTGTAGATAGCAACCGTTTATATGTATCGTAATTATTATCCTGTAAATGGCTTGCTGTTGAATAATAAACGATATTATTATTATTATTATTATTATAACTTCTATAAGGTCTAAATGCCACATTATGTGGTTTTATGATTTTTAATTTAAAACGGTCTATGTGCGATCGCCAATGTTTCTGTAAATTCGCTAAGCGCCAAGGCAATGTTATTGCTTTCAACTTTGCTAGATAGATGGCGCAATCTGTATGTGCCAGATACTTTTGAAATTGAAACGATCCAAGTGCCAATGTGTTGTCGGTCTGAAATTGTATTTTATATGTGCATTTTGTTTATCATGCAGCAAGAAAATATAAGTAAAAGATGCCCTAGGGGCTTTGAATGTGTAGTGAGCGAACGTAAAGGGCTTAAAATAAGTGGTACCGAATATAAAAACTGCAAAGGAAACGCAGTTCCAGACAAAGAACCGTTTTCACGTAATGTAAGTACACTTTTATTATAGTACCGTTTGCAAGATTCTAACCTATATTGTTTTACAGGTAATATGTAATTTGCAAATGACAATGCAAAAACCTTGCATATGAATAGAAGCTTAGCCTGTTTTGTTCATTCTACAAAATTACCGATGAAGCCAAACGAAGCACATATTTACTTGGTTTAGTACAGGTGACAGAAATAGTCCGTAGGCGCCATGGATCGTACACCGACCTCAGTAAAAGCTGCCGTCAAGCAACTATCTCTAATATGGTTCCTGATGAAAAAGAAAAGCCTTTAGAAGTGCGTCGTAGGGTATATTCCGAGATTTTTTCCGTTTCTCAGCATAAAGTACAAGGTTTGACAGAAAGGAAGGAAGCAGGCGAAAATGTGTTAATAGATTTCAGAGGGAAACCAAATCGCTCTACGAAATTTACTGAAGAAATTGTTCATAGATGCAGCACACATAAACGAATTTCCACGTGCAGAAAACCACTACAGCCGAGAAAAATCGAAGAAAGAATGTTTGAGTCAAGACTTAAACATACACTGGCTAATTGTAGCATTTAAGGAGTGATATGCAGATATTTCTGTTAACTACCGATTTTATGTTGTTGGTTTAAAAATCATTTTCCGCATTTAAAGTTTGGCAAAGCCAGGTCGGCACGTGTTCTACATGTGTCTACATCTCCTTAACAATAACATGAAAACAGATTTAGCGATTCTGCCCTTTCAGCTAAATTAAATTTGCATCTCCGAAAAGCAGAAAGTGCAAGAAAAGCCATGCAGGAGGATAGTATGGACTCGCAATGATCCAACAGCAATAATTTAGTTTTATCTATGGATTAAGAATAAGTTATCTCCGTACCAACACTTACGCATTCAGAAATGTATTACAGCAGACAGTTGTCTTGCTATAGCTTTGACATTTATTGTACTAATAATAGTAAGGCAACAATGTTTTTATGGAATGAAACGCTGCCAGGCAGAGGTGATAATGAGATAGGTTTTGCGCTTTTGAAATTTTTACTTTCTTATAATTTGACTTCTTTTGTTAAGCTCACGTTATCGAGTATGTTTAACATTGGGAGCTTACGATGCTCCGTTAGGAGCCTACTATACTACTACTATCATATTAACAGACTCTCTGTCTCTTTTCAGTAGATATGTTGTAAATGTGGGCGAATATTAACTACGTAACTGTATTGTCTGTCATCGGGATGGGGAATTCTGACACCTTGCTCTAGATCTAAATTCAGCTCACTTTTTCTTGGCCGTTTTATTGTTTTTGCAAAACCATTCGACGCAAAACCTTCGTGCCCAAGGATTCAGAAAAATGTAATTTTTTTGTGAGTACTGAACTCATTTAGGGCACAAACACAATCTCATTCAAGTTAAGATTTGAATTGCAGTGAATCCAGCGCCTTTAACAGTTTGTTTGTGAGAGCAAACTCTTTCTTTGAGTCCATATTCATTATTAGAGCTTGGCGGTCGGATAAAAGTTTACACAGAAAATAAATGGTAAGAAATGAATTATGAAGCGTGTTCAAATACTTACCGTACTAAGAGTCTTGCGTGGAATCACAAAGTGTATAATATCTTTTAAATATTTCAATCATTAGATATGTTTCCACAATTATTTCAGTTTAAAATAATCTTTGAAACAACTTAAGGCTTTAGACGCACCTTCACAAATTTGTCTTAATATGAGATAATCGGAATCTTTCCTCAAACAATTTCAAATTTTTGTATTAGACACTAATTTTTTTCATATATTACAGTGCACAGCTGTGCGCGAACATCATCCACAATTTGAGGAGAATCCTC
This sequence comes from Melolontha melolontha, assembly GCA_935421215.2. NCBI lineage: Eukaryota > Metazoa > Arthropoda > Insecta > Coleoptera > Scarabaeidae > Melolontha > Melolontha melolontha. The sequence goes on from OW285239.1 coordinate 133,479,166, forward strand.
TAAGGACATCGAAATATTTTGTAATTTTTCTATTCCTTCACAGTAATTGTAGTGAATAGTTTGTAAATCACTTTTAACTCGAGTCTAGGTCCGTCATTTTTGCTATAGAGTTTGTAGCAGTGTCTGACATTGGTCGTTTTCGCGATGTATGTAACTGCGACATTTTTAAAACAGACGTATAATTATGAAATAGTACTTACGGCAACATATATGTAATACTGAAAATATTACCGCTGGTGCGCCACCACAATTATTATTTTTAAACCTATAACACTGCCTGTTGGCGATATTTGCCAGGTCTAATTCATTATCGTATTTCGTTATCGCGTAAGTTGCAATTCAAAACTAATTTGCATTGAACTAATTCTCAACTTCTGCCTTAATGTTTCCTTTCTTTGTTGTAATAATGCAAGACATAAAAACAGCTTCATCGTTTTGTATATTCAGGCGTGTATAAAGCTTTCTAGAGTAAGACAAAATGATTGTTTATGGTCGAAATAGGATTCATTCAACTATGAAGTATTGCTATTAACTCCAAATAATCCTGCTTTATTTAGAGATAAAAAATATCTTGTGTAGAACAAAGCCTTTGAAAAATTCAAGAAAACTAATTTAAAACAAGTTAAACCAATTGCGATAACTAAACCAGGTCATGTATTTACAAACCATCTCTTTCGACAATACGGCCTCGGTGAGTTATGATCTTTCACCACATTGTATTTATCTTGTAACCAGGTCACTAGGCTAAGGGGACACACTCTAATATATAACGAGACACTCAGAGGTCTCGACAGTCAGAGACAGACAGAGTCACAGTCAGAGTCAGAGTGTTACTGCAAGACTAGTGCCTCTTTATTACAATGTAGTGTTTGTTATTGTTATCATTGTTATTATCTTTATTAAATTATATGTCGTTATTTAATCATTGTCCCGTCTATTATTTATCATGCTGGTAAACCTCCGGTGTAAAGGCAACAATGTGACCTCCGGGCCAGGTGACATTACATGGCGATCATACCTTTAGTTAGATGATCAGATATTACATGGTGATTCTGCCATCCCATCATCTGACATTACACAATACCTGAAGTTTTCTTTATTATAAACTGCTAATAATAGTCTAAACCTTACTTGATTCATTAATTATTTACGGGGGGGGGGGGGGGGGGGGGGTTGATATCTAGTTAGCCTAGGCCATTTTCCTTGAACAAAACAAAATCTTGTTATAATGACAAGAAATAATGACATTTTGAAAACGTCACAGTAAATTTTGAAAGAAAGCATGTCGAATGCAACTGTGAAAACTGTTAAATTGGAGTATCGAGGCATCATTAAATACTTGTATTTGTAGAAGTTAAGCAGTAAGGAAGTTTACAAAGATATGCTTAACACAGTTGGTAAATCAATGCCTATTATATGCGACTGCCAAGAATTGGATTACGCCATTTGAAAGAGGAAAACTTCCCGTTGAAGATGAGAAGCGACCAGGATGACCGACTTCGGTGTCAACCTACGAAAATATTGAGGCAGTTCATTACGTGATATTATCACCGTCGAATTGGGCTGATACATATAGGCTGAGGCACTAAAGATTTCATATGAACGCGTCCATCATATAGTTGACGTCGGTTTAGATACGAAAAAAAATCTCTGCAAAATGGATTCCTAAATGCTTGAACGCCGAACACAAACGAGCACTGTCAATCTCTGCCCGTTTTAAACGAGATCTAGATTTTTTGAACCATCTTGTGACTATGAATGAAACATGTGTCCATTTTTATGACCCAGAAACAAAACAGCAATGGATGGAGTGGAAACATCATGGTTCTCCAAGGCCTAAGATGTTTCGAGTTCAAAAATTCGCTGGAAAAATTGTAGTGGTATTTACAATAAAAGAATTTTTGAAACTAGAAGTTAATTACTTATTTCTTAGTGTTCATTTATTACTTTAAAAAAAATTGTTTTTTAAACTGTCGTCTTTTTTTTAAATTGGGTTTGTGGATTCTGTGACTCTTTGTAATATAATGTTTTAATTTTTAATTTGGTTTATGAATTATATTCTTATTTTTGTATTAATGATTTGATATTTACGAAATTTTCATTACCTCTTCTTCTTAGTTCTTGAATACCTTTTTGGAATTTGATGTTATTAGTATTGATCTTTATTGTAAATTTGTTTTATAAGTTGGTAAAAAAATTGTAGACAAGGAAGAAACAGAGAAGCAGAAGGCAGTAGATTCGTAAGTTACTAGCTGGCTCTCGAATCTCCTATGCAGAGAGATGAAGGACGGTTCAGATTCGATAATGATACTAATTTATTTTCCCCAAAAGACTAATCTAAATAGGAAAACAAAACATTGACTATGTGACAACACAACTTTACATAAATGGATTAATTGATTCCCTAAAAACATCGTTAAATAAATCATTTGCGTTTCTTCACGAATACACCAATGGAGACCTGCACAATATATTAGTCCTTTATATCGCGTGAGTTCATGTTTATACTCAATTGATGCAACAAACTTAGGTTCATTTAGAAAGATGGAAAAGCATGAGTTTAGTGTGATGATTAAACACTTTTATTTAAAAAGTTTAACACCGACAGAGATCAAAACCGAGTTGGACGAAGTTCATAGCACATCTGCTCCTGTGTTTGCGACTGTTTACAATTGGGTAAACCAACATCGTTCGGAACGTACCGTGGAAATGACTTCCTCCGAAATTATTGGCAAAATACAAGATATGGATTTGAGTGATCGACGAATCAAAGTGCGTGAAATAGTTGAGGCCGTAGACATATCACAAGCTATCAGCAAGATGGGTGCCGTGTTTGCTCTCAGTGGATAATAAACGCAATCGTGTGATCGAATCGGAGGCTGATTTGGCACTTTTCCGTCGCAATCCTGATGAGTTTCTACTTCACTGCAAGACTGTGAACGAAATATGGATTCACAACTATACTCCAAAAACAAAGCAATAGGCGAAACAGTGAGTTCTTAAAGGCAATCCGTCTCCGAAAAGGGAAAAGCGGTGAAGTCAGCCAACATGGTGATGGCCAGTATGTTTTGGAATGCCCGCGGAATCATCTACATCGATTAATTGAAAAATGGACATACGATAAAGGAAGAGCATTATGCAACGTTATTGCACGGGTAGAGCGAAGAAATCAAGGAGAAACGTTCTCATTTGGTAAAGAAAAAAATCTCTTCCACCAAGATACGAGGGTAAGTTGAAAAATTCTCGGCCTGACAATTAAAGATTGCGATTTCCAGTTAAAAAATGATTTTATTTTTATACATAATCTTCCTTGACTTCGACACAGTTGGTCCAGGGTTTCTCCAACATCAGTATTCCTTCCCGGAAGTTAGAGTCTGGAAGGCTCTGAAAATATCCATCTACGGCCCTCTCAACTTCTTCATTGGACGCGAAGCGCTTCCCATAAACAAATTTCTTCAAGTTTGGGAACAGATGGAAGTCTAGGGGTGTCAAATCAGTAGAATAAGTGGGACGACCGAGCAAATAATACCCCAAATCCCACAGTTTTCCCATTGCCGACGCACTTTTGTGAGCAGGTGCGTTGTCCTGGTGAAATATGATTTTTTCTTCTTCAAGCCAGGCCTCTTCTAACAAAATTTTGCATACAGCTGGTTAAGAAGATTGGAGTAATATTCGCCTGTAATTGTTCTGACTTCTTCAAGGTAATCAATTAATAGGATCCCTTTCGCATCCCAAAATACACTTGGCAATGACCTTTCCAGCTGATGCATCGACTTCGCTTTCTTTGGCGCTGAACCACCGATTTCCACCCACTGCTTAGACTTCTGTTTCGTTTCTGGCGTGTAGTGGTGAACCCATGTCTCATCCATGGGTTATCTTCGAGAGACGTACGACCACGTTTAAAATACGCTGCCCACTTTTTAGCGATTGACATTGAAGGAGCGGTGTCCCCGTAAATTATTGTCAACTTCGGATGAATTTCCTTAGGGGTTAATTCATCCAAAACGAAGAATTTTATGACCGCACGATATTCAAGTTTATCCATTTTAACGAAAAACACGCAAGACGTCTACTGCGAAAATTCGTGTAAACAAACTACTTAACAGAACAAGTTGAAAGTTGTCATACGAACTAATGACAGGTACACCCAGACAGGAATCATAAATTTTTGTTGATTGGAACGCCATCTCTGTTTCAGGCCGAGAATTTTTCACCTTGCCCTCGTAATGCGCAGGAGCACACTTGCGCAGTTTCGATAGCGAAAATCAACGAATTAAAGTTCAAATTATTACAACGTCCACCGTATTCGCCAGGTTTGACCACCAGTGACTTGTTTTTATTCCCAAACTTGAAAAAATATCTCTGCGGAAAACGAGCAGGTCATCGCCCAAACAGTTACCTATTTTGAGGACCTTCCGAAATCCTACTCTTGCTTCAATTTTTTGGGATAACCCTGGAATAATTATGATCGACTACCCAAAAAAGGGTCAGACCATCACTGGAGATTTTTATTCAAAAATTACTAACCACCCTGAGAGAGGAAATAAAGGAAACAGGACGTGGCATGTTAGCGAAAGATGCGTTGTTTTTGCAGGACAATACTCCTGCACACAAATTGCGCATTACCATGAATACAATTCGGGATATAAAGTCCCAACTTTAAATTGTTTCAATAGTAAACTAACAATATATCAACATCCCCTCAAATTATTATTTAGAACAAAATAACTACGGTCTGCATTCGCGCTTTCTATATTTGCACAATGTAGGGGTCATGACAGTGTGGAATATAATGTTTGTTTAGGATTCAGAATTCTTCGTTCCACTCGAAATTGTTTCGGGCTTGTTCAAATATTTCTAATTAATTAATTTCCGGTTTGTATTCAACCGTTGCGAGAAATACTGGATATAAATATATGCAACTGCATTTACATATTTACACTATACACAATTTGCATTTACTGATTGCGGTTAGGATTAGGTACGTAATTTAAATCACAAGAAATCATCCCAAATTTAAGAGTATCATGCATTATTTTTACTTGACCTTTTAGTACGTTTCGTCATATCAATCAAGTTGAAAGTATTAAGTAAAAATATGAATTCAATAAATCCAAAAGTTAATGATTATAATAATTAAACCTATTATATTATATCTAAATATACTCCTGACTTAACTGTAGAATTGAAGGAATATAATTTCGATCGTTTCCGTACTCAGTAAACTCCATCTACCTATACAGGGTATCTTTGAACTAAAAGACAACATGCAAAATGGAAAGACTAAATTATGTAGAATATATACCCAAAATATCTTCCCAAAATTCCCTCCCATAAGCGAGAAAAGAAATGGCAAAGATATTTAAAAAAAAATTGTAACGCTACTGTGCGACCAACTATCGATATTATAAAGAGTATCAGAGACGATTTCTCTTAAATGTGACAGACAATAACAAAAAGAATGCTTTTATTGTCCATATCGCTTTAAGTATCCTCTCCGATTCAGTTAGTTCTCGATCGTCTATTACATCGATTAAAGATAGACTGTTAACATGTGTGCCCGTAGAGCACACATGTTACTTTTGTTTAATACATCTATAAAAAATGCATCGAACCCTTAATATACAAAGCTGTCTACACAAAGTTTTGTAAACATAAACATAATGTTTTATGCAACTTGTTCTTTAATATATAAGTGTCCCATTAAGAACGCAATATCTAATTTTGTAATATAATGCATTATATATTCAAAAAGTGTAAAAATTTTTATTTCAGTATAAAGTACACACACTGCGATTAAGCGTGGAACACAATATCGAAAAATGTCCCCTGCGATTCTGCTGGCACGCTCTTGCTCTTTTTACGAAATTCTCGATGATTTTTGCACATAACTGTAATACGATTTCGCCAATAACACGTCTGTTCTCCGTCTTCAGCTCAGGAATTCTTCGTGGATTATTGGCATATACACGAGATTTCACGTCCTCGCATGGAGTCAAATCGTACGAGCGCGCGGGCCAATTCCGGTCGCCATTGCGTGAAATGATTCGTCCAAGAAATTTTTCACGCAACAAATCCATTGTTTCGCTCGCCGTGTGACAGGTTGTCCCGTCTTGTTCACACCCAGAAAGGGACGCAAGCTGCCCGCAGCAAACAACACAGAAGTTCACACCCAGAAAGACACACATGCTGCCAGCAGCGGACAACACACAAGTTCAAACCAAGAAAGAGGCACGAGCGGCCAGCAGCAAACAACATACAAGTTCACACCCAGAGTTAAGTATTTTTTCAAATTTGAATGAAATAATGGCAACATATGAACATAGCACGCATACACACATATACATACACACACACATACACCCACACAAAGCATGCGGTAAAGACGAAGTAGATTAACCCTGCAGAAGCCACCATTTTTGTAGATTTGATATTAGCGGCTGCCGGTTTTTTCTCCTTGTTACAGCTACCGCCGTTAGTGCGAGCCCGGCGCGGGGACGAATGGGTCGGGATCCCGGACGAGACAGGGACCAGAAGGGATTAAAAATGTATATAGCAAAAGAAATATTTAAGGAGCAGTCTACTTCTGCAGGTTAGGAGCGCAATTGTAAATAATTAAGCAGGACGCGAACTAGGTCCGTAATAGCTTAGTTGTAATATTAGTTATATTAAGTTATTTAGTTGTATCAGTAAAGCACAGAGTTTAGGATTCGGTGTAGCGCCACTAGACGGAGCACCGGAATTTAGGATAATGTCATGTACCATGTGTTATCTTAAGTTAAGTAAATAAAGTGTCCCGTCTTGTTGAAACTTCATTCCTTTGATATCCATTCCATCCAACAGTGGCCACAGAAACTCCCTCAACATGTTGCGATAGTGTACGCCATTCACTGTTACTGCTTGTTCAGCACCATTTTCGTACGGCCCTATTATTCCGCCAGCCCAGAATTCACACCAGACAGTAACTCATTCTGCATGCAATGGCTTTCCATGAATTACTCGAGGATTCTCCTCGTCCAAAATCCGACAATTTTGAGTGTTCACGTACCCATTAAGTTGAAAATGCGCCTCATCGCTAAAGATGATTACCTTAAAAATCTTCGTCCTCTTGTTGATTTTCCAACACCCATTTAACAAATTCTCGATGCTGCCCATGGTCTGCTGGCTTGAGTTCTTGTAACAACTGCATCTTGTACGCGTGCACATGCAGATCTTTAGTGAGTATTCGGTGCAGGGTGCTTCTCTAAATGTTTAACTGTTGAGAACAACGACGAACCGATATTTTTGGATTTTCGGTAACGCTTTCACGCACAATTGCAATATTCTCGAGAGATCGGGTGGTATGACAACGTACGGCTACTTTTCTGTTAATAGTCGACCCAGTTTCCTAAAATTTCTTAATTAATCTTTGAACTGTTGACAGATTTGGTGCATTTCGTCGACCAAAAATTCCAGGAAGTCTGCGAACTGTTTCCGCATAACATTTTCCATACTTATAATGTGTTTTCACAACAATAACGTGTAGTTCCGACGTATAATGCTCCATGACTACTAATCGTAACAATGACAAATGAAGGATGTTATAGTTTCAGTGCCGCCAACCTAACTAAACGAACGTAGGGCACATTTTAAATCTTGCACTCTTAATGGGGCACTCCTTACAATTAAAATAGTTCATCAGTAATTAATGTTAATTAAAACACTCCAATCAACGATACCTTTTATCTCAAATTCCATATGGACTTCGAGGCATGTAACTCGTTTTCTGTGCGAAGCTTTCAAGCTTTGTAAATCCTATTCCAAGAAAAGATTTGTTCATCCTCTAGATATAATTTTTATATTTAAGTTTCGTTTCATTTGTTTTGGTATAATATTGTAAAGTTTGTCTTTTCGGGTTCTTAAATAAAACTAACAATAAATTTAGACACACACTATATTAATAATAAAATGAATAACAATATAAAACTAACTATTAACAACAATAAGCACATTTATATATTTATATTTATGTAACTATATTTATGTTTACTCCGCGCAACTCAGGTATTGAATGTCGCCATCCCTTCTTCTAAAGCTTTTATATCGTGGCTTATATGTTCTCGACGCATGGGGAACACTCCAGAGAATTCCGGATCAGTATGACGCGCTACGCGTCGTAGGATGAGTCATCACATTATGATGTAAATAAACTGAAACCACCTTATAATGTACATAATATATTTAACCTACTACATAAGATCTCATCTTGCAATGAATTTTTTTATATGAAAACGATCTCTTGCTAAAAAAATCGGTTCCCTAAGTGACACAACATAAACAATTTCAAACTCTTTTTAACGTGTTTAAAAATAAATTAGAAGTTATCTCGATTTCCACATTCTATGCTACGATTTATACTATTTTAAAATTAACAAATATAGGGTCTAAATTTTAATAGTGGCCTTGAGCTGTTGAAAAGTTATAACAGTACGGGTCAAAACCGAAGACCTTTTACATCCGCACTGTACTGTATAGAGAGTGGTTGGTTTTTCATTGTACACTCAATATTTTCGTTGAGAGTATCATATTTAAAACAAATCGAAACATATCCGGTACTATTTTTTGCCCTCTTTCCGATTCTGTGAAACAAAGTACTACCACTCCAAAAACAAAAGATGATCTAATGATTTTTTTAAATTGAACATCCTGTATACTATTGGATATTTAGCTAGCTTATTCAATTCTGAATACAGTATAATTTTCTTTTTCGTTGGGCAATGAATAACGCCATCATAATAACAATAAAATGAAATACATAAGTAGGATACATGTATTGGTTAAAGAACAATAGAAAAACAATTATACAATAAAGCAAAAATACTATTGAAGAAATTGTTCAAAATGTACACCATTTTTGTTTCGGTAAAATGCAATAGACCTTATTTTTTATAAATTACAGACAAAAAATCTAATATTAAAAGGTAAGGCGACCTCGGAGGCCATAAATTCGCAATCCACCTATTTTCAAATTCTAATTTTAGAAAATTTGTTACGTTATGCCACGCCATGTTGGTCATTCGTCTCCGGATAGCTTAAGGCGGATGGCCTATATATTCCTGAAATTCAGTTTCAAGAAAGTTTAAATATCGGTGTTGATTAAGTGTGCCGTTATAAAAATAGGGTCCCAATAACTGATCCCCTATCACTCCTATTCAGACATTTATAGAAAAACGTATTGGACATCGAGTTTGCCGGATCCTACGAGGATTCACATCATCTAGGGCTTACAATACCGGGATTCCGGGATCTCGAATACCGGAATCCCGGACGATTTTTGTCCGTTATTAAAAACCGGTATTTATGTAAAAATACCGGTATTTTGGTATTACATTAGTTGATAAAAATTAAATTTATGCACAATATAAATCTAATTTAAAATAATATTAATTAATTACAAGAAATTTTTTTTTAAGATAAACAAACAATTTCATTGTATTAAAATCTATATCAGGCACATTTATTGCATTATTACTTATTATTTATTATTACACATACCGAGCCGACTGCCGAGTATGGCACCATCGAGTAGCGGCGGTGTCGGCAATATAAAGTGATTGTTTATGTTTTACGTCTACTACCCAATGAATAGGTCTCGTTTATACAAATACATAAAGTGTGTAACACAAAAATTATTAAATAGTTTAGATTAGATTGTTTAATTTTGCAAATCAGCTGTAGTGTTTACAAGTAAAAATTATATTTTATATTTTCAATTTTATTTTTCATTCCGTTGTGTCTTGTGGTGTGTAGATTATGTGCACTTGTTTTCTGGTTTTATTTCTAATAATTGAAAATTATATAACGGTATTTAAATTCTGATTAATCCATATGAATTATATGATACGGTAAGTTTATATTTGTATTAATGTAAGTTAGAGTGTAATTAATTTACAAATATTAAAATTAATAGGCATAAACTGCTATACCCCCTGAAAGATGAATACATTTACGGAGCACCGAAAAGGACAGGACGAAACTTCAGTTTGGAATCATTTTTTGATTGAAAAAAACGAACAGATTGCTAAATGTAAAAAGTGCGCGAAAGAAATAAAGTGTACAAGAGGATCCACAAGTGGCCTTCATACTCACTTAAAAACGATACATGGACTAAATCTTAAAAAGAAATGTGAATCCCCCCATGATGTCGAATCAAGTGTTTCTAAACAGCCTCAATTGTTAATAACAAATTATTTTAAAAATAATAAAAACGAAAAACTTTCAGAAGTGCTTGCCCGAATGACAGCTCGCGATGGTTTGTCTTTTAATATTTTTATAAAATCGTATGACATAAGTGAAGGCTTAAAGGCAAGAGGATTCAAAGACATACCAAAATCTGCAGTCACTATTAGAAATATGGTACTTGAATATAGTAAAATTATTAAACAGTCTACAGTGCATGAAATTTCTAGACTGAAATCTGAAGATAAATGTTTCAGTATCACATTTGACGAATGGACATCTATTCGTAATCGGCGCTACATAAACATTAATGTACATTCTGTTGGAGGAACAATGTGGAATATCGGATTAGTGCGCGCTTACGGATCCGTTCCAGCAGAAAAATGCTTATCCCTTGTAGAAGAAAAATTGAAAGATTTTAATTTAGATATAGAATAATATCTAAAGACATAGTTGGAGTAACTACTGACGGTGCGTCGGTTATGGTAAAATTAGGAAAAATTATAGAGGCTGAACATCAACAATGTATGGCACATTGCATAAATTTAGCATTTACTGATGTTTTGTATAAGTCAACTTTGAACCCGAGTGTGGATATTGATGTTGTGGAGCAAAATTATAATGATGACGATGTTAATGATGTTGACGATGACGATGATAACAATGACGACGATATCGGCGAAGAAGATGGTAAAAGGAATTATTATAGAGTTAGATGCTAGTATTACTACAAATAATATAAATATTAGACATACTGGTATATCATCTCTAGTTTCAAAAATTCGGAAAGTAATGAAAACATTTAAAAATTCACCTTCTAAAAATGATAAATATTTACAAAAGTACGTGAGAGAGCAATTAGGTAAAGAAACAGCGCTAAAATTAGATTGTCAAACAAGATGGAACAGTATGTTATTTATGTTAGAAAAATTTGAAGAAATTAAATTTTGTATTCAAAAAGCGCTTATCGACATTAGTTCCGATATTCATTTTTCTGACGAAGAATTTAATTTATTATCTTCAATTATTGCTGCTCTTACTCCTGTAAAATTAACAGTAGATGCATTATGCCGAAAAGATGCAAATCTTTTGACGGCTGACGCTTCTTTAACATTTATGTTAGATACTCTTTCCCAGCAAAAATCTGCAATTGCATTAGAATTATTGGAAGCATTAAAATCTCGAATTTTACTGCGACGAACTGAATTATCACAAATACTTCAGTATCTGCAAAAGGGCTCACAAGATGTTGGAGAAGTATTTAAACGCATATCCAAATTTACAATCATTAAAAAAATTGTAAGCTTAACTAAACGGCTCACACATGAAAATCTAGAAGATACAGAAGATATGGAAGCTGTGCAAGAAACATCCCTTCCAATAACTTTCCAAATTAGTAATGAAACAGTATTAGAATCTGACAAGTTAAACGTAAACGCATTAAAGAAAAAACTACAGGCGGCAATAGACGAAACACTAAATACTTCACCCGTGCCTGCGTTTAAAAAAAAAAAAGATGAAATTACTTTTTTTGAAAAAACAGGAACAAAAGGAACGTATTTACAAAATGTGTATGATTTCTTAATGACAATTGTGCCGACAAGTGTAGAATCAGAAAGAGCTTTTTCGGCGGCTGGTTATATTTGTACGAAAATTCGGTCCTCGCTTGATGATGAAACGATTGATTGTTTATGTTTTTTAAGAGCATACTTTAATAAACAAAACGCAAGTTATTAATATTATTTCATAAATACTTTCAATTTAATTATATTTTTTGCTTCTTTAATTATATAATGCCATACGAGCCTATTATATGTAAAATGTAACATAGAATTTAATATGTACTTTTTTTTGCTTGAACGTTTTTTTTGTATCTATCTACTCCTACTCTCTATGTAATAAAATAAATCATATCTACTCATTTCAGAACAATATTTATTGGATTTCATATATTATTTGTTAACAAGTCAATATAACAACTGAGGTAAGTAAAAATATAACTAGTAAATTTTTTATTAATAATACCGGTTTTAATACCGGTATCCCGATATTTCAAATTTCAAATATCAAATACCGGTATTCAGATTTTAGTTCGGTATTGTAAGCCCTACATCATCCCAATAGTGATTATTCTGTTTATTAAACACACCATTCCTATGAAAATTTACTTCATCCGTCCATAAAATGCTAAGCTGTTTCACCTCATCAATTGGTACACGAATTGACATTTAAATAATATTTTGTTTTTTTCTCGGTCACATTTCCAAAGCAAACTTTTTCTTTTTTATTTTTGTTATTATGACGTTATTCATTGCCCAACGAAAAGAATATACATATACTGTATTCAGATCTGAATGAGCTAGCTAACTATCCAATAATATATAGGCTGTTCAATTAAAAAAAAAATTCATTAGATCATCTTTTGCCATAATAATTTATCCAAACATATTAAAAACAATAAAGTTAAAACAGACAAAAATAAGAAGTCTGGAGTGTATAAGTTAATGTGTGGATGCAGTAAGATATATGTCTGTCAAACAGGAAGATCGTTTGAAAAACGCATTGCCGAACATTATTCTTCGTTTAGAAATACAAAAACAAGATTCCACTTTTGCGAATCATCTATTAGAAGAAAACCACACTTTCAATAAAGATTTTCAAATTCTGCATTTAGAAAATAAAGGCAACAAATTAAATTTATTGGAAAGTTTCGAAATCAATAAATTAAAACACTCACTAATTTTACTAAATAACCAATTAGATTTAAATAACTCGCCTTTATTAAAATTATTCACTTAGAATCTGTTTAGATGATAATAGAAATGTATATTTAGTTTATTAAGCAAATTTTATGCGTAAACATGTTCAGTACCCTATAATATAACAGTTAGGGCGACCAAATGTGCCACATTATCTCACTACCATCAATACTTGTGTAAATTCTTAGATTTCTTTAAAAACGTTGTAAAATAATACCAACCTTCTTGATTTTATATATATATTTTTTTTAATTTAGTTTGTAACGTACTCTTTAGATGTAAGTACCTGAGGAAGACACTGTACTGGCGAAACAATTGAAGAGTGGAAATGCAAAAGGGGTTAAGTGCCATTTTTAGCAACATACGGATATTTCGTCCAAAAGACGTTATGTGCCAAGGCAAATGTAGGTTGAAGAGTGCTATGTGCCAGTGACGTATTTAGAGGTTAGAACATTGTAACATAGATGGCAGGAGGTGCAAGTACAGGAGCAATTTCCGTTTGAAAGGGGTTATGTGCCATTGTCAATTCGGTAGTAATAAACGTCATGTCGTCCGTACAAAATGTGCAAATTGATAACAGTAACACTAAAAAGCGCAGATCTAATGGAAGTGGGTGTTATCGTAGTTGTAATAAGAAGCTCAAGGGTCAGGGAAAGGTGTACACATCTTCCAATGGCAAGGAAATAGCTGCAAAGTCCGAACCACAAGGAGAGGTAATTTTAACATAACCTAAAATATTATTTTAAGTAACACGTTCTAATATTACAGGTGGTGTGTAAATGTCAATATAGTTGCAAGAACATCACATATGAGAGAAAACTAGAATTATTTAAAAGTTACTACGAAACGGCTTTCTGAGAACAAGGCACGGATCTCATGGGTTTAATTAACCTGGCTCCAATACAACGAAGACGGCATGGCACATACGAGTCTCCAAAAAGCAGTCGCCGTCAGTGCAGCATCTATTACAATGTTCCCGATGGTAATGGACATTTAGTACATGTGTGTAAACGCACATTTATGGAAATATTCGCCATCACTGCTAAAAGAATTGAGGTTCTTGTCAAAAAGAAAAAAAAGGGGGAAAATGTTTGTGTTGATCGCAGGAAGAGCAATAAGACTTTAAAATTTACTGAAGATGATCGGCAACAAGTCAAAAATCACATCTTCTTATTACCTAGAGATGTTTGTCATTACTCGAGATTAAAATCAAAAAGAGAGTATTTAAGCCCGGATTTAAATCTGCATCGATTGCATAACGCTTTCTTAGTTAAGTATCCCGATTTTAGTGTTACATACAAATATTACAGACGCATGTTTTTCCAAGATTTTCCGAACTTATCGTTTCATCGTCCCAGAGTTGACACATGCAGAACATGTGACAAACTTAATTGCGAAATCCAAGCACAAATTTCAAGTAGTAAGAGTGCAAAAACTCAACTTGAACTGCATCATAGAAAAGTGCAAAACTCTTTAGCTGCCATGAAAGACAGTACCATGAGATCGCAACAACCTGGAAATACATGTTCTGTGATATCAATGGATTTACAACAGGTTATGTTTGTGCCTACCCTCACTCACTCCGATATGTTTTACCTTAGTCAACTTTCTTGTTACAATTTTGGGGTACGCCTTAGCGACACAAACACCTCGTTCATGTGTATGTGGCATGAAGGTGTTAGAGGAAGGGGAGGAGATGAAATTGCCTCCTACCTTTTACGAGTGCTAAGTATGGATGTTACTCACAAGAGAAATCTCATAATCTGGAGTGATAACTGTGTCGGCCAGAATAAAAACAAGATGGTTGTGTATGTAATGTTATTCCTTGTTTCCACTGGTGTTTTTGACACAATACAACAAAACTTTTTAACCAGTGGTCATAGCTTTATGGCATGTGACAGAGATTTTGCCTTAATTGAAAAAAGAAAAAGAGTGATGAAGAGCTTTGTACCAAACGATTTACATGAAGTTGTAAAATCAGCAAAATACAATCCACCATTTGCCATCGTGAATATGGAGAACTTAGGATTTTTTAATATTTCCAATGCAGCCGACGAAGTTATTAATACAAAAACCCTTAACCCTTAAGTTGTTCAAATAAGAATAGATTCGAGAAAACCTGGGAAAGTACTAACCAAAGACACTTTCAACGATTTAGAGGACTGGAAAGAAACTCTTGTTCTGAAAAAAGGTAAAACAACAGCAGATCTTAAAGGAAACTTAACTTTGTTAGCACAGGAAGCAAAATTACAGACAATAAGAAAAAGTCCTTAGCCAGCATAATACCATACCTTCGGCAGCAGGAACATAAGGAGTTTTACAGAAAACTTTTAAACATTGAGTGAAATGTGTAAGTGGCCAGATACGAGCGATCTTGATCTCACTTAACCCCTTTTAATGTTTTCTTTAGGTTGGCACTTAGCCCTTTCTTATTTTTTGCATAAAAAATGTATTTGTTTATACAAAAATGAAATAATATTTAGTTTATATACCATTATTATGTCAGCCGTAGTGTATTTTATTCTTAGATTTAAAAACAAGTTAGTTGTAAGCAGTTTTTTGAAAATGAAATGGTTTTCTTTAATTAGATTTCTTTTATTACAATGGCACTTAACCCCTTTTGCATATCCACTCTTCAATTGTTGTGTTACGATTAAATATTAAAAAGTGAAGATTTGAACCGTAGTATTATTTCTACTTTAGATCTTTTGTTTTTCAAATAATAGCACTCTATTTCACAGGCTCGGAATAAGGGCAAATAATAGTATCAGATACGTTTTGATTTCTTTAAAATATAATAATCTCAACGAAAATATTGAGTGCACAATGAAAAACCAACCACTCTGTATTTATGAAGACGGAATTGTCAATATGTTTAACAACAAGTTTCCTGTGCAGCGTCCCTTTATCACAAACTTCCTAAAGATCCAATTACATGCTATTGCGTAATGAAAGCCTATTCAAGCCCAAAGATTAGATGAAGCCATTGGTTGAGAATATGTATAATATAAGCACTTTCGTATTGCAAAATTTGAATAGGGTTTGCAGTATAGGTAGCGCCCTAAAACCTTTTACTTAATGCCTTGATACCACTGCAAACAAACATGTATTCAACCATTTTCAATTAGAGAAGTTTATATTCTCTGACATCTATAGTATCATTGTTTAATTTAACACATTTTCCAGTTTATTGAAGCATTAATATAAATACTTTTGCCGTTTTTAATTGCTCTTGAAGGAAATATTTAAAATAATTAATGTTGGAAAATGTTTCGCCCAGAACAGGGCAATCGTATTGCATTTTTAAAATTCCGAGAACAAGTTAATAACTCCATTTCGTTTATTACATGTCCTTAAATTTATAGGTATTGTTAAATGATAATTGCTCCACGTTAACAGCGCCAAAATTAATGTAATGGAGCTCGCGAATGTATATTTATTAATACGTATATTATATAATATCTTTAACAGATTATTTTAAATTAAGCACCAAATTATTATGTTATCGTTCAATGGTATCGATACAAATTATGCCGTAACCTCACTAATATGGGTTTATATTTTCATGTAATTTATTTAAAGCAACGACTTATTTCGGGTAGAAACAATAAGACATTAAAATTGATTTACTAGGGCTGGTTCAGAATATACAAGTTCTAATGTAATAGTAAGTATTAAATGTTTTTCTTTTAATTCTTACGAATCAATTATTAATAATTCACAGAAGAAATATATTATATATCAAACTTTTATTTTTACTTGATTAATTATTCGAAAATAAAACACTTGGCTTAGTTTCACGACTTCTTTAATTAGATATACTAACAATTGTTTCGGCTATTAGGCCATTATCAAAGAGCTATCTAAAACTAAACTTACTCTACTTAAGGTTAACTTATATACCTGTGTTCATTATGGGTGGGAGAATGTGGGTAATTGATATTTAAAATTGCATCAATATAGGGGGTATTTATGAATTCTAATTGCGTGTTTGTGATAACTCGATTTTGTTTTTGGGCTTTTTTAATTTAAAAAATCTCTAATATATTTAACTTTTTACTTTTTACTACATTATGAATGAGGTTACAGCTATTTATATCGGGTAAGTGGTTCTGGTCTATACAATGTTCTGCGAACCCTGTGTGTTTAACACTATATTTTATATCTCAAATATGTTCTGTTAATCGTTTATTAATACATCTGCCACTCTGTCCGATATAAATAGCTTCACAATTCTGGCATTTTATGGAATATACTCCTGATTTATCTAAGTTATCTATTTTATCTTTAGTATTATTCAACAATGTACCTAAATTTACTTTATTTATCCACACTATGTTAATGTTGAGTTTCTTTAGTAATTTGTTTATTTTCTGTGTTATGGGAGGGATATAGGTGATACACGCCAACTAGGTTTCTTTAATTCGTTTATTTCTGGGTATAACAATTTTTGAAGTATTTTCCTTTCTTTATGTTTTATCAACTTATCGATGATATCTGGGTTGTAACCATTATTTTTTTTTTCTTTTTTTTTTTTTTATATCATCGATATCATCGATAAGTTGATAAAACATAAAGAGAGGAAAATACTTCAAAAATTGTTATACCCAGAAATAAACGAATTAAAGAAACCTAGTTGGCATGTAATCACCTATATCCCTCCCATAACACAGAAAATAAACAAATTACTAAAGAAACTCAACATTAACATAGTGTGGATAAATAAAGTAAATTTAGGTACATTGTTGAATAATACTAAAGATAAAATAGATAACTTAGATAAATCAGGAGTATATTCCATAAAATGCCAGAATTGTGAAGCTATTTATATCGGACAGAGTGGCAGATGTATTAATAAACGATTAACAGAACATATTTGAGATATAAAATATAGTGTTAAACACACAGGGTTCGCAGAACATTGTATAGACCAGAACCACTTACCCGATATAAATAGCTGTAACCTCATTCATAATGTAGTAAAAAGTAAAAAGTTAAATATATTAGAGATTTTTGAAATTAAAAAAGCCCAAAAACAAAATCGAGTTATCACAAACACGCAATTAGAATTCATAAATACCCCCTATATCGATGCAATTTTAAATATCAATTACCCACATTCTCCTACCCATAATGAACACAGGTATATAAGTTAACCTTAAGTAGAGTAAGTTTAGTTTTAGATAGCTCTTTGATAATGGCCTAATAGCCGAAACAATTGTTAGTATATCTAATTAAAGAAGTCGTGAAACTAAGCCAAGTGTTTTATTTTCGAATAATTAATCAAGTTATTACAAGAATGTTTCACCAAGAAATATCTGCGAAGTCAACCAATGAAATTTTATTTTTATTTGTTGTTTAGTAAAATTGTATACAACTTTTTTTTAATATATCTTTCTTTATTTTAGGTAACAAGGAAAACTGAAAATGCAAAAGAAATATACTTTTTTGACGTTAAAACTATCAATTTAGGGATGAAAATAATATAATTTAGCTATCTAGTCTTGAGTTCTACCCTTCTCAATACGATGTGATGGCCACACCACGACCTAAGAGCATACATTATATCATTGTAATTTACTTTTTTCTTCAGTTAGGACACTTTTCTCGTACCTGAAAAAAAATATTATTGTCGTTATTCGCATGCCATTGTGACAATCACTTACATTTTTCGACTCTAATTTCCTTAAGTATCTCATACGAAGAGAATGATTAGGGCGTAGATAAATTTGTATGTGTGACTCGTTATAAATAATATAGGTTGAAATTTAGAGTTTCCCATACATTATGACTTTCTGTCTACTGGGCCGATTTTGCGTAATTTACTTTATTTAGTTGAATTTTGTTGTTTTAAGCGAACTGAAACAATTTTTTTATTTAATTTATCCTACAATGGTTCATTAGGATACTATGTTTATCCCAAACCTACGCATACCCACAGACAGCCAACCCTTTTTCCCATCATTCTATACAAAAACGTTTTTCTTTTATAAATAAGGATCGGCAGTCACATTTACATTTCAGGAGGGAACTTAAATAAATTTGCAGCAGATCGATCTATTGTTTAATTATATTAGTTACTTGAGTTCTATTGTCTAAATATGTGATGGGTAATGTCTACACATCTATTTGCATCTAAGATAATCGAAACAACGAATGGAGAATTTATCGTGTTTGAAATCGCTATGAGGTGAAAAGCACGATGTAAATAAATAAAAAGTCTTATTATTTGTAACAGATGGTAGACTCTTACAACAAACATACAGTAGTATGACGCATATCACATGTTCCGCATATGCTCTTCATCGAGTATCAGAGGAAATCAGAAAAAGCTATCCGAATGCAGATAAATTGATAGCTTCATCAAAAAAGTTTTTGTGAAGGCACCTGCACCTTCAAGAATTTATTTCGTAAAAAACTGCCACATGCGTAGGTACCACCAGAACCTGCTATAACGCGCGGGAGCACATGGATAGAAGCAGCATCCTATTATCACATGCATTTTTACGACGTTAAAATTATAATAGAGTTACTGGATCCGAATTATGCTCTTTATATGATATTTATCAATCCCTTTCCCAATTACCTGGAGCTGTTGTTGAGAATGTTAAAGAAAATTTAAAGCAGTTCTAAATAACAATCCCGGATTTCGTACTGTACACTGAATTGTTGACATTTTTTATGGTAAAAAAATTGATTTTTCCGAACCAGGAATAAATGTGCCTTCACTAAAAAACTTTATGCACTTTAAGTATACCCTCATTCCTTCAGTAGATTTTGAACGGTCGTTTTCAAAGAATAAATGGATTTGCGGTGAAAGACAATTAGTAACGCATGACTATATGGCACAATTATTGGTGATTTACTCTTATTTGAACGCTAGATATAAACGGTGAGCGGTCAGGATGTGTGATATATTTGATAAACCCTGCAAATCCTTCTGGAGAAGATGTATTTATTCTTACTCGGTAAGTACTTGTTTCTCTATATGACCCATATATGACCCCTAAATGACCCCTAAATGCCGATACCTAGTTATAAACTCCTTCGTCCAGAGAGCCTTCTCTACATCCGAATCTAATCCCTTATCCAAAGATATTAACTATGTTACCAATACTTTCGGCAACAACTATTCCAAGCACGATATCCAGCGCACCATAAACCAACCCCTTAACCCTAGATCCTTCAGTTCTGATTCTCAACAAACTTCTGCCATATTTATAGGCGTCACCTACTGTATTAGCGATATCATTATTAAACCGATGTTTACATCAAACATTAAACCGATGTTTAAACTCTATTTTATATTATCGGCTCCCTTTTCTATTAAGGCCCGCAACTTTCTAGAAACCCCTGATGTCTACAGAAGTCCATACTCATGTAGCGGGGTATACATCGGCGAGACAAATCGTTCGACAATCGCTCGTGTTACTGAACACGAGCGTTATACTAAGGCACGATGCGTAATCGAACCTGCAATTGCTGAATATAGATTGGACAATAGGCACAAAATTCAGTATCAATCTGCCCAGATTTTATTCCGCAATCCCAATTGCTTTAACTGGGAAATACATGAATCCATGGAAATCCTTAAGCAGTCCAATAATATCAATCGTGATGACGAATGTCCTCTACACAATACTTGGCAAACTCTTCTATCATAACAATACAACCATGACCGTGGCTTCGGTTACTGGAATCAGTTCCTATATAACCCTGTAATAAACAGATTTTAACTTTCAGTGTAGCAACGACAACAGTAGCAGCAGCTTTGAAGATGTTCCTTGGCACTGTGGACGAAACAGCGACTAAGAAGAAAGGGCCAAGGGCTCGATTCCAACCTTAAACCCCAGGAGCAATTTGAGAACATATTTTCATTCATTAACGAGATTTTCACAATAAGTAAAATTGTGGGACCCTGGATTAATTTGAATTTTCTTAATATCTGTCATGCGCACTTAGAAATGGCATTGAATGTACTTGTTATAATAATTTTGTATTCAAAGACGCAAGCACCTTGCCGTATCTAATGTATTCGTGTTGTGCACTGTTGGTGTAGAAATATTTATTTTAAAACAACGAAACATGGATTTTATAATAATAAAAAAACACCAAATTTTATTTTTTAAATATTACATCAGGCAGGTGGCCGCCATCATTGTCGATACATTAATGCAAGCGTTAATGCTTCACGAATTGCATTCTTTAAGTCAGCAATTGTTCTAAGCCGATTTTCATACACAAGTTGCTTTAAATAGCCCCACAAGAAGAAATCCCAAGCAGATAAGTCTGGTGATCTTGGTGGGTACACAATTTCCGCATTGCGAAATATGACATAGCCGAACATCTGTCTAACAGCTTGTATGCTTACACGAAAAGTATGGGCAGTAGCACCGTATTGTTGGTAATAAATTTTTGCTCGATTTATACCCATTCTTCTTAGCTCCACTTGCACAAAATTTTGCAACATATCGATGTAACGTTGAGACTTGACTGAGACAGTTTGTTCGTTTCCGTTTTCATAAAAATATGGCCGCACCACTAAGAACGTTCCAATGCCACACCAAACCATAACTTTTGACGAATGTAAAGGCGTTTCGTGGATTTGTCGGGGATTGCTTTGGAACAAAGAACACACATTTTGTTTATTGACCCAGCCCGACAGATGAAAATGGGCTGCATCAGTCACAAATAACAAATTCAGTCTGTTTTGATTTTCGTTTAGAATTTCCAACATTCTGTTACAAAATGTTATGCGGTTTATTCTATACTGCGAAAAGAGTTTTTGAACTACCGGAAGCTTATAAAGATAAAACTGTTCATCACGAGGAATTCGTTGCAAGCTTCTTCTCGAGATTCCAAGAGCCTCTGACCTGAGCCTTGTTGCTCCAACTCTTCCAATATTCGCAGTGGTGCGAATTCTTCGTATAGCATCGTGTTTTAAATTACATAAACTACCCATGACAATATTGTATTCGGTGAAGGTAATGCTGCTCGCGGTTGAATACCGAAATACCGTTGAAAATTGCGTCTTGTCTGTGTAATGGATTTAGTCTCATAATAAAAGCAAACAGCCACAGTACGATGAACTAAGGTCCATTACTCCATTATAATTACTAAATATTAATTTGAAAACTTACACTAACTGTTGTGAATAGCAAAGTTTATTTGCACTGTCACAGAAAACAAAATCAGTCGACTGTGCGCCATCTTGTATAAGTGAAATAATAGTAGTCTTGTATCCAAAATAACCGGTAAAATGTACCATTTTTTGGTTAAGAGTTTAAATTGTTTCTATTTTCTTCAATGAAAACAGGCCGTTCTATTGAAATATAAGGGTAAAGTTTTCCATTATGCTATAATATTGGTTTCGAGATTGAAGTACATCCGTTTTATGCACCCATATTATCAGTGCTTCATCATATCCTCCTTATAATGTATGAATAAACCATAAAAAATGAATTTCATTAATAGACGTAGCAGACACTTCTTGGTGAAACATTTTGTAATTAACAAATTATTATAGAAACACACTTGGCTATTTCACAATTTTTTATTAGATCTATTTCTAACATATGTTTCGGCTGTTATGCCATTGTCAAAGAGTATCTTAAAACTAGTCAGTTTTAAGATACTCTTTGACAATGGCATAACAGCCGAAACATATGTTAGAAATAGATCTAATAAAAAATTGTGAAATAGCCAAGTGTGTTTTTATAATAATTTGTTAATCATAAAAAATGAAGACTGTTTTACGTCTATGTCATACCTGTAACAAATTTCAATCCGTATTTTCTTTGTTGTTCATACTAATTTGATGCTATTGCTATTAAGATAATTTTCATTTCAAATATGCTTTGAAAATATACCAATTACTTTTCTGTAAAAAAGTCTTTCTAATATCATTCATGTTTAATTTAAGATACCGTACAAATTAAGAAAAAATAAAAACTCAAAACATCGGTGTTACATAACGCAATAATAATAATTAAACTTCGATATATGTATAGTATACACCCACGATCGAAATATTAATGATTAGATTTCCAGGAGCCAGTAAAGAGAGGATACGTTGAAATAACGGGTGTTCAGAAACATTCGAAGTCAAGTGGGCTCTGAACAAAAAATTGTATATCTTTACTTAAGTATCTGATTTGTAATAATTATTAAATGTCAACGGTTGTCTGTCAAAAATCAATCTATCTCAGACATGACTTCATATTTTCAAGGACTACTTTGACTTCGAATGTTTCTGAACACTCGTTATAATAATACTTCATGTTTGTGTGGGCTACTACGAGGAGATATTGATATATATTTAACCTATTGAAACGATTTAAAGTTGAGCAATCATGAATCATGACGTAGTCGATTCGATTCGATCGATTGCGCCCTCTCCCCTCCCCCCCCCCCCGTGGATAAAACCAAAGGTTTTAGATACTTACCTTTTTATTCATTTTCAAATGTCAAAAGAGAAAACGAGGCCACAGAGGCGGCCTCGCCAGTTTTAAATAAAAGTCGTTCATTTCAACAACACCGTCACTTTTGTGTTGAGTAGTAAGCAAGCACCATGTCTTGTTACGTCTTTATTTTCCCTTCGTATTTCTATTAATAGTATGTACGTATGCTTGTTTATCGCAATTCGGTGGAATGGTGGTAAATGAATTAGTTGACCATCATTATGTCTTTGGTGTTCAGGCTATAGTACATAGGATGTCTTCCTTCGGAAGCCACTTTTTCTCCGATACTGAGATCGTAATAGAACGCCAAAGAGAGAGAAACAACTCAGAGTCGGTTAGTGATTCTACGCAAGCGGCAAAATTGGCTATTCTCATCTAATCGCTAATTCTTCGTTCGGATCCGTAATTAAACGATTACACACATTAAGGCGAAGAAACGTGAGATCACTTCTATTAGGAAGATGCACTTTTAGTCAATTATTTTACAAAGACGACTTTTCACTACGAAAGCCAGACAGTTAATCCCTTAAAATTCCCAGCCATGTGCTACAAGCAGACGCTCGCCCAAAAGGGGGAGGTATTTACAAAATTTAAATACAGATAGAGATAAACAATTGAAACAAAGGAAACTTCCAGGGAAGTTCCAGGAACTTCCAGGGAAGTTTCCTTTGAGGGTGAGAGGGGGCCCTACGTTGGGCGCCAAACTTGCTAAATTACCGTGAAGCTGGCGCGGCGAAGGCGTCTGAAGATGGTCGAAATAATAAATAAAAACCTGTAGTCGTATCGCACAATGTACATGGGAGCTTCTATTTATTATATATGCTCTTAGTAAGTGGAGACGGGTGTGGGTGACTAAAATAAAAGTTAGGCGGTAGCGCCACTCAGTTTTACATACAGAAGCTCAGACCGAAAACTGAGAAAAGATATTTGCGCGTTCTTAGGTGCATGCGCATACAACTATTCAAACTCTCTGTATATTTAACATACTAGTACCTACGTACTATATCAGGATGCTGCAATACCTGAAAAGAAGCAATGAGAAATGCCAAAGGCAAAGAAAAAAAAACTGGGGAACAAATAATTCGTATATTCACGAAAATATAGAAAGAAAAGAAATAATTTTGATACCATATATACAGTGTGAAAATTTAGTTTGCATATTATTATATTCTTTTGAATAATTTATTTTGCTTTTCCGAAATTGGTGGAGACTGTGGCTTGTAATATGAAACAGAAATAAGAAAAACACCCTAACCACAATATATATATCAATTTCGGCCATCTTTAGTAGAATAACCTTAAAAACTGAAAAATGTTAAATGTAGCGCTTTTGGCTAAGGTAAACCATAGAAGATGTGCTCTTCGCCAAATCGCCAGTGGGATGACACTGAGAGTGTTATCAGTGGGATAGCACTGAGAGTGTTATCAGTGGGATACCACTGAGAGTGTTATCCCACTGGCGATTTGGTGAAGAGCATATCTTCTAAGGTTTACCTTAGCCAAAAGCGCTACGTTTAACATTTTTCAGTTTTTAAGGTTATTCTACTGCAGATGGCAACTTAGTTGTCGAAATACGTATATAGTATTTATTGATATATATTGTGGTTAGGGTGTTTTTCTTATTTCTGTTTTTATTTTACATTTGTTAATACTCTCAACTATCTTGTTTTTTTTTTCTTGTGATTTATAATATCTAAATAATTTCTTTTCTTTCTATATTTTCGTGAATATACGAATTTATTTGTTCTCCAGTTCTTTTTCTTTGCCTTTGGCATTTCCCATTGCTTCTTTTCAGGTATTGCAGCATTCTGGTATAGTACGTAGGTACTACTAAGTTAAATATACAGCGTGTTTCAGTAGTATGCGCATGCGCCTAAGAACGCGCAAATATCTTTTCTCAGTTTTCGGTCTAAGCTTCTGTATTTGAAACTGAGTGGCGTTACCCTCTAACTTTTATTTTAGTCACCCATACCCGTCTCCACTGACTAAGGGCATATATAATAAATAAAAGCTCCCATATACATTGTGCGATATGACTACAGGGTTTTTTTATTATTTAGACCATCCTCAGACGCCTTCGCCTCGCCAGCTTCACGGTAAGGTGGCAGTTTATCGAATTTAATATAAATAACGAAGAAGTTGTAGAGCCTAATAATGCGCCACGGGCTATTGTATCGCAGGCTTCAAATTCTACAATTGAAATTTTTTACTTAGACGGTGTACGACGAAAGTGACGGTTATTATAAATTAAATGTTAGTAGTTTTTTCCGGAACCGGGAGTCATAATGTTGCCAATTTTTCATTTGATGGAAAAGGTAAAGAGACCTTTCCTATATGGACTTTTAATAAATTATATGATGCTTCACAGCATTATTGTTATGACTTAAGTTGTAGCTAATATATACTTTTTATGATGGCATTGATCAAAAAGGGGCAATCTCTTGTAAATATTGCGTTCCTAAATTCCTAAACGACTAATCTTAAATT
Source organism: Melolontha melolontha (assembly GCA_935421215.2). Taxonomy (NCBI): domain Eukaryota; kingdom Metazoa; phylum Arthropoda; class Insecta; order Coleoptera; family Scarabaeidae; genus Melolontha; species Melolontha melolontha. Next base: position 133,505,090 of record OW285239.1, read on the forward strand.
ATTACGATTTCGCGATGTGGTACATACATAGTAACATACTAGAACATGTTCATTGCACTTGGCACTTGCTTCCTGTTCGAATGCAGATGAAACCTTTTATCGTAGATGAAGCTACTGATATCGAGATAAAATTTCCACCGGTTCTTCTCAAAGCTCAAAGTCGATGCAGAACGGTGACTATTAAGGATTGGGAGATCCATTTAGAAGCTTTGACTTTTAATCGTTAATTTTTTTGGCCGACTTTATCAAGTAACCATGACGACATTGGAGGAATCGATACCACTCCTTCCACAAGTAAAAATAGGTGAGGAAGCTATGGAGACTTGTCAACGGGAATGTCTTCTGAATTTAATCTGGTTAATATGGATGGATCCATTTCAAATTCCAACGCTGATAATATGGCTGGAGATGTCGATATCTCTTGCATGAAAGACCAATAATTAACTGGAAAACGAATTTGCAAGAACTTTTTGATGCCACTGCGGAAGCTATCCAAGAAGAAGTTTGTGGAGCTCTTAAAGGAAAAAAAAACTTATTCAGTATTGCCAGACATTATTTCTGATCGAAACGAAAGATATTTTACTAGATGTATAAAAAAATATTTTTATTCAACATGTCTCCTCTTAAATTAATACAATTAACACAGCGATCCTGCAACGCCTTTAGCCCTTCCAAAAAAAGATTCTTGGTCTGCAAACCAGCCATTCACAGCTTCTATTACCTATTCGTTACTCAAAAATTGACGTACTTTTAAACTTTTTTCAATCGAGGGAACAGATAATAGTTTGAGGGAGCTAAGTCTGGGAAATAGAGCGGGTGTTCCAGTAATTCAAACCCTAGAATCCCGAATTGTATTAAGAAATGACTTTCTGGTCTAGATGACTGAAATTAACACGCCAGGATAGGAATTTACTAAATATTTTCTTATGTTTGTATTGATGAAAGCATCATTCTAAAATTATCTCTCGACAAAATAATATGAACGAGCAAGTTTATTCCGTTTTTTAGAAACTTTTCACCTGACGCTTATATTTCTAGATATATTTTACGTGTCAAATTATAACTGACAACTTTTACAAAACTCGCATCGTATTTTTAATAAATATTTAAGCAACCTTAATTAACACCGTTAATTCGAAATGCGTGTTGGAAGTTGCCGCTTGTTTAAAATTTTATTATTGCTTTTTTGGGAAGCGAAAAGTTCGCCGGAGAGCTTTGTCTTCATTAACTGATCGATGATATAGGATGACAGACGTCGCTTTTTTTCATATAGATGATGTTGATATGAAAATTGATAATAAAAAATATCGTAAAGGTGAGAACAATTGAATGAACGAGGCGTGATTAAAAAGTGCAAGTGAAAATTTGGTTTACGTGGTGTTTAGATGCTATCCATAAAAACAAAATATAATCATATACCTATTCAATACACTTACAAATATAACTATTGTTAGAAGAAGAATTATATAAAAAGGATATATTAAATCAGAAGGAAAAGGGTATTTATATTCAAACAGAACATACAAAATCTATGGTGTCTCAGAATAAGGAGTGATTCAAATATCGCGCCAAAAGCTACATATTTTTCAAGAACTTCATTGGCTCTTCTGTAGATAAGTTCAATGTAGAAAGTAATCTAGAGGCATCGGACATGTTAGTATAAAAGAATAACTAGTCAAAGTTCCCTTGCATTTTTCCGTCATTGTTATCGTTATCTACTGTTGTACTAAACCAAATATTTACTTTTAACACGTTGGCCGCCGTGTGAAGCACACGTACCTCGCAATACTCATTACCGCCCTAGCCGTGTTGCACACAACTGCATCGTATGTAGTATTTCACTTTAAGCTGTGTTGCCACATTTGCCTCACATTTGAATGGCAATGTCATGGAAAATAAAAGTATCCAACCTAGTGTACAAATAAATGTAGTTGGCCCAGCTTCAGCTGTAATACTTGCTGCACAATATCTTCGTTTTTACCATTATTGTCTTTATAATGTTTGCTGTGTCATACAAAGGTATTTTTAATAGTATAAAATATTATTAAAAATCTAGTGTGAAGAACACAAATACAGGTTCACTATTAATATTTTTGTGAACGTGTCCGAACAAATCCCTCCCCAGAGACGTAGATACGTATTTCGCCTTTCTACAGGCTCATCGGTACGCCCCTGCTGGAGAAAGGATATCTTCAGACACAATCACAAAAAAGAACCACATCGCCACATCATAGAAATTATCCAGACCGAGCCTAGAAGTAAATTCAGCGCTGCCTGTTGTCAGACAGCCGAAGTACCTCCTCCCGTCCACATAACCAATGTGAAGTAACGACGCCCTTCCAAAGGTGACACAGCCATCTCTCTAGAAACTTCATTTTGTTTGTGTCTTCACTCATACTACGGATTAACCGCATGTGTAATGTATCAGAATAATTGAAACATACATGAGTAGGTTAGTAATAAATATTGTTCGCCCACTGTCCAATAAATTTTTGCAAAGTCCCATAACAATGGATGTTGGCACGCCGTCAATCAAATTATTTCTTTCTGTTCCGCAGTAAATTTTAAAATCATATGTATAACCTTCTTCAATGCACAATTTCAAAAGTTTTACTCCAAATTTGTGGGGTTTATTTTTTATGTACTGTAAAAAAGCCAGACGCCCTCGAAACGGCACTAAAGTTTCATCTACACATACATTACAAGAACGTATTACAGAATCCTGAAATTTTTGACGTACTTATGTAATCTACAAGAGGTTTGATTTTGTACAGTCTGTTCCAAATATCTGCATTTTCATTGTCATAGAAATGCCAGTTGCTCAAAGTAAGTTCAAATCTATTACGAGACATAACAGATTTGACCTCGTTAGAATAAAGGACGTTGTTAGACCAATAGCGTACCAACTTGGGCATCTGAACTAATCCAATCCAGACCAGCAAAGCCAAAAATATTTTCATTTTAATATTGGTGTCGTTGCCATTTCCAATTCGTGCCTAAAGTAAATTTGTTTTCTCAACCTTTTGAGCAGCGTATTTATTGGTTTCTTGTACCATTAGATTTAGGAGACCTTCATCCACAAATATCAGAAAAAAATCGATAGGTGTTCGTAAAAATGGAAAGTTTCTCAACTGATCGCACTGCAGAGTTTGGGGTGTGACAACAATTTCATCTGAAGAGGAATCACTATCCCATTGAAAACTTCTGATCAATTCTTAAATTATTTTTTTCAATATGAGTGGTAGCACAGGCCCCTAAATGCAACTGTTCATCTCTTATTTCACTTCCTTTAACAATACTGCCAGTAGGTGTTTAACGTGATGTACTAAGTTCAACAAAAGTAACAGGTGTTCTTTTCTTTTCTTTTTTTGCACAGGAGTGTCAGTAGAATCAGAAGATTTAGATGAAACACTCTTGCTTTGTAACTTTCTGAAGAATTTCCATAATTTTCTTCCTCTGATACAATTTCGTTCCAAAGTGCTAACAAATCATAATCCTCCATTTTTATTTTTTTTTACAAATGTAAACTTTACAGCACGAAGTATCAACATAAACTGACCGTATATATTAGCTTATATTGTCTACTTCTTTAGCAAACTTGCAAGTCTGTGCCTGCAGAGTGTGGGGCATCGCGTGGCCTCTACATATAAACTTTTGGTCACGAGGCCATGCGATGTACACTTGCCTTGCGTTTCAAAATCATATTTAGAAACAAAAAACCGAGCATGCGATAATATCATAGCATCCTTATGACATTTATAAGCCGTAAATGAAAAAAAATTCATGGCGATAATATGCGATAATATCATAGCATCCTTATGACATTTATAAGCCGTGAACGAAAAAAATATGCGTGGCCTCAGAGATCGCAAAAATTCTTACCATTATGACGGTTAACGTGTTAAATACAAAACAAGTTGTGCGATCAAGCAGTTTCGAGTAACACGTTAGTTTCACCGTCCAGGAAGAGTCAACGTCCATCTTGAACATATATAAAATGTTAACGTTGTGATCTCCGAGAATGGTAAGAACAGCAATTGTAATCGACATCTCCAACACATTAAGTAACGTTTAGGTATTACTTCAACGAGAATATATTATAAAGAATGTGTCGTAGGGTTAGCGAAATCAACTCTATTTCGCACAATTAAAGAAACGAAAGGGGCCAACTCACGCCTGCTAAGCAACGAGTAGGGCTGCATTCTAAACTACAAGATTTTGATGAACCTGTTAAAAATACTATACGATGAATAGTAGCCAGTTTCCTTTTAAAAAATGAGCTTCAGACTCTTAATAAAATCATGGCAGAAATAAGTACTAGAGATTCACTTATACCAAAAACAAGTCGAGCTGCCTTATACAGATTCTTAAAACTTATTAATTTCAAGTAAGTGTTAAATGAAAGTGTGGTTATTATTATTACATGTAACTTTTACTTCAGATATGTCATGTGCAACAGAGAAAATATAGTGATAGAGAAGGACGCAATAATCAAATGGAGAAGAAAATACCAGACGACAATAAAACAGTACAGACATGAAGGTCGACCAATATTTTATTTGGATGAAACTTGGCTAAATGGAGAACATACAAAGGACACTGGTTGGATCGATGCAAGTAATAGCAAGTGCATAACAAGTTTTTATTCAAGGACTATCCGTAGGATTAAAGAATCCAATTTAATGTAGAAATATTACGTGCTGAATTGTTGTATCTAATAGGAACAATATAATGTACCATATGAGTAAAAATTATTTAGATAAGGCAGTGGCGGCTCTTTAATGAGAGCAAGTGAGCAATTGCACCCCCTGGAATTATGAAACAAAACAAACCAAGCGGCGACTAACTGAAAGTGTTTATTTATTATGTATATTATGTATTTATAGTTATTGACGAGGAACATGGCACGCTAACAACGTACATACACCGAGCGTCGTCACAGATATACTGAGCAAAGCTTTTTTTTTATGAGACTTGAATTTTGTTGTGGTCGGAGTTGCCTCTATTTCCACTCCATTGTTTTGTATTTCCCAGGGTTGTGACGTGTTTGTGCCTGATTAATAAATAATCGTGTGTTGTGTATTTTTGAGCGGTCCTGTGTTGCGTATGTGTTGTCTGTGTGTTTGTCGCTTTTTGCGTTTAAGTCACTGGTCATCGGTTTTTTGCGTTTCAGTCATGTGTGTGTTTAATGTTTGTTGTTGTAGAGTGTGATTATTTTCTGTGTTTGCGTTACGAAGTATTGTATCTGTTCTGTTGTTGCGTTTGTGGAGTGTAATGTTATTAGCATATTGCCTAAGGCAAGAGCTAGTTCGTCAGTTTTGTTAGGTGTTGTGTTTCTTTGTTTTTGTGTCCATGGGTTCGTTGTTGGGGGTGGTGCTGGTATGTATTCTGGTTTGGGTGTGGTTTTGTTTACAGGGTTGTTTGGATTGTTAGGACAGTTAAGGAAAGTCGATAAGTGAGGACCACCGCAGTTTGCACACTTTGGTGGGGTTGTTTTGGGTTTTGTACATAGGTGTGTTGAGTGTTCGTCTCCGCATTTCATGCATTTGTAGTGTATGTTACAGTTTTTTTGGTGGTCTCCAAATGTCTGACATTTGTGGCATTGTATTATGTCTGTCCGTTTGTTTAGTGGTTCGATTTTAATTGTGAGTCCGCAGCAGTCGTGTATGTTGTAAATTGATTTGTATTGTCTCGTCAGTTCTATTAGTACAAGTGGTGCTGGTTTTCCGTGTTTGCCGTTCATGCGTTTTATTTTTATTGTCGGGTAGCCTTGGTCAGTCAGGTCGTCGGTGATGTCAGTGTCTGTGATAAAGGTAGGAATGCCACGCATAACTACCTTTAGTGTCTTTTCACTTCTCAGTTGAAAAGTGTAAAATTGTATTTGTTCATTGTCGAGTATGTGTTTAAGTTTTCGGTAGTCTTCGTCAGTTTTCGGTTCGATGTGAATGCCAGGTTTCACAAGTTTGTTTTGTACTGTGTTAATGTTATGTGTTTTAAGTATTTGTCATATATATGTCCATTTGTCTTTGTCTGTTATTATGATTGGTGCGATTTTGTGTGTTTTGCGTGTTTCGGTGTTTGTGTTTTGTGTGGTGTTTGTTTTGTCACTTACCCTGGGTGTGCTGTTTGATGTTGACGGTTGTGGGTTGATTTCGGTTGCTTCTTCTTCTTCCATTTTTTCCTCGGTTTTGGTTTCGAGGACGTCGTAGGAATTTTTTGTTTCGATTGGTGGCGCTGTGTGGTCAGTTTTCTGTCTTTTTGTTGTTTTTTTCGGGTGTCTGAATTCGCCGTTTTCGATTTTCGGTTCCGGTTGGCTCTTCTTCGATTTTACGGGAGGCTTTTCTTCTTCTTGTTTTTCTGTGAGTTTGTTTTTTGACTCGATTTTGATTTTCGGTTCTTCTGGGTTAACCATTAGTATATCCCCTGATTTTTGTAGTAGCTTCTGGATATCTTCTTCTTCGTCGAGTATGTTGATTAGATTTTTAAAATCTTCCAGTATCTTGGGTGTACATTTGTTCAGGTATTCTGGTTTAATCATCAGGTTGGTTATTGTTCTTTTTTGTCCGGCCATTGCTTCCGGCGTCGCTTGACGTTGTATCGTCGTAGATGCTCTCAACTGCGATGTTGCGTGAACAGATATCGCAGTGAGAATGACGATGAGCAAAGCCCTACCGTTGCTCTTTTAAGGCATTAACATTACATTGATGGTGGGGAGAACTGTATTTTGCCGTACTTCAATGTCGTATAATACATAACGTTGGAGCACGTAAACCAGACTGCTCTCGGGCGATATTGCGATAAACTCCGTGTCTTTTCTTAGAAAACAACGCGTTTTCGCGTTTAACGTATAACGTATATAACGTGTCTTTTGTTTGGTGGTGAACCGTCTTGGTCAAAGAACGGAATAAGAGACTTAATTCATCTTAGTGCTAAAATTAGTAAACATGAAAATTCTGAAGGGCATTTGAAAAATATATTTAGTCTAAGAATGTTAGGAAAAAATAACATTCAGAATGTTTTAGATTCATCATATAGAAAAGCAATTCCACAACACAATGAAAAGGTAACAAAAAATAGGCATGTGTTAAATTTAATAATAAATTGCATTAGATTTTGTGGCGCGTTTGAACTGGCACTTCGGGGTCATGATGAACAGCAAACGTCAAATAACAAGGGCATTTTTCGGGAATTGATAAATTTTACGGCAGAATTGGATAAATCGCTCAGAGATCACATCGAAGCAGCACCGGTTTTTAAGGGATTATCAAAAACGATACAGAATGAGCTGCTTGATGCAATGTTGAACGTGTATCATGAACAAGTTGCCAGTGAAATTAAAGCAACCGACTTCATGTCTGTGATAGCTGATGAAATCACAGATGTGTCCAATCAGTTTCAGTTGGTGGTTAGTTTAAGATATTTTTGAACGGGAGACCGGTCGAAAGATTTTGGAAATTTCTTCTGCCTAGTGGACATGATGCTAATTCTTTATCTGCCTCCATCCTTAACGAAATTAGTTTGCTTGTTGATGACCCAGAAAAACTGATTGCACAGAGCTATGATGGGGCAGCAGTCATGAGTGGTGCTATTAACGGCGTGCAAAGACATGTCCAAGACCAGTATCCAAGGGCTAATTTTGTACATTGTTCTGCACATCAGACAAATCTAATTATGTCACATGCTACATCGAGCAGTAGTAATTGCAGAACTTTTTTTGCGAATCTGACGGGATTATGTACATTTTTCTCCACTTCACCACAACGAGCTGCAAGATTGGAAGAATTCCTTCAGAGAAAAAGCTTACCTCGTTCTTCAAAAATAAGATGGAACTTCAATTATAGGACAGTGAATACAATATATCAGCACCGAGAAGAAATAATTGAAGCTCTAGAACAAATCGAGGGAGAAGCTAGTTTACAAACTACCATTCATCAAGTTAGTGCCAATTTGCGAATTTTAGAGGAGGAAAATTTTATCTATTGGTTAACTTTCTTTCATACAATTATGCCACATGTGGACATATTGTTTAATCAATTACAAAATGTCAATACAGATGCATTAAAAATCAAGAATAATTTAGATAATTTTGAGCGCGCTGCGCTATTGGAAAAATTCGAACCGAAATCGCTGAGACAGATAATCAGTTGGTTAAACAAAATGACCCAGAACTGACTCCTCGACCATCACAGCGGCGAAGAGTAACTGATGGTAGCCAAAGAAGGAGGGAAATTATTGAAGTGTGCGATATTATTTTGCTAGAAATAAAAACTAGATTTCGGTATACAGGGCACTTAATATTAGCAAACATAATTTCTTTTAAACAGTTCTCCTCTTTTCAAAAAAAATTTCCGGAAAGGCAATCTTCCGGAAAGAAGCAGTAACATTTTATCCATGCCTCAATGAAAGCAGACTACGAACTGAATTAAGCGTTCTATATTCTAGAGAAGAATTTAGGCAAAATATAGAAGTCGGTGCTGTGGGTCTGCTAGGTCTTCTGCTGGATGGATTAAGCGACACCTTTAATGAAGTTGTTACGCTTTTAAAAATTGTTATTACAATCCCAATGGCAACGTCCGAAGCGGAACGCCAGTTTTCACGGCTGAAGAGAATAAAAACTTTCCTGAGAAATACAATGAAAGAAGAGAGATTAAATGCCCGTAAATTAAATTAAATGTTATCTTGTGAAAAAGAATGTATAAATGATTTCCCAAACTTTAATGAAAAACTGATAGAACTGTTCTGCAAGTCAAAGACACGTAAAATGGACTTCGTTTATGTGAGATGTAATTAAACTGTGTAGTGTAATATTACTATTCCCTCAAAACAAACTACAATGAACAGTACCTGTCTGGAACAGTACGTCGGTGAAATTTATAAGGATTGGGCAAGCATTTTTGTATTACACTTTTCAATTTTGAAATTATGCACTCCCTATGTGAGCCACCCCGAACAGCCACTGAGATAAGGGATGGCCGTGGTTGGACGGATCACAGCCTTTGATAGGTTCAGCTTGTTGTTGCCAATTAAATGTCAGTTTTGATTTGAAGTAGTTGTAATTATATTGGTTATGTTTGCTAATCAGCTTGTCAAATGAAACTAAGTAGTTGAAGTATAGGTTTATTTCCAATTTATAATATTTGATGTTGAAAACGGCCACCATTCTCATGCAAAGATATATTTACACGCTTTTTCATGTTTTTAAATGCGTCTCGGAGCATTTCGAGCAGTTCGGTGTCCATGTAACTGCAGATGCCACAAATTTCAAATTTTTATTTAATTAGATAACAGAGACACCCGGTATATACGCAAACCTAGTAATAGTAAAGCATTGCTGGTTATTCATAAATTGTAAATATACTTTAGTGAATGCTGAAGCTTCAATATCTACTTACGAATCTCCAAAAGAGTCATGCCGGGACTCTGTCATTTTGCTTTTATACACGCAAGTACTTTATACACTCAATAGCGTTTCCGTGAAAGAACAAACAAACAAATATTTACAATTATGATATTTATTTTGACCGTATATTTAATATTATATTTAAAGAAGTTATATAAAGGAGAAAGTAATATTCTTATTATGTACCGTATCATATATACGCTAAACTTGATGATAAAGGAGAAACATGATATAAACAAATGAAATCAGAATGCGAGGGCGTCGCAGCTTTCTTGTTGAAAATTTGTTTGAGGAGTAGGAAAGCCGAGGTGAGTACTTAAAATTTAACGCGGTGACGTAAATCACGATCTGAGAAGCTTTGAAATTTTAATACTGAGAAAATGGAAGCTGTTTAACTTTTAGCTGAAGCCGGTTAATTTATAATCGATTTTGGGGAGGGCTCGATTAAATTACCAACGGATTTATAACTTCCTATTTAATTACATATTCATTGTGTGATTCGGGACTTAAATATCTCCTCAGGCACTGAGGTTATAGGAAAGTTATAGAGTATTATAAAGATTGGGAGAGTATCAGATTATTAATGAGTTTAATTTTTATTTGTGATTGAAAATCCAAGTGTATTTCTCATTGAATAACATATTAGTATTTAAAATTATGTCTACTATAATTAAAATTTTGCAGAATAATGATTTATTGCTAACTAATGATGTTTAGCATATAGTAACATAAACCAACAAATAAAAAGAAACAATATACAATTTACACATAAACGATTGATATGAAGTAAAGAGTATATAGATTCACAGTCTGACAATTTAATAATGAAAACAAGTTAATTGAATAGTACGTGTATTTTATTAAAAGAACGAAGACCAATAAGGTTGCTAAGGTGGTAATTCCTTAACGATACCAGAATAAAACAAGAAGACAGACAAAAAACCCTAGTTTAGAGGGACGTGGATTGTCCCACTCTCCCGCTCCTGCCAACGTCTAACGGCCCACCCAGCTACAAAGACTGCCCAGGGGTGGGAGATACAGAGGTATTGAAATGCCAAAAGGAGGTGGAAAAGGGTGCCACCGAACTTGGTACCGCTAGGCGCCGCAAATTCGGAAAATAAGATCACAAAAGCAGGTAAGCCACGCAGCGGGTAAATGAGGCAACCAAGCTGTCCGAAACGAAATCAAAAGAAAAAAGAAGTTTCAGACGGCTAGTCTACGCTTTATTTCTATAAAGTAACAATAAGAAAACTAAAATAAAATAATCCACAAGCAATTAGAAAGCTTTAATAAGGCTCAGATTCTATCTGAAGCTAAGTTTCATTAATAATAATAAAAAAAATAAACGGATGCAATCTCGTAAAAACTACTTCACAAGCTGGATACTATACACAGAAAATTAGTAAACCCCTATCAAAATACGTATTTATCTGATTCACATTGATAAATACAAAATTATAAACCAGATCTATTGAGCAGACCTGGTATATGTTGTGAGGTTTATAGTTATATATATATATATATATATATATATATATATATATATATATATATATATATACAGTGTGGTCATAAAGTTTGGAACCAAGCTTACGAGTATAACGGCATTATTTTACATTTTTTGGAAAAACGCTCTGACAGGTAAATTTTCTTTTTTAAAACGCCATCTTTTGAAATACAATTTTTTTTCTATGACGTCATTTGACGTCATGACGGTTTTCGAATGATGACGTTATCAATACTTTCTTTAAATGGCAACCAAATTATTTTTTTCTTGTTTTTGGTAGATCCTTATATCCACCAAATAGTGATATAAAACAATTGGTATGTTGCATCACAATTTTTTTGAAAAAATGATATAAATTGTACAAAATTAAAATTAAATTAAAAAAAATACATCTGAACTTAAATTTATTGTAACAGTTAACGTAAATTTTCAAAATGGACCCCACCAACCAACTGACACTGTCCCAGCCGAGTGTAAACACTTCGTATACTCGCCTCAATTATGTCTGGGGATATTTGTGTAAGTTCTACGCGAATTCGTTCTTTTAAATCTTCTAAATTGTTCGGTTTGTTAAAATACAGTTTCGATTTCAAATAACCCCACGAAAAAAAGTCTAACGGAGTCAGGTCAGGAGAACGAGGTGGCCATTCTATGGCGCCTCTCCGTCCAATCCATTTATTGGGAAATATTTCGTCAAGATAGTGGCGAACCTCTACACCATAATGGGGAGGCGCCCCATCTTGTTGAAACCAAATATTTGGATGGGGTACATCACCATCCCCGTGATTTGGGAAAATAGCAGCGAGCGCTGGAACCAGTTCAAATCTTAAAAATTCTAAATATTGCACAGCAGTCAAATTTCCTTCAAAAAAATATGGTCCTAAAATGCGTCGTCCAATCATTCCAACCCATACGTTAACGTTTCCTCTGCGCTGAGTATGACACGCTTGAGTCCAATGCGGATTGTTCTGCGACCAATATCTGCAATTATGGCGGTGAACAGATCCATTTAGGCAGAACGTAGCTTCATCTGAGAAGACGATGTTTTCCAAGAAATTTGGATTTTGGTCACAACGTAACATTACGTCTTCACAGAACTGCAGTCGACGATCTTCGTCATTCTCATGTAATTCCTGTACAAGTTGAACTTTGTAAGGACGATAGTGTTCTTTTTTAAATAAGTTGACGACAAATGAGTGAGCCACCTGATTGGCTAACGCAAGTTTTCTGGTGGAAACATCATGCCTTTCTTCTGCTACTAGAAGCACATTTAATTTCACATCTTCTCCTACTTGAGGTCTACCTCGCCGTGGTCGATCTTTTACGGATCCAGTTTCGGTAAACTTACCAACTAGTTTTGTCACCGTAGACCTGGTAATTGGAGGTCTATCAGGGTGTTCATGGTTAAACAAATCGCATGCTTCTTTCTGTATGCGTTCTTTGTGTGTCCTTATGCATATATACACGTAGTATAGAAGTGAATAACATGTCTGTCTTCGGTAAGGTGCACTGATGATCTGTAAAAAACAGTGAAATATCGATATATGCACATTCCGCGCAGATAAGTTTTTCACAAAAATTTTTCATATATATATATATATATATATATATATATATATATATAATTAGACCAGGAGTCTTTGCCGTTAGAACATGTATGAAAGGGTTTTTTTGGGGGAATTCAGCAAAATTAAACTCCATTAATTAAGTCAGTTCTTTATTTTTAGCCCAATATTTCGCACGGAATTCGATCCCCTGAGGAAGCACTCGAATTCGGTGCGAAATATTGGGCCAAAAAATAAAGAACTGACTTAATTAATAGAGTTTAATTTTGTTGGATTTCCCCCCCAAAAAAACCTTTCATATATATATATATAATCTTTTCGTGACCTTGGTATGATATGGTAAACTTAATAAGTCGGCGATTAAAGGTCTAGTTTATTACTTCAAAGTATATATATTTAAAACAACCCTACATGTTTCGGCAATGATGCCTTTGTCAAGGATATAAAAAATATAAATCAATCAATATAATCATTTATATTTATATATATATATATATATATATATATATATATATATATATAAAGATAATAATTTCTTGACCTTTGTATGTTATGGTGGATTCAATTAGTTGGCGATTTAAGGTCTGGTTTTACTTCAAAATGTATATATTTAATACAATTTTACATGTTTCGGCATATGATGCCCTTTTCAAACAAATTTGAAATATAAATGATAGTTAATGCAAGCGTTGGTTTTTTGTTAAAGAGAAACCTGTGTAATTACGGTGTTTTCTTGAAATAAATTTAATCATTTAAAATCAAATTTAATCGTTTAAAATAAAATATGGCAAACTAAGTAAAGGAACTTAATCAGTAACGCTATTAAAATTAATTAACTAAAATTGTTAGTGGAAGTGGTTTTAGAGTCGAAACTCGTGAAAAAAATTTCGAACTCGCGAGAATTGGGCTGAAATAGAAACTTCGATTTTAAGTCACCGGCGTATCTCGGAAACAAATCCCTTTATAGCGATCATTCCGACACCCACAGATGGGGATTAAAAAGCCGAATCGGTTGCTGAAAACCATAATGTCCTGCGATGACTACATAAAATTATAAAATTCTTATTAGAAATATAATGACCCAGAAGTTATTTAAACATAATCCAAAGCAGAATTACAACGTTTCTGTTAGGTAAATTTTCCTTTATTTGCATACACTCATTTTTTGCTAAAATTAATTCAATGTAAGTTGAAACACGAAAATAAAATAATGAAATAAATAATTATATTTTTGAATTTATTAGTCTAAATTTACTCAATATTAAACAATTTTGGGTTTCACATCACGTAAAATTGTAACGCGATATTACTATTTGTGAATACCCACTGTGTATCCACATACCAGATAAATTCTCCACATTTCTTCATGTTTTCAAAAGTTAATAGCACACGTTAATTCCATAAATTCTTCCTTGTGTGTTTGCATTGTCATACAATAGTTTGTAAACTAATTTAATTACGAGTTATGTATCGTGCGCAATGTACGTAGATATAGTTATTAATTTATACGCATTAGTTATTTCAAAGGTGGAATTTGCATAGTTTTACATTGCTGAACAATAAAAGCTAGTATACATAAATAATTAATATTTAAGTGGTTTACTAATGCAACTATGTTATAAGTTTCTAAAACAATATTGATTTGTTCGTTTGTAAATTCGGCGCCTCCGCCATTATTTGAAATAAATCAGGAATATTTTGTCTTCACCAAATAATGTAGATTTATTCTATAATACGATGGATGTTTCCAAAGTTCTGGGAATTTGGTTATTTTTTTATTTTGTCAATTTTCATCAATATTACAATATAGTTTTTCAACATAATCGTCATTTAATCGAATATATTTATCCCAACGATAAATTCATTTTTTTAAGCCATCTTCGAAGAACTTTTTCGGTGTCTCCTCAATCCACCGATTTACATCAGTTAAACTCTCAAAACGAACACTCCGTGAAGGTTTTTTTTCAAATCTGGGAACAGATTAAAATCACCCGTTGCGCGATCCGATGAATAAGGTGGATACAGAAGCAATTCCCATCGTAAATAATTCAAAACATCCCTCGTTTCTCTTGCGGTTTTACGGTCTTGAATTATCCTGTTGCAATAACGGACGCATATGGAACTTCTCACGTCGTGCCTGTTGCAGTGGTCAGGACAATGAGTTCGAATAATATTCTGCATTAATTGTAGTACCTTTCGCCATATAATCCACAAAAATAATTTCTTCACAATACCAGAATACAGTAAGCATTACCTTTCCAACAGACGGGACTGCACGCACCTTGCCCTTCTTCGGGTTTACGTCATTCTTTGGATTGACTTTTGGTTTCAGGATTGAAACAAGGAATCAACGTTTCGTCAGTGGTTATTATCCGCGCCAAAATTTATCACCGTAACAGGCAAACAGCTCTTGAAGATGGCGTCAGACCTATTGAGTTCCTGTTCCGGTCCCAACAGCCTTGGCACCCAGCGAGAAACCTTGCTTCCGCCGAAACAATCATGAACTTGTCATGTAACTATTCCTAGGTGTACACTAATTTGAGAAATAGCCATTCGTTTGTCCTCTTTCACTAGATTCTCCACGGTAGTAATGTTTCTTTCATTTATCGACTACTGCGTGTATCGTCTTCTCACAGATATACAATACTTTTAGATTTTGCAGACACGCCCAATACTCCTTGCACACGTTTAATAATTTCTGAAGGTTTGACACCCTCTTTCCACAAAAAAGTATATATAGAGCGTTCAAATTAATTTTACCTCGAAGTTGCCCATGGAAATTATATGTACGTCTTAGCTTTTTACTTAAGAACTTAATACGAATGTTGTTGGTTATAAACTATTTGAATGACATGACAAATGTCAAAATAATCAAATTAATAGTATATTAAACAACAAGTATAGAAAAGCAATGTTTTACTAAACGAGTAGAGGCTGATTCATTTTCGGCCCTCCCCATGGGGATCTCGCTTATTATTGGAGATAGAGTATAGGTTTAAATTTGGCAAAGTTGTTAAATTTTGTGTTTGTTATAAATCCGTAAAGAAAATAGACCTGTGACAAATGGCCTTCGTTATTAAAAAAAAAAACGCGAAAACCCCATTTTCTTCTATTACCTGTAGCACCGACATTTGGCCTTGTAGAGAAAATATAAAAACACATCCTTGTGGCCATTTCTAAACCTCTATCCAGCGGTGTTCTCTAAATTTTATACGACGTTTCGTTTCTTTCTGGCCATCATCAACTATCTAATTTCTTATAGGCGTCATACTGGATTTAGACACCTTCAGAAAGAGTTTTTTTTTCTGATTTCAACCATGTACCACATGCTGACTAAAGTTTTTAACATTAGGTTTTATTTGAAGGAATAAATTATAAAATTAAATAAGGTAGCCAATTTCAATCTGTCAAACATTTCATTTATTGTTCATTAATAATACAAAAATGTCATACACTAACGAAGAGAAACGAGATATGATAAGTATTTTTTATTCTTCGAACCGAAATTCAACAGTAGCGAGTACAAGATATCTACAATTATATCCAGAACGATAACAGCCTCATCGTACCATTTTTCTAGATCTCGACAGAAATTTGGTCGAGAATGGATCGTTTACTAAGCTGCGTAATGGTCAAGACAACAGGAATTTAAATGAAAATCGACAAGATATTTTACAAATGGTAAATTAAAAGCGTGTTTTCAAATTTCATGTTAATCTTGTATTTTTATAGATAAATAATAATCCATCAATTTCTACACGCGAAGTAGCGTCAGAATTAAATTTGTGCCAGTCCAGAGTTTGGAGAACTTTACATAAAAGTAGGTTTTAACCATACAGGATCCATGTTAGTCACTCTTTACTGCCTGGAGATAATTTGAGAAGGCTAGAATATTGTAATTGGTTAATGGGAAGGATAGAAAATGACGAAAATTTTTTAAGCAAAATCATCTGGTCAGATGAAACAAAATTTACAAATTCTGGAATGTTCAGCAGAAATACGGAGCACTATTGGGCAGTACAAAATCCCCGACAAAACAGGGCTAGAAGACCACAACATCGTTTTGGAATAAACGTTTGGATGGGTATTTTGGCAAATCGTCTCTTAGGACCAGTTATGTATGAAGAACATTTAAATGGAGAAAGATATTTAAACATTTTACGTACATACGTATTTGACTATCTTGACGACAATATCCCACAATATTTATGGTGGCAACAAGATGGCGCACCAGCACACAATGCAGCTGTTGTTAGAAATTTATTAAATCACGAGTTTGCAAACCGTTGGATTGGAAATAGGGGAGTTGTTGTGCGAGATCACCTGATTTAAGTCCGCTAGATTTTTTTTTTATTGGGATATGTTAAAAATAATATTTATAAAGTAGATGCGCCACAAAACATTGAAGAATTACGAGACAGACTTCAGAATGCCTTCGATGCAGTTCCTAGAAGAACTATACAAAGGGCAGTACAAAATGCCAGAAGGCGTGCCCAATTGTGCATTACCGAAGATGGCCAGATAATTTAACATTTACTGTAATTGTTTATTGTTTACTTTTCTATGTATTTTTATGAATGTTTTTGTTATCTTGTACTCGCTACTGTTGAATTTCGTTTCGAAGAATAAAAAATACTTATCATATCTCGTTTCTCTTCGTTAGTGTATGACATTTTTGTATTATTAATGAACAATAAATGTAATGTTTGACAGATTGAAATTCCAAAGGCTACCTTATTTAATCTTATAATTTATTCTTTCAAATAAAACCTAATGTCAAAAACTATAGTCAGCAGGTGGTACATGGTTGAAATCAGAAAAAAAAACTCTTTCTGAAGATGTCTAAATCCAATATGGCGCCTATAAGAAATTAGATAGTTGAAGATGGCCAGAAAGAAACGAAACGTCGTATAAAAATTTAGGGTACACCAATGGATAGAGGTTTAGAAATGACCACAAAGATGTGTTTTTATTTTTTCTCTACAAGGCCAAATGTCGGTGGTACAGGTAAAAGAAGAAAATGAGGTTTCGCGTTTTTTTTTTAATAACGAAGGTCATTTGTCACAGGTCTATTTTCTTTACGGATTTATAACAAACACAAAATTTAACAACTTTGCCAAATTTAAACCTATACTCTATCTCCAATGATAACAGAGATCCCCATGGTGAGGGCCGAAAATGAATCAGCCTGTATAGCGTTTGAGTACGACCTTTTCATAAGGCCTTTTGCCGCACTCGCTCTTTAGAAAACTCGCCGCTATCGCGGCTCGTTTTCTAAGCTGATCTCGTGCGGCAAAATGGTGCCTTGTGAAACTTGTTTTTTAATATACTATTTTATACTTTTTATGTAAATTTTCACTGAAATAGAGTAGCAAACCCATATCAGATTGTTTCGTATGCACGTTCTGTAAAGATTTAACATTATTTTACCAACTGCATATTAAACTAGATGCTGTGTTCAAAATCAATTAATTTCGCCGATCGCATTGTTATTGTATTTCCACACTTTGCAAGATTGTTTGCTGAAACTTTGAACGGTATCGGGGAAACTTTACGACGTTATTGGATATGGAAACTGTTATGTACGTAGAAGGAGGTTACGCATATTTTAGTGTAAGCATTTACTAAATATATTTAACTTAAGAAGTTCTACGAAACCATTGTTTCTATTCTGTTTATAGAACTAAGTGGGCTGGAATATGCGACATCTACCTTTTTATTAATTATTTTCTTAAGTTTTGCTGGTACAAGCAAAGCTTAATAAATGAAGACGTTTTTTTTTTTCTTTCCTCTGAAAACTAGACTCTATTCAGTTCTTCGTGCTTATATTTTATTTTTTGTTCTATCTGAACATTTGAAGATATACTCTGAAATGTTCTTTGCTTCATAAAACTCTAACGAACTTTTATACTATTAATACTGTTTAAATTGAATGACCAATGAAATGTATTTATGTTGTGGTTATAACGAGAATAACAAACTTGTGACATATTGAAATTTTTGCAGACTATTTGTTTTTCATAATTTGATTAAATTAATGTGTTAGTTTAATACATTTTACACCCCAAAAAACCTTAATCGAAAATGAACTTACTCAGGGAGTTGTTGCTCAACAACTGCATATGACATGAATGTACCAACGTTATGAGGAGACTGGATCCTTTCATTGACGATCCGGAACCGGCAGAAAGCGATATACAACGGATTGTGATGACCGCTTTATAGTATTAACAACATTAAGAAATGGTCCCCTTAATGCGCTTCAAGTGCAGCAACAGCTATCTGAAATACGAGGAGTGACAATAAGTCAGTCGACAGTAAGACGAACATTAAAGGAACATAACCTGATTGAGCATCTGAATTGGGTATTTTAACAGTGTGATTTGGTCTATTCTCAGATGAGACCAGGATATGCCTCTATGGCAGCGACCGAAGCAGAAAAGTGTACCGGAGACCAGGAGAATGATTTTCAGAATGCTGTATTGTAGAGCGGAATACTTATGGAGGTGGTTCTTGCATGATTTGGGCTGAAATTTATATTAGAGCACGAAGTGACCCAGTTCTCATCCGTAGAGACAACCGTGTACACGGGAGAAGAGGTTTAATGGGTGCTAAGTACATCAAGGAGATTTTACCAGTTCATGCGGTGCCTTATGTCGACTACATTGGAAACGATCTTATTTTTATGTAAGATAATGCTAGGGCACACACCGCAAGACTCCTGCTAGATTACATTACAGTCGGTTTTCGGGTTATGGATTGGCCAGCATGCAGTCCCGACCTTAATCCGTTCGAACATGTATGGGATGAGCTAAAACGAAGAATTTGTGCTAGACCTCGTGCCCCAACCACAATCCCAGATTTTATTATTGCAGAAGAGTGGATCGAGATCCCACCAGAAACAATATCGAACTTGATTAGAACTATGCCTAATTTTAGGAGAGATGTTTATTACGCTTTAATTTCCATTTTTAGTTTTCTCTTATTTATTGTCATGTCCCGGTATCTTAGTTAGTTTGCGAATCATTTAAATACGTTCAACGGGTACGTATATCGCAATCTGTGTTTAAAATTTGGTAACTGTATCACTCCCCTTATCGTTTCCTATGCCAGCGGGTGATTGCGGGAGTCGAGCTGTGACCTTCTTGGTATTAAGTTAAGTCTTGTAAAGTAGTGCAAATCTTCAGTAAAGAAAGCTATAGTCACGGCTTCTCGACATATCGTTATATCATATAACGCGGATCAAGTCGGAGAAGTGATTAAAATGATTGGGAATAGCCAATTTTGGAATACTCATTTTAGAAGTTTGAGGAGAATAAATTAAACCAAACTGTGTGTAGAACGGCGTTCCAATCCGATCTTCGGAAAAGTAGGCTCTCTGTTGAAGACTGCATCTAGGCCCTGCATCCTATAACATCTGGAACTATCACGGGGTTAAATTAGCTGGTTACAACCAAGCCAGAAAGAATAAAAACCGTATCGTAGGGGCAATGATAACTATCACCTCCAAAGGACAAGACGTATTTAAGGAACCGAGTAATTCGTATGATTAACATTAATTTGTATAGTCTAATATCATTTGATATTTTGTTTTTGTTTTCTATATTATATATAGCGTAACATTTTAAAGCTGGACTCATATTTTTATATTTGAACTTAAAAATCATTGTTGAAGATTCATATATTTCATTAGAATTTAGACATAAAGTTAATCTTTCCTTAATTGAAATTAAATTCTAAATTTTGTGTCATATTCGTACATAGATCTTTTCCTGTAACACATTTCTTGTGCTGACAACTTTTTATTGCCGCTTGTGGAACTATATGTTTTTTTCATGTCCAGCTGCATATTGTACGATATATGTCGATGCATTTTGGATATAATAAGTATAATAACTTTTGAATTTAAATAAAAGTTATTTTTGGTAACTTGTAAAATATTTATTACCACTTATATTCGGTTAATTCTGGGGTACCTTAAGAAAAGCTGCGTTTATTTAAAAGCAAAACTATTGTAATTTAAAGTTATTCTTATACCGGATTTATTACTTTATAACTTGTTGAGAATTTAATGTTTTCAGAACTAGTTTTAACATAATTTTACTGTAGTCTATGGTTTTACGTATTGTTATAATTTATTTTTCCTTTTGATATACATACTGTATATCAAAATATCAATATAAATATATATATATATATATATATATATATATATATATATATTGATATGGGTCAGCTTACTTCCTTAATATATTCTTCACCTTATAAGATATTTGTCCCAAGAATGTTATATCTGAAATATAATGATTTGAGAAATATTACTTTAGAGTTAAAAGTTTGTATTTTTGATGTAAGATCATAATTGGATTTTAAAATCACGATATCGATTATTATTGTATATTTTATTTGGTCTATTTATATAATTCACTCATTAATTAATTAATTAATCATAACTTATTTTCGCGAGAATTGAAGATTTCTTAAACTAATTATAAAATATGAAACAAACATGTAAATAATTTACATATCTGTAACTGTGCACATGGACAATACACCTCGTATTTTCAGCATTTACTTCTGCTTAATACATATGTTTCTGCCATTTAGGCGTCCTCAGCTAAGCTAGTGAAGCAATGTATACAAATTAATACAAACATGTTATAAACACCTGGTTTGTATCTGTATTTAAATTTACTGAAATAGCCCGCATAGATCAAGCAAGTTCCGTCCTATAAGAAGACAACTATTTAATAATTGACATCTTACGGGCGAAAGAGACTTTGTCTGGAGGGCTATATATCGTTCGAACAGCTAAGCTGCTACGGGAAACGATAAAATACGTATGTAGATGTAGTCCATTAACAACCAGCCAGATGGCGGTAAATATACAAAAAGGTTTTGTTTAATTATGACAATACGTTAAGCACGTATAAAGAGTTTGTAAAATATGAAACAAACATGTAAATAATTTACATATCTGTAACTGTGCACATGGACAATACACCTCGTATTTTCAGCATTTACTTCTGCTTAATACATATGTTTCTGCCATTTAGGCGTCCTCAGCTAAGCTAGTGAAGCAATGTATACAAATTAATACAAACATGTTATAAACACCTGGTTTGTATCTGTATTTAAATTTACTGAAATAGCCCGCATAGATCAAGCAAGTTCCGTCCTATAAGAAGACAACTATTTAATAATTGACATCTTACGGGCGAAAGAGACTTTGTCTGGAGGGCTATATATCGTTCGAACAGCTAAGCTGCTACGGGAAACGATAAAATACGTATGTAGATGTAGTCCATTAACAACCAGCCAGATGGCGGTAAATATACAAAAAGGTTTTGTTTAATTATGACAATACGTTAAGCACGTATAAAGAGTTTGTAAAATATGAAACAAACATGTAAATAATTTACATATCTGTAACTGTGCACATGGACAATACACCTCGTATTTTCAGCATTTACTTCTGCTTAATACATATGTTTCTGCCATTTAGGCGTCCTCAGCTAAGCTAGTGAAGCAATGTATACAAATTAATACAAACATGTTATAAACACCTGGTTTGTATCTGTATTTAAATTTACTGAAATAGCCCGCATAGATCAAGCAAGTTCCGTCCTATAAGAAGACAACTATTTAATAATTGACATCTTACGGGCGAAAGAGACTTTGTCTGGAGGGCTATATATCGTTCGAACAGCTAAGCTGCTACGGGAAACGATAAAATACGTATGTAGATGTAGTCCATTAACAACCAGCCAGATGGCGGTAAATATACAAAAAGGTTTTGTTTAATTATGACAATACGTTAAGCACGTATAAAGAGTTTGTAAAATATGAAACAAACATGTAAATAATTTACATATCTGTAACTGTGCACATGGACAATACACCTCGTATTTTCAGCATTTACTTCTGCTTAATACATATGATACATTGATCTATGCGGGCTATTTCAGTAAATTTAAATACAGATACAAACCAGGTGTTTATAACATGTTTGTATTAATTTGTATACATTGCTTCACTAGCTTAGCTGAGGACGCCTAAATGGCAGAAACATATGTATTAAGCAGAAGTAAATGCTGAAAATACGAGGTGTATTGTCCATGTGCACAGTTACAGATATGTAAATTATTTACATGTTTGTTTCATATTTTACAAACTCTTTATACGTGCTTAACGTATTGTCATAATTAAACAAAACCTTTTTGTATATTTACCGCCATCTGGCTGGTTGTTAATGGACTACATCTACATACGTATTTTATCGTTTCCCGTAGCAGCTTAGCTGTTCGAACGATATATAGCCCTCCAGACAAAGTCTCTTTCGCCCGTAAGATGTCAATTATTAAATAGTTGTCTTCTTATAGGACGGAACTTGCTTGATCTATGCGGGCTATTTCAGTAAATTTAAATACAGATACAAACCAGGTGTTTATAACATGTTTGTATTAATTTGTATACATTGCTTCACTAGCTTAGCTGAGGACGCCTAAATGGCAGAAACATATGTATTAAGCAGAAGTAAATGCTGAAAATACGAGGTGTATTGTCCATGTGCACAGTTACAGATATGTAAATTATTTACATGTTTGTTTCATATTTTACAAACTCTTTATACGTGCTTAACGTATTGTCATAATTAAACAAAACCTTTTTGTATATTTACCGCCATCTGGCTGGTTGTTAATGGACTACATCTACATACGTATTTTATCGTTTCCCGTAGCAGCTTAGCTGTTCGAACGATATATAGCCCTCCAGACAAAGTCTCTTTCGCCCGTAAGATGTCAATTATTAAATAGTTGTCTTCTTATAGGACGGAACTTGCTTGATCTATGCGGGCTATTTCAGTAAATTTAAATACAGATACAAACCAGGTGTTTATAACATGTTTGTATTAATTTGTATACATTGCTTCACTAGCTTAGCTGAGGACGCCTAAATGGCAGAAACATATGTATTAAGCAGAAGTAAATGCTGAAAATACGAGGTGTATTGTCCATGTGCACAGTTACAGATATGTAAATTATTTACATGTTTGTTTCATATTTTACAAACTCTTTATACGTGCTTAACGTATTGTCATAATTAAACAAAACCTTTTTGTATAAACTAATTATGATTATTTGATTTGTGTACAAATTTCTGTAAACATCGTTATTTATTATGACTTTTGAAAGCATCATGTTCAAAATTTGTAATTGAGGTCACGTGAATGGGTTTTATTAGCATTTAAATAGGTTGCTAGAGATATTTTCAACACTGAATTATTAAAGAGATACATTGAAGAAACTTTTGAAATTATCTCTTTTCAATTTGTCCTTTCTATATTTTTCGAATTCGTTGTACAATTTTCTAAGAAAATTTGTTTTATGCTTTTACAACATTGATATGGTAGTCAGGCAGTCAAAAAAAAAATTATTGATTAAGAAGATTTTTGCATGCAGCTATAAAGAATAGTCTAATTTTTGAATTCCTCTTCAAAATTAATCATATAAATTATTAACGGCTACATTTTTATCACAAGAAAGTGGTTTTATTAATTTTACAAAAATTATTACCTTGCAAGAAGGTTTTCTTCGAGTGTGGAAGTACTAGGAAACCTAGTTATCATTACTTTTGTGTTTCCATCATTACTAAAATCAGTTTACGTTTAAGAAGCATTTAATAAGAAGTGTCTGGAACCATTTTTGAATATTTTTGTTAAAGAACACCTCTTCAGAATACCAAAATTGCACATAACCTAGTTGTATTCTACGTGGATAGGGAACGTATGCGGTTCTGCGATTAGGATATCAACCAGACGTTTGAGACAAGCAACTTTATTCTTATTACGCTGTACCTGTTGAGATACTACAGAGTTTACAACATCCAGTGAATACGTTGGATTTGAAATTACCATATTTGTCATTAGCAACAGGTATTCTTGTGAAAATTGTTTCCTATGTTTACATAAAAGATATAACATCTCTTGCAATTTCATATTTTATAATAGATTTCTCACGTTAATTCAAGGGACATATCACTTTGCTTTTAATATCAGTTTTTGCGATATTCTTAACAAATATTTTTTTGTTTGTGTATCTGGAACTCGCATTTAGACCCTTTGAGATCAAGTTGTTCTCTAATAATTTTAATTTATTCTTTATTATCATCTTTGAGCTAGCAATACAGTTATCTTCTTGAAATTTTATATTCATTATTATTAACGAACGTGGGTTAATACTCCACGTCATTCGGTCTTATTACAATATATACACATATACGAGAAAAAGTAAATAATTCTATATTCTTATGTTAGTCAAGACTTTAATATATTACATTTTTATAGATATACATATTAATTTTTTTGTCGTGAATAGACGAGTTAATTGATTCTAGGTATTTTTTTGCCTTTGGTTTTTCCCCTTTAGAGATTTATTTTCAGGTATTGTGTGCAAAATTTTTGTATTAATACTTAGTAAGTGTATAGCGTGTGTTTTGAGTAGTCTGTATGCGCATGCGCAGGACAACGACCTTTTCTCAGTTTTCAGACTGAGCTTCTGTATGCAAAACTGAGTGGCGCTACCTTCTATCTGTTATTATACTCACTCACACCCGTTTCCACTGACTAAGGGCATACACCGTAAATAGAAGCTCCCAGACATTGTGCGATACGACTACGGTTTTCTTAGTTTCCGACCATCTTCAGACGCCATCGCTACGCCTGCTGGTCGCGTAGGTAGCATGTTATTGGGGTAAGAGGAGGTCATACTCATTATTAATAATTAAGCATTAATTTAGGTAATTGTCAATAAACCATACTTCCTTAAGCAATGAAAGAAAAAGATAATTTGTTTTATGTATTAATTTCACAATTTCAAGTTTCTTTCAAACAGCATATATTTTTTGTTGATCTGATGAATAGATTCGAAACGAAATATAGTTAATGTCAAAAGTTTACAATGGGCCGATTTCTATGCACGCAATGGATAAAAAAGGGTAAATATATACATTTTTCTTTCGTTTTTTTCTAATTATCTTTTTATTTAATATATTTATACATATTGCTATGGATTTTTAATTAAAAATAATTTAAAATCTTTAAAATAAATGTAAAATTATTTGGGATACAAGTGTATATTCTAAATGTTTTTAAATTTAATGTGTGAGATAAAAAAAACTGGTTTTATTCGAGGCCAATGTGTTGTGGAGGCCTAGGTAAATTCTTGGAGACCAAGATTTGCTGTAGTACGAGAAAGTTGTGTTCTTTTGAGATATATATAATATATATATATTTAATTTAGTTGGGGTTGTTTTGAAAGTGTTCATTTGTTGTTGGTATTTTATATTTAATTCCAGATATTTCTTTGAGATTGTTATTCTCGTAATTTTGATATGGAATTTGATTAAACAACTTTTTCTCGTAAAAGTGTCTCCACAAAATTTTTTGTAAGTATTTAAAATTTTTTATGCCGACATAAATAATAAATCTTAAATCATAAATTGTAATACATATAAAATTATTTTTTTAACTATAGTTCCATTGTTTAGGAACAAGTAGGTAATAGTTGAATATTAAAAATATAGATAATTCAACTGATATTATAAGTCTTCGTTATATATTTTTTTATAGAGATAAATTTTGTTCGATTGAGTTCGGTTTTTTTTGGCTGTGTCATTGTGCACATGCGTAAATTTGTTCGTGGTTCAGTATCTGTATGTTTATATACAGTGTGGTTTTCTTTGTAGAATTTAATATAAAGTTTGATTATTTTAGTTAAGTTTGATCGGAGTCAATAAAGAGGAAGTTTTCCATTCGTTTAGCTGTGAATACAATGAATGTTTTTACCTCATGTATTTTTGTATGATACAGTATCTTTATACTTTGTAAAGATAGATTTTTTTTTCTTTTTTTATTTTTTGTATTAAATTTTCAGTTTAGATTTTATCATGTGTTTGATTTTTGTTTTCTGGCCATTACTGCTAATTAAAAATTATAATTAAATAATTATTATTATAATTAAAAATTAGTAACTCATAAAATATAAGTAAATAAATTTGTGTGAACTTTTCTCTGGCGCCTAGTATATTTCGCAGGCACGACTTTTCTTATTGGAACCCGAGAAGTTAGAAGTCTCACATTTGAAAATTTACCGGCTGAGAGACCTAGTTGGGAAAACTAGTTGTGGATGGTGGCGCACTAAATTCTCAAACCACTATTCATAGCAATATGTATGTGCATTCTTTAGTTCGCCCTGTTATTGGTTAAAACCGTTGGACAATAAAGCTATTCTTATTTCTAATATTAACAGCAATAAATTGCATGCTATTGTATTTGGGGTCAACAAAATTGTGTATTTTATATGTGCCTACTATTAAAAACCATTTATAAATACTTGAAGCGGCATTTTCTTAAAAAAATGTTATTAAATATTTGTTTATACTATTGCAAAGAAAAAAAAAATTGTGTTGAATGCTACCGTAACATTAACACGTTTCTATAAAAAAAACTGCAAAAAGGCGTAACCCAAAAACAATTGAAGAAATAACAAATTAAATTAAACTTTTATTTCCTAAAAAAATATTAACAGATTTACCGTCTTCATACTTTTAGCTAATCCTGTATAATAAATACTACAGTATATACAGTGTACAATTTTCGGTTTCTATTCATTTGCATTTATAAATGTAAATTCTATCAATTTTATGGTATCTGTAACTGTTAGACGCCTCGCTTAAATACCTAATTCGGTTTATTGCTCCGTATTGTTAATGCAGCGTAGTGATATTCTGAAACACATTTTATTAGCTTTATCTAGCTATTTTGCAGAAACGTATATCTTGAATCTACTGGTTACTAGTCTAAATGTTTTTGTAGCCTACTCCAGTCTAGCGGCCGGTATTATCAACTGATATTAAAAGTAGTTATAGTTAAAACACATTTAAATTAAGTGAAATGTATTTAAGCAGCATTTAACTAAATGTGATATTTAGAAAGGTTTGAACAATTTGTGCCTGGTTTTGCTTTGGCATTAATTGCTTTTAATTCAAAATTAAAAGCAGATGTTTAGTATTGTTATATGTTTCCTTAGAATTAAGTTTTATTAGTGACATAGTTTTTAATTGATGTACATAGTTTTGTATACTGTAATCAAAAAGTAAACAATATTTAACAATTGCATTAATATTTGCAACAAGTAAAAAATTCATACAGCAGTGAAATTCTGTTTAAAAAATAACAATAAATTTTGAAAATATATAAAAATGTTGAAAATTTATTCGTAGAGAAATTAATATTAAATAGAAAATATATAGCATATAATGGATGTAAGTACACAGAAATTTCGAGGTTATGTAAGCATATCTAAACTTCAGAAGTGCATATAAACATGCATACCGGTAGGTCCAGTTCGCAACGGGCCATATAGCAATGTGTGGCAACAGCGAATCGAATCCCCTCCATGCGCAGCTCCTTCGATTGCAGCACATTGCATATTGCATTGCAGTTAAGAATTTAGTGAGACTTAAACCGCGCAAGGATATAGTCGTTTGCATATTCGTTCTGTATACGTAATTTGCCCATTTGTTGTATTATTGTATTCTTAGCTGCTACGGAAAAGTAATTTTAAGTAATAAAAAAACAATAACGTTTTCTAAAAGATAAAAGTAAAAAAATCAATAATTCTGCAAAATAAATTTAAATTTTAAGAAAGTCACTCAATATAGGCATCGTACACACGTTGCCACATCGCATTACGTTCCATACGTATATTGTTGCCTATGGCCCGTTGCGAGTTGGACCTATCGGTATACATAAATACGCATGCGTTAATCCTCCTTTTAATACTTGAGCAGTCAAATTCGGGCATTTAGGTTTAAATGCGTTTTTAGAGTTAAATGTTCCTTTAAACAAGTTGATAATACACTTGCGTTACTTTTAAATGCCATTTAATATAAATATTCGTATTCTCGGCTGTTGTTGCAGATACTTCTTGGTGAAACATTTTAACTTCATACAAAATAACAGAAAATATACAAAGATGGCACAAAATTACATACATACCACAACTCACTAATAAAATAAACAGAATAGTAAAAGGATTAGATATCAAAATAAGCTGGGTAAATAAAACAAATTTAGGAACAATGATTAGCAACAACAAAGATAAAAGAGATAAAATGGACCAATCAGGTGTTTATAAATTAAAATGTAAAGACTGTGAAGCTATCTATATCGGCCAAAGTGGACGAGCCATTAAAAACAGAGTTAAAGAACACAAAAAGTCAATTTTATATAGTGAGAAAAACACAGGCTTTGCCGAACACTGTATAGAACTCAACCACTTCCCCGATATAGATAACTGCGACTTAATACACAATATCACAAAAAGCAAGAGATTGGACCTCCTAGAAATATTAGAAAATAAAAATAGCGAAAAAACAAAATCTATTAATCACCAACACACAGATAGAATATGCCAATACACCCTTTATAGACACCGTAATACACAATATAATACCACCCCCACTACACACAAGAACAGACAACATATAAGAACAAGTGCGATAGTCTTTAAGTTAGATTTATAGATCTCTTTGAGAATGGCATAACAGCCGAAATAATTGTTAGAGAATTTAAATAAATCTCATAGTGAAACAAGCCAAGTGTTTTAATTTATTTTTATTATAAATATTCGTTTAAATACGTTGATAATACCGGCCGGTATGTGTAGGTGTGTTAAGGATTCTTTCATAACTAAACAATTTAGTTTCGTTTGTTATTTTTCATACATTCAAGATACATACTTATATCAATTATTCGATTAAAATTAAAATATCACGTATAGTTTGTATATGAATATAAGCTATAATAAAGAAGATCTGTGTTTTATATAATAAACATCACACCTGTTACGATTCCAGATGAGGCAATTACTAATATCAGACACGGAAACCCAAATTACACGAGTTGCTAACACAGGACTAGGGCATATTCTAATAAATACAAAATTTCGGGCAAGATGTGCGCGCTATCTCGGTTTCATATGGCGTAGTAAATATAGTATTGTTGCCAAGCCCTTGTAGTCTCTATATCTAAAAGGATTATAATCAAACATCAAAGAAGGTTATGGTATGAAGAATGAGATAGTTTTTAGCGTTATTTTCATCAAAAAGTCTGCGTTGCTCATATTCTTGATAAATATATGAATAAATATGGTTAACTATGAGAGTGTGCGACATGGCGACAGTACACGGTACCGAAGATACAATTAAAAAAAAAATGTAAGTCATTATGGCGTAGTGTTTACAAAATTAGTTTTGAAGAGGAACAAGTTTTTGGTTAAGTTTTATTATTATTAATTGTTGTTTTGTTATTATTAATTGTTGTACTAATAATTAATTTTAATATTTTGTATAAAAAATTACTTTTGTAATGACTTTTCCAAGTACTCACAAATATAAATATAAAATTCCAGGTTGCGAAAATCGATATTATTCCAATATTTTTCTTGATTCGGTTATCAAAATAAACATTTCTTCACTCTCTCTTCTGATGGTAGTAGAGGACAGGTATGGTTGAACTATATGAAAAGTTTTTCAGGTATTGACGTTTCTTCAAATTCAAAACAAATGTATGTTTGCGAGGATCATCTTGAACAGCATTTAAATAATTTAGTGTCTTCTCATTCCATCGTTCAATTGTGAGAAGGATAGTGGGCATATCTTAACTAATCTGCAATAATTTATGTCTCCTATTGAGCCTAAAAGTGATACGATTAGTACATTGGATACAAATGAATTAGAAGATGCTTCTCTAAATATTCCGATTATTGATTAGAATGATTTAATTATCAAGTTGTCAACTATGTATGTTGATTAGGGCTGGGCGAAGTATCGATACATCGTCCAATGCCCGATACCATAACTGGTATCGGGTACCCGATACCTCATATAACGAAGGTAACGATTCTAAGGTATTGATTCCAAAGCATCGATACCTATTGATACTCCACCGATTCCAGTACTCGCTAAGTATCGATGTATCGGGTAGCGATGTATCGGGTAGCGAGGTATCGATTCCAAAGCATCGATACCTGTCGATACTTTACCGATTCCAGTACTCGCTAAGTATCGATGTATCGGGTAGCGAGGTACGATTTCAAAGCATCGATACCTATCGATACTTTACCGATTCCAGTGCTCGCTAAGTATCGATGTATCGGGTAGCGATGTATCGGGTAGCCATGTATCGGATAGCCATGTATCGGATAGCTTACCTTTATGCATTTTTTTAAATGTACACAAAAGATGCAATAACTTTTTAAGTAAAGAATTTTTAAGTATATATAGCATTATATATATTATATAGTATATATTTCAAAGGATGTTGTTGAATTTTATATTATGCGTAGCAAATATCCATATTATAACATAAACATAATAACTATAATTATTACAAAAAAAATATCACAATATTGCAAATTTCATACCATAGATATGGTAGAGTCGATAAATTAATTTTATATTTTTTGAAACTGATACCAAACAAACGATACCTTGAAAACGGGTTATAAATACTGATTCCTAGGTATCGAATCAAGGTATCGATTCCAAGGTATCGATTCCAAAGTATCGATTCCAAGGTATCGATTCAAAGTATCGATTCCAAAGCATCGATACCTTACCGATTCCAGTGCTCGCTAAGTATCGATGTATCGGGTTAGCGATGTATCGGGTAGCGATGTATCGGGTAGCCATGTATCGGATAGCTTACCTTCGTGCATTTTTTTAAATGTACATAAAGGAAGCAATAACTTTTTAAGTAAAGAATTTTTAAATATATATGCATTATATATATTATATAATATATTTGCAATAAAAGAATTTTTGAAACTAGAAGTTTAATTACTTATTTCTTAGCGTTATAATGAAGTTTCACCAAGTATCTTCTTCATCAATTAACTATATAATATATATTTAAAAGGATGTTATTATTGTGTGTAGCAAATATCCTTATTATGACATAACTATAATTATTCCAAAAAAAAATCTCACAATATTGCAAATTTCATACCGTAGTTATGGTAGAATCGGTAAATTAATTTTATATCTCTTGAAACCGATATCAAACAATCAACACCTAGAAAACGGGTTATGAATATTGATTTCTAGGTATCGAATTAAGGTTTCGATTCCAAAGTATCGATTCCAAGGTATCGATTCCAAGGTATCGGTTCCAAGGTATCGATTCCAAGGTATCGATTCCAAGGTATCGATTCCAAAGCATCGATACCTATCGATACTTTACCGATTCCGGTACTCAGAATCGATACCGTGCACAGACCCGATACATCGGTAAGTATCGATGCCTCGATTGGTATCGGTACCCAATACCGAAAACGTTGGTATCGCCCAGCTCTAATGTGGATTATTCCTAAAAAAGCTTAATTTACCCGATTGTGAAGTTTCTAAATCTTGTATATTTTCTGCTAACGTAGAACTTCATCACGCGTTTACAATGTTTAAGCAATTCAGTGAATCAAATAATCTTCTCTATCCCACTCTTAAGTTTGGTATTATATGTTAATACCATTTACGATAAGATGGTTGTGTCGTTAAAATATTTTGACTATGTAAATTCTCTTCACAAGAAAATGTTAGCAACTTTGCAGTAGGTTAGTTTTTCATGGTATACTTGTGTTAAATCCGATCGTCAGACTTTAGTTCAAGAGCAGTTGTTAAATATATCTATGAATTTAATTATTAGGAAATTTCATGATGATATTTATCGGTCTTCTAATGATAGATCTCTGAATCGAAACTAGAGAAAAATTAAACAGTTGATGCATTGGTAAAAGATAAATTAGGTTCCTGGTACGTTAGCAAGTTAAGGGTTTTCTAATCTTTTGTGCATATGAAGAATTATCCTTATTTTATGTTGCCGTTTATTAAAAATTCTGTTTATTTGTTGCTATGAGTATAAAGTTTATTTTGTTTTATTGCAAGAGTTTGAATTTTTTTATATATTTGTTGAATTTCAAATATTAATTTTTTTACATAAATACATAAATACGTAAATACGTGTCCGTAATTTCTATATTTATAGATATATCGCACTAATGAGACCAAAAATATCGAAACATTTAGAGCATGATTAGAGCAAAAAAAAAAACATAGTAATTTAAAAATGCCGCCATCGCGGTTGTTTACGAATTTAGTACTACCATATGAATATCAGAGGCGCTAATGTAAGGATCTAATTTTTAACATGTGGCACTCTTATATGACATGCTCCTTGCCCAAGACCTTGTTGTTGCCTCATTTAGGATATATTACGTTACTTATCCTCCACAACGTTGTCAGAGGGTTATATGTTACAACTATCATTATTCGCATTGCTCTTTTCATGTTGTTTTCTGTCATTTAAATTGATCTCTCATAACCTAAAAACCATTCAACGCAAAAATAAAAACAAAACCTAGTAGCGCTGTGTGACGCGTTATGACGTGTGTTTATGACGTGCCTTCGACGAACTACCATTAAACAATTCGGAACCACTTACACTATCAGGTCAGTACAAATATAATCTTCCAAGTTTCCTCGTGCATTCCTTATAATTAGGGACCGGACGCATCAGACCGAAATTACCATGGACCATATAAATAGTCAAAACATCGCTAAGTATAACACGCAGTTATTGAATTCATTCGTTTAACTGCACATCTGGTTTTTGTCGTTGAATTGCGACGCAATTACTTCAATATTATAGTGAAATTCCTTTCTTCATGGGCGTAGATAGAACTGGGGTTTTTATAATTTATTTTATTTATTAGTTTATATTTCGTAAGATAAATAAAGTACGGTTAGTTACTTTTTTCATTGTTTTAACTGTTAATTGCAATACCACGTAATTTTTGTAATAGATCCTGTTTAATATCGTTTCATCGAACCTACTTCTCCAAATTATTTTAACGTAAGTGTCGCAGTGAATTTCGTTAAGTTTCAATAACTTACGCATACATTTTTAATTTTCATTTATTTAGATCTAGAACAATGCTTAAGTTACTATTTCAAATATGATATGGGACAACGTCGAGAATGGCATCGTGAAACTAAGTGCTACACGAAAGCAGTAGAACCCACTGGAAGTCATCTTCAAATCAAACTGTCGATATATTAGGACGCTGTGTGGTAAATATTGTAGCTGGTGTACTACATCCAACTATTCCATATAACGCATATTTAATAGCAACAAAAATTATAAATACAGTTGATGCGGAAACAGTAGCTAAAACCATTTATGAAAATATGCACCAAATGCTCTCCACAGAATCTGTGAATATATCAAGGCACCTTTCCGGAACTTGATAGACTTGTATCCGCTTTTTAAAAAAGTTTTCAGAAAGGCACCATTGAGAGTAGCTCTTTACAGGGAAAAACTTCCATCTTTGTCGCTGCCTTCCCGTTCAGTATTAACTAGATGGGGAACATGGTTGGAAGCTACTAATTTTTATGCAGAGAATTTCGATAGTTTACAAAATTTCGTTACATGTTTAAACGACGATGCTCGAAGTATTTCTGGGTACAAGGAAGTAATACAAATTCCAAATTAAAAAAATAAGTTGTACTCTCTCCAGGAACACTTTGGAAATTTTCCAAAACTAGTCAACTTATTTTGAAAATCAAAATCTCAAATTAAATGATGGATTAACCACATAAGATGTGGTTATTAATAATTTGAAAAATATTCCAAGTGACTTCGGATGTGGCCTTCGGCAAAAATTAGATTCAGTTTTTAATAGAAATTCAAATTTAATAACATTGCGGCAATTGTGTATACAATGCCTCAAAATATAACTGCTAAAAACGCTGAAATAAAAAAATATTTCCAGTATGCACCTATAACCAGTTGCGATGTAAAAAGGAAGTTTTCTATCTACAAGCATGTATTTCATTCAAAGAGAATAAATTTTACAGAAGAGAACCTTGAGAAGGTATTCCTAGTTAATATTAATACTCCTTTACTCAACGTGAACTACAAAATGAACAAATAAAAATGTATTTCGTATTTTATAGATCACCACCCCTTTTGTTTTCCAATTATATAGGTAAAATTAAAAACTCTTTAAAAATACAAGTTTTCAATAGGACGCCTGTGGATGATGAGTCATGGGCCTTTTGTGTACGGTCCTTACTTATAATAACGGTTAGGATAGGAATTCATTCATAATTTCTTGAATAATTTCTCTCAAATGAATCTTCCCATTCAATAATTCAAGGAAAAAGAGGTGTGCAATAGGGTGGGTCACTGATGTATGAGAAAAAATAAAAGTTCTCGAATCATATTCTAATGGCAATATTTTTTTGTCTTACGTTAAAGCAAATAAAAATTGCTAAAAAAAGTCACATCTTGAGCCCGCGCCGGAGCTCCTAAGAATTAAGTATTTTTGAAAACAAAGCCATTTTTTAAATTTTAATATTTTATTTACTATTAATTATTATTAATTAAAACTGAAAACATTTTTAATTAAACTTAAAAAAAATAAAACTTTGGTTCTTATACAACATAAAACAATAAAATCACGAAATTATATTAGTTATTTTTTGGTCACAAAATCTTGTTTACTGTCAAATCTGGGCATCTCTCGTCTTGATTCAAGTTTCGTTTGTATTAAACCTTCTCTTGATTTTTTATCGCATAGACTCATGGATGCTTCTGACACTATTTTCACAGTTCGTTCCACCACCTGAGTATGACATGGCAGCTTGGCAAAAATTAGATTGTCACTTTCTTGACACTCAACTGCCGCATTTATTTCTTCAGTAGTGATGTTTCGAAGGATTGGTGGATCGAAAAACTTTTGATTCCAATTTATAATTTCAAAGTAGCTACTTGCGTCAAAATTGATAGTCGAGACCTCAAACACACGAGGTTGCTTTCCAATATGAGGTGAGCTCCGTGCTTCTTGAATTCGTCTGGCTGCCAGTTCTCTCACTGTTTTATTTTCATCCAACAACATCGATAGAAGCAAGCTTTCTGGGTGAGCAAAATAGGCGTTACGTTGAATTACGGGATCTATTACTAGTTTTAACTCTGCAGGAAGGTATCGTGAGTTTGTTACCAATTTCCAAAAAATTTTAGACCCATGTTTGCAAGTTGGATTTGTTTTTATTTCAAACCATACTGGAGCATAAACTTTTACACAATACTCAGCTAATACTTTTACCTGTTATGACGGGTTTGATGTAGAAATATATAAACGTAAAATTCTATTTGCTTTTGTTAGCCATCGAGCATGGGATATTTTTCCTGGAGACCTGTTATCTAAGCCATCGTGGCAGTGTCCACTTATAACACATATAGTTATTTCATACAAATATTTTTGATCTGTACTTAAGCCCTCAAATGGTATTTACGGAAGCTGGTCTTCAATTCTCTCGTACTTGACTATGGGTAGTTTTTCGCAGTTTTCTAATAAGTTGCCAATAGGACCAGAATGCGAATATGGTCCCATGGTAACACCATCTAGTTTGTTAAATATATGTTTTAATGGCAATTTGTTCAAATGTAGCATGCAAATAATCCATTGCAGTGGGCGCTGAAGTCTTTTTTCCAATACTCTTATTACTCCGTTAAATGTCCCGGTGTTAGTGACTGTACCATCACAACCAATTGCCATCAAATTTTTTGAGACGAAAGAAGGGCAATAATTGACATTTCAATACTTTTAGAAGTACTTCTGGTGTTGCATAGCCAAAATAAACTGAATCTGGCTCCTTAAGAACAGATACATGTTCCTCAATCAATATTTGTCTGTATTTCTTAGCTCCCTTTTTAATAATATTAAGTGTCTTATATTTTCGGCCGTCAAAGTATAAAGCTGGTAGGTCTAGCTGCTTCTGCTTTTGAATATATTCTTTACGTACTTTTCTTTCCTGATTCTTTCTTTTGATTTATCAATTGGTTCACTGCCAGGAGATATATCTTGCAATACAGAAGAAGCAATAGCAGCCGCTGCTCTATCGGAAACACCGTAACGGTCACAAGTTTTTGACAACATGTGGAAGGTAAATTAAAAGAATCATCACAAGAAGAACTGGAATTACTTACAGATAACTCCAAGTCCTGCTGTTTTGAGTTAATTTTGTCGTGACTTTTATTTACGTTTTTTCTGTCTTTGGTGCTCGGGCTGCTCTTTTTTGCAATTTAGTTGTAAAAACTCGATCTATTCCTCCAATACGCATCTTTCTCGCGCCCTTTTGGTCACTCAAAAACTCCTGTTCTTATTTGGGTACCTTATATTGCCTTGGACAGCAATAAAGCTCAATTTGTTTACATTTACGGGAACAAATATCAAACAAAACTCTGCTACGTCGGAGAAAATTTTCTTTCTGATAAACGGATATTTTTTTCAACGACTTTTTGAGATTTTTGCACTTTATATGATAACCGTTTATTAGTTGTATGACTCTTGTATTTGAAACTGTAGGAAGGGGCGATTTTCTCCAAACACATTCTACCCTTTGAGCTACAAATTTTGCAATATCTAAAAACGATGGTTCTTTGGTAGTATTCCTCGTTATTTTTAGTTGCAACCTATTCCACTCATAGCATTTCATAACATCTTCGTAAGTTGGCAAAACATTATCATTAATATCTTCTACATTTCCGAATATCGGGCAGAAATAACCTTGGCTTCTGGTTTCCATAATAACGATTAGAAGTTAAAACAGTTCAAATGAAAAAATAAACACACAACTTCACTGTCCGAGTAGTAAAACCAAACTGTTCTTTTTATTATGTATTATTTTATATGTATTCTATCAAAAAAATTTCCTGGAAGAAGATATACGTTTCAATGAATGAATTTCTTGTGTGTCTGAATTCTCGAGATCTTAAAAGTCGTTAGGATACAGTAATATGCTTTTCTGCAATACAATGCTATGCTGTTATGTAAAAAAAAGGGATATGGTCATTATATTCAAAATTTAACAAAATTGAAGATCAAACCGCGGGCTTTTACACTAAAAATAAATTAATAATATTTTACAGGGGTCTAATGCAGACAAAAATACAACATATTTATGCTATTAGAAGTCGATACGAGAAAAAATTTTTTTTTGACCCACCCTAGTGTGCAATGCTCTAAAAGGATACAAAATAACATGTAGATTCGACTCTATATCTCTCTAAATCTTTGAAGCACTTATAATCCTGCACTGAGAATAATCATAGTGATATTTAATACTATTACCAGAACAGGTTATTTCTCAGAACAAAGTAAATTAGCAGTAATAATAACTAAACCAAAAGAAGGTAAGGATAGGAAACTAGTAATCTTTTAACCTAGTTTCTGCGAGAATAAAACGTACTGCTCCGCTGCATTTTTTGATAACGCACTGATTTTAACAAGGTTTGGTACGAAAGGTTCCTACACAATATAAAATTTCATCTGTTTCCATATAGTGAAATATTACTAGAGTGCGAAAATTCGGTCGGCGCTTCATAAGCGTACAGATATAATTATTTATGTAAGTTATATGTATGAAGTGCAGTGTGCATCTCGTTCGGACGTTTTTACCTATACTACAGTACTTTATACGTTGTATAGAAGTACGTCGCTGCTTAAAAGGGTAGTGTTTCACGCTTCATAAATTAAATATTTATTTCATTTTATTTACCTACTATAAAGCGCACGGCTTTGGTGCTCCAACCATATTTCGCACTCTAAATATTACATACGAAATAAATACTTAGTAGTTACAGAGAAACGCGAACAAAATTATTTACCAACTCAAAAGCTCCATCAGAATGTGTTATTGAGGTACTGCTCTATTTATTTTGCGTCTCTGGCATGCCTAGAATGTTTATACGTCCCGGCTTTCCCGGATTTGTTCCGGTTTTAACATTCTGCTACCGGTATCCCGACAAATTCTTTCGGGACAGTAATTGTTCCGGTTTAGGTTTCACTGAAAGAAAAGATTGACGACAAATAATGAAATGACATTCATTTCATTACGAAATTTAATTAAAGACGATTCTAATGAACTAAAAATTTTATAGAAAATAAGAGTATCGAAGTAAAAATAATTGATAAGTTGATTATTTAAAAGATATTCCAATATACATAGTTGTAATATTGTTGATAAATTGGAGGGAATTAACATTCCACTGAAGAAATGTTTTACTTTTGGAGTTGATAATACAAACTTCAATTTTGGTGGATTAGAAAGAAAGGGCTTTGAAAATTTTCTATATATTTAAATTTTTTTAATCATACACTTTACGCACAGACCATTTA
Source organism: Melolontha melolontha (assembly GCA_935421215.2). Taxonomy (NCBI): domain Eukaryota; kingdom Metazoa; phylum Arthropoda; class Insecta; order Coleoptera; family Scarabaeidae; genus Melolontha; species Melolontha melolontha. The sequence goes on from OW285239.1 coordinate 133,543,862, forward strand.
AAAGAATTCTGTGAATTCGTTGATATCAAATATCACTAACTACTTTCCAATTTAAAAGTACGTTAGCTATAATTAATGCCGATAGTTTAGAGAATATTAATAGTTTACGTAGGCTTGAAAATTTTCGAAGCATAACAAGTGTTCATTTGAAAAGTCAATCTAGGTTACTTTGAAATTTTGATAGAATAAGACGCAAATATATTAGTATGTGTTTGTTGTTCCGTAAACGTAGATCCAAATGACATTTGATAATGTCAATCACAAATATCAGTTAGTGCATAAAATAATCGTGCGTCGATTCTGGTTTAAATAAATTGCTTCTCAGTTTTAAAATGGCTTTCACTTTAGAACATAAAATTTTTTTAGTCCAGGCTTATTTTCGAAGTGGTAATAAAATTGATGGTTTATGGGTTTATTCAGTTCAAGATTGCATGGTAGAATTTCAAGTTGAGTTTCCACATTTTGTAATAGATTATATACAATTTAAGAATACTTTGGACAGAACTTTAAAACATTTTTCTGAAACTGGTAGTCTCTTAAGAAAATCAGGCAGCGGAGCAGTTAAGAAACGTACACCTCAAGTTGTCAATCGTATGGAATATATAATAATGGAAAATGAACCACAAGCATCTGTTCGACATTTGAGTCACCAAATAAACCTTTCTGTTGGTACAACGCACAAGTTATTAAAAAATATATATATACTTTATCCATACCGTGTCACAGCAGTACAAGAATTGTAAGAAATTGATTACCCACGTAGACTACAGTTTTGTAATTGGTTTGTAAATATGAACAATAATGGAGAACTTTCGCAAAGAGTCATCTTTACTGATGAAGCATGGTTTTATAAAACGGGATACCTAAATTCACAAAATACAAGAATTTGGAGTAGTGAAAATCCACATGTAATTAATAGATAATCGCTACATCCAGAGAAAATTGCTGCTTGGGCAGCGATAAGCCAAAGGCGAATCATTAGACCAATATTTTTTCAGGGAACGTTAACTGCTCAAAGGTACCGTACGGAAATTTTACAACCATTTGTCAATCAGTTGCATGATGATGAACTTCAAAATGCATATTTCCAACAAGACGGAGCACCTTGTCACTGTACTGCAGAATCTTTGGATTATTTAAGAGAATTTTTTGATGAGCGTATAATTAGTCGAAATACTGAAATTGCCTGATCTGCACGTTCATGCGATTTAACACCTTGCGACCTCTTTTTGTGGCCTTATCTAAAAAATAACATATTTCGAACACCTACATTGAATTTGAATGATATGCTACAGAGAATCGAACAGAAATGCATGGAAATTAATAACAATCCAGTAATGTTGCAGAATATCATCAGAAATTTTGAACGGAAGATTTCAAAGTGCATTGATCTTGAAGGACAACATTTTCAACATTTGTTATAGTTTTCAATAAATACCTATTATTTGTTATTTATTTGTATGTATGAAACTGTCAAAATATACGACTTCGTAGGTTAAATAGTAAATTTTAATTATTAATAATTAATAATGTTAAAATTCTATTTCAGAACGTGGGTTTTTTTATAAGTAAATATAAATAAATGGAGGTAAACAAAATCACTTACAAAAGCATAACGTGTGTTCATTTGAAAAGTCAATCTAGGTTACTTTGAAATTTTGATAGAATAAGACGCATATTAAAAAGTATAAATACTTACATGTACTTAGTGTATTTAATGATTTGTTATGTGTTCAAATAATGTCTCCTTCTCCAAAATGCAACTTGAATCCTTATATCCTTTTCTTCGTTCTCGTTCAATATCTTTTATTCCATAATTTTTTTTCAATTCTTATGTTGCCTGCGTTCTTCGTGTTTACCCATTTATTATACTTTATTTTAATAACTGGTGCCACTATACATTGTTAAACTTTACCTTTTTAGATAATATGTTCCTCGTATTTTGAAGTATAATTTAATTCTGACGTTTTTTTTTAATTTTTTTCACTTCATCCCCATAGAAACTCTCTTAATTTTTATATTGGTTTTTCCGAAATGATCTTTTGTGTAATTTTGTCTAGTGTTTAATGTTACAAATTTCTAAAATGGATTAATTTTGTTTACCTAAATATTATGTACACAGTGCTTTCAAAATACCACCAAAATTTAGATTTCAATGAAAATAGAAATAATGTTAAAAACAAATGACACCAAACCGTTTATAAAATATAGTACAAATTCGAACAACTAAGTAACATAATATTAGATAATTGCTTATTTAAATATACTTTCTGTATAATTTATCTATTAAAAACCACTACTATGTAGTAAAATATATTTGGTATATGCGAAATTGTAAATAAATTGCTTATTGGTAAGGTAGGCTATAATGTACATGAGTAGTTATGAAAACACTCTAATATGTTGAAATTAAATACCTTACTTTTTCCCAATATAAGTTTATTCAAAACTACATTTCATATGCACTGTATACATCAAAAGTTGCTACTGATGTATGGCAGTGCAGATGAAATGTACATCTAGTTTAATTAAACTTATATTGTGAAAAAGTAAGGTGCTTTATTTCAACATAGAGTAAGTTAGAGTTGGAATTACCACAATAATATACAGACAGACCTTAATTTTAGCTAGTTATTTAGAGTTCCATTTAACTAGAACCACATTATACAGGGTGATAAAAAAATTGGAGCTTTATTTTAAACTGAAAATAGTACTCACAAAATAATGACAAATGAAAGAAAATTGTGATAAAAATTTTAAAGTAACAGAGATATTCACACTTATGCGAGCAACACAAGAACACCTCCTTGAGCAAATGTTCGAAGTTACCGCCTCCTATTTGAATACAAGCTTATTCTAATCGTATCCACGAGTTATAACACGGATATCTTGTCTGCTTATTATGTCTGCAGCATCTTGAAGACGTATGGCCAATAATTGAATGTTTTCAAATTCATTATCGTTAATGTACACCAAATTTTTCAAATGCCCCCATACATAAAAGTCCATCGGATTCAAGTCTGGGTGGTTGTACAATCGGCGCCCATCGGTCACCAAACGTATTATTTAAATGCTCACGCACTTCGTAACTGTTATGAGGGGGAGCACCATAATGCAAAAACCACATGTGCTGACGCACGATGCTCTAGGAGGTGTTCCTGTGTTTCTCGCTTAAGTGTTAAAAACTCTGTTACTTTACAGCTTTTATCATATTTTTTTTCATTTGTCATTATTTTGTATGTACCTACTATTTTCAGTTAAAAATAAACCCCCAATTTTTTTATAATCCTGTATAGTCTTATGATATTGCGTCGAACACTTTGGTAGACCATTTTCAAAATGACCTCTATATTAATGTTGGTAGGGTATTAAAAGGATTTATTATGGAGCGTTATTGGTGAAACTGCCACAAGAGTCATATTTTGTGTGTTATCCAGAATTACTTTTGAAATAGAACGAGTTGTAACGAATGCCGAAATTATGCAATATGTAGACGAATGTAAATGTTTATAATTATTATAACCTAGAATGACACCTCCAACGGTTATATAAGAGCAACGTAAATTATATAATAAGGCGGAACATGAGATCCAAGGGATTTGTATCTCAAGATGGGTTAAGGCAGGGCGGAGGATTAAGTTCCGTACTGTTCACTGTGTTCATGGACGATGTAATAAGACAATGTTCAATGCAGACGAAAAAAATTCAAATTGGGTATAGGAATCTAGAGAGGATACATGAGGCAGCATTCGCAGATGACATAGTACTAATAGCTGAAAATGGAAATGACCTGCAAGAAAGTATAGATATATGGAACGAAACACTTAAATAAAAATAAAACAAAAGTAGTGACCACAGGTGAAGAACAACTAAATATCCAAATTAAAGAAATAACTATTCAACAAGTAAATGAGTTTCATTATTTAGGTGTCCTGATAGAAAACACTGTGAAAATGGGTCAGAAATTAATGAAAGAATTGAAAAGGTAACCAAATTGTATTACGCAATGAATAAGAACTTCATTATGAAAAATGAAATATCACGAAATACCAAGATAAAAGTATTCAAAGCAGTCAACAGAGCAGTTCTGACATACGGATGTGAATTATGGGTAGTTAATAATAGACAAAAAAGCAAAATCCAGGCTACAGAAATGAGATATCTTAGGAGAGTGAGAGGCGTAACTAGAAAGGATAAAATGAGAAATTCACAAATACGAGAGGAACTGGAGATACAATCGACAATGGACTTTCTTGAACAGTGGCAACTACATTGGCATTTACAACGAATGGGCGACACTAGACCAGCCAAGCTAATATATGAAGCCAAAGTCTAGTATCATAGGAAAAGAGGAAGACCGCGACAAGTATGGGAGGATGTCATTGGAAATAGCATCCAGAAGAGGGGGAAGAGCTGGAAAGAAGCAAAATCACTGGCCAGTAACCGAAGACTATGGAGAAATTTTATGCATAATTTAGATTAGACTGTACTTACCCGACACCCTTTAGGGTAAAAGGGTTTATATATATATATATATATATATATATATATATATATATATATATATATATATATATATATATAAGGTAAACTTAATAAGTCGGCGATTAAAGGTCTGGTTCATTACTTCAAAGTATATATATATTTAAAACAACCCTACATGTTTCGGCAATGATGCCTTTGTCAAGGGAATAAAAAATATAAATGACAGAATATAAATGTCAAATAATTGACATTTATATTCTGTCATTTATATTTTTTATTCCCTTCACAAAGGCATCATTGCCGAAACATGTAGGGTTGTTTTAAATATATATATACTTTGAAGTAATGAACCAGACCTTTAATCGCCGACTTATTAAGTTTACCTTATCACACCAAGGTCACGAAAATATTATATTTATATATATATATATATATATATATATATATATATATATATGTAGAATGACACTTGATACAAAAAAATATTGAACTTATTCCCATTTATGTAAGACAATTTAATATTTAATGTATGAAACTATTTAGTTATGAAAATAACGCAATTATTTTTTTCTAGTATGTTATACTTTGTAGTAATTACGATATTATTACGCTAGTATAGTTCAATATACAGGCTGTTCTTGAAATAAAAAATAAACGTAAATGCAAACATGTAAATATATAGAATATAAATCCAAAAAATTTTCCCAAAATTCCCTTTTATAGGCGAGAAAAAAATAACAAAATTTTTGTGACGCCACTGTGCGATTATAAAAAGTATCAGAGACGATCTTAAAGTTGACCGATAATAACAAAAACAATAGTTTTGTTATTGTCCATCTCACCCAGCTTTTACGTATGTAAACATACGCTATAGAATTTCCAAATTACAAACATAATTATTAATGAATAAATTAAGTAACAAGGATATTGTAATATAAATAAAGTAGTACCAAAACAATGTAATTAAAGTTAGTTAACTATTTAAGACTAAAAATTTTCGAAAGGTCCACCACTATTTTTAATGCACAAGTCACACCTTTTTAAAACTGAATTTGTTGCTATTCTTACGGACTGTGCCTAAATATTATGAAAAACTTCTAATACAGCTTCTCTAAGGTCATCTAATGTGTCGGACGTCTTTTATACACCCTATATTTTACCGTTCCCTATAAATAGAAGTTTAAAATGGACAGATCGGGGTGGAAATGTTACCGACGCGTTTCTTCCTATCCATCTGTTCGGGAATATATGATATAGATGATTTCTTACCGTTAGCTGATTATGTGGTGGGGCCCCATCGTGTTGAAACCATTTGAGCATACCACGCATTTGTAAGGGTAATTCTTCATATTATCAAAATCGTTCTGTAGAGACTGAAGATAACGATCGCCGCTTAATCTACCATAAAAAATGTAGGGAACAAGAACTCTTGAACCAATTATACCGCACCAAACATTAAATCCAAACGAAAATTGTTAATAGATCGACATCTAATAAAGATTTATAAAAAGAGGGTCATCTGCAGCACATAATGCAGATTGCTTTCACACATTTTCAGCCATTTATCTAAAATAACCAGGATTTTTCATTCGGGTGAACTTTACCTACCAAATTCTCATATATTTACATATATTACTTGACATTTTTTTCAATACAAAAAAATATGTAAAACGCACCGACCATGGAGATTCTGAAAATTATACCAACATCGAGCAATATCCATTTCCCTGGAAAAAAGTCGGGGGCCAAGGATCTATTTCTGCACTTTTTTTGAAACATATTTTCTACGGTTTTGTATTTGTCCATAGTCAAGACATATCTAAATGTATCTCGCCGAAAAACACCAGGGACACCCGGTATATAATAAATATGAATTTAGATCTTAATAAACGCTAAGTTGCCATGGCAACCAGGCATGAAAACTTTGTCCGCATGATACGTACACGGTGTAGCTAATTAATGATGAAATATGTCGAAAACACCAATATAATAACACTTTGTGTGCCCTTAATTAAAAAAAATAAATAAATATAATTTCATTGTATAAAATTTTTTTTATGCACCATGGTACTATTTCACTTTTAACGAGTGCCCAACACTAACATGAATTGTCAAGTTTAGGAAAATGACAGAAGTCAAAAAATTAGAATTAGACAACTGTCATAATTACAAGGTAATACAAAATCGTATTATATTTGCGAGCAATACTACTCGACTATCTACACAGTTTTAATTAATAGTATTATATTTGCAAGCAAAACTACTCGACTATCTACATATTTTTAATTAAAGTAATAAATAATGACATCTATTTGAGTACATTACATATTTAAAGGAAAGTAAAAAAGTGGGCAATATTTTTAAACATATTTAAGAAAATTATTATGATTTATTATCACTTTTCAAAAAAGATTTAAAAAACACAATGGCTCCAACACTATAAAATGATTGAGCACTAGAATCATATTTAGCATCCAAACATAAAATAGCTATAGAAGATTTTAATTGGCGAGAGAATATAATAACAAAGTTACAGGAACGAAATAAACTACAGACCCCATTTCAGAAACTTATACACCAAAGTAAGTATATTATTCATTCATGTTGATACTTCATACTATATTAATAAATTAATCTGAAAAGTTTTAAAATTATATTGCTAACTCATCACAATACAACAAAAAAAAAAACTCTACCTATTGCCATAATTGAATACATTAATGAACCAAAATAATAAATCAACCTTGATTGTGACAATAATCTAAATCTTTAATTACTTACATATACACAAGAGACACATCTCTTATAAATTTTTATTTAATTACAATTCTATAGATAATAACAGAAGAATGACATTACATACTATACAAAACAAGAATTTATTTAAATTCAGTAGCTGCTTTAACTGAGCTTTTTCGGCAAAAAAGCAGTATACTTGAATACTTTGTATTCGTTTTTGACCATGTGACACATGTCGTGACATGACACATTAATATATACGAAGATAGTTTACCACCGTAAATTTTGGGGCAAATTCGCCGATGTTGCTAGGAATTAATCTAAACAATCAGTTAATAAACCCACAGTTATCTTACGTTGGTGAATTTCAGCTAACCTTATTAACGCGGCTAAGCTTATCGAACTGTTGTTAGCTAGTAATAAATACCAATAATGTATAATTAACATAAATTATGCTCAAGTTTGCTGCTTTGTGGTATTTAAAGGTAGTTCATTAAATTTATAGACACACAAACGTCACAAACATGTATATTAACTACAACAACTGTAATCAATACTGAATGATTTATTGTTAAATCTATTAAGGCTAGCATTATCTATATTTATAGTACAGCATTAGCGAAATGGGACACTAAGAAAATTTAAATTATTCCTTCGCATTGCAGTATTAAATTAAAAGCATTGATGCATTATAAAATATTTAAAGAGATTTGAAATGAGAATTTTTGTAACAGCAAAAGTAATTCGCTGTCTGTTTCCTTATTTCAATATTTACTACAATCTACATCATTTTTTCTTATTCATAGCTTTTGAAAGAACTTTTATTCAGCTCTTTATTTGATTTGATTTACTTTACTTTAATACAAAGTCTCGCAGCTCACACAAGCCATTGTTCGTTCTTTAATTAGATTGCTATATATACGAGGATGATTTGGCGGAAATTTAAACTTGACTGCTAACGTCATCTTTCTCAAAAACTTGGCATTATATTATAATTCTTATATTTTTTTTTACATTGACAGATGAAGGTTGGCTAATTTATGACATTTGACTTGAAAAGTACTCTGTCTAAGTGTCTAAACAGAAATCCTAAAATGAATAAACTCGCAATTTGTGGTGCAACCCAGTATTTATTTTTTAAATATATCTGAAATGTTGACTGATATTTGACGATGCTCCTTCGAAATCCACAACTTGGAAAAATTATTATTGCTTTCGTCATTAAGAAGCGTATAAACATATGAGTTAAAGCATGCATGCGTACATCATATTTTACATATCAAATTGGGTATATCCAAGTGTGTCACCAAGCTGGGAACCGCAAATCATGAATTGATCAAAAAAAGAAAGAATACAAATGTCAAGCTGTTTAACAAGAACGAATATTTTGTCCGGTTGGTGAAATATGACTTGAATATTTCTGAATCCAAACCCCAATCTCAATAGTGAACATATAGAGGTTGTTCTTGGCCAAATAAAGCCAAAACATTTCCATTGGCAAGTTAAGTAATATCTAAGATTTTTTGACAAATAACAGCTAATATTATTACGTTCTATTGGACAAATTTCTCAAAAGCAACCTGCGATGAGTTTTGAAAAAGTTTCTTTCACAACGGCAATGCGTCCTCTAGCGGCAATCAAATTATTGGAGAAAAATAGATCAATTGAGGTTTCAGGTTGTGACTCAATCCCTTTATTCGGCAGACCTAGATCCAATTGACTTCTTATCACAAATTTTTTCTTGTTTAAAAGAAGAGCAGTGCTTTGGATCTTGAGTCCTAGCCAATGAAGGTAATTTAATAGTTGAGGCGGGTTACATAAGGACGACTGATGGAACCTATAAGGAAAGTATTAAGGAATTATTGAAGTTCCACTTTCCAACCTCGTCAATTCTAACAGACTCAGAAAGGCAGTCTTAAGTAAAGGGAAAGAAAGTCAAACAAACGAGATTGAGAACAGGCTACAGAGGTTGTAAGACCAAATAGAATTCTCCCAGGATGCTATTATTACTACTACATTTGTGTAAAAGATTCAAAGCTTGTGTGGTTTGGGAGAATATACCTACACCATGGCAATAGGTCGGGGTCATCTACCTACTCAAAGTGGGCGAAGTGGTGGAGCCGACTCCAAAATCACATAAACCAATCAGTCTATTGTCTTTCTTGTTGAAACCCCTGATTATGTAAGTAGATATGATTGCTTCTAGAATTCTAGGCTGGGACCGCATCCTTGGTACTGCTTCCTTCTTGGCCGACGTTTCGTTCATAATTCCAGGTAACATTTTCAGGACTGCTACTATTGTTGCTGAACTGAAACTGTCAGTTTTAGTGCAAAAATTGTGAACGAAATGTGGGCCAAGAAGGAAGCAATTTCAAGTGTGGTTCCAGCCCGGAATTCCAGAAGTAATCATGGGCTACGGCCTCGGTAACCTACAAGCCAAATAAGTAAGTACTTAAATATGTCATCGCTAATTAACTAATATAATTATTAATTTATTATTTTTACTAACTGCAATTCAATATTTAGGTACATACAATAATTCTTAAAATGTTTAAAAATTACATTTAAGTACATTTTTCCATGTTTCCATTACACCTGATGCAAGAGCGCGGAAAATGACGTAATGCTTTTGTTACCTAGACGCTAGTTGATTATAAGGTGGGTGTTGTTGGTTTGGTTAAAATATATTCGTTGTGGGCGAACCTGGCTAGCTGTAGCGTCATAACAATGAATTTAAAATTATTAATTAATTTATGACGAGCATCAAATGCCCAGGGCATGTAGTGAAGTGAGAAAAAAATAGTATTAGAAGGAAACCAACTAGACGAGATTGTCCTTGAAATTTTATTTATAAATAAAATTAAGTGAAAGAAATGAAATAGATTAAAAATTACTCAATGAAAAATATATATTCGAGTACCAAATAACACGACTCTACAAAAAACAATTTCTTTCTTTGTCCTAAAGTTTATTTTATGATTTTTCGGTTAATTATGCACAAAAACGAAAAGAAAATAGCTTTTTTTGGTATAAAGTTTGCTTGTGTGATAGTTATAGTAATAATACTCATTTTTGATTTTTTAAAAAATTTTAATTAATTTTAATACATTCAAAAATACCGCGCGATCAGAGTGGGGTTTTTACGTTCACATAGTGCCGCTAGATGGCATTCGAGTGACAAACAACGATCATGTGTTTTGTACAAGTCTAGAAAAACTCGCGAAAGTGTAAATATGATGCTGATGCATTTTGTTATATATGTGGTCAATTTATTAAAGTTCGAGACGTAAAATACGAACTAAAGACATCTGACGTTCTCTGTGAAGCCTACGAAGCATATTTTGACTGTCCTGTTCGGCATCAAGACAAGTGATGGGCTCCACATGTTGCTTGTAGTTATTGTAAAAGATGTTTGGAAGGTAAGCAATTTTTAATTAAGCGGCGAATCAAATATAATAGACATATTAATTTTTATTTCTACATTTTAGGTTGGTATCGAGGTGAGAAGAGGTCCATGAAATTTGCAATACCAAGGATCTGGCGACAACCAAAAGACCACGTCAATGACTGCTACTTTTGCATAGTGAATCCGGGTAAAAGACGTAGAGGTAAAAATGAAAACCTATCGAATATCCTGACCTTGAATCTTCTTCTGCTCCAATTGCACACGATCAGTACCTGAGCCACGGAAAAAATTATCGCAGAAAAGTAGCTCATCTCTTAGTTCTAATAAAAGTAATTCCGATAAAGAGTTTTCACGTACACCAGAACAACAAAAACACCATCTTATTACTACAGAAGATTTTAACGACTTGATAATAGATTCAAATTTGCCAAAAAATAAAGCAGAGCTTTTAGGCTCTCGCTTAAAACAGTGGAATTTGCTTGATAATGTTAATATCACGGATCAGCGGACTAGGCATGAAACATTCTCAACGTTTTTCACAAAAGAAGATGGACTTTGTTTTTGCAGTGACATAAAAGGTATGTTCGAAGAAATTGGCATACCCTGTATTCCTAGCGAATGGCGTTTATTCACTGACTACAAAAAGCTTAAAAGCTGTTTTATTACACAACGGAAATAAATTCCCATCTCTTCCAATCGCTCACTCAGTACATCTTAATGAAAATTATAACAAGTGTTAAAATCTTGCTTGAATCTGTAAAGTATCGCGAGTATAACTGGCAGCTGATTGGAGATTTTAAAATGGTGGGATTTTTAATTGGACTACAGAGCGGATATACAAAGTATCCGTGTTATCTGTGCTTATGGGATTGCAGAGCGGATGCTAAGCACTATATTCAACGGTCATGGCCTGTAAGAATAGAACTTTGTGTCGGAAAACAGAAGGTAACATTTGAGCCGATTGTTGAAGCGGAAAAAGTGTTAATGCCACCTCTGCACATTAAGTTAGGGTTAATGAAACAATTTGTTAAAAAACTGGATGAAACTTCAGAAGCTTTTGAATACTTGAAAAAGTTCTTTCCGAAGTTATCAGAAGCAAAAGTTAAAGCTGGGGTTTTTGTTGGTCCGCAAATTAGACAGATTTTCGCCGATGAAAAATTTCCAACGTTGCTGAATTGTACTCAAAAAGCGAGTTGGAACAGTTTTGAAGCAGTAGTTTCTGGATTTTTAGGAAATAACAAAGCTGAAAACTACGAAAAGTTATTTGCGGATATGCTAAAAATTTTTAAAGCCATGGCTGCAGGATGTCATTAAAAGTACATATGCTGCATGCTCATTTAGATAAATTTAAAAACAACATGGGAACGTATTCAGAAGAGCAAGGAGAACGTTTCCATCAGGACATTATGAGCTTCGAACAACGTTATCAAAGCCCATACAATGAAAACATGATGGGAGACTATATTTGGGGTTTATTGAGAGAAAGTACTTATGAACATAAAAGAAAAAGTAAAAGCGTGCACTTTTAAACTATTTTCCACTTTTTTGTAAGTTATTTTGATAGTAAAACTTAACTTCGAAGGCCACGTGGCCGCCCATCGCCGCAAATCAAAAGTAACTCTGTATTGTTCGATACAGAGATTATTTTATATTAATCGTATTCAATTAACCCTTAATTTACTGCTCAATTAAACGTTTTTAATTTTTTAATTATTTAATATTGCTCCTTGTGCTTATATTACTTTTGTTTTAATTACTTTTAAATATAACAATTTCAATTTCTTTCTTATGTAAATATAAATACAAACTTTAAGGACAACGCTTATGTGTTTTATTTATTTAGTAAGTAAATTATATATATATATATATATATATATATATATATATATATATTTCAATTAACAATCATCACGCACGTCCTGGACCTTTGAAGAAACTTCACCAGCACCACTAATTATTTTATTTATCTTAGAATAATTTCATTATTATTAGCACGGCACATCCACATCCCGATAACGAGCAAGCCGCCGTTTGTAATAGCATCAATATTTTTCAGTTCGATCTTGAATTCATTCAAATATAGATCTTTTTAATCGAATCGGCGCATCGCTACAAATAATTAATTTAATAGCTGAAAGAAGGTAATAAAGTTATACGAAGTGACTAAATAAAATTAGTATCGAACCGTGTGAAATACTAGCAAATTTTCTATTTTCTTCTAGTTCTTCTAGCATAAAGCGCCGATGCAAGGTCAGGCCAAAACATGTAATTATCATTAATGTGAGGTACATTAATGAAATTTATTAGTTTTGTCAGACAGTTGTGGATATATAATTCAGCGTCCACTGCTTGTCTTCTTACACGGCCTAGATAAGGTCTAGATATTTCCAATTCAGATATAACACAGCAGACCAAAACTTTATTAGAAAATTTTGCCTTTTCTTTAAATTTTATATTATCAGGGGCATTTTTAATATTATCTATATAGAAACCTGTATTTCCAGGAAGACCCGCATGACTAAATGTAAAATATTTCTTGTCGTCCATGATTATTGTTCGGTTATTAGCAAAATGTACACGTCGTAAAGTTCGACAACAACGAGGAATTCTGACCAGTTGTGCAGCTGTATACATTTCTTAGATTTTGTATACTTTAGACTAATTCGTGCTAAATATCGAGAAATTGTAGCGTTTGAAACGTTAAAACGATAAGAAAGTTTACGAGCAGACACCCCAATGGTATTTTTGGCACGTTCGGATAATCTATTGACTTGAACTCCAGTTAACTTGAGTGGACGGCCTATTTTTGGAGGTTGATGCATGGTATTCCTTGTTCGCATTCTAAAATTGTATGATATATTGTGCTTTTTGATATGTTTTGTTCCATAAAAATGTTAACTTTATTACGTTTGGGCAACTGTCCTCCCAGGTTGAACATGGACTTACGAATATATAGTTTGGACGACATTATAGAACTGATAGACAGTAATGTGAAATGTCAAATAAATTAACGAGACACTGATTAACAAATTTCTTCATGGCTGACTAGATCTATTACTTTTGCTATACTACAGAGAGCATTAATATATTTCTCCAAACCTATGTAAGAGGTGTTATCGCAAACTCCATGAGCTAAAAAACTCTAAACGCGATTCATTACTTACACTCGAACGAGTAACTATCGATAACATCGGACTGTATCTGCTGACTGTAGCTGACTGATAGGTTTTCCAGCGAGGCTCACTATTCTTGTCCGATGCTCTTACTCCTGCACCGTGTTCAGCCGAGAATATTGCTGCTAATGTTGAAGGTAACATAAAATGATTGAGTGTGATCGACATGCCACATACTGTGAGATCTTACATGAAAATTTGAAAGTAAGGAAGTTCTACAGCACCGCAAAACAGGGTTGTGTCAAATGGTGTTAAAATATACCAAAAAAAAATCAAGCTGGTTCGTTCAAATTTAGTGCACAAATACGAATGTAAATAATAATCTACCGTTCGGGGCGTGCCAAAACTTATTGTGCGTTCACACAATGGTGCAAAGGGGACACGTGACAACTGTAATTTCATAGAATTGACGAACCGTGAACACTGATTGGTATACTGGAGTTCGTTTGCCGGAAATCATTGATGAACGAAATTCGCGAATTATTCTCCATCATCACAATTCTACCTCTCACATTGCATGCAAACTGTTGATATTTACCCAGTAAGAATGTTGAATTAATTACTCTTTGGCCATATTTACCTGTTGCGATAGAGTTGGTTGTTACTTGTTGGAATTCCATTTAATAAAATGCATAAAACACTTGAAATAAAGCCCGTATTAGAATTTCCAAAAATTGTATTAATAAAAATACACTGTTACGTGTTGATAGACACTGATTTATTTTGTCGCAAATTAGCGTCTTTCTTTATTTTATTTTGTTCTATTAATTTTGAACCTACCTGTAAGTTCATATGCTTACGTTAATTTGTCTGTAAGTATGATTGCGCATTAGCTGTCTTCGTTGTTTTCCTCTCCACTTCGATTACCGAGTATGGGATATCTTTCGCGCAGATGTAAGATTGGCATCGATATCGATCAGTCGTGATCAAGCTCTCGTTTATCACGTGATTGCTTAACTATAGGACTTTATTTAGAGTATCGTTGTTGTAGCCTTCCTACCTACAGGGATTTATTAAGTATCACGCTTTTCTATTAGAAGTACCAATTAACCGTACGGGGATTTTTTTACGGTGACGAGAGGGGTCGATCCCCACTAACATTATCTTAGTTGTGTATATAAAAAACCATTCAGAACATTCTGGTAGGTAATTTCGAAATAAATTTATTTCTCGTAATTTTTATTCGTTTATTTACACCTTTAAAACAGGTGATTTTTTATGGGCGACTGATGTCTCGCAGGTTGTTGAAATACCTATGGTTCTTTTTTTGCACGGCTTGATGTAGGAGATTGCCGGTCCACTTGAAACAAAGGACAATTACAGCGTCAATCAGGACTAGGCTACTCACTACCGAGACGGATAACCGAGCTAAGCGTTTTCTATTTTGTTCTTTTGAATTTATTTATTATTGTGATGACTCATCCAACGACGCGTAGCGCGTCATACTGATCCGGAATTCTCTGGAGTGTTCCCCATGCGTCGAGAACATATAAGCGACGATATAAAAGCTGTCGAAGAAGGGATGGCGACATTATTCAATACCTGAGTCTCGCGGCGAGTGCTCATAAATATAGATACATAAATATAAATACATAATGTGCTTATTATTAATAGTTAGTTTTATATTGTTATACGTTTTATTATTAATATAGTGTGTGTCTAAAGTTATTGTTAGTTTTATTTAAGAACCCGAAAAGACAAACTTTTACATTATTCTCTATTTTACCTCAATCATTTTCACTTAATTTTTTTTTTGTAAACGCTACGTGCATAATTTACAAGTTCAAATTCATAATTTAGCTAATAACTACTGATAAATCTATTTATACGTTATTGAAATATTCAGATTTAGTCTTTCTCTATACACATTCAATTTTTCTTTACTTTTTTTTAATACGCAATTCTATTCATAATATAAATTTTTAAATTAATTTAAAAGCGTCATTGATTATTACTTTTTTATTTGGTTTGCTATATTTAAACGATTACATTAGTCGAGTTTTTCTTTGTTGTTTGCGCAAAGTCGGAAACGTGTTCAAGAATATGTGTTTTTTACATAAACACGTTAAAATAAATTAAATTTTCTAGCTTTTTTTAATTTATGATTTTAAATTAAGATTTTCCTTTTCTCTATTATTTGTTATTTTAATTAAATAATCATTCGTTCCTTTTTTTTAAATATTATAAAACCGCAAACATTTCTTTAATAATATTCCAATATTCAACTTTGTAAATTTTAATTTAGTGTATTTTTAAAATATTAAAAAGCCTCCAGACATAGACTAGGTCTGCCCATTAGATCGGGCTTATAATTTTGTATTTATATATTTGAACCAAATAAATACGTATTTTGACGGAGTTTATTTTTTTCTTCTGGATAGAGTTTATACAGTTTTTTTTTGTATTTTCACTAATTATTTTCACCGAACGTTGGCAGGAGCGGGTAGGTGGAGCAATCCTAGTTGCCCGAGATCTTTCTTTTCTTCTCGTTTTTTCTGCTTATTATTTTTTAACGCTACAAGCAGCGCCTAACGGCACGATGGCGCGACCATAGCAACACACTGATTCTATAATAAATAACAAATCGATCACCCCAACCAACACAAACTAGCAGCATTTCATAACATGTTACACCCCAATATAATAATAACAACTATATCCCTCAACATAAAAAATTTCGAAACTGAATTAAATTTAATTAAACAAATAGCAGTGAATAACAGTTTTGCCAAAGTGATAGTAGACAATATGTTGAGGAAGAAACAATTAAAATATGCTGTAAACCTTACTTTTTCTACACATAACAGAGAACAAAAAATATACATATCTATGACTTATCTAGGTCTTAGTTCGAAGAAAATCAGCACACTGGTAAAAAGAAAATATACATTTCATTTAAAACTAATAAAGCAGTATGTAATATTATCAAAAATAATAAAGGAAAAAAGGAGGTGAACTGTGGGAATTGCCAAAGATTCTATGTAGGCCAAACAGGTCGTTCTTTTAGCACAAGAATCCAAGAACACATGAGGTGCTGTCGTAACAAAGAAAACATATTCTTATTATAACCAAACATTTATTAGAATATAAAAACGATTTTGACCCAATTTCAAAATTTTGCATACGCAGAATAAAAATGTTTTCTCAAATAATTTAGAAGCTTTAAAAATTAATAAATTCAAAAACACAAACTTATTATTAAACAGCCAATTGAATACATCCAACTCCCCACTTCCAAATTTATTAATTGTAAAGAAAGACCACCCCCAATTTTGTTATGCAACATAAACTACTCAAAAATGAATAGGGAATTAGATCTTTTTTTAACAGATCTAATTAATTCGATTAAATTTAACGTATTTCTCAAACTATAGATAAATTAGAAGGCCCACAGTCGTTTGTGGACATTTTATTTGGTAAATGTCTTTTCTGTGTGATAAAATATTGAATCTTGTATTTTAACATTAAATTAATTTAGAATACAAAATTATAAAAATCGCATTTTTTGACAAGTATTATTCATTTTAAATGTCATTTCACATTTTCACAATGCCAAGACGTCATTTAAATAAAGAAACTTTTGATTTAATTGCGTTATTGCATCAGCGAGGGCAATCTGGAGCAGAAATTGCCGCAATTTTTAATGTGTCTCCAAGTGTTGTTAGTAGGGCTATAGCAAGATTCCAACAGGTAGGATCTGCAAGTAGAAGACCCGGTAGTGGATCTGGGAGGAAAACAAATTAGAGACAAGACCGCTACATACGAATTCAGACAAGGATGAATCCGTTTAGAAGTGCTGTATGGTTGCAAACACAGTTACGTGCCGCCACTGGAGTTAGAGGTTCGGATCAGACCATCAGAAACGGTCTGAGGGAAATGGATCTTCATAGCTGCAGGCCTGTGAGACGCCCAAAATTAACTAATGCCAATAAAATGGCTAGAAGAACTTGGGTTAACCAACGACTAGCAGAAAATTTTCAATGGGAGCATGGTTTATACACCGATGAATCCAGATTCTGCTTATTTAGTGACAATCGTAGAGTAAGGATCTGGAGAACTCGAGGAGACCGTTATAGACGCGAGTTTACAAAAGCTGTGGTGCCTTTTGGCGGCAGTGGTATCATGGTGTGGGCGGGCATTAGTTTGAAAGGACGTACGAACCTCCATCTCTTTGAAAACAATGTCAATGGACACATATACAGAGATGACATTATTCAGCAATATGTGGCCAACTTTCGTGAGGCTGTGGATGAAAACATGGTTTTTATTGATGATAATGCAAAACCTCACCGTGCACAAATTGTAATGCAAGCAATAAATGACCTCCATATTAACCATCTACCTTTACCACCAACGTCTCCCGACTTGAATCCAATTGAGCACATTTTGGACAGACTTCAAGAACAGCTCAACGAACATAATCCACCCCCAGTTAACGTGCAACACTTGCGGGAAATTTTACGGCTGTGTTGGAGAAGAGTGTACAAGAACACATTAATACTTGCATTATGAGTATGTCCCGAAGATGTACAGCTGTGAGAGATGTCCGTGGCCATTATACACGAGTTTAGAATTAATTGTTACAGAAAAATGTTTATTTTAGCTATTGTTAAAAATGTTGCTTATTTCATTTTTGATCATTTCTTAGTAATCTAACGATTTTTCTGAATAAATATACTTAAAAATTTTAAATTGTTGAGTACAATTATGTATCTAATATAATACACTACAAATATTTACCCATACTATCTAAAAAATACAAAAAAGTAAAAATTCCTTATTCATTTTTGAGTAGTTTATTTTATCAATTTTGTTTTGATTGAAATATGAACTCAAAATAGGCAAAATGCTTCTCAAGTTGGTTCGAGCGTATGCAAAAGTGTATTAATATCAAAGGCGAATACTTTGTAGCCAGTAAACTCACTACTAAATTTTATAAGTGTTTTTACTTCTTTTCCAGAATTATATCCAACCACCGTCCTATATATTGGCCAGAACGCAACAGATATTTCAGTAAAACTGTCGATTTTATTTTCACTTGCAATCGACAAGTAATATCAAAATGTCGTTCAAGAACTAACAAAAGGCAAGATTACCTTGAACTTTTAAATTTCAAAATGAGTGGCTTTGAAATTTTTTAAAACTAACTTTATATGTGTTATTTTTACTAAATTTATTGTAGTAATATAATAGGAACACATATCAGGCCTTGAAGTCATGTGGATTTGTAACAAGGGGTACATTTATTAATTTTCGAAAATACAGTATCACAAAAGTATCTGAACATTTTTCGCACTATTTACATTATATTGAAGAAATACATACATTTTATTACTACTATCATTACTACTAAATAATTCTCAGTTACGTATTTTAAAAGATTGTGTCCTAAGGGGCTGTTGAGGTGAAGAGTGGTTATTATGGTCAATAGGGATTGACCAATAGTATAAAAAGGATACGCCAAAATTAAGATATAATGAAAAGAGTTGTGATGATATTAAAAATAATGAAAACATATTTTGCAAGAAGCAGTTTAAAATATCACAGGACTTGTTTTATGTAGTCGTTACAATGGCAGGTAAACATTTAACAAGAACGTTTTCCGTAGGCACAGGTCTTTCATAATAAGAGTTTTCGTTTATAATCAGACAGACGCTTTATACAAAAAAAACCTTCTACTTGTGAATTTTTTAAATCTTTAAATTGATTCTATACGAGTATGTAAGTAAAACAAATTAAAAACGTAACAGAAAAAATTCTTTAATATATTTTTCCTTAACATAAAAAAAAGATTTCATGGCAAAACTATAAGTAGATTCAAAACAGAAATTGAACTCGACTTTATATATCCTGTTGAACCGCGTCGAACTCTAATTGAAGAGGAACCTACAAAATGAGGAATACATTCGATAGAGTCGGAGAGCGGTTAAATGTGGGCTATAAAATACGTACTACGAATACTGGCAAAATAGAAGGACTAAACAAAAATCTCCTGATAGTTTTCAATTCTCATTTCAAAAAGTCTTATTAAATCAAATATACAGAGTGTATGTGAATTGAATTATATATCTACATCACTTTCTTTGCATTTTAAATTAGATTTAATATTTGATGAAGAGAAGGACACCCAAAAAGACCATTCTAGTAAAAGACGAAACAGCTAGATGAGGGCGGAACAATAACGTTTTACTATTTAGTTAAACCATGTCCCCTCTAGCCCTGCGGGTGTAAGAACAAACAAATAAAAAGTATTATGGAATTACAATTAAACGAAGAATTTCACAAAGATTACCAGAGAAAAAAATAAGAGATTAGAAAAGAAAATTTTGAAGCATAGGAACCTACTCAAACATCACTACTTCGTATCGAAATAAAAGTTGAATATACAGGGTGTTTGTTCATTCGTTGATATAATATAAACAGTATGTATATGTACGTCAAGTATTTCAGTATCCGCCAAAACAATTTTTTTTTAATTGTGTTGATTTTTAAGAAAAAATCAATGTTTTTATGATAGATAGTACACCTTGTGTGGAGGTAGGTAATTGATAAAGTAGAACAGTCCACTGACCTGTACAAAATAGAAAACGTAGTAAATAAATATGCCTTAGTTTGCTTTTTATTATCAGACTGGTCATTCATAAAATTATTTCCATTTACACGCCAATAGATTTACGAAAACAAACATTTGGTTTAAAGATCGATGCATATTCGCTTTATGTAAACACTTTCGTCTACGATGAATAAAAAACCTATTCACCTACTTCTTAAGATATCCGATTATAATACATTTAATTAAATTGTTTTTCTTTTGAAGGCATTTTCTAGTTCATTTGAAATGCACGATTACAACGATTGCTCAAAATTTTCACCATTTTCTTGAATACATAATCTGGCGCCACGTATAAGTGATTCATGAACATTTTGAAATAAATTGCGTTTACGTACATGATCTGTGTCCGCAATAATACGTTCACGCAACTCGTCAATATCGTTGACTTCCGTCCAATAGACATTTCAATATCCCCACAGAAAGAAATCAATCAGATTTGGATCCGGCGACCGTGGTGGCCAATGAACTGGCCCACCGCGGCCTATCCAAAGATATCATTCAAGTATTCACGCACTATGCGGGAAATATACACAGGTGACCCGTCATGCTGATACCACATAGATACGCGAATATTCAAAGGAATATCTTCTAGTAATCCCGGCAGAATATTCTATAAAAAATCCAAATAAACTTGTCCGTTCAAATGCGGCGGTAAGAAAAATGGCCCAACAATGTAATTATTTATTATACCGATCCATACATTTAAAGGAAATTGGTGTTGATGGTGAGCTGGTCTAATCGGAAATACGAACAATAAAGCTTCAGCGGTAAATATCTTAATTGACACTGTAAGAACAATAGCGCCCTGTGTTGGACAAGTGGGTCTATTGTTCACAGATCAGCATTTTCGTTTTAAATAACAGTCGATGGCATAAAACTTACATAGAAGGTACACACACACACATACATTTCCTATATCTTCTTCTTTTTTTTCCGAGCTTATTTGAAAACTTTTTCCACGCGATTTTTTCGTAAAACATTATAAAATTTGGGAACTTTATACCCTCCAAATTAGGAAAACGAGTGATCAAACACCCTATGTATATAGCATGAAAGAAAAATTATACAATTACTCCCATCACCATTGTTTGTCTGAGATGGGTGGTCTTGGAATATGAACGAAGAGGTATAGGTGATTAAATTTATGTTGTCCTTACATTGTTAGCGCCAATTTTGTATTATGCACCAATTATTATTATAGCGAAAACGTTAATTATTGAAGCGCTTGGTAAATTTCCGAGATTTATCTACGAGGTGCTACCCAGAAATTCCCGGAATGAAGAAGTGCACAATAAATTGTTCTTAACAAATTATTCACTACCATCCCATTTAAGGTACTCTCCTTGCGCATGAATACACCGATCACAGTGACTTTTTCATGACTGGAAGCAGTGCCGGTAACATGTGTTTATGAAATAACTAACATGTTCAACAACTGACTGTGATTCGGTCTGGGTCTCCTCAATCGTCTGAAAACGGCGCCCTTTGCGCTTCAGTTTCAACTTCGGGAAAAGGATGTAAAGGGTAGTACTTCAGTCTTCGTTGAGGCTAGAAACTGACGCTGCCTTTTCGGAAATAAAAAAGCATAATGTGTCGAAAATGAGGATATTTTCTGCAATCTTTAACACTTAACAAAATTTAAATAATAATAACTAATAATTAATGGCATAACTTTTCTCTTCCTACTTGCTGAAATGTCCTCTGTCAAACTATATCAAAATCTTACACGCATGGAGTCCGTAACATTTCGATTTTGTGATACAATGACATCTACCGCCAAAAAACGGAACCGAATTTCAATATTTTAAATTCAATGATCAGTCGTTAATCTTTATAATAAATAAGATAAAATAGAACGTGGAAACTATTGAGGAATAGCAAAATCACTATTTTTGCTTCTGAGACTTTGAGCTGGAACGGAGTCTTTGGCACTGCTTGCTACTTGCCCACGTGTTGTCCACAGTTGCAAGGGACATCTACAGTTTCAGTGCAGCAATAGTAACGTATGGAACATAGTTTTGAGAAAAAAATCGAAGGTAAAAATCGATTAGTAGTAAAAATTTTATCAAAACATAGACATTGAAAAATTATTATACATTACTGGGTCATATAAAAACTAAATTCATAAAACTGATAAGAGCTCATGGTCCTCAATGGCGCGCAACTTTGGTAGAATTCTCCCCATCATTCTCTGGACGACGTTTATATTCACTTCTCGGATCTTTTGGAGTATTCTGGCCCATAACTGTGCTTCATTTTGGACGTCCCAACCCTTGTCATAAACTATCCTGTTCAGTGGTGCCCAAAATTCCTCAATGAAGCTCGCCTGGGGTACGTTGTAGGGGATTGCCTTTCTTAAGTACATAATTCACGTTATGTTCAGTTAACCAGTTCTGAGTGATTCTAGCATAATGGCATGAAGCCACATCGGGCCAGAATATTACATTATCATTTGGATGATGATCATTAATGAAATTTATCAATTCATATAGACTTTTGCGAATATAGACGTTTGCATCCACAGCTTCAGCTCTAACTCTTCAAACGTAAGGTCTTGAAATTCCAGCTTGAGAAATAGCGCACCAGACCATAATCTTGTCGACAAATTTCACTTTCGGTTTGAATGTTACGTTGTCAGACAATTTTCAATATGGGAAGTGTAAAAACAATCGTTACCCTTTATTTCCGAATTGGATAATGTGAAATACTTCTCATCGTCTTAAACAATAACTGTTGCCAATAAAATGTTGACGCCTTAATGTTCGGCAGCATCTGGGGTTTCTCTCTAGTTGTGTTGCAATGGGCTTGGGATACTTTCTTCTTTTTCGATATTATAATCCATTTTTAGTCAAAATTCTGCCAACAGTCCTATGCGCAATTCCAAATCTATGGCCTAAAGTAGACTACTACTACTACTACTATGGCCTAATGTAGACGTCCCAACTCTGTCTTTAGTAGATTGGATGAAGCTGTTTACTTCATATGGGGTTAAAACTGGAGGTCGTCCACTTTTCGGTAAATTCATGCATGGCATACCTTCTTCACATTCCTCAATTGTGCGGTAAATGGTTGACAGTCCAATATTTTGATCTCGAAAAATGTTAACAATCTCGCGTTTATGTACTCGTCCAACTAAATTATATATAGACTTTCGTATTTCAATCTTGTATCACATTTTTCAAAACTATTTCTAACAAATCTAACATGTCACCATGGTAACTAACAAACGAGCATCTTTTCTAGCCCTATGGTAACTAGTTTGGACCATTTTTGGTAATAACATTCCTCGTCAAAACTTTTTCTCAAAACTTCCATACGTTAGTAACAGACTTGAAGATTGTCAGCCAGAAAGGAAGCAGTGCCAAGGACACGATTTCAATCCGAGAAGCAATTATAGACAACGACCGCGGAAGCCTAGAAGCCTGATTCACTTTTTTTGTAAACGTTAAACAACAATACAGGTAACCCCTGTTCTTCGCGACCCCGGGGAGTGCGGATTCGTTATATCGCGATCTTCTTTCGCTCTACGCGCCAAACCGGTACCGGCTGCCTGGAACGGTTGAGCCAGTGCATCATTTGGGTTTCCCCTTCAGTGTAATCTTAGCTGCGTTCTCAAACGCACGCTAATTAAATTGAGTAGATATTTCTTTATCCCTTTGTAATTTTTAAAATGTCAAAAAGACAATGTGAAAAATCGGTTAAGAAAGTTCGCAATGTAGTGACTTTAGAAAAGAAACTGAAAATTATAGAAAGAATAGAAAGTGGTGGTAAATTTACAGTTGTAGGAAGGGATTTTAAATTGCCTGAGTCTATAGTGCGCTCAATTGTGCAATAAAAAGACAAAATTAAAAAGGCTGGCGAAAGTGTTACTCCAATTACAGCGACAAAAGTTTCACGAACCAGAAGCTTTTTGATGACAGAATAGGAAAATTTATTAAGCAAATGGATAGAGGATCTAAATCAACACCACATGCCTGTCAGTACTCAAATTATAATGAATAAAGCACTTAGTCTTTGGGATCATTTAAAATCTCAACATGGAGGAGATGAAGTTTTTAAAGCAAGCAAGTAGGTTTGATCGCTTTAGAAGACGATCAAATTTTCATAATCTTAAAATGATTGGCGAATCATCTAGTGCAGACGTAGAATCAGCTGAAAAATATCCAATGGAGTTCCGTGAAATTGTGAAAAGAGGATATTATCCACCAAATTAAATTTTTAATGTAGATGAGACGGGACTCTATTGGAAACGAATGCCAACACGTACGTTTATTTCCATGGAGGAGAAGACTGCTTCTAGATTTAAAGCAGCCAAGGATCGACTAACTCTTCTTCTGGGCGGAAATGCATCCGGAGAATTAAAATTGAAACCGTTGTTGATTTATCAATCAGAAACTCCTCGTGCCATGAAAGGTTATTCCAAAAACAATTTACCAGTTTTTTGGCGAAGTAACCCTAAGGCTTGGATGACACAAAATTTATTTATCGACTGGTTTAAAACTTGTTTCTGCCCAGCAATAAAAAAATCGGGATATTGGAGTTGAACTACGAGCTCTTTTGGTGTTGGACAATGCGCCAGGACACCTGTGGAACTTGAGACTCTGTGTACCGATTTTTCCGTTGAAGTGGTATTCTTACCTCTGAATACCACTTCCATCTTACAGCCTATGGCTCAGGGCGCAATAGCAACATTCAAGGCCTATTATTTAAGAAAAACGATGCGACAACTCATTGAAGAAACTGATAAGGGTGATAGAGATGCCATGCGAGTTTGGTGGAAACAATTTAATATTATGAAAGCTATCAAAAACATCGGCGAAGCGTGGAATGAAGTCACCCAGTCGTGTATGAAGGGTGTTTGGAAAAGGTTGTTCAGAGAAATTGTTGGAGATCACATCGATTATGAAAATGATATTCAAAATATCATCGAAGAGATTAGTTTTATAGCCACTTCCGGAGGCATCGAAGGTGCTGATGTAGTTGATATTAGGACTTTGTTAAAATCACACGGCGAACTATTAACTAATGAAGAGCTGCAGGAAATGGACTGCAATACTAAATCCCAAGAATATGACGTCTCGGAACCTGTCCCCGTGCGAAAGTTAAGTGTCAAAATCATTGAAAAGGCACTTTCTCTTCACAACCAATGTATGAAGAAAACGACGAAGATTACGAGCGAGTGAGTGCTGTAAAGCGTGGTTGTGCCTGATTATTTGACAGTTATCGGCAAATTTTGCATAATAAACGTAGAGAGGCCAAACAAGGGAATCTATATTCCTTTCTGCAAAGCGAAGCAAAATGAATTAATTCAAAATTACGTTATTTGACATTTTTTTATCATTATTGATACTTATTTTATTAATAAAGCGTTTTATCGAATCTTAAAATAATTTTTTTAAATCCCTCGTTGATCGCGAAATTTCGCTTATCGCCACCATCTCCAGATCCTTCGCGAAGAACGGGGGTTACCTGTACTAGAAATACATTTTCTCATTTTCTAAAAAAATGTAATAGGAGATTCTTGACGCGAAAATTTAATGAAACTTTTAAATAGATTTAGTTTAGAGCAAATAATCCCTATGCGAGTACGGTAATTACGATTTGCTTTACGCTTGAATGATACTGTTCGCATTCCTCTAATTTCCCGAATAAATATTTTCACTTAATTCTCTTGCATCACAGCATCGATTGTTCTTAAAAATAAGAAGACGTAGACATCATCTATTGATATAATAAATTAATTTTGTCGAAAGTACCGTCTGTTCTCGTTAGGAAATATTCAAGGAAATTAGTGGAAAATGTGAACAAAGAAAATATATTAAATAACAATTCCCTTAGCTTTCCTTCGCCCCTTTATTAGTTTCATCAAGGCATATTCATTGGTAATTGAAAATTCGTAATGGAGAAGAATGATATAAATTTATATTAAAGTTTGGGAAACCGATAATGAACTAAAATTTAGATATACAAGTTTAAATTAAAAATTTACTAAATTTTCGAAGAAGTCGCACATATAGACTGAAACGTGTTCATAAATGAAGAATTTAGAGGATCGAGAATTACGACTTGCTGACAAGCTGTAAGTTTTATACTAAGCTGCAGGGATTTGTTTCCTAAATTTGGAATTATGACTCTACCGTGTCTATAATTGGGTCCTGTTTTCGCATGCTAGACAGAACCTTGATAGATGACCAAGGTTGAACAAGAGCAACTATCACACTTGAAATGCATGTGACTTATTGATATGCAAATATTTAAGGGTGTGAATTTACATAAAAGTAAATGACGGTTTGCTTTATAATCTGTGGTCAAAAAATGTTCCGCTATGAGAATACGGGGTATTGAAAAATGGTGGGTTTATGGTTTTTTACAAAATATAAATTCTTATATTTCAAATTGAATGGGGAATTAAAAAATATTCCCCGTTCAATTTGAAATATAAAAGCTTGAGTTATTTTCCTGTAATGCATCATTTTCGAGTTCTGAAGGACTTCAAAATTATTATTAATTTAATAGGAAAAATTAAACACATTACGGGTTGGTATCAGCGTGTAATGAACAACAACTGATAACATTCATTATTAACATAACTTTACAACTAACATGGAACGATTATTACAAAAATTATTGAAAATGGCCTCCTTGACTTAATATATATTCATACAGTAAATAATAAAAATAAATTAAAACACTTGGCTTGTTTCACTATGAGATTTATTTAAATTCTCTAACAATTGTTTCGGCTGTTATGCCATTCTCAAAGAGATCTATAAATCTAACTTAAAGACTATCGCACTTGTTCTTATATGTTGTCTGTTCTTGTGTGTAGTGGGGGTGGTATTATATTGTGTATTACGGTGTCTATAAAGGGTGTATTGGCATATTCTATCTGTGTGTTGGTGATTAATAGATTTTGTTTTTTCGCTATTTTTATTTCTAATATTTCTAGGAGGTCCAATCTCTTGCTTTTTGTGATATTGTGTATTAAGTCGCAGTTATCTATATCGGGGAAGTGGTTGAGTTCTATACAGTGTTCGGCAAAGCCTGTGTTTTTCTCACTATATAAAATTGACTTTTTGTGTTCTTTAACTCTGTTTTTAATGGCTCGTCCACTTTGGCCGATATAGATAGCTTCACAGTCTTTACATTTTAATTTATAAACACCTGATTGGTCCATTTTATCTCTTTTATCTTTGTTGTTGCTAATCATTGTTCCTAAATTTGTTTTATTTACCCAGCTTATTTTGATATCTAATCCTTTTACTATTCTGTTTATTTTATTAGTGAGTTGTGGTATGTATGTAATTTTGTGCCATCTTTGTATATTTTCTGTTATTTTCGGGTATAGGTATTTGTTCTTATTATTTTGTATTTCGTTACGTTTTAACAGTTTATCTACGATTTTAGGGTCATATCCATTATTTCTTGCGATTAATTTAATTGTGTTTATTTCTGTATTAAAATCTGTCTTGCTTAATGGTGTGTTTGTGGCTCTATGTATATAACTATTGAATGTTGACATTTTTATTTTCATCGATTGTTTCGCGTTTGCATGTAATATGTTGTCTGTAAAAGTGGGTTTTCTGTAGATTTCAAATGTAAGCTTATTATTATGTCTGTTTATTGTAATGTCTAGAAAGTTTATTTTCTTGTCCTTTTCTGTTTCTTTTGTAAATTGTATCTTGTGGTTTATAGAATTTATTACTTTTAGGAACTCCGTTAATTGCCTATCTGTACCCTTCCATATGCAAAATATGTAGACGACGTAATTTGCATATGGAAGGGTACAGATAGGCAATTAACGGAGTTCCTAAAAGTAATAAATTCTATAAACCACAAGATACAATTTACAAAAGAAACAGAAAAAGACAAGAAAATAAACTTTCTAGACATTACAATAAACAGACATAATAATAAGCTTACATTCGAAATCTACAGAAAACCCACTTTTACAGACAACATATTACATGCAAACGCGAAACAATCGATGAAAATAAAAATGTCAACATTCAATAGTTATATACATAGAGTCACAAACACACCATTAAGCAAGACAGATTTTAATACAGAAATAAACACAATTAAATTAATCGCAAGAAATAATGGATATGACCCTAAAATCGTAGATAAACTGTTAAAACGTAAAGAAATACAAAATAATAAGAACAAATACCTATACCCGAAAATAACAGAAAATATACAAAGATGGCACAAAATTACATACATACCACAACTCACTAATAAAATAAACAGAATAGTAAAAGGATTAGATATCAAAATAAGCTGGGTAAATAAAACAAATTTAGGAACAATGATTAGCAACAACAAAGATAAAAGAGATAAAATGGACCAATCAGGTGTTTATAAATTAAAATGTAAAGACTGTGAAGCTATCTATATCGGCCAAAGTGGACGAGCCATTAAAAACAGAGTTAAAGAACACAAAAAGTCAATTTTATATAGTGAGAAAAACACAGGCTTTGCCGAACACTGTATAGAACTCAACCACTTCCCCGATATAGATAACTGCGACTTAATACACAATATCACAAAAAGCAAGAGATTGGACCTCCTAGAAATATTAGAAATAAAAATAGCGAAAAAACAAAATCTATTAATCACCAACACACCGATAGAATATGCCAATACACCCTTTATAGACACCGTAATACACAATATAATACCACCCCCACTACACACAAGAACAGACAACATATAAGAACAAGTGCGATAGTCTTTAAGTTAGATTTATAGATCTCTTTGAGAATGGCATAACAGCCGAAACAATTGTTAGAGAATTTAAATAAATCTCATAGTGAAACAAGCCAAGTGTTTTAATTTATTTTTATTATTTACTGTATGAAGTTAAAATGTTTCACCAAGAAGTATCTGCAACAACAGCCGAGAATAATATATATTATTACAAATTAGGGGGGCGACACCTATTACAAACGGTGGCTTTTGGTGTGTTAATAATAATGAAATTATTTGGTAATAAAATAATTAGATGGTGCTGGCGAAGTTCCTTCAAAGGTCCAGGACGTGTGTGATGATGGCTAATTGAGGAGCTTGCGTGCAAAAGCGGATATATCCATGTTTTGTGCATTTAGATTTTTTGACAGAATTTTGTTAAGTTCGATGAGCTCTACAAACCCATGCAGTGTATTTGAAGCAAATGCGGCTATAAGTGCGTTGAATAGCCCTCTGTAATGTAGGTTTTGCGACAAAACGGGCTATATCCATGTTTTTCAAGCAAAACCGGGAAAATCCATGCGTCTGTGTATATCATGGTTTATAAGCGCAGTTCACAGGTGCCACTGTAAACCACTAATAGGAATATACTGGTTCTGATAGTAGATGTTATAAAACCAAAGAAATCTTTTTAAGCTACATTTTTAAAGTATTAGGTGCCCCCAAAAATGATCAACAAAGTCGCTTCCCTGCAGCATGCAGCATTTTATTAGTTTGCGTTTGCAGTTTCAGTAGCTGTTTTAATAGAATTAATGTTATTTACTAAGTGGTGAACTCAGTGACGAGTGTTTTGTAGAAATGGAAGAAGAGTTAATAACTGTAGAAGCAGGCAACAGAGGAACCAGAAAGCGATTGAAAGAACCTACGCGTCGACAAAATAAATCATCACAAAGGTAAGTGTTGTTTTTTTGTTTTTTTCTTTCTATTTACTTACTGCATTAACATAGATATGGAGATTCAGATCCGCAGTTGATGAGTTTTACGCGACCTTGCAACCACGATGGAAAAACATTTAAATGCAATACCGTGAAATTGAGAGACATACGCAATTTGAGAAACAATTTTTACGAAGACTGTAAAAACAAATCAAGATATCAGACTGTGCCATATGCTGTCTGTTGCACCTGTTCAGCGACGCAGATCCAATGACATAGACCCTTTAAAGCAGCTTAGTGTATCATATTTTCTCAAGGCAGGTAATGCTGCTGTGAGAGTGTGTCTCAAGTTTTTCACGGCAGTACTAGGTATTACAAAGCATAGGATAAATACCGTTGCCAAAGTACTTTTGAAATCTAAAAAAGATCTGATTCGCAATTTTATCAACAGATTAAAAGGTAGAGAAAGTCACTACAATGAAAAAATCAAAGAGAATCTATTTAAGTGCAAATTTATGTGTTGCAAGATTACACAAAATGTTTAATGGTGAGAATGTAGCTGAACATCAAGTCTCATACTTCATGTTCCGGAAAATTTTTCAAACAGAATTTAATAACGGGTTCTCTTCACCAGCATCTGATGTTTGTTCAACATGTACAAGATTACAACAACAATATAAAATTGAAACAAAAGATGATAAAAGAAGGCAACTCACGATTGAATATCGTGTTCATAAGAAACGGGCTAGTACCTTCTATGATCTGGCTAGGGAAACACCAAGAAATAGTATCACGTTTTGTTTCGATCCGCAGCAAGTGCAACCCCTACCACGTACGCCTATAGGGGAAGCATTTTATTCACATCAGATAAGCTTCTACGCGTTTTGCTGTGTAGGTATGTCATCACGAAACCCTAACTTCTATGTGTGAACTGAAGATTTAGCTGGACGTAGATCAATAGAAGTCGGCTCGGCTTTGCTTCACCACTTAGATACTTTGGATTAGACTGATATACACCAAATTCGATTGTTTTGCGACGGCTGTGCCGGCCAGAACAAAAACTCACACATTGTTCATACATTGATGTTTTGGTTGGAAAATAAGTCTCCAAAACATGTTTCGGAAATAACTATGACATTTCAGTACGGGGTCATAGCTTCATGGCAGCAGACAGATGTTTTGGCAGAGTGGGGAAATTGTTAAGAAAACACCCTGTTATAACTTCGAAAGAGGAATATGTACGTTTATATACTGAAGTGGGAGAAGTAAAAACGCTAGGGCAGGATTGGGAAATCTACGATGTAAAAAAATTAGAAGATGTATATAAGAAGGTAAAAGCTATCTCAGATGCTAAAAGGATTATCATAAAAAAACAGCCGCCAACAAGCCAAGGAAAAGTCAAAATTATAGTGACGACGTATGACTATTATAAAATTAATACACCTAACGATTGCAGTGAATCATTAATAAAAAAAGGAAAAGCTAATGTAAAGATTGAGTTGCAACGAATGGTACTAAAACATTGCTTACCGGATAAAAAAAAACGTAGCCTCAGGAACCTAATGAAGGAAAATTTTGGAAACGATTGGGAATCACGTCAAGACCTACAATGGTACAAAAGCCTACTGAGTATGGCCCAAGAGACAAACGAAGAAAATTTCGATGCCACTGGGCCTAGCGGTGAACAATGTGACTGCCTTTATGAGGAACCGGCCATTCTTATTTGAGTTTTTGATTTGTTAGGCAGTCTGTTAATTTTTTTCAATACACAATAAAATTGTTAATCAATTTGTCTAATTTTTAGCCATATTTTTATATGTTTTGATACAAAAGCGGAAATATCCAAATGTTTTTTGCATATTACAGAAAACATATAGCAAAAAAATAAAAATAAATACGCACCATCAATGCATTGTAACTAGTTTAATATGTAGAGATAAACTGGTTCACTCTAACAGCTAGAGCCACGGAGCAGCACGTTTTTCTCATCTCCTGATCATTTTAATAAAATGGATATATCCGCTTTTGCACGCAAGCTCCTCAATTAAAATAAATATACTACAACTTGCTTACTCAATAAATAAAACACATGTTGTCCTTAAAGTTTGTATTTATATTTACACAAGAAAGAAATGAAACTGGTATATTTAAAAGTAATTAAAACAAAAGTAATATGTACACGAGGAGCGGTAATTAAGTAACTGAAAATTAACACAAAAAACACTCTGAAACGAACGTTTAATTGAGCAGTAAATTAAGGGTTAATAAATATATGTATAAAATAACCTCTGTATAGAATAATACAGAGTTACCTTTGAGTTGCCAGTTAGTCACGTGGTCTTAGAAGCGAAAGAGGCCGGACGGCGTGGCATCGTGAACTTGCACAGTATGATGAGTAAGATGTATGTGTAACTCACGAAGGTTCGAAAGAGAAGATCGACTGATAGCTTTTTGTATCGAAAAGAACACTGGTTTTGAAAACGGTCTGTTTTATGATCTATCGAAGAGAGGGGTCGATATCTTGAATTCTAATTAAATAAGAGCGCGACCTGAAGATGTGATCTGTCAATGGCATCAATATTATTAAAATAACGCTTGTGACATAAGCTTTCTAATAATATGAAGCACCATATATGAAAGAAGATGTATAATTGAATTAAAACAATCTAAAAAAAGAAATGTAAATAGAAAGAAATTCCACAGTAACGTTATCGGTTCAGATAGAAACCTAGGGTTTCGCTTCGGAATATGACAAAAGAAATGCTTTCTCTTTATACTAATATGTACAGTTGTACAAATGTAAAAATGTCTTACGTTAAATATTTTAAATCGAGATATTTAAAGAAGAACTATATTATTTAAAAATACATTAAAATATTCTTTATGCTAAGCGTAACAATATGTATGATTCCGCCCTCCTTCTCGTGGAATTGCACATTCGTTCAAATATCCTCGGATCGGATTATCTTTTATAATATCGGATGTTGCAACTACTCTTTCTCTTAATTCCACTACAGTGTTAATAGGACTTGTGTACACTAGCGTTTTAAGATAGCCCTACAAACAGAAATCTATGCTGCTTAGGTCGGGGGACTTTGGTGGCCATTCTTGAAAATCCAATGATTTGGAAAAATAGTTTGTAAATAATTGCGAATCACTACACTGCTAAATATGTTTATGCACCATCGTGCATATACCACATACGATTTCTTATTGCTGGCGGAACATCCTCAAGTAGCAAAAGCAGTTACTATTTAATGAAATTGAGGTATGATTGTCCATCAAGTCATCTCGGCAAAAAGAATGGGCCAATAAAGTGGTTACAAATAATTCCTGCCAATACGTTAACCGAAAATTGGTGTTAGAAATAGGTTCCTATTACGGAATAGGGATTTTTTCCTCCCACAAATGATTGTTATGTAAATTTTGAATTGCATTTCCTAAAAAATTAGCGTAAATGGAATGTGTGTTTAAAATTGCGGATTTTGTGGAATATTATGTAGATACCACTGACAAAAGGCCACACGCTTTGTAATGCCTGTGCTTTTGAAATATAGTACGGATATAACCAAAAATCCACTAAAATTCTCCAAACAATTCGATGGCAAATATTCAGGTTTCTAGCAATCTTCCTCGTACTCGTTTCAGGATGTTTATCGACTTCGTGTAGCACCGCTTCCTCAATGTCAGGTGTTCTCACTCTAAGAGGTCTACCTTCAGATGTACATCTTCGGACACTACAGTTTCAACAAGACGACGATGAATATTAGAAAGGGTTCGACTATCTGACAAAGTACGATTGGAATATCTCTGGTGATAAATACGTCTGGCTAGCTCACCAGTACAATCGGCGAAGCCATACGAGTAATGCATTTCCGCCATTTCTACATTTGAATAAATTTCTACAATGAATAAAAAAATGAAAAAGATACAGATTTGAATGACAGGCTTACTAACAAATGTCAGATGTAAAAGGCAAGTGACATATTCCAGGTTCAACTAGATTTATTGTGAAATTGTATTCATCAATACTTAACTAATTTTGCCGGAGAATTCAACGATTTTTATTTTTTAACTCAAAAACGGCGCATTACAGAAAAACCACTCAAGAAAGATCTTACGTGTCAAATTGAACGAGGAATTCAAAAATATTACCCAGAGACCATTCGGTAATTTTTAATGAATTTATTTCATTATTTGCTTACGTTAAGACATCTTAGGCTTTTCATAATATTTTCGTTTATTACAATTATATTTATTTTTGCTATTAATTATCGATCAACTTAGGCTTCTTCTTACTTTTCTAATCATTTAATACGTTTTCAAACCCTGTAGATCGGCAACCTCTTTTGCTTGACATCTTTTGCCCGATAGATGGCTCCTTACCCTGAATCTTCCGACGATCATGTATGACGTATATCGGGCCTCGGTGGTATATCGTGTCTCTCGTTCGGTCGGCACTTCGTTCTAGAGCGTTGCCGATATTGGTCTTCTTTTATTTTTGTGAGTGATCTTAGTCATTGCGGTAAGATATATCATTTTCTTTTGAATTTTTACTTATGCGTTTCTTTTATCCTCTTTAGGATATATTTTTGTGCTACCGCCCAATTAATTAAGTAATAAACCAATTATACTTCGGTATCTCTTCGTAGACCACACCACGTGGGAGGCTGTTTTAACATTCGCAATTTTCCACGCAGTGGAGCATCTTTAAACATCGATCTTTTGGAGGAGATCCGTGCAAAAAACCACAATCCACTCTCGAGGGTGTGATTGGAAACGGCGAGGCTACCTTTTTCTGGAATTTTTTAATCAAATTTTCACGGCGTCCCAAAATGGCGTCCTCTAGCGTGATGTCGTTCTCAGGCAACATGGCGGCTTATAGTTTACCCAATTATAATTTTGAAATTGGATAGAACGTGCAATCTCATGGAAGGCTTTTCCATATAGGTCTGTTGTAGGGACGATTTTGAGAACACAGTGAGAAGTAGGTTTAGATAATCTAATTTTTATATAATATTCAAACTTTTTCAAATTTAATTAACTTGACTAAATTCTATCTCGTTTACACCTAAGAAAGGCTTTGAGAAGCCGTTTTCTCAGTTTGGAGCAGACGTTGTTTAGTATTCACTACAATTAAATTAGTAACGTAGAATCCTGATAGTTGATATCGGGTTAGTTTCTCTCGGGTTTAAATTTTAACTAGATTTTGATCTAGTTTGTTATCTGTATCTTTTACTTTAACTGCTTTACAACATCTGTTTGCTATTCTGAGACACTACATAGATTTTGATTAAAAACCATTGACAGCTTCAAGGCTATTTACATTTAATTTTTAACAGTTAGAGGCTAGAACACTTGGTTTCTAGCATTCATTTGATATTTTATAATCAAGCTGATCGACAGCTTCACTGGCAGTCAGTTGTAGTAATTGTAGATCTAATTTACGTGGCAAAGATCCTTCAGACGTGCCTACGTTTTGTTATTTTCAATATCTTGGGGGAACGTCACTCATTAATATTACATATTTTAAACTGTATAACCATATTGTAAAGAACCGTAAATTACGTATACTTAATTTGTGTTCTGCTAATCTCAAGTTGGGATTGTGTCTCAGATATTTCAATTTAATCATTACTTTACTACCTGAATATACAGGGTGTCGACCCGTCGAGTGAATTTTATTGTTAAGAGTTCACTGTATTACGCCTGGTGCGTTACTTTTGTAATTTTGTTTTGGAAAAGAGATAATCTGTGAGACTTGTAACTTTTTATTCGTTCTCATTTTAATTACTACCTTAATTTCAGTTTTGGCGCTTAAAATTTGAATTAATATTATCTTATAATTTGATTTAATATTGTCTTATTATTTGAATTAATATTATCTTATAATTTGTTTGAAATTTTCTAATATTTGAATTTTTGCTAACTTTCTTCAATTTTGATAACCTATTGAATATTGTGTATTACGTCAACTGATTTCTATTCATATATATATTTGAACCTACTTCGTGTTAATAAACTTTGTTATTGTTGACTTCGATTGTTTGTTTGATCCCTTTTCCTACAAGTGTTGTGAAGAGCAAAGTTCTGCTTATATCGATAGCAAGTAATAAGGGGCTGTCTCTTTGGTTCAAATTGAAGCTACCAGGGTCCCACCCGCTTCCGTATTCTTGGGGGGTCTCTGCAGGGTTTTTAATACGGTGGCGTCTATCCTCCAACAAGCGACTTAGGGACTCGCGACACTCTCCTATTCAATTGAGCTAGCCGGCAGAGTACTATCCTCGGGGCGACCATCACCAGGTAGGTTCAGGCCAGAGGGGGAGAACTTGCAGAACATCTCGCAACCTCCTTATTACTTGCATTATTTTATTTTGGTCGCGTTTTGGTAGCAATATTTTATATTTTGGAAAAAACCATAGGCCTACCATATTTTTCTTAAAAAATATAAAAATTTGTGCCCGGACGCACGCCAATGTTAAATCTAAAAATTATTTTTTCTTGGACAAATATGTACCTTAATTAACAGTCGCTACGTATTAAATTTAACTGAAATATCTCAAGCGGTTTCGAAAATATTAATTAATGTCCATCTTTTTCCTAAAACTTCAACACCCTGTATTTTCGTAATGGAATATTTTTGGAAAATAGTTTGTAAAACAAACTATCATTTATCTTTTATGTAGTTTCACACCCTTAAATATTCGCATATCGATAAGGAACAAAGCGTATACATTGGAAATTCCAAAACAAAGATTAAGTTTTAGTGAGAAGAATCCCCAATATCTAGCTATAAAATTAATGAATAAATTACCAGAGAGTTAAGAACGTCATATACGAGATTCTAAAATACGACCAAAAAATTTCTAACTCAGAGGTGTTACTACTCAATAACAGAATTTTTGGATATTTTGTGATTTTTTTAAAATTTTGCTGTTTATGTGAATGTAGATATATGTATTTTTTCCGTACTGAATTGACCTTTCCCATGCTCCACGCCGAGTTAGAGGAAAGAAATATTATTATTATTATTAATATTATAAGAAATGGTGCTTACAATCGAAATCTGAATCAGATGCCTTTCATTTGTGTAATAAGGAAGCCTACAGAGAGTTGATTGTTGAATTTGGTGATGGTCGGATCAACCAAAACCCCCTCCCTAAATATTTGGGCGTACCTCTATAAAACTAGTCAAAAGGTGAAGAGCCGTTATAATATATTACATAAACTTGCTACTGCCGATTAAAAGAAAATTTATTTCTCTTCAATAGCATGTAGTACATTCTTTAAACAATGTTGAATGGGAAATTTTCTAATAAATTGTTCAGTTCATTTTCCAAAAAAAATTGAGACAGCTCGCCTGTCAATCGATTGAGTAATCGAAATGGACTAATTAGGTCGATTATATCCGCCAACATATTAATGGAAAACCAATACTGGTAATTCCGTATTACGGTTTGATAAAGGTTTACATGGCTCCAATAGTGCATGTTATGTAGGTTCAAAACACCATCGCGACTAA
The DNA here is from genome assembly GCA_935421215.2 of Melolontha melolontha. Classification (NCBI taxonomy): domain Eukaryota; kingdom Metazoa; phylum Arthropoda; class Insecta; order Coleoptera; family Scarabaeidae; genus Melolontha; species Melolontha melolontha. Next base: position 133,581,426 of record OW285239.1, read on the forward strand.
AATCTGCTTCATCGGTGAACAAAATTAATGATAGAAAATTTTGCCCTTGATTTAGCAACTACTCGCAATATTGTACATGGGGTAAATAATCCTGTCCAATAGGTGATCAACTTTTTGGAAATTAAACGGGTGAAGAAGCTGTTCTTTGTGGACTTGTCTAACTGATTCACGGTTAACATTCCGTACAGCTTAACTTATTTTTCTGGTGCTTATTCTCGGATTATTTTCCACTATTTGCAAAACAGCTTCTTCATTTTCAACAGTACAATGAGTTCTAGTGACTCCATTATTAACTTTTGATTGTTTGAAACAGCCACCTCCTCCCAAACGTCTACGCACGTCAATAAATGTTCTAACATTAGGAACATGGATTTCTCTCGATAGATACATTGAGCTTCGGAAGAATTTGACCACCATAACACATAATCACGTCCCTGTATTCTTCAAAAGTAAAGAGAAACATTCTCAAAATTAATTTTAGAAAACGCCAAACAGCAAAACCAAACACAAACGTAATCAGGAACGCGACAAACTGGAATAAATGAATGCAATATTATAATTCAATAATATATAATTCAAGTATTCCTAAAATGAATACTTATAATTTCAGCCACCATATGGCGCAAAATTAGTAAATGTGGTGCTTTTTAGCCATAATATTTTATTTTTAACCGTAATTTGACAATCCATTTTCGATAATGTCCTGTTTCTGTTTCTGTTGGAAACGCTTCCTACACCGAACTCATCCTTCTTCTGTATCCAACTCTTATAAAGATACACATCACTAAAACTCTACACGTGCTGTTTCAGCCCTCAAGCGCCGTTCGGCCTTGCTTTCCACATGTCCGAATCGCGACATGCTCGCAACATAGAGGTAATCTGTATTGTTCAAATGTATATTATTCTTTTGCTTAATTCACATTTAATTTACTGCATAATTTAAATTTCTTTCCAGTTCATATTTCTTTATATTAATTTTTAGTTATTCGTTCATCGTACTGGTATATATTACTTTTATTTAATTACTCTAACGCATTTTAATCGCTCAATTTCTTATGTAAGCATTAAATAAAAACTTTAGGGACAACGTTTTTTGTGTTTTATTTAGTTAATAAGTTGTAATATATTTACTGCAGGGTACATTACAGACGTTCTGGACCTTTGATGCAACTTCACCACCATTTATTATCTAAACATTCCCTTTATTGTTAGCACGCCACCCAGTCGATTAGCGTATTTTTAATACTACCAAATGTGCTGCATTCTATTCCACTGCTATACCGACGAAGGTTAATTCAACCTTTCCAACAAGACAATGCACGCTCTCATTCAGCAAGGATTACTAAAATTACGTGAAATAATTGACGAGAATCAGAGTCAGATCGATATCGCATACACCGATCTTGCCAAAGCATTCTATAGAATAGACCATGAAATTCGAGAACATTTAGTTTCTGCGATACAGTAGTAACTTTTTCAACTTGTATCTATACAATAGACAATTCGTAACTTAAAATGTATACAACTCTCGTCTGTATTATGTTACTTCGGGCTTCCTTCAAGGATCTATTCTTTAACAATATACTGGACATGTTTCAGTGTGGTAAATGGCGCGTTTGTAAAGTTTGTAAAGTTTTTTTTGTTCGATCCGAAACATAGATGATTATATTGAACTTCAGGTTGAAATCAACAAAATTAAATTATGATGTCATAGTAGTATATTATAACACGAGTTTCATTAGACACCATTTTATAGCAGTTCAGGCTTAGAAAACGAGCCCTGGTTCCCGATGGACAGCATGTAAAAGAATTCTTAAATTAGGTTTGCGAAATCAATGTGCTACAAAGAAGTTTGGGCTAACTGATCAGCATAAGGAGAGGTGTTTAGAATTTGTAAATACATACAACGATAGAGATAATGATTTTTGGAGAAATGTATTTTCCGATGAAAAAACGTTTCGATCCTAACATAATGGATCAGTACGATTCTGCAGACTTATAAATTCCCGATATTCGCCGGATTAAATAAAACCTTTAGGAAAAAGTGGACAGTTTTCTCTTAGTGTTTGGGGATGGATTTCGGCAAGTGGGTTAGGTATTTGTTGGGAAATCGATCAACAACTTACAGTTTTGCAATACAATGACATTTTAAATAACATAATGCTACATAATCTGTGAGGTAGATTCATAATAATGGCTTCATATTTGAGCATGATAATTCACCAATACATACCGCATATATTGTTAGCGAATGGTTTGAAAACAACAATCTCAACGTTTAGCTATGTCCTGAAAATAATCCTGATTTAAATCCGATGGAGAATATTTGGGCACTAATGGTGAAGAAAATATATGAAAATAATTGCATTCCTCTAAATAAAAACGATCCGTCGTCGCTAGCAATAGCGAATGTCTAGGACTATATACGGGGTTGGGCAGAAGTAACGCATCAGTCTAATAATTCCGTAAATATAAACTTTAGAACAAAATCTTGTCAACAAAAGTTTTTTGACAAGTTATTTTGTATTGGCTTCAATCCTTTGCGTTTTTTTTTCATGATGATTACATATGACAGCAAAAAAAATTTTTTCTTTAAATGGAAATAATATTTTCTTTTAGAAAATTCGGAATCTTTATTAATTTCTGAATATGAATATGTACTTTTTTCATGGGGTTAGATAATAAAAATATTGAGAAAAAAATAAAATAATAAACGCACATTTGGACTAGTGCAGTGTTTTGTAGATTTCTTTGGAAATTGTAGATTTCTTGACTGTCATTGAATTATTGACGTTTCACAATAAAATAGTTTTCATCGTAAAACTTGCTTTTTTTAATACGTGTTTTGTGTGAAAATGGTCAAATTAACTATGTACTAAAGAAAGAATAGAAATTCTTATGATGGTCGGATATGGTGACAGGCAACGTTCACGTCACGAAGTTTGCACTTTATTCAATAATGTTTATTTGGATCGAGATCCTATAGCTCAATCAACAGTTTCGAGATTGGTTACTAAATTTAGAGAAACTGGCGATGTTAGAGATATACCTAAAGCTGGCCGACCAAAAGAAATCACTAATGAAGACCGATCTCTTCATGTTTCACTTGCTGTAACGGAAAATCCCACTACGTCAACCACTCAACTAGGATTAGAAAATGATATGAGTAGCAGATCTATTAGACGAATATTAAAAGCGAATAAATACAAGCCCTATAAGATACACTTACTGCACGAACTTAACGAAGATGACCCGGACAGAAGATTACAGTTTTGTGAAACAATAATGGAATTTTCCAATAACGATCCAAATTTTTTAAACAACATAGTATTTTCTGACGAAGCTACATTTTGTCTAAATGGATTTGTAAATAGGCATAACTGTCGTTATTGGGTGACTGAGAATTCATATTGGATGCGAGAAAATCATACACGGCATCGCCACAAACTTAATGTGTGGGCTGGCATTGTTGGGCAACGAATCATAGATCCGTACTTCTTGGAACACAACCTAAATGGTGATGGTTACTTACATTTATTGCGTAACCATATTGTACCAGATCTGTTGATTTTATTTCCTAACGACAATCAACCCAAGCATGCCAAACCGCAATCAATGGTTTTAATAAGATGGAGCACCACCACATTATGCCATTAATGTTCGACAGTATTTAGACACGATTTTTCCCGGTCGTTGGATTGGACGTCGGGGTTTTATTGATTGGCCCGCTAGGTCTCCCGATTTAAATCCATTGGATTTCTTTCTTTGGGGCACTTAAAGGTGCAAGTATACAAGGAGAAACGTAGAGGATTTGAGAGCAAAAATTACTCGTGAGATACAAGCCATACCCACCACCTAATAGTTTACAAAATTCGTCATTTTTGGGAACGTTTAGGACACTGTCAGGTCGTAGAAGGACGTCACTTTGAGCATTTAATTTAATTTTGTAGTTTGTTTACTTTTATTAAATTTTATTTTTTTCTCAATATTTTTATTATCTAACTCCATGAAAATAGTAGGCATTCATATTCAGAACTTAATAAAGATTCCGAATTGTCTAAAAAATAATATTATTTCCATTTAAAAAAAAAAAATTTTTTTGGCTGTCATAAGTAATCATCATGAAAAAAAAACAAATTATTGAAGCCAATACAAAATAACTTGTCAAAAAACTTTTGTTAACAACATTTTGTTCTAAAGTTTATATTTACGGAATTATTCAACTGATGCGTTACTTTTGCCGAACCCTGTATATATAAGACTGTACATTCCAGTCCGGAATTCCAGCCGCTCTTTGAGCTCGTAAGACTCGTTTTGTGGTGAGTCACTTCATTTTCTGTGGTCTATAGATATGTAACATGAGGAAATTTGTGTAATAATGGGCAGAATTATATCTCTTTTTGCGTCGTACTTTTATCTAGGATTATGTATTTTCTGGAATTACGCTCGCGTCAATTTACCTCGAAATTTGTTTGTTTTGTATAATTTGAGTTTCTTTAAGATTGAATTTGTGTATGATAGAATATTGCTTTCCTTACAGGTAATCGTAATTTTCACTTTGACACTATTTATCTTCAAAACACAGTTATCGGTAATCCTAGTTTAGTTATAAATTCTTCCGTCTTCTCAGTGGAGTTTCTCGGAATACAACCGAGCCGACTTAAATCTTGGAAAAGTTTTATCTTTCCACCACCCCGCTGAGCGAAACAGTTGAACCGCGTCGAACAACATTATGGGCGTGAGTTTGGTGACCGTTTGCGCTTTGAACCAAAGGAGGAGGTAGCTGCTGGGCAATCATTATCATTAGACTAAGAACAGGCGTTTCAGGCTGTTATAACAACAAGAAAACATGGGGCTACAGAGATGATTCCTGTGTATGAGGCGCGATTCAAGACCAACGACATGTAACCGTGTGCCCACATAGGAAGGAGGACATTAATATAGTAAACGTTAAAGTTATATACCGTGAGTTTTTTTATATCACTGAACATAACACATGAATACACCTATGTTCAGTTTTAAAATAAATGTTTCAATGCATGGAAAACTTATGCAACCAACAGTGCGAGTGTTATCACTTTTCGTAATAAGGCAGTTCAGTTGTCTGTGTCAACAAAGTGTGAAAATAATTTATTTAACATTGAATTTTGGTAAATTGAAAAAAAGTATGTTTTTATTTATAATTCTTTAACTTTTTCATAAATGTTCGAAATATCCACCTTCACATTCCATACAATATACGAGTCGATTATTACAAAATTCCTGCAAGGAGTGTGTACAAAAATCCGGTTTGGTTCGTAATTCGTCGCAGGCTGTATTTATGCGTGCTTTTAAATCTTCGATGTTAGTGGAAATTACATTATCATAAATTTTAGATATGAGGTATCCCCAAAGAAAAGTCATTTGGCGATAAATCGGGTGATCGGGCGGCCAGCCAAACTATCGGACCAAACCTCCCTATCCATTGATCAGGCAGACATGAATTTAGAAAATTTGTAATTTCTGCAGTTGAATGAATTGGGGCTCAATCCATGTGTTCGAAAAAAAAGACGCTTCATCAGTGAAAAATATTTTCTTCAACATATGATTTTCATTTAATAAATTAAATAGTGTTTCGCAAAAATAAACACGTCTTATTCTATCTTCATGAAATAATTGTTGGTAATTAGAAAACTTGTAAGATTTGTATTTGTACTGTTGTGAGAATTTTAAATATAGACGTTTTCGAAATATTAAATTGTTGTACAACTTAATGGTGTTATGAGGCATTCTTCAATGTAACATAACACATGTAATTTTAGGTCTTCTGAAAATGTGGGGGTTTTAATTTTCTTTCTGTTTGTATTTATTATGCAGCCATCAGAATAAAATTTCCTAGTAATCGCCTGAATTTTTCCGATAGATGGTATGGGCCTGTCAATATATTTGATAGAAAATAGATCCCGCACTTTCCTTAAACTGTTTCAAAGAAATATTACCCAAAAAGAATTAATTGAACAATAGGATCTCTGAAGAATGTAGTAAAGCAGTTTGTTTAAGCTCAGATAAGATTGAAAAGTGAAGATCTTAGAGGCTGAGGACACTCCATAAATATTAGGATTTTTGTTAAGCAGACAAAGGGTTAGAGGACACAGATTTCTATCTAAAATATTTTGTCTTATCCTGAACAAGGTTTTGATTAGACTCTTTGACCGACATAGATTTGAATCTCTTGCTCAAAGGAGACAGAAGCTACTTTCAGTTTTACGATGAATGTCTTCAATAATATATATAATTGGTTCACATTTGTTGTTATCTTGAGTTAACTTCCGTGTACCACGATTGAGTTCAAGGTTAACTTAAGCAAAAATTTACTGCTGAGGATCACTCAGAAAAACACATCCACGTGTTTATTAAAACAATACAGCTGTTCTTTCATGTATTATCATTATAATGTTTCAGAATAATTGAACCTGTATTTGTGTTCTTCACACCAGATTTTTAATAATATTTTATATTATTAAAAATACCTTTTTATTATACAAAACTGGTGGGGTTTACCTACTCATGTATGTTTCAATTATTCTGATACATTACACATGCGGTTAGTCCGTAGTATGAGTGAAGACACAAACAAAATGCAGTTTCTAGAGAGATTGGCTGTGCCACCTTTGGAAGGGCGTCGTTACTTCACATTGGTTATGTGGACGGGGCGAGGTACTTCGGCTGTCTGACAACAGGCAGCGCTGAATTTACTTCTACGCCCGGTCTGGATAATTTCGGTGATGTGGTGATGTGGTACTTTTTTGTGAATGTGTCTGAGAATATCCTTTCTCCATCAGGGGCGTACCGACGAGCCTATAGAATGGCGAAATACGTATCTACGTCTCTGGGGAGGGATATGTTCGGACAAGTTCACAAAAAATATTAATAGTGAACCTGTATTTGTGTTCTTCACACCAGATTTTTAATAATATTTTATATTATTAAAAATACCTTTGTATTATAATGTTTTATTTATTGTCTATTTTAGTCAATAAATCGTATTATTATTGATAATATTTTATTTTTTCACTCTTCTATTCCTCCACCTTAACCCAGCATAGCTGCCAAAAATTTGTACAATCACCCGGCAGTCCTCACGCAGTCTCAACACCGTTCCTTTCGAATAACAAAAGTCCTCGGCACGCGCCCCACACTTTGATTTGGTTTTAATTTATTTTGTGTGATATTAGATGGTATAATATATACAAGCATAAATATACAAAGGCATGGATACAGTAATGAATTACTATAATCATATGATGTCAATTAGCGGTGGTGGTGGTCTGGTGGAAAGATGGCTACCTCTCGCAGCTCGTGAATACAAAGGCTGACTTCTCGGTTGCGTCCACTAAACGATGAATGATCCTCCGAGGTTTACCACCTGTTGGGAAGTTGCTTTCATAAACCGGCACTTCTGCATGTCTTTCGCACCTTGATGCGATGATTCGAGGTCCTTGATGTGTCTGATTGTATAGGCTGTAGTTATGGCAAATCTGTTGTAAAATATCTCTACGCCCACAAAACCTCGTCCTCCGTTAACTATAAGTAGGTATGTACGTTGTACGGAAGCATGTGGATTTATTATCGCTGTTATCACTATTATCACTATTACCACTATTATTATTACGAATACACGAAATCTGCATATTTAAAACATTGCCATCTGTGCAATTAATTTATTGTTGGTTATAGTCTAATATACTACTTTTTTTTCTATGTGCAAATTGATTGATTTATTAATAGAGCTGAGGATGTTTGCGGTATAACCATGGTTATACTGCAAACATCCTCAGCTCTATTTATTAATTAATCAACTACCACTATACAGCACAAGTTGGTTTTGTACCACAATTCACATATCATCAGCAAAGGTAACTATAATTTTTTATACTAATTGTTTATCTTAGATCGATCAATAGGACTGTTGGTGTGATGTTGTATATTATAAATATGACTAAGATATGTAATATTCCTCAAATGTATGCGAAAGTAATAGAATAATTGTAATAAAGTAAAAATCTCGGATTCAGAACCTGTGATGTTAGAGTATTAAAAATTAAAGAAACATAGAAAAACTATAAAAATATTATTTGTTTTATTTGTAAGATAATATTTTATACAGTTGCAAAAGATTACAAGTAAGTTCGACCAATATTTATGAAAATAACATCAACATGATACATACCCTGTCTGTGAAAAATTTTAGTCACGAATCGTATATAATAAATAACTAGTTCTGTAGCAGTTCATCTACTTGACACAAATCCATTCAAAAAATACGTGAGATTTCGGATTTTACAAAGCTTTGATGTGTCTTAAACTCTTGACAAAACCCGGAGTCTATTACCGACTTTCATTTTTTCGACAAAGATATTTATTTTTAAGGCTACATTTTATTTCGATCAAGAGCTAGAAATGAAAATACGAATTTGTATAAACTGTATAAACAAGCATTATTAAAAGCTTTTCAAAATTATTCGAGGGCAAAGTCGACATTATTAAAAAACAGAAATTTCGTTATGGAAATTGTTGGAGAAAATTTATTAACAAATAGTAAGTTGATTTCTACTTCTTCTTCTTTTTATTCTCAAGTTTTTAATAACAGGCAGGAATAATCTATATCTCTATATATACCAGGTTCTTTTTTTATCATTACGCATAGATGTGTAATGATAAAATTAAAATATTAAAAAAGAATAATCAATGCATTAGTGGCATAGTAGGCAAGTTATACACCAAGTTGCTTAATTTGTAATTATTTTGCCATGGAGAGGTAAAAAAAATTAATATGAATTTTTGTTCATACATGAATCTTAAATTAAATACATTTTATTGAAATATGAATAAAGACGAAATTGCACCTTTTCATAACAATGATAATGTGGTACCAGAAAATAATTGTTTCAGACCGGTCGGAGACATGTTTACGAATAGCCGAACAACCCACCTATTTAGGGCATTTCGGTAACTCGACAAAATAATGTATACGTTAAACAAATAACACCTAGTGGTATCTTACGAATAAGTGGTTTTATAAAATGGAGAAATTTATCCTAAAAAGCGGTAGTGGGAAACGAAATGGTATATAGTCTAAAAAACTTTTAAACACTATGGTGTACTATCTCTTATTTATGGGTGTAGTGCAGTGGCGGCTGGCGCATAAGCGCTGCAGTGCTGCAGAGCTCCCAAAAAATTGGGCGGGCGAACCTGTATTAGTTATAACTAGTTTTCTTTTACATAATTTTTCCGACATTTCTGATGTTTATAAAAGCGTAACATATTGTTGTGAAAATTCTCCCCCTCTATATCAAAAAATTTGCATATTTTTCTACATCATCCTGTAGAGGCATCAAACCCTACAATTTGACACCTCAATCATCAAAATCCGATCAGTAGAAGCCGAGACATTCGCTTCCGAAATTCCAACACTAACGCCGGTTATATATAGTATATTATCAAATAATATACAATAGGCGACCAGTGGAATAACCAACCTAATTCGCGCGATCGCTCACTTGTTCCTTATCTGGTCCACACGAACGTGCTCTCAGAGCTCTTTCAAACACCCGCGCGCACCCCGCCACCCCCGTGGCTGTCTAAAACCAATGCGTGATTTTAGCAGGCATGTTCGCTGCATTCAGTCCAGCGCGGAGGTCATATGATTCGGTATAGGTATTTAATATTTTCGCGTGTTTTTTACTGTGCGGCGAGTTTAACGTAAAAACAATAATATTAGAGTGCGAGTGCTTCTGTTTTTGTGTATTGTTGACAATTTATATAAACTCTGTGTATTATGGAGGTGGTCTTTAATTTAATTAATGTGAAGAGATTCTTTAAATATTCATACGAAGAAAAGATAAAATTATAAGCAAATGGTAGGCCATTAGTAGATATCACTATTGAAAAAACTGGTGTAAGTAGAGGGAAAAATTATTTATTCAAAAAACGAATGGATTTGTGGATGCAACAAAAAAAATGCTTTATATTGTTTTCCCTGTTTACTTTTACAAAGTGATAACAAAATTTGCAAATCGAAAAGAACGTAGAATAGATTTAATTTATAAGAAATAATTTGTTAGTAAAGTAGTGCTTAGTGACTCTTATTTTTTTGTGTGACAATTGACAATCGTTCCAGAAATCCATTACTTCAGTGCGCAAGGCGAAGAAAGCACGATAAGATCGATGGGAGACAACCTCTTACTGCCCGTGCAAGGTAAATTTTTTTGTAAAACTTGCAGAACACCTTAAAATTTTTAGCACGAGCCGCCACTGGTGTAGTGTGTAGCGAAGCATTAATTTGCGGATTTCTTATCATATGAAGAATCTACAAGAAATCTATGCAGCACTCAACAAGGGATAAAGATGAATTAAGAGCCAATAAAAGGGAAAAAAATTAGCTGTTTGTAAATATTTTAAAGCTTCAAATGATAAAAACCGGTTAATTGTATAACTTATGGGGAAAAATACAAGGCTAGTGGAAATACCAGCAACGTTTCCATTTAATTTTAGAAACACATGACGACAGAGCCTAGGCCTAGTTCATCTGCTAGTTGTAGTAGTTCAAGCTCAGCTTGAAAAGAGCCGCTTTTATCACAATAGATTTTACAGGAAAAAATCACTAGAAAAAGCTTTACTTGAAATGATTGTACTAGATTTACAAGCATTTACAATTGTTACTGAAGAGGCTTGAGACAATTTATTAAAATATTAGAACCAAGATACCAATTACCTAGTATTAACCTATAATTAGGTGGTAGTAGTTTAGAAGAAGCTAAAATGCTACTGGGGCTACTTCTTTCCTAGAACATGAAATTTTTTATATTATGAAGAAAATAGATCCTGAAAATAAAAAAACCTGCCTGTAATCGAAACAGACATTAGTCCACATCAAAGGTCACTTTCATTATTTGGATTTTTGCAAGAAAAAATAAAAGAGAAAGTAAAATTAATTACAGCTGATGTAATAATAACTAAAAGGCAATACCTCGAAAGGCCAAATTCAAATCAAGATGTAGATCCTCATTTATTTTGGTAGGTAAGTTTAAAAAAAGTGTAAGTGGCACACCCTATTTCATCGTTAGATGTTGAACGGTTTGTCTTCATTGTACAAATAGGTTTACGGCGACAGACAATTATTAACACATGAGTATATGGAACGATTATTGATGATTTACTGTTAGAGCAAGGAAATTGTGCCAAACGCCAGAGGCGGTCGTTCAAAAGGTTGACACGTAAATAGAAATAAAGAAATTATAAAACGTGTTCGAACACTAACCGTTTTAAGAGTCTTCTGTGAAGTCGCAAACGGGATAATATCTGTTAAATATTTCAGTCATCAGATATGTATTCAATTTGAAATCGAATTATTGTTGTAAAAAATCGATAGCGTCTATAGAGATAAATCGACGCGTGAGTCGGGAATGACTCATCCGAGTGTCAACGCCTTCTAGAAAACCGATAGAGTTAGATCCGTTTTGACACCGGATTTGAAAATTCGATAGCCTCCAAAATAAGAACCAGATTGCAGTATTTCGCTAGATCCGTTTTGATGTTATCTAACCAAGGTCCTCACGTAAGGATCTTGGGGTATATCGTGATACTGATGGTTGGTGGACGGTTGATGACATCGAAACGGGACTAGGTTATAGGGGGGTAGCGAAATACTGCAATCTGGTTCTCAAGGAAGTGTTAGTGTAACACACACACACATACGTTATCTTATGAGATTTTCTGAGGCCCCCTTTGTGCTCATCAGGGGCCCTTCGAAATGTCAAATCCGGTGTCAAAACGTTTCTAGCTCTATCGGTTTTCGAGAAAACGCTGGCACTCGGGGACGAGTTACCGCCAACCAACGCCTCGGAGGCGTTGTCGATTCGTTATCGCATTAATTCGATTTAAAAAATGCATACATATGTAATTAATGAAATATTTAATAGATGTTATCATGTTTGTGACTTCAAGACTCTTAAAACGGTAAGTGTTGAGAACGGTTTATAGTTTACTTTGTATTATTTATTTTATGTGTAAACTTTTACGCGCCCGCCTCTGACGCTTAAACTCTGTATATAAACGATGAACAGTTAGGATGTGTGACATGTTCTATAAACCCTGAAATATTCCTTCTGCAGAAGATGCATTTACTCTTACTTGGTAAGTACTTGTTTCTCTGTACGTATTTTGATTCGCTTGTTAAAAGTGTTAAATCGAGATTCTTAATATTCTCGCTCCGTCTCTGGCACTGACGTCATGTACCCCTGACTACCAATCCCTAGTCATAACAAATATGCATCATGGTTACACTCTCTAACGAATTTTTATTGGGGTATTTGCATACTTATATTAACAATCATTTTAAGAACTTTCCTGTTGGTCATTTGTGTTGAATAAAGAAATAAATAATACATTCAAATTTTGATGCAAATCTAACAAAAACACAAAAAAAGAAAAACTTTCACAATAATAAATTGACTTACTTTTCCGAAACTCCCTTTCCCTATGGCTCGAAGAATTTGAAAATGGTCGAAGTTCACTGAAACAAATAAAAAGTTTCAGGCAAGAATCGTCGAGTGGAACATTTTATGAGTCTACGTGTTCAACTAGATTTTCTATGAGTTTATTTCTACGTAGCACATATACACCTTAGTGTGGTTTATTGACGTAGAACGTTATTGATTTCAAGACGGTGTATTGATGTTTATAGTATATAGGCGTACTATAGTAGATTCTCGTCATACGCTGGATTGTTTCGATTACATTTCTGACCTGACAAACAGTGCGAATATTTGTTTAGGTACTGCTCGCATCGAAATAGTTAGTTTAATATTGTCGTATTGTTGAAACGGTGGTTCATATTTGGAGGATCAAATATACCTACTAATCGAATTTTAAATTAGTATTAATTATACATCTACAAACTTCAATATAATATATATATATATATATATATATATATATATATATATATATATATATATATATATATATTAAAAATAATAGACTTTTTATTGGTTTAGCGACCTTTTATTGAATTATGATGTTTTATTCTACAACGTTTCGACTTTTATTATTTTTCAGTCTTTTTCAAGTATCTAGAAACAAGAATTAATACAATGAGAATATGAGAATTGTGTTTGCTTTTGTGAGATTGAATTAACAATTAATTTAACAATTAAAATTAAAATTAGATTAAAGACTGAATTACCAATTAGATTAACAATTAGAGTTAAAATTTAAAATTAGATTAATAATGAGTAAGGACAATTAAAGTGATTACATCTGTGTAAATGAATAGAAAAATTTGCATTAAGCTACAATACAGTAAGGTAAATAGAAACAAGAATTACTACACTGAAAATGTGAGAGTTGTGTTTGCTTTTGTGAGACTGAATTAACAATTACATTGACAATTAGAATTAAAATTAGATTAAAGACTGAATTACCGATTAAATTAACAATTAAAGTTAAAATTTAAAATTAGGTTAATAATGAGTAAGGATAAATTACAGTGGTTAAATCTGTATAAATGAATGAGATGTTAAACTTTTGATGTTAAACTACATTACATGAACAATTAATGATAAAACTCACCGTTTCTTTTGGTTTTCAAAATCACGCATTCTGTGTAACATGTGTGTCGGGTACCCGAGACTTTTTTTTTGTAACGAACCGATCGCACTGGTTGGAATATTGTAAGTGTTTGTGGCTTTGTTAAGAGAGGTTAATTTTTGTTCTGTTTTTGGAATTTAGCAAATTGATCAGGACCGTGTTTAGGGGTATGTAGTAAAAGTATTTACAACTGGGAACTGATAAAAAGTTTTTTTTGGGTTTTTGTTTTTTTGGTTTGTGTTTGTGTGTGCGGGGGGGGGGGGGGGGTTGATTTTATCTATTGTTTAATCAGTGGGTAATAGAGTTTAGACAGTCCATCAATTTCGTTCCTGTCGTTTATTGTTCTGCTGTTTTTGAAAATGTGGATCATTTCTAAGACCTCCCTAGCTTTTGTATTCTTTTTCTGTGTTATTACTTTGGTGTTATCAAAATCAAAATTATGTTTTAGTGTCAATTGGTGTTTTTTTAAAGCAGTTTGATTTTTTGCGTATTTGTGACCTTTCAATCTTTCTTGTAGTAACTGTTTTGTTTGGCCTATGTATACTTTGTCACAGTCTTTGCAGGGTATGTTGTATATTGTGTGTGATTGTTTTAGTGTAGGTGTTGAGTCTTTTAGTTTGGTGTGTAGGAATTTTAGGTTTTTACCGCTTTGGTGTGCTATTTTATAGTTAAATGGTTTAAATATATTGTCTAGTTTTTCGGATAATCCCGTTATATAGGGTGTGGGGATATATGTTAATTCATTGTTTTTTATGGTTTTGTTGTGGTCGTTTGTTGTGTTATAAATTTTATTAAGTCTTAGTTTTATAATTTTTTGTATAAATTGTGGTGGATAATTGTTTTCTGTTAGTATTGTTTTTACTTTATTTAGTACTGTTGGTCTGAAAATTGGATTAGTGAGATTTAAGGCTCTGTCTACTAACGCTGTTACTACATTTTTTTTGTGGGCTAGGGGTTGGTTTGAAAAAAAGTTTACATATCTGCCGGATGTGGTTGGTTTGGTGTACCATTTTGTTTGTATTTTGTTTTTTGTTTTTATCAGTGTTAGGTCTAAGTAGTTTATGGAGTTGTTTTTTTCTATTTCAATGGTAAAGTTTAAATTTGGATGGAAATTGTTGAAACTATTTTGTACATTGTTTATTTCATTTTCTGGTAGCATCATTATGCAATCGTCAACATATCTTTTGAAAAAGGTTGGTTTTATTTTCAGGGATTTTATAACACTTTCTTCGATGTGCTCTAATACTAATTGGGCTACTACGCTGGATATAGGTGCTCCCATTGCTAGTCCTTCAATTTGTTTGAAAAATTGGTTGTCGAATTGAAAATATGTGGAAGTTAAAGTTAGTTCTATTGCTTCAAGGAAATCTATTAATGGTAAGTCTGTGAAATTTTTGATGGAGTTCCATTTTTCTGTGATTACTTTTTTGGCCAATAAAAACCAATAAAAGTCTATTATTTTTAATATTAAGACACGGCCAATAAAATAAATAAGAAAAATAAAATTCTTATAAACACTAAATATATATATATATATATATATATATATATATATATATATATATATATATATATATATAGACTATTAAGTATTATCGACCGTACTGTATAAGTAAAAATTAATTAACGGGTGAGCGGTCTGTCAAGTAAAAATAAAACTCCTTTATTCCACTATATATTTCATAACGGATTTGTTACTTCATCAGGAGTGTATTTGAGAGTTAAAATTTAGCATACAACGGCACTAAACATGTTAAAATTCATCAAATTCAAAACATCAAATCAATATGCTGTTAGTTTATCGTAAACCTTTTAAAAACTAGGTTTAAAAAAGGTATTTAAAAGGTATATATATATATATATATATATATATATATATATATATATATATAATTATTTCGTGACCTTTGCATGTTATGGTAAATTCAATTTGTTGGTGATTTACTTGGTGGTTTTACTTCAAAATGTATATATTTAAAACAATCCTACATGTTTCGGCAAATGATGCCTTTTTCAAGGAATATAAAATATAAATGACAGTATACTATACTGTCATTTATATTTTATATTCCTTGAAAAAGGCCTCATTTGCCGAAACATGTAGGATTGTTTTAAATGATGCCTTTTTCAAGGAGTATAAAATATAAATGACAGTATACTATACTGTTATTTATATTTTATATTCCTTGAAAAAGGCATCATTTGCCGAAACATGTAGGATTGTTTTAAATAAATTAAATATCTTTTTTTAATTTCGCGTAGTTAATTTGAATGACAAAAATAAAAATTAAAAATATAAATAGTAAATTTTGAAATAAATATAATTTAATCTGAAATATACAAAGTGGTCGTGATATTAATTTATTAACATTTCGACACTAATTTTACAAGTTGTGTCCACCAAATGCAGCTATTCAATAGAGTGTTTCTCTAGTGTTAATTCCTACCCTTTCATTTACAGTTAGCTGGAATAACCGAGCTATACGTATCACAACAATATATATACACTTGAAATAAAAGAATATTTGTTTCTAATAAATATTAATTAAAAAGTTTTGAGTTTCTTTTCAACATACAGATAACAAAACAGTGATACAACCCTCCAGATATTTGAGTATAAATTGTTGCTTACTTATTCAAAAATACTTATAACAATGTATGCTTACCCTATTGTATATAAAGTTACATATTCTTATTATATTTATCTATGTACTAAATAATTATTAACTTGGCGTTTAGTCCTTTACATATACAAATATAGTTGATTAAATGTTAATACAATTTTTTTTTAACTTTCTTCACAAATTACGTGACGGTAGGTGTTTAACTTTATTCATGTACAATTTGTATACTTTAAATTACGTGAATTAGTGATGTTTGAATGGTTTATAACCTCAATGAAATACCTGCTTGAATTGCTAGTTTTTGAATCTGTTTTCCCGGTCTATATCTCTAGAATAGCGGCCTGTAGTTTACTGATATGGAAAATAATCGGGAATACTGGTTTAGAATCGGAAATCGGTTTTGTTTTTGTTCGTGACGTAAACAAGTAAAATATACCAATTTATTTGTTTAACACTTTCTGGTATTTTTTTCTTTCCAAACGTTAATACTTTAATTCCTTTCAGCTTGATGATGCTTACAAGTATTGGTTTCTAAATGGGCAATACCCGATATTTTCTAATTATTATAAGTGAACACTTTTCTGGATCGGAAACTTGTTTAGATGCAGGTTATGTACCTTTTTTTAAAATATTTACTAGGTATAGAATATATTTGATATAATTTTAATGGTTTTGTTAAATTTACAAATTACTAATTCGAAAAATGCGTGCTTTTTGTTGACCGCCGTGAAAAATATTCTCTTCTATCAACGTTTTTTCTCCATGACAACGGTAAAAAGTTTTCGAAAATTTATTTTTCTTTTACATTCTCTAAATATAATACTAAAATTTAAATAATTTTCTTCGGTGGATAATTTTCAATATGTACCTGTCACGTGGTACGGTGCTATTTGTAAATTAACAAGGGTTATTCAAAAGTCGATATACACTTGTGTACAACATATTTGAACATTAAGCTTTTAATCATAATGAGCATTAGAATTCTTGACTTAACGCGGTATATAAATATAATGAATGCTTTAATGACTTAATAAAATAAATATGTATATTAGAATTCAATTAATCCCGATATCATAATTAAAGAGCTAATTTGGATCTTACAATTTATTTACATTAGATTCACTCGTGTTCTATTATTAATCCCTTGTCGGATATTACTATGTGTCCCATTCTTACTCTTTTTGTGTTTCTTTCAGGGTCAATTCCGCCCTACTGCAATATATATAAACTCAAATGTTCTTTCTCAATATTTCATTATTTATTAATTAATTCATCAGGAGAAGCTATATAATTTTCAATAAACGTTTTACTATTATACTATTCAATATATTCAAAAAAGAAAACTTATAGCTAGAGTTAAGCGTTGGCATTCTTATTAATTAATTTACACATAATCGCAACTAGCAACTAACAAATTGGGTATCCCGTCGACAGAATGAAATACGAGTATAAACACGCTATGCTTCGCAGATGACCAAATAGTGTTAGGTCAAGATGTGGACTTTATAGATGATGCGCAAGTTGATCGAAGAATATCACAAATGGAATCTAAAAGTAAACACAGACAAAATAGAATAGATGTGCATAGGTGGTGTATAAAGAGAACTTATCTTAAATAATGGACAAAAGATTAAACATTGCCAAATTTACAAATATCTTTGACTATATGTGGCATAGGACGGTACCTTGGATAAAACCACACAAGCTACATGATAAAGGAGACTAGAAAAGCCATAACTCAATTAAATAGTATTCTCTGGGATGAAAAGATCTTAAAAAAAATAGGATCCTAATATACACAACAATTGTTGAGAGCATAGCAACTTATAGCTCTGAAATCTGGGCACTTAAAGATAAAACAGTAAAAACTTTGCTGGCAACAGAAATGAACTTTTGGAGAAAAGCTGCAGGTAGGTCTAGAAGGCACAGGGACTCCGAAATGAGAGGATAAGAGAAATCACGAGAGTAGTATATGACTTCAGAGCGCAACAACTTCAATGGTATGGACATATGCAACGGATGAACAGCTGCCCCAGCAAGTGATGGAATGGATCTCACGTGGAAAGTGCAAGAGAGAGAGAGACCTAGATAACTTGGAGGAAGAGATTGACATGGATATAAAAGTGAGAGGTTTGGAGAACAACTTATGGGAAGACAGGGACCAAGGACCAATGGATATTGGGCATCGGAAGACGACGGAGCTATTTCTTGATGGCTTAAAGTATGTATTTGATTTGTTGATAGTTTTCTCGATCTAAAAAATATAATAATAGAAATATTTATAATAGTGAATTCATGTAGGTGTAGGCTTCCGTGGTCGTTCTCTAGATGTAGATCTCGGTTTCCGGGTTAGAACCGCGTCGAGTTAGACGTATTTGCCAACGTTTCGTCCACTGTTTCAAGGGACATCTTCAGGGCTGTACGTAGATGTTCGTCGTTTCGCAGTAGCTTGAAGAATGCTATGACAGAGACCGACAATTCATAAGTGAATTTATGTTATTTAATTTTTACATAAATAATTATTAACAATTTTTATATAAACAATTAATGGCTGAACGGTGCAAGTTGTATTAGCGCTGAGCAAGGCCATGCAGCACTTTATGCACGTCATATACACTTTAGGCAGCCCTGGTAGCGATAATAACTTTAAAATTCCAAGACGAAATACGTATGAGATCGCATCAAGAAAACTTGTAAGATTTATTACAACTGCATTGATGGAATAAGAAACATAGGCGCTTGCCGCGTTGTTTATAGTAGAAATTAGAAAGCAATATATCTTATAAATACATCTCGATTTAATTCTGATTAAACTGCAATGAACTGAATTCTGATTGAACTGCTTTTAGTTTTGAAATATATTTAAACGGAGCTTTATAAAAGTTCTCAATTCAAGAACATTTATATATGATATGTCGATCTGGAACGGAAAACTATTCCAAAATATATGTAATCTTACAGAAAGTGAAATATTAAGAAAAAACATCTGAGTTTTAATGTAAACAGACCGATAACCCAAATATTAGTGAATCTATATTAGTACGGTCAAGAAATTTTCTTGACCGTACTTTTTTGTAATTTGTAATTAATATATATATATATATATGTATATTAGAAAGAATTTCTTATTTTCTTGACCGTGGCTATAAAACTAGATAAAGAATAAGTGTTTCTTGGGAATGGCGTACCGGGTAATTAAAGCAATATTTAATTTTGTTTAGGTTTTGGTTCTATATATCTTTACACAGCTGAAATATTTATTTAAATGTTAGAATGTTAAAAGTGTTGTTGACTTAAATGTACTTACATTATATTGTACTGTTTGGTTACATTTCAACTATGACTAACTACGTTATATTTATTGTTTATATTCATTCCAAAATGGTCAACAAGAACTTTAGTTAATATTATTAAATAAATATTTCAGTAATTTAATTAAAAAATTTCTTATACAAAAGATGGTTCATATAATATTTGGCATCAACTGAAAACATTACTATTTTTTTGAGTTCACTGTTTTAATGAAAGGGAAATTAACTTTTTTTTCTTAAATAGCGTCATGTATTATTTTTTACATATTTAAAAGACATTTTCTCGTGAATATAATGGTATGAAATTTATAGGGAGCTGTATAAGAAAATTTTCAAGAAAATGGTCAAAAACCTTTTTAGTTCCTAGTGACAGTTCAGTTGTCTTGATTTAATAAATTGTTCTGTTTTTAAATATAGGTCTTTCACGATAACAGACGAGATACGTGATAAATAGTTACAAAACAGGGTTGACAAATCTACATTG
Organism: Melolontha melolontha; assembly: GCA_935421215.2. Lineage (NCBI taxonomy): Eukaryota > Metazoa > Arthropoda > Insecta > Coleoptera > Scarabaeidae > Melolontha > Melolontha melolontha. The sequence continues at coordinate 133,601,474 of OW285239.1, forward strand.
CTTTGAGTCAGCTGTTGTTAGTACATAATATATGAGGTTAGGTTTATGTCATTTTTAAATATTTACAACTTATAATATACTTTATGTTGTTATTATATATACAAACAAAATAAAAATGTTTATGAATTTATTTATTTTGGACTACATATACAAAAATAATTTACAGAAAATCAAAATACATAGAGATTAAGGGCTTGTAAGATTGTGATAAACATATGATATAAATAAAAAGAAGACAATATTAATATGAAATACTAATTTTATTAAACATTTATGCTGTCTTCAGAATCAGATTTACTTTCATTGATTATAAATGGCAATATGTCTTGCCTTTCAAAGGCCAATGAATATAATTTTTATTGAATATCACTTTTATTTTTAATAGTACTATGATAACGGGCATTATCTACAGCAATTGTGGAGGGTTCTTCTAAATTCACAAGAAGTTGATGTTCAAACCAGTATAAGATATTTTTCCTGTTCCTGTCACCGTGGTGGCCCAGATGCTGTCTATTTATTGTAAATATTAATTCAGCTTCGGGAATAAATCCATTAGAATTGCGTGCATATAATACAATATACCTGTAACAAGATAAATACAAAATATAAATAAAACTACGGTTCAAATCTTCATTTTTTAATATTTAATCGTAACACGACAATTGTTTCGCCAACACAGTGGCTTAGTTTGTAACGTGCTCTTTAGCTGTAAGTACCTGAAGAAGCCACTGTGTTGGCGAAATAATTGTGTTATGATTAAATATTAAAAACTGAATATTTGAACCGCAGTTTTATTTCTATTTTAAATTCTGGATCTACATCAAGTAAAAGCCTAATCAATTCAATTAAGATAAATACACTTTACGTACTAATAATCTTCTGTTAGTAATAGATTGTAGCTTTTACCACCCTCTTTTGTAGCTTTGACTGTTTATATTGACTCATTTTGTAAAGATTTGCAAATAGTTCCATCTTGGAAAACCTAGGTTTAATCGAAGAAACCAAACTAACATAAATGCTCATGTTTCATATGAACATATTGTTGCAAGAACGTAACACGTTTTAATACAATATGTGGGAATTCCATTAATGCTCGATTTAGATCATCCTTCTTGTAATGAAAACCTATTTCATGCAATATTCTCCATAAAGATGTATTATCAACAGAAAAAAGTTCCTTTTCGTTGAGGGTATTCAAAGATGAAATCGTAATATGCTGTTCTGTAATTAATTGAAATATTTATTTTATAAATATAAGTACTAAATTACTTTAAACTTACTGTTTTTATACATGTCATAAACTGTGTTTCTAATTGCATATTGATTAAAATCATCAATATCTATGACAGGCTTTTTCTTTAGCCCGTTTTCGCTTTGGACTAGATGGTTTAACCCCCATTTTTGACACAAGCAGAGAGCGGGAGTAATGGCCCCTTAATTATTTTCGCGTTCTATTTCGAAATATTAATGATCGAATGATTTCTTTCGCTTGTTTTCCTAACGGTATAGGAATGATTTAGTTGCGAAAATAACTGATCTTAAATATAATATCGATTTATAAATAAAATGAAATAGGTAGGAACTTCTAAATATGAAATTGTAAACAACTTATTTGAATGACATTTGACGGAATTCAAGCCGGCAACCATGCCCAGTTACGGTAACATAATATATTCACTTAATAGAGAGAAATACTAGGATTATTAGGTATTATTGTAATCTGAATGTTACTTGTTCCGAAGTAACTGTTTATGACGTGTCTCGTCTGTTATCGTGAAAGACCTATATACGTTAATTTATCTAAAAAAATGGAAAAATTATCACAAAATGAACGAATTGAAGTTTCGATTATAGTTAGTTACGATAGTAGGAAACGTATCCAAACTGAGGTACGTGATTTATTTAATAATAAGTATCCTGAGCGAACTCTAGTTTCAAATAATGATATGTGCTCCACCTAATTATGGAGCAGTAGTAAAAAGTACTTACATAAGGTGTATCTTGGCAGGTGGATTTGTAGAAGAGGTCCTATCGAATAGCCTTAGGTCTCCAGATTTAAGTCCTTTGTATTTTTTTATGTGAGGCCATTTAAAAACTAAAGTTTACCGAAATCAACCCAATAATATCGAGGATTTACAGCTCAAAATTGAGACTGAAGGCAATAAGCTTTCACCAATTGCACTCCAAAATGTTTTGCAGGAGTATAGAGACTGATTAAGTCATTGTTTGGCAGTAAATGGTGCGCAATATTGAGCACTTAAACAATTAATTTTGTCAAGTTTCCTTTTTTCTAGTTTTTAAATTAATTCACCGTTTTTGTTTGTACGAATTACAATAACACTTCATCCTAACAATGTTTTTTTTTTGTTAATTTCATTAAAATTTTATAATTTGACAATAGTAAAGGTTTTTGTTCACTTTCTTGAAAATTTTGTTATAAAATCCCCTATAAATTCATTATATTCACAAAAAAAGTCTTTTAAATATGCAAAACAAATATATGATGTTATTTAAGAAAAAAAAGTTAGTTGGCCTTGCATTAAAATAGTGAACTCAAAAAAAACACGAATGCTACCAAGTGATGCCAATAAACCATCTTTTGTATAAGAAATTTTTTAATTAAATTGCTCATTCAAAAGTTGCAAGCAATATACAGTACTTTTTCTCCAGCCTGTATATAAACTATTATTATGACCAATGTCTCATAATAATAGTGATAACATATACATGAAGCAATTTTCTATCTAGTAATAGCTTAAGGATAAATATCATATAAATGCAAGCAAATGTGTTATCCAAAAACATTACAGTAAAAACGTGAATTAAATGTATGAAAGATGATAAATATTCATTTGGTAATAAATCTAGACAATAAATAATATTATAATGCATGCGTTGAGCCATAACGGACTACGGTTCCACTCTGTATGGGTCTGCATCAAACAGAATATTAAAGCGAATCAATATAATACACAATAAAGCTTTACATATTTGTCTAGGTGCCATGAAATCTACCCCCGTCGATGCACTGTATGTTGAAGCTAAAGAGCCGCCTGTATTTCTAAGGCGCCAATTCCTAGCTGCAAAACAGATAATTAAGATGAAGGCAATTAATAGCAGTCATATATTAGACCATATATATATATATATAAACTTGCAGTAGATGATCTAACGGAAAAATATTGGATACATCATACAACCCCACCATTAGCCGAAGCTTATAGGAATACCGGTGAATATAGTAGATATATGCATATTAACCTTGAAACAAAATTAAATTACTTTGAATGTATACAGTCTATTAATGTAAATTACCCTCCATACGGCGAAAATACTCTATACAACTCTACTTTGTATAAAAGTATCTGCTCAGAAATTCCTGCATCGACGGTAATTTTTACTGATGCATCCAAGTCTAAAGAAGGATGCGGATGTGCCTTACTTGTTCCTAGAAATGGATATGAAAAGAAGGTAAGATTACATAATAATGTATCCATTTTCACAGCAGAGGCAGTCGCAATTGCAGAGGCTCTAAAATATGTAAAAAAATATAATATTGGGAATGCAACGATTATGTCAGACTCCAAAAGCGTACTGGAATCTTTACACAAGATAACCCATCCAAAAAAAAAAAAACCCATAATATTGAACATCATCGAACGCTTGAAATATCTGGAGAAAAAACATGTAAAAATCCGTTTCTATTGGATCAAAGGACATTGTGGATCGTTTAGCAAAGGAGGCTATAAATAGTAATAATATACTGACGGAAAAAGTACCATCTAATGATCTTATTTCTCATCTAAAAAACAAAATACTAAAAGATGATTGGCAAGCATATTGAAAGCATTCGTATACGAATAGAATGACACACTACGCAAAAATACGCCCAAATGTAACTATCCGAGAATGGCATAAGGAACATAGGGTATCAAGGATATATCGCACTACCGTCGCTCGATTAAAATTTAACCATGGACAATTTCCAGCACATTTACACAAACTTAAAATTATCGAATCAGCTGTTTGTACATGTGGCACCAATATAGCCGATATAAACCATTTAATCTTCGATCCCGTATCTTTATGTTCAAATTTTAGCAGTGTAAAGAAGACTTTATTTCAAGTAACAAAAACGCAAAACTTGTAAATCCATTTTTATTTGTTTCGAAGTTACAGATCTATGAATGTGATTGTCAGATCATGAAAAAAAATGTAATCCTAAAGTCAATAAAAACTGATTTTATTTAAAAAAGTTCAATTAATATTTTCGAAATGTCCACCTCCTTGTTGAATGCAGGCTTGTGCCCGTAAGCCAACAGAAGAAGTACTTATCCGAATTTCATACTTGTTTTGTCGGATTTGTTTGGCAGCTAGGTGAATACGAACCAACAACTCTTCTCTTGTGTTCGAAACTTGCGCATAGACTAAATTTTTCATGTACCCCCATAAATAAAAGTCAAGAGGATTAAGATCGGGTATCTGGGTGACCATGCAACAGAAACACCTCGACCAATCCATCTTGGATAATTGACGTTAACCCAATTTCGGACAGCAATTCCGAAATGTGGTGGTGCCCTATCCATGTGAAACATGTCCCGTCGAACATTCAGTGGGACATCCTTTAAAAGACCTGGCAGTTCGTCAATAAGAAATTGAAGGTAATTGTCCGCATTTAACCTCCCAGGAAGAATGACAGGACCAATCAACAAGTCCTCGATTAGGGCCGCCCAAACCTTAATAGAAAATTCATGTTCAAATTTAGATAGGCGTATAGCTTTCGGATTTTCTGATGACCACCTGTGCAGGTTTCTCAGATTTGTAACACCACTTCTCGTGAACATAGATTCATCTGTCCAGAGGACTGTTCGCCAGAAATTAAAATGAAGCCGTGACTCTCTTAATTTCCAGGTAACCTAGACGAGCATAGTGGTCTGCCTTAAGCAAACCGTCTCCCCTGCGATAGTGATATGTATATAAGCCCTGACATTTTAAAATTCGCCAAACTGTCGTTCGTGGTACTCCTAGCTGTCTAGCGATTCGACGTACATTGAGAGTTGGATCCCTTGTAACAATAGCTACTGCTTCTTCCCCTAAGTCTACTGGCAAATTTACTCCTCGGTCGAAAAGATAATCACGCAGTCCGCATTTCCGAAATTGTCTGTGTACTTCCAGAAACGTTCTATAATGAGGAATGCGCCTATCGGGAAACCGATGTCGGTATTCAGTAACAGCTTGACGTGCACCGCCGTACAGTAGCCATACACAAAATGCATGTCCGCATACTCTTGAGAATAAAATCGGTAAGGCATTTTGAATAAAGAAAACGTGTCCACTCACTAATAAGCTGTTGTATGAACTGAAACGTAATGCAATCCTTTATTAAAAAATGCAACGTTAAGTCATCTGAACATATGATATTCATGGTTCAGCACTTACGAAATAAGTAAGAACTTTCTTTATCATAAATCAATTTCCAGCACTATTTTCTGTAGATCTCCAAGAAATTACTGTATGCACTACGACACGTGTTTATTTATTTTAGGATAATATTTTGTTATGCGACGTTAACAATCACCTGTTATTGAATCGTATAACTTTTTTAAATAAAATCAGTTTGTATTGACTTTAGGATTACATTTTTTTTCATGATCTGACAATCACATTCATAGATCTGTAACTTTGAAACAAATAAAAATGGATATACAAGTTTTGCGTTTTTGTAACTTGAAATGAAGTCTACTTTACAATCCTAAAATTTGAACATAACGATACGGGACACTTGTATAGTAAATCATTTTTATCAATCATATTCGTAGTAAGAATGTATACACTTCAAAGAGAAATTATTTACGAGTGGAGTAACATAGTCTAGGGTGGAGAAATTTCGATGTTTATATCAAAAATCTTTTAATAATGAATCTAATGGGGGGGGGGGAGAAATTCTATTTGCGACAGAGCGTGAGCGAGTGAAATAGCAAGAAATAAGGAAGGTTGCAATGGATAGGTAGAAATATAAAAATATGTGTCAGAAAAATTCCAGAAATTGGCCTCAAACTGAACAAACTAGCCTTACACTGCAAGATAGAAAAATGTAAATGATTAACCGTCAGTAGGAATTTTCAGTAAAATCTACATTAAAATTATTTAATTAAATAAATTATATCTACAGGTATCATAAGTTTGAGTTTCAGTACACATGAAGACACCGTAAAAAGAGGCGAACTAATGAAAAACTTTGACCTTGCTAGTGCCTTCGCGACGCGATAATTAGTTTGTACAAACATCAACGCCGCTTTTGGAAGCGTGCCATTTTATTTCCATTTCATGGCTTATCTGTTAGTTATCTTATACGAAGTAACGAATATTAGAATGGCCGAGTTCTTCTAGACAAAGTCATTTATAATATACTATGTGTGCACAGTTAAAATTAAATAGCTGGTAGAAGTTTTACAGGTCGTTTATCAAAGTAAATTAATACCGTTTACATATGTAATTACTAACATGGAATGGAAAATTTCTCGATCTGCTCTTTCCTTATCTTCATGATTGCTTATATATTATTCATACACTAGATATTTTATTGCTCCAAAATAAGCATAACCTAACTTTATAAATACAGGGGTATTTCCTTAATTAACTTGGTTCAATATGAAATACAACAATCTGAGGTTTGCATCTCACTTCATTGTTCGACATAATCCCCTCCAAGTTTCTCTAGTAGAGATGTCGATTTTTGGTACTACTACTACTACTGTTGAATTCCGGTTCGAAGAATAAAAAATACTTATCATATCTCGTTTCTCTTCGTTAGTGTATGACATTTTTTGTATTATTAATGAACAATAAATGAAATGTTTGACTGATTGAAATTGGCTACCTTATTTAATCTTATAATTTATTCTTTCAAATAAAACCTAATGTCAAAAACTTTAGTCAGCATGTGGTACATGTTTGAAATCAGAAAAAAAAACTCTTTCTGAAGATGTCTAAATCCAATATGGCGCCTATAAGAAATTATATAGTTGATGATGGCCAGAAAGAAACGAAACGTCGTATAAAATTTAGAGTACACCACTGGATAGAGGTTTATAAATGGCCACAAGGATGTGTTTTTATTTTTTCTCTACAAGGCCAAATGTCGGTGTTACAGCTAAAAGAAGAAAATGGGGTTTTCGCGTTTTTTTTTTTTAATAACGTAGGTCATTTGTCACAGGTCTATTTTCTTTACGGATTTATAACAAACACAAAATTTAACAACTTTGCCAAATTTAAACCTATACTCTATCTCCAATAATAATAAGCGAGATCCCCATGGTGAGGGCCGAAAATGAATCAGCCTGTATAGGCTCATTTATATCATGGATTTCCTTCGTTTTGTTCCTTCTAGAAAAAACAATTGAATCATATTACAAATTCCAATTTTATCCATTTTCGACATTTACTAAAAGAATTTACATAAAGAAATAAGGTAGGTAGTGCCAGAGGATTTGTAATTATAGAGGTTTCATCCATAAGAGAGAAGCTTCCTGCCTGCATGTACAGATGTCGCTGTCATTTCTTAGTATCCGAACCAAGCTAATTGGCGAGCCACTCTCGTTTCATTTAATTTTGGGTTGATTATGTAAGTAGGATAACCAGCACGATTGTGCATACCCTTATATACGTAGTTGAGGAAATAGGCAGATTCTGGAACCGCCTCCGCTTCTGATGGCGGGATAACTCACCCCTATCCAATATAGAGTGATGGGGTTACCCGGAACCACCCTAATCCATTCCCACCTTAACTCACCCCAACTCAATTCACTCATCTTAACCTCTTCGACTTGATTCTAATGTTTGAAAAGAGAAAAAGACACATGGGGCCAAGTCAAGTGAGTAAACTGTATGAGGAGTAACGGACATGCTGTTCTACGTTAAAAACTGCGGTATCATGAAAACGGTGCCTTGCGTTATTATGGTGAAAAACCCAGTTGTTCTTGTGCCTATTATCTTAACCTTTTATTCTCATATTATCCCATAGTTGCCTTAGGACATTACTGTAATATTCTGCATTCGGAACAGCAACCTGTTCTGGTGTAAAGCGGGTTGATGATGGGCGTTGAGAAGGTTTATCAAAAGATATTCGGCTCTTTTTAAAACGTTTAAACTAGACGTAAGTTTGTATTTGATTAAAATCGTTGTATCCGAATGCTTGCTTCAAGATTTTGCGTGATTTTTCGCTAGTCTTGCCGAGTTTAAAACATAATTTATTACAGATATGAGAATTCTGAGAACAACGTTAAGTTACCATAGTAAAGATTTTGCATATCTTGCTTATTCATCTAAGCTCCATCTTCCTGCATAGTTCGGGGCATGCTAAAACAATTCGTTTTCCGAAACAACTCACCGATAACCATTGACAAACTTCATAAAAAAAGACTATAGCCTTGCCAGAAGAATGCAGGGGCTTTTTTTATAAACATATTTTAAAAACTTTGTACACATTTCGAGTACTGTACAGAACGCAACAACGAGCACATTAAGAATATTTTATGTCTTAGAAATGCTAAAAATTAACTTACTTCTAGTATTGGTTGCTGAAATTTATTCCAATTTGTATATTTAATAAAGCTGTGATTTTCTTTGCTTTAACACATACTTTCTCTTGCTTTGACACATATAGTATATCAAATTTTATTTAATTCTTTGTTAAATGGGTGATGAAATATATGCTGTGATGTAGTCTGGTTCAGTGTGAGTCTGGCACTGCTGGTGAGAGGATCGTCCGGACATATATGTTTATCCGATTTCTGTGTGCAAAGAACATGGACTCTGCTGAGATTCATGTTGAACTTTGTTCTGTTTATGGTGAGAAAGTCACAAATGACAATGTGGTTAGAAGATGATGCCCTGTCTTTCGAGAAGGACGAATTAATGTCCATGGTGAAGAACGGAAGGGAAGATCAAGTGTTGTGACGAACGAACGTGTGGGTAATGTCGAAGAAAAAATTCGTGAAAATCCTTAATCACAGAATTGAGGGCCATTTTCTATCAAGTTTCACGTACAGTTTTGTACACAGCTGTTACTGAACATTTATGTTACCACAAATTTTGTTCACGATGGGTGCGAAAACTTCTTACTGAAGACCATAAAACGAAGAGAATCGAATCGGCACTAACTTTTCTGACAGCTTGATGGTGAAGATTTCCCCAGGCATAACGTAACAAGTGATGAGGCTTGGGTTGCCTATGTCAACGTTGAGATGAAGAGCCAATCAACGCAGTGGGGTCGCTCTAACACGCCTACGAGGAAATCTATAAAGCGCTGATGCTGCGAGAAAAGTCATGGTCACTGTCTTTTGGGACAAGAAAGGCGTCCTTCTGGTAGACTTTGTGGAACGAGGAATCACAATAAAGACAGAAGTCAACTGTGAAAGTTTGAAGATGCTCAGAAGAGCTATTCGTAACAAGCGACGTGGATTATTCAGCCATCGTTTTTCTTCATGACAACCCCAGCCTGCATACCGCCACTTGTACGGTACGCCTACTGGAAAATTTCAAGTAAGAAGTGTTTGAGCATTCTCCCTATAGTTTTGATTTGGCTCCTAATGACTATCATTTCTTCCCTAACATGAAGAAATGACGTGGAAGCCAACGATTTGAGAGCGATGAAGAGTTGTAGGACAGTGTTACTGCATAGCTTAATTCACAGGCGGCAGAGAGGCATTAAAAAGTTGGTTCATCGCTATAAGAAATCTCTCAACCTTAATGGCAACTATGTAGAAACAATTGTATATAATAAAAACCTATTTACGTATTGTTGTTTTTTTAATATCCAAACAGAACTTACTTTACGAATCGCCCCCGTATATTTTCCATTCCACTTATATTCCTTTATATCAAGGCGGTTTAGAAAAACAATACAATAAAAATAATACTTCGATTTATGTCACTATTAGTTAGCATTTACAATGCTTTTAGAAACGTAATTAAGCAGGTATTTATCTTTAACAGCAGGCGTTTTCAGCTCCACTTCACTAATTGTATCGCTTTTCACAACATAGAAACTTTGATAAATGATTCAAATGTATATATGAACATGCAGATATATTGTTTTGAGTAGTCAGTAGTAAAAATGAACTATAATAAAAAGATAAATGATGTCGTAATGGCTAGAATATTATACGGTGGAGGTTATTAATGTTGTAATCAAAAATTGTAACAGTTGGTATATTTAAATTAACTTAACGCATGTTCCAATATTTACGTTCCTCGTTTTTAACAATATATGTAATAACATTCTGTTTAAATTTCGAACTGTTAAAATGCATATTGTTTAAATTATAATTATCGGTATTAGCGTAAATTGCTTAGTAGATATTTATGGTCCTACGTAAGCATACACTTTACACCTTACGCCTTTCAAACTTCGAAATATAATCAGCTGATTCTCAATAAACGCGAAATTTCTCGACCTGACATTCGACATAATTTAGAAATCGATAGTGTTATAGTTTTAACCAGTTCAAACTCCCTTATTCCATTGTAAGTCAGTTAAAAGTCAGAAACAAATTTTGCTCGGCTCATAAAACTGTTACAGAGGTTCAGTTCATCCTTTAAAAATAATAATAATAATAATAATATTTATTGATGTATATATACATACATACGTCATATTGATATATTCAGTATAAAATGTAAATGAGAAAAGTACCAAATAACAATGAAAGAAAAAACACATTAAAATTGATGATTGAAAAAATCACTTAACGAGTAGAAACACTCCTTTAGTAGTATGTCTTTGGCTTTGATTTTAAATCGTCCACGGTCCAGGCCTTTCATTCCATTGGGAATTTTATTGTAAATTTTTAAGGCTAGGTAATTTGTACTCATTTGACTTCTCTGTAACCGATGGTATGGTATCACTATGTTATTTCGACTCCTGGTGCCGTAATTGTGGAAATTACCATTTAAGGAGAACTTTTGGTGTGTATTGTGGACATACTCAAGACAGGTAAGTACATACAAGGATGGCAAGGTAAGTATTTTATGTGTTTTAAACAGTTGCCTGCAGCTAGTTTTGCTGGACACACTACTAAGAGCCCTAATGGCACTTTTTTGCATTTTAAACACCGACTCAGCTGCACTCTTCAATTTATCCATTAAAACATTTTTATTCCCACAAGCATCGAAAATCGCTAGAATTTATCCTGTATTTAAAAAGAGTGATAACACTAACATCTCTAATTATAGGCCAATAGCTATTATTTCTATTTTTGCGAAAATCTTTGAATCCGAATGCACAAAATCATCTCGTTCAAATGTCTGCCATTTATTTCTCTTTCATAACATGGATTTGCGCAAAATCGCTCGACCCTAACAAATGTGTGCTGCTTAACCCAAGATATAGCCTAAGCTTTAGACGATGCTAGTCAATTAGAAGTTATTTATATGGACTTCAGTCGTGCATTTGATACCATCGACAATATTTTACTCTTACAAAAACTGTCAGTTTTTGGGTTTAACGATTCCCTACTCAGGTTTATGAAGTCATATTTGATTGATAGAACAAACTATGTTACTTACAACAGCTATAACTCAAGATTTTTTACCAGACTTCTGGAGTTCCTCAAGGTTCCAACTTAATATATTTATTAATGACCTAATAGCATCACTTGACTGCAATGTATTGGCTTATGCATATGATTTTAAAATATATCACACCATTACAAACATAACTGATGTGGATTTTTTTGCAAAAGAACTTGACTGCTGTCGACAGCTGGTGTCGCATGAATAAATTAAATTTAAACATTTCAAAATGCTGTGTTGGAACTTTCACAAGAAAAATAAATTGCATGAACTCTCTTTATTACATTGATAATACTGTTATAGAGAAACAAAGTTCTACGAGGGATCCTCGTGTTAAATTCGACAGTAAGTTGACCTTCAACGATCATCTCTCAAACGTTGCGAGATTTGCTGTTAAGTCTCTGGGTTTTATTATCAGAATGTCCCGAAATTTCACAAATGTTGGTACCATTAAATCTCTTATCGTCAGTAAGTTGGAATATGCGTCTACCATTTGGTACCCAATCTAGGACCTACACGTGAATCAAATTGAACGCGTCCAGCGTAAATTTTTGACGTACTTGAGTTACAGGCTGTATGGGGTCTATCTAGAACGCAATATAGACTACGAGGATTTGCTTGTGAGGCGTGGATTGGAATTGCTAGTGGCACGAAGACAAAGGAAGGGCGTATTACTGGTGGCGAATCTCCTGAACAACCGGATCGACACAACATCGCTGTTAGCGCGAGTGAATTTACTGGTCATTCGTTCACTGGCACTCGACCGAAGCAGACGTACCTCTCCAGTACCGACGTTGTACGAGTTTTTAGCGAACGAACCCCCACTCCAACGACAAGCTGACGACATCGTGAATAAGTCATTCTGTGACTTACGCCCGTTGAAGGAAGACGTGTTGTAATACCGGTCTTTTATAAGACCGCCCTGCAGCCTTCGGTGTTTTACACCGATAATTCACACTGTTTTAACAGTGTTTCCCGCCGCACAAACGGCAATAATTGTCTATTTTTAGACATTTTTAACAAAAAAGACAAAAAAGAGCAAAACAAAAAGGAGTATCGGCGAAACAACACCCATGGCGGGTGTTTCGACTCTGCCGCAATCCGCGGCCCCCACCCCTTCGGAGGCGGTGGTGCCGTCGGCGGCAAAAATCGACGCAGATGCGATCAAAGCCGCGCTTGAGGCGAGTTTTGACTACGAAGGCGGAGATTCAACAGGAACAATGGTGTACTCCGACGATGGCGGCGGCAGCGACAGCTCGCATTCCAGCGAGGTTGACGACGGGTTCACCACCGTCGATTCCAAGAAAAGAAAGAAGAGGAAGGAAACTTCGAGAGCAAAGAAGAGAGCGACGGGACAGGAGCCCGATACCGGTGCCACCACCTCCGCCACCCCTCCCACATCCACCGCCCCCTCCACATCCACCGCCCCCTCCACATCCACCGCCCCCGCCAGCGGAGAAGCCAGAAGAGGAAATACTGAACAACGCCCCGGACCGAGGGGTGGCAGGGTGCCACCCATCATTCTCCGGGACAAGAACAAGTGGACGGAGTTCCGCGCCGGTATGCTTAGACGTGGAATACGGATCGAAAGATCCGTGTTCAACAACGTAGGTATTCGGATCCAAGCGGCGTCCGTCGACGAGTATCGAAGTCTCGTGGGTGTAATGGAGCAGACCAAGCTTCAGTGGCACACCTACTCCCTGAGAGAAGCGAAGCCCCTCAAGGTGGTGCTTAGGGGAATCCCCGATGGCGTCACTGAGAAGGAGGTGATCGATGATCTCGTAGGTCAGGGCCTTACGATATTGTCATGCACCCGCATGACAAAAGGACCTGAAAAAGTTCCAATGCCGCTGCTACTAGTCCAGTTGCAGAAGACGGATGCGAACAAAAAGATATACGAAGTCAGATTTGTCTGCGGCCTCAGCATTACGGTTGAGGCTAAGAAGGTAAACAAAGATGTTAAGACGCAATGCCATCGTTGCCAGCTTTACGGCCATGGGCAGAGGAACTGCCATTCAACCCCGAGATGCGTCAAGTGCGCGGCGGAGCATCAATCGCACGAGTGCACTCTTCCAAGAGAGCAGCCGGCGACTTGTGCCCTCTGCCAAGGCGCGCATCCCGCGAATAGCAAAATCTGCCCAATGGCGTCGATGAACCGGCATGAGGCCGCAGCAACGAAGACTTCGGTATCTACATCTGTGGAGAAGCCACCGAGCAAGAAGCCCAGCGCCCCGACGAGGGGCGTCCCGAAGGAGGCGGCGGCAGTTCCGACTGCAAGGACGCCATCCACCAGCGTCGCGGCGGCGTCCGGCGTCGTGACGCCTATCGCCGCGGCATCCACCGCCCCGATGGAGACCGACGAGGTGCTCGCCGTCCCGACGGTGACCGCCTCGACGTCGAGCGCCCCGACGCCGTCGACATCTGGAAAGGTGTCATACGCCCAGAAGGTGGAGGGAAAACCGTCCAAGAAGCGGGACAAGAAGCCTATCGCCCCAGCCCAGGCCCCACCCAAACCGACGAAAACGCAGCCAGCTCCACCTGCAGAAACCACCACCACCACCACAACCGAAATCCGCTCCTCAGAGCCAGCAGCCAGCATCGGCGTTGATACCATCTCCGCCTGGATCGCCAAGGTCAACTGGGCCAAGTTACTGGAATTGGTGATGAGAATACTTCCTGCCTTAGCGAATTGCAAATCGCTAGGAGAAGCCGGCATGGTGCTAGCCGGTAACGTGCAAGAACTTCTTGGTGTCATCAATTTCAGAACTTAGAAGACGCCCGGAATCTCTGAGATCTGCGTTCTGGAACGCTAACGGAGTAAGGCACGAAGGGAGGAACTGACGGAGTTCGTTCAGAGGCACCACCTGGACGTAATGTTCGTCAATGAAACCCATCTCCGCCTGGCAGACAGGATGACGCTGCCAAACTACGTTGCGTACAGGACGGATCGCTTGGGAGGCCGAGGAGGAGGCACGGCGATCTTTGTCAAACGATCAATCGAGCATCATGTCAACGTTACTCCGAACCTACAGCGTGTGGAGGTGACCAGCGTCACGATCCAAACAGCAACTGGGCCCATTCGATTCCTGTCGGCTTACAACCCGCCAGGACGAACACTTATGGAGGCCGACTTGTCAGAAATATTTCTGGACAGGTCACCGACAATTCTGGCTGGAGACCTGAACGTCAAACACACGTCATGGCATTCCAGGAACACAAACTGGAATGGGAGACGCTTGAGAGAGTTTGCCGATGAGTTCGAGTTGGAGGTGGACGGTCCGGAAGAGCCCACGCACTTCCCGACCAGAGGCCGACCTGACGTGCTGGACATCATCGTGATGAACAACATCGTGATGGTTCATGAGCTAACCAACCTCAATGAGCTATCGTCTGATCACAATCCGGTGATGTTGGAACTTGGGAATGCGGCGAGAGAACCAGAGGACCCACCGGTCCGAAGGATTGTCTCGTGGCCCGCCTTCAAGGTCCACATGGCAGAACACCTGGAAGACATCACGATGATCGACACCGAGGAGCAGATGGAAGAAGCGGTGCAGCGACTCTCTGACAGCATAGCGGACAGCGTCCGACACGCCACGAACTGGATTCCCGTTCAAGACGTCAGAACGCACACTCCCAGGGCGATCAGGGACTTGATACGGGAGAGGAATCGGGCGAGGAGACGCTGGCAGAGAACGCTGGATCCCGCGTCCAAGAGGGAACATAACCGTCTTTCGCAGCAGGTAAAAGATGCCCTGGCAGAGCTTAGAGATGCAAGGTGGAACGACTTCATCGATCGGGCCTCCGAATCGACCAACGCGTTTTGGAAGACCATCAAGGTGCTGAAGAACCAACGAGCTCCCATACCCCCCATCCATGGCCCACATGGCATGGCTCTCACTATCGACGACAAGGCAGAAGCGTTCGCAGAAACGCTCGAGAGGCAATGCAGTCCCGACTACGAGAATGCAGACATCGACGACATCGGCCGCATCCATCGAAGAGTGAGGCGCATCCTGGAGGAAGACGAGAACGACGAGCTGACGCCAATCACGGCTGAGGAAGTGAGAGGTGTAGTGAGAAATTTCCGGCCACGTAAAGCACCTGGATATGATGGAATTTCATACCAAGCACTCAAGCTCATGCCAAGAAAGGGTATCGCTGCGATGACGAACATCTTCAATGCAATGCTACGACTGCGTCATTTTCCAACCCCTTGGAAGTGCGCGGACGTAGTAATGTTGCCGAAGCCGGGAAAGTCGCTGACTTTCCCACAAAACTACAGGCCGATCAGTTTGCTCCCTGTGATAGGGAAGACAGCTGAGAAGCTAATACTGCGTCGACTGTAAGACGAAGTCGAGGAGTTGGGCATCATCCCAGATGCCCAATTCGGATTCCGACGCGACCATGACACAGTTTTGCAGGTGCTACGACTCGTAGAGAATGTCAAGGAAGGTTTCAACGTAAGGGAATACACGGGAGCTGTGTTCCTGGACGTTGCCAAGGCATTCGATAAGGTCTGGCACCAGGGCTTGCTGTACAAGATGCATCAAGCCGGCATCTCATTGAGACTCCTGAAATTACTCAGGAAGTTCCTAATCAAGCGAACATTTAGAGTTTTACTAACGGGCCATCGTTCTGATTTCAGGTTAACGACAGCAGGGGTACCGCAGGGCTCGGCGCTCTCACCACTTCTCTTCACGATCTACGCCAGTGACATTCCGACAGTACCGAGAGTCAATATAGATCGCTATATTGACTCTCGGTACGCGGACGACGTGTGCATCTTCACCCGCTCCAGAAGCGCCAGGATTGTTGAAGCCCGACTTCAAGAATCTTTGGATCAACTGGAAGACTGGTACAGCAGATGGAGGCTTCGAATCCAGCCCGATAAAAGTACGGCCGTACTTTTCTCGCGGAGTGGACTTAGGAAGACGAGGGAGAGACCGGCGACAGCGCTAACCCTGGACGGGGACGAGATTCCATGGCGGACCGAGGTCAAGTACTTGGGGGTTATTCTGGACACTCGGCTGACGTTTGGCTCGCATGTGACGTCCGCAGTGGATCGCTCGAAGCAGATGCTTGTGGCGTTCTACGCAATGTTGAACCGGCGAAATAAGCTTGATCCTGCTTGCAAGATCAAGCTCTACAAGACCGTGATCAGACCGTCGATGCTGTACGCTTCTGTCGCTTGGGCGACCGCTGCGAACTGCCACATGAAGAAGTTGCAAGTCGTGCAGAACCGGGTGCTTCGGATGGCCCTCGATGCTCCATGGTTCGTGAGGAACACCACCCTCCACCGCGACACCAACATGATGACAATCCAGGAGGAAATCAAGAAGAACTCCGAGAAAACTTTCGCGAGAGTACTGTATCATCCGAATCCTCTCATCGCAGAAGCCGCCGACTACGACCCCGGGATTCCATGGCAATACAGGAGACCGAGGATGATACTCAACTGAATATTCGACTTACTTAAATATTTATATTTATCTAATTCTTTTTACTTTTACAGGTTAACTTCAATCCACCGACCGAGGTGGGAATCAACAACAACGAAGAAAGAAGCAAAGTTCGTCCGAACCAGGACGAACATCATTGAAGACGAAGGAGGTAAAGGAGCAGGTTCTAGGAACTCCGCAACCAGAAGATGATCCATGATCCAATTTACTGGTACCACGCATTGCTGCTAGACACTCCCCATCTTTTGTGTTTTCAACACCAAGTACCAATATATTGTGCGCCATTGGTGCATTCGTCGAGAAACGCGAATAATTTATTTAATGATGTTTTTATAATAAAGTTTTTGTAATAAAGTGTAATATATACTGGAAATTAATATAAGTGTTTTACTTAAATCCCATTTACATATAATGGATTTCCAGCAAGTATCGGCCGATTCAATTAAATTTAAAAGAATAAAGTTTTCATTAAAAAGCTTGATATCTGGATTATTCGCCTTCAAAACAAAACTTTGGATATGTCCCCACTCACTTCGGGTTATATTGAGAAAATTTGAATGAACAAGACACTATTGTTCACCACAGTTTGAATTGTATGAAGATGCATTTGCGTGAGCTAAAAACTAAGTTGACGGAGTATGTCCCGGAAGATAAAAATGATTTCTCTCGGAGAGATGGGTACTGAATCCGTTTAGTGAAATCGTTGTTGCCGCTGCCGAGTTAACAGTTGAGATAGTCACGACTATGGCGTGCTCGTCGATTTGAATATCGAAATTTATTCACAGAAGCATTGGAAATATTAAACCGTTTCACCACGTGTTATCTCTGTGAAAAGAGTTTTTCTTCTATGGTAGCGCTATAAACTAAATACAGGAATCGTCTCTTATCACTCGAAAACAATTTGCTTTTGCAAATGCAACCATCACAATAATTTATTTTCTTTACATGTGTACTTATTGTAGGTAAAATGCTTATAATAAATAATTTTTTCTCATAAAATGATTTTTATTACTGTTTAGGCTATTTTGCGACCACAATTTAATATCGCCGCGACCTCAGATTGAGAAACGATGATATGGACGTAGTTCACACCATCTAGCGTTATAGAACTGTACTACTATCCCTTCGCGTGCAACATTTAAATTCCGGAAATTTCTGGGTAGCACCTCGATATAATAAGATTAACAAAAATTAAAATTTGAGGAACAGTAGTAAAGACAAATCCTATAGCAGCAGTCAAAGATTGTTGATGTCATATGATGAAAAGGAAATTAATACACGGGTAAACTTACTTATGTGTAACGAGGGCAGCTGAAACAGTACGCGGCAAAGTGCCTTGGGAAGCAATATCACAAGATTTACATTACTAGGGCTGTTCATAGTGCCGTAGGTATTCTATGACTACTTAATACTAACAGTGTGTAAGTTGCGTAGAACGCAGAAGTTAAGAGAAGAAAATAGATGTTGATTAAATACATATGTGCACGTATATGCGAATCCAATCTAAGTAGGATTTTTCTTTAAATACAAGACCGTCTGCCAAATATGTACGTGTGTGACAGGAAAATTCACTTAATTTGTTAGAATAATCAATTTTAAAAATTATGAATCGAAGCAGCTTTTACTTGTAATTGGTGTGACACACAGTGTCCTCCTCGGATGGAATTGTATTGCAAACTAAACCTTAAGGATGTTGAGAAATTTAAACTTAAATATTATTATAATGAAAAAAATGTAATTATATTCAGATGGATGGTTCAATACTAGGCACTTTCTATTCAAGATGTAAATTTTATTACACAAAGGCACCAAAGTTTACCGTTTACAAACATAAAACGGGAAAACCAACATAAAAATAATAGGCCTAATAAAGGAGAATTGCCAAAATCTATATGTTATTGAGTAAAAGATCTGTATTTTTATATTTCAAAATTTCCATTATTTCAAGTAAATTTAATTTTTGCCAGACATTTTGTGTGTGTAAATTTGAGTTACTAGTGACGATTTTGAAGAAAAATTAACAAATAAGGTGCTTATTCAGATTTTGGACAACCAGGGAGAAAATACATCAGAAACTGTGGCAGATTTAGAAGAAATTGAAGATGAATCTTCCAAAATTTTCCATAGTGAAATCTCCCATGGTTGCTTTCGAAAAATATCTTTCTTATGTTGAACAACAACCTAATGCGACTGCAACTGATGTCTTACTGACTGATGAAAAGGTGGAGAAATATTGCGGCCAAAAATAAATGTAATTTGTTGAAACAAATAGTTATTAATTCGTTTTTTAAATTGCAATTAAGTCCCTAAAAATTAAATTCTGACACTTGTGTGTTGTCTATTTATTTGAATGTGTGTATGTACATACATAATTACGAATAAGATAATTAACCTCCGCATTATCCGAACTTTCAGTTATCCGAAGTGGTCCAAGTCCACATTATTTCGGATAATCGAGCGTCTACTGTAGTTTACATTTTTAGTGAACGAAACATATCAAAAAGTACTGTATATCGTAGTTTTTTCAATCTCTCAAAAATAGGCCATCCACGCAAGCGAACTTGAATTTTAAAGTCAATAGATTATCTGAACGTGCCAAAAATACCAATGGGGTATCTACCAGCAAACTTTCTTACAGTTTCAACGTTTTCAAACGCTACAATTTTTCGATATTTAGCACTAAATGGTTTAAAGTATAGAAAACGTAAGAAATGTCCCAAATATCCGCTGCACAATTGTCCAGAATTTCTCGTTTTTGGTCAAGCTTTACGACGTATACATTTTTTTTCTAATAATCCAACAATAATCATGGACGACGATAAATATTTTACATTTAGTCATGCGGAGCTCCCTGGAAATATAGGTTTCTATACAAAAATTTAAAGAAAAGGCAAATTTAAAGAAAAGGCAAAGTTAAAATATACGAGGACAGTTCAAGTTAATTTGATCAAATAAAAACTATACTAAAGTAAAACAAACCTTAAATCGCCGAAAATCTAAAATTACTATATATATATATATATATATATATATATATATATATATATATATGTATATATATATATAACAATTGATAAATTATTGGAGTTTTGCGGCTTTAATATGAAGTATTTACAAATATCAAATTAGAATGTATGTAATTGCAGAGTAAGTGGGGATGTAAATATTGCTGTCTACAAATTACAAAGCAAATTATACGAAATTTGTTTTTTTTAATTGAAAAATATGGTCTACGTTGGGACTCGAACCCAAGTCTACAGCTATCCGGGCTGTCGCTCTAACCACTAAGCCACAATAGACCCAGGTTCAAGCTATTTAGAAATGCATTATAAAGTAACAGTGTTAATGAATCAGATGTCAGTTATTGAATGTAGATGTCAAGTTGAAAGCAGAAGTCAGTTTTGAAAGCTCATGTCAGTTTTGATAGCAGATGTCAGTTAGTGAAAGCAAATGTCAGTTAATTAAAGCAGATGTCTGATTTGAAAGCAGGTGTCAGTTATGAAAGCGAACGTCAGATTAGAAAGCAGATGCCTATTTTGAAAGTAGATGTGAGTTATTGAAAGCAGATGTCAGTATTTTGAGAGCAGATGTCAGATTTGAATGTTGGAAATGCTAATAATACTCCATAGCTATATGAGTGTTTAGATAATTTCTTAGCCGTTTATTAAATATAATAATTGATAAATTATTTGAGATTTGCGGCTTTAATATGAAGTATTTACAAATATCAAATTAGAATGTATGTAATTGCAGAGTAAGTGGGGATGTAAACATTGCTGTCTACAAATTACAAAGCAAATTATACGAAATTTTTTTTTTTAATTGAAAAATATGGTCTACGTTGGGACTCGAACCCAAGTCTACAGCTATCCGGGCTGTCGCTCTTACCACTAAGCCACAATAGACCACAATATTTAATAAACGGCTAAGAAATTATCTAAACACTTATATATATATATATATATATATATATATATATATATATATGAACTTCATGTGTATGAGAATTAATAATTAGTAAATATCATTTTACATGCGATTGTCGCTATAATTTGTTGCATTCAATTCTACAATTCGGCAAATCACTTTTGCCCTAGATTGTAGACGCAAGAAGCCGCGACGTCAACTGTACAAGTTGTCAGTACAAATGAAAAATTTGTGAAAAACTTATCCGCGCGGAATGTGCAAATATCGACATTTCACTGTTTTTACAGATCATCAGTGCACATTATCCGAGACAGACATGATATTCACTTCTATACTACGTGTATATATACGAACTGTAATGAACTTCATGTGTATGAGAATTAATAATTATTAAATCTCATTTTACATGAGATTGTCGCTATAATTTGTTGCATTCAATTCTACAATTCGGCAAATCACTTTTGCCCTAGATTGTAGACGCAACAAGTCGCGACGTCAACTATACAAGTTGTCAGTACAAATGAAAAATTTGTGAAAAACTTATCCGCGCGGAATGTGCAAATATCGACATTTCACTGTTTTTACAGATCATCAGTGCACATTATCCGAGACAGACATGATATTCACTTCTATACTACATGTGTATATACGAGCTGTAATGAACTTCATGTGTATGAGAATTAATAATTAGTAAATCTCATTTTACATGCGATTGTCGCTATAATTTGTTGCATTAAATTCTACAATTCGGCAAATCACTTTTGCACTAGATTGTAGACGCAACAAGCCGCGACGTCGACTGTACAAGTTGTCAGTACAAATGAAAAATTTGTGAAAAACTTATCCGCGCGGAATGTGCAAATATCGACATTTCTTTGTTTTTACAGATCATCAGTGCACATTATCCGAGACAGACATGCACATTCCGCGCGGATAAATTTTTCACAAATTTTTCATACATATATATATATATATATATATAGTAAACCTAATCAGTAGGCGATTAAAGGTCTGTATATTACTTCAAAATATATGTATTTAAAAAACTCTACATGTTTCGGCAGTACGCCTTTATCAAGAGGATACAATATATACACTTCTCATTTATATTTTGTATCCACAGCAACTCAAATGACATTAATATACTGTCATTTATATTTTATATTCCTTGATAAAGGCATCATTTGCCGAAATATGTAGGGTTGTTTTAAATATATATATTTTAAAGTAAAACCAGACCTTAAATCGCCAACAAATTGAATTTACCATATATATATATATATATATATATATATATATATATATATATATATATATATATATAAGGTAAACTTAATTAGTCGGCGATTAAAGGTCTGGATATTACTTCAAAGTGTATATATTTAAAATAATCCTACATGTTTCGGCAATGATGCCTTTGTCAAGGATATAAAAAATATAAATTATATTTAAATATTTATATATAAATATTATTTATTTATATTTTTTATATCCTTGACAAAGGCATCATTGCCGAAACATGTAGGATTATTTTAAATATATACACTTTGAAGTAATAACCAGACCTTTAATCGCCGACTAATTAAGTTTACCTTATCATACCAGGGTCACGAAAATACTATATATATATATATATATATATATATATATATATATATATATATATATATATATTGTAATATTGCTAACCCTCTTAAAGTTATGAGTGATATTTAATGTAATAATTTAATGTAATATAAGTGATTTACAATGCAAAATTTTAATTTTCAGACGAATATGTTCATAATTAAACATTATGGAGGTAGCCTGCTGCATAGATTTAAGAAGCAAATGTCTTTAAGGCCATTACAAGCACGCATTCTACTTTTTAAAATTATTATAAACTAAATTTATAAAAAAAAATTAATTCGCAGGACGTAATCAGCCTATGTTCTTATATTATGAGGGATTTGAATGCTATCATCTTTTTTATAAGATATTTGATAGCAGCGGCGAAAAAATTGCAGAGTATTGACTTTAAAGCAACGATAATGAGCAAATACGGAATATTAATATAGAAACGTAATGAAGGATCCAGATATATGCATAAGGGTTTAGCGTTCTTCGAGAGAATAATTGGCGAAACCCGACAACGGTATATAAATTAGTTTTAATGACTTTACGGTTATTTTTAGAAAGAAGGTAGGTACATTCTGTTTCACATTTTAAGTAATTCATTTTTAGCCGATAGAAACTGGAAAATGTTATTCTAACTTTTAGTTGTTATAATACTAATTTAAATTTTGATGGAAATTTACATTTATGGTACGTTGGTATATTGATTTACTAAAGTACAATATAACCTTACGCAGGGACAATAGCGCAATTGCCTTTACCAGTTAATTAAGTAAATGGGTCGAAATTTGAATGGAATAATCCAGACAGGGTAACTAGTTCGATAAATGACATTCTCATTTTATGATTTAAACAATGTGTAAATATTTCTCTCATTCCAACCGTCATATGTGGTCACTCAGTGTCCTTTTAAAACTACATACTATCGAAAAGTTGAAGTTGATGCAAGGATTTCGTGTCCTGTTTATGTGACACCTTCTTCCAATTATATGTGCTACATCTTTCACAATCAATTTATTAACTGATGATGTACTTATGGTTCTGCATCCGTCGGAGCGTCTTGTAGGCATTGGATGAGCTTTTGTTATTTTCTTTGAGAGAAAAAATGTTGTCTGTTGTCAAAGATATTCTGCAATACATTTGGTGTTATTTCTTACATTCAATTGTAATTGTATTCATCAAGTCATTTAAGTTATTCATTTTTGTCTTATATACTTCATTTTTTAGCAATCCGAAAATAGTTACTATTTGAAATAATTTATGTATGCCATATACGACTCCAGAATGCATAGACTTTTATTCCCGTCTTTATCTAATATATATATATTACAAGAAATTTCTTATTTTCTTGGCCGTAGTTATTTATAATACTAGATAAAAATATGTGTTTCTTGGGAGCAGCGATCGGGTAATTAAGAATTTAATTTATGTTTACGTTTCGGTTCTATATATATAGAACCTTTTTCACAAGTGTAATGTATTGACTAAAGTGTCAAAATGGCAACAGTAATGTTAAAATAAATGTAATTGCATTAGAATTTTTTTATTAGTATAATGTAAACTACTCAAAAATGAATAAGGAATTTTTACTTTTTTGTATTTTTTAGATAGTATGGGTAAATTTTTGTAGTGTATTATATTAGATACATAATTGTACTCAACAATTTAAAATTTTGAAGTATATTTATTCAGAAAAATCGTTAGATTACTAAGAAACGATCAAAAATGAAATAAGCAACATTTTTAACAATAGCTAAAATAAACATTTTTCTGTAACAATTAATTCTAAAATCGTGTATAATGGCCACGGACATCTCTGACAGCTGTACATCTTCGGGGCATACTCATAATGCAATTATTAATGTGTTCTTGTGACACTCTTCTCCAACACAGCGGTAAAATTTCCCGCAAGTGTCGCACGTTAACTGGGGGTGGATTATGTTCGTTGAGCTGTTCTTGAAGTCTGTTCCAAATGTGCTCAATTGTATTCAAGTCGGGAGACGTTGGTGGTAAAGGTAGATGGTTAATATGGAGGTCATGTATTGCTTGCATTACAATTTGTGCACGATGAGGTCTTGCATTATCATCAATAAAAACCATGTTTTCATCCATAGCCTCACGAAAGTCGGCCACATATTGCTGAATAATGTCATCTCTGTATATTTGTCCATTGACATTGTTTTCAAAGAGATGGAGGTTCGTACGTTCATTCAAACTAATGTCCGCCCACACCATGATACCACCGCCGCCAAAAGGCACCACAGCTTTTGTAAACTCGCGTCTATAACGGTCTCCTCGAGTTCTCCAGACCCTCACTCTACGATTATCAGTAAATAAGCAAAATTTGGATTTATCGGTGTATAAACCATGCTCCCATTGAAAATTTTCTCCTAGTCGTTGGTTAACCCAAGTTCTTCTAGCCATTCTATTGGCATTAGTTAATTTTGGGCGTCTCACAGGCCTGCAGCTATGAAGATTATATGAAGATCCATTTCCCTTAGACGGTTTCTGATGGTTTGATCCGAAACTCTAACTCCAGTGGCGGCACGTAACTGTGTTTGCAACCATACAGCACTTCTAAACGGATTCATCCTTGTCTGAATTCGTATGTAGCGGTCTTGTCTCTGATTTGTTTTCCTCTCAGATCCACTACCGGGTCTTCTCCTTGCAGATCCTATCTGTTGGAATCTTGTTAGAGCCCTACTAACAACACGTGGAGACACATTAAAAATTGCGGCAATTTCTGCTCCAGATTGCCCTCGCTGATGCAATAACGCAATTAAATCAAAAGTTTCTTTATTTAAATGACGCCTTGGCATCGTGAAAATGTGAAATGACGTTTAAAATGAATAATACTTGTCAAAAAATGCGATTTTTATAATTTTGTATTCTAAATTAATTTAAGGTTAAAATACAAGATTCAATATTTTATCACACAGAAAAGACATTTACCAAATAAAATGTCCACTAACGACTGTGGGCCTTCTAATTTATCTATTGTTTGAGAAAATACGTTAAATTTAATCGAATTAATTAGATCTGTTAAAAAAAGATCTAATTCCCTATTCATTTTTGAGTAGATTATAAATAACACAATTCTAATGTAAGTACATTCATTTTAACAATGCTCTTACCATTTTGACACTTTATGGTCTGGTTTACTTTGATACGTATATATTTAAAGCAATCTTAACGTTTCGATACATAGTGTCTTATTCAAAGAAAAACATTTCTTTGAAAAAGACACTATGTGTCGAAATATATTACCTCAAATCGTCGACTAATTTAATCTACTATATATATATATATATTATATATATATATATATATACATATATATATATATATATATATATATATATAGGTTAAAATAAATTTAAAACGGGCAAGCGGTTTGTCAATTAAAACTTATTTATTTATTATCTCTATACTTCACAAGTTTGTTGCTCCTTCAGGAGATACTACGAAAATAATGAACAAGACATTCAATAAATTAGTGTATAAAGCAATAGTAAAATACTCAGAGAATGTAGAGTTCAAGAAATTAAAGTCACGTACACAGACATTAAAATTTATTAAATTTAAAACATTAATATAACTATAGATATAAGGTGTCACATCAACCTTTAAAAAACATGTATATGTAAAAGTTAAAACACAAAAAATATAAAACGAAAAATATAGCAATAAACTAAATCCACAAGAATATTAAAAACAATGCACTATAAATTTAGCAATACAAGGACCACTTAACAAAAAATTTTTTTAGATGGTCAACTAACCGCCAAACCGAGTATATTGGAATAAATTATACTTAGTTCGTTAGTATCAGATCTATAATTAACGTTATTTGTCTCTTAAGAATTGCTGAAAAAGCAAGTCAATCAACGGGAAACGTACAGACGGCGTTTCGTTCTGGTTGGAACTTTTCAATGCACGGCATTCCTCGAAGACGGACATTGCTTTTTCATTTCTATACTTTCTGTATATATAGTTAACATTTGGAACTTACTGCAAGTGAGAATTAATGAATATTAAATCTCATTCTTACATGTAAATGTCGACTTATGTGATGCGTTCATAACTACAATCCGACAAACTAAGTTTGTACCAGTATGCAGAACACACCCTTTCGCGACAACGAACTTCCTGGTAATTAGTAAGTTCCAACCAGAACGAAACGCCGTCTGTACGTTTCCCGTTGATTGACTTGTTTTTTTCAGCAATTCTTAATTAACCTAATTACCAGAAAGTTCGTTGTCGCGAAAGGGTGTGTTCTGCATACTGGTACAAACTTAGTTTGTCGGATTGTAGTTATGAACGCATCACATAAGTCGACATTTACATGTAAGAATGAGATTTAATATTCATTAATTCTCACTTGCAGTAAGTTCCAAATGTTAGTTGTCTCTGTTAATGTGGACCATTTCTAAAAAGGTTCTTTTTTTATCGTCCAGGTCCGCTATATAAGTTGTGCCGGTCTCTGTCTTAGCATTCTTCAAGCTACTTTGAAACGACGAACATCTTCATGCAGCCCTGAAGATGTCCCTTGAAACAATGGACGAAACTTTGGCAATTGCGCCTAACTCGAGCGGTTCCAACCCGGAAACCGAGAACTACATCTAGAGAACAACCGCGGAAACCTACACCTAATTTAATACATTGCACGTGTTTGGCCCATGGATTGAACAGAGTAGCCGAAACTGTTAAATCAGAATTTACTTTAGGTAATAGTTTAGTAAGTAACGTGAAGAAAGTTTTTGTTAAAGTTCTACTTCGAGTTCAAGTATATAAAAAAAAATATCCAGAATTGCCAATACCCATACAACCTGTTGTTACTCGATGGGGGACGTGGTTAAACGCCGTAGATTTTCTTGCCGAAAAAGAAGAATGAAGAAATGAAGAATTTTATTTTCGATCTTGATCCATATTGCTCGACAATAGTAAAAAAATGCATTAGTTTATTTGAAAATTCTTTAATTACTAGTCAATTGTGTTTTATTAAAAGTTTTTTTTGTGTATTGCTACCGCAATAACAAAACTAGAAGGCAGAGGATTTTCATTGGGGACGAAAATATTTCTCTAGTAAATTCTCTAAGTTCTAAGTAAGTTCTTCAGGCAAAAATAATAATATTTGTAAAATTTATTAATTTAATTAGGTGTTAGGCAAAAACCTACGATTTAAAAAGCTCATGTAAATTAATTGATATCTTGCTAGGGAATTTTGAAGAAAGTATCAACTTCAGTTCAAATTTAATGTGCAAATTTAAGTATGCTCCAATAACTTCCTGTGATGTTGAACGGATATTTTCCAGTTACAAGTTAATTTTAAGTGAACGAAGATGGTGTTTTTTCAATAAACAATCTAGAAAGGCATTTGATTACTTACTGTTATTAATTAATGTAATAATTAATTATTTATAATTGGAAAAATTTTAATGATGCTAAAAATTGAAATATACATATTGTTATATACATTAGTTAAATATTGTTCTTTTACTACCTAAAATAAATAATTTCGTAAACAAAACAAATGTTTTATAGCTTTTTATAACCTTAAACACTCTATGTAACTTGAACATGAATATATACTTTTTCTTATTATATTAGAGGTTGTTATTATTAATATAATAATTATTTCATTTTTAAAGTTTAGTACAATAATTGCATCTTTCATAACACTGCATAAACTAAATAAACACATGTTTAAGGGCATAATTTAATAGTTTAAATTGCATATTTTCCAAATTTGAATCATTACTATGTTACGCTCCGCATATAGAATATTTTAATTTATTTTTAAATCATATTCTTCTTTAAATATCTCGATTTAACTTAGACATTTTGCTGTACATTTTCGTTACAAAGAGAAAGCATTTCTTCTGTTATATCTTAACCCAGACCCTTCGTTTTCTACCTGACCCGGCAACAACCGTACTGTGGAATTTCTAGATACATTTCATTTTAAATTGTTTTAATTTAATTATACATCTTCTCTTATATATGGCGTTTCATATCATTAGAAAGCTTATGTCGCAAGCGTTATTTTAATAATATTTATGCCATCGATAGAACAATTCTTCAGGTCCCGCTTCTTATTAATTATTAATCAAGATATCGAAACTCTCTTCGACTTGGGTCATAAAACAGACCGTTTTCTAAAACCAGTGTTCTATCGACAAAACTATCAGATATCTTCTCGTTAGAACTCTCGTAACACACAGATCTTACTCATCGTACTGTCCAAGTACACGCCACGATGCCGCCCGGTGTCTTTCGCTTCTAAGAATCGCTCTACATATACTTGACCAGGTATATCTGCGAAGGCCACGTGACCATCTCCGCCAACCAAAGGTAACTCTGTATTGTTCGATACAGAGATTATTTTATATTAATCGTATTCAATTAACCCTCAATTTACTGATCAATTAAACGTTCGTTTCAGTGTATTTTGTGTTAATTTTCAATTACATATTTAATACCGCTCCTTGTGTATATATTACATATTACTTTTGTTTTAATTACTTTTAAATATAACAATTTCAATTTCTTTCTTATGTAAAGATAAATACAAACTTTAAGGACAACGCTTATGTGTTTTATTTATTTAGTAAGTAAGTTATATATTTATTTTAATTAACAATCATCACGCACGTCCTGGACCTTTGAAGAAACTTCACCAGCACCACCAATTATTTTATTTATCTTAGAATAATTTCATTATTATTAGCACGGCACATCCACATCCCGATAACCAGCACAAGCCGCCGTTTGTAATAACTAAACAGACGAAAGGATATACAACACGACATTATTGTGTCTGACTTGTGTACATATACCAATTTGGATAAATGTGTGTTCTTTCTCACAAATGGAATTTCTCTAAGATATTTGCCATATATTAATATTCCGACTAGTAATCTAGGACACAGTGGACCCACTCAATTCATATTAAGTGTCCGAATATTAATATATCACAACGCAATAGAAAAATTCAATTTAAAAGCGGAATTTTACAGAAATTTTGTTTGTGAGAAAAATATATATTTGTTTGGATTACAAATTAGTACAACAGGTACCATACATATCGTGTTCCCTTTGCCTTGTCCAGGTTTACTCATAGCTTTATTAACACACCTCGTACATCACAATAACGCGCGAATTTCATCTAACGGTATGCAATTACTATAAAAGCCGAAACAAACGAAAGATATTACTTTAATTTTATGGTTTTATATCTACGGACAAGGATGCGCATATTCAAAGTAATTTCGTTAATAATGAATCGAAAGTGAATCGAAAATATTTTTACCCAATTTAACACTAAAAAATCGGACACTGTGTTAACTTCAGTGTTAAACGAAAAGCCGTACAATATAGCGCTCAGTGAGTGTTGTGTGTTTTTTGTGCTTTCAAGTGTTACACTGCTTTTCTACTGAGGATGACAACGTGGTTGTCGAAATACGTATATAGAATTGTTAAATTCTATTGTGGTAAGGGTTTTTAATTTTTTATTCAATTTAACACTATCTAGCCAACAAAATTATCTCATTTTTTTAAGCGGACGTACCTTCTGTTCAAACACAAGATACGACTAAATGTTAAGCTTACCCTTCTAATTTATTGCTTTGATGAAACTAATATACTACAGTTTAACTATTCGAGTAAAGCAGTTTGGTATGGTTTTTGCCGCATTACCCAGAATAACCCTTTTCCGTCTATTCGTATCTAATTTAACGTTACAAATACATGCATATTATTGCGAATAATAGAACTCGTGTGAGAAATCGATAACTAGTACTCTTCCAGTATAGTTCTATGCACATATTAATTTCTTTGATGATAATATTTTGAATGGAATTCACGAGTATACCTATATCTATTCTAATTATGGTTCTCTGATTTATCGTTGGCACGATCTCTGAACGTATACAAATCCATGCAGGAATTTCTGGGAATCGTTTCTATCGCCAAAGGGGTTGTATAATTTGAAGTGAACTATAAATTCTATTGAATTTATATGTGTACATGTTAAACATTGAAATGCTTCTAACAATAAAATTCTTCAAGTTAATCGAAGTGCGAAGTTATTGCATAGACTAATGTATGAAATACTGAAGCGTAGAAATCAAATGCTAAATTTATTCTGATGTACATATACACAGTACGTTTTGTCAAGTTTTGTATGAACGTGTTATTCTCTCTTCTTTTCTAATAGACACGAATTTAATGAAATAGAATTTTAATAATAATAATACTAACTGGTCCACAAAAACAATTTTTTTTGTAACAAGACTGAATAGCATGTTGTAGTACAGGGTGGCCCAAAATGACCGAAGGGGTTTGAGTTCATTATAACTTCTTATTTAAGACATAATTATTAATTTTTTTTAATTTTAAATACAGTATATTAATGTAGAATATTTTAAATTTAATTATGAAAAATTATATCTCGCAATGACTGAAGGGGTTTGAGTTCATTATAATTTCTTATTTAAGACATAAGTATTAATTTTTTTAAATTTTAAATACAGTATATTAATGGAGAATATTTTTTAAAAAATTATATCTCGCAATGGATCGTTGATTTGAGAAATAAAGGTCAACGATTTTGGCACGTTGTTCAATTGTGTACTGTTCCATTTTAAATTCCCCAAGTCTTCTTTACAAAATACTGAAAAAAAAAAAATTATAATAATAAAGTTATATGGAATTAAAACCCCTTCGGTCATTTCGGGCCAGCCTGTAGAATGAACCTATCTAAATACACAAATGGCCAAGAAAAAGGTGTAGCAAGTAAGGATTTCTTGTTACATTACACAAGCCACATATAGAACGGAACCAATGTACTTATTGTATTTATTGAAAAAATGATTTAACAAGTTTTTTTAAACCTGTATGTCGACTATATTTATAATTTATATTAAGTTGACATCTAAGAAAAAAACAAACATAAAAAGTATTTATTTGAAACACACTAATTCTATTTATTTTCTTTCGTGGGGTCACATCTTCTCTCTTTAAAAACCAACAGTAATCACCAGAGAGCGGAGAGAAGCGATTGACTGGCCAATTACCCCGATAAAACATCGGTGGTCTCAGGTATAGTATGCATGTTATAACAGCCCCACTATTTGCTTGCTCGATTAGATTCGTCGAGCAGATGTTGCTATTTCCGTTGTTATTGTGTCTATTCATTTATAAATTCTATATTACAGTAGCGTGTAAGAGGGAATATACATTTATATATTATTTCGTTATATCCGCTAATTTCCAAAGTGTATTCTCGTGTTTACATGCATATACATATATTATTTATTGTGCTTGAGATAGTATATTCTTTATTTTCTTCTATAAGGTATTGTTTCTGGTTTCGTTTCTTTCGGTGTTATTTGGTAACAATTTTTGGTATTTTAAAAAATCCGTTTTATATTGTATATTTATCCTATAATTTTTTATATAATACATTTTCTATTTTTAAAGACGTTTTAACATATAAAAGAACTAATTTAATACAGGAACACCTTGAACAAATTTTAGTTGTTCATAGTAATAAAATTTACTAAAGAGAACACTCGGTATATTTGTTTCACAAAATATATTTATTAAATCTCTAACACGTGTTTCGACTTTACAGTCATTGTCAAAGAGTTTGTAAACTGACCTAAAAAAAAAAATACACTTCTACCACTATTTATGAGTTTTTAAAGACTTTATTACGGCATCAATAGTAGGGGTATTCAAAAAATTCAGCTGTGTATTTGTGACATGTCTGTTAAGATTTATGGCTTTTTTAATTTCTAATATTTCGAGAAAGTCAAGTCTTTTTCCTTTATTACAAGTATGTAAAAGTTTAAAATTATTGGTATTGAACAAATGTGTATTTTCGATGCAATGTACCGCGAATCCCGTATTCATATTACCATAAAGAATAGAACTTTTATGCTCTTTAATACGTTCTTTTATTGAGCGTCCTGATTGGCAAATGTATATCGCATCACAATCACTGCAACTTAATTCGTACACACCTGACTTATCACACAATTCTGTTTTTTCTTTATTATTTACTAAAATATTTCCTAGATTGATTTTATTCACTTGGATGACATTTAACCCTAATTTATTCAGTTTATTAGAAACTTTATTGCTAACCCCAGGTATATAGTTGAGTATGTGAAATGTTTTATTAGTTTTTGTATGTGTGCCCGTAGTAAAAATTCTTCGTAAGGATAGTACGTTGTTTTTTGTTAATCATTTTATCTATAAATTCCGTTTTATATCTGTTGTTTCTAGCTATTGTTTTTATGGTGGTTACTTCTTTTTCGTAATTCTCATTATTATTCTCATTATATTAGAAGTAACCACCATAAAAACAATAGCTAGAAACAACGGATATAAAACAGAATTTATAGATAAAATGATTAACAAAAAACAACGTACTATCCTTACGAATAATTTTTACTACGGGCACACATATACAAAAACTAATAAAACGTTTCACATACTCAACTATATACCTGGGGTTAGCAATAAAGTTTCTAATAAACTGAATTAATTAGGGTTAAATGTCATCCAAGTGAATAAAGTCAATCTAGGAAATATTTTAGTAAATAATAAAGAAAAAACAGAATTGTGTGATAAGTCAGGTGTGTACGAATTAAGTTGCAGTGATTGTGATGCGATATACATTGGCCAATCAGGACGCTCAATAAAAGAACGTATTAAAGAGCAGAAAAGTTCTATTCTTTATGGTAATATGAATACGAGATTCGCGGAACATTGCATCGAAAATACATATTTGTTCAATACCAATAATTTTAAACTTTTACATACTTGTAATAAAGGAAAAAGACTTGACTTTCTCGAAATATTAGAAATTAAAAAAGCCATAAATCTTAATAGACATGTCACAAATACACAGCTGGATTTTTTCAATACCCCTACTATTGATGCCGTAATAAAGTCTTTAAAAACTCATAAATAGTGGTGGAAGTGTATTTTTTAGGTCAGTTTACAAACTCTTTGACAATGCCTGTAAAGTCGAAGCACGTGTCAGAAATTTGATAAATATATTTTGTGAAACAAATATACCGAGTGTTTTCTTTAGTAAATTTTATTCATTATGTTTCACCAAGAGCCAACCGTGGATTACATACATTATGTTCATGGTAATGTTTTTCACTTTCAATGTTTCACAGAAAATACATAGTTTTGAGTTCTGTTCTTTGTAAATTGTTTTTATTCAAAATTCGTTACGCAATTTGCTTGTCAGCATTACTTTTGTTTCAGCAGTAGTTGCCGCCGTTTACCAACCCGTTTATATATATATATATATAATAATAATATAAATATATATTGTCGCTGTTTTGATTTATTTTTATGTTAGGTAGGGGTATTATGCCGTTTCCTGGATCTTCATGTTTTTAGAGATTTGGTAGCTTTTGTGCAGATAGGTCGTGTTTTATTTGTAATTGGATAGAACTTGATTTTATTCAATTTAAACTTTGGATAATTACGGTGTGTGTTTTTGATAGTGATTTGTTGTGTTAAATTAATTTTCGTTTGATTACGAGTCTTTAAACTTGTAATTTATATTCAATTTAATAGACCTATCTGAGGAGAAAAAAATCTCTCATTTTAGTGAATTGGATACATTAATTAATGTATGTATATTTTTCTTAATATAAATTAAGTGTTTATTAGAGCTCAATAATTCAGTAATTTTAGATTTATAAAACTGTTGTAATCAGAGAAAATATCAAGAAAACTTATCAGATTGTTTTTTTTTGAGTGTAGTTTTTTGTTCAAATAAATTATTGTAGTACGTTAGAAGGCGGGAAAACTTATTTGCTTCATGCATGTGTTTGCGCATGATTAATTTTGGATGCGTGCGAAAATAGATAAATTTCTATTTGACGTTTGATTTGTTGGGTTAACGTAATTGTTGACGTCTGATAAACTTTGTTTATATTTTAATTTTAAAATCTTTGGTCGCGGTCAATTATTTTGAGGTTTTTATAACTTTTACTGTCACATTGTATCAAAGTTTTTCCTCAATACTGAGATTTGTATCAGTTCGACGTTACACTTTGTAAAGTCGATTTTTTTTAATTTTTCTTTTTTTTTATTGAAAATATAAGGGGGGAAATGTTTGTTTAATTATCTTATACCTATTCTTTTAATTCCATTACAATTATCCATTTGAATAAACTCTGAGGATCAAGGAGCTCTACGAAGGCGCACCAGACTGAGCATAGCAGGGAATCTATTTTGCAGTGTGAATTGAAATTAAATAAGCAATTAATATCACAATCCATTGCAATATGTAGGTATGTGCCACTATTACTAACAAGCGCTCTAGTTGGCTTCGGTTGCTAACAATAATATAAATTATTTAAAATAAAATAATTTGTGGTGCTGGTGAAGTTTCATCAAAGGTCCAGGACGTGTGTGATAATGCTTAAATATATTACAACTTGCTAACTAAATAAAACACGGGAGCGTTATCCTTAAAGTTTGCATTTATTATTTACATAAGAAATTGAGATTGATATATTTAAAAGTAATTAAATAAAAGTAATATACACAAGGAGCGGCAAATAACACAAATTATAAATAACATAAATTGACACAAAAATAAACTTAAACGAACGTTAAATTGGGCAGTAAATAAAATGTAAATTAATTGTGATTAATATAAAATAATCTCTGTATCGAACAATACAGAGTTACCTTTGAGTTGCGAACGTGGTGAAATTAATTAGTTAAATTAATGTGAATTACTGTGGATTAGATTAAGGATAATAAATATAAAACAATGCAGATTACCTTAGAAGCGACAGACGCCGGACGGCGTGGTGTGTGGCATCGTGTACTTGAACAGCCCGACGAATAAGATGTGTATCTTACGAAGCATCAAAACAGAAGACCGAGAATTTGTGTAGTTAGAACACTGGTCTAGAAAAGGTTTGTGTTTATTACCCCTATGTTGGTGAAGGTAAATCGAAGTTGCCGATGTCTCGATTAATGAATCAAAAGCGCTAGCTGAAAGGTTGTGATATAGATGTGGTGGCACTATAAGGCGGCACTAATTTAATAAGTGACATGTATCACTTATTAAATTAGTGCCACCTTATAGGACGAAATTTGCTATATCTTGTAGGCGATTTCAGTGAAATGTATATACAGATACAAATCTGTTCTTAAAAGATTTGTATCATTTGTATTACATTGCTTCACTTGCTTGACTGATGACGCCTATAGATGGCAGAAAAACGTGTCTTAAGCAGAAGTAAATGCTGAAAATACGAGGTGTATTGTCCATGTGTACAGTTACAGATATGTATATTGCATGTCTGTTTCATTTGTAACAAATGCGTAATACGTGCATATAACGTATTGATATACTTAAAACCTTTTTGTATATTTACCGCCATCTGGTTCGTGTTAATGGACTACACGTATTTTTTCGCTTTTGTACTAGTATAGCTAGTCAAGCGAAAGGTCGCCTTTTTCGGAATAGTCTCTTTCGTCCGTCAGATGTTACTTATTAAATTAGTGCCACCGTATAGAACGAAATTTGCTATATCTTGTAGGCGATTTCAGTGAAATGTATATACAGATACAAATCTGTTCTTAAAAGATGTGTATCATTTGTATACATTGCTTCACTAGCTTGACTGATGACGCCTATAGATGGCAGAAAAACGTGTCTTAAGCAGAAGTAAATGCTGAAAATACGAGGTGTATTGTCCATGTGTACAGTTACAGATATGTATATTGCATGTCTGTTTCATTTGTAACAAATGCGTAATACGTGCATATAACGTATTGATATACTTAAAACCTTTTTGTATATTTACCGCCATCTGGTTCGTGTTAATGGACTACACGTATTTTTTCGCTTTTGTACTAGTATAGCTAGTCAAGCGAAAGGTCGCCTTTTTCGGAATAGTCTCTTTCGTCCGTCAGATGTTACTTATTAAATTAGTGCCACCGTATAGAACGAAATTTGCTATATCTTGTAGGCGATTTCAGTGAAATGTATATACAGATACAAATCTGTTCTTAAAAGATGTGTATCATTTGTATACATTGCTTCACTAGCTTGACTGACGACGCCTATAGATGGCAGAAACACATGTCTTAAGCAGAAGTAAATGCTGAAAATACGAGGTGTATTGTCCATGTGTACAGTTACAGATATGTATATTGTATGTCTGTTTCATTTGTAACAAATGCGTAATACGTGCATATAACGTATTGATATATCCAGTTATTACTCACATTTACGGACTGCTGAACGTTAAAATACATACATATACTAATAAAACAATAAAAATGTCAAATTCATGATCATATTTTTAAATATCGTATATGATATTAGTTTGTAACTGTCTGATAATTTATTTATTAATTCTTTTAACTAAAAAGCCAAGTCTTTTTCACTAAAACTTAATCTATGTTTAAATTAAATTGAAAAATTTCGCTAACGTAGGAAACTAAAACTTTTGTTATATTATCGTAGTTACGGTAAATCCTGTAAACACAGTATGTACATAACACACGTATCAAGTAACACAGCTAGCGTGTTACTCTGAGTGGTAGTGTGTCACGCTAATAATCGTTCTAGATGCCTTCATCCCTCAACTATCCTCATTGCTTGGGGATTTCCTACAATAGCATTGCTCAGCTAATAGCCAGCAGTAAATTGACATTAAATGAGACTGAGGATTGACATAACATATATAGAAACACGATACGGAAGGGAAATACTTGATTTTTAATATAAAGACATTAGGCGAAAATGGTGTACTGGTAAAACAAAACACTTTTCCAGTGTAACAGCTACCCAGATCAAATAATTTGTAAAAATTTAGTACTAGTTTCGTAGAATAAAACTCGACTTAAACGAAAGCTTAACTAAAAATATTACAAAAATACTGGTTATAATCTTAAACTGATGCCCCATAGTCATGGTAATTTTTGCTGAATTAAAGTTCTAATTGATACTAGGGTATACTCTGCTAAAAAAATATTTAAAAAAATTTCGAAAACGGCAGCAAATTGATTTAAATTTATACGATCTAACAACTTTAATAACTCCAACTTTTTGTTCTACTGTATTCATTATGAAATTGCGGTGTGTGAATGGAGTGTAATTATTGCCTTGTAACTTCTAGTATTTTGCTCTTCTTCACCGTAATCCCCTAGTCTGCATTTGAAAGCTAACTTTCGGGAGCAATTAAAATGTAAAACGATTCAATCCAGAAACAAAGACGTGTAGAGAAGAAAGCAAAGGGAGTTTTCAATTTCACTAAATTCAATTTACGCTCGTCTGTAAACGGATTTAATGTTGTTCTGAGTACGTACGTATACTTAAAAGTCCATCTTGACAGCAGGACATTATGTATTTAAAAGATTATAATATGTATACATATAATAGGCCAACCAGATATTTTGACAGTTTAATTTATTTAGAAAAAAACTATTGGAACACGTTAATTTTTGTTTCAAAAAGATTTTTTGCTTAATATTTCCATGCGGATCACATTAAACCCTTAACTATCAGTGACTTTTACTTTATTAACTTCATGTAAAAATAGGTTAAATTTTGATACATTTTAGGAATACTCAACGTCATTCCATTTTCTATTACAGAGCCTAACCATAAATATTATTGAACCGTACAATTATAACAGTATTAACGTATCGTCGGGGGATATGTAATTTACTAATTAATATGTAATTTAGTGTGGCGTGTAGCCCTCCGTTGTCGTTGCCCATGATCACTTTTGGGATTCCAAATTGGAACCGCGTCCTTGACACTGTTTCCTTCTTGACCGATGCTTCGTCCACTGTTGCAAAGGACATCTACAGAGTTAGTACTACTGTCCGGCAACGGTAGTAGCGCCCCTGAAGACGTTACTTGTAACAGTGGACAAAACGTCGGTTGGGAAGAAAGTAGTGCCAAGGACGCGGTTTCAGCTTGGAATCACTGAAGCAATAATATTAGTATTTGTTTGGTATTCACTCAGTGAACAGTATTTATATTATGGTCCGAACAACACGATGTCGAAGTATCAATGAGAGACATAAAAATGGTCTATACGAACGAAACCCAAAAGCGCGTATTCTGCGATACGATATATCGTTGCCTTAGATATTCTTTGCTGTAAAACTCCCGACCAAGCACTTCCAATCGACCGGGTTGTGGAAACTCTATCTTGTAAAGCCGCAATTCTCAAATGACGATCTTCCCGGCTGTAGTTGCTCCAGGTAGTCAGGATCCATGATGACGGTTACGAATTCCTTCTACAGACCACCTGAACTAACCCTGTAACACTGTTCACACACTGCGTCCCATGCGGTTGGAAATTTACCTTATTGAAGAACCGTCTTCCCGCATACCAACAATATGTTCTTTTTAGAATTCACTTAAAAAGGATTGTAATTGTTCCGTAAACGGCGCCTAGGCTTAATGACTTGATAAATTGAGAACAATTCGCTACGGAATACTGTTTCAATCTGAAGGAAATGCAAATTTAAAAACATAATTTTTCGATAAAACAAATTTAAAAGAAATTGTAACCTGCAATTTTTTTTTGCCTATATTGCTATCATTTCTTATCAGAACCAAAACAGGGTAGCATAAATAATTTCATTGTAATTGGTCGACCCTTTCTCGATGTTCGGATTTTTTGAAAATCAGTTCACAGGCTGTCCTTGAAATAAATAGGCAATGTATGAAAAATGGAAAGATGTAATTATATACGAGTAGAATAAAAATCCACAATATTTTCCATAAATTCCCCCTCATAAGCGAGAAAAGAAATGACGAAGACATTAAAAAAAAATTTGTCGCGTCACTGTGCGATCGACTATATTATAAAAGACGATATCTTAAAGTTAACCGACAATAACAAAAAGAATAGTTTTGTTATCGTTCATCTCGATTAGCTGTCACATATTGCTGTGAGGTTTGCTTTTGAATATAATTATATATAAAATAAGTGATTGTGTGGGCAGTCACTCAGGCATATTTTTATTGAGACTCTGTATAATGTTAAGGCATCTCAAGGCAATCCTTTTTTGGTTCTACGTAACTAGGCCTCGCGTTCGAAGTAAATATAAAGAAATAACACAACAAGAAATAACTGGTTAATAATTCTTTTATTGCCTGTTTGTATGTTAACATTTCATTCTGTTTCAACATAAGATACGTCATTCTTAACTTAGAACTTAATTTATCAATGAAATTTTTATATAAATATTATTTTGTGAATCATACACGTATAATCTTGGAGTTTTGATTTCGGATTCAATTGAATCTCTCAAGCAAAGACTTTTGAGGATTTCACTCACAAAAGGGGGTATTTGCCCTCCTAATGTTGAGATTAGTACTCAAAACCTATATCTATTCTGAAAAGTGGATCTCTGGCTTCTACTGATATTTCTTTACAATTCAAGTGTGCTATTCAGCGTCTATTTAAGTGGAAAACAAGTTCCTGCAGAATACTATATACTTCAATTCTATCGTGTGTACAGTTCTTACTTACTCGGAGCTAAGTTCAGCGTACAAGTTCTCAAATTCCTCTTGGTACATTATTGATCTTAGTTATTCGTTTCTAATGATAAGGATAACGACTAAAGGCCGGATTATATGCAAAAAAAAAACTGAAAATATGCGCATAAATATGCAGATGTTTTAGCCTAAATATGCACTTCCTTATGAAAAATATGCAGGTAACAAATACGAGGAATGTTACAAAATGGAATACTATAGAAAAAAATATTTTATTATGTTTACTACAAGCTTATTTAGAACATTTTACAACATAATTAACAATGAAAACAGTTTACAATCGCATATTTGAAAACATGTATTTATATATTGAAAAGGTTCGTTCTACGTCGACGCTTGTTATAGGACCATATTTAAAATTAGGAATATCTATTGTCAACTCAATATTTTCTACTGAATCACCACACAAGATTTTAGCAATGTCCTTTAGCTTTTTAAAATCCCCATTTCTTCTTATTACACTTAAAAATTTTACATTTACGGCCTCCCCTCTCCTCCTCTAACATCAAAACATGACTTTTCAAATTTGTTTATTATTTCAACGGTCTCGATTAACGACATAAATTGTTTTTCCAACTGCAATATAGAAGTGGAAATAAAACTGTAATTATTCTTGCTTTAATAAACGCCAACTGTTGAGGTATTTCTTTACTCGAATACACCTTTTGGGCATCTATCACAGATTGTGAATCCCTATCAAGATCCATAATAGTTGTCTTTATTCCTTCATAATGACTTGCAAGAAAAATAGCAGCCTCCAACCATGTTCCCCATCGTGTGATTACTGGTTGAGGAGGAAGCGGAACGCCGGATAGATGTTGTTTGTAAAACTGAACTCGTAATGAGGCCTTTAAAAATACTTTCTTAACACTACTAATACTAGTATTTACTAAGGAAAAATGGTTTCTGACTTCTTTTACAAAACGATTTGGTCCGTGCGCCAAGCAAGTTGTGTAAATTAAATTTGGGTAAAGATTTTCAAGTTGAAAGCTACCTTCATCATGTATGGTGCGGCATCCGTCAAAAACAATAGAATTTTCTCTGTTGGAATCGATTCCGGTAAGAAGATAGTTGCCAGTTCTTCCTGTATAAACCTTGTTATTTTCAAATTATTTGCCTTTTCCAACTGTTCGGATGATATTAAAGAAGATTTTGCTGGAAGGATGCCAATCATTAAATGAACACCTGCCCACACTATCAGTAGTTTCATCTACGCATATATAAAGATAATTGTTTACAACAACCTTCTTAATGTTATTCAATGTTTCTGCATAGATACAGCGAATATATTTTTTTCTTAACGTGCTCTCGTCGGGAATGTTATATTTGCTGAGGTACTTTTGCAAAAATAACTTAACTTTTAAATTGTTTAATTTATGTAGTGGAATATCTGCCGACACAAACATTTGATTAACATTAAATTGTTCTTGTCCGACGCGACGAGAACAGCTCCGAAACGGGTTTTAACAGCTAACTAGCGAGTTAGCTGTTAAAACCCGTTTCGGAGGTGTTCAGAAGCTGTTAAATCGGAATCAGATGCTGTTGAAGCGGTATCAGTTCCTGTTAAGTCTTTCCCTTGAGGTAATTAATTATGCAAATTTAATTAATAAAATCCGCGGATTAATTTGAAATAATACGCTAGTCAATTTGATCTATCAGTAAAACTTACAAGTATGTTTGTATCACGAGATATAGTATATTTTAATAATTAGTAATAAATACTCGTTTTAACATGCTGCTAAAATATTTCCACTTAGATTAAAAGAGAAATTTTTATAGATTTATTTCTTAAAACTGTATATACAATCTATAATAGTAATATATAATTTTTACATCCCTCTAATATTTTCGGAGCTGTTCAGAAGCTGTTAAATCGGAATCAGATGCTGTTGAAGCTGTATCAGTTCCTGTTAAGTCTTTCCTTTGAGGTAATTAATTATGTAAATTTAATTAATAAAATCCGCGTATTAATTTGAAATAATACGCTAGTCAATTTGATCTATCAGTAAAACTGACAAGTATGTTTGTTTCACGAGATATAGTATATTTTAATAATTAGTAATAAATATTAGTTTTAACATGCTGCTAAAATATTTCCACTTAGATTAAAGGAGAAATTTTTATAGATTTATTTCTTAAAGCTGTATGTACAATCTATAATAGTAATATATAATTTTTACATCCCTCTAATATTTTCTCCAATCTATTGTGTTAAAACATTTGTGTGACTGTCCTGA
Organism: Melolontha melolontha; assembly: GCA_935421215.2. Lineage (NCBI taxonomy): Eukaryota > Metazoa > Arthropoda > Insecta > Coleoptera > Scarabaeidae > Melolontha > Melolontha melolontha. The sequence continues at coordinate 133,643,872 of OW285239.1, forward strand.
ACAATTAGTCGAAGTATACTGTCCTTCCATTATTACGAGTGATAGTTAAACATCCCTACCTAGATTACGAGTTCGCTACATGACTGAACATGTTCGAATGTAAAATAATGTTATGGTAGTAAATTTTATATATTACATTCAGTATGTAAAGTAATTTCAATTATTTTATTATATTAACTTAACGCGATAATTCTTAAATTTGATTCGGGCGATAAAAATTTGAATATTTATTTTTATTTAATTTTTTTATATATGGCTGGTGATGATTTATATATTTTTTTTCGGCTTGGGGATACAACTTGTTTATTTATGACCGGATTTGCCTAGCTAAATAGTAGATACTGTGGTGTAGGAGAGCTGATGGGCATGTTAGATATAAAGTAACCGATCTTTGGATAATAGCAAGTTAGTAAAGATTTTTAATTAAATATTTTAAAAACCGTATTGTTATGATAGGAGAAATATTAGTATCTATGTTTTTTACAAAGAAATGTTAACAACACGGCCGCTCTCTGCGAATTTGTGGTAGCATTTTAAAATAATTATGTGTTATCTAGATGATTCGAAAGTATTTTTTTTTATTCCCATGTTTTGTAAATAAACATGAAGTATATTTTTTTTATACATATCAACTAATCCGGTTTCTTTTCTAATTAATTTTTGTTTAATGTAGAGTACATGTACAACTAAATGATCGAAATAGGTAGAAATATGTAATATATCAAATTGTAGGTGTAAATTGATTAATATTTACTTGGAGATTTATGACAGTTGATAACGCGCCCTCGAGGTCTCGCGGAGGCCGCTTATGAAACTATAATCGATCATGAGTCATCCCTAAGTAGGGGCGGTATCTCGCTGCCCCTTGCAGTTAGAGCCGTTTTGACGTTATTTTCAACACTGCAACGCCCCTCGACAACCACCTTGCAGGTACTCCGGCCTCTTCGGTACCTGCTTGCAGGCCCCTGCTACTTCAATCCATCACAAATCTCCAATCACCTAACACACCCCCCAACTCCCCCCACACGACAAAGTACCCCGCATAAAAAAGCCCCCCCCTATATCATACCCTCAAATGATGTGAAGTTTGCTATATTACTAATGGCCTTACTTATTGACCTCAGTAAGTAATAATCAACGTGAAGTTAGTCGCGTTACTCAGTTATGACGTCACAACTCAAATGACCTTGAAAATGGTTTTAGAACCTCCATAAGAAAATACATGGGATTTTGCGCTCGAACCCCCATAGCTTATCTACTCATCTCGGAAACATTGATGGCTTTAATTGCATTATTTATATTTTACAATGTTTGTTTGCTTCTTGCCACTGATATTATTTATAAATTTTTGAAAAATATAGGTACAACTTTCCATCACACAAGCGACCGCGTGACATACGTTCACAACATAAACTTACTAAACTGCAAACGTATCGAAATTGAACCAGAGATGGCTCTGCGTTACCCATGATGTTCATGGTAACAAATATAACCAATCGGTTTGAAATACAGTAATTTATACCGTATATTTAAATGTGTAAAAATTATGTTCACATATGTGAACGCCAGGGCCGAAAGGGTTAATTTAACAAAATTCATACATCCTGACGTCAGGCAGGTTGTTCCCTTTGTGTATGTGGAATATATTTCACTTAGAAAATTGCATTTTTCCATTATATTTTAGTGTGCTAATATAATAACATTTTACTTACGAAGATTCTCTTAAATTTTATTAGTTAATCTTCGAGATTCTAAACGTAGTTTGCTTTTGTCCCTTCTACAAAAAATACTAATAGAATTCGTCCTTGCTGAGATTATTTTCTAAAATTTTTAATTAAATATTGTGGGAATTCTATACACAAAAAAGACAATCCAGCTGATATATATTTAGCTTGGAAATTGAAAGAAAATATGTATAAAAAAGGGTCTAAATGTGTTTATCGGTATTGCTTAACAATTTATTTCAAAACAACCGCTATAAAAACCATTCATTTGTTCTCCTGCCGTACTTCATCCGTAAAAAAAAAAACCGGTCGCTGGCCAAAAACGTTCTCATTCATTTTCACTCTTTCGCTTTTCTATGCTCTCAAATTGGAAAATAACGATTCCCCTTTAAAAAAAGGCTTTTTTTTTCGTACGAATCCCCGGGTTTCCGAAGAGGTAAGCCTGATACAACAGCAGATTAACGGCCAGCTCCTATACGGTCTGATTCCAGTATAATTAATTAATTCTGTCCTCATTCAACCTTAACATCTGTAACAAGCGTTAACTAGAGACGGACTAGGCTGTAATGAACGTGTTCTCTATATGTGACAACAGGATGATTTAATAACTCCTAATTACACCTTACATGTTGCTGGCAGGGTATTACATTCACATTAAAAAAAAATGTTCTGCTTATTGTAACGAGTAATCATTAAAATTTCCACTCAAGTAAGCGATGTATGCAAAAAGCATGTCGTAACTTAAGTTACTAGAGGCGATCAGTCAATATGTTTTCAAACGTTGTGATTGTCATAAAACCAATTAAAATATTAGATTTTAAATTAATAGTTATTTATGCACCAAGGGCATTATGAGTATTATATGCTTCGAGGTCGACGTTAATTCAGTCCGAGGGCCTCTGGCCCGAGAGATAAATGGGCCGAGGGCAAAAGACCAAAAGAAATAAATGGTACACCAGAATGTCAAAATATTTGTTACGTCAACTTAGCTTGTGCGCAACAATAAAATAATAAATATAAAACAGCAAAATTTAATGAATAGAATAATAAAAACATATATAATATTGACCAATGAGATAATTACGTTAATATAGTGATATGAATTCTCAACAAAACAAGCAATGCCTGGTCATGAGTAAAAGACTCACCCAGTATAGTAAATGAATTAAATAAACTAAAGTATAGACAATAACTTGAATAATATGTGAAATTAAAATATACGCGCATAAAATCAGGCGTTTTAGATAAATTCTAAAAGTAGGTCAAAAGATTTATAAAAAATTAAGGTCAACGTATGGAAATGATATGACCAATAATTCTAAGCAATTAAAGTAAATCGGAAACTTAATCTAAAAATTGCATAAATTAATACTGGTAGCCGTAACTTTGTGGTAATTCATTATGAAAATAATAAAATAAAACAATAATTTTTAATTCTATGATACATAGAGCATTAAATATTTCTTTGTCTAATGTTACGCTCGAAAAATTATCCTGAGACCTTCTGGGAATTTTTAATGAATTTATTACACTATTTGCTTACGTTAAGTTATCATAGGCTTTTCATAATTCAGTAGATGCTTAATATGGAGGTCATTTATTGCTTGCATTACAATTTGTGCACGATGAGGTCTTGCATTATTATCAATAAAAACCATATTTTCATCCACAGCCTCACGAAAGTCGGCCACATATTGCTGAATAATGTCATCTCTGTATATGTGTCCATTGACATTGTTTTCAAAGAGATGGAGGTTCGTACGTCCATTCAAACTAATGCCCGCCCACACCATGATACCACCGCCGCCAAAAGGCACCACAGCTTTTGTAAACTCGCGTCTATAACGGTCTCCTCGAGTTCTCCAGACCCTTACTCTACGATTATCACTAAATAAGCACCATCTGGATTCATCGGTGTATAAACCATGCTCCGATTGAAAATTTTCTGCTAGTCGTTGGTTAACCCAAGTTCTTCTAGCCATTCGATTGGCATTAGTTAATTTTGGGCGTCTCACAGGCCTGCAGCTATGAAGATCCATTTCCCTCAGACGGTTTCTGATGGTTTGATCCGAAACTCTAACTCCAGTGGCGGCACGTAACTGTGTTTGCAACCATACAGCAATTCTAAACGGATTCATCCTTATCTGAACTCGTATGTAGCGCTCTTGTCTCTGATTTGTTTTCCTCTCAGATCCACTACCGGGTCTTCTCCTTGCAGATCCTACCTGTTGGAATCTTGTTAGAGCCCTACTAACAACACATTAAAAATTGCGGCAATTTCTGCTCCAGATTGCCCTCGCTGATGCAATAACGCAATTAAATCGAAAGTTTCTTTATTTAAATGACGTCTTGGCATCGTGAAAATGTGAAATGACGTTTAAAATGAATAATACTTGTCAAAAAATGCGATTTTTATAATTTTGTATTCTAAATTAATTTAAGGTTAAAATACAAGATTCAATATTTTATCACACAGAAAAGACATTTACCAAATAAAATGTCCACAAACGACTGTGGGCCTTCTAATTTATCTATAGTTTGAGAAAATACGTTAAATTTAATCGAATTAATTAGATCTGTTAAAAGAAGATCTAATTCCCTATTCATTTTTGAGTAGTTTATAAGGATTCAGAATGCCGCTATTATATTTACACGAGGCAATGTTTATGTTTATAAAAACGAACTGGATTCACGTGACTCTTTTTATCTTCAAACCTGAAGAAATTGCTCAAACAGATGTCTATTTTGCAGAATTTCAAAGATTCTACTATAGATTCAGAACGTAGATAATCATAATTGGAACATGACGAAATAAAAATTATATGAAATACAGAAAACGAGAACCTTTTTAAAAGCGGAAATAGACAAAAAGAAACGATATAAAAGTGCGTGGATAATATTGACAAGCCATAACATTTTCTATACAAATGTTCTATAGAGCAAAACACAAAGTGCCGGTTGTAAAGCATCCGATATGCCTGATTTCACAAATAACGCATCCCTTGTTACCGGTGCGTTGGAATCACTAGCGTATGAACGAATTTCAACTCCTAAAATTAAATTATCGATCTATAAATGTTTGGTCTAGTTAACAGAAAGTTAATCTAAATAATTTTCGAATAATAGAGGTTTAATTTCAATCCGACTTAGTCGAATCTTTGGATTAATGAACCAGGAAATTATTTCATATTCCGTAGACATAAGCAATTGTGTCCGAGTGTAAAGGGGCCAGGCATCCCGCCCCGCTTTTAGCGGCAATTTCCTGCGTTGCAATACAATGTATATTGCTTTACCTAAATCATTGTGACTCTCGGCAATTTGTACGAACTAATGTAGAAAAACTCTGTGAATAACTTACAATTAGATATTACCAGGGGAGCATTTTATATTATCAACCCAGCTATGAAAGAAAGGAGTTCGAAAAAATCTAACACACTAACACACTTATTCTAACGCTTTTTTTATAACGCTATACATTTAAAAAAAAATAATTTTAATAATTCCGCAAAATACGACCCCACAGCGTTTTCCACGTCGTCATTCGATGAAAATCGACGCTTAAGTGTTTTTTTGAGTTTTTGAAAGAGATAATAGTCACAGGGGACGAGGTCGAGACTGTAGGGTTGATGTTGTAATTCTTCAAAGCCGCATTAATTGATTACTGCTTGAACTGTTCGTGCCTTATGCACCCTGCAGTTGTTGTTGTGCAGAAGCAGAGTTTTCTGAGCAAAACTATGGGGCTGTTTTTCGCGTATAACCATGTTCAAGCTGCTAAGTAGGGTGGGTCACTGATGTATGAGCAAAAATAAAAGTTTTCGAATCATATTCTAATAGCAATATTTTTTGTCTTACGTTAAAACAAATAAAAATTGCTAAAAAAAAGTTAAAAAAAATCACATCTTGAGCCCGCGTGAGCCCGCGCCGGAGCTCCTAAGAATTAAGTATTTTTGAAAAAAAAGCCATTTTTTAAATTTTAATATTTTATTTACTATCAATTATTATTAATTAAAACTGAAAACATTTTTAATTAAACTTAAAAAAATAAAATTTTAGTTCTTATACAACATAAAACAATAAAATTACAAGATTATATTAGTTATTTTTTGGTCACAAAATCTTGTTTACTGTCAAATCTGGGCATCTCTCGTCTTGATTCAAGTTTCGTCTGTATTAAACCTTCTCTTGATTTTTTATCGCATAGAGTCATGGATGCTTCTGACACTATTTTCACAGTTCGCTCCACCGCCTGATTATGACATGGCAGCTTGGCAAAAATTAGATTGTCAGTTTCTTGACACTCAACTGCCGCATTTATTTCTTCAGTAGTGATGTTTCAATGAATTGGTGGATCGAAAAACTTTTGATTCCAATTTATAACTTCAAAGTAGTTACTTGCGTCAAAATTGATAGTCGGGACCTCAAACACGCGAAGTTGCTTTCCAGTATGAGGTGAGTTTCGTGCTTCTTGAATTCGGTTCTCTTCGGCCTTCGGCCAGTTCTCTCACTGTTTTATTTTCATCCAACAACATCGATAGAAGCAAGTTTTCTGGGTGAACAAAATAGGCGTTACGTTGAATTACGAGATCTATTACTAGTTTTAACTCTGCAGGAAGGTATCGTGAGTTTGTTACCAATTTCCAAAAATTTTTAGACCCATGTTTGCAAGTTGGATTTGTTTTTATTTCAAACCATACTGGAGCATAAACTTTTACACAATACTCAGCTAATACTTGTAGCTGATATGACGGGTTTGATGTAGAAATATATAAACGTAAAATTCTATTTGCTTTTGTTAGCCATCGAGCATGGGATATTTTTCCTGGAGACCTGTTATCTAAGCCATCGTGGCAGTGTCCACTTATAACAGATATAGTTATTTCATACAAATATTTTTGATCTGTACTTAAGCCCTCAAATTGTATTTCCGGAAGCTGGCCTTCAATTCTCTCGTACTTGACTATGGGTAGTTTTTCGCAGTTTTCTAATAAGTTGCCAATAGGACCAGCATGCGAATATGGTCCCTTGGTAACACCATTTAGTTTGTTAAATAGATGTTTTAATGGCAATTCGTTCAAATGTAGCATGCAAATAATCCATTGCAGTGGGCGCTGAAGTCTTTTTTCCAATACTCTTGTTACTCCGTTAAATTTCCCAGTGTTAGTGACTGTACCATCACAACCAATTGCCATCAAATTTTCTTTATAAATTTTTTGAGACGAAAGAAGGGCAATAATTGACATTTCAATACCTTTAGAAGTACTTCGATCTGGTGTTGCATAGCCAACATAAACTGAATCTGGCTCCTTAAGAACAGATACATGTTCCTCAATCAATATTTGTCTGTATTTCTTAGCTCCCTTTTTAATAATATTAAGCGTCGTATCTTTTCGGCCGTCAAAGTATAAAGCTGGTAGGTCTAGCTGCTTCTGCTTTTGAATATATTCTTTACGTACTTTTTTTCTTTCCCGTCATATTTTTGATTTATCAATTGGTTCACTGTCAGGAGATATATCTTGCAATACAGAAGAAGCAATAGCAGCCGCTGCTCTATCGGAAACACCGTAACGGTCACAAGTTTTTGACAACATAGGCAAACTAAATTTTTTTTTTGTTTTTTTCTTTTTTTCCTTCTGCCTTTGACGTGGAAGGTAAATTAAAAGAATCATCACAAGAAGAACTGGAATTACTTACAGATAACTCCAAGCCCTGCTGTTTCGAGTTAATTTTGTCGTGACTTTTATTTACGTTTTTTCTGTCTTTGGTGCTCGGGCTGCTCTTTTTTGCAATTTAGTTGTAAGAACTCGATCTATTCCTCCAATACGCATCTTTCTCGCCCCCCTTTGGTCACTAAAAAACTCCTGTTCTTCTTTGTGTACCTTATATTGCCTTGGACAGCAACAAAGCTCAATTTGTTTACATTTACAGGAACAAATATCAAACAAAACTCTGCTACGTCGAAGAAAATTTTCTTTCGAATAAACGGATATTTTTTTCAACGACTTTTTGAGATTTTTGCACTTTATATGATAACCGTTTATTAGTTGTATGACTCTTGTATTTGAAACTGTAGGAAGAGACGATTTTCTCCAAACACATTCTACCCTTAGAGCTACAAGTTTTGCAATATCTAAAAACGATGGTTCTTTGGTAGTATTCCTCGTTATTTTTAGTTGCAACCTATTCCACTCATAACATTTCATAACATCTTCGTAAGTTGGCAAAACGTTATCACTAATATCTTCTACATTTCCGAATATCGGGCAGAAATAACCTTGGCTTCTGGTTTCCATAATAACGATTAGAAGTTAAAACAGTTCAAATAAAAAAATAAACACACAACTTCACTGTCCGAGTAGTAAAACCAAACTGATCTTTTTATTATGTATTATTTTCTATGTATTCTATCAAAAATATTTCCTGGAAGAAGATATACGTTTCAGTGAATGAATTGCTTGTGTGTCTGAATTCTCGAGAACTTAAAAGCCGTTAGGATACAGTAATATGCTTTTCTGCAATACAATGCTTTGTTGTTATGTAAAAAAGGGATATGGTCGTTATATTCAAAATTTAACAAAATTGAAGATTAAAGCGCGAGCTCTTACACTAAAAATAAATTAATAATATTTTACAGGGGTCTAATGCAGACAAAAATACAACATATTTACGCTATTAGAAGTCGATACGAGAAAAAAAAAATTTTTGACCCACCCTACTGCTAATTGTGTCTTTGTAGACGTTTCCCGTTACTGTAGTTCGTTTTAGCATATACTTAATTAAGAGAATCCCTTCCGCGTCCTAGAAAACTGTGGCCATCACTTTTCCGGTAGAAAATTGCTTTTGCCTTCTTGGGCAGTGGAGAGCCCTTGCGAACGGATTGCATAGACTCTTGTTTCGTGAGAGGGTTCCAATGATGTACCCTAGTTTCATTCCCAGTTACAATTCTATTAGAGAAATCTATCTTGAGGTAAAACAGTAAGTGTATATGACAAATTTTCTTCAAAAATTTGTCATCTACACTATTTTTGCTCGGGACTAAGCAGTCTGGTAATTCATCGTGCCGACACTTTGCTCATTCCCAAATCTTCGTGTAGAACTTAAAAAACACTCGCTTATGATGCGGTTAGTCAACACCAAATCTTCAATTTTATTAATAATAATAATAATAATATATTTGTTCCCAACAGATTTATCCAATTACAGGGCAACTAAATCGAAATTAAAAGTAATACGAGGTGCATTCAAGTTCTAAGGCCTCCGATTTTTGTTCTAACTAACTACTCACCCGAAAACTATGAAACAGGTGTTGCTTCTCGATGTAATCTCCCTGCAGACGTACACATTTTTCACAACGTGGACGCCATGATTCCATGGCCGCGGCGAAGACTTCTTTATTAGTCTGTTTCGACCACTGGAAAATCGCTGACGCAATAGCAGCACGGCTGGTGAATGTGCGGCCACGGACAGTGTTTTTCATTGTTGGAAACAGCCAAAAGTCACTAGGAGCCAGGTCATGTGGGTAGGGAGCATGAGAAATCACTTCAAAGTTGTTTCACGAAGAAACTGTTGTGTAACGTTAGCCCGATGTGCGGGTGCGTTGTCTTGGTGAAACAGCACACGCGCAGCCTTTCCCGGACGTTTTTGTTGCAGTGCAGGAAGGAACTTGTTCTTCAAAACATTTTCGTAGGATGCACCTGTCACCGTAGTGCCCTTTGGAACACAATGGGGTAAGGATTACGCCCTCACTGTCCCACAACATGGACACCATCATTTTTTCAGCACTGGCGGTTACCCGAAATTTTTTTGGTGGCGGTGAATCTGTGTGCTTCCATTGAGCTGACTGGCGCTTTGTTTCTGGATTGAAAAATGGCATCCACGTCTCATCCATTGTCACAATCGACGAAAAGAAAGTCACATTCTTGCCTTGGTTGCGCGTCAACATTGCTTGGCAACATGCCACACGAGCAGCCTTGTGGTCGTCCGTCAGCATTCGTGGCACCCACCTGGAGGACACTTCTCGCATTTTCAGGTCGTCATGCAGGATTGTGTGCACAGAACCCACGGAAATGCTAACACTGGAGGCGATCTGTTCAACTGTCATTCGGCGATCCCCCAAAACAAGTCTCTCCACTTTCTCGATCATGTCGTCAGACCGGCTTGTGCGAGCCCGAGGTTGTTTCGGTTTGTTGTCACACGATGTTCTGCCTTCATTAAACTGTCACATCCACGAACGTACTTTCGACACATCCATAACTCCATCACCACATGTCTCCTTCAACTGTCGATGAATTTCAATTGGTCTCACACCACGCAAATTCAGAAAACGAATGATTGCACGCTGTTCAAGTAAGGAAAAAGTAGCCATTTTAAGTATATAAAACAGTTCTCATTCTCGACGCTGCCGCTACAATTCCATCTGCCGTACAGTGTTGCCATCTCTGTGACGTATTGACAACGAACGCACGCTCATTTTAAAACAATGCACATGCTTCTATCTCTTTCCAGTCTGGAGAAAAAAAATCGGAGGCCTTAGAACTTTAATGCACCTCGTACATATTGGTAACATGAAAAAAAAAGTACATTCTGTGTGCTTATAAATAGAAAACAAAAACACTTCATATAATAGCCAAGTATTTCAAAAATTACTGGCTAAAAAGAATATGTCATCATACAGTTTATCGGCATTAACTAAGCATGCGTAAGGGGCGCTTTCATCATGATATTAGTTCTAACACTAGGCACAGAGAATGTTTCATGACGAAAGGCGCGGCACATGAAAATTAACTCGAGAAAGCAAACAGGGCGAATCAATCTCGTTCCTGATAATTTTCCTTAAAAATGAAAAGCACTCATTTGCTCTCTACGGGCACTCAACGATTCCATGTCGTGTCGGCGCAAGAGAAGATTGCAGTCAATATTACGCTAGGGAAAAGCTCCATCCAATTTGAAAGACATAAACTTTAAAAATCTTCTTTGCACTTTCTCAATCATCTGCTGTTGGTTTGTATAATAAGCATACCACACAACCGATCCATATTCAAACTTAGTGTGCACATATGCGTAATATAAAGTTGTTAATATTCTGGGGACATCAAAATCCCTGGTGACGCATAATAAAGACAAGTGACAGCTGATGAGGTAACGCTAATCAGGTGCTACGAAAAGTTCAACTGGTTATCAAATGTGATAACCAAATCAAAAACACTGTTGGAAGGCGCAACAGGTTCTCGATGGATGAAATAAGTAGCCGTCAAGGCATTATGTTTCCTCGTGTAAGATACAGAACTGCATTTGCTAATGTTAAGATTGAAGTTGTTTTTCATGCACTATTCAACTACAACGTTCAGTGCGTTTTGCAGAAAAGTGATGTCTAGTTCATTTAATATGGTACGATAAATCTTAAGGTCATCTGCATAGGCCAAACCTGCACAAGGTATGGAAGTTAGCAGGTCATTGATAAGCATAATGATTTCTTGAGCTCGGGCTTTTAGAGGTCTTCTACACTTTGGGTCGTCATGAACGGATTCTCTGTTTCATTTGAACTGCTTACACTAAAATTTGACTTGGAAATAGGACAAGCTATTTCCTCCATGCACTAACACCATTTTCTCATGAATATTCTTCGGGCTATTGCCTTCTTTTGATAAAAATTTCATGACGCTTCTGTGTTCAAGTTTCAAATCACACAGTTTCTCTTCTTTAAACGAATGTAGAAGTAATAAATGTTAGGCTATTCGAATCAAACTTGGAGATGACACTATAAAATGTCACAGAAGCTATACGTAAGAAAATTATCACGATAACATGTTGTTTTCATAGCTAAGTAGATAACATAAAGAATCCCATTCCCAAAATACTATTTTACACTATTGTATTCTAAATTTTCAGAACCTTCTGTTATATTTTTATAGAATGCAATTAAAAAAAAATGGCAATTAACAAGCGCAATCTATGATATTTCTCTTAATATTCTCACCGACATACCTCAAGGTATGGCTCTTTACTGCGTGCGAGATGTGTTCAAAGAAGAACTTGATGCTTCAATTGGATCCCATTCATTAGGTTCTTAAGTTTGTTAAAGCTTCAGATCATCTGCTACTTGCCTTGCGTGGCAAGTATTTATTTAATGTTGCGTTGGAGACGGATGTGATCCTGCTAATTGGCTAATGTGATTGATTTGGTTGTCCTGTTACCACCGGCGGCCTCCGGTTTGAAGCCACGACGTGTGTGAGTACAGACTGGTTCATGTACCCAGAATACGACGTCACAGTAGAGCCGACCCCTACCGCAGGTGCATCGTGAATGCCAGTAAACAATCGCCCCACCGATATTTATGCATTCACGATGCCACCGTTAGGCTCCGCCCACCCACGACAAGGACCAATCGTAGAGGAGTGGGGCGAGCTCCTCACGCCGGTGCCACCAAATAAAAGAGGGGACTAATTCCAAGAAATTCAGTGTACACAAAATGCTAGCAATGGAATCAACCCCGGCTGATACAATCCCATATAAGAAATAGAAAATTGCATGGTGCAAAGATGAGACCGATCCGGTTTGGCGTTCCTCAGGGTTCGCTACTGGCGCCAGAATTGTCTGTAATTTATATGGCGGACATACTTACAATTTCTGGGGTGGAAATTGCCATGTAGACCAATGACACGGCCCTCCATAGGAGGAGCCGCAACGAAAGGATCAACCATCATAGGCTCCAGCGCTCTGTTAACGAGTTCCTGAATTGGACGGATAAATGGAGGTTGCGTGTCAATGAGAATAAGTGTGTAGCAGCAAGATTCACGAGGAAGATCTTGGCCCCAAACGAAATTATTAAAGTCGGGGCGACTTAGCTCCCATGGTCCAGTTCAGTCCAGTACCTAGGGGTGAAGGTGGACAAAAAACTGACATGGGCAGCACATATGAAGACCATAAGCCAGAAATTTGTTAGGGCCAGAGGCAGACTAATGCCACTACTAACAAGAACCAGCCCGCTAGCTTTAAAACCCAAGATCCTGCTATACGAATCGGTACTGCAGCCTCAGATCACCTACGGAGCTCTAGCCTGGGCCAATGCAGCGAAGACAAATAAACTTGTAACCCTCCAGAACACCACGCTGCGTTGGATTATAAATGCCCCTTGGTTCGTGCGCAACAAACAAATAAGAAGAGGCCTGGGAATAGACGCAATTGAAGAACACCTACGAAAACTGTCCCAGAGTACTTGGGACATGGCAAAAACCTCATTAAACCCTCTCGTTGCGGACCTGACAGAAAACCAAGCCGAGCGCCCTAAACCAAAGATTGCGGTGAGGAGATTGCGTGAAATCCTGCGACCAACGTAGCTCCCCTGATAGGAAAGAAAACTGGGAAAGTCCTAACGAACGAGCGCAGAAGAAAACACCTGATTCGGAAATCTAACACCCAGCATCGTGCCGCCAAGCGGAGAACATCGAACAAGAGAAAACCACATCCCGATTCCAGAGCATGATCGGCATCAACCCAAGAAGATGAAGGGGCTCAAGAGCTACACTATAGCTCAGCCTTGTGAAAAGCGGACAGATCCAAGAACTTCAGTGAGTCGACCGGCTGCCGAGACAGCCTTCACCAAGTAATTCTCCACTACTACCTACTTTGATAAGTAGGCCCCTCCAAGTCGAAGTGCGAGTTCAGTAAGTGATTAAGTGACTTTTATTCATATATAAACTTATTTTACTATTAATGTTTGCTATAACTTTATTTATGTAACTAACTTGTTTAATGTTATATATTACTATGTGCCGTTTGATAAAATACATTAACATGTTTATAAATAAACATTTAAGCAAACTGTATAATCAAGATTAAACTGTTGGTTTAATTTAACCACCCCCACAAAAAGAGCATTGTTATCGGGAGACCGACTGGGCAAGCCAGGGCAGGCAACCGCAACGAACTTTAATTTATTTTGTTACTTTCCCCGACTCCCGGTGTAACAGTCCATGGGTTCTGTATTCGAATCGTGTTTCGCATGGGGGGTTGTATTCATTGTGGCTAGCTTCTGAAATATTGCCCAGCTAGAAAGGGTTTCCAAGTATGTAGAAAACGGTAGCCGTCGTTCCCTTTGATAGATCCCTTTTTTATCTCTACTATTAACAAAGTATGCCCCATTAGAACACGATGTTACGCTAAGGATTTTTTTTATTAAAAATCTGGTGTGAAGAACACAAATACAAGTTCACTATTAATATTTTTGTGAACGTGTCCGAACATATCCCTCCCCAGAGACGTAGATAGGTATTTCGCCTTTCTACAGGCTCATCGGTACGCCACTGCTGGAGAAAGGATATCTTCAGACACATTCACAAAAAAGAACCACATCGCCATATCACAGACATTATCCAGAAAGAGCGTAGAAGTAAATTCACACCAGATTTTTTAATAATATTTTATATTATTAAAAATACCTTTGTATTATACAAAACTGGTGGGGTTTACCTACTCATGTATGTTTCAATTATTCTGATGCGGTTAGTCCGTAGTATGAGTGAAGACACAAACAAAATGCAGTTTCTAGAGAGATGGCTGTGCCACCTTTGGAAGGGCGTCGTTACTACAGATTGGTTATGTGGACGGGGCGAGGTACTTCGGCTGTCTGACAACAGGCAGCGCTGAATTTACTTCTACGCTCGGTCTGGATAATTTCTGTGATGTGGCGATGTGGTTCTTTTTTGTGAATGTGTCTGAAGATATCCTTTCTCCAGCAGGGGCGTACCGATGAGCCTGTAGAAAGGCGAAATACGTATCTACGTCTCTGGGGAGGGATATGTTCGGACACGTTCACAAAAATATTAATAGTGAACCTGTATTTGTGCTCTTCACACCAGATGTTTAACAAAATTTTATATTATTAAAAATACTTTTGTATTATACAAAACTGGTGGGGTTTACCTACTCATGTATGTTTCAATTATTCTGAGAAAGAGTTCTAGTTAGAATTTAACAACCTAGTAGTCTGACTAAAATTGAGCTACTGTCTAAATGTAAATGTCAAGTATATCATTCATAGCTTACCAGAACACATACGCTTGGTAAAAATTACAAATAATAGTAAATATCTCAAGAATGGAGCAAAATAGAGACATAATTGTGTACACAAAATAAAATATATATAAGATATTTATAAGATTTATAAGATATTTCGTTGAATAATTGAATACAGCTTCCATGATAACACGATCAACATATAGATTATAAATATGTTCTTACAATAGCTTTCTTAAAGCCAAAAAACTTTAGTTTGAAGAATTTTTTGAAAATTTCTATGGTTTCAAAAATATTTAATTGTTCCGGAATATTTAAATAACCCTATATATTTTTTACGGTGTACTTTAGAAATAAATTACAAAATACGAACAAATATGCAACTTTATATGAAATAATGCACTATTATATGCAAGATATGCAAAACAAAAGCAGTCACAAATCCTTTTTTTTACGTGATCCTTATAGAGCTGCAAGAATTTTGGTAAACATATAAATAAAAAATATGCATTTTCATATAATCCCAGCTTTACTCGTGATCATGGTGTATGTAGTATTCAAACATTGATTTAACTACTTAATTTGTATTATTCACGATTGGTTAAATTTAAATGATTGAAATTGTTAAATTTAAATTTGAAATTAGTTTTTCCATTTGAATTGTTATTTTAAATTAATGAAATATATTAAGCTAAAACATTTTTTTTAATACATAATTATATTTGTTATATATTTTATATCAGTAAATGTGTTTTGTTTATACACGCTTAACAATAATTTAATTTAATACGCCGTTTTCATGTTCATGTTCATTTACAATAATATGCAAAATGAATAATTACATGTTGTTGTTGTTGTTATAAAAACATTACACGGGCAAGCGTAAATATAATATAGATTAATAAATTTCAAATTTATTATTTATAACTTATTATTGACGTATATTTATTCATTTTTGTTGTATATTTGTTATCTTTCCTTAAGTTTTCGCCTAAAATTACATAAATAAAATACAAAACTTGAGATATCTCAAGGCAAGTTGAACATGTTTTACGAGAATGTTATTTTCCAAAGTGTTCAAATATTTTTCTTTCTCCTACTCCAATGAAGCAACTCCCGGGAATATTTGTATAATTGCCGGCTTTATACTCTCCTGAAAATAGCAAAAGCGGTGTTTTGTGCTTATAGTTACTCGAATCGGCACAGAACTTAGTTTAATAACGAGAATTTTCGGCAATTAATTTTCTACAATTTTACGTGCGGCTTAATTCACTTCTGTAGGTAGTTTCGATGAACTGAAGGAGGCATTTAAAATGTTTATTAGTTACCGTAGTATAGTATATCCGGAAATATTCCGTTGACCGGCGAATAGTTTAAGCCAACCCAAGTACCTGGTGTTTTGGCTGTAGGTAGTCGACATACAGATAACCACACACAAAACCGTATTCAAACATACATACTACCACTATTTTACAAAATTTAAGGCTGCAAAAATAGGGAACTTGAATATATAATTTGATATTCATTAATCATTTCAAAAATATTCCTGGAATTTTATTATGTGCAGGTACACTTGAAGCTACTACTTAGTAACTTTTTAATACATACAAATTACACTCTGCTTCTGTTAAGGTTAGACCTTATGCTGCATTAATTACGGCGCAAGGAATAGGATTTAAATTTTACTTAAAAGTCAATGATATATTCCTGGATACACTTTACATTAGTACATCCGGAAAAGAGCACTTATTGGATAAAACACTTCGATTATACGCACTACGGTAGAGGAAAATTCGATTCAAACTATTCTGAATATTAGTTTTAGAAGACTAACACCATTTTAACATTTACGTTTACGAAAGCTACATACTCACTGGATACGTCATAATTTAACAGTAACTAATTCATCAACCTATTTAAATGACACAAAGTAGTCAAAAGTTGTTGAATTTGATTCCATATATCGACCAAGCAAATGTGATTCTTGTACGTATTAAACTCATAAAATAATGAAATTACATTTGTACCTAATAGTCACTATGATAGACTATGATTTATATATGCACATACTGATGTGTATCTTTCTATAATTATAAACATCATAAATAGCAATGTAAGAGAATGCTGGTAACATTTTCATGCAAATAATTTCTTCTTTTATCTATATGCATTTTCAATAGGAATAATTTCTGTGATTTATCAATATGATAATGTAAATCAATATTATCTTCTCCATATACTTATATTTTGTATTTTTATAATATAAATTCTTTACACGATTTTCGTGTACATTAGTTCTACGTAATTTATACTTTTCTTGTGTATATATTTAAGCACCTAGAAGGAAGCAAGTATTAACAAATATGATAAATATATTATACAACTGTTAGTGATATAAACATGAAGATACGTATTCCAATGAACAATGCTGGAATGTATGTAAATATATACCTGTTAATTTTTACAGTAAAAGACAATATATAAGCATTATGTTAGGTTAAACACGTTATGCACTTATTCATAATTGTTTTGAATAATTAGGGAGGATATTTTGTTATCGTAGATAGCAATCTACTTTATCTTTCTACTGCCAAAACCCTGTAATGCAGGGATTATAGATGTCCGTATCTATAATCCCTGCCAAACTTATGGCCATTTCAAACTAGAAACTTACTTTAGAATAACCATATATTTTAAAATAATTAAATGAAAGCTGTCTGTACAGGTAACAACGAATAAATATTTACAAGCTAAAAATTAACTATAAAAAATTATATTTGCAAATATCATTAAAATAATATAATTAAGAAGTAGTGATGTTACTTGTTTGTGTTTATCTTGGATGGATAAACAAAAAAAACGTGCGAAGGAAATCTTGGAAATCGTTATAGTCACTATATTCATTCGACGCTCCACGGAAATTGCTGGAGGTCTTTACCCGGGGAAATAATCAATAATATTGTAAATAGGGATATCTAAGAATTAGAAGTTAATTGAAGACGCGAGCTAAAGAGTTATATCGTCAATGAAATTAATATTATTAAGAAATTCCTTGACAATGATATGGTTTAGATAGCTTTTCCACTACTGATTTAAATTTGGCTATAAAATATGTAATGGAAGATAAACACAATGTAGAGGAAGAATACTCTCAAGGGCTTCAACCAATTGATGTAGAAGAAGTTAAAGAAGCAGTCAAGAAGAGAGGTAAAGCTACAGGGAATGATGGGATAACGACTGAAATGGTTAAAAACTTAGGGGAGATTGGTTTGGAAGTGCTAACAGAGTTGTTTAGTAAAGTGATTCAGAAAGGCAAAGATTGGGAAGTAGGAATACACATGCCACTTTTCAGAAAAGGTGACACAAGGGAATGTACAAATTATCGAGGTATAACTATGTTACACATAATATTGAAAATGTATGAAAGAATACTAGAGAAAAGGTTAAAGGAATTAATAGGGCCACAACTGGAAGATTTGCAAAATGGAATAGGAAGGATTATACAAGATATATTTACGATAAAACAGCTAATAGTAAAGAACATGTTTCAGAACATGTTTGTGGCGCTTCTTCACGTCCAAAAAACGCTTGCTAGTTACCGAGAAAAATAGTGTGGGATAGCTTGTTGAAGAGAAGTGCATGCTGGAAACTATGGGAATGTATAAAGATTATATACGGATTAACTAGGTAGGAGTAATTCGTAAAAAAGGAAGGTCGAATTAGGATGGCCTTTCAAGAGATAGCACAAGACGTGATTCAGAAGTCATTAAGGTCCTTCGTTGATAGACTAGGACACTGTCAGGCTGCAGAAGGTCATCAGTTTAAACATTTATTATGAATTGTCTTGTTTCAATATTTTCTTGTTGCTAAGCCTTTACAATATATTATAAGATATAAACCATATTTCATTGTAATTCTTGAAACTGTGTCTATTCAAAAATGTTAAAATATACAGGATGATCCATTTAAAAAAACTACCGATGACGCCATATCTCGAAACAAGTGAAAGTTGTAGAAAAACGAAGTATGTGATAGAGTAGAATAGAAATACTACAAAAACTTTTATTAAGAAATCTGGTGTTCCCACACATTTGCCTGACCCTGTATATATATATATATATTGTTATAGGGCAAATTGCACCGTTAGTCCAGCCAACTGCAAAGGGAAAGACAGTAATTAACACAAGAATAACACACAATAGAATGGCTAAATTGGCGGAGATAATTTGTAAAATTAGTATCGAAATGTAAATAAATTAATATTACGATAACTTTGTATATTTTAAAATAAATAAAATTTATTTTTTATATTTTTATTATCATTTTCATAATTAAAGTCATTAGCGCGAAATTAACAAGATAGCTAATTTATCTACATTCAAAGTTTGTATCGATACTAATTAGACACATTATTAAAACCCGCGAACAGATTATTTTAATTCCAATCATTCAACATAATCTAACATTGGAAAACCCGTTACAACTAACTGTAAATTATTATATTAATTTTGTTTTCATGTTAGAATTAATATTTCATTTGTATTTAAATTATTATCCATAGTAATTAAAGTAAAAACGAGGCTATTTTCATAATTTCTTACAAGGCTTTGAAAGAAATAATTGCTATCGAGCGTGAGTAGAAAAATTTTATAAAGATTGCCAGGAAAATGTGCTACTCCAATTTCAAAATTTAATGAAACTTAAAATACCTGTGATAGAATTCTAAAAATACGCAGAAAAGAAGCATTTAAACTTGGAGCAACTTTAGAACCATTTCTGGAGTCGATAATACCAAAGATCGGCAAGTGATCGTTCAAAGCATCATTTTGGAACACCGACCACGAGCAATACCAACGCCGATACCAGCTTCGTAGAAACGAAAACACCGTATTTGATCCCGTACTTCGACATTCCTGACCAACGCCGATACCATCCTTGATACCTGCCAGCATACTACAAGAAACAGGTTTAATTAAGTCAATTTATTTCAAAAGAAGTCTTATACAACTATTTTTCAACAAAACAAAACTTTATTAAATTCTAAACTCTTGATTTTACTTTAAAATTACATTGCTAACCTCCTCAGAATTTGTGAAAGGAAATTTATTATTAAGAACTGTAGTACTTACCCTTAATTTGTTTGTCTATTTATTTATATTACAATACACTTTACAATATCATTGCCATTAAAACATAACCTTTAATTCACACGTGCACTCCATATTAATTCCATATTTTGTCGTTAGGCACGTTATTTGCTCATTGTTCGCAGATATCTTACTTCAATAAATATTTACACTTATTACTTTAAACAAACTCTTTTATTTATCATTGCTTAGCTAGAGATAACTTTGTAATATTATTATACAATTTTCTATCATACACATAGGGATCAACTGATCGACGAGGATACTGAGATAATGTCAAATTTTTGTAGAAAATAATACTTGTTCTCCGACATCTGGCCGCAACCTGAGAAATTACATGAGAAAGGCTGGTGATCTAACGTTTCAACTTTAAAACCAAGGCGCCCAACCCATAGTACAATTCCCGTACTATTCAATTAATATCTATTAATATACAATTAACATTATCAATATCAATTAAAATCACTGAATATTATTATTTTATTATTATTATTCTCAGATCATCACCGCTTCTACATTTTGGCGCACGAACGTGGTGGCGTTTCTTTTACAACATTCGCCTTTCTACTTTAATATATATATATATATATATATGTATATATATATATATACATATATATATATAATTTAAACCAAATTATCGACCGTAATATATTGAATCAAATAAATTAAAAGCGGGCAAGCGGTCTGTCAATTAAAAAACTCATTTATTAAGTATCCCTATATTTCGCAACAACTTTGTTGCTTCTTCCGGAGATACTACAAGATTAATGAGAAATAACATTAAATAAATAAGAGTATAACGGACTAAGTATAATTTATTTTAATATACTCGGTACGGTTAGCTTGCCATCTAAAAATTGTTTTGTTATTTGGTCCATATATTGTTAAATTTATATTGCATTATATTTTTATATACTTGTGACTTTAGTTTTTTGCTATATGTTTCGTTTCATATTTTTCATGTTTTAACTTTTACATATACCTGTTTTTTTTAAGGTTTTAAAGGGTTGTATCTATAGTTACTTTAAGTTTTAAATCTAATCAATTTTATTGTCCTTGTACGTCAATTTTATTATTTTATCAACTCTTCATTTTGTAAGTATTTTACTACTGCTTTATACTCTTATTTATTTAATGTTATTTCTCATTAATCTTGTAGTATCTCCGGAAGAAGCAACAAAGTTGTTGCGAAATATAGGGATACTTAATAAATGAGTTTTTTAATTGACAGACCGCTTGCCCGCTTTTAATTTATTTGATTATATATATATATATATATATATATATATATATATATATATATATAATATGGCAGTCTTAATATTAGGTCGGTATAATTTAGACGCTTAAAAAAATTGCT
The DNA here is from genome assembly GCA_935421215.2 of Melolontha melolontha. Lineage (NCBI taxonomy): Eukaryota > Metazoa > Arthropoda > Insecta > Coleoptera > Scarabaeidae > Melolontha > Melolontha melolontha. The sequence goes on from OW285239.1 coordinate 133,665,117, forward strand.
CAATAACAAATAAAATTTCTAATTAAGCTGTAACTAAAATAGAAGTTGTATCTAATTAATTACTAAATTGAAATGTATAATATAAATTCGAAATCTCCAGAATATTAAATATTTGAATTGACCGTTCGGTCGCAGATAGATAGATTCTCAGAAGAGTGTCGCTTATGACCAGCGTAATACAAAAAAAAGCTATCTCTTGAAAAAATAAATAAAATACAATTAAAAAAATTCATAATATATGCTAAGTGTATTAATATAAATTTATTACAAAAACCAAGAAAAGTTTGATGCTACATACTTCGAATAAGACATAATGTCCTATTTTAAAGTAAAGTACCTAGTGCATAACTGAGTAAAATAGAAAGCGTCTCAATATTCGCCTTGAGAAAATTTAGCCATTAAGACATTGTTATTTTTCATAACGTGAGATTTACCTAACCAACTGCATAAATAAAGCATCTATGACTATTGAAAATTTTTAACTAACAGCTACATTTAATTCAAAGGATGTAAAGTAATTAACTGAACTTTATGATGTTATTTGCATGTTTTTTGTTAATATTGTTTAGATCAATATTCATTATTTCATTATTTGGATGTAATTTCCATAATGTACCCAATTATAAATAATGAACGATACAAAGAGCTGTATTCATTAATGTTCGAAATTTCCCCAGTAGGATTTTCGTTGCTATTGTTTTATTTTTCGGCAAAACTTTTTAAGAAACTTCATTGTTTTGGGAAAACTTTCGCGTAGTTTGCGCAACACAATATCGTTATTGTTTATTTTGAATTATTTCGCCGCTAATAAATAAAGAAAAAGTTATTATTTACAAATAAAATTTGAAAGAAAGTAAAGATTGAAATAGCATAAAATCAAAAATTTACCTTTTAATACGGCAAATAGAACATGTTTATTTAGTAACGATTGCTGTATTATAAACAAAGAACGAATCTTTTTAATTTTAATTGTGTTGATTCATATAAATTGAAATTGGTGCGTGTAAAGTTGAGTTTTGTTTGGTAATAATCGAAATAACGCGACATGTTATGCAATTTTAGTAATATTTTTGACAAAACTTGAACTATTTATTTTACCTTTAGCACTCAGCATTATTATTTATTTTATACCAGTGTTTAGTGCTCGTGTTTTTCTATTCGTTATTGTAATTATTATTTAAATTATTATATTCCTATAGCGGCGATTGAAGTACATAGTAAGTATTTTATTTCATTTTATTATGTACTCTTTATGCATCTATTCATCTTTTTGTAATATTGCACCGTTATACCCGTTCTTGTCTTTAACCTCTTATTTCTGTTACTGATCCGTTCCGTTGCCTTCAGCCTTTGTGAGTCTCACTCACGGGGTGGACACGTAAATGGGACGCTTCGGGTAATCAGTTCAGCAAGAAATATTGACTAAAGATACTAGATGTCGGTCTAAGATAGAATTTGTGTAAATTTATCGATAAAGATGCTACCATATTAATCCATTTCACCGACATTCTAGATTGGTTAATATTTGTCATTTTTATGTGCTTCCCTCGTGTTTTTGCATTTGTTTCTGCTTCTCAGTTACTTACTCTATAAAATTACGTTTATTTTTGTACAAATAGTGTTTTGATTGTATCATAATTCTTGTTTTCTCGTAAATAATTTGTTTTTCTAATTATCGAATAATTTTCCCGATCAGAATGGTTTTTTTATTGTTGTGTGCCTCAATGTCGCAATACCAACAAAAATTGTAAAATGCATATATTTCCAAAGAATTCAAGTGTAAGTAATACATATTCTATTGGAATTAGGGCATTTAACTACCTACTTTATGTTTATTACTGTTGTTTAACACTTGGATACAAAAAGTAAATAATCCAAAACTTTCGACAAAAGAACTGGATATACCTAGTAAGGAAAAATTACAGAGTTTGCGATGGTCATTTTGCACCGGAAGATAGATTGATTGGTCGATCTAGAGCTGATATAAAATCTAATAGTACACCAACACTATATCTACCTCCGCACTTAACTGAAGGTATTCCTGACATCAAAATATTACACTTGCCCACAGAATTATGAAAATTAGGAATCATTAAATTGAATTTTAAAATATTTTAGATCTGATATCAAGAAAAGCTGAAGAAGACCTGCATATTTCAATGGATCTAACAAGCACAGGACGATGTCAAGGCAAGTGCTAAAATAAGTCGCATTTATTATGAACAATCTGTATTGTATGGCCATGTATTGTTGTTACTTATGACCTAATATTCTAAATTTTTAAAAATTTTACAGATTTACTCCAGGACAGTTTAATGCCGGCAGAAATTGCAAGCAGTTCATCTGTTAAATCACCAATGGTCATAGGTATTTGATGTTGCACATAATTTATAACTGAGTTACATGTTTGAAAAATTTCAGAAGTACCATCATCCTGTTCCATCAACGCTAATCTATTATCCCAACTTCCACCAGATATAGTAAAAAGTAAACAAAAACAAAGGGGTATGCATTATCATCATATTATTTACATATGATTTTATATAAAAGTACATATTAATTTCAGAACTCAGACAAAGAAGCAAAACCCTTCACTCTGTAGGAGTTAAATATGCTAGTCAATTAACACCAAAGGCACGAAAATTATATAAAATTGCTGCTGATCTTAAAAAAAAAAACCGCAAGACGATTATTTACAACACAGGCTAGTTACAAAGACCGTTGAAAGCTGAAATCTTTTGCGTCACCACCTGATTATTTGCGATTGCAATTAAACCCTGTCGCATATAAATTTATTAGTTCTCAAATTAAATTGCAAAAGATACCGCCAAAACTCAGAGAATTTAACTTAGATGATAAGTTATTAGCTTTGGCTCTAATGAAGCAATGTCCCAAAGGATATCATTTTTCAGTCGAATTTTTGCTTTACCAGCAAAAAGGACGCTTAGAAGAATTCTCAGTCAAATAGTTCTACATACTGGAATTAATAAAACCATTATGAATAGCTTAAAGTCATATGTTAAACAAATGGATTTATTAGACACATATTGCATTATTCTATTTGATGAAATAGCTTTAGATGCTTCATTATTATATAACATAAAAAATAATGTGATAGATGGTTTTCAAGACAATGGCAGGGATAATAGATACCCAATATTTGCTGATAAAGCAATGGTTTTTATGGCTAGGGGTATCCATAAAAAATGGAAGCAACCGCTGGCATACTATCTTAATTCTGGTGGTATGAAGGCTGAAGTAATACAAAACTGTCTAAAATGGCTAAATCCATTGGATTCAATGTGGTTTGGACAGTATGTGACCAAGCTAGTCCAAATACAAAAGCTATTCGGAACTTGTATGAAGAAACAAACAGAAAATGTCAACAAAAGGGAAGAGAAAATCAATATTTTGGATTTTTAATAGACGAAACAGAAATAGTGCCAATATATGACCCACCTCATCTACTCAAAGGAATTCGAAACAATTTATTTGACAATAAATGCATTTTTAAATGGAGAAATAATAAAATAGAAACGGCATCTTAGCAAGATATTAGACTTTCATATGAATTAGAGGAAGCAGATGAAGAGTTTAAAATGTGTAATAAACTAACAGATGTGCATTTAAATAATTCAATAAAAATGAAAGTGAGTATAGCTGCTCAAGTCTTAAGTCAACGTGTAGCAGCATTGATGCGTGGTTTAGCAAGATTAGGTAATAATTTTTTCAATAAAACAATATTAGAGATGTTTTGGTTATCCATTTTCTTAAAATAATGTTATTTGTTCCAGGTCCTGACCATATGCCGCCTACTGGATTGGAAACTTCGGAATTTTTGTTTTTTATGGACAAGGTTTTTGATAGTGTGAATGGTGCTTCTGTCTCTTTTGAACATGGAAAAACACTGAAATGTGCAGTTTCACCTACATCAAGTCATCATGAATTCTGGGTGGAAGCCATTACAGTATTTAAAAGTATGGAATTCTTCAATAAAAAGCAGAGGAAATTTGATTTGTGCCTCCATCTGTGAAGAATTGGATTCACACAGTGGAAGCCTTTAGATACTTATGTCAGAAATTACATGTTCAAGGAATCAAGTTTCTCTGTACAAGACATCTAAATCAGGATCGGCTGGAAAACTTTTTCGGGCAGATTAGAAGCCATGGCGTGAGGAATATTCATCCAACTTGTCGATCGTTTATACATTCATTTAAATCTTTAATCATCTCCAATGTCTCAGTATGGAACTCTCCCTCATGTATGTCGTAATTTAAATTTACTACTTAACCTACGAAGTCGTATATTTTGGCAGTTTCATACATAAAAATAAATAACAAATGTGATTGACATTATCAAATGTCATTTGGATTTACATTTACGGAACAACAAACACATACAATATATATATATATATATATATATATATATATATATATATATATATATATATAGATTTATATATATAGATTTTTTATTGGTTTTAGCGACCTTTTATTGAATTTTGATGTTTTTACGACGTTTCGACTTTTATTAATTCCGTCTTTTTCAAGTATCTGGAAACAAGAATTATTACAATGAACATGAGAACTGTGTTTGGTTCGTGTGATAGATATAACAATTAAATTAACAATTTTAAATTTAAAATTAGATTAAAAAATTAATTACAGATTAGGTTAGCATTTAACGTTGAAAATTAAATCAAATTAATTTAAAATAGCTTAACTGAATGGTAGGGAGACATTAAAGTGATTAACATCTGTATGAATGAATTGGAGACTTAACGATTAAATTAACAATTTTAAATTTAACATTAGATTAAAAAATGATTACAAATTAAGTTAACATTTAACGTTGAAAATTAAAAAATTAAAAATAGCTTAGATGAATTACACTACAAATAAGTAACGAGAACAAAGAAAAGACAAATAACTCACAGTTGTTGTTCGTTGGTTTTACAAGGGTAACACATGGGTTTTTTTTTTTTTTAAGTAGACATCCGAGACCCATTTTCTTGAGGAACGACCGTGCTTGTGCGGATATTGTAAGAGAAGTAAGTCATTTAGTTTGCGGGGTTTTTATTTCTGTTCTTTGGAATTAAAATGGTGGTCATGACAGTATTTAGGGGTATATAGTTAACGTTGTTTTTTCTAATGGGAGCTGTTTTTTTCCGTTGTGTCTTGCGCGTGCAGGGGGGGTTGATTTTATTTATTGTTTTATGAGAGGGTAATAGAGTTTTGAAAGACCATCAATTTCGTTGATATCGTTGATTGTTTTGCTATTTTTGAAAATGTGTATCATTTCTAAGATTTCACTAGCTTTTGTGTTCTTTTTTTGTGTTATTACTTTGGTGTTTTCAAAATCAAAATTGTGTTTAAGTGTCAATTGGTGTTTTTTTTTTTTTTTTTTTTTTATAAAAAAAAACACCAATTGACACTTAAACACAATTTTTATTTTGAAAACACCAAAGTAATAACACAAAAAAAGAACACAAAAGCTAGAGAAATCTTAGAAATGATACACATTTTCAAAAATAGCAAAACAATCAACGATAGGAACGAAATTGATGGTTTTTCAAAACTCTATTACCCTCTCATAAAACAATAAATAAAATCAACCCCCCCCCCCTGCACGCGCAAGACACAACGGAAAAAAACAGCTCCCATTAGAAAAAACAACGTTAACTACATACCCCTAAATACTGTCCTGACCACCATTTTAATTCCAAAGAACAGAAATAAAAACCCCGCAAACTAAATGACTTAGTTCTCTTACAATATCCGCACAAGCACGGTCGTTCCTCAAGAAAATTGGTCTCGGATGTCTATTTAAAAAAAAAAAAAACACATGTGTTACCCTTGTAAAACCAACGAACAACGACTGTGAGTTATTTGTCTTTTCTTTGTTCTCGTTACTTATTTGTAGTGTAATTCATCTAAGCTATTTTTTATTTTTTTATTTTCAACGTTAAATGTTAACTTAATATGTAATCATTTTTTAATCTAATGTTAAATTTAAAATTGTTAATTTAATCGTTAAGTCTCCAATTCATTCATACAGATGTTAATCACTTTGATGTCCCCCTACCATTCAGTTAAGCTATTTTAAATTAATTTTATTTAATTTTCAACGTTAAATGCTAACCTAATTTGTAATTAATTTTTTAATCTAATTTTAAATTTAAAATTGTTAATTTAATTGTTATATCTATCACACGAAACAAACACAGTTCTCATGTTCATTGTAATAATTCTTGTTTCCAGATACTTGAAAAAGACTGAATTAATAAAAGTCGAAACGTCGTGAAAACATCAAAATTCAATAAAAGGTCGCTAAAACCAATAAAAAATCGATTATTTTTAATATTAAGACACGGTCAATAAAATAAAAAAGAAAAAGAAAATTCTTATAAACACTAAATATATATATATATATATATATATATATATATATATATATTTAGTGTTTATAAGAATTTTATTTTTCTTTTTTATTTTATTGACCGTGTCTTAATATTAAAAATAATCGATTTTTTATTGGTTTTAGCGACCTTTTATTGAATTTTGATGTTTTCACGACGTTTCGACTTTTATTAATTCAGTCTTTTTCAAGTATCTTGAAATTTTGATAGAATAAGACGCATATACATATATATATATATATATATATATATATATATATATATATATATATATATATAGTAAACCTAATCAGTAGGCGATTAAAGGTCTGTATATTACTTCAAAATATATGTATTTAAAAAACTCTACATGTTTCGGCTGTATACGCCTTTTTCAAGAGAATACAAAATATTTTGTATTCTCTTGAAAAAGGCGTATACAGCCGAAACATGTAGAGTTTTTTAAATACATATATTTTGAAGTAATATACAGACCTTTAATCGCCTACTGATTAGGTTTACCATATCATACCAAGGTCACGAAGTTATTATATATATATATATATATATATATATGTATATGCGTCTTATTCTATCAAAATTTCAAAGTAACCTAGATTGACTTTTCAAATGAACACAGGTTATATAATAATATTCGTTATTTTAAAGTATGTTATGTTACAGCTGCTTACCAAAATAACATCAAAAAGAAAATACACAATTTATGAAGTAGTCAAATATAATAATGAAAGATTATAAAATTAAGTTATAATCAAAGATCTCCATTTAAAATTAGACCGTGGATGGATGGAATGTGTATCATTCCATCTATCCAATGATAGAAAACAAATATCAATATTTTTGCTAAATAAGAAAAATTTTACAATAGGTGCTAGAATTGCGCGCCACCTGTCTACGCACTAGTTTCCATACGGCGCATTAACAATCTGTTACATGCAGACGTTATCATTTCTCATGTTATTGTTTGTCAACCTTGACGAATTTTATGCTTCAAATCATCCAAGTTGACAGAACACCCAGAATATATAATTTCCTTTAAATGGCCCCAACGGAAGAAATCAAAAGGCAACAAGTCCGTAGAACGTGCAAACCTAAGAATAGGAGCTCTGTTGCCAATCCAACCATTAAGGTAAATCATAATTAAATAATTGTTGACAATAGGTGCATTGTGCGGTGGAGCACGCGTGTATCAAGATCGATTTCCAGAGCGTGCGCATTCATCACATCTGAGTGGAGTCAAAAATGAGAACTGGTTCCTTTCCTATTAATGTAAATCATCGGAATCTTCAAGCAATTGCTAGAAATGAAGAAAATATTGTCAATGTTTAGGCATACGTAGTGATAAACCCTCACGTTTCTATTCGCACTCTAGCAGTGAAATTGGAATTTGTAAAACCATCGCACGCCGAATATTAAAAACACACAGGTACCATCCACTTAAATTAATTTAGTTCAAGGATTGACGCTGAACGATTTCCAAGGAAGGCTTGACCTCATTGCACGTTTATATACATTTTTTAGCGGAAGAAAATCTAAATATCTTTAACTACACATTCTGGAGAGATGAATATCGATTCCACAATAATGGCATTGTTAACAAGTATACTACTCATTACTGATCTAATCAAAATCCACATTTAATGAAAGAAGCTCGCTTCTTGACAGTGTGGCGAACCAACATTTGGTGTGGCCTTTTCAATGTTTTTTTTTAAATTTAATTGGTCCATATTTCTATGAGGAAATCATAACCGGACAGCGTTATTTAAATTTTCTACAAAACGTGTTGCCAGGTTTAATGGAAAATAATCCTCTCGAAGAAATAAGAACAATGCTTTGGCAACAAGATGGTGCTCCACCTCACAATGCACGTATTGATTTCTTCCTTTGGGGCAATTTAAAGGAAATTGTATATTCTGGGCGCTCTGTCAACTTGGATTATTTGAAGAATAAATTTCGTCAAGGTTGCCAAACAATAACCCGAGAATTGATAACTTCTGCATGTAACAGAGCATTAATGCGCCGTATGGAGGCTTGTGTGCAAACAGATGACGCACAACTCGAGCACCTGTTGCAAAATTTTTCTTCTTTAGAAAAAAATTTGTTAGTTGTGTTCTATCATTTGTATAATTTAGTCGCAGATAATGATTAAAGCACCTTCCGTTCAAATAACGTTTCTCTATAGTGCTTTCATAGAAGTTTCTCAATAATTATTTCAAAAACTGCAAAGTAATGAAAAAAGTACTAGCGTTATTGGCGTTATTTGCGTTTCCTTGATTAATATTATGACGCATTACAAAATATAGGATTCTATTAAAACAAAAAACGTCGACCCTCAAATGACTTACAAGGCGATAACTAAATGCGAAACTAACTACTTCATTCTATAGACTTTAAGAGGTAAAGCAACTTTCATTTCAAATATTTAGTAAATATACTGGGTGAGGAGTTGCAATCTGTAAACTATAATCAGGGACACCGGTATAAAGATGAAGGATAGAAGTGAAATGTCGTGCCTATCTCCAGGATATCGTTAATTAATTATTCCAACAACCAAGAAGGTTGATGTCGCGACGTGTTGAGTTCTGCATACTAGTACAAACTTAGTTTGTCAAATTATAGTAACTAACGCAACACATTAGGCGACGTTTGCATAGGGAAATGAGAGTCATTAATTCTTATTTGCATTTAAGGGTAACTAGAAAGGATACCATCTCGAAAAAGTGATCTCTTACACACCGGTCCTAAGATTTCAACCCTGGACCATAATAATAACAAGAATAATAACAGTATAATAATAATGGATGTCACAGTCCTCACTATTAATATCATTACAAATAAGTTATCAAACACACATACCAATGCGTTGTCCAGAGGATGATGGGACAAGTCAGAAGGAAAGCGAGGACCATCGAAGATAACGGCCCATTATCAATAATTTGGAGATTAAGTATTTATTTGTATTGTATTTATTGTTATTTGTTGTATAGTTCATAAAGTAAAACAGTTTTGAGAAAATTATCAACATCTAAAATTTTTCCGAAAAATTTGGGTTATTGCAACATTTTATTATTAACTTTCCGGTAAATTACAAAACTCAATATCAAATTATATAAATAACATTGTATACAAACCAAGATATAAAATAAAATTTTATAATAGAAAAAGTATTTTGGTAAGATAAAAACAATAATTTCCAATAAAATTGATCATTTTTCTAAAACTACTCATTCACAATTACTAGTCAAATAATTACTGACAATTTGGACTTAGTAGTTATACCGAAACAACGAATACAAATTGTAGTTAAATTTATTTATCTATATGAAGACACCATCAAATCTAAATATTCGGCAGAATTTGTATTTATTGGAACTGAAGAAGCACTCAGATAACTCATTCGATATAGAGATTCCCGCATTGACAGAAATGTCCGAGAACTGTATGGAGCCAATAAAACCAATTCTGTTACATACTGTCGGTCTCAATTCTTGAGATTCTAATCACTTAAAGAAGAGAAAGCTTTCGTGGTTTTGTTTCTATCCTGCTGTGTGACACTGCGAGTAAAATTACGTTTCAAAATAACAGTATTTTTTCTAAATGTTATAAAAATTAGAATTATTGGCTAAAATATAATAATCGATTGCACTTAACAACATTTTATTAATATTATATATTACGAGTGGAGATTTATGTATTATCTACCTGGCTATGAATGAAAGGCGTTATAAGAAAAGACATATTCAATTTTTGAACATATGATCCACTAACATTTACACACTTTTCCAGAAAGCGGGTATATATGAAATTAATTGCCGCGATTGTAATTTGAGATATATTGGTCAAACAAAACGCTCAATAATAACCCGTTATAAAGCAAATATATATCGCATATTAAATTCGATAGACCGGAAAAATCGAGTATTGCCCGTCATGTGTTACAAGCTGATCATAATATCGCTATAGATTGTTTAAAACTTATTAAAAATGTAAGCAATCCGAGAGTTGACCATATATGAAAGTATTCATATTGTTTAAAACAAAAAAGAACACATACAACACCGACAACGATCCAGTCGCAGTCACTTGGCCGTTCGAATTCCTAGAAAAGTAGCTAATGAGTAAGAGACGAGGGTGTGATAGCAAACACATATGTGTCATTTCTGAAGAGGGGCAAGGTGATCTGACTTTAGTTTCTTAAAACTTAGTGTATCCGGGGATGTCTTGTAAAGTGTTTTGGGATTCTTTGTGTTAGCTATACAGTGCCCCATGTTCAACGCAGTGATTATTAATTTTACCTACTGAGCATAACAACTTAGTTGTCGAAATACGTATTTAGAATACGAATCTTAATAGTACTAATGGGGTTTATATCACTTTTTAAGTTTTTACTTAACCACAGTCTCCAAAGAAAGTATTTTTAGTATTGCTGTGTAATAAGACTATACCTTCCAAAAAAAATATTTTGGTAGGTCTTTAAAATACTCTTCCACCGTTTCTTTTAGGCAATCATCTGAAGAAAAACATCGTCTACAAAGATGCGTGTTTAATCTAGGAAAGAGTTAATAATCACCCGGTACCAAATCCGAACTGCAGGATAAATCTTCCACCTTTATAAAGCCACGATGGCGACTGTGTCTGTCAATTATTTCCTGGACTTGGCGAGCCTTGTGAATTCTAGAGCAGCATAGTCTTTTGAAGAAAGTTTTGAGGCCTCTTTTGCTGTATGACAGTTTTTGAGTTTTTCTTCATTAACAAGATTCTCAAAACATCGTCGCCATCAGCGCTTCAGATGAATTTAACGTCCCTGCCTTTTGAGTAGTTAATCCTTTGTGGATCTACTGCAAGGATTCTTGTTTTATAGGTGGGTCTCAGTGATACACCCACGTCTAATAACCCGTTATAATTTTTGAAAGAAGATTTTTATTGTCAGCTAAAACCCTCAAGTTATCTTCACAAATTTTTTGCTGACACAATTTTGTCTGTGAATAAGCAATCGGGAAATCCATCATTCTGACATTTTGTTCATTCCTAAATCATCATGTATAATTTTACTGTGGCTGCTGATATCTCCACTTCAACAGCAATAATTGACACCTTTTTCTTCGGTCTACCAAGACCTGTTCCTCGATTTTCTTGATGTTTTACTTAATTCTTGCTCCGATAGGCCTTTCGCACTCTGGATCGTTTTGAATTGATTCCATACCCTATCGCAATTGCTTAGACGGAAATTTTACTATAAATATGACGGGGAATCTTCCTTAATTCTTCATCCTCTGATGAATACATTTGGATCCATTTCCTTCTTTCGTCAAGAATTTTGATCATTAACTGAATTTCACCAATTTTTTGTTAAATAAAGCTGCACAAAAACAGCAAAGCTCTCTGGATTTGGTCAGTATAAATCACTAAAGCACTAAGATAGGACATGCATATAACATGTACATCGCATTCATTTATAATATTAATGGGAGTATTCTGATGAGCTATTACTCAAATTAATATCTCTCGGTTTGTTTTTTTTTGCTTTTCTTAACGTTTCCACTTCATCATATAATCATATTTGTTAATCATCATAATTCTTATGAATTACCGCCACAATAATAGTTTATTTCTTTTTCATTTGATCGAAAGTAAATAAATTTTAATTGGGTCAATTTATGCAAATCTTATCGCTACCCTAAACCACCAAGCCTAAACAAACACTATCTTTATCGACTACCGCTTCTATCGTCCCTCATTTAGTGGGGAAAATATGTAGGAGATGGCAAGCGGGGAAATATTGGCATGTTGCTACTATGTTATTGCACTGCAACAGTTTAATACATACTGGTTTACTTTAGTGTAATTTATTCTAAGCATTAATTTTTAAAAATATAAATTCGAACATGCTTTTATATTATCATCTTTATAAGACACATGTAAAATCTCGAAGAAAATATATACTAATATAATAATACACCCTCCGTCCTGAAAATAACGTGAATGATTCTATTCGAATGAAATTAGTGATGCCATCTATTAGTGAGAGGTTGATTTATGCCGTATTGACCTCCCCGAATGTTTAAAAAAAAATTAATACGACGATAATGTTCGCGAACTTAAAAAAGTTATTTCAACGAGTTAAACACTATGTATACTTTTTCTACCACCTCGCCTATGGCATTATAACAAACTTAAAAAAATTATGTAAACAAATACTGTATTTTTAATTGCAAATTACAAAACTATAGATCATATTTAAATTAATTATGATTTAAACATTAATACATAGAATATGTAGACCATAATGGCTTCAAATTTTCCCACAATTTTGCAAAATATGCAAGCATCACAATTTCCGAATATGAATTTACTCCATTATCAGTTCTCTATTAAATGAATTTTACATAGACTTCCCCATACTTCTTTCTCGATTTTTCTCTTAATAAACCGGCATAGGTTTTCTCAGCTTGATTTACTATTTCTGGTGGTGTATTTGGAATATCTAAATCACTTTCTGAATCAGAAATCATGATAAAGCTACAAACAGCACAAACTGACGTGATTTAAAACTGACGCGATATAGGAACAGCAGGTAACTAGACGCAGGTGAAACTTAGTAGATAACTTTCGTCACTATGGACGAATGTTAACGTTATGGGATTTTCTCTCACTAGTGACGGATATCAAATTTTCGCTGCAGTATTCGTTGACGGAAAATGTCTTTTTCTATTTTGCATTCGAAATTAACTAATTATAACACCCAAAACAGTATCGAAATGAGCTTCATTTCGATACGCTTTTTCTCATTTTTCAATGTTGCCGTTGTTCGAACACAGAAATAAATATCATTGCTGTCATTTGATTTTAAGAATTTAAGTACATTTGGCAGATATGATATACGTACGTACGCTACACAAACAACGTATATTGTATACAACTGACAACAAGATATATTAGTTTCTATGTCACTCGTCTTTATATTCTTAAATAAAATATCAAGTAATGTTAACAAAAATTAATAAATAATATGTCATATAATATACTTCGCGGACAACAAGATTTATATTTGAAAATGTCAAGTGTCAATGTGACCAACTGCATGTTTTATATAAAAATAAAACTCTGAACTTTCAAATTAAATAATTCCAATTTATTAATGTAAAAAATTCAAAACAGATAAAATAGTATAAAAAACTCGTTTCATAAGGCCTTTTGCCGCACTCGCTCTTTAGAAAACTCTCTCGTGCGGCAAAATGGTGCCTTATGAAACTTGTTTTTTAATATACTATTTTATAAAGGGTCGTGGAAAATAAACTTTTTTTCATTGTGAAATTTCAGTGTGTAATTTACACTCGTAACTATGACAACTCAGCGCAATTGCTGTAGCCGCAGTTATTATGTAGGTGACATTTTTTAATTTATATTAATCTAAATACAAAAAAGGTTTTAAATATATCTATACGTTAATATGCCGTATAACGCTTTTGTTTAATTATGAAACAGACATGTAAATAATTTACATATCTGTAACTGTATACTTGGACAATACCTCGTATTTTCAGCATTTACTTCTGCTTAAGACATATGTTTCTGCCATCTATAGGCGTCGTCAGTTAAACTAATGAAGCAATGTATACAAATGATACAAATCTTTATAAATAGATCTGTATCTGTATATGACATTTGAAGGACTACCCCGTATTGTTTTCGTTTCGTACCAGCTTAGCGGGTCAAATGAAAGATCGCCTTTTTCGGTAAAGTCTCTTTCGTCCGTCAGATGTCACTTATTAAATAATTGCCACCTGATAGGATGAGATTTGCTTTATCTAATATGCGGTTCGGCTAAATGTCATATACTGATACAGATCCATTTATAAAGATTTGTATCATTTGTATACATTGCTTCATTAGCTTAACTGACGACGCCTATAGATGGCAGAAACATATGTCTTAAGCAGATGTAAATGCTGAAAATACGAGGTATTGTCCAAGTATATAGTTATAGATATGTAAATTATTTACATGTCTGTTTCATAATTAAACAAAAGCGTTATACGGCATATTAACGTATAGATATATTTAAAAACTTTTTTGTATATTTACCGCCATCTGGCTCGTTTTTGAAGGACTACACCCGTATTGTTTTCGTTTCGTACCAGCTTAGCGGGTCAAATGAAAGATCGCTTTTTTCGGTAAAGTCTCTATCGTCCGTCAGATGTCACTTATTAAATAATTACCACCTGATAGGATGAGATTTGCTTTATCTAATCCGGCTAAATGTCATATATGCCATATCGGCTAAATGTCATATACAGATACAGATCTATTTATAAAGATTTGTATCATTTGTATACATTGCTTCATTAGCTTTACTGACGACGCCTATAGATGGCAGAAACATATGTCTTAAGCAGAAGTAAATGCTGAAAATACGAGGTATTGTCCAAGTATACAGTTACAGATATGTAAATTATTTACATGTCTGTTTCATAATTAATCTACAGTTTTAAATTACTACAATTGGAGGAAAAACGTTGTTTATGTTACGTGTGCAAAGCAGTTTTTTAGTTTTCGAATGTAAAACTGAAAAACTCAACATTCTCAAACTCAAAAAACCAATGCTCTGTGCACTTAATACAAAAATAACTATATTATTATAATTATTATTATTATTATGTTATCATTCGTCAGTTGTCACTGATTTTCACTAAAAATGTTTTTTTTTTTGCTTCCGCGTCGTCTTTATTCACCCTGTTTGACCCTATTGTGATTATTATTTATCCTCTAAGCTCCATTTATTAAGGAAACCATTTTACATCGGCTGAGAACATTCATGGTCAACAACGAGCAATTTTAACACTATTGCAAACCACAACTTGAGCAAGTAATTCGATACACTTCTTAAACATGTAAATCGACATATTTCTAATATTTCAAGTAAATAAAACGATTTTTGTTAAAATTTCGTAACTATTTTTTTAAAGGGGTTCCGGTTATCATTGAGAGGCAGTCTAATATGTTTACCACACAGAAGATAAAATAATAAGACAAAAATTATTGATAGTAAATGAAGTAGTAAGGCCGTGCAGCTAATATAATATTATTAAAAATCCTGTCGAATCTATTTTAACATTTTTTCCTAACATGTAACTGTATGCCAAATAGAGTTATTTTACTACAACTTTATTTTCAAATATACAAACATATAAAAAGATACAGAGAGCAAGTACAGTCAGTATCCAGAAGTTCATAAACGATTCATGACATGATCCTCCCGACGATAGATTAATAATCCCATAGCAACGCCCTTTCCATAACCCGTGACCAGTCTCAGTGAGAGATATACTTTAAAATTGAATGGAAACGAGTAAAATATGACACCGATAAGAGAACATCCGTTGAATAAATGCGCTTTAAAGACTTCAATACAAATGTAACTGGCGACAATTTGGCTCATAAATCATCCTGTTTCTTCTCCTTTTCAGATTATGCTGCATCGTTAAACTAAGCTTTGTAGCACATTCTGTTTTGTTACTGCTAATTACTGGACCACACAGTTTTTTACCGGATTATGCAGGGTGCTTGTAATACTTTATTATTTAAGGTATTTAAGTTACTTATTATGTTTATATAAAATTATAATTTTCGATTACTTACGCATTAAATACACTTAATACAAATTATTATACACTTGATACGTTTCACTATCTTTTATTAACTTTATTTAACAATATTGTTTTGGGATTTCTGCCTTTCCAAATAGTTTGCTCAACTAAATGAAAGGGCACAACTTATATATTTATATAAACGGGTACTATATATAGCACCGAAACGTCAAATTAAATATTGTTTTAATTACCCGGCGGCTACTCCCAAAAAATATTACTCTTATTTCATATATATATATATATATATATATATATATATATATATATATATATATATGTGTGTATGTGTGTTGTGTGGGTATATATAAGTATATATTGTTTCTTTAATTTTTCTTAGCCATTCTACTAATTATAAATGCTTAATTGTTTCTTGGAATTAAGCTTAATTATTATTAATCAATTAAAAATACTTATATTAACGTTTCGACTTTTATTGTCTTCGTCAGATTAAATTGTTGATAATATAAGGTGTTTTCTGTGAATAATTTAAACTAATAAAACATTAATAATATATGTTAAATATTACTTACAGCATTGCTTTCATCAGTGTTACATTTTATGTAGTTTAAACTATTTTACTTAAATATGTTAAATATTGACTATTCTACATATAGAAGTAAACTGAAATTTACTCGATATACAGCTGTTTATTTTAAAAAGTTTTGTGTTTATCCCTGCATGATATTTGATATTTTATTTTAGTGCGGTGGTTTTAAATATTTAAGTGTTGACTTTGAATTAAACTTTATTTTATTAATAACTTTTTTTTATTTATACTATAGAAAAATATAATTTTGATAAACTTATAATTAGAGCTGGGGATGTTTGCGGTGTGCCAGGATAGTATTCAGTTAAACGCACGAATATAATGACCTTGTTTCGATCGGTGATGCATGCGTGATTTTATTGCTTTACATGCATTCGCTATTTATATCACTTAGGTATGTCAGTTATGTGTACTGTATATAAATAACACACTTACCTTATTTACGATTATTATAACATAGCGCCAAGTGGATAAGACTTGCAGTAAGTTTGTAGCATTAGATACGTTTCCATATTTGCAGCGGTGAGCGATGTACGCCGTGATGAATAAATTTTTTTATATTTTGAGAAAGACTGCTCGACATCTACGGATGTAACACACGCACAATTAAAATAATCTTTATAGATAGAAACCGAATCTACACTTGCACCATTACTAATTTGTTTTAATCTGGTAAAATCATAATCATTGTTTACCACACTCTCGAACTTTTCTATTACATTAACATTTTTGTTATCATTTACTGCGCATAACTGGGCGTGTACATCGTCCAGTATTTGCAGTGACTCCGCTAACGATAATGCAGTATTTTGAAATTTCTCGATTGCGTTAAACAATCCTATATGATTGTTATAAATAGTTTGTAAATCTGCATCAAGGGAAGGGTTTTGAAAGAGTCTCTGGCTTTCCTTAATGGCTACAGCTTCGGCAGGATTGAATTGTAGAACCACAGATTTTATTTGTTGGAAATACTTGGCATAATAAAATGCCGCCTTTAACCAACTTCCCCAACGTGTAAGGATTGGCTCTGGTGGTTCGGGAATACCAGGGCACCGACTGTGAAACTCTCGAATTCGTTTGGGAGATTTTAGAAACACTTTTTTTGTGGTTGTTATTAATGCATCCACCTCTGGATAACATTGCCGAATAGTTTGTGCCACAAGGTGTAAAGCATGAACTTTACATGTCACATGCAAAAGTCTCTCACAATCTGCTTTAAGAGAACGGCCTACAGAACGCATTGTCGCAGCACCATCGCTCATAAACATCAGGAGTTGATTAGTTGAAACTTGAAATTTTTGTAGCGTATCGAGCACTACCTTCGTAATTACTTCGCTAGTGCACTTTTCCAATCTTTTGCTGGCTAATAAAATGGGAAATGTTGATTTGACAGGATCTAGTACACGCACTATAATATTCACAATATAATGTTTTTTTCGATTTGTCGTTTCGTCGACACATACCCACAACTGTTTATCATTTACTACTGCTTTCATTCTGTTTTCAATGTTCTCACGCACAATTGGTAAATAGGTGAGTAACGTTCTCCGTGACGGTAGCTTTATGTTGGAATTGTATTTATTCCAAAAGTCGTGAAAGGCTTTTTTATTTAGCAGGTGAACTGGCACATCGCAGACGAGTAGCATTGTCAATAAATCGAAAATGAATTGCGTTTTAGGCAGCACATTATTTTTTTTGTCTTTGTGGTGTACACTTTCAACATGTCTTTTACAGTCGTATTTGTCCCAGCAAAGTAACTGTTTATCGCATAATTTACAAACCACTTTTGCTCCATTATAATACAAATCGGGAAAGTCTCGGATAAATTTCTTCACGTCGTTATACAATGGGCACTTTCTTGGCTTGGGCACGTCCGTCATACTTATTAAAAAGAGCTCAAGACAACACACGATCACGTTGCCAGTTCACGACTAACTAAAGTGTTTCGCTGCATCGTGTTTATACGCTGGTGGGGATGCACTACATACGGTCCTGCCATACCGCAAAAATCCTCAGCTCTACTTATAATCTCGCTACGGTTGTTTACGGCGTTTTCTTCATGTTTTTTAATGTGTTAATATGAATTAGTTCTGATATTGACCTTGCTTTGTAATTTTTTTCCGTTTGTAATGCTTTAACTTCTTTGTAATTGAATGTGTGGCTAGTTTTTGTTTTCGATTTTTTTAAAGATGTGATGTTTTTTTGCATATTTGTGACCATTGATTCTGTCTTTTAAATGTTGTTCTATTTGACCTATATAAACGCGACCGCAATCATTACATAGTATGCAATAAACTATGTGTGATTTTTTTTCAATAGGAATGGCTGCTTTTAATTATGTTTTAGTGAACTTTAAATTATTGTAATTTTTATTAGCCCAATGAGGATATTGTATTTTTTTATAAAAAAATTTGATTAATTTTTCTGATATACGGTAAATTTGTTTTTGTGTTTTCTTGTTCGTTAACTCTGTATTGTTGGCGATTATACATTATGTGTATTCTTTGTTTTATTTTTATATTTAGTTTACTTTTATATGTAGAATAGTCAATATGTAACAGTATATTTAGGTAAAGTAGTTTAAAATATATAAAATGTAACACTGATGAAAACAATGTTCTAAGTAATATTTAACATATATTATTAATGATTGTTAGTTTAAATTATTTTCAGGAAACACCTTGTTTTATCAACAATTTAATCTGACGAAAACAATAAAAGTCGAAACGCTAATATGAGTATTTTTAATTGATGAATAAAAATTCAGCCGAACTTTGAAGTATTTTAACAGAGAAAAAATACAAAGCCAGATTAGTATTAGGATTAATTCCAATTAAAAAATAAGAAAAAAACGCCATAAACTTTCGTAATGAATTTCAAATTTGTTTAAATTATATTTTTATATATTATAAATTAAGATTATTTTATTTGCAATATCAACTGACTGACAAAAATGCATTCAAATTGTAAGTACAACATACATAATTACCATATTTTTAATTTTTGTTTACACACCTGGTATCCAAATCAATGTATTTTCGAAGAAGACAATAAATGTCGAAATGTTAAAATAAGTTTTTATTTACAGAATAACTTATCAATAAGCCGAATTCCATGAAAAATCAACCTTCACCCAAAGATTAATAGTCAAATAACGAAGAAGTAATAAATATTTGAATTAGTAAGCCAAAATAGCCCAAACTCTGTTAGGGGTGTTAAAACGTTTTACGACGAGTAATATTTTAGCTTTATCCATAAATGATTTGATAGTAGTGCTGTCATTTATCTTCACCCGACAGTTTAATATATGGATTATATCCTTCAATTTTATAAAAAAAAAAAACGGGGCTTGTTAATAACGATATTACTCCTGCTTCGGGTGTCACAATAGTGAATTAGATGTAATCATATTTAATAAACTATGTTTTGTGTAAATTAATAATTCGCATAATAGCATAAATGTCGTTGTTACTGTTATTAATGGTTACATTTTTTTTTATTCAATATAGCTTACAGGGTTGTTTGCAACTAATATTCCACAATAACATACGAGGATCGTTTAACCAAGTGGGATTTGAATATATATACAAAGAGTACTATGGATTTTGGACTTTTTAGCAATTTCATGTAACTTAAGCTGTAAGGAATGATTTAAAGACGCCAATCGGATATTTGCTGTTAGATCATGTTCCTTGCTAACGTAATGAGATAATATAAGTAATTTCAACGTGGTAAAACTTCCTTAAATAACTAAAAGCCAAAAACAGCTGTTACCGAAAGGAATATTGATCTGCGTCAGAATATGGAAGAGGACCAGCGTGTTACTCCAAAGATAATTCGAGTAATCCGAAAGATTGTTATGAGGGCAACTAACACCATCTTACACAAACATTCAAATATAAAATCCCCATTAAAAACGTTTTTACTATTAAGACATTAACAATAAATGGTACTTAAGTTGAGTTTGCAAGAGTGCCACCTCCTTTCTATTTTGAGGTTACACAGAATTCACGTGACGTGTACAGTCAGATTTGCTCCACTACATTAATGGTTTATCGCATTCTTTACACATTACTTTCGCTCCATAGTATAATAAATCACCAAATTCATTAATAAAATTTTTCACTTGGTGCGCATTTAAAGTTTTTCTGCATTTAGACACGTGTGACATACTTTATTATTAAAATCAGACGTTTCAACTAACACCCCAAAGAGTCAAACATACGTACACGTCGATAATTCAATACCAACTACGGCAGTGGGAAGTACGTTGCTGATCCCTCTTCACTATGTTTCATCAAACTAACAAAAACAAACAAGCTGCAGATGTGTATGTTTTGTTCCGTTTAAAACAAATACAGCAACAATAGAAGATTTGAAATCAATAATACGAAGATGTTTATTATATTTTTTTTACCAAATGTTCAATTTTTTCCATAAATAGTTTTCAACAGCTACTATGCTTTTTCATGGCTATTCTGATTTCTAATGTATAAAGAAACGTATTAAAAAAAAAAAATTAAATATCTTCAAAAATATTGAAGATATGTATAGGACATACGTAACAAAACAGATAACTGTTAAAACACTTAATACGACTATTTAAAAATATATAGGGCCTCCCATTGAAAATACAGGAGATTTCTTAACACAAATTTCCTTCACTTTATCGAATCTTCGCGAACATCCAGTATACATTAGAACAATTTCCGTATAAAATTATTTCATGGCACACCTTGTGCAAAGCCATACCAATTTATTTTTAATGCCATGGCACTCTCGAATTATTGGCAGTTAAAAACAACCATTGAAATGTCACTTTTTCTCTTTAATTGTAAAAATCTCCAAAACTATTGGCTTTAGCTGGTAAGTATCCTTAATAAAAAATATACCAAATTTAACGTATATTCAAAAATTATATACTTATACAGACAGCCAATTAACTTGGCCAAACTCTAAGGGCGTATTCACCAAAATGATCATAAAAGTTCATATATAAAATTTACGTTAAATAGTTGTGTTGTGATGGTTTTTCACTATTGTTAATAATTTCGCAAATTATGGAATATAACTTTATTACTGTAGTACTTATACTATTTTATTATTTTAATGATTGCTCGAATGAAGTTCATCATGATCATAGCAATGCCTTGAGATTCGAAGGATGGTCCACCTCCTGAAATCTCGTCCACAAAACGGCAAAAGACAAAGAAACATTGTCACATTAATATTGACATTAAGTTTCATACATACATGTCATATTGAAGTAAAACACTTTTAAGTTTCTCATAATGTATAAATACACAAGAGCAGAAATTACAGATATCCATTTTACTTACGAACGTGCAAACGAAAATTCCCAATAAGCTGTGGCTGTATCGTGAAGCATATTCAGTGCTACATTGTTCAGCTGAAGGTACTTTTGCGGCTATTCATCGTCGTCTTGAAGAGACAGAATCCTTCGCGAAGGTTTCTTTCGACTGTGGAGCTAATCGAACAGTGCCTAATGCTGCTATAGAAGAAGATATTCTTGAGATAGTTAATGCTGACCCAAGTACAAGTACTAGACGAATTGCTGCTGATGTTGGTATTTCATCGAAGACTGTTTGGAATGTTGTTCATGACCAATTATTGTACCCTCTTTAAGATGACAAGTTTCTTCCACGATTGCAATTTTGTCGTAGGTTTTGAGAACAATGCAATGACCCTAATTTTCATGATAGTGTTCTTTTTACCGAGGAGTGCAATTTTTCAAGAAATGGAATAATGAATACTCTTAATAATCATCGATGTTCGGGCGTGAATCCGCATGAAATAGCACATACTCGACATCAACAAAGATTTTTCTACAACGTTTGGGCCGGCATAGTTGACAACTATCTATTGGGGCTAGTGTTTTTACCACCGAGACTTAATGGTCAGTATTATAGGCAGATTTTGGAAGAAGAGTTAAAAGCTTTGCTGGATGAAGTCTCATTGCAAATGTGCCAAAATTTGTGGTTCATGCAAGATGGGGCTTCTGTGGATTTTAGCGTTGCTGTACAAGACTTCTTGAATACGAGGTTTCCTAATCATTAGATTATAAGGGCGGGACCGATTGCATGGCTACGACGCTCACCTGATTGCAATCCATGTGATTTTTTTCTTATGGGAACATTTAAAAAGTATCGTATATCAAACACCAATTGTAAATGCGCAAGTTCTGCGACATCGTATCGAGCATAGTTTTCAATCAATTAACGAGACTCCTGGAAGTCTTCACCGTGTAAAGCAATAGATGATAAGACGCTGTGAGACCTGTATTATTGCCCAAGGTAGGCACTTCGAGCAATCGTTAAAATAAAGAAATGTTATAAGTACTACAATAATAAAGTTAAATTCCATAATTTCCGCAATTATTAAAAATAGTGAAAAACCATCTACCAAACTATTTAAGAGAGCGTTTTCCGTAAATTTTGTATATGAACGTTGATGATTATTTTGGTTAGTAGAATACGCCTTTAGAGTTTCGCCAAGTTAATCGGAAGCATCCTGTATACAGACCATTCAATTTAAAAAAATGTGCCTTTTTGTGCAAGCGATTTACAGAACATTTTGTAAAGGTCTACACAATTTTAGAATGTGCAGCAATAGCAACTCTATCAACATATTCTTTATTATATTCGCCATTTATGAGCAAATGTATCAAATCGTTGTTTCAGCCGGTATGTATTCACACTACTTTTTTAATATGCAAATAGCAATATAAATGTTCGGCTGAAATGTATAGCAACAAAAAATATGTACAAAGCTACTATTTACATCCCGACAATGGAAATTCATTATCGGAAATCCTTTATTTGTTACTGCCTTAATATCTTCGCAAATCGGATATGAGAAAAACAAAATAATAATCGAAGAACGTTTGCCTCTTAACAAGATTCCGTCGTCTATTGTATTTTCGATGAGAAATCTGTATTTTCAGTACGTCGTAATCAATAAATTTCATTAAGAATGTTGGTATTAAAGATTATAAATTGAATTTGTGTGTTTTAGTTTTGTTTTGAAATCCGTTCTAATTCGAAAAGTACAATCTCATTTATTGGTTCTATAAATGCAAAATATAATTTATGAAATTACAAACTCTCAGGAAAGAGTATTTCAAGTGGACCTTTTAAATCTTGCATTATATATAAGTACCACTACTCACATTAAGGGTTTCAATATTTTCTAGTGCTCGTGATATGGCATCAGATTCTAAAATTGATATTTCTACTTACATACTTAACATACTTGACATACTTAAATCGCTCTTCTTTGCATTCGCTGCTAGTTTTGGAATATGCTTCTCTCGTCTGGTCACCTTACTACGTTTCTTATCAGCTTTCTATTGAACGCCTGCAGCGGAAATTCCTAAAATTTTTGTCTTACAAAACTTGAGGGGATGTATCCTCCAAGGGGAAACGATTATGATTCACTGCTTGAAAGGCAAAACATGCAATCTTTCACTAGTCGCCGTAACACACATGGTGCGCGGTTTGTTTGGAAGATTCCTCGTAGGGTTGACTGTGCACCATTGTTATCGCAATTAAAATTCTATGTCCCGCGTCATTCCTCAGGATTGGCAATACTCTTATCCATCCGACTCCCAAAACTAATGTGTTACTTAACTCGCCTCTTTACAGAATGAGCCAATCTGCTAATAGCACTTACGACGACTTGTTCGTATAAATGTTGGCTTTTGTGTTACTTATTGCTTTAGTTACTTTTTGCTGTTATTTTTTCGTTTTATTACTTAATTTCGATATTTTTCTTGAGTTTAATTTTAAACTATGTACTAATTTTAATTTTAGTTACTTATGTTTCTTGTAAATTGTTTTGTGCATTGTGTACGTGCATATAACAAGTGTTCATTTGTAAAGTCAATCTAGGTTACTTTGAAATTTTGATAGAATAAGACGCAAATATATTAGTATGTGTTTGTTGTTCCGTAAACGTAAATCCAAATGACACTTGATAATGTCAATCACAAATATCAGTTAGTGCATAAAATAATGGTGCGTCGATTCCGGTTTAAATAAATTGCTTCTCAGTTTTAAAATGGCTTTCACTTTAGAACATAAAATTTTTTTAGTGCAGGCTTATTTTCGAAGTGGTAATAAAATTGATGGTTTATGGGTTTATTCAGTTCAAGATAGCATGGTAGAATTTCAAGTTGAGTTTCAACATTTTGTAATAGATTATATACAATTTAAGAATACTTTGGATAGAACTTTAAAACTTTTTTCTGAAACTGGTAGTCTCTTAAGAAAATCAGGCAGCGGAGCAGTTAAGAAACGTACACCTCAAGTTGTCAATCGTGTTGAAGAAATAATGGAAAATGAACCACAAACATCTGTTGGACATTTGAGTCAACAAATAAACCTTTCTGTTGGTACAACTCACAAGTTATTAAAAAAAGATATGCAACTTTATCCATACCGTGTCACAGCAGTACAAGAATTGTTAGAAATTTACCCAAGTAGACTACAGTTTTGTAATTGGTTTGTAAATATGAACAATAACGGAGAACTTTCGCAAAGAGTCATCTTTAGTGATGAAGCAAGGTTTTATAAAACGGGATACCTAAATTCACAAAATACAAGAATTTGGAGTAGTGAAAATCCACATGTAATTAATGAAGAATCGATACATCCAGAGAAAATTGGTGTTTGGCCAGCGATAAGCCAAAGGCGAATCATTGGACCAATATTTTTTCAGGGAACGTTAACTGCTCAAAGGTACCGTACGGAAATTTTACAACCATTTGTCAATCAGTTGCATGACGATGAACTTCAAAATGCATATTTCCAACAAGACGGAGCACCTTGTCACTGTACTGCAGAATCTTTGGATTATTTAAGAGAATTATTTGATGAGCGTATAGTTAGTCGAAATACTGAAATTGCCTGGCCTGCACGTTCATGCGATTTAACACCTTGCGACTTCTTCTTGCGGCCTTATCTAGAAAATAACATATTTCGAACACCTACATTGAATTTGAATGATATGCTACAGAGAATCGAACAGAAATGCATGGAAATTAATAACAATCCAGTAATGTTGCAGAATATCATCAGAAATTTTGAACGTAGGATTTTAAAGTGCATTGATCTTGAAGGACAGCATTTTCAACATTTGTTATAGTTTTCAATAAATACCTATTATTTGTTATTTATTTGTATGTATGAAACTGTCAAAATATACGACTTCGTAGATTAAGTAATAAATTTTAATTTATGACATACTTCAAAATGTTCTCAGTAAATCACATGCTACTAGATTGACTTTTCAAATGAACACTTGTTATTTACATTTGTATTATACCCTGTAAATGGTTTCTGTTGGGTAATAAATGATATTATTATTATTATTATTATTATTATTATTATTGTTATTTCCTCCACTCACAAGAACATTCAAGTTGTCCTTGGTTGCCAGTGTATTAACCCATCGGTTCGTGAGAACAAGATGGCTGGCATAACTATCATAATATTGTTATTATTGTTGTTAATTATTTCCTATTTCCAGGTATTTTTCCGTAACCTAACTATGCAGTTCTCTTCCATATGGCATGCTTCATTCTTAGTAAGCAGATAATAAACCACCCACTATATAGGGTATATATATATAGTATATATGGGTTCATTTTCACAGCCCATAGGGTCCGGCGATTTAGTTGTTATGTTATATATTATTATTATTATTATTCTTATTATTATTACTTTTATTATTGTTATTATTATTATGAACTTATCATAGTATCCAACAAGCAGTGGCATATTGCAAAACTTTTATTTTAATATCTATTAATTCTTACAGTATTCTTACAGTATTTATTATTACAATGTAAATGAAACGTAGTGTATTAGGTGTATTATCCAAAAATAGTTATAACAACTTAATCTCTTAAGTAAGCAAAATATACTAAAACTAAATACCACGCCTTAGTATTCTGGGTTTGATCATGATTTTTTCGAATGTAGAAATAAAAGAATTACGAACGTGAAATCGCTTCAGTCTTCCGAAAGTATTGCTCAGTCTGCGAAAAATATAATGACAGAAGAAAAATACTTTATAGAATCTAAATCTGTATCAGTCGAACAACTAAATCAGCAAAAAGAATATAATAAAACAAACTGAAAGTGAACTAATAATCGTTATTGTTCTTGAGATAAAAGAGGATTTGGTATTAGATTAACTGGGTTTCGAAAGTAGTAAATATGTACTAAAATAAAATGAAAATCTTTTTACTTTTTTCTGGGAAAGTTCCCTATTTATATTTTGCTACACTCATGGACAAAATTATCGAATATTAAATTAATATTAAATTTTTGTACATTTTAATTTTAATAAAAACTTTATACAAGAAAAAATTGTTTATTTTTTAGTGTTTACTTAACGAATAATAATTTTTAATTAGCAGAAAATCATTAATAAATTAATGAAAAATTTTATGAAAATTTAGGATCGTTTTTTTAAACTTAAATGCAACTCGGTTAAGCAAATACTAGTCTTTTGATTGCAATAAGAGCATAGTTAATACAAAGGTATTTTTAATAATATAAAATATTATTCAAAATCTGGTGTGAAGAACACACAATAATTTTATATTATTAAATATACCTTTGTATTATACAAAACTGGTGGGGTTTACCTAGTCATGTATGTTTCGATTATTCTGAAGCATAGTTAATGACAAGTATTCCCACCTCGAGCTCTAATTACTGCTTGCATCCTTCTCAACATGCCACCAATTAGAGTTTGAATATACATATAGTATATTCTTGAGGAATTGCATTCCGTTCATATTGTGTTGCAAATCGAAGTTCTTCTATTGTATTTGGAACAGGATTTCTTTGTCGTAAGCGGCGTTTTAGCTAATCCCACGTGTGTTCAATGGGATTCAGACCTGGGCTATACGCTGGCTAATCTAATCTTTGAATCTGAGCTGCATCAAGGTAATTAGTCACTATGCCAGCTGCGTGTGGTCGAGCGTTATCGTGCATAAGTACGAATCTGTCGTATCCAATGTGGCCCACATATGGCAAAATATGATCTTGGAGTATGTTTTCGATATACCAGTCACTAGTTATACTTCCATTGCCTTCCACAAGTTCGGTGCGTCCATCCCAACATATGCCTCCCCAAATCGTCACCTCCAAAACTAACAGCTTCTATGAGATTACAAGTGCTCTACCGTTCCCCAACTTTTCTATAGACATGATTTCGCCCATCTGGCTTCCATAATTGAATTCTAGTCTCATCAGTGAATAGAATATTCTTCCAATTCTCGACATTCCACTAAGCATGTGTTCTGGCAAATTGTAAGCGACGAGTTTTGTGATTTTCG
The DNA here is from genome assembly GCA_935421215.2 of Melolontha melolontha. Lineage (NCBI taxonomy): Eukaryota > Metazoa > Arthropoda > Insecta > Coleoptera > Scarabaeidae > Melolontha > Melolontha melolontha. Next base: position 133,693,106 of record OW285239.1, read on the forward strand.
AGAAGACGTGGAACCTTGGCAGGCCGTCTTGGTTTTGAACCTACTTCTCTTAGCCTTCGTCTAACCATTCCCGAACTAACATTAGCATGTCTTACATTTAGTAACTCATTTTTGAGATATGTGGATGTCAATGTGAGATTTCGCATAGAATTTAGTGTCAAAAAGCGATCATCAATTGCCGTTGTGCACCTTTTGCGCCCTTGGTCGAGTCTTCGTACGAAATTTTCAGTCTCTTGATATCTTTTTAAAATATTCGATACTGTAGATTGACCCCTACTGAGACGTCGTGCGATATCTTTTTATCCTTCGTCAAACAGAGTTACAATTTGTGCCGCTTCAGCTTCTTCACTGCAGTAACTAACTGGTGGCATAATACTTATTTTTAAGAAGAAGAAACAAACGAAAATCACTAACACTTAACTTAATTTCACCACAAATAAGTTAATTCACGTTAATTCTTAAATTATGTGAGGAATTTTTAAATGAAGCAACGCGCGATAGACAATATACGCCATTAAAATAATTAAAATGAATTAAACGTTAAAATATTTAAAAGCAATTGAATATGTTCACCTACTAGATCAATAACAGCAGCACGTATACCGTGTGCACAACGTCGTGCGATCGATGGATATGTAAGTAATGACTGGCCAACTGCAAGTATATTCGCCTTGCTTGAACACAATAAGCGACTGATAGGAATATTCAATGTGTTAGAGAGAGATTATTTGATTCGTACTTAGATCGTATGTAGAATGTGTTGGATAAAGAAATGGAACGCTCGTACAGTTAGACAGTAGAACAGATTGAATATACTATCTCAACCCTAACCACATAAACTCGCTATTCGTCTTCGTCTTACTACATTGTGGTAGATCAATCACTCCCCGGCGTTCATACGGTATAACTTTACGGCAATAATAATTTAAAATTATATTTAAGTAATAGAGATAACACAAAATTTTCGATAATTTTGTCCATGAGTGTATATTAAACGCGAAAACAGCGTCAACAACCGTTTTAAATAATTAAGCTTTGTAGTGAAATTATTATATTTTCTTTGCTTTTCTTAGACTTTGCAAAGGATAATTCTTTTGTACAAACCAAAAACATTGTTAATAATACAAGAATAATATTAAAAATCGACTTTGGAGAACAAACATAAGTTCATATTTTCTCCACTAGTGGTGGCCCGTTAATCCAGTTACCACGTGTTAATATAGTTTCCGCCGGTTGCGACTATGATTTTCCGATGGAAACCAATTGTCGTTTGACGTTCGTGATGTTGACGTTAGTTAATAAACCGCGCTGGATCTTCTCTTGTCTCTTGTGACTCGATTGCATTATTTTTGTAAATTTTGTCTATCCCAGCATCATGCACTGACGAGTCTATAGGAAGACGAAACACGTATCTGCATGTCGAAATAGCAATTTTCACACAAATATGAACGGAACAAACAAAGTTATTGTTATTCATACCTGACTTCTAACAATACTTTTGTGTTATTAAAAATGTTTTTACTTTATACAAAAAATGGTGAGATTTTACCCACTCAAGTATCCTTTAAGCAATTTTGATAATTTGCCTAAGAATGTAGAAACAACACGTCGCGACGCCAACCGTCAAAATGTCCAAAAGTAATATCCACCCGGAACGCGCAGAGACCGATATTTCATTGTTGTTTACGAATCATCAGTACACGTTATCCGCAAATAAATATGACTTTCATTTCTATACTGCGTGTATATATACGAACTGTGAAGAACATCATGCCCATTGGAATTAATAAGTATTAAATTCTCACATTACATGCAATTGTCGCTATAATTTGTTGTATTAATTTCTATAATTGACAAAAACAAATATATATCATACCGTGATATCATAAAGTTTCTAGGACGAAGATGGCTTTGTAATATAAATTGTATGTCTGAACTTAAGTTAGGAACAATAACTCTGTTTTGTAAATTATTTTGACAGTGACATTATCTGTCATCCATTAATGTGTTAGAATTGCTGAAAGCAAGTTTGAACGTCGAGTTTGAAACATAGCACATTCGAGTAAATTCAAATATGGTTTACAATATAGTGCAAAAAGCGTACATGATTGAAGCCTATTTTCGGAGTGGAGTGCGAATTGATGGAATTTGGGTGTACAGTCAACGTGCATGTTTGGATGATTTTAGAGAGCACTTTCCAGAGTTAGCTGTAATTCCCAAAGATTTTTATAATTGCCTTTCCAATTGTGTTGGTGTGTTTCATGAGACTGGTTTTGTGGGTCATAAATCACGTACTGGTAGACCAACTGTTCGTTCGGAACAAGTTATAAATGATGTTCGTCAACGTATGGTAAATGAACCCACAAAACCTTTGAAACGCCTTTCTCAAGAGATTGGACTTTCTTATGGAACATGTCAGAAAATTGTAAAGAAAAACTTACACATGCATCCGTATAAGATGCAATCACATCAGGCTATTTTGCCGGTAGACTACCCTAGACGTCGTGCGTACTGCCAGTGGTTTGCAAATAACTTAATAGAAGATGATGACCTGCTAAATTTGTCATTTTTCTCTGATGAAGCATGGTTTCATCTTTCGGGGTATGTCAATTCCCAAAATACTCGAATGTGGAGTAGTGAAAATCCTCATATTTTTATTGAATCGTTTCTCCATAATGCGAAACTTAGTGTTTGGCTAGCAGTTTCTCGCCACAGAGTTGTTGGCCCTATTTTTTTAATTTCACAATTAATGCTGAGAGGTAAAGAAACATTCTGAATGAATTTATTGAACAGTTGCATGATGATGAATTGCAATATGGATACTTTCAACAAGATGGTGCAACGGCACACACAACACGAGAAAATATTGCTTTTCTTCGTGTTTTTTTGACGATCGGATCATAAGTTTACATACGGAAGTTGAGTTTCCACCACGATCACCTTGTTTGACAATTATGGACTTTTTCGTGTTTCCTCACCTAAAGAATAGAATATTTAAAACTCCTGTTGCTAATTTGCAAGATATGCAACAAAGAATTATTGACGAATGTGCATTAATAACGCCCGCAATGCTGCAAAATGCCTTTAACAGCATGAAAAGGCGTGTCACATTGGGAATTGAAAATAACGGACAATAATTTCAACATTTGCTTTAATTTTGCCTTTTTTTATTAATAAAATTTTGAATACAAGCTGAGCTTGTTGTTTTATTGTATCTTTATTAAATCAAATGACATATTTATTGATGTCACGATGACACTATCAAAATAATTTTCAAAAATTAAGGTTAAGTTACCAGTATGATAATATGGATAAAGTTCAGACATATATTTTCTATTTCAATGCCATCTTGGACCCAGAAACTTTATGATATCGCGGTATATACTTGTTTTTAAAAGGTTGACGTGAAACCAATAGCTAGTAAATGTAATGTAGACAATCAATTTTAACATGTTTAGTTAAATCTTTACTCTGTAGTTGACCTCCTGAAAAAGTACCAATAGTTACGAAATATAGACAATGAAATAAATGAGTTTTTTTGTTTGACAGACTGCTAACCCGTTCAATTAATTATTCACTAGTTATTGAGGTGTCCACGGTTTTGAAGCGAAATAAAAATCTTAATATAAATGGTATAATATTTATTTGTACATCAAAAGACGCACCAAATCTTAATGTTTTTTATCTCATCTAAAAAGTTTGAATGTAATCTTTGTAAGTTCTCCCGTATCCAGCCGATAGTCTACCTCCCGCCAGGTGCTCTGAAGCATATCAGGAGTTACACTTGAAATTGCTACGTTGATTCTTTCTCTCAGATACTGTAGGTCACGAAATTTTTCAGAATAAACAAAGTTCTTAACGTAGCCCGAAAAGAAAAAATTTAATGGCGTCAAATCAGGACTTCTAAGTGGCCACAAAACTAAACCATTCCTCCCAATCCAACGGTCAGGAAATCTGTTGTTGAGAGCTTCCTGGACGATTAGGCTGTAGTGACATAGCTCTATCCTGCTGGAAAATGACATTAATGCCCTTTTCTATATCAATTTCTTCAGCTTGAGGAAACACATACACTTCTAACATGTCCAAATAAGTAATGCCTGTAATTGTGTTTTCTACAAACGTGAAAAGGCCGATAACAGAATCCTGCATAAGTCTACACCAAACGTTAATTTTTGGTGAATCACGGACGTATTGGAAAACTTAATTTGGTTGCTGTTCTCCTCACATACGACAGTTATGGCTGTTTACACAACCATTAATGTGGAATGTTGCCTCATCGCTGAATAAAATGTTGTTATGATACAAGTTTCCTTCTTCGCCAATGTTACGTGGCATATGTATGCGCTTAGGCTTATCTGCTGGTTTTATTTTATGTCTTAGTTGCATTTAGTAAACATGTAATTTAAGACGCTTATGAAGAATATTCTGAATGGTTGTTTTAGCCTCACCAAGTCCTAAACTGCGTCGGATAATGGATTTTTTAGGACTTCGGACACATGACTGTCTTACACGCTCAACATCCTCTTCCGATGTGTGTGGCCGTCCTGGAGATTTCTTGATGTCAACACTTCCAGTTTCCTTGAATTGATTAAACCAAGAACAATGGTTTTGTCTGTCGGCGGATTTTGTCTATAAGTTTCCCGAAAATAACTTTTCATTAACGTAACTAATTTGAACTCATCATACCTCAAAACGCACTGCGCTTTCTGCTGTACGGTAATCATGATGGCCGTGAACTGACTGATCAGGTCCAGCCGCACTGAAATGGCGGCGCGCGGCAAGATGACGTCTTAGCATGCGCCCATTGACTTTAATAATGAAATTTACGATTTGCTGCGTCTTTTGATGTACAAATAAATATTCTACCATTTATATTAAGATTTTTATTTCACTTCAAAATCCCGGACACATTTTTCGATTACTCTGTATATAGGGTCGCCATTATGTCTGGAAACGGTCAAGTATCTCGAGATATCTTAATGACATTTTTGTACACGGACATAAGGAAACATTTGAACCTTTTTAGCTATATTTTAATTTTTTTTCCTCATCGCATATTTGAAATTCAAGGCTAACTTGACTTTTCTTAAATGGCTACAGTGCTTGAATTTGGCATCATTAGAAAGATAATTTCTTTGCGAATTTAGCTATGTAAATATAGTATTAATATATCTATATATATAAAAGAGAGTGGCGTTAGTTACTACGCTTATAACTCAAGAACGCCTGGACCGATTTGGAAGATTCGCACCAATTCGGACTGGTCTCCGGCTAAACAAGAAGAATACCCAAGAAAATTCCCGAATTATCCCGGAAAAAAAAATTATCAAGAAAATTCATTTTCCCATACATTTTGTAGGGAGTGATTTTACTACGCTTATAACTCAAGAACGCCTGGACCGATTTCGAAGAATCGCACCAATTCGGACTGGTCTCCGGCCAAACAAGAATAATACCCAAGAAAATTCCCGAATTATCCCGGAAAAAAAAATTATCAAAAAAATTCATTTTCCCATATATTTTGTAGGGAGTGATTTTACTACGCTTATAACTCAAGAACGCCTGGACCGATTTCGAAGATTCGCACCAATTCGAACTGGTCGGACTGGTCTCCGGCCAAACAAGAAGAATACCCAAGAAAATTCCCGAATTATCCCGGAAAAAAAAAATTATCAAGAAAATTAATTTTCCCATACATTTTGTAGGGAGTGATTTTACTACGCTTATAACTCAAGAACGTCTGGACCGATTTCGAAGATTCGCACAAATTCGGATTGGTCTCCGGCCAAACAAGAATAATACCCAAGAAAATTCCCGAATTATAACGGAAAAAAAAAATTATCAAGAAAATTCATTTTCCCATATATTTTGTAGGGAGTGATTTTACTACGCTTATATCTCAAGAACGCCTGGACCGATTTCGAAGATTCGCACCAATTCGGATTGGTCTCCGGCCAAACAAGAATAATACCCAAGAAAATTCCCGAATTATCGCGGAAAAAAATTATCAAGAAAATTCATTTTCCCATACATTTTGTAGGGAGTGATTTTACTACGCCATCTTCATGATATATGACGAAGTCTGCCGGGTCAGCTATTTAAATATAAATAAAATTTGAAGGCAAAACAACGTTTGCCGGGTCAGCTAGTTATTAATAAGTAAATATACTATTTTCAAAAATAGTTTTAAAAAAACGGAAAAATGTGTTTCGGTCTCTTTTGGGGTGAGAACAATAAATAAAACTATTAATTAATTAAATAAGAAACTATTTACAAAAGCTGCTCAAAGTGTCTACCATTAACTTCCTAGAAGTAATGAATAGGTCGAGTGAAGGTTCAATTTTCGTTTTCACACAAAATCAAGGCTATATCCGAAAATGTCTTGCCGAATTCGTGATTTGAGATCTTCGAGATTTTCTGGCTTATTAACGCAAACCCGACTTTTTAAAAACCCCGACAAAAAAAATCAGGTGGTGCCAAGTCTGGTGCCTTTGTAGATCCTCGTCGGCCGATCCATCGGTTTGGAAAAGTAGCGTTACGAAAATTTCTAACGTTAATGGCGTAGTGTGTTGTTGCACCATATTGCTGAAACCATATTTCCTGGTTTCGATTAGGTTGAGGGATGATATTTTCTTCCAAAACTTCTAAACACTTATCTGCTGTTAAGTTTCCATTAATGAAAAAAGGTCCTATAATGTTGTTGCTACTAAATCACATCGACCATTTAAACAAAATGTTGTTTCATCTGCGTAAATTATATTTGAAACAAAATTTGGATTTATATTCATTTTTTCCATTTTATAATTTCGCAAAATTCAATCCTACGATCAAAATCATCTTCACTTAATTCTTGTATTATCTTAATTGTATTTTGTGAGGATAAAAATGCGTTTTTATTTTATTTTTTTAATTGAACGTCTACATATGTTTTTGTTTAAGCTAATTGTTGGACAGAAACCTTACGATTGTCTATTACATCAATAAAAACATTCAATGAATTTTCGTCATTAGTTTTTGTTTTCCTAACTTTTGACGATTGTTAACGCTACCCACTTCCATCTTTTCACCATTTTGCGATTTTAAAATTTTAAATTCAATATATTAATTGGTATTTTCTATTCCTTTAGATGTAAAATATAAGTGGGAAAGCAGCTACTAAATTTACAAGAAGGGACCAACATGTTTGGTTAGAAATAACTAACCAAATTAATACAATAAGCTGGGAAGGTGCAGTGTTTATTCAAGCCACTGCATATATAATCATACAAAACACACAGTCTGTGTTAAAATCGATAGTTCTAGTAAAAGTAAAATTCATATTAATAATAAAGCGAGAAGATATTAGGTGCCTCTATGCACCTGAGGCGTAAGTACATCGCAATATTTAACATTTCCGATTAATATTACACACCTATAACATGGATATCTCATTTATTAATACTCCTTGTTCCCTCTTCTTAAACACAGCTCCTCTATTCATTCATCTAATTGCCTATTAACCCATTTAGCTTATTAATTTGCAAATAAAATTCGCTAAATGTACGCTCCGCTTAATATGCAATCTACTTACTAATTATTAGGAAGCTATTTCCAAAACGAGTACAGTCTGCATGCAGATATGCATAATTACATCTTAAAGACTAAATGTTGATTACAAGTCGAAACAGCTTGCATTTGTTTAAGATACTATTTCATGAGAACAAAATGAATGCTATTTTACAAAATATGCGAATTATTAATTGGAAAATCGTAGATAAATAGATTGTTGTCATTGATTTTTTTAACATTTTTTAGAGGAGATACAGAAAATATTATTTAAATAAACTGATTTTACGACAAGGCCTGGTCAAAATCTACATGGATTAGGCATAAAATATAATACATAAATTACGGATTTGGGATATTTTCAGATATCCGGGCAGCAATACGTTTCTTTTTTTAATTATCTCTTTGAAGAAACACGTGTATCCGGAACAGGTTTCGCCGGCTGTTACGTGTTCCTGGACACGTATTATTTTGTCGCAAATTAGCGTCTTTCTTTATTTTATTTTGTTCTATTAATATTGAACCTACCTATAAGTTCATATGCTTACGTTCATTTATCTGTAAGTATGATTGCGTATTAGCTTTCTTCGTTGTTTTCCTCTCTACTTCGATTACGAGTGTGGGATATCTTTCACGCAGATGTAAGACTGACACCGATATCGAACAATCGTGATCACGCTCTCATTCATCACGTGATTGATTAACTATAGGGCTTTAATTATCTCTTAATTAGAGTATCGTTGTTGTAATCCTCCTACCTACAGGAATTTATTAAGCATCACGCTTTTTTATTGGAAGTACCAATAACTCCATACCCCATTTTTTTACGGTGACGAGAGGGGATCGATTCCCACTAACGTTATCTAAGTTGTATAAACAAAAAAAAAACATCAGAACATTCTAGTAGGTAATTTCGAAATTAGTAATATAAACCTATATAACCGCCTAACATAAGCACTTAAATTAATACAAGTTAATATTTCAATATATGTCATCTAAATTATCAATTCAGTTACCTGAGAGAAGCTTTTAGAAATATTGCGTTATTTTTATTTATATTTAGATTTAGATTTTATCCAGATTTGCTACACGTTACTTCTCTTGCACATGGGTTAAATTTAGTCGCCGAAGTGGTGAAAAATGAATATCCCATTACAAATAAATTGATATCAAACATGAAAAAGCACCACTTCAGAGAGATGTGTACGCAGAAAAGTATCCAAATCTTAAACTACCACCAGAACCAGTTCTAACTCGTTGGGGCACATGAGGCAGGAATTTTTTATCAAGAAAATTTCACAGCCGTAAAGGATGTACGTATTGCAATGAACTTTTCCCCGAAGAATTATCATGAACAATAAGAAATTTTATTACATTTATTTAACATGCACATTTATTTAATTATTGATTTATATTTTAAGAATGTTTATATTTTTGAATTATTGTAATGACCGGGACTGTATAGTTATTTTGCATAGGATGTAGTCCGTCTTGCGGTCTAATTTTGTAGCTTTGTCGTACGATGTCCGATCTTTTCCGGAATATGATAGATAGAGATATCAGGTTCGTTGCTTTGCACAGTCGGGGGTAAAAAACGTCATTTTTTACTTTCATGTAGATTTGATTTCAGGTCGGTTTATTTGTTTTAGAGTGTTTTATGTGTATTTAAATTTCAAATACGTTTTTTACGAGTGGTGGCGATCTCGTATATTTGTTAATTCTTATTATATTTGATATCTCTCGTTTTAGTTTTTTTTTGTGTATAAAAAGTGTTACGTCGATGTAAGTACTTTACACATTTGCTTTATATAAATTCTATTTCATTATAATCCTATAATTGTGTTTTTTTGGTAATTTTGCATTATTAATGTCATTAGTTTTATAATATTGATAGCTAAGAAAATTACCATATTTTTTGAGGGAGTTTTTTTTTGTCAAGATATTCTAGAACATTTTATTCACGATTTTGGAGGGGAAATTTTTGTACTTGTGTTAAGTTCGCACAAGTAAATTAAATTACGAGTTGACATTTAGTCTATTTACGTTCGAAGTTAGGGGTTTAATTTAGATTTTAAATTTGCAAATTTTCTTAACAATTTATTAGTTTTATATTTTTCTCGCGAGTCACAGGAGGCTTTTCTCTGTGTGCGTGTTTCTTATCACACAGACTTTTTCCTCCAAGCTATTGTTAATCATGCTTTAGCTCTCTTTACATTTCGTAAAGGGTTTTTCTTTTTTTTTTCTTTTAATAAACATTGTAAAATCAAATTGAGACTTTATTTTAATGCCACTTTGAATTTTTATTTTTCCACGTTCTTGCTCGTGCGAGAGCAAGACCTGAAGCAAGAAGTTTCAAGCAAGAAGAATTACCGTCTGAGATAGTCCGGACTTTTGTTGTGAACTGACCTTATAAGCAAAAGCACAGTTCACTGCAGTATGTTATACCTATATGAAAACATAAAATATGCGTCTAATGATATATTATTTATGAGGGGTTTTATAGCCTCACGTTGGAACGACAAATGATATGATATTCGGGTTTAAGCTCACGTTGCGTGCCAAATGTTGTATTATTGAGGGTTTTAGGTTTCTTTTAAGCATAAATATTGTAACGATGTTAAACATAATATTGTAGTAAAATATACGATGATAATCGATATAATCGATATAAGATAGAATTCTACCTACCTTCGGTTATGCTTATTTATTTCCATTTTCGGAGAATTTTTAAGCGTGCTTTTTATATCGTCGTTGATTTATTTCTTCCAAGGATTCTCTTTTCTCTGTTCGGATGTTTTTATTAATCTCGTGTTCTATACGAATTATTTATATACATAGGTTGTTTTTATATCCGAAATTACGTTATATAGTATAAAGAAATTACATTATTAATTATGAATATCCTAAGTTATGTTTTTAAAATGACTTTCGCGGTAAAACTAATTCAAATTCAACTAAATTCGGGTCGGTAAAATAGGTTTCCATATGTCATTAATTCTTATCGAACAAGTTAATTATCTTCGGTTTTACAAATAAATTAATGAATTTTGAAAGTGAAATAACTTACATAAAAATAATAAATGATTACAAATAAATATTCTAATTAAAAACGCGGTATTAACTTATCTAATAATTTACATTGCCTGTGCATGGTCCGCCTCCTTTTACTTGTTTAAACAGCTTATTACTAAGTAATTTATTTTTTATTTCTTCCAGTACCTGACCTTGAGAACCACCACAATATATATATACAGGTATGGTAAGGGTTCATCTTAAATGCGGCTGTATAACAGGAGAATTCTAGGAGCACGTTGCCATATCGTACAGCTCATGCTACAAGAATTGTGCGCCTGCGTCATTTGCGTTCACAACGCTCCTCCTCCGCTCGTCATTTAACAGTACGATCTCGCGGAAGAAACATCATTTAAAATAAAACATAACAATGTACTAACATATTTGGAATTTTTAATATAAAAATTGAATAAATTACATCAAATAAATAAAATTAAATTAAAACTTCTTTTCCAACTAAATAAACTTCTTACAACAATCAATACAATACGTAAAAAACAATGTTCTCAAATAGAATACTAAAACGCAAACAAAAAGCATTCTTATAATGCAAATCAAAAGATGTTTCTAAAAGTAAAATAAAACAAAAAGATTCTTCTAGGGAAACCGAATAAAAAAAATTCATAAAGAAAAATTGAAATTAAAGTATGTGTTCGAATAAACTAGCATAAGAATTAATAAATGAAAACAATAATGAAGAAACTGGTAAAATTATAATAAATTTTAAATGGAAAGATATAATTGAAAGGATGAACGCGGGAAGGATGAAGACGATATAATTGACACCAGCGAAGGTACACCCTCAATAAGTGCTGGATTGGTACTGCCGCACGACTAGTTATACTTGTAGTTTGCATATCGAAAGACTGATGCGTGGTGGGGACTAGCGATAGTGGCAACTGCGCCGAGTTTTTATACATAGGTTTAGGTGCCGATTATAAGTGTTGTCTTTCCGAACCTGTATATATATATATATATATATATATATATATATTATGTTTTAGGTTGTTGATAGTTTTGAAGGTCCGGATTCAGTCGCAATACCATAATCACAATATGCATTTAATAACGCCAAGATAGAAAGCGAATTAGCATACACTGCCACCCATTTAAAAATACTGGTCCAGACAATTAAAGCATCTGGTGAAACCCTCGTAAAGAATCTTGAAAGGATAACGGTCATTCGAGGATCTTTTAGAAATGGACCGTCTGTGGTTGCTAAAAAGCTTATACCAGAGTTGCAGCTATTTTAGCCAACAATTCGGGATTTTTCCGTTTTGTACGAAATATCCCAATTATTGAATGGCTCTGGTTCGAATGACTACACCATAGCAGTAGAAAAGTTACCACAGTACCAATATGCACCAGTAACAATTTGTGATGTCGAACGATCCTTTTCACATTACAAAAATATTCTGTCTGAGAGGAGATAAAACTTTACTCCAAAAAATCTAGAAGAATATCTTGTTTGCCATTGTAATAATAATTAAATCAAAATTGTATTTATATTATCAACATTAAAAATATGTTTAGAGCTCATCTCCTGTATTAGTTTTTCCTGACATCAGTTTTAAATAAAAAAAGAGAGTGATTTTTTAATGCATATTTTCCATATTCAAATGCATATTTTGCCTATTCAAATGCATATTTTATATTCTTAGAAGCATACCTTACATGCATATTTTTATACTTTTAGTGCATATAAATCCGGCCTTTAGTTATAACGAACGTAACTTCAAAAACAAAACGTCAAATGACAGATAAATAGTTGCTCTACATACTCGTAAACACTGTATGATTGTTTTTCACAGTCCACTAGATTTACTTATTCTCAATAAATTCAGCTTAACCCTCATATTTAAAACAATTATTTCAAAAATTTCGGAACGACTGAAAAGGAATTCTAAAGCTTTTAAATATAAATTCTCGAAAGTACTGCATTCGCTAAACAAATGTGGTTTAATGCGGAAAAGCAAGCATTTACAAAAATAATAAACTGCGTATCTCCTACATTCAGTTAAGATAAAGTTGCGCTTATTCGTTTAAGAAATACGACGGTCTTGATAGAAATAACGGTCTCTTATTAAAACCTTCATTTAAGAATGAGAGTGTTGTTCGTGAGTTAATTAAAAGCGTTATGAAACACAAAGGAGATAGTTCTTTTGAAGCTGTAAGTATTTTTCGTGATATATTACGGTAAAACGTGAAGAAAGCTTGCATATAAATGGCAAAGTTTAAAAATCAAATATATTCTTGGTATATTTAATAACACAGGTCTGCAAAAAAATATTTCTTTTCAGCTACGTGGGATGTTTTTGGTATATATTATGTTTTTTTATCTGCCGAATCCAAAAATGATCTCCATTTCTCTCTATGACCCACAATTTTATTGCAAAATACAAGGTGTTTGTATAAAAATAGCATAACACTAATGAAGAAACCACCATTTTATTACAATAAACTAAACAACATTTCTTATAATTAAACAGACAAGTTCTTCATGAAATGTACTTGACAATCTGTGTTTCATTCTTTTTGGCTTTTATAAAATCTTTTCTTCTTCTCTTTGATACTTCTCTGAACATACTTCCGTTTTCCATTTTCTGTTTCGCGCTTGAGTATACAACATTAGTCAGTTATCATCAGAAAGCGGACTCGAGCGATTGATGATTCATAGCCCATAGGCGTCTGTCTTGTATTCGCAATAGGTCTGTTTCTAGAGTTTCGACCAATTTGATACATGTGGTCACCTGCATGAGTGGCACATACCTACATATGCAATTAATAACAAGTGCTCATTTGAAAAGTCAATCTAGGTTACTTTGAAATTTTGATAGAATAAGACGCAAATATATTAGTATGTGTTTGTTGTTCCGTAAACGTAAATCCAAATGACATTTGATAATGTCAATCACAAATATCAGTTAGCGCATAAAATAATTGTGCGTTGATTCTGGTTTAAATAAATTGCTTCTCAGTTTTGAAATGGCTTTCACTTTAGAACATAAATTTATTATTATATAAAAAAGTAAATCAGCAGCGTAAAGAAGATTTCTCCATGCGGCTAGCCGACTTTAGAACAGAAGTAGCTTATTGTTTGTGCAAAAGTGGAAGTAGCACTATCAGTAAAAGAGGCAGACCATATGATACAGAAAAGTTAATACAAGCAAAGAGACAACGCTCGGCAACGGCTTCTTACATTCCTCCAAAGGATGTAAGATTAGATGGGTGGAATCATTGGCCAATATACACTGAAACAAGGCAAAGGTGCAAATTACCTACATGCAAACAATTTTCGTACATTAAATGCAACAAATGCAGCTTATTGTTCTGTTTAAATAATAGTATATTAAAAAACAAGTTTCATAAGGCACTATTTTGCCGCACGAGATCAGTTTAGAAAACGAGCCGCGATAGCGGCGAGTTTTCTAAAGAGCGAGTGCGGCAAAAGGCCTTATGAAACGAGTTTTTTATACTATTTTTTCTATTTTGCGATTTTTACATTAATAAATTGCTTAAATTGGAATTATTTAATTTGAAAGTTCAGAGTTTAATTTTTATATAAAGCATGCAGTTGGTCACATTGATACTTGACATTTTCAAATTTAAATCTTGCTATCCGCAAAGTATATTATATTACATATTATTTATTAATTTTCGTTAACATTACTTGATATTTCATTTAAAAATCTAAACATGAGTGACATAGAAACATATATATGTTGCTGTCAATTGTATACAACATACGTTGTTTGTGTAAAATACGGACATATATCATATCTGTCAAATGTACATAAATTCTTAAAATCAAATGACAGCAATGATATTTATATCTGTATTCGAACAACGTCAACATTGAAAAATGAAAAAAAGTGTATCGAAATGAAGCTCATTTCGATACTGTTTTGGGTTTCATAATGAGTTCATTTCGAACGCAAAATAGAAAAAAATAATAATTGTTTCCTAAAATTTCATACCAGTTAAGCTTATACTATACTTTGTTATACAATAACCCCCTTGTATCAAATCTGCTACAACTACATTTTACAAAATAAAAACGTTTTAGAATCGAATATATTTTTTTAAATATTTTTTCCGAGTTCTGATTTTTTCTGATTTTTTTTTGAGACCAATAAAAAAAATTGCGCGATATAGGGTTAAGTTTTCATGTAGCAAAAGTAGCAATCAGCAAAATGGTCCGTTTGTTCACGTCAAATCGTAGGTCTTGCAAATGGAATAGCGCTTTTCTTACCGTTTGACGAGCCCTTCACAGTAACAGCACAGCGTGCGCATCAAATGCTGGAAGTCCATGGCTTGTCTTGATGTTCAATGGCTAAGCCAAAATAGTGAAAATATAAATTTTCTATTAAAGATGTAATATTCTGCTTACGCCGGTGGGTAGTGAATTCTCTATATACATAACAGAAATTGTTTGGATTATTTATACACGTACTGGACATTATGAAATCAAAAGACGTTGAGCTATCACAAAGCGACTTACATTGAATCGAGAGCGTTGCAAAATTTAACCATTTTACAATATTTTAATTCTGAATGTGAGAAAAGTTATGCCTGTATTCGGTTTGTAAATAATTTGACAATGGGTAAGCACTATCACCGAGCAAAATTGCGTTGGGAACGTTGTTTGTCTCCAACTTTATCTTTATTCCAGAATTATTATAACTTGTAGCATCATGAGCCGAACCAGGCCAACGAAACAATATCATTGCTTTTAATTTATGGTCCCACATAAATTGTACATTTATAGAAAAAAAGAGGTCCTAAAATCTGAGTCAGTTATATTCATTGGAGTCACAGATCTATTCCTAAATCTACACAATGTGCTGATAAATAGGACTGTTTGTTGAAATAAAATCATTACCGTTTATTTTTCTAAAAGAAAACATTAATAAAATTCTATATAGTTCAATTTCACTACATAATTCAGTCGATATTTGAATGTATATATATATATATATATATATATATATATATATATATATATATATATCATTAATAAGTAGATTTCTTTTGAAGTAATAATATTATCTAAACGCATAAATAGTAACAAGTACTGATCAACACTGATTTCAACGATCTGAGGGTGGTAGATCAATAAAAAATCAAGAACTTTTAGCTCTGAACAAATTTATCTGGTAGATAAAGCCTATCAAGTACCTTTTATGAAAAACTGACCGAAAAAATCATCAATTCTATAAAATGCCCTTTGGTGTAGTATTTCCTTCACATTATTTTTAAAACCGCACTTCGAAAATGTTCTAATGTTCTCTGGTATGTGGTTATAAATCTTTATGCACTGGTGTATCGCACATTTCTGCACTTTTATGAGATGTGGGTGGCGGAACCAATACCCTGAGAGAAATCCCTCTTGTATCGCGATCATGATTGAGTTCATATTTTCGAAAGATGTCCCCGTAGTTCATCTTCACAAAGAGAGCACACTGAAGAATATATATACATGGCAAGGTAAGTATTATATTCCCCTTAAAAGTGTTTACGCATGTATCTCTCTTGCTCATGCCAAATATCGTCCCAACACACGCCTTCTGGAGAATGAAAATCCTACCCGCATATAGAGTTACCCCAAAACACGATCCCATATTTAATTCTTGAGAACACATTAGCATAATATGCGGACAAAGCCGCGTTAGCACTTACGTTTTTTACTATGGTTCTTAAACCAAAGCATGCCCTGGAGATCCTACTCCAATTAAAAGGCGCGCGCGCGTTGAAAGGTTAAATAAAGGTAAGTAATTACATTTCCATAGTTTTTTTAGAATCTAGAATAGGATATCAGATTTCGGATTAAATGGGCGTTTTACTCTAAATGAAACTACAAACACGAGTTTTGCAAGAAAATCTGGCGAGATGAAATTTTCGAGTGTTCTTCTGTTTTCTGTTCGGTTTTGCTGAGCAAAAGTCTATAAAAAACAGTATATAAATCCTGTTCAATTTTTTGGTTGCAGACTCGTATAACCTGAGGAGAAGTATTCACCTAACTGATTCAGTTTTTAACATTTGTTCGTTCGGTGGCTTATAATATCATAACATGATTTTCGGAAGATGTGCTAAATCTAAATTAGTAAGTAGACAACAAATGGGGTTTAGAGCACAAAATACCACTACACAATGGTAAGTACAGAAAAATTGAAAGCAAATATGAACATGGTATTACAATCAATAATGTATTTTGAAAGTTTGAAACAGCGAAATACTATGTGGCAACTATTGATGCCCCTGGACAAGTCTTTGTAAAGAACATGAATACAGAAACGTCACAAACAGACCGTGCTGTTCTTATCGCAGCAGCTGGTATTGGAGAATTTGAAGTTGATATATATCGCCTTCACACTTGTGTCAAATAACTAATTGTTGGTGTTGATAATATTGATTTTACTATGTTCCCATATTCTGAGCCATGCTTAGGGGAAATAAAAAAGTATCCTAGCAGATTAAAAAAAATTGTTTATAATCCAGCAGCTGCAGCTTTTGTTAAAATTTCTGGATGGTATGGAGCAAATATGCTATAAACCATCTTAAAAATTGACACGGTTCAAATAATTGGCTATTGAACCTAAAGAAGGAAAGGCTGATGGTAAAACATGAATAGAAGCTGTAGATCTCGGTTTCCGGATTGGAACCGCGTCGAGTTAGGCGTAATTGCCAACATTTCGTCCATTGTTACAAGGAACATCTTCAGGGCTGTACGTAGATGGTCGTCCTTTCGCAGTAGCTTGAAGAATGCTAGGGCAGAGACCGGTACAAACTTATATAGGGCGGACCGGGTCAGATGGTGGTCTGCTATTGGCTGGAGACAATGAGCCAATCGGATGCGTCGTATGGGCGTGATATTTGGAAGTAGAATTCAATAGAGTTTGCCACGTTGGATGTAACGTATAGCCATCGTCTCTATTGAAATGGCGAGGATGTTTGTAAATTTCAATAGATTCAGGGTTTGCCTAGGGAAGTAATGCGATTCACTTGACATCTTTGAATAGAATTTGATGACCCGAGTTGAGTTTGTGTTTTGCCAGCGCTGAACCGGCTATATTCAACAGTCTAGTACAACGTTCATCACACCCACGCCAACAGGCGGCTTAGTTTCGCCAATATACACACTACCACATGAACACGGAATGCGATACACTCCTTGTGGTTTGAACGGAGATCTTTTGTCTTTAACCGATAGTAAGAGGTCCGAAAGTTTAGAATGGGGTCTGAAGACGGTTTTGATTTTGTTTTTATGTAGAGCCTTTCCTATATGATCGGTGATACCTCGAACACCTACGTTTATTAATAGAAGCTTTTAATGCTATACTTCCACAAACTAGTCCAACAGAAAAACCAGTTAGTTCGCCATTACAAAACGCCTACAAAATTAGTGGTATTGGTACTGTACCAGTAAGTAGTGTTGAAACTGGTATTTTGAAACTTGAATACGGTAGTAATATTTGCTCCTGCGAACAGTACTATACGTAGTTAAATGAACAAATTTCAAATGGTTATACAACTAGGTATATTAGATTGTTATATTTATCATCTAAATATTGCCTATATATTTGCCAAAAAAAAAAGAAAAAAGTAGATCGCTATACAAGCAAAATCGTTTTCATATATCTCAGATATATAAATATATTCATATATCTCAGAAATATAAATATGACATTAATATAGTGTCATTTATAATTTAAAATTATTTGAAAAAGGCATTATTGCTGAAACATGTAAGATTATTTTAAATATTTTTCAATATAACCCCGTTGCTTTTATATACAAGTATGACATCGTTTTAATAACATCTCTAATCCATTGTAAAAAAATTCGTCATCGTCCATAAATTTTGTATCCCTTAGAGTTCTTTTGAGATTAGAAAACAAAAAATAGTCACACGGAGCGAGATCTGGACTATAAGGTGGATGGTCTATATCTGTGAAGCCACATTCGGAAATGACAGCTTTTCAAGTCTTGATTTGTGGACTGATGCATTATCGTTAAGCAACAGGACACCTTGCGTCAGTTTTCCATGCCTTTTCGCTTTAATAGAATCTCTTAAGCGATGTATTAATCTTGCGTAATACTCTCCTGTTACAGCACTAGCCTTGCGTAGATAATCAATCATTAGTATTCCCAGACAATCCCAAAAAATCGTTGCCATTATTTTTCCTGTGGAAGGGGCGACTTTAAACTTCTTGAGGGGGCTAGAACCCTTAATATGCCACTGCATTGATTCTTGTTTTGACTCAGGGTCAAAATGATGAACCCAGGTCTCATCTGCGGTGACAAGTCGATTGATAATTAAACCTGGTTCGTCTCCACAATGCGCCAAAAATTGTTCACACTTCTCCATGCATACGCATTTGGAATGGCAAAAGCATTAGCGGAACCCATCGAGCATTAACTTTTTGCATTCCAAGTTATTCGTGTAGAATTCTGAAAATCGTGCTTTCTGAAACTTCTAATGAAGCTGCTAATTGTCGCTTCTTTAATCTTGCATCCTCCAGTACCAAACACTTGTTCTTTTCAATAACATCGGAGGTGATCACGTCAACAGGTCGACCTGCGCGGGGATTATCATCCAGTGATTCTCGGCCATGTTTAAACAATTTTGACCATTCGCAAATAGTCGACTATGAAGAACAATCATCTCCGTATACAGCCAACATTTCTTCACGAATAATTTTTGAAGATTTTCCTTGTTTTGTAAATAATTTTATAACTGCTCGATATTCAAGTTTGTGCATTTTGATACGTGACAACACAAACTGACTGATATTAGAACTAATACTGCTGCAATTGTTTTGTAAATTGTCAAAGTCGTTACCAAGGCCTGTATGATAATAAATCACTATAATGAAAAATTATATTAAAATTGAAAAATGTCTAGTCCGGGAATATAAGAACGCCCCTTCGTACATAAATAAATTAAATGAACACAATTGAAAGTTTGGTATCGATTATTGCATTTAGTTGAAATTAGATATTTACATATACATTATTAGATTTGAGTTTTGGATTACATAAATTGGAATTACTGTTTAAGTTAATTGCAATGCTCTTAATTATACAATATTTTTGGTGATTCAATTTGATTCCATTTATACAAACAAATCCATTGGTTTTCTTACACGGTAATATGCAACGTATATTTATCCAATGTGAAAAATACTATATCGTGGCGCCATCTACATTTAAATAATAGTACTGCTACTATTAATATTATATTAGGCCCCCAACTTTCTTTTTACTGGTCAGATCGAGGATTTCAATACCCTTAGACCTTCGGACAATGCTTATCATTTTGCAAAAAATCGCACCTAAATCGGCCCAGTAGCTTTTTAGCCTATAACGGACACCTACGAACGTAGCCTTTTATATGTATAGGTAAATAAGCACTTCAACTTACATGTATGTACGTTGAGGTCTTAAAAACAACATCAGCATGCAAGCTCTACTCCACCCATTTCGAATAAACATACGTTCAAAGTGAAAAAATAAACGTTAACACAAAACCACACTAACGAGATGTAAACACCGAAGCCATGACCTGTGGAACAGCGTTTAATACCGAGTCCTTTCATACTTTAATTAGTCGAACCACTTAGTCGATTGATTATTATATTTACTGATCATTAAGACATTAATTAACGTTAATCATGTTCCAAATTGAATACTAAATAAGTGTATAGGAATTTACATAATGAAATTTTATTGCGTCGAGTTTAATGTAGACTTGATAGGTATAGGATTGGTATACCACTTATGGGTAGTGTATAGGCTGTCCAGAAATATACCGCTGACTTTTAGGTAAAATTTAAATCCTATTCATTCCACCGTAATTAACGCAGCAAGAGGTCTAAACCTAACAGGGCTGTAGGTAGTCGACATACAGATAACCAAATATAGAACCGTATACAAATATAATCATATTACCACTATTTCCATAAGTGAAAGTAACTTCCTTCTAACCATGTAAAATAATAGAAGCATATTCTTGAATTTCATATTTCTTTAATTGGAGAGTTTCTCAGTAATATCATTAACAGTGATATATACCTCTATTTTGGTTTCAATTATTTTCAATTTTGGTTCAATTAATTAAATAAGGGTGATTTAACATCAAAATTTTAGGTCGAAACTAAATACAATTTTTTGTCCAGAGTTAGCTCGTTATTTGTGCAGGATTTTTTTACCTCCGATAAACTCTTTTAATTTAGGAAATAGATGAAAGTCAGATGGTGCTAAATCTGGCGAATATGAGGGATGCGGCAGCAACCATACCAGAATGCGCAGGTACATTATCATGGTGAAAGAGGAGTTTCTTCTTAGTCATTCCTTGACGCTTTTCATTGATAGTTGTCTTCAAACGATTTAGAAGATTTGCGTAGTATTCGCCGTTTACGGTCTTGTCCTTTTGCACATTGTCTATCAACAATATTCCTTTTGAATCCCAAAATACCGATGCCACCACCTTTACCGCCGATAAAACAGTCTTGATCTTCTTTGAAGTTGGTTCTCCACATTTGGTCCACATCGTCGACTGTTGTGTAGAATCGGTAAGTAACAAGTCGCTGCAATAAAACTGTTGTGTTGCGTTTAAAAAATTCTAAATTATTCATTGTTATTTGACAGCGAAGACGTCTTTGTTCCGTCATATGTAAACGAAGCACCAATATTGCCGAAAGTTTTCTGATATCGGAGGGATATTAATGCTGATTGGAATACAGTCTTTCATTTGCCAAAAGTCATTAATGAATTGGGTAAAACAAATTGTTACGATAATTTGGCGGCTGCTGTATATTCAATGCATCCTTGCTAACCCTAACGGTCATGCATGCCTAGCGTCGCAGATGGATTAAATGTTTCCGTGTAATTTCGAACATTACAGATTAGTACCTCAGCTAGATTGCCTGTATTTGGTTGTTTGTCGCTATGTGGTTATTGTGTGAATATCGAACGATATTCAATGTACATCGAACTAGGTGGTTTATATGGCGGCAGACATTGTTTGATGGACATCAATAATTGATTAGTTTGGTGCCGCTGTCTTTGTCGAAGGTTAAATTGTACCTTCGAATACCTATAGGGTTTATGCTACCGGTTCCTAACTATTTGATGTTGTGATTAGCCGTTTAAGTTTAAAATAATCGGAACTGAAGAACCTGTTGAAGGAGTGAATTACTCCACATGGACCGTAAATTTCAGCGAGAGCCACATGTGAAACGGAAACGACTACATTACTCAGGATTATCTTCGATCTATATCTACAACTCGCTAGGTAGTGTTGTAATAATTACGCCGTTTCGACTGATTAGATATTTCTCAAAAACTTGCATTCGAGCTAGAAATAATAGCGTAACATGCTGTAAAAGGTAAAAAATCATTAATTTAACTCCATTTTTAACTTGAATGTTAAATAATTTCTTTGTGGTAAAATATTTTAATATATTTCACAATAATATTTCATTCTATTAATTTGTCTTGGACATTTTTGCAATTCTTTGTTTATTTAAAAGTTTTAGTATTAATAACACGGATTTGTAATTATTCTTGTGTACTTAACATTTGTGTTGATACAGTTAGACTATATAGAAAATTTGTCGTTTCAGTGTAATTAAAAATAACGTGCCTAGGTTTGGTATTTCAGCAAGCAGCTCTTAAATCGCGGTGACGTACATTTTAAAATAATCGGAACTGAAGAACCTGTTGAATGAGTGAATTACTCCACATGGACCGTAAATTTCAACGAGGGCCACGTGTGAAGCGGAAACGACTACATTACTCAGGATTATCTTCGATCTATATCTACAACTCGCTAGGTAGTGGTGTAATAATTACGCCGTTTCGACTGATTAGATATTTCTCAAAAACTTGCATTCGACCTAGAAATAATAGCTTCACATACTGTAAAAAGTAAAAATCATTAATTTATAGTCAATTTATCAATGTTTCTATAAGAATTGCATGAACATCTTCACTAAGATCTACGCCGTTGGTACTGGCTTGCTGTCTTGTAAATTTCAAGATCATCCCGCCCACGCAAGGTAAATCCGAGAGGAGAGTGATTGTATTGGGCAAAATTTAATAAAACCAGTTTTCATGTAATTTTTATTGTTGCACGTTGCGTGTAACAAAATAAAAATCGTTCTATTATTCTTAATATTATACTTAAACATTTATAAAATTAATGCACCTACATTTTTATTGTTTTAAAATTTAATTTACTCTTAAATCATTTTGAATTAAATTAATGGTAATATTTAGTTGCTTTCACGTAGTAATAATTTATAATTTTTAATTGATGGTTAATTAGTTAATTTCTCAGATTTCAGAAGCTCATTTTTTTATTATTCTATGAGATACTGGAGATATTTATATTTTACAATGTTTTTTTTTGTCATCACGTTCTCTATTAAATATCTATAATATTTCTACTAAATTTTATTACTATACTTGCAATATACTGTGTGTGTGTGTAGTACCTAATGTAATGTTCAACAACAGATCTGCCGTTGTACTACGAATTTTTAAAGTTAGGTTTAGTCAACCCACTTTTAGTCTCCACTGACTAAGGGCATACACGATAAATAGAGGCTCCTTTTTAAATTCTGTGTTACGACTACCGATTTCGTTAATTTACCGACAATCTTCATTACGTCAGAACTGCGCATGCATTATTATTATTATTATTATTATTATTATTATTATAGAAAGTGGAATGACGATGAGTAAGAGCAAAACTAAAGTAATGGTAGTGGGAGATGAACAGGTAGATACGAAAATTGAAATAGAAGGAACTGAAATAGAACAAGTGAGAACATTTCAGTACTTGGGAGTAAGAATTGATGGAAAAGAGACCCAGGACGCTGAGATTAATCAAAGAATAGAAAAAACAACAAAGCTGTACCACAGTATGAGGATTAATTTCATTAACAAAAAAGAGATATCCCGAGAAACAAAACTAAAAGTATATAAGGCAATTTACCGACCGATATTAACATATGGCTGTGAATCCTGGATATTAAATACAAAACAAAAGAATAAATTACAGGCAGTAGAAATGAAGTATTTAAGAAGAGTTAGAGGAGTTACAAGGATGGACAGAATAAGAAACTCGGAAATACGAAAAGATTTAAAAAAGCAGTCAGTGCTAGAATACATTGAACAAAGACAGTTAGAATGGTGGGGACATTTATATAGAATGGAAAATACAAGACAAATAAGAAGGATATGGGAAGCAAGGATAATGAAAAATAAAAGAAGAGGAAGGCCAAGGACAACATGGAATGATGTCATAGCTGAAATACTGGGAAGGAAAGGCAAAACATGGACAGAAGCGAAGAACATGACAAGGAATAGAAATGAATGGAAAACGTTTATAAAAGGCTAGAAGAAAATAAACGCCCTACACCATTGTTATGGTAGAAGGGATTATTAGACTATATATATATTATTATTATTATTATTATTATTATTATTATTATTATTTATAATTGCGACATTTTTTGTCAATATAAAACAATCTAATACTATATGGATTAGATTATATTGCATATAGTTGAGGACTGATTTTATTTTCATTTGATTAAATTTACTTTTTCCGCTACTGCGGCACACTCCTGAATGATTTCTCTTGAGAATCTAACATATGAGATGAATAACTATGACATTTATAGTGGAAAAACACTTCTTACCTTCCTCTCCGAAAAAGGTTTTTTCCAATCTGGTAGACTGATTCGTTCCCATTTTCCACTCATTTAATTTTCGGCAGAACTATAGAATATGTAACACGGTTACGCGTTTAAAGTCTAGTCGTATGCATGTAAACACCTTCGGAAGCGAAATTTTTCGAATAATGTATCTGTCACTGTTTACCAACAGGCATCCCACGTATACATCATGTCGATAGCTGAACTGAATTTTAACGAAGAATAATTTAATAAAGTTGTAGTGTCACCATGAAGCATTTCCATGAAAATATGTTGTTCGTGCACTGCTGTCACATCTGAAAATAAAGTTGCCTGTTTAATATTCATGATTTATTGGCAATAAATTATTAAAGCTATATATGTATCTGTGTCACTGTGCTAAAGCAATGGAAATTTTCATATTTTTTCCTATACATATTACAGTTATACTTTCGCGCATCCTGCTTTTATATGAAAGTTCAAAGGCTATACCAAAGTCCATTTTATTTGTGAATTTATAGAGCAATTTTTCGATACATTATTTATTTCACGGAAAACAGAACAAAAGACGAGAAGCAGATAACTTAATCCACATCCAAAAACAAAAAAAAAACTCTTAAGAACAAACGTTACACTAGAGGATTTCTGAACCGTCCTGCATTCATTAAATTTTATTACAACCACGTTCGCAACTTAGATATGTTTTCGTTTCTCTATACTGTGCAGATTATACCTAAAAAAAGCGATACATAGATATACGTGGTGTAGTAACTAAACGAGAATTTTGCCTTGTAGATTTTGTTAAGTAAAATTACATGGCTTTAAGCATTTATTCCGTGACAATGGTCTCCCTCGAGCGTGAAGCGATTTTCCAATTGCTGAAACATCGTCGGAAATCATCTCAAGTTAACTCCTACTGAACCTTCGTCGCGCATCCTTAAACATCTTCAATCGTATCAAAACGGCGGAGTTTTCATATTGGGAAACATGAAAAAGTCTACAGGAGCCAGATCCGGGCCTTAAGGCAGAAGGGTGTACTGGAATAATTCTTTTAGTTAACAGTTGCTGTACAGCCAACGCAATTTGGATAGGGACGTTATTATGAAGCAGAATCCATCCATTCTTGGCAAATTCTGGTCTCACCCGAGCAGCTCTGGCTCACAAACTCTCTAGGACATCAAGGTAGAAGGACTGAACCCTCAACTACTATCGTGGGGTCAAATTAGAACCCAGCATTCAAATATATGTAGCTCGACATTTGGGACCTTAATTCTCAAGGTTGGCGAACTGGGTATTCTCCTATCAAACGGACTGTTAGCGACGACGTTTAGTAATGTACTGTTTGTCTTCAATATTGCGCCCAATTCGAGCTTAGAGTCAGATTTGACCCCTTGATAGTAGTTGTGTATTTTTTTTCAGTTGCGTCAATGAATTATAATAATAAGACGAACATTGCTGGTGTAACAGCACAGTTGTCAGACAATGTTTTTGACTTTCTGAATAGTTCACTAGACACACTGGAAGAAAATGGAAGGGACGGTGATTATAACAATAGTGATACAGACAATGAGAGCGAACACTCTGAACATGACACAGACTCAGAAATTCATGTAAGTGTTAGCGATTATGAAGGTGAAATAAGAGCACATTCAACATGTAGTGATGGAGTTTTCTCAAATTATTATTACGGGCGCAACAGATACAAGTGGGCTAAAATCCTCCTATGTTATCAAAGGTATGTGCACAAAACATTATCACGCATCTTCCTGACTTGTGTGGTCCCGCTTTACAAACAAAACCATTCACACCATATGAGCATGGAGGGTCTTATAACCTCTGATATGTTATTCGAAATTTTAGAGTATACCAATGAAAAAAAATCTGTGCTAGCTGCAAATAATGAAGATAGTTGCACTTTTGCCGATCACCTCGGTGATGTTGAACTGAGGCATTCCTAGGTCTAATATATCTTGCAAATTTATTCAAGTCCAACCAGGAGGATTTGGATTCACTCCTTTCAACAGGTTGTTTAGGAAGGCCCATTTTCCGTGCAACAATGTCAAAGGAACGTTTTTTATTCCTTCTGTGTGAAATTAGATTAGGAAAAAAAGCTAGCGGCGACAGGTTTGCGCCAGTATCCTATTTGTTCAATGCTCTCATAACCAACAGTATAATAAACTACACCTGCTCAGAATATGTCACAGCTGATGAGATGTTGGTTGGGTTTAGGGGCCGGTGTCCCTTTTGAATGTACATGAATGCTAAACCGGTTAAGTATGGTATAAAGGTCATGTATCTATGTGATGCCAAAACTCACTATTTAGTTAATGCTTTTGTGTATGCAGGAAAGATAAATGAACCAAATACTCTTAAGCTTTCCGTACCTACCAGATTAGTGCTTACTTTAATAGAACCAATCGTAATGTCACAGGCGACAATTGGTTCACTTCTCTAGAGCTGGTTAAAGAACTGAAGAAACTTTGTCTTACATACAGGTTCGCCGAATAATCTCTAAAATAATAGGAACTGAAAAGACTTGGGAGAAATAGCCTAGACAAAGGTGTCATACCATAAGACGCAGATGCTAACTATGTCCTCGGAGTAAAGACACAAAGCATGTAAAATACATTCGCAACAGTATTTTACTAGTATTTCATGCAAGGAATAAGTGTATTTATGTACTTCTTTTTTTTGATTACCTAAAATCCATACCTGTCAGTTTTTTGTATGCATCCAAAATTTGTGTTTATTTCTTTTGCTGATGTTTTTGTTTTATTAATGTTGAGTTCTACGATAATACAAAGAACGGACACAAGATAATATAAAGAACAGGACCTTAGTTAAATTGTCTTTTATAGTTTTTATTCAATAAAAAGGGTAAAGTTTTTATTTTGTATTATATGTAAAGCGTATATATTTTAATTTATGATTATTTTATTTTTTTAAATAAATATATCAAAAACTACAAGGTTCCAAGAAGTGAAAAGTCATGTCTGTCCAGGATACTGTGTGTTGACAAGCTTCAAGCATCCACACATTACAGGATAGATGTGACTTTTCCAACGAATTTTTCATTATCCTAACAACCAGGAAGGTGGCGTCGCGACGTATAGCGTTTCTGCATAGTGGTACAAACTTAATTCGTCAAAATGTAGAAATTAACGCAGCACATTAGGTAACATTTGCAGGTAATGTGAGATTTAATACTCGCTAGTTCTCATTTACAGTAATTTCATTAATATAGAAATCAACAATGATACTAAATATAATATTATAAATCATAATTATTATCTAAAATTATAATTTCTTTTTCATCATGTTTTACAATATTATAATATGTGGTGCATGTACTTAACAGGATTGCAATTCACCGAGCGTATTAAAAATCATTGTATATTACGTAAGTATATAAACTACATGTTCTCAAAGATAAAATAAAACATAATAATTTAATGCAGTGAACCGTTACATAATTTACTTTTTATATAATGATTTCCCTAACTATAATCATTCTAAAATTATATGCCATTATTTCAGATGTTGTTGCTACGATAACGTAATAATTAGGTATTATTTTTCATTATGAAAAGCAGGGAAAGCGGACCTAAAAAATCAATATTTCTGACCTCTCAAACAGATGTAAAGCTCAGTTTTACAATTGAGAATAGTTATTTTTATATTAAGTGTGCAAAGCATAGGTTTTTTGAGTTTGAGAATGTTTTTTGTCGACACCGAAAGTCGTGACAAAGAATTCATTCGAAAACTCAAAAACTGCTTTGCACATGTAACATAAACAAAGGTTTTGTTTTCAAATTTTTATAAATATTTATAAATGCATAACATATTTTCATTACCATCTAATTGCCTATGAAATCGTTTCCGTGACGGTGCCGTTTCAGTGAAAGTTGTTGTGGAAAAGGTCAGAGATACATTACTTATTATTTGGCTTTAATATCTACTCATCTACTTAAAAATTTTTAATGGACAGTGCTGATAACGACCTGATGTGCGGGACGCCACCGGAGTTAGTAAAAGCTGCTGAAAATGTTGTCTGCGTGTATTTATTTACTGTCTAAAATGTATATAAAAACCACCGGTACGGGAAAGCTACCGACTTTCCCGGCCTAGGACGAAAAAGTTCTTCGCGGACTGTTTTCTGATATTTGAATAGCAACGGACTAAACTACTGGAATAGCTTACTTTGGGAACCGAAATTGCGCCGAGAAAGTAGGCAATCTTGGCCGATTTCAGAAAATAGTACATTATGTATCTAGTAGTAAAAGCGATACATTCCCGGACGACAATGTAAATTGTTTGCCGAGGCGCTAAGCCGAGGCCAACAAGCATTGGAATTCGGGAATATGCTTTTACTACGAGGTACAGATACTATTTTTTCTGAAATCGGAATCAACATTATTATAAATTAAAATTTTTTTATAAATGCATAACATACTTTCATTACCATCTAATTGCCAATGAAATCGTTTCCGTGACGTTTCAGTGACAGTTGTTGTGGAAAAGGTCAGAGATTCATTACTTATTATTTCGCTTTAATATCTACTTACCTTATATAATGAAACAGATATGCAAAATACATATCCGTCACTGTAAACATGGACAAACACCTCGTAT
This sequence comes from Melolontha melolontha, assembly GCA_935421215.2. Lineage (NCBI taxonomy): Eukaryota > Metazoa > Arthropoda > Insecta > Coleoptera > Scarabaeidae > Melolontha > Melolontha melolontha. The sequence continues at coordinate 133,722,061 of OW285239.1, forward strand.
TTTTAGCATTTACTTCTGTTCAATACATATGTTTCAGCCATCTAGGCCTCATCGGTTGAACTAGTGAAGCAATGTGTATACAAATTAATACAGATCTGTTAAACAACGGATCTGTATCTGTATCTGTTTCATTATATAACAACTGCGTAATACGGCAAAAACGTATTGATAAATATCCCTTTTTTGTCTACTTACCTACTTCAAAATTTTAAATGGAGAGTGCTGATAATGTACTGATGTGCGGGATACCACAGGAGTTAGTAAAAGCTGCCGAAAATATTGTCTGCGTATATTTATTTACTGTCTAAAATGTAGATAAAAAAGCCACCGGTACGGGGAAGCTACCGACTTTCCCGACCTAGGACGAAAATAATCTTGCCGGACTGTTTTCTGATAGTTGCATAGCAACGGACTAAAATACTGGAAAAGCTTACTTTGAGAACTGAAATTGCGCCAAGAAAGTAGGTAATCTTGGCCGATTTCAGAAAATAGTATATTATATTACTAGGTGTAGAAAGCTGTAATTTTTGTGTCGAGCCCAGTAGTTTGCTGTCGAGGCGATAGCCGAGTACCATTATTAACAGAACAATTTTGTATATTGAAGTCACTATTGGCTATTTCGATGTCGGTGCTGATAGAAGTAATTACTACGATTCTACTTTCAGTGTTGATAGTAGTAGTAGTTGCTTCAATTCTATTTTCAGACTAGATCCAGGTGAATGATTTGTGGTATGGAAGCTGTACTCTGTTAGATTCAATATTCTCATTGTTGTAGTTTTCTTATTTGATATAGACTCGTCTAAATAAACTTCAGCAACACTAATGGATTTCCATACTCCGTGTCTTTTAAACAAGTAATATCTCCACTGTTATCCACAAGAAGTGTAGCTGAAGTACGTCAAAGACAATGACTCATATATTGCGACGGATCTGTCAATTTAAAATAGGAAGCAATTTCTTTAGCTACGCTTGATATTTTCTGTATACCCATTGTGATATTGTGACATTTCCCATTTTGATATTTAAAAAAAAATCTAGTTAAGTTTGTGGCCTTTGGACAAAGAGCAGCATACTCTCCGTACATATTTACTAAACTAAATTTCCTAAATCCTTAATGTCATTTATTTTCATATTCAGGAGCTCATCACAACGGCAAAAATTAATGCAACTTAAAAGAAAGTTTGGCGAAAATTTTATAATGCGCACTGAGACTTATACGTACCTTGGCAGCTAAATATTCTCTGTTCGGTGCATTAAGTAAGATATGGTCAATTTCCCCTTTATACAGTACCTTAAATTCTTTCGATTTATAACTTTCGCTTTGACGTTTTGAAAATACTGTCAGTTTGTTATATTTTCCAATATTTACATTAAGTGTTAAGTTTAATTGAGCTTTAATAATTGAATATTGTGCCCATAATGTGGAGCTTTCCTAATTTTTCGATAAACTTGCAAAACATGCCCACAAAACGTTTTCGGTGTAGTTGTTGACATTTTGTTCTCTAGTCCACTTCAGAAGTTTTTCATACGAATTTTCATACAATTTACGCGATTTGGTCGGGATTAGTGTTGCAGCAGCTTGATTGGCGATTTTGATTAATTTTGGTGGCGTACATTGAAATTCCTCTTCGCCCATTTTGTAAATATTTGACAGTTATCAAATAATTGTTCAGTCACTTTAAAGAGTTATGATTGGTCGCTTACATTTTTTTACGAATAAAGAAATGAGGCCATTTTTTATTAGTAAAAAAATAAATTATTTTTCTACAAACACCGTTATAAGTTGACATTTTGACACGGCTAACTTCACTTAAAAATGCGATTTTATAGCGAAGCGTGTTAAAAAGGCTACTTTAATACTTGTGTTAAATGACAGTTTGTCAAAAATGACAAGAGAAAATTCCGTACATATCGAATGATTTTTATTACAATGAAAATTACAAATTCATTAATTAAAATTAATATTAAATGTACAGTTTGTGCAATTGGCGATATTTATTCCATGTTTTGCTATACTTGCAGAATTATTATTTACAGACAAATAGTTCATAGGAACTAAAATATCGTGATTTAAATTATCATTTGCAATAGAATTATTAGATAGATCTGGGAAGATGGAGTGAGCAATTTTGTTTTTATTTTCTAGAGAATCCTCTAGGTAACCTTCAGCAACGGTGGAACTTTTCCAGTCTCCATGTCGCTTAATTGAGCATAAGCTTGCACCAGAATCTGCTAGCAAAGTAGCAGATGAATGTCGGAAGCAATGTCCCGTATAAGATTCTGGATTCGGCAATTTCAAAAACATTGCGATAATTGCAGGCATCTTGCCAAACGAATTTATTCCAACCGCTTAACTTGTGCATTTATTATTAGCGTATTTAATAAATAAATGTCGATGTTTTATATTAGATGGACGTAATGCTTTGTATTTGCGATACAAGTTTATATATGAGCCAATAACGGTAAATATTCTTTGAGTATTGGTTTTAGTATCTGGTATAGTAACTACTAACACATTTCCTCTATCTTCAATGTCATCCACAGTCATACGGCATAACCCTTCCCGGCGACAAGCGCCAAATATACCCATAACAACAGCTACTTTGAACAGCATATATTTTTCATCTGATGCTTCAGAAATAAATCTATCAATTTCTTGTCTTGTCAATATTTTTGATTTTCTTGGTCGGTAACCTTCTCCTTTCCGTTTCAAAAATGCAATAAGTTTATAATATTTACTAATATCGTGGTTGTATTTTATATTTAGCAAGAGTTCTATCATCGATAAATGTGACCAAAGAGTAGAAGATTTCCAAATATTAGACCTTTCTTTAAAATATGCTAGTAGAACATTTTCGCAAAATTTACCTATCACATTATTGCATGTGCACCATTCCATAAACCTTTTGTACGCAATTTCATATTGTTGCCTAGATTTTGAGGGCAACAAATCTAATGTCGCTTTATCAGCGGCTTCAATTATTGCACTCGGTATTACTTCATTTTCTTTATTAATACACGAACTCATCTTTTGTACAAATTGTGACAAATTAATTTGACGTAATTTAACGGTTGCGTCCAGTTGTGTCAAAACGTATTTATGAGCTGTCAAATTTGGTCAGTGGAGTTTCATTATATTTTATAATAAAAATTGTGTTTGTAAAAAAAATATTGTACGATACACATGTTAAAAATGCTATTTTATTTCACTCGTAAAACTTTTACTCGTGAAATAAAATCGCACTTTTAACACTTGTATCGTAAATAACTATTTAAGGTATGTATTCAGTAAGGAAATGAACATATTTTAGTACGTCTTAAGAAAAAAAAACATCACCTACATAATTACGGCGGCTACGGCAATTGCGCTGAATTGTCTTGGTTACGAGTGTAAATTACACAATGAAATTTCACAATGAAAAAAAGATTTGTTTTAACAGTGAAGAAAAGCTTTTTTAACGGTTCAAAAATGACACACTTTGCATACTGAGATTCATGAAAAAAAAATGTCACTTTTTTTGACAATTGGGGAAAAATATATAAAGAAAAACGCAATGATAACTATAAAGTTTTGCCCCTCCTTCTTACTTTGAAATGCAGAATCAACATCCTAGCTTTAAATTGAAAATTTACAGAATAGTTGAAAAAAATTTATTGAAAATGAAGAACATACGAGAGCGGTTCGGAAAGTATGTGGCCTAACAAAGAAAATGCAAGTTTTTTTTTAACAAAGAACATTTCATTTTTCAATATGTCTCCTGCTCGCTCAACACATTTATTCCAACGATATTCCAAATTAGTAATTCCTTCATTATAGGTTGATGAATGAAATAACTATTTACAGCAACGATTACCTCGGAATTAGACGAAAATCTCTTACCGCGGATACATTTTTTTCTGGTTTGGAAAGAGATGAGAATCGCTGGGAACCAAATCTGGGGAACAGGGTGAATTAGGCATTAATTCAAATCCAAATTCATTAATTTTTGCCATTGCAATAGCAGACTTATGGGCAGGTGCGTTATTCTGATGGAAAGCACTTTCTTCTTGGCCACATGAGGCCGTTTGTTTTTGATTTTGTCGCTTAATTGTTACAATAAATTAACATAATACTCCACATTTATTGTTTTCCCCTTTTCTAAGTAGTCCCCTTTTCTAAATCTTCTTTTTTAAGTAGTCTACCAATTCCATGAGAATCCCAAAAACAGTTGCCATAACCTGTCCTGCTGACGAAACCATTTTTGCCTTCTTTGGTGGCGAGAACCTTTTTTGTCCATTGTTTGGATTATTCTTTGGTTTTGGGGGTGTGGACCCAAGTTTCATCGACGGTAATGAAACGGGGTACAAAGTCCTTCTGATTGCGGCGAAAACGCGTCAATATTTTTTCATTTCTTATTCTTCAGTTAAAATTCTGTGCCAATAGTGTACCCAGTTTTTTAGTGCGTGACTGCAGCAGTGTTGGCTAGTCCATTAGCAGTTCTGTATAATTTAATTATAAATACGTCTGTATTTCCAAGTTTCTGCGAGGTATCTAAAACCATATCTATGTTCAAGAAGGTGGACAGATCTAAGATTATAATTATTAATTACAGACCAATAAGTATATTACCGAACTTTACCAAAGTTCCTGAGTAAATTCTATTTTATACAATTTATAGACAAATTGTACCATTCTTATCCTGTTACTAACATGGATTCATATTTGGGGAATCAACGACCGCAAACCTTAGGAACATTATTCGATTTCTTTCTTCGACCATTGACAAGCGGCAACAGGTTGACGTCGTATATACAGACTTCTCTAAAGCCTTTGATTCTATGGACCACCGTATCATCCTTACCAAGTTCTAATTCTTTGCTTTTTGCCCTGCGCTAGATAGGTTAATGTCATCATACCTCATGAATCGTTCTGACTATGTGCTTTATAACAAATTTTCGTCCAAAAATTTTCCATTAACTTCAGGGATACCTCAGGATTCATATCTTGCTTTTCAACAGTTTTCAACAGTGATCTCAACAGTATCCGTACACACTCCCATTGAACCAAATTGCAAATTAATCTTTCTATAATTGAAGAACGGTGTATCCATAATAAAATTTTATTGAATATTTCAAAGTATTGTGTTGTTTCTTATATTTGATGTACTGGCCCTAAAATATTTGAGATAAATCAGAGTTAGTGACTAGAAAGTCTGATGTAGTTACACGATCTGGGTATATAGTTTTTGATTCGCAACTCACATTTTCTCAAGATGTTTCGCGGATCTGTGCCTCAGCTTCAAAATCATTGGGATTTATTATTAGGTCGTGTAGAAACTTCAATAATATTGCTACAAATGAAACAGACATGCAATATACATATCTGTAACTGTACACATGGACAATACACCTCGTATTTTCAGCATTTACTTCTGCTTAAGACACGTGTTTCTGCCATCTATAGGCGTCATCAGTCAAGTTAGTGAAGCAATCTAATACAAATGATACAAATCTTTTTAAGAACAGATTTGTATCTGTATATACATTTACGCTGAAATCGCCTACAAGATATAGCAAATTTCGTCCTGTAAAGTGGCACTATTTAATAAGTGACATCTGACGGACGAAAGAGACTATGCCGAAAAAGGCGACCTTTCGCTTGACCAGCTACGCCGGTACATAAACGAAAAAATACGTATAGGTGTAGTCCATTAACACGACCCAGATGGCGGTAAATATACAAAAAGGTTTAAGTATATCAATACGTTATGCACGTATTACGCATTTGTTACAAATGAAACAGACATGCAATATACATATCTGTAACTGTACACATGGACAATACACCTCGTATTTTCAGCATTTATTTCTGTTTAAAACACGTGTTTCTGCCATCTATAGGCGTCATCAGTCAAGCTAGTGAAGCAATGTAATACAAATACAAATCTTTTTAATAACAGATTTGTATCTGTATATACATTTACGCTGAAATCGCCTACAAGATATAGCAAATTTCGTCCTATAAGGTAGCACTATTTAATAAGTGACATCTGACGGACGAAAGAGACTATGCCGAAAAAGGCGACCTTTCGCTTGACCAACTATGCTGGTACATAAACGAAAAAACACCTATACGTATTTTTTCGTTTATGTACCAGCATAGCTGGTCAAGCGAAAGGTCGCCTTTTTCGGAATAGTCTCTTTCGTCCGTCAGATGTCACGTATTAAATAGTGCCACTTTATAGGACGAAATTTGCTATATCTTGTAGGCGATTTCAGAGTAAATGTATATACAGATACAAATCTGCTCTTAAAAAGATTTGTATCATTTGTATTACATTGCTTCACTAGCTTGACTGATGACGCCTATAGATGGCAGAAACACGTGTTTTAAACAGAAATAAATGCTGAAAATACGAGGTGTATTGTCCATGTGTACAGTTACAGATATGTATATTGCATGTCTGTTTCATTTGTAACAAATGCGTAATACCTGCATAACGTATTGATATACTTAAACCTTTTTGTATCAATAATATTGCTTCAATTAAGAATTTGTATTATACCATAGTACGATGCAAGTTGGAGTATACCTCTTTAGAGTGGTTTTCTTATTACAGTTATCAACAAATTTCTGTTGAGAGAATCCAAAAGTGGTTCCTGAAATATCTCTCCTTCAGAGTTACTGGCACTTATCCTAAACGAGGAAAGGACTACAATAGTCTTTTAGGGTGCCATAGTATGCAATATTTATCTTGTCGTCGGGTGATGTATAGTGCTACATTTTTACTAAATCTTTTATCAAACGAAATCGATTGGCCAACGATATTAGCCTATATTGACTCCAACGTACCCAGTTTTAACACTTGCAAATCCCGGAACTAAATTACCCAAAGCGGAAACAAATGCACTTTTAATGTCACCGGACTATATTGTGTGTAAGAACTTTGACAAGATTTACAGTGATATTTAAATTAGTTCTTGCCTATTTTTATATAGGCATAAAAATTGCTTTTATTTATCATGTTGGTTATATTTATTTTCTTTTTCTATCTTTCTATATATGTATAAGATCGAGCAATGTTGATTTAATTTGTTTCTTTTTTCTTTTATATATTATTAAGTACTATTTCTGTACATGTTTTTATGAAATGTTGTTAATCTATATACTCCATTATTGTTCTGTTAATAACAGTAGCTGTTGAGCGAATAAAGATTATTATTATTTAATTTGTATGTCTGTATAGACTTACAAATCACATACACGTTCTTAATCAAATATGTAATTATTTTTGTATCTACTTACCTCTACTATTCTTCTGCAATCGCCATGTAATTAATTTAAGTGGAAAGTTTAAAGCACTAAAAGCTTTCAACTTACATTAAAGTTCACAAAAGTCCCTAATGGCAATTTACTCACACTTAGCAGAGCAAATTGAAAATGCATTCCTTAATACGATTATTTTTCCTTAGGTCTTACATATAGTGAATACAATTTCCGTTAATTGTTTTGTTATTATTAGAATTTAGAATTAATTTAGTTAAAAAAAAAAAAGTTTTTTTTTAATTAAGGACACAAATTCTAAATTTAGAACATATCAAATTCACACTAATGGAGGTTAAAGGTTAAAGAAAATTACATATTTTATAAAAAGTATCAAGCTTCGTATATATTTTTAATTTTCACCCATAAAAGTGAACATAAAATCCTATATCCCCTAACTATTTAAATGCTCAATTATGAACAGCTACTAAATATTCTCTTTGGAGATATATTTTCGCATAACACAACTGCAATTGTCTGCGACATGCCTGCCTTTTTTTAGGGCTTCGATTCTATAGAACACCGAATTTTGTTGAAGATGTTAGAGTTTTATGCAATTGTTGCTTGCTTCTTAGGCTAAATTAATGTAGTCGTATTTGAACAATGAATGTAACTATGTTTTTTATAATGGTTATAGATCCTTTGATTTCTATTAGATTCCCGGTGTGCCTCAAGGCTCAAATTTAGGTTCATTACTTTTTACTTTATTTATAAATGATCTCTTAGATTTCATACTTTGCTTGTCTCTTGTCTATGTCGATGACTAAATTATATCGTGTATCTATTTCGCAGATTGTGTTCATTTATAATCACCTATTAATTTTATGGTTTCCTAGTAACGTCTCAATAATAATAATTAGTAATTTGGCTCTGAAAACGTGTGCTGTTCATGGTCGATGGAAGAAAGCTAGAATTAGACCTGTTCGCAAGAAGGGTGATGCATCGTGCTTGGAGAATTATAGACCCATAGCGACTTTGTCAAATTTTAGTAAAATTTTTGAGGAGATTTTATACAACACTATTCTTTATAGCACTCGTCCATACATATCCAGCAACCAACATGGATTTTTGCCATTGCGCTCTACCGTTACTAATCTAACGATAGTGATTCAAAATATTTGTGAGATATTGGATAAAAATGGTGAACTGGACGTTGTATACACTGACTTTTCTCGAGCCTTTGATACTATTGACTATCAAATATTATTAAACAAATTTAATGGCTTTAGTCTAGCCGCGTTAGAGCTTATTACCTTATATGTTGTGAACAGATTTAATTATGTATTTTATAACGGTTTTTACTATTACCAATTTTTTTTCAAAATCTAGTGTGCCTCAGGGCTCTAATCTTGGACCTCTCGGAATCTATAGAATTATCATTATGCAATGTGAATGCCAGTATTACACATTTTCCTATTTTTATACATATGACAGTAACGCGCATCCCTTTCGGAATCCAAAAAGGCTACTATACAGGGTGCCCATTTTCGTCGTTTAAATTAGCAGAGTTGCTCAGAATTTTGATGAGTATTTGATAGCATTTTCAGATTTGTCGAATGTTGTCCTTTTTGGGATATTTAAGGAAAATTGAAATTTGACGAAATTTTCAGTTATACATATCTTCGTAACTATTGAAGACAGCAAAACTAAAAATCGCATCTGATTTTTTTCGTAGAATTTAATAATCTTTATTAAATATTCATGGCACACTTGAATATCAAGATATAAAATAAACTTATGTTTTTTTAAATGGCAAGCATAGTTTGCCATGACTTCATTAAAATGCTTATTTTGTTCTGATTTCATAAATATAAGGTCTAGTATGGTTATATTTTTTAAATCTTCATTATAGAGGAAGTAATTCAAATACTATTATTAATTGAAGAAATAATAGCCAAGTGGACTTTTTAAGAAGGACCTTATTGCAGCAAAAATTAATTTACAAGTTGTCAAAAAAGTTGATTTCCCAGGAAAGCTTTCAAGCTTTTCGTCAACTGTGAGATTTTCACACACTGTGTAGGGTTTCCGACAATTTTGTACAATTATCGTGAATTTATCACGAATAGCTGCTAGTTTAATTAGGTTTTGTCGCTCTTTTCGGCTTTCACGATCATCGAATCGTAAACACATCACGGCGAACTTGAACCGTTTCATATTCAGCACAAGCTGAAATTTGATATACTGATTTGTATATTGAAAAAGGATATTCAAATATTATATTGCACTCGTGCAATAAACGTGTCTTTGTCTAAAGACCAGACGCATCAGACCGAAAGTACAATGGACCATATAAATAGTCTACAACATCGCTAAGTATAGCAAACGCCAAATAAGTTGTCGCGAGGAGGGGTAAGTTCGCCCAGGACTAAAAGTAGTAGGGAGATTTGTATTTGGTTTTACATCAAATGTCAGAAAATTCTAACCTCTAAGCGTGTGTCACTTTATGATCCCCTAGCAAAGACATTATGTTCCGTCAAACGTCAATGACAAATGTATTCTGACAATTACTTGAGTAGTGGGGGTGAACGTTTTTAAAAGCGGCTTCTACGCACCCCCTCCTCGCGCCAACTTAGTCGGCGCTTGCTATACAACACGCAGATATTGAATAACACTATTCATTCGATTAACGGCACATCTGTTTTCTGTTGTTGAATTGTGACCCAATTACTTCAATATTACACTTAAATTCCTTTCTTCATGGGCGTAGATAGAAGCGTGAGGAGTTTTAATAATGATTTTATTTATTAGTTTATAATTCGTAAGATAAATAAAGTACGGTGAGTTAGTTTCATTTTTTCATTGTTTTAACTGTTAATTGGAAAACAAATAGGTGGCGATACGAAATACATTTTTATTTGTTCATTTTGTAGTTCAAGTTGAGTAATGGAGTATTAATATTAACTAGCAATACTTTCTCAAGGTTCTCTTCCATAAAATTTGTTCTCTTTGAATAAAATACAATTAAATTAAATTATTAAATCGGGATTTCTATTAAAAACTGCGTATAACTTTTGCCGAAGGCCACATCCGAAGTCATTTTTCAAATTATTAATAGCTACATCTATTGTGGTTAATCAATCATTTAAGAATAGAAATAAAACTACGGTTTTAATCTTCACTGTTACTCTTTATTCGTAAAACGACAATTGTTTCGCCAGCACAGTGGCTTCCTCAGGTGTTTACATCTAAACAGTACGTTACAAACTAAATGAAAAATAAAAAATATATCTATAAAATCAAAAGGGATGGTATTTAAAATATTTTTACAGAAATCTATAGAAGTATTGTCGGTATTGAAAAATGTGGTGCATCTGGTCGGCCCTAACTGTATATTATAAGGTACTAAACGTGTTTACGCATAAATTTGTTTAATGAACTACATATACATTTGTATTATTGTCTAAACAGATTTTAAGTAAATAAATTTAATAAATGCGAGTTATTTAAATCTAATTTATCATTTAATAAAATTTGTGACTGTTTTAATTTGTTTATTTCTAAACTTTCCAGTAAATTTAATTTCTTGCCTTTATTTTCTAAATGCAGAATTTGGAAATCTTTATCGAAAGGGTGGTTTTCTTCTAAAAGATGATTCGCAAAAGTAGAATCTTGCTTTTTATTTTTAAACGAAGAACAATGTTCGGCAATGCGTTTTTCAAACGATCTTTCTGTTTGACCGACATATATCTTACCGCATCCACACATTAACTTATAGACTCCGGATTTCTTATTTTTGTCTGTTTTATCTTTATTGTTTTTGATGTGTTTGGATAACTTATTATTAGTTTTAAAAACTGTGTTAATATTAAGTTTTTTTAAATAACTTGAAATATGCTTATTAGGTGTCCCAATGTACGTAAGTAATCTAAATTTTGAATTTTCTTTATCCTTTATTGTAGGGTATACCATAGAGATTGCTTTTTTGAAAAGTTTTTTTGTCAGCATATTTTCAATTAAAGTATCTGTGTAGCCGTTATTGATAGCTATTTGTTTGACTAAATTTAATTCTTTTTCATAATTTCTTTAGATAGTGGATAATTAATTAATCTATGTAAAGCACTATGGAAACTCGCTAATTTGTGTTGTATGGGATGAGTTGATGAATTATGTATAGTTATGTCAGTATGAGATTCTTTATGGTAAATATCAAACTCTAATTTATTATTTATTTTTTTAATAGTTAGATCCAAAAAATTAATACTATTGTTTACTTCTTGTTCCATTGTAAATTCCATATTTTTATGAATAGAATTGACGAATTCTAATAGCAAGTTTAATTGTCTTTGTGTTCCTGTGAAACAAAGTACAATATCGTCTACATATCTATGCCAAAAGAAAATATGCTGTCTTAGGGGATTATTAAAAATGATGGATTCTAAGTGGTTCATGAAAATTTCTGAAAGTAACGGACTTAAGGGGTTACCCATAATTAGTCCTTCCTTACAAGTGTATATTGAATTATTACCGTTCGTTACTTTCAGAAATTTTCATGAACCACTTAGAATCCATCATTTTTAATAATCCCCTAAGACAGCATATTTTCTTTTGGCATAGATATGTAGACGATATTGTACTTTGTTTCACAGGAACACAAAGACAATTAAACTTACTATTAGAATTCGTCAATTCTATTCATAAAAATATGGAATTTACAATGGAACAAGAAGTAAACAATAGTATTGATTTTTTGGATCTAACTATTAAAAAAATAAACAATAAATTAGAGTTTGATATTTACCATAAAGAATCTCATACTGACATAACTATACATAATTCATCAACTCATCCCATACAACACAAATTAGCGAGTTTCCATAGTGCTTTACATAGATTAATTAATTATCCACTATCTAAAGAAATTATGAAAAAGAATTAAATTTAGTCAAACAAATAGCTATCAATAACGGCTACACAGATACTTTAATTGAAAATATGCTGACAAAAAAACTTTTCAAAAAAGCAATCTCTATGGTATACCCTGCAATAAAGGATAAAGAAAATTCAAAATTTAGATTACTTACGTACATTGGGACGCCTAATAAGCATATTTCAAGTTATTTAAAAAAACTTAATATTAACACAGTTTTTAAAACTAATAATAAGTTATCCAAACACATCAAAAACAATAAAGATAAAACAGACAAAAATAAGAAATCCGGAGTCTATAAGTTAATGTGTGGATGCGGTAAGATATATGTCGGTCAAACAGGAAGATCGTTTGAAAAACGCATTGCCGAACATTGTTCTTCGTTTAAAAATAAAAAGCAAGATTCTACTTTTGCGAATCATCTTTTAGAAGAAAACCACCCTTTCGATAAAGATTTCCAAATTCTGCATTTAGAAAATAAAGGCAAGAAATTAAATTTACTGGAAAGTTTAGAAATAAACAAATTAAAACAGTCACAAATTTTATTAAATGATAAATTAGATTTAAATAACTCGCATTTATTAAATTTATTTACTTAAAATCTGTTTAGACAATAATACAAATGTATATGTAGTTCATTAAACAAATTTATGCGTAAACACGTTTAGTACCTTATAATATACAGTTAGGGCCGACCAGATGCACTACATTTTTCAATACCGACAATACTTCTATAGATTTCTGTAAAAATATTTTAAATACCATCTCTTTTGATTTTATAGATATATTTTTTATTTTTCATTTAGTTTGTAACGTACTGTTTAGATGTAAACACCTGAGGAAGCCACTGTGCTGGCGAAACAATTGTCGTTTTACGAATAAAGAGTAACAGTGAAGATTAAAACCGTAGTTTTATTTCTATTCTTAATTATGGATCTTCATCAAGTAAATGCCGAATCAATTCAATCAATCATTTAATTTGAGAATTTGATTTTCAAAATAAGTGATTAGTTTTGGCAAATTTCCAAAGTGTTCCAGAAGAAAGTACAACTGATTTTTTTAATTTGGAATTTGTGTTAGTTCCTTACACTCAGAAATACTTCGATCATCGTCATTCAAACATGTAACGAAATTTTGTAAACTATCGAAAATCTCTGCATAAAAACTAGTAGCTTCTAACCATGTTCCCCATCTAGTTGTTACTGGAGAGGGAGGCAGTGACAAAGATGGAAGTTTTTCCCTGTAAAGAGCTACTCTCAATGGTACTTTTCTGAAAACTTTTTTAAAAGCGGATACAAGTCTATCAACTTCCGGAAAGGTGCCTCTATTGTATTCACAGATTCTGTGGAGAGCATGTGCTACACAAGTAATATGTAACATATTAGGATATATTTCTTCATAGACATCTTTCCGGAAGTTGATAGACTTGTATCCACTTTTAAAAAAGTTTTCAGAAAAGCACCATTGAGAGTAGCTCTTTACAGGGAGAAACTTCCATCTTTCTCACTACCTCCCTCTCCAGTAATAACTAAATGGGGAACATTGTTGGAAGCTACTAATTTTTATGCAGAGAACTAGTACAAATTCCAAATTTAAAAAATTAGTTGTACTTTCTTCGGGAACACTTTGTAAATTTGCCAAAACTAATCACTTATTTTGAAAATCAAATTCACAAATTAAATGATGGATTAGCCACTATTAATAATTTGAAAAATATTCCAAGTGACTTCGGATGTGGCCTTCAGCAAAAGTTAGACGCAGTTTTTAATAGAAATAAGCTGACATAAAAGAATATTTTCAGTATGCACCTATAACCAGGTGCGATGTAGAGAGGACGTTTTCTATCTACAAGGATGTATTTCATTCAAAGAGAACAAATTTTACAGAAGAGAACCTTGAGAAAGTATTACTAGTTAATATTAATACTCTTTTACTCAACTTTAACTTCTTTATTCCACTACAAAATGAATAAATAAAAATGTATTTCGTATTTTATAGATCACCACCCGTTTACTTTCCAATTATATAAATAAAATTAAAAACTTTCTAAAAATACAAATTTTCAATAGTACGCCTGTGGGCGTGCCTCTCGTGTCCGGTCCCTACTTATGACACTTATTCTTTAATATACTAGAATGGCACGTGAGTACATTATATTAATAAGCACCTATTTCCAGTTTTTTTCCAAATAATGTATATTCTTTTTGAGGTGTGTTTATAGCGGCCCAATGTCAGAAGTTGAAAGCTTGTCAGAAGCCTAGGATTGCTGAGAGTATATAGTGTTCCATAGCTTTGTTAGTATACCTCCTCGCCGTAAGAGGGTAGAAATTCTGAATTAACTTTTACTTTCTCGACATTTAATGGTAACTAAAGAGGATACTGATCCCGAAAAAAGGACTTATCACACGCCGGTTTCAAGATGCTATCCCTCGACCAACGGCACTCTCACATTGTTGTCCGACGCTTTTATGGCTTGCGCCGTTCAGTCGTTTCAATTTTAAACTTTACGAAAAAATAAGTTAATTTATACATTATAAACTCATACATAATGTAGTGGCTTTAAATTATAACAAGCTGTACCTACATACTTGTAAATTAATATTGCAAAAATTACCGAAACAAACATTTTCAGCTTAACAGTTGTATCAAGTAAAATGTTATTTAAAAATATTTCCATTTGGCACCTTACTATACTTGGATTCCATAATTTTGTAAATAGTGTATAATATTTTAGATACTTGTATGCAGAAATTATTATAAATCCAATATTCCGATTAATATGTAAGATGAATCATTACAAATGATACAAATACGCATACTCCTATCTATATTTGTACTCACGAACATACGGCTCGTATTTAGCCAGCGTTCACTTCAGCCAAAGACGCATGTGTTTCTGCCTTACGACGTCATCAGTCTGGTAAAATGTTTGTACTCAAATTGTACTACAAGTACGTTTTCATTCCTTAATTTAACCATCATTTGGATAATAATAAAGGTGGTTGCAACCAGATGGAGAAAATACAGAATATATTTCATAGACATAATTCTCTGAAATTTAAAATTTTGTCGAAAGACTTTCTTATATTAGAAAAAACTAAAGGAAAGCTAAAAAGTATTACAGGTATTTTACACTCTCGCATGGACAATAACTTCAGATCTTCTAACTACTATACTTAGATCTACTTCAAAGCTCCCCAACCGTGATTTTCCGAATTTCTCAAAGAGTGTGTTACAATATCTTGGCGGATGGTGTATACCGGTATATATCCGTAGCTGTATTGTTGTCCTACGAGCATGCATGACAGAAATAATAGAATTTTGGTGTGTGACCTCGAGCACACTATCTATCTGTTTTTGTTTGCGTGCCGCTGGGTGAATTTCTTAACGAGAAATACAGAGTTTGATGTACCGCAATTTTATGTTTGGGTAGACGTTATTAACTAGGCCAAAGATTAATTAACCCCCTCGACCATCTGTGGGTTTTTTTTGTTAAGAGTTTTATAACTAATTGGCTGCTGAGATTTGCCGTACGAATTGTTATATCAACGAAAATGGAGAATCTTTTGGAGAGAGGTATTGGCACGTGTTTCGGAAATTGTTTCGAGAACCACGTGTGAAACGGAAACGACACCATAGCAGCTGGGTAATCTCGAGCAGTAGCAACAAGTTGTAAAGTAGTTTTGACCCCAATTACCCCGTTTCATCTGAACAACTAACACTCAAAAACTTGCATCGTGCTCTAAGAAAATTAGCGACACGAAATATTAGGATTCATTAATTTATTTTGTCTTTTGCCTTAAACACCCAATAATCTCTTTGTTCGTATATTATATTAAGTTAACTCACATTAAATTATACCTTCTTTGCCTTAAACCTTTATTAACTGCTTCGTTCGAAAATTATAGTAATATAAATCACCTTAATTTAGTTTTCTTCTATTATCTTGGTACAGAATAATTTATGCTCACCATTTAACACTTCAGCATTGTTTACACCGATTTGTAGTTAATTTAGTGTATTCAATATTTTCAAAGACGTTTTAACTTCTAAAAGAAGTAATTTAACACAGGAACACCTTGAACAAATTTTAGTTGTTCATAGTAATGTTTCACTCTTTCAATGTTTCACAGAAAATACATAGTTTTGAGTTTTGTTCTTTTAAATTATTTTTATTGCAAATTCGGTACGCAATTCGCTTGTCAGCATTACTTTTGTTTCAGCAGTAGTTGGTGCCGGTTACCAAACCGCTTATTACATTCGCTCTGTTGTGAATTGACAGATACATGTTAACTGCATATGTAGGTATGTGTTACTTACACGTATCAAATTGTACGAAACTCACGGATGGCCTACAGATACAAACCAATTGCGAATACAAAGCAGACGCCTATGGGCAATAAATCATCAATCGCTCGAGTCCGCTCTCTGCTGATTAATATAGAAAATCCCTATGACTATATAAACACTCTAAGAGAAGAATTATTCATTCAACAAGTAATCGTCGTGAACTTAACATTATAGTCACAAATATGCACATAAGCATAAATAATGTTATTTACTGTTAGTTATTGTTAAGTGTTACTTATTTTTGTGATTAATATAATTATTTTTATTTACCACCTATTTTATTAATCAAACCCGAACAGAAGAATTATCGCATTATAATATATTATATGATTCTTATATAAATTAACGCCCAGGTACTGATCGACAGTAATTTTTGTCGTTGTGTACATACTGCACATCAGGGAATCAAGACCGGCCGGCCCGATCGGCTACGTCACGATTGTGCCGGGCAGTCATCCAATAAGTCCATGATTGACAGGAACGAATATTCGCACATTATTGGGCGTACATAAATGCTTCAATGCGTTGAATGCAAGCGAGCGATTTGAACTTTTACATTGTACATGCACCGCCGCATACCGAAATGTTGGATGTTCAAAATAAAATTGGAAAAGACATTTGCTTGTTTTATTTCAATACAACAGGATTTTCAAAACAAAAAGCTTTTTTAACAGATGGAATGATTTAAAAGTAATTAGCTACACTTTGTTGTTATATTCGTTTACAATGACTGCCGTTGTAAATATTTCTACTGAACCAGTATTAAAAATCGTCTGCGAATACCTGGGTATGAAGAAGTTATCAAGATGGATGCCGTGGACAAACCATTAATTTATGATTTCACGCCTGCAACGAAAGAACAGGCGAAATAATGAACTTAGGTTGGCCAACGAACACTACAGAAAATAAAAGTGGTTCCATCTGCCGGAGGGTTATGGCGACCATATTATACTAATTCATTTATTTGTTTATTTAAATACTGAATTAACGAAAAAACGATCACATTTGGCGAAGAAGAAATGTTGTTTCACCATGATACTTCACTAACTCATTCGTATGTAATTGTATTCGCCAAATTATGTTATGGGTTATGGCGACCATATTATACTAATTCATTTATTTGTTTATTTAAATACTGAATTAACGAAAAAACGATCACATTTGGCGAAGAAGAAATGTTGTTTCACCATGATACTTCACTAACTCATTCGTATGTAATTGTATTCGCCAAATTGCTCGAATTACATTGACTTGTTGTCTTATCCCCATATTTGCATAATTTTGGAATTCGCAATACATAACCCATATGGATAACAGGACCAAATTACAGTAACTTATTAGATCATGTCAATGCTGAATTAACGGAAAAATGATACCATTTGGCGAAGAAAAAGGTAACAGAATAATTTTAAACATCTCACCAGTTATTATTTTTCCTGAGTACGTAATTAAGTTGCATTCCGAAGTTTATTGTCTTAATTTTGATGTAGTGAAATAATTTTCAAAGTATATAATTCGTCATTAATTTCTTCTATACAGTAGCTTCATCTATCGGTTAATTTGGCAAGAACTCATTACCTTTTCGTATATAAGAATCCAGTTGAAGAAATCTGGTCCTCTTTTGCTACAATATGAAACAGACATGTAAATAATTTACATATCTGTAACTGTACACATGGACAATACGCCTCGTATTTTCAGCATTTACTTCTGCTTAAGACATATGTTTCTGCCATCTAGGCGTCTTCAGTCAAGCTAGTGAAGCAATGTATACACATTGATACAAATCTCTTAAACAATAGATCTGTATCTGTATCTACATTACGCTAAAATCGTCTCCAAGCCATAGCAAGTTACCTCCTATCAGATGGCACTAATTTAATAAGTGACATCTGACGGACGAAAGAGACTATGCCAGAAAAGGCGATCTTCCGCTTGAATAGCTAAGCTATTACAGAAACGGAAAAATACGAATATTGGTGCAGTCCATTAACACGCGCCAGATGGCGGTAAATATACAAAAAGGTTGTGTTTATGTATGACAATACGTTTTGCACGTATAAAGCATTTGTTACAATATGAAACAGTCTGTTTCATATTATCTCTATAACAGGATCATATTTCAGTAATTTATTGGATCATTTCAACTCTGAATTAACGAAAAAAAGATACTATTTCTTTTTTTCGTTAATTCAGAGTTGAAATGATCCAATAAATTACTGAAATATGATCCTGTTATAGATATAGGTTGTGCCATGCGAATTCCAAAATTATGCGAATATGGGGGATAAGACAACAATTTAATGTAATTCGACCAACTTGGCGGATATGATTGCAAACGAATGAATGAGCTAGGAAATTATCATGGTGAAACAATACATTTTCCTTCGCCAAATGTAATTGTTTTTTCGTTAATTCGTAAATTTCGTAAAAGTTCAGCTGGTGATTCGCAACGAGGAGGGCATCATTAAAACGTAGCCTATTTTACAAGATTCCAAAGATACTACTTTTTAGAAGGCATTAAAACAAGTAAAGAGTTGAAAGGCTTTTTACATCAACAATAGTTTTATATTTAAAAGTCACATTCCAATAAAATATTCTTTCTAAATGAAATTAACAAACGATAATTTCGTTGAAGATAAATAAATTCTAAATTTCCTGCAAATCAGCTTTATTAAATTTTATTTTATCCTGCGTACATAATCTTCGAAGCTAAATTCATTTTAATTATATTTAACCTTCTTAATATTCAGTGTATATTATATTTCGGCTTGTTTGATAATGTAATATAACGAAATTGTTTGAAAGACGACAACAGAATGGATGAAGGTGATTACAGAGGAAAAAGGTGTAATGCGATTAATTTATACGTTGAGTACCAAGTTTCGTAGGGGCTTATTATGAGATAACGTATACTAATGCTATTTACATTCATATTAACAACTTTTGCCTGTACATATAGTTAAACCAACGGCAATTTCACGAGATCTATAAAACACACCTGCTTTTTTGCAATCCCAAAGCATTAGTTAAATTTATGCAACAAATGGCTATTATCAGAATATATTATTATGAAATGAATATGTATATGATAGAAATACAGTTAAATTTTTAGTCGATTAAATGTATGAACATAAATATACTTAATTACAAGTGAAAAATATATAATATATAGGAAACATAAATGTACAAATGATATAAATGATTACTTTATTATTAGTAGTAATAAAATGGGCGGATGTCAGTTGGGCCAGACGTCAGGTAGACGGACTTATCTATAGTTCAGTTGGGCCGGTCATTAGTGAGGTGAGGGATTATCACCAAGGGAGAGGATTAAGATTTTATATTTAATGTTATATACCTAATTACCTTATTTTTGTTTGTTTAAGGAAAACACAAAACATCATAATATCAATTGAATGTTAAGAAAAAGAAACCAAATATTTATTTACAATTTTATTCTGAAACAAATTAACATACTTATATATACGCATATCATACAGGTAAATAATTAAAACAAACAGATTTCGTTTCGTTGGCCTTTGAAAATTTGTAGCCGCCAACAACTAATAATTCGTGTCCTTTTTCACTCAACATTAACTCCGCACTTTGATCCATATTAACTGTCACAAATAACTCAGCACTTTGATCCATGTTAACTGTTACAAAGCTTTGGTTGCTTTGATGAAAAATAATTTGCAAATGTTTGTTTATTAAATGTTCTAATAGGTAGGCGTATCCCTAAAGTCTTAAAGGATTAAAAGTCTCCGGCCCAACTGAACGGTCACCTTAATCCCCCCTCTGACCATCTAATACAATGATAATTGCTTTCTGGCCCAACTGACATACGTTCATTAAAATTACTAACAATAATAAAACAAATGACCAAAAGCTTAAATTTTGGAAACCAATGTCAAGTTGTTAATGTATGTATGTTGTTAATTGGTAATATGTGCTCGTTGGGTAAATGTTAATATCAATATGTAATCTCAGGGTGAATTGGTAAACTAATATCTTAAATATGTGAGTATTCTTAATGGGGAGGTCCAAAACGGAATAGTAAGCCAGTGAATCATTCTGCAACCCACAAGGTATGAATTATATGTGTATATTTGTCTCGGAAGACTACAGCCAGTCCAAAAGTAACCTTCTCCAACAGAATCGTTAGCGTCTATTGAATAAGCTTATTGTAAATTTAGAGTCATTCATTTTCATTTTTTTGATATATTTCATTTAGTAAAATTTACGAAATCGATACCCCTAATTTTGCGTATACAGGCTAATCGAAATGAATTGCTTATTGTTTATTATATTCCTTCCTTATGTGTTACATGGTGACAATACATTACAATACTTAAAAATATACAGTAATTATATATATAAAATAAAACGAAAAATAAAAGGAAAAAAAAAACATGTATGGTATACGCAAAGTCAAAAAAAGTGTCAAAGATAAATTTTGTTCATGAGAAAAGACACAAACATAAGTATGACTGCTGTGACTGCACGATCGATCGCCCAGAGAGATAATGTCACAGTCCGCCGTCCACGTACTCATCCAGGGAATAGCACTTGTTGGTTAATAAACTTTTAACTTGTTTTTTAAATTCGTTTATGCTACTATTCTTATACGATAAAGGTAGTCTATTATACAAATCAGTTTGAATATTGTTTCTATTAGTTCTTGTAAGTCTAAAGAACTGATTATCCAGTTGATCTTTATTCCTAGTATTATAACTGTGCACATCACCACGGATTTTAACCCTTAACTGTGCTAGTGGGGTCCGCGCGGACCTAGCGGTATAGTTTTCTGTTGGCATTCTTTAGAGTACTAAACAGATGGCGTTGTGGGTCAACGTAATCTTAAATTAGGTTAGTTATAAGAGACGTGTGTAGCTGTAAAGTCAACAGCTAAATTATTTTGAAAATTATAAGACCTCGAATCTTTAAAGACCCCACCAACACGTAAGTGTACAGTGAAATTATTATTAGCTCTTCAAAAACCTAACTATATAATGCATTATTTTTAGTGTATTTTTGTCAATTTTACCATGTCAATGAATGAGTGGAGTAGACCTTTGACTGAATCAGAATTAAATGAAATAGCGAATGATCCAAATTTTTATTCCGATGAAGAAAGCGCAGCTGAATAAAACGAATTTCAAGCTAGCGATCATGAAACAAATTCAGAAGCTTCTTCAGATGGCGATGAAAGCCATTTTGATAACGATTCCGATGATAGTAATGTATTTTATGGTAAGGATAAAAATTTTAAATGGCAGAAGGCACGTAAAAGTCGTTCACGTACTCGCACTCACAATCTGATTATACATCTACCAGGCCCCAAAGGGAGAGCCAAAAATATCGATAAAAATGACATTACAGCAGTCTGGAAGTTATTTTTTACTGATAATATGCTAGAGACCATCTTGTTGCATACAAATGTGAAAATAAGGAACAGACATGAGCAATTTCAAGTACCTCGGCCATCGTACACAGCTGAACTGGATATGATTGAACTAAACGCTTTCCTTGGTCTTTTATATCTATCAGGTGTTATGAAATCTAATCACGAGGATATATCTGCTTTATTTGCCAATGATGGAACTGGTCGGGATGTTTTTCGGGCTACAATGAGTGTAACTCGTTTTCTGTTTATTTTGTCATGTTTGCGATTTGATGATGCACTTACAACAGATCAAAGAAAAGAGCATAATAAATTGGCTGGAATACAGGAATGTTGGGATATTTTTATTGCGAATTGTGACTCTTTATATACTCCAGGAGAATATCTCACCATCGATGAGATGTTGGTACCATTTCGAGGCAGATGTTCATTTAAAATGTACATGCCCAAGAAACCGGCGAAGTATGGTCTAAAAATTATGTGCCTCTGCGATGCACGTACTTTCTACCTGTGTAATGCGTTTGTTTATACTGGCAAGGAAAATACAGTATCAATAGATAAAGTATCTGTACCAACCCGCGACGTCCTAAAGCTCATACCTCCCATACAAAACACAAATCGGAATGTCACAACTGATAATTGGTTCTCGTCAGTCGAGTTATGTAACAAACTGAGAGAACAAGGCTTGACCCTTTTAGGAACTATAAGAATCAACAAACCGCAATTACCACTTGAGTTTAAGCCTAACAGAAGGAGACAAGTGGATTCTACGATATTTGGACATAACAATGATATAACAATAGCTTCATATGTGCCTAAAAAAAACCGATCGGTGTCATTGATATCTACCATGCACCACGATAAAAAAATAAGCACTGAAAATGGAAAACCTGATATGATCAATGATTATAATAGGACCAAAGTTGGCGTAGATGTATTAGATCAGTTATGCGCCAATTATTCAGTAGCTAGACGTACCAGGCGTTGGCCCATGGTAATTTTTTACGATATGATAAATATAGCAGTTGTAAATAGTATGGTAGTATTGAACTGTGTGCGAGAAGAAACATTTAAAAGGCGACATTTGCTGGTAAGCCTCGGAAAAAGCCTCATTACTGCGCATATGCAACGAAGAAATCTCAGCCGATTACCGCGTGAACTGCAAACAATAATTTGCAAGCAGTTGGGTAAAAAGCTACCTACAACCTTTACGAACAATGAGCCAACACGAAAAAAGAGATGCGATCTCTGCTCCTGGGACAAAGACCGAAAGGTTAAGAGTGTATGCAAAAAATGCGGCAAACACATTTGCCCAGATCACACCAGTTTAGTTTGCAATATATGTTTTAATAACGTTTAATCGCTTATAAATATTACTGTTTGTTGTATTTCTTTAAAAAAAAATAAATAAGCAATGTAAACATTTTTTGTTTTTATCAACTGGAAATTGGGGTTCGGACGGACCCCACCAGCAGATAAGTGTTAGCTTATTTCACCAGCACTGTTAAGGGTTAAAATTATTTGTGTACAGGACAGTATGATATGCAAATGTAGAGTAAAAGGACATGATTCTATTATTTATAAAATATTGTTTAGAATGTTTATTATATTTCAACTGGAATACTTTACGGATTGCTCTTTTTTGAAGGAAAAAAAAAATTATTGACTTCAACTGAGTTACACCACACAACTCGGCATAGGACATAAGTGAATGGTAAGCTATAGTGGCTGACTCAACCCCTGCTGCGTAAGTAAGTTTGCCTAATTCATAAATGATACTAGATAATTTCGAGCTTAACTTTTCAATGTAATATTTCCAGTCCAAACCCAAATCCAGATGCGTCCCTAGGAATTTAATATTTGTCGAGGGATTTATGAAAACTCTGCTACTCGTTTTATTAGAATTTAGAAATAATCTATTTTCAGCAAACCACGTACTGGACTGCTGCTGAACATCAGCAAGTCCGGGTCTGACACTATTTATATCCTTTTTTTACTAAAAAAGTAGTATCGTCCGCAAATAATACAGTCTTAGCGCCAACATTACATGGCAAATCATTAATATAAATTATGAACAACAAGGGCCCTAGTATGAAACCCTGAGGGACACCATGTTTGACAGTATTCTCCCCGCTAACAGATGAATTTGAACAAGTAAGACTTTAAGGATTCCAAGGCATTACCACGAAAACCGTAATATTCAAGTTTCTGCAATAGGAGCTCATGAGGTACGCAATCAAATGCCTGTACCAGTTGAAGAATAACATCAGTCGTCGATAAACCTGGTCGAAAACTATATTGCTCCACGGATAGAAAGTTAATTCTATTAAAATAGTCAATAATCCTACTGAATAAGAGTTTTTCAAAAATCTTTTCCAAAGCAGGAACAATTGCTATGGGACGATAGTTTGCGATATCGTTCCGATCACCATTTTTAAAAATAGGTATAATTTTGGAAATCCTCAAGCACTCAGGATAAGTACCAACGTTAAAAGAACTGTTCATTATATGAGAAAGAACTGGTGTAACATCAACAATAATATCCTGCAACAGTACAATTTTCATACCATAAATATCCCTACAGGGTTTGGACTTCAGAGATCCCGTAAATTCAATGACTTCGCTTTCAGTAGCTGGTGCAACAAAGAACGAATTTTTATTGTTTATATTTCTTAACCTATCAGATTAATATTTCTGTCTTGTTTTTAAAAGAAGAGCATTGCAATCTTTCTTTAATTCCTTGTATAAATTTAAATTCTTTTGTCCATCTTCGAAGCATCATAAGTAAGGTCTAACAAGGCTTTCTTATTTATAAGTTCAGGTGATAATTGAAACATGTGGGATGTATTTGTCCGAAAACTTTGTTTTTAACAAGAGAGGAGGAGGCATCGTGGAGTCTTACAATTATGTTTAGAACTTCTAACATTTTATTGTTCACAGTACCCTCTGCATACACCTCGTGCCAACCTGTATTAGAGATCAAATAGGAAAAATAATATTTGTTACTAAAGCTATACACGCTGAATGACACTGGACAATTTCCCAATACAGAATTTTTTTTTTTAATTTTAGGTATTGAGCTTCGTGATCAAATATGTGCAAAGTCATAACACCAGCCCTCATAACATACAGTGTTTCACTTGCAAATATTTTGTCCAAACAACTACCTTTACCCTTACAATACCAGGTTGGATCAAAGATCAACCTAATTAAATTAAAACTATGAATTAAATCAACAAGATATCTCTTGGATTGATACTCATCCAGAAAATTTATATTAAAATTTCCCGTAAAAATAATTTCATCATTCAGATACATCATAGTATCCATATCAATTGCAGCAGTAAGCTGATCAACAAAGAACCTACCATTCCCTCCAGAAACCGGTAAATAACAATTACTATCAAACTCAGGTCAATAGGTCTATTAGCACAAAATTCACAGTGCTTCTCACTACAGTAGTCCTCTAATTCTATTAATTTAAATTTTTTGTTAGTTTTTAGGAATATACAAACACCTCCATGAATACACTTATATCTACAAGAAGAAGCGGCCAGTTTAAAATTTACCAAGGAAATACTATCTACAACCATAGAATCTAACCAGTGCTCAGATACACAGAGAATATCAACATTATTGTTAAAGAGCACTGACTCAATCCGCATTATTTTGTTGGACATGGACTGCACATTCATATGCATCAAAGTAATAGAGCTTTGAGCATTCATAAAAACGCTCATTCGTATCAGTGTTAGTCATATCTGTCATACCAGCCCCACATATAGATATAAGATTCGAGTTATTCACCCTTTGATTACTGTTTAGAATTAAATGTGCAATATAAGAAAACATCTTGAATTTTTCCGAATCATGCAAATGTATACCTTTCCGAAGTCTGTCATTTAAATTAATTATTGAATTAATATCAACATAATTACATTTAAAACTCTTACTAAAAGAGTATATATACAATTAAATTTATAAACAGATTCATTCAATGCTGGACGATTCCTCCAATAAGGCACAGAGACATAAACTAAGTTTGTTTTTACAGAAACAGTTTTTAGTTTATCAAATACTCTCGCAAAAATCCGATTGTCACTTAGTATATCATTTGACCCTGCCATAATTACCAAATAATCATGTTTGTCATAGTGCCTACCCAAGCTTATTAGGTCACAAATAATCTGTCCGAAATTCATCATCAAGACAGTCGGCCAGGTTCCTCCCAGAATTCCGTCCATGACTGTCGGCCGCAATTAATATCTTACGTTTGATTCCTGTTTTGAGTAATATGTAGCTGTAATCCCATTTCTTCCCTGACCGCCAAAATGGCGCCCTACTGTAGGATGATCCTCCGAAATAGGCTCCTTATCCAGCCAATCGCTCACTTCTACCACATCCCCTCGTACCTTCGTTGAATTCCCGATACGTGGTTTGTTGGATGATAGATTTGAACTAGACTGTTCAGTCACCTTAGGTACTCTGTTTCTTTCCAGGCCATTTGAAATAACATGTATCCGACTACTTAATTCCTCTTGTTTCTTCCTTAATTTATTAACCTGCGTCCGTAAGAAAGAAACTGCTCTTTAAAGAGAATTTATTTTATTTAATAGTATAAACGGTCTTTTATTATTCATACGTCGCCTTTTATCCACACCGATCTGGTCTACAGTCTCAACCGAATCATTAAATTGGCTCTCTGCATCACCGTCATCATCAGAAACAACCCGATTCGTATTTGTAAATGTTATATATTGCGAACCCACTACCTTTTTTAGTTTTTCATTAAGCGCACTTTATTGCCATTGCAGTACACACCCCGCCTTTGTAATTGGTGTCTGAAATCGCCCATCCTTAAATTATCAATTTTGACTAACGTTTCCATATTTCTTATTTAACATTGCTAGGTCGAGAAGTACTATGCCGTCAAACACACACGCGAGCGGGAAGAGAAATTCAATCGTCTTTCTCTATTCACTAAAAAGGTGTTCACGAAACAAAAACAAATTCTCACGCCTATAACTACGGCTTTTAATTGAACTAGCACCGCTAATAACCAGTCGATCACATTACCAAAGCATACAAGTTTTTAGCTTCCTTAACATATAAATTTTAGGAAAGTTTCTAAACAAATATTCGGAACAGCAACCGAAAAAGAGATTAAGTGTTTTGCCTTTGCAGACAGACTAAACATTAAATCAAGATATCTCTTAACCTAGTCATCCGATTGGAACGGCAATTTCACCATCTTAATCGCACCAATCTTTGCCTATCCGATGATATAACTTTCGCACCAGTTTTTATTGGTTTTCCCTTCTTTATCAGGGAACATTCACGAGAACACGTAAAACACAACCGACTCTAAAAAAAATTAAGGTAGTTCTATACGGTGTCATACTAGGGTTATGCTCGATTTTGGATTTGTAAATTATTATTCGTAATCTTACAAAAACTTTTTAAAGCTTGATAGTTAATTATGACTTGTAATTGAGGAGACCAACGTAGTGTCAATTTTTCCTTCATAATTTCATTGTTTCATTTTCTTATTATTGCTATCTTAAACTGTAGATTGATTTGTGTTTTTTCCTGATACTTAATAAACTAAATTAGTATACTGAATGTACAAGAATCTCGATGTGAGATTTATCGAAAGGTCTTTAGATAAATTAACCACCATTTATTATTTAGACTAAGCATACCATGTACATATTTATTACTTAAGGAGTTATACACTGGGATCTTTGTGTTTATGTTGCACCAATTTATTTCATTTTACTAAGTTCAGTAATATACCTTACTGTTATTTCTATTTAGCGTCAGTAGTTATTTTAATTAATGCATATATTAAATGTGCATGAATTGTTTTTTAATTTTTTTTATAATATACAAAATACAATCCTAAGTGAACCATTTATTCCGGGTCACTTATTTACTTTAATTCATATTTATTTGTTTATTCGTTAAACAAGTTGGTTAATGATATTATTGAATTATATTTCATTATTTTATTGTGGCTACTAGCCTTACTTAGACCTTTTTTGTTTGCACCATTTAATCTGGTGAATTTAATTTTCCTCAACGTTGTTCGCTTATTTGCTTATCGATTTTTCCATTGTTTTATTTTATTTATGTTAGTTGTTAATAAGCTATTTCTTGTTATTGTTATATTACTTTGGTGTTTTCTTATTATAGTAACAATTGTCCACGTATCGGTTCAAGAGTATAAACACGGTGGTGCCTATTATAAAGAACCTCCCCTAGCTCGCCTCTCAACTGAGCTGGTCTCTCAGCCGAATATCTCCGGGGTAATCGTGTTATGGGGGTAGGTTGTTAAATCAAGTAGGTACTACGGTGTATGTAAGTAGGCACAGAACTAGTGCTTTGAGAAAGCACGTAACAATCTTCTTATTTAATCAGTTACAAACACAATTTTTTATGTAGAATAGATTATAATAATAATAATTCAGAGAATGCAGAGAGGATGAAGATGATGATAACCGTTTGGGCCGATTAATTTAAACGTTGCCTGAAGGAAATGTAAAAAGCTCCCGATTTATGGCCAATACATTTTTTCTTTGGAGTCATATAAAAAATTAAGTTTATAAAAACGTCAACTGCTACTTAATAACGTAGAAAAGCTACAAACTTTTGTTCTAAGAAACAATGAAGCAAATAAATTGACGTATTTTACACCAAAACCATTCTCTCTTCAGTATGACAACCGCAGTAATATACAGCGATAGTTTTCATTAATTATTTGAATCGCTTTGTTGACTTTATTGTTGCATATTGTTAGGATTAGCTAACACGTTTATTGTTCTGTTTCCAAAAACACAATGACATAAATTAGTACGAGATTTTTCATTATAATATTGTGATGTGAGTCATGCTATGACATAATCGATAACTTCAACGTCTTTCCACGTCAGTGCGTCCTAGAGGCTTTCTCGAAAAAACTAGACATAGAAGAGTCTAAAAACCGATTCCTTCAACCAGTGACCGTCTTGTTAATATCGTAGTCATAAATGTGAATATAAATATTGTAATTATTGTTATTATATTTTATTAATATAGTCTGCTTTTAATTACCGTTAGTTTCATTTAAACGAACCGAAAAGAAGCAATATCGTTATTTCTATAAATAAACTCAAAGCGTTATTCATTAACAGAGAGCGGAAACGGCGCTATCCCGTATCGGATGTGATTCATCGGCGCCGACAATGGACAATCGATCAACTTAACATGTATATATGAATGTTATAGTGCGATGGTATTGATAAAAGTTGTACGCTTGTACGTTTTCTAATGCAAACAGACGGAGTTGTGAAATATATTTCGCCAGAGTCGTAATAAAGACAATGAAATGTATATACGGAAATTTATTTATACGAAAATAAATAAAACACTGAAGTTAAATGAATTTAAATTAACTTGAATTGAAATTAATTCAAGATTTATATATATACAAAATGCATTTACTTTATACAGTGAAAAAACTAAAAATATTGAAAAAGTATAAACTTGAAATTAATTACATCATCCATAATTAAAGTGAATGCTTGGTGACACGGCAGTAAACATTTTTTATTCACATGAATTATTACAATATATTCTAAAATTTGTTCTGTAAAGTGCATTCTTTTATTAGACAGTATCAAAGTATTTAAATATAGAAAAACTCCGCTCAACATCAGAGCTAGTGGCGCATAGAAATAATAATCTTTAAATTTAATATATCTACCGATTTCCGTATTTTGAACATTACTACAAAAGTCTTTCAGGACATTAAAATCAAGGCTACGAGCGAATATTGCATCTTATTATTTAAACGAAACCGACTCCGTCTCTGCGCCTGCATGACTCATTAGAGGATAGCGTCTGGTACGCAGTCAATTCATTAAGGTAATCATATAAATAAGCTTATTTTTTGTTTTGTCGAAGACTTGTATTTAAAAAAAAAATACCAAAAGATCTAGAAAAATATAAAAGTTGTTCAGATTAGAGTAATATACATATTTGAAATCTACACAAAAAGTAATTTAGAATATTAAAATATAATTGCTATACGTTTTCAGTGAAATAATCTAAACGAACGAGAAATCTAAATGTAAAAAGTTTCAACAATATCTTTAATCTCTGCTTAATTAAAAACTTCTTTCTTTATTACAGTACCAAAATGTTTAAGGAAACGATATTTTATCAGAGATAAGTAGTAAATGTCTTATTGTCTCTGCATTTAAAATACGAAAGCTTGCTACAAAAGTTGTTTAGATTAGACTAACATACTTAGAATTTACATAAAAGGTAAGGTACCTTAAGAAGAGTAAATAGTATATTAAAACACAAGTTTTATAATGCACGATTTTGTCGCACGAAGTCACGTGATGCGATGAGGAGTCTTACGAAACGAGTTTTTTATACTATTTTTTCTATTTTGCATTTTTACATTAATAGATTCAAATTTAATTTGAAAGTTAAGAGTTTTATTTTTATATAAAGTATGCACTTAGTCACACTGATACCTAACATTTTCAAATTTAAATATTGCTATCCGTGAAATATTATTTATTAACTTTCGTTAATATTTCTTGATATTTTATTTAAAAATGTAAACACGAGTGATCTAGAAACTAATATATCTTCCACTCCACCCCAGATTCATGAAGCAACTGACAAAATAATTAAGAATTTATTACCAAAAAACATCAGGTGATGCATACGAAAAATGCTAATACACTTATGGACAAAATTATGGAATATTTTTTGTTATATCTATCACTCAAATATAATTTTACCCGTAAAATTATATATGTGCTGATATTATTGATCTAGTAGGTGAATATATTCATGTGCTTTAAAATATTTTGAGGTTTAATTCATTTTAATGATTTTAATGTTGTATATTGTCTAGCGCGCGTTACATCATTTAAAAATTCCTCACGTAATTTAATCATTAACGTGAATTAACTTAGTTGTAGTGAAATTAAGTAAGTGTTAGTGATTTTCGTTTGTTGCTTTCTCTTAAAAACAAGCATTATGCCACCACTTAGCTACTGCAGTGAAGCTGAAGCGGCACAAATTGTAACTCTGTACGATGAAGGATATAGACAAAAAAAATATCACACGACGTCTCAGGAGAGGTCAATCTACAGTATCGAATATTTTAAAAAGGTATCAAGAGACAGGAAATTTCATACAAAGACCCAGCCAAGGACGCGAAAGGTGCACAACAGCAATTGATGATCGTTTTTTGACACTAAATTCTACGCGAAATCGTAAATTGACATCCACATATCTCAAAAATGAGTTACTAAACGTAAGACATGTTAATGCTAGTTCGGGAACGATTAGACGAAGACTAAAAGAAGTAGGTTTAAAGCCAAGACGGCCTGCCAAAGTTCCACGTCTTCTCGAAAATCACAAAACTCATCGATTTCTAGAAGAGTTGGGGTACAGTACAGCCGCTGCAATCTTATTCAAACTATTAGTTTTGGAGGTGGTGGCATAACTCTTTGGGGAGGCATAAGTTGGGATGAACGCACCGAACTTGCGGAAGCCAATGAAAGTATAACTAGTGACTGGTATATCGAAAACATCCTCCAAGATCATGTTTTGCCATAATGCCATAATTTGCCGCAATGGATACGATAGATTCGTACTTATACACGATAACACTCGACCACACGTGGCTGGCATAGTGACTAATTACCTTGATGCAGCTCAGATTCAGAGATTAGAATGGCCACCGTATAGTCCAGACCTTAATCCCATTGAACACGTGTTCCAAATACAATAGAAGAACTTAGATTTGCAACATAATATGAATGGAACGCAATTCCTCAAGAATATATTCAAGCTCTAATTGGTAGCATGTTGAGAAGGATGCAAGCAGTAATTAGAGCTCGAGGTTATTAACTATGCTCTTATTTCAATCAAAAGACTAGTATTTGCTTAACCAAGTTACATTTAAGTTTTAAATAATTATCCTAAATTTTAATAAAACTTATCATTAAATTTTTAATGATTTTCTGCTAATTAAAAATTAATATTCGTTGAGTAAACTGTAAAAAATAAACTATTTTTTCTTGCATAATGTTTTTCTTTCATTAAAATTTATAAATACAGAAAAAAGATCGAAAATTTAAAATATTCGATAATTTTGTCCATGAGTGTAGAATTTTGAAATTTGCTACATGGAAAATAAGTTTCTGTTGTATAATTTATACAATATACGTCATTTCTACAGCACTTTTCTTTTCTATGTATACCATTACTGTCAAATCTTCTTAAATTCTTAAAATCAAACGTAAGCAATTAGATATTTATTTCTGTGCTCGAACAATGCCAACATTGAAAAATGAAAAAAAGCGTATTAAAATGAAGCTCGTTTCGATACCGCTTTGGATTTCATAATGAGTTCATTACGAACGTAAAATAGAAAATAGTATGTTAAAACAAGTTTCATAAGACACGTCTTAAAGCACGAATTCAAGTTTAAAAAATGAGTGGCGAAGCCACGAGTTTTTTAATGAATGTATGCTTTAATGTCTTATGAAACGTGTTTTTTTTATGCTATTTTTTTTGCAATTAGCTTTCCTAATCTATTTTCTTAGGAGAAAATAAGAAATTTGAAAATTTAGGGAAATTTAATGGCAGTTGGTAATGTTCGAGTATATTTATAATAAAATTCAAATTTTTTAGTTTAGTAGCGTATGGTTGACTTAATTTAACTTGACATTTCACTCTTCATAATAAAATATTTGTCATTGTATTGTAAATATAATTACCGTATAATGAAATGTTTATTAATTGTCAGTGTGACCAACTTAAAACTGATTCCGCTAAATTTTCCATGCTTTAATTATTTATTAACCCTAGGACTACTGAGCGGGTCCAATGTACCCAAAACGATTTCTAACCATTGATTTATCGTACTTGTGGTTGGGCTAATGTACTGGTATTAATAGACTTTTTAAGTACGAGTTATAGCTTTAAAATTTTAACAAAAAGGTTATTTTAGAAAGAATAGTTTTGGCAGTATAAAAATACTTTCACGATTTTACCAACCGGGTCCGTTGGACCCATATGTCGCTTACTGTAGAATTGTAGGTAAAGCTAGTGTGTTTTACTATGATGGTGGTTCGCTTGTAAATTTCGGACTTCCCCGCTGCTGATAAACCTTTCTTGGCATTCCCCGATGTATACAGAAAGGGGACATTTTTTTTACATTACACATGCGGATTTTGGGGCTTTACTTGTTTGAGCATATTTATAGCCGCACAACAGTCGCACAATAGTCGCGAATAATGCATTAGTGCTTGCCGAATCTGTGTAGTGTCACATTGTTTCTGTGAATAAGACAAAATTTATATTTTGTTTAGTTGTGATGTGCGATTTGATAATTTAGCATCATTTTTTACCAATTGTCAGGTAGTTATTTGTGAATCTTTTATTGCGGCTATTTTCTACTTTGCGTTTTACTCATTACGGAAAATGGATCGTAGAAATAAGGAATACCTTACACAACAACAGCTAGAGGCGATAGTAGCCGAAATGAGTAAAGTTGAATACAATAGCAGATATGAAGCTTTATACGACGATGGAGAGGTAGATGCAGTCGAAGGCCTCATCGACGGCGGTGATACAAGCACAGCAGAAGAATCAGATAGCGAAGAATTTGCTGAGAGACCACAACAGAAATCCGGCTGGAGCTAATTCTTTTATATCAAAGAGCAAACAAGTTGTTTGGTGCCAAGATCCTATTTTACCTCATCACGGAAGACAACCACGACACAATATTTTACTAGAACGTTCAAGCCCGCCACGTTTTAGAAATCGTGAGATCGATACACCTGCTTCTTCTTTTTTAATTTATTTTCGTAAACTTCTTCTTGAAATTATCCTAAAAGGGACGAATGAAGAAGGAGAGATTGCATTCGGCAAAAATTGGATAAAAATGGATGTCCAAGAAATGAAGAAATTTATTGGAGTTTTGATACTAATAGATGTATATAAATCTTATAACGAGGACGTAACACAATTTTGGAGCAAAAACAATCGTCGAAAAATTTTTTGTACTATTATCTACTGTACTATTAGATTCGACGATGCAGCGAAAAGGCGAAGAAAAAGGACTGGCGACAAAATAGCACCAATACAGGAATGCTTTGAGTTACGGAATACTTGTTTGCGAAATGCGTATGTACCAAAATGGTGTATGACGGTTGATGAACAACTTTTAACTTTCAGAGGCAGATGTCCCTTTAGACAATATATTCCATCAGAACCCAGACGATATGGAATAAAATTTTGGGCCGTTTGTGACAGTGTAAGAACCTTTGCGTGGAAACTGGAAATTTATCTTGGAAAACAGGGAGAGGAAAGAGACAATTTCTTTACTTCGTATAATCTTGCAAAGTATTTGTTATCAAAAAACCTAACATTAGTTGGTTCGATCCGTAAAAATAATCCTGAATTGCCATCTTCATTTGTTGATCTTGTTACGCTTAGCATATAAAAATATTTTAATCTATTTTTAAATATATTTCTTCTTTGAATATCTCGATTTAAAATTATATTTAACTTAGACATTTTTTCTGTGTAGGTATTCGTGTCCAAAGAGAAAGCATCTCTTTTGTTATATCTTAACCGAGACCCTTCGTTTTCTACCTGACCCGGTAACAACCGTACTGTGGAATTTCTAGATACAATTAATTTTAAATTGTTTTTATTTAATTGAATTTCATACACCTTCTTTTATATGTTGTGTTTCATATCATTAGAAAGCTTATGTCACAAGGGTTATTTTAATAATATTTATGCCATCGATAGAACACCTCTTCAGGTCCCGCTCCTTAATTAATTAGAATTCAAGATATCGATCCCTCTCTTCGACAGGTCATTAAACAGACCGTTTTCAAAACCAGTGTTCTTTCGATACAAAACTATCAGTCCGATCTTCTCGTTAGAACGCTCGAAAGTGCAACATCACCCGCCGTACTGGTCAAGTACCGGTGGCCTGATCCACCTGCCCCTGCATCTCACCGCAATTAAAAGGTAATCCTGTATGGTTCTATATATATTATACTTTTAAGCGAATCCCTATTAATTAAACTAATTAATTTCTTGTTCCTCCGGCCAAACATCGCTCTGCATATCTGTCCAGGTATACGACGCCCCACGTGGCCGCCCATCGCCGCAAATCAAAAGTAACTCTGTATTGTTCGATACAGAGATTATTTTATATTAATCGTATTCAATTAACCCTTAATTTACTGCTCAATTAAACGTTCGTTTCAGAGTATTTTTGTGTTAATTTTTAGTTACTTATTTACCGCTCCTCGTGTATCATTACTTTTGTTTAATTACTTTTAAATATACCAATTTCAATTTCTTTCTTATGTAAATATAAATACAAACTTTAAGGACAACGCTTATGTGTTTTATTTATTTAGTAAGTAAGTTATATATATATTTTAATTAACAATCATCACGCACGTCCTGGACCTTTGAAGAGACTTCACCAGTACCACTAATTACTTTATTTATCTTAGAATAATTTCATTATTATTAGCACTGCACATCCACATCCCGATATCCAGCACAAGCCGCCGTTTGTAATAATCTAAAAAATCGTCCAGTGTTTTCCACACAGTTTGGTTTTACAGACGATGCGATGATTTTTTCGTATTGCCCAAAGAAACGCAAGCCCGTAACGTTGCTGAGTACTCTGCACAGTAAGAAAAATGTTGAAAATGGCCAAAAAAAGAAACCTCAGGTAATCCTGGACTACAATAAAACAAAAGGTGGCGTAGACAACATGGACAAAATGACACGATCACACACTGCAAAAAGGGTGACTAATGGAGACGGCCTCTTGTAGTTTTTTATAACATGATAGGAATCTGCGCCATGAACGCATACATACTATGGAAACTCTTGAAATCTAATTCAGCTTTTGATTTGAAAAAGAGACGAAACTTTCTAATTGAGCTAGGAAAGGAGTTTGCAGAGTACAAGGACCACGAAAAACCAGAAACAGAAGAAGAAGCTGAAGCGTCTACTAGTTCTGAGATTCCAAGAAAGAAGAAGAGATGTGATGTTTGTCCATCTTCAAAAGACCAAAAAACCAAGAGCAACTTGTCCAC
This sequence comes from Melolontha melolontha, assembly GCA_935421215.2. Lineage (NCBI taxonomy): Eukaryota > Metazoa > Arthropoda > Insecta > Coleoptera > Scarabaeidae > Melolontha > Melolontha melolontha. The sequence continues at coordinate 133,758,138 of OW285239.1, forward strand.
GTTGTAAAACCAATGTCTGCTGTGAACACTCAGTCGTTATATGTAAGAAAAGTGTTTAACCCACTTTTACTTTTATGTAAGTCATTTATATATTTTATTTTACAATATTTATGTCTTATTATTGTTACTGCTTCGGTTTATTCTAATGTTGAATAAAATAAAAGTCAAATATAATAATGCTTACGCTATATTGAATTCAAAATAATCGCCGATTAGCTCAAACTCAGCATATAGTAATACGGGTCCAATGGTAAGTAGCGATAGGCCGTTTTCCTGGTAGTCCTAGGGTTAAAACACTCATTTTGAGTGCTTTAATAGGTTTCTTTGCAACGCAATAAAATAGTAGTTTACGATACAAGTGTTAAAAATGAAATAGCGTTTTAACGTGTGTATTGTACAATATTTTTTGTAAAATTATCCACTGAGCTTCGTATACTATTTTACTCACGATTAGTTACTACTTATGTATTAGATAAATTATACTAATCAATAAAATTCAAATATGTCATACAAAGTTTCATGTTATTTTGACAATAGTGTATTAAAATGTCACAAATATCATAAGAACTTCTGACCTATTGCTTCATAGATATACGTGTTAAAAATCATATATAATATTATTGATATGATGAAAGAATGATTGTTTACTTTAAGTGAAACAATTATAAGTTGGTTATTAATGTTTGCTAGTAAATAAAAATAATAATCGTTTTTGAATAATTTCATATTTTGTATTTTTATATCATCAATAAGTTCACTTGTTGCTATTCCAATAGCAACACATTTTACTGTTAACTTTAGTGTAGAAATTATTTTCAACACAAGTGTTAAAATTAATTTTGACACGCATCAATTTTTAGTTCACGTCATTAAATTAAAAGTGCGATTTTTAGTGACAGCTTTACAAAAATCTATTTCGGTATCCTTTTAGTAAACTGAGCTAAAGGATAAGAAACTAAAATATTAATTTATAATGTATATTTACCATTTCATTATTTTAATTTTTCTCTTTCTTTAACAAGTTGGTCTTAATGTAAAGTATATTTTGTCTTATCTAGCTAACTCTGAATCTCTGTTTGTTTAAGAGATGATAAGCACATTAACTAGAACACTGGGTATTATGGCTTTATTTCGAACATGTAGTAGTCATATTTTTAACCTTATAAAAATTTTGCGTGTCAAATTTTGAAAGACTAGAATTTAAATAAATTTATATAAACACAGCAAAAATTATATAGAAAAAGTTTGACACGAAATATAAAATTTAAATTCACATGAGAAAAATATGTGCAGGAAGTTGGGAAAAATGTAAAAGTTTTGAACAGGCAGGAGAATTATTCCAGACTTCTTTTATTTTTATCAGTTTTTTACGAGTTTCTATACCAAAATTTTGTTTCAAACTCAAATAATAATTTAAATAAATAAATAATTTAGAATCAACTAGATTGTATTTTAACTTTAATTTTCCAGGATATTTCCTCAACTTTTACAGGCTGCGCTCACATAAGTTTTTCAACTATTATTATATACGTTTGGTTAAATAATATATTTATTATTTAGAAAAAGCTTAGGTTGTGTATTTAAACGTCAAATATCCCCAAATCTTTGGAAAATGATACAGCTGATGATTTTATTCAAACAAGAAGCTGCGAATATATAGTTGAAATATTTCAATCAATACCTCACACACAATAAGTTTGTGCGTAAATACAAAGTATGGCAATATGAGGAATAATGTGTTAAAATTGTCTCACATGCGTGAAAATTCTTCTACTAAATCTTTGGAAATTTTTTGCGAATTTTTTAACTTTATTATTTAACATTAAAACTTTATAGCCATTATGCGACATGTTCCTACTAAGAAAATTCTTTTTACTAAATATCAGCCTATGTCATCCAAATATTTTAATATTTTTAATTTGAGTTTAGTGCCTTTTTTTCCGTGAGACCGCGTCTAACCTGCCACATTAAAAAGCAACTTAAAGTGTAACAGGTTAGATGCATTAGAAAAACAAACGATTATGTAGATCCGTGCTTTTACGAATAAAGGGAGAAAGTGGAAAAAGGAAAATCAAATACCATAGCAAATCAATCAAATAATACTCAATAATAATACATTTATACAAATACATCTTCTCATAACGAATGATTCCTAATTGTGTTCTTTTTACTTTGAAACGTCGCAGATAATTAATATATAATGAAGCAATACGCATTCAGTTTCTTTATTTAAACAACCATGAACTTTTTTGCCTAATCTATTATTGCTTTCTACTGACAAAATTGCTTAGAAGCTAAGAAATGGTTGAACTAGATATGTGAATATTACAATATACATACGTACAGGTGGTTGAATTGTAGAACCACGTGACTGATCAGCGAGAAACCTTTACAGGATTATGATCGGTGTCCGACGTAGAACTGAGCGTCAGGATGTCGCGGCGTCAGTGTTTAGACGTCTTTTGCTCGACCCGCGTCGTGATAAATCGACGCACTTCGTCCCCCTCATTCTCACGTTTACGAATCATTTTTTTCAATCCACGGGGTTAAATAAAATATTTCATTCTCCTATATATTCGTGCAAACAACACTAATAATAATTACTGTAATTTGTACACACTGAGAACTTATCTTACTCCTTGTGTTCAGAAATTTTTGGGCTCACAGTTGCTTATCTTTATTATATTAATACTTTTCTCATTAGCAATTTGATTTCATGTATTAGTTCTTTTTCCACACCATAATTTTCCAAAGTTTTCCATATTTCTTGTCTCTTTACCTTATCAAATTCTTTGTTCATGTCGATGAAGCACGTATGTATTTCAAAAATTAATTGGGAAAGCCGTTGCTTCGCATACTGATACACAAAAAAAAACTATTGCTGCGTTTTTTATCAATTTATTATAATAGAAACTGCAGTTTCGACAAAAATGCATGGCTAACTAGATATATCGCAAAAATGATTTTTTTGCTATTTTGTCCGGCGCATATATCTCAGTTATTATTGACTCTAGCCAAAATATGTAAAGGAGAAAGTTATAAGTAATTATGTGCTTAATATACAAAAAGGTTTAAGTATATCAATACGTTATGCACGTATTACGCATTTGTTACAAATGAAACAGACATTCAATATACACATCTGTAACTGTATTGTCCATGTGTACAGTTACAGATATGTATATTGCATGTCTGTTTCATTTGTACCATATTGCAGTGAACTGTGCCTTTGGTTATTAGGTAAGCTCACGACAATTGCCCGGACTTGTTCAATCGTAAATACTTCTGCTTGAAGCTTCGTACCTCAGGTCTTGCTGTCGCACAAGCAAGATCGTGGAAAATAAAATTCAAAATGTCATTAATAAAACTTCACAATTTGATTTTACATGTATATTTAAAAAAAAAAATAAAAAAATACTCTTTACAAAATGTAAAGAGAGCTAAAGCCTGATTAACTAAAGCTTGGAGGAAACAGTCTGTGTGATAAATTACACGCACACAGAGAAAAACCTCCTGTGACACGCGAGCAAACATAAAACTAATAGATAATTAAGAAAATTCTCAAATTCAAATACTAAATTAAAACCCCTAATTTCAAACGTAAACAGACAAAACCTCAAACCGTACTTAACTTTACCTGTGCGAACAAAACACAAGGCCAAATCTCCCCTCCAATCCTGACTAAAATGTTCTAGAAAATCATGACACGAAAACTCCCTCATTCAAAAAATATGGTAATTTTCTTATCTATCTATATTATAAGTTAATATAGAAATAAATCAAAATTACAAATAAGCACAAATATTAGCAAATTATCGAAATAGGAATTTATATAAAACAACTGCAAAAAGTCTACTTACGTAAGTAACTCATTTACTCGCAGAAAAAAATACTATAGTAACGAGAGATACCAAATATAATTAAATTTAATACAAACGAGATCACCAACACTCGTAAAATTCGTAAATGAAATTAACTGCACAACAAAAACACTAAAATAAAATAAACCGACTCTAAATCAAATACAACAGGAAATAAAAAAGTTTTTATATCCCGACCATATGCTTCAATAACTCTGGTATCTCTGGCGATGAAAAGCCGAAAAAATCGGACATCGTACAACAAAGCTACAAAATAAGGCCGCAAGACGGACTACATCCTAAACAAATTTATTATACAGTTCTGGCCATGATAAAACATCCAAAAATATAAACATTTAAATATACACTATAAACTTAAAATACATTTTAAATAAATGTCATAAATACAATATAAGTTCAATATAATTCTTCTTCGGGGAAAAGTTCACTGCAATATGTGCTTAATAATACTGTGCAACCTAATTTTTCATTTATCTATAATTTTTGAGTTATGACTGACACAAACTTGTATTTTTTCTAATGGAAACCATTGTCGGCCATGACTTTATAAAAAAGGCGGCCTTCTTTCGACGTTTCAAATGATGTACCACTAGACATAGTTATTTTTATAAATAAACGAATTAAAGACGTTTCTTTCTTTTAATTTTCGAACTGCTCAAGTAGTATGCTATGAAAACAATGAATAAATTCACATCGCGTGTAGTAATAAAATTCAGTTTAGTTATTAAAAATATTTTTTTAATTTAGAAATTATAAACATAATTACTAGAGTGGACCAATTCGGAGCGAAAGCAGAGGGGTGACTAACGAATTGGTTCCCGCATGCGATACATTATCAATATCTAGAGATATACTATCACGAACGGTGCTGTTATTATGTTAGATACAAAAAAAATGTAAGACGGTCTTTCTAGATTATGAAACGTTCTCGATGATACGTATAAAAAATAAAATCTAAAATGTATGTAATTAGATTATTAAAAAAAACTTACCATCTTATGCGTTTTCCGTGACTTGAAAATCTGGAGAAGTGCTATGAAATATTGTTAACATAAGGTGCGTCTCTTTCTCATCATTGTACACAAATCAAATAAGAACACTTCGTATTTTGTATCGGCACCAGTGTCTCTATCTTTATGTCTTGCGCTATGCACGTGGCGTTGCAAATTTGATTTTGTTAAATTGTTTATATATATATATATATATATATATTGCACACTAAACATTTTACATTTACCCCATTGTAAGATAAACTAGGATGGTTCTCAATAAACCTATTGACTAACTTTGATGGTAGCGTTTTTTTTACTGTACGCTATTTCAACATTATTAAATACACAGAATACACTTTCCTGCTGCTATTATACGTGTACACACGATGACCGTGAACAACATACTAAGTAATCGTATGTGCGATGGGGCACGCGGGAACTAATTCGTTAGTCACGCCTCTGCTTTCGCTCCGAATTGGTCCACTCTAATAATTACTAATGAATTAAATTAAGTAACAAGGAAATTGTAATATAAATAAAGTACCAAAACAATGTAATTAAAGTTAGTTAACTATTTAAGACTAAAAATTTTCGAAAGGTTCATCATTATTTTTAATGTACAAGTCACACCTTTTTAAAACTGAATTTGTTGCTTTTCTGACGGACGTCTTTTTATACACCCTATATTTTACCATTCCCCATAAATAAAAGTCTAAAACGGACAGATCGGGGGCTTGGGGTGGCCATGTAACCGGCGCGTTTCTTCCTATTCATCTGTTCGGGAATATGCTCTTAATGCCGAGATATTAAGAAGTGTTACCTCTGGTGAACTTTTACATCGAACCGAATGTTGCACTGAAGCAAATGGACAACATTTTGAACATTTTCTTTAGCATCTTTTCTGGCATTCACGGTTCAAGTTTGGTGCCACTAAGAGATTCATAAATACCGTTCGTCCTTGTATAAATAAAATTAATAATTATAATATTTTTTGTGATTCATTATTTTTCTGTTATTTGACTTTCAATAAAATGTTTGTAAATCACTTTTGCCTAAATGAATATTCTTTCTTACAGAGATCAGACATCTTAAAAATGCACTTTTTGGAAGTGTATTTTTGCTACTTTAAATTCAAATACAATACGAAATAATGAACATGCTTTTCATAATTTTCTACAATCCCAATTTTTGAATATTTAAAATGCAATTTCACTTCTGTTTTGAGGTCTAAATACAAGATGTAAAACTTCATTGGAAAATATACAGGGTGCTATTTAAAATAATAAAGTGGGGTCATTTCTGGTTAAACCGGAAGTGAAAGAATATTAATATTAAGCCTTGTTTAAAGAACATTGAGTGTATATCAGATTCCCTAAATTTCAAGTTTTTATTTTATTAGATAACGGAGTTACGCCTTTGGAACAACATAACTGAGACACAGTATATATATACAGGGTTAGTTACAAGTATGGAGACGGCGATTTATTGTCGTTAATATTCATTTTAGGGAATTATGTTCAATATAAAAGTTTGTTAGGATATTTTGATCTACATTTGAGAATATTTGAATTTTTTCTTTCTTCAATTGTTTTTTAGTTACGCCTATCCGCGCAGTTTTTTTAAATGGGAACTAGTAAATTTTACTCTTCCATTCGATAGAGAATTTTTTCTCTTTACAAAAATATTTTTGTTTTTTTAAAATTCATTTTAATAACTTTTTTACAAGAAAAATTAAAGAAATTATTAACAAAGTAAATTAAAGTAAGTGTTCAAATTGTCGTCCATTAGTAATTTGACAATGACCCAATCTATTCACAAAACCCCGAACAGAGTTCTGTAAAAAATCTCGGGGAATTTCTTGTATCGTTCTGGTAATTCGGATTTGTAAATCTACGACGTTATCGGGCTTATCTTTGTAAACTTTGTTTTTTACGTATCCCCAAAGAAAAAAATCTAAAGGACTTAAATCAGGCGAACGGGCTGGCCATTCAATGGTTCCTCGTCTTTCAATCCATCTGTGGGGAAAACGTTGTCCAGATATTGACGAACATTTACACCATAATGTGGTGGGGCGCCATCTTGCTGGAACCAGATACTGTCATTGGGCAGGTGTTCATTGTTTTCATGAGGATAGAGCGTAGCACAAGCAGGTATTATTTCATTTTGCAATAACTGCAAATACAGAGTCGAAGTTAAATTGCCATTGATGAAAAAGGGACCGATAATATGACCGCCAAAATGCCAACCAAAACATTAACCTTTTGGGGGTACTGCGTATGGTGCTCCAAAAACCAATAGGGATTTTCCGATAACCAGTATCTGCAGTTATGTCTGTTTACTTCATCGGTAAGGCAAAAAGTAGCTTCGTCAGAGAAAAGAATATTGTTGACAAAATTTTCATTATTATTGCAAATATTTAACATTTCTTCAGAAAATTGTAATCTATCAAAATCATCTTCCGTTAACTCGTGTACAAGGTGTACCTTATAAGGTTTATACTCGTACTTTTCACTTTTTAAAAATGACACGATCGATGACTGTGAAATATTGAAATTGGCCGCTAATTGATTGGTTGATAAATGGGGATATTCAGATACAGCCAATAAAATATCCAGTTTGTTATGATCGCTTTTTGCTGTTCTAGATCAACCACTCCTTGGCAAATCTTTAACGCTATCCGTTTGTTCAAAGCGTCTTAAAGTTTTACCAACAACGGATTTAGAAATTGGATTTCTATTTGGATGCGTATCATTAAATAAATTACAAACGTATTGTAAACTTCTGCGTCTATCTCCATAACCCAACATCATAAGTATTTCAATTCGTTCATGTTCACTTAAACTCGCCATTGTTAATATTAACAGCAATAAATTGCACAAATGAATTATTTCTGTCAAAGATTTGACGTACACAATAACCACTCATAAAATTATGTCGCTCAAGTTTGTTTATCGCTACGCTTCTGTCTATCTGCGATGTACCGAACATCTGTTAAACACATGAACCGGCCTTTTCTTATAAAAAAGTTATTAAAATGAATTTAAAAAAAACAAAAATACTACTGTAAAGAGAAAAAAATTCTCTGTCGAATGGTAGAGTAAAATTTACTAGTTCCCATTTAAAAAAACTGGGCGGACAGGCGTAACTAAAAAAACAATTGAAGAAAAAAAGAATTCAAATATTCTCAAATGTAGATCAAAATATCCTAACAAACTTTTATATTGAACATAATTCCCTAAAATGAATATTAACGACAATAAATCGCCGTCTCCATACTTTTAACTAATCCTGTATATATATATATATATATATATATATATATATATATATATATATATATATATATAAGGTAAAGTTAATAAGTCGGCGATTAAAGGTCTGGTTCATTACTGGTTAGTTTACCTTATCATACCAAGGTCACGAAGATATTTTATATATATATATATATAATATTTTCGTGACCTTGGTATGATGGTAAATTCAATCAGTCGGCGATTAAAGGTCTGGTTTACTTCAAAGTACTCGTATATATATTTAAAACAACCCTACATGTTTCGGCAATGATGCCTTTATCAAGGATATAAAATATATATTGTTTTATATATATATATAAAACAAAAAGTAATTGTTTCTTGGGAGTAGCGGCCAGGTAATTAAAACAATATTTAATTTATGTTGACGTTTCGGTACTATACATAATGCTTTTTTCAAAACTGTAATATTTATTGAAAAGTTAAAAATGGTACAATGTTAAATTAAAGCTACATATATTAAAACTGTGCTGTTAATATGTAATGTATTCGTTTTTGGTTACCATTTATAAATCAAACTAAATTACGCGTGTTTTGCTGGGTAATTTTTTTTTTATGGGGCATATATTTTGGCATCGTTTTGACCTGTGAAAATGTTTGAAGTGTCACCCACCATACGTTGGTTTCAACATTTTTCGGACATGTGTTTTTTTTTATTTTATTTTTGTAATGCTTATAATTGTTATTATACGAGGGGGGGTTTCTTGCTTTTTTCGGATGTAATTATTAAGGTTTTATCTAAATTGAAAGTGTGATTGATCTGCTTGATGTGTTTCTAGGGCTGTACTGTTGTTTGAGAATTTCATAATTTATGAAAGTTGTTGAGATTATTGCAGTTTTTTTTTGAGCTACTTTTATGTTATATGGTGCTAAGATTTTGTTAACTTTTCTGATAGGTTGTTTATACAAGGTATTGGGACATATTTATAAGTAGTTTGAGCGTTGTTTTCCTTGGCTTTTGTGGTATTTGTTCTATATGTGTCGTAGTGTTGATATAATTTTTGTTTTGTAATTTTGTTAATGAATGAGAGGGGATAGTTTTTTTTTGTAGAGAATCTTTTGTTTGTGATAGAATTTCGGATCTGAATTCTGGGGTTGTTAATTTAATTGGTGTATTAATTAACCCCGTTGCCACATTCGTTTTGTGTGACATTGATTAGTATGAATTGAAATTCAGAAATCGATCAGATGCAGAATTTATTTTTTAGAATTAATTTTTTTCTAAATTTTACTCATCAAATTTATTGTCGTCGACATAATAAATTAAACTTGAATAGAGATCTAGATACAATAGCTTTGCTATTTACATCTAATAATAACAAAAATAACACAGGTCTACAGTGATTTTGATGTTTGAAAGCTGTTTGCTAATTTGTATATGTTTGGGGGCCCTTATTCCAAAAAACGCCATATTTTTGCTCTATCACGTAAATTTTTTTTATAGCGCTCTATATCTTAAAAATGTTAATTTATTAATATACATACCTATGACAAGAATATGTTTGTTCCATGTTAGGCATGATTTTTAAATGAATTGATTTTTATGAAATTAAATGTGACTTGGCAACACTGGTTAATATTAGATTTCTCAGCAAAGCAACAGAGTCGGCGCAGAAGCGTCAATACAACGTTGAAACCTGCTTATGTGCGTTTGGTTGTGTTAGTAGTCGTGCTACTGTGTCCAGGCGCTTGTTGTCTTCGTTGTTGCGTATTTTAAGTGTTCTAGAACGTATAAATATGGAAAGAAGACATTGTGTGAACAATCCGAATAACTTTTGTTATATCTGTGGTAACTATGTCGTAGTAAAGCAGAGGCAAACTATAACTTCGTTTGTGAAAAATGTATACCACGCTTATTTTGGTGTAAAAATTGGTGACCGAGACAAGTCCTGGGCTCCTCATACTGTTTGTTCGGTTTGCGTTGAAGCATTAAGAAACCGGCAGAAAGGTAGGAAGAAATGTTTAAGATTTGGTGTTCCTATGGTATGGCGAGAGCCTAGAAATCACAGTGATGATTGTTATTTTTGTTCGCGTAATGTTCAAGGATTCAACAGAAAAAATAAGAAACAAATTGTGTATCCCAATCTTGACTCTGCTATTCGACCAGTTCCTCCTGGACCAGATGTACCGATACCTACCGCCCCAAAAGCACTAGAAAACGTCATATCGTCAGAATCAGAGAAATCTAATTGCGACTCAGATGTCAGACCAGATTTCAGAGAGCCCGAAGTGTTTAACCAGAGCGAACTAAATGATTTAATTAGAGATTTGCACCTTCCAAAGGATGCATCCGAATTGTTAGCCTCCCGACTTCGTGAGAAACATTTACTGGCACCTGGCGTCACATCAAGCTTTTACCGGGATCGCGAAAAAGAATTATGTCAATAATATTTGACTCAAGACGGACCGCTAGTGTATTACAACAATATTCCTGACTTAATTTCAAAATTAGGAAATGTGCCGTATGTAAAACAAGAATGGCGCCTGTTTATTGACTCAAGTAAGTGTAGTTTAAAAGGCGTTTTATTGCACAATGGTAACGAGCTGGCCTCGGTTCCCGTTGCCCGTTCGGTACATTTAATGGAAACGTATGAAAATTTTGAACTTCTTTTAAAGAAAATAAACTACCAAGAACATCAGTGGATGCTTTGTGGTGACCTTAAAGTGCTGTGCATGCTACTAGCACAACAAGGAGGTTATACAAAATTTCCATGCTTTATTTGTGAGTGGGATAGTCGAGCAAGGGATAGACATTGGACTCAAATAGAATGGCCCTCTAGAACAAGCCTTACACCTGGTAGCAAAAATTTATTAAGAGATAGCTTAGTTGACCCCAAAAAAGTTTTACTGCCTCCTCTCCATATCAAACTTGGCTTGATGAAGCAGTTTGTTAAAGCCCTAGACAGAAATGGACAGTGTTTTAAATATTTGTGCGAGACATTTCCAGCCTTATCCGATGCCAAGTTAAAAGAAGGTATTTTTGTTGGTGCCTCAGATAAGAACATTATGCAAAGACAAGGATTTTCAAAACACAATGACCAATGTCGAGAAAAACGCCTGGGTTTCATTTAAAGACGTAATTGATAAGTTTCTTGGGAACTCTAAGGACGAAAACTACGAAAATATTGTTCAAAATATGTTACAACACTTTCGTCGTCTAGGTTGTAATATGAGTTTGAAAGTGCATTTCCTGTTTTCACACTTGAACTATTTTCCTGAAAATCTTGGAGCAGTTAGCGAAGAACAGGGAGAGACGTCTCACCAAGACATTAAGGAAATGGAACGGCGATACCAAGGCAGATGGAGCATACCGATGATGGGGGACTACTGCTGGATGTTAAAACGGGATATGCCCTTAAAAACATACAACCGAATGTCCGGACAACGCAGCTTTCTGGCAAAAAGACAAAGATTTCACTTAAAAAAGACTGAGTAAAGTATTTTTTCCACTTTTTTAACTTGTATTCCACCTTTTTACTCAATAAACAAATAATTTTTTTTAGAAATATCGTTTTTCTTTCATTTAATATTTGCAAAAAAACCTTACGTGATACAAATAAATGCATAGAATTTTTGAAATCAGCCTACCAAAATTATATAAAATCAGTTTTCAAAATAAAAACATCTGTCAAAAAGTTTAATTTTGTAGACCTGTGTAATTATTGTTTACTATATTTATGCAATATTTGTATATTTACATGTGGCTTATAGAATACAACGAAAATAGAATCGGAACCTGGCTGTAGTATAATCGATGAGAGAGCGAGCATGTATGTAGATCAGCGAGAGGTAAAATTGTTTAGTACTTGAAGTTTCATAAGCTATATACGGCATTCGCTGTATTCGACGTAGTCATTTTCACTACTTTACATACGTTTGCTTTATTGCTTTTACGTTAATATCTAAACTGTCGTGTGTTGAACTGCCTGTGATCTATGGATGCATGAATGCATTTGAAGATGTGTTATTTTCGAAAATAATTGCATAAAAGCTGTTTAATTACGGCAGCCTGGGCTAACAGTAACAGTAATAATAATAAAATAGTTTTTATTATTCAACAGATATATAAATCCACTTAAAGCGTAATATAAAAATACAAATACAGAAACACAGAAAACATATTTCACAACGGTAGCACTAAAAACATTCCTCCGTTCCGCCAACGATTCCATGCCATACTAGCTCAAAATATGATTGTAGTCTACACCACGCGGTGGACATATCCTATTAGTTCTGAAAGAAATATATTGCAAGAAGCTCCCTTGAATTTTCTCAAAGCCAAGCTTCAAAATCTTTCCTGATTAGAGATGGCCATGCTTTTTGATAGCGATTGGTAATTGCATGCATCCACTTAATCACTTTAACAGTTTGTATGTTACCAATATGAGGGCAAAAATTAAAAATTTTGCTTTATTAAAAATTTTTACTATATTAGTTAAATTGAAATGATATTAGTACTGAAAGTGTTGTCCATTATTTTTAAGACAATGTCGAACTCTACGCTTCATGTTCTCAAAACCATTTACCAGGAGTTGTGAGGTTATGTCAGCACAGGAATCCCTAATAACATTGCGAGGCTCTGCGATGGTGATGTCTGGCGTTAAAAATGACATTCTTTAAATATGGAAAAATAAAAATTCTATCGTAGAAAAATTGTTGCAAAAAGCTATTGTATTTCGAGATTTGTATGCTGGTGCATTATCTTGCTTAAAAAATCCTTCCGTAAGTTCGTCATCATGAAGTTCATTTACAAAAAGGTTTTTAGTATACCAATACGTTATGCACGTATAACGCATTTGTTACAATTGAAACAGATATGTAATTAATATACATATCTGTAACTGTACACATGGACAATACACCTCGTATTTTCAGCATCTACTTCTGCTTAAGACATGTGTTTCTGCCATCTAGGCGTCATCAGTCAAGCTAGTGAAGCAATGTATACAAATTAATACAAATATGTTAAACAACTGATTTGTATCTGTATATACATACAATACGAGGTGTATTGTCCATGTGTACAGTTACAGATATATACAGTGTGTATAAGCCAAATGGAATAAATTCATTATTTCGGTTACTGTACATATTTATAAAAAATCCCGAAACATGTCATATTTAATTTATAAATTAACATTCTTCAACGTGAAAATGCGATCCCTACCTTCAACCCCCTTCGAATGACAGGTACAACCCCCATTTTTTTAAATGGGAAGTATAGGCTTGTGATATATCGTTGTAAAGGTCTCTTTATTCTCTATTCAAAAATGTTATAATTTTCATGTTTGTTGCAACAATTAAGATAGAATAAAATAAAATCATGTTGTTATCGAAATTCGCTACAATATACTCAAAAAATAAAATTTTATGCAAAATGTAAAGAAAAATTTAAAACGCCCGAAAAAAATATGAATGTCAATGAAGTAGATGCTCATTTGCGTTTATAAAGATTTAATACATACATCAAAGGCATCATTGCATTACTTACTTCCCGTTTAGATCTTCATAATAAGAAAGTGAGTAAAAACCATACCAATGTGCTTTTTAGATGGTATCCATTAAAAATACTTTAAAAAGTTTCCGTGGCAACATTAGTTTGTTTAAAACGCCTTAGTAAATTGTTTTGTATTTAAAAGTTGTCATTTAAATTGACAGTTTGATAATTTTAGTTTGAATTTCGTAAAATACAATTCTGGGAAATGGTTAGATTAACGGAAATGCATAAAATAACAGTCATACAAATGATTGGTTACGGAGATAGAACCCGAACACAACAAGAAGTAACCCGCCTATTTCATGAGAAATTTCCTGATTTACCACCTATAGCTCAACGAACAATAAGTAAGATAGAGAAGCAGTTTCGAGAGTTTGGTCATGTAAGGCAGATAAAAAACCAGCTGCCAATGCACTGAGTGATGAAATCAAAGTAGATGTGATGCTTGAGTTTATGGAAAACCCACATACATCGAGTAGACATGCATCCACTACATTAAATGTTAGCCATACATCGATAGTAAACATATTAAAAGAAAATAAAATGCATCCCTATAAAATGATATCTACTCAGGAGCTTATGGAAGACGATTTTGATAGAAGAACTTATTTTTGTGAGCGAATGATGGACATGCTGGATAACAATATTTTCAATTTAGAAGACGTTATGTTTTCTGATGAGTGCACTTTCTCTCTTAGCAGTCATGCTAATCGGCAAAATTGCCGCTACTGGTCTACGGAAAATCCTCACTGGATGAGGGAAGAACACACACAATACCCAGTAAAAGTTAATGTTTGGGCAGGTATTGTTGGAAACCATATCATTGGTCCTTTTTCATTGAGGGCAATTTGAATGGCGATCGTTATTTGGCACTACTTCAAAATGATGTCATTCCAACTTTGGCAAATTTATATCCTGATCCAGGAAACCCTCAAGTTCCAATGAATACGATATGGTTTCAGCAGGATGGAGCACCACCACATTACCAACGCAATGTCCGGCAGTACCTCGATGCAATATTTCCCAATCGGTGGATAGGAAGGCGAGGATCGATAGAATGGCCAGCGCGATCACCTGATCTGACCTTACTTGTTTTTTTTTATGGGGATATTTGAAGAGCATTGTGTACAAAACTGAACCTTTGGATTTAAATAACTTAAGAGAACGAATAACGCTTGCGATTAGGTAGGTCGATCACGCCTGATATGTTAAATAATGTTAGAAGACAGTTTTATTTAAGATTAGGATGTTGCCAAGACGTTCATGATGAACATTTTAAACATCTACTTCATTGACATTAATATTTTTTTTGGTGTTTAAAATTTTTCTTTACATTTTGCATTAAATTTTATTTTTTGAGTATATTGTAGCGAATTTCGATAACAACATGATTTTATTTTATTCTATCTTAATTGTTGCAACAAACATGAAAATTATAACATTTTTGAATAGAGAATAAAGAGACCTTTACAACGATATATCACAAGCCTATACTTCCCATTTAAAAAAATGGGGGTTGTGCCTGTCATTCGAAGGGGTTTGAAGGTAGGGATCGCATTTTCACGTTGAAGAATGTTAATTTATAAATTAAATATGACATGTTTCTGGATTTTTTATAAATATGTACTGTAACCGAAATAATGAATTTATTCCATTTGGCTTATACACACTGTATATATATTAATTACATGTCTGTTTCAATTGTAACAAATGCGTTATACGTGCATAACGTATTGGTATACAAAAACCTTTTTGTATATTTACTGCCATCTGGCTCGTTGTTAATGGACTACACCGATATACGTATTTTTAAGTTTTTTTGTACCAGCATAGCTGGTCGAACGAAAGGTCGCCTTTTCCGACATAGTCTCTTTCGTCCGCCAGATGTCACTTATTAAATAGCGCCACCTTATAAGACGAAACTTGCTTTATCTTGTAGGCGATTTCAGTGTAAATATATATACAAATACAAATCAGTTGTTTAACAGATTTGTATTAATTTGTATACATTGCTTCACTAGCTTGACTGATGACGCCGAGATGGCAGAAACACGTGTCTTAAGCAGAAGTAAATGCTGAAAATACGAGGTGTATTGTCCATGTGTACAGTTACAGATATGTATATTAATTACATGTGTGTTTCAATTGTAACAAATGAAGTTCATTGATAAAAAGTTGTAATAAGTAATTCATTTTGGTATACAATATAGACCCAATAATACGTCTCTTTGATGAAACAGCCAGCCAGGCGCCTATTTTTTGTGGATGTAATAAAGTTTCTATGAATTTGTGAAGGTTTTCTACCGACCAGATTCTCATATTTTGCTTATTTAAATAGCCAGAAAGATGAAACCAAGCCTCATCAGAAAGAAAGCATTTATCGAAAATGTTAACATTATTTATGTTATGTAAAAACCATTGACAGTACCTAACTGCGTGAGTTCAAAAATGTTTGAATTTTATATGGAACCTCCTTTTTTAAAACGATATGGCATGTTCCCACTGACAAATGAATTTCTTGAGGAAGCTTTGCAATTGATTTTTTAGGTGAGTTGTCCATTCAACGTCGAATATCCTCTATGCAACGTGCGATTCATTTTTAGGTGCTCCACCGTCAAGTTTACGAGTTAGTTCCTGTTTCAAGAAATTTAGCAATAGAAGCATGAACATAACTTAGTAATTGTGCATAAGTAACTGACAGATTAGGAAACTGTTGCCGGAAATCATGCAAGCACTGATTAATGGAATAAACCCATTCTCCATTATCTAATTTTCGACCAGTTCTAAAGTAACTTTCGATTATAAACTTTTTTTTGTTGTAACTCTTAACATGTTAATAATAAAATAGCACAATCCAGTGGCGGCTCTTTAATGAGAGCAAGTGAGCAATTGCACCCTCTGGAATTATGAAACAAAACAAACCAAGCGGCGACTAACTGTGAAAGTATTTATTTAGTATATGTATTATGTATTCATAGTTATTGACGAGGAACGTGGCACGCTAACAACGTACATATACCGATCGTCGTCACAGATATACTGAGCAAAACCCGACTATTGCTCTGTTAAGGCATTAACATTACATTGATGGTGGGGAGAACTGTATTTTGCCGTACTTCAATGTCGTATAATACATAGCGTTGGAGCAACTGAACCAGACTGCTCTCGGGCGTTGTTACAATGAATACGGTATCTTTTTTACAGAACAACGCGTTTTCGCGGTTAACGTATAATGAAAAAATCGCAGTAAAAAATATTAAACGCCGATGCCTCAATTATGTTTAGAAAATAAACAATCTGTTAAAGATAAAGGCGTTATAAGAAAATTCAAAATGAATGTTTATCAGAAAAATGACTGGATTTGTGGGTGTGAAATTAAAAATACTTTGTTTTGTTTTCCGCGTCTTTTGTTTGGTGGTGAACAGTCTTGGTCAAAGAACGGAATGTTTGAGCACCGAGAAGAAATAATTGAAGCTCTAGAACAAATCGAGGGAGAAGCTCGTTTACAAACTACCATTCACCAAGCTAGTGCCAATTTGCGAATTTTAGAGGAGGAAAATTTTATCTATTGGTTAACTTTCTTTCATAAAATCATGCCACATGTGGACATATTGTTTAATCAATTACAAAATGTCAATACAGATGCATTAAAAATCAAGTATAATTTAGATAATTTTGAACGCGCTATTGGAAAAATTCGAACCGAAATCGCTGACACAGATAATCAGTTGGTTAAACAAAATGACCCAGAACTGACTTCTCGACCATCAAAGCGGCGAAGAGTAACTGATAGTAGCCAAAGAAGGAGGGAAACTATTGAAGTGTGCGATATTATTTTGCTAGAAATAAAAACTAGATTTCGGTATACAGGGCACTTAATATTAGCAAACTTAATTTCTTTTAAACAGTTCTCCTATTTTCAAAAAAAATTTCCGGAAGATTGCCTTAAAGAAGCAGTAAAATTTTATCCATGCCTCAATGAAAGCAGACTACGAACTGAATTAAGCGTTCTATATTCCAGAGAAGAATTTAGGCAAAATATAGAAGTCGGTGCTGTAGGTCTGCTAGGTTTTCTGCTGGATGGATTAAGCGACACCTTTAATGAAGTTGTTACGCTTTTAAAAATTGTCATTACAATCCCAATGACAACGTCCGAAGCGGAACGCCAGTTTTCACAGCTGAAGAGAATAAAAACTTTCCTGAGAAATACAATGAAAGAAGATAGATTACGTGGCCTTACTATGTTATCTTGTAAAAAAGAATGTATAAATGATTTCCCAAACTTTAATGAAAAAGTGATAGAACTGTTCTGCAAGTCAAAGACACGTAAAATGGACTTCGTTTATCGTCAGATGTAATTAAACTGTGTAGTGTAATATTTACTATTCCCTCAAAACAAACTCTACAATGAACAGTACCTGTCTGGAACAGTACGTCGGTGAAATTTATAAGGATTGGGTAAGCGTTTTTGTATTACACTTTTTAATTTTGAAATTATGCACTCCCTATGTGAACCACCCCGAGCCGCCACTGGCACAATCAAATGTAAGGTTTTCTAACTTAAGTTTGTCACTGACAGCTGTCAATTTAAAGTATAATTTAAAACTATCGAATTATAGTCAAGCTTACTAAAGAAAATACATACTTAAAAAACACCTACTCTCATCACAAAAGTTTTGGAAGCATATTCAAGTTTAAAACGGACCAAACTATATATAACGTTTTAGTGTAAACACATTAAATGAACTTTTGCTCTCCTTTATTATTGAATTTTATTTCTTTTTATTTAAGTTTTCGCTCATATTATGTTTGTTTATATGGTTTTCATGGTTTAAATGATAAATTATCATCAAAAACAAGACCCAAGTTGGTAACGTGGTCAACTCTTTTCAGAGCAATACCTTGCAACATGTAATTAAAGACATAAATATTATTTTTCTTTGAAACAGTGATAATATGGCATTTACAAAGATTAAGAGACATATTGTTGCTTATTCACCATGCCGCTAGCAAATCAATATAATCCTGAAGCGCTCTACCGCCATTGCAAGAGTCCACACATTTAAATATTTTCAAATCATCTGTGTAGATCAAGAAGTTGGAATAAGTGAATTATTTATATAAATCATTTATAAAAAGCAGAAAGAGAATTGGTGCTAAGTGGCTGCCCTGAGAAACACCGGAAACGACCGATATAGGCCTGGATGTTTTCGATGACAACCTAAATATTTGAGACCTATGAGATTGGCAAGAGGCAATCCACAAAATCAAGCTACCATCAATTCCATAAAGACCAAGTTTGTGGAGCAACAGCTTGTGATCAACACGGTCAAAAGCCTTAGAAAAATCTACATATACGGTATCAACTTGAGATCCTCGCTCCAGTGCGTCATTAATATAGCAGCAAAACTCCAATACGTTCGTTTGGGTGCTACGGCCAGGCAAGAAACCATGTTGATTAACTTGAATTACTTCATGGAAGGTGTCATAGATAGAACTAGATACAATATGCTCAAAACTTTTGAAATATTTGATAGTAACGAAATTGGACGGTAATTATTAATAAGGGACTTGGAAACTGGAAGAATGTGAGCAAATTTCCATTGATCGGGAAAACATCCTAATTGTATGTTGGGGGAGATAAAGTACAACTGCACATTTTGAAGAAATATTCCGGCATACCGTCCGGTCCAGGACTGGAACGACCTTTCAGGGAGGAAAGTTTAGAAAACACAATGTTTCTGTCAATGATTACATTATTAAGAATAAATGTGGAATTGTGAAATGAGACAGATCAAGTTTAGAATAATTAGTATCATTATGGCAACATATGCTGTTCCAAAAAAATTTGCAAACATATCAGACACTTCTTAAAGTTTGTCGGATTCAATCCCATTATAACTGAGACGTTGGTATAGATATCTTATTCCTTAGTTCGTGGTAATTTATCCTTGGTCCCAGAAAAGTTGTGTTGGATAGCGGTAGTAGTACTAAAACATAGTTTAACATTCTTCTTAGTTAGGATCCTTCCTATTTTGTAGCTGACTCCAGAGATGTAAGGTAGGCGGAAAAATTCTCTAGCTTGTTCCGTTACTGTTGGTGGCGTTGCCGATCCGGACTTTCGTAGAGCTCTTCTTATCTATTTATTACTGTAACCGTTCTTCTCCAGCGCTTTCTTGACGTGTCGTTCTTCTTCCTCCAAATGTTCGGCGTCGCTGACCGTTACAGCTCTATGTATTAGTGTCTTGATAAGGGTTCTCTTCTGTTTAGGATGATGATAGGCTGTTGCAGACGATATCGTCTTTCCTGTTTATGGTTCTAACGTAGCCAGTTTTGATGTATCGGTCGCTTCGTTGCGTGAAAGCGGCCAAGTCGCAGGTCGGCGATCTGATGGTGCTCACGATGGGACGAAATGGTATACCTTCTTTATGTAAGAGTCTATTTCTTTAACAACTCTTTCACATATTTCACAGCCTTCTCGGTGGAATCTCTCTGGATTTCTGAGTGGACGTCAGAATCCATTAAATTGCTAATTTTCTTTTTGTACGCTTCCTTGTCTAACACAACAGTTCTGTTGCCCTTGTAAGCTTTTATGATAACGATGTTGTCATTCTTCTTTAGATCTCTTAAAGGAATTTTTTTATACTTGGTTATATTCTGTTCGAGAATTTTAGCTTTCTTTTATACTCGGTTCACTTCTTGTCTCACTTCTTCTGCTTCTAGGCTAGGTAAGGCCCTCAATGCCACTTCTGTGATGATTTCTTCTTTCGGTATCTTCCCTGGCGCAATACCGAAGTTCATTCACAGTGCTGCCACTGGTTTCCACTGTAGATAATTCTTTGGCTGATAGGTTAACAACTACGTTCTTCAGTTGCTTCTGCTCGTTCTGGCGGTTCCTCTTGGTTTACTTATCGACCTTATTTTTCTACGTTTCTCTACATCTTTCAAATTTCTGCTCTGCTGATATCCACGTATTGGTGAAGACGCGGAAGAAAGAAAATCATATGTATAACAGCGAAACGTCGAATGAAATTATAACAATACGACGAAACCAGCAGGAAGATTGTACTACAAGTGACACCGGTCGTGAAAGCCTACGGAATTTTAATGTCAATTTTTTTTTCTTATATCGCTAATTTTTTTAAATATACGATTATGTAGAATGCAACCATATTTATAATTATGTTAATTATTAGCTTGTAAATGGGATCCTGTTGAATAATAAAGGTTATTATTATTTTTATTATTAAATGGAGGACGAATATTCTAAAACGAAACACATTTAAAAGAACCGTTTTCGAAGCTGCTAAGCTTAATTAAAAGAACAGAGGTAGAGAAAATACTCTAACGAGACATGGGGACTACAATAGATCTGGAAAGGTCGCCGTGAGATAGGCTCTGCGGTCATCTCAAGTAATCTAATATAATCTAATACCTGCCAAATAACAGAAATATTTGTTTAAAATACGCAGTATGTATTCGTTATGTTTGATATATTTACTTTTATATTTAATCCTTATTTTTCAATTGAGTATTATTATTTACTCCTTATCTTAGTATTTCAGAGTATTAATACCAACTTTTTGTATAAGTTCAAGTTACGAGTTGTGAAAATTAAATAACGGGCCTTTCTTATTTGAACGTATATTGAACAGCATAAATAAATTAAAGTTACATGTTTCACAATAGATCTCCTCTAACTCAACGCAGCCCGTCCAACAATCCTCTGAACTCTAAAAGAAAATTACAAACTTTTTCGAAGTTATCTTCTTAAGAACATATGTCGTGGTCATCGGTCACTTTGATTAGTTCCTTCATCTTGTATAAGAGAAAGAAGTCACAAGAGACGTGGTCAGGGGTGCACGGGAAAGGAGAGCATATAAATGTATTTTGTAGTTACAAACTCAGAAATAATCGCCAGCACAACCAATTACGGCAACCATCTAAGAATTTCGATCGAACGCGGACCACTCTCGCTCTGAGACATTTCTAAACCTGTTACCGTAATCTTTGTATGATGATTTTAATAAAATATATTTACAGTTAAATTTCAAAGATTTTGTTGGGCGAATTAAAAGATAATTAGAATTTAAATATTAATAAAAGTAAATAGTGTATGTCGGGTGATGTAACAAGCTATTTACTTTGAATGCCCCGGCTAGTCAAATGTAAAAGAAATAGCACTTTACCTAATATAAAAGATATATAAATAATAAACAAAATGCTACTTACTTTAACATAGATTTCACTCTCGTTTATCTTTGTGTAATTAATTTCTAAATAGTATTAAGATTCATTAAAAGGTGCAGTAAATATTAAAACACCCCTTTTTAATACGACACAGTACCGATCAGCGCGTTACTGTGTATGCTCGAGCTAGAACCTAAAAGGCTTATTTTCAAAAAGATCAATAGAATAGGGTTTTGGAAGATAAATTTAAGATAAAACATAAAAAGCGCTAAAGATCGTTGTGTGCTACTGTATTACTGTACCTAACCAGGATAAGAAAAATTGCAGTTAGGAAAGACAGCGGTCTTAAAAATCAGAGGTGAACTTCGGCCCCGCATAACTAGTTAATTACAATCAGGAAATGTATTTCATTTCGCTTTATTTATATTAACTCTAACTGTAATTTAACTCTATACTTCATGTGCAACTGTTAGTTAATATTTTTCGTATTATTTCTACTACCTGGCTGTGTTTTTGAATCTTTCCATAAAAACAGAAACCTGATCTGTGAGCGCGAACATTTGTTTGCCCCGTTCATAAAAAAAGAAAATAAGTCATTGTTGTCAAACTATCGCCCGATTTCATTCTATCCAATTTTGCGAAGATCTTTGAACAGGTTTTATATACTAGAATCTATGGAAATATTAGTCAGTTCATATCCCACAACCAGCATGGCTTTCTTCCTGAAAGTTCCACATTCACTAATTTGTGTAGTGTCTCTCAGGTCTTGAGCGAGGTTCTAGATAGGTGCGGTCGGGTAGATTTTAGGTTTTTTAGATTCGGAGTTTTCGCATGCATTTGACACTATAAGTCATAAAGCCTTAGTTTCTAATCTTTGCCCCTTTGGCTTTGCGTCATCTACCTTAAATTTCATGAATTGATATTTAAAAAAAATAATTTGTTACGAATCTTACAACGGCTTTCGCTCATTTGAATTCATTACGAAATTTGTGTGCCTCAGGGTTCCAACTTGGGACCACTTCTTTTCGTGTTGTTTATCAACGACCTGCTGCCCACTTGTCCAGTTTTAGCATATGCGGATGATTTAAAGATGTATTCTGAAATAACTAACATCGATGATACTTCTCTTCTGCAAGTGACCTGTGTCCCAAATACGTCGTGCAATGCTAGATTTCTCGGGTCTGTTGAATCTAAAGTGGGAAATATGTTCCTTGTAACGAGTTGAAATTGAAGTCTAGTTTGGCCGATATATTCTTGGCTGCAATCGTTACAATTTATTTCATATATACCAGATTTATGTTCTGCCTCAATTTTGTCCTTGGTGTTACCTAAAAGTGATTTTAATGAGTTACATGATTTAAACGCTATTCGAAGAGAATGGTTTTTGAAGATAGCGTTCAGATTTCTAGAGGCTAAATAGTACGGTAAACAAACAAATTTCTCACCTAGGTCTTTTTGAGGTAGTAAGCTCGTGGTATCATAAATTAGTTTCCTAAGCCTATGTTTCTTAATTAGATTTGTTATTATTTTCGAATCGAAACCATTGTATGCAGCGATGCTTCTGATTAATCCAAGTTGATTTTCATATCTATTTTTTGTAAGCGGTAAACTTAACAACCGATGGATAAGAAAATTAAAAAATGCCATTTTTTGTTGGAAACTGTGATTTGAATCCGCGGTTATAAACTTCTTCACATTGGTGTCTTCTCGGTAAATATCTATTTCTAAGTTATTATAATTCTTAATTCAGATTTCAAGCTACAGTCTCCACCAATTTCGGATTAATTATGCTTTAATAAAAGTAACTGTGAATATCATCAACAAATAAATAAATGCACACACATATGAATCTTTAAGAAAATTAAATAAACAGAAATAAAATCAAATATATTTACAAGTAATATGTAAATAACTACCTTCAAATATGATGAAATACCCTACAATATCTTTTTAGGTATTAATCGTGGGAAATGCATTAACATGGGCACAACTAAGTAACGTCCTAACAAGTTATGTCAAAATCGTCGACATGCTGACGTTTGAGGTTAAGCCATAGTAAGTAAGCAATATTTGTATAACAATATAATAATCTAAAAAAAGATTCAGTATTCTCTATTTTGAATTGAATAAATTAGAAGACTATTTATTTAGAAATGACTTTGGAAATATTTTAAGAGAAGATTTAATACCTGACCATGAATTCGCTGTTTTCTGATTGGCGCTTTTTCTTTTCAGGCTGCAATCCTATTGGTCTTGACAGAAGCCTCCAGCGTAGTTGTTGCGAAACGCGCGGCATTTCAGCTCTAAATTGGTTGACGTTTCTTGTTTTCCTTCCAAAATTGTAAACGGCCAAATTTTCGAATTGGAATCGCCTGGAATGAGTCTCCTTGGACGTATTTAATCCCGGAGCAATACTTCCCAATAGTCCAAACATTGCGATCGAGTGATACTGGACTGATATCTTGTGCCGTATTCCTCTGGTTTCACCTACGACTATGGGAATCAATATTACTTTTTTCATTTTACACATCGCTCTGACAGACACAAAGCAGTCAGTTACTATTAGAGCAGACCAATTTCCGTGCGCGCCATGAGCGCCAGTATGGGAGTGTAATTCTTAATATGTTAGAATATGTGATAGAATAGGGACGCAACATGAGCTTGTTACCGATATAAGTATAGAAGTAGAGACATTTATTCTATCAGAAATAATTAAATATACATTTGATTTTCTGCTATTACAGTAATATGCATAAACACACAAAAATAGTACATATTATAGCAGCGTTGTATGTACTTATAAATAAAATGGAAAATGTATGAAATCAGTGATTGTGTGCACGACAGAGGATTTAAAAAACATTTACCGTTTTAAGCGTCTTCCAAGGATTGACAAACTGGAGAAACTCGATTGTATATTTTCAACATCAGGTGCGTTTCTGAGGTTATTTCTGAAAAACATGTCCGCCGTGAGGAAATAATATTTTTATATTCGGAAAACGAGCGTTCTACATCTAGTGATGTTATATTCGCATAATCAAAATACTTTTTTAAGCAACTTAACGCATCTGTAGACGTGCCCTCACACATACGTGTTTAGGTGTCAAAATCTGCATTTCTGTCTAAAACACTTTCAAATTTAATTAGAACACTTTCACTTTTTGCGTCTTCTACAGCACACAGTTGTGCTACCACCGGCCTACAGAACACATGGTTGCGGCACCATCAGTCATAAACATTAATTCTTGGTCTTTCGAAAGTTTAAATTTTTCCAAAGTACCTAATAGCACCTCTGAAATTTTTTCGGCATTACATTGTTCTAGTCGTCTGGATGCTAATAAAATTGAAGACGTTAGTTGATGTGGTTCCATATTACGCGCCATCACATTAACTACAGATTGTTTTTCCTGTCAGTTGTTTCGTTCACACATAACCACAGTTTTTTTATTTTTTAGTTTGGCTTTGATTTTATTTTGAACCTGTTTACGCACCGATGGTAAATTCCTTCGTAACGTTGTCGTGCTCGGTAATGTTTGATTCGCGTATTTATTCCAAAATAAAATAAATGAATCTTTACTTAACAAGGTAAACGGCAATGTACACACAATCGTAGTTACACATAGTTCATGTATAAACTCTTGTCGATTAATTTTGTTATTATTGTGCTTCGAACTGCTCACGTGTTCTTTACAATGTGTTTTTGACCAACACATTAGATATGTATTGCAGGCTAAACATTTAATTTTTGGGCCATCGTATATTAACTCCGGGAAATCCATAATAAACTTATTCACTTCGTCTGACAACGATCGTTTTCTCGATTTATGTGTCGACGCATTTTATTACCTATGCTTACACTTACATGCAGTCTAAGCAAGTACCAAACACATACTGAATGCTTTTTATTAGTTCTGATGCAATGCAACCATCCTCACATCGGCGCACATGGCGCGCACGGAAATTGGTCTGCTCTAGTTATTATATTATCTACTGTTTCCTCCTCTTCACCACACATACGACACTTTATTAGGATGGCGATTAGTCTACGGGTGCACTGTTGTTTTAGAATTTTATTGTTATTATTACACTTGTGTTTAACATACTCAATAAACAT
Source organism: Melolontha melolontha (assembly GCA_935421215.2). NCBI lineage: Eukaryota > Metazoa > Arthropoda > Insecta > Coleoptera > Scarabaeidae > Melolontha > Melolontha melolontha. The sequence continues at coordinate 133,784,123 of OW285239.1, forward strand.
CTACGCCTTGCGTTCCGTGCAACAAAATATTACTATAAAATTTACTTATTTATTTGTTTCGAATGAGATGCCATATGAATAGGGAAAATAATATATCAAAGGTAAAAAGGATTGCCTCCATTGATCTTACCCTGGAAAGGTGGGTCTCCTGAAGGCAGAGGAGAAACAGTTCTTCGCCAAGCGATGTACGAGTATATAAACATCATGCAAGCCGTGAATTTTGCAGGAATATTGTTCTGTATATCACAATATAGCATCTCTTTCTCTGTGTGTGTGGATTTTTTGCCGTTAGGCTAACTCAACGTTGCCCAGGGTGTACCACAAGGTAATCCACACTTACACTCCATAAAATACTATTCTTTTATTTCGTTTACTGTGAGGCTGTAGTTAGGTAGCCAGGAATTATATTACCATACTAACATGGAACACAGTCAACTATTCAATTGATAAATGTAAGTTTATCTCTCTACATTAATGTAAAGGCATACTTACGCCATTTATCGTACAGCCGCTGGCTCTTGTTTTCTAAAACGACTACACACTATAGACTATTTGTCTTTTTCAGTAGATTTATTGCGATTTTATAATGTAAATTTTGATTTTATTAACGCGCTAATATAAATAAGTTTCTAAAACTTATTTATATTAGCGCATGAGAAGAAAAGATAATATTTTTGTGTGTACATTATCAGTCGAAAAAACGTATAAAGTGTATATAAAATTTATGTATCTAAAAAATTGTATTGAAAGAAAAATGATTTTATGGAAATTTCCCATTCTATATAAAAATTTTTATTTATAGACCTACCATTAGCTCTTATTTAAAGAGAAGTCGGCGGGAAAATGAGGAAAACATTCGCAAATAATCTTCTAAAAATACCGTTTATGTGCAAATACATTTCATTCCCCCAATTCGCTCTCTACAATCCCTGATAAAAACAAATAATATTGTTCTGGAAGTTCTTAATGCATTGTATGCAAAATTTATCATTTTTAGTGACAATGCGAACTGTAAATATTTAGTGTATTAATTTAAACTTGCCCATTTGCAAATATTTGCCTTGAGCAAATAAACTTGTGGTTATTTATTCAACCATAGTGCTTTACGTAGAAGGGATTCTATGAAATAAGGACGACTTAGTTTTCAATTACGTGATACATTGTTATGGCCCCAATATCACAAACAGAAAGAACGTAAAAATGTTCATTTAATCTAAGAGAAAATTAATATTTATAAGTAAAATGTTAAGTCTAACAATTAAAGTTCTAAAACAATTTTTAAATGTAACAGAATAAATTGAAACATACATGAGTGTGTAAAAACCTCACCAGGCTTGTATAATTATACAAATTATACATTACGAATGCGGTTATCCCGTAAGGAGTCGTGAAGACACGAATAATACAGTTTCTAGAGATACGGCAGCGCCATCTTTGGAAATACTTCGTTAGTTCTGCATTTGTTATGTAGACAGAGCAAGTGCTATTATGCTATTATGCAGCGCTGAATGTACTTCTACGCTCGATCTTAATAATTTCTGTGAGATTAGCGAAGTCGTTCTTTTTGTAAATGTATCCTTCTCCAGTAAGGGCGTACTGAGGAATCTGTAGAAAGATGAAATACGTATCTGCGTCTTTAGAGAAGGACACATTCACAAAAATATTAATATTGAACTTGTATTATGTTCTTCACACAAGATTTTTAATAATATTTCATATTATTAAAATTATTCCAAACTACACATCTTTATAATAATAATAATAACAATATGAATATAATATATAAAATAATAATGTAATAATAATAAATAATCAATATACAAAGTGACACAGAATAACGGAAATTTTGGAAATGCGTAGTGGCAGCCATGTCTAGTTGGCAGCACCGCAAAACAGAGACCTTGAGGTGTAAGCAACCTCGCCATTCAGTAATCATGGATCAGTGGAACGGCCTACAGCGTGCTTTCGCTATAAAAATATTTTACAAACACAATAATAGTTTGGAAGGTCCGTAGAGGAAGTTCCGACGTTTCTTCAACTTAGGGCGTCATTGTCGGATTCTCTCAAATAATGCGATAAAAACTTGAATTAATAACTTTGAAGATATTGGATCTGCCCTAGAAAAGAAACCTACAGGACGACCGAGAAGTGCTCGTACTCCACAGAATGTCGAAGCTATACGCATTTCAGTCTTACGGAGGCGTTCAGTTCGTAAGCTAGGAGCTACGGTCAGAGCTTCCCGAGAGAGCGTTCGTCGAATTCTCCACTTTGATTTAAATTTTCATCCCTACAAGCTGTACATCGCGCAACAACTGAAGGAACAATCACCAGTTGCGATTAGAACTCTGTCAGCAAATTATGACAAACATAAACGAGAACAATTTCTAGACAAATTATGAATGTCAGATTAGGCCACTTTTCATCTCTAAGGTTACGTGCACAAACAGAACTATGGTTACTGGGCAAACAGCAACCCTAATGAAGTTCATGAATGCCCTTTACCCGCCAGCAATGTAACAATATGGTGTTCAGTTTCGACACACGAGGTCATCAGACCGCACTTTTTCGAGAATGAAGAGCGTATAATAGCGACCGTCACTTCGGATGGGTATTTTGCGATTGTTGGGCATTGATGTTCCAACGTTATGCTTCAACGTCAATTACTAGAATCACGACCCTTATGTTGATTCACCGTGCACGTGTTGTAAGGCTGTATATACTTTACTTTTTAAATCTTCGGAGCTGTTTGTTAAATGAATATATATATATATATATATATATATATATATATATATATATATATATATATATACATATATATATGTATATATTATGACTTATACTATGATAATGATAATATTATATTATGATTGTTATGATGTTACAAAGAAATCCTCGTGTCTTGTACTAATGTTGTTACTGTGTTTAAGTTCATACTGATCTATTCTGTACTGTTTTACAGTAGGTAAAAATAAACCGCTACCCCTAACTACTGCAGATTAAATTCGTATTGGTTGTACAGCGTGATGTTTGACGTCATAGCGGGGAATTTTGTCTATTATTTAATTCGTGGAAATTATACCTGCAAGCAATAATACCTAAGGTTTACGATTGAGTCTAAATTATAGTAATCAATGCATAATAAAATATCATTACCAACTTAATATTAATAGGTGTTAACCTATGTATGCATTTCCGGCTGGTCCTTTGTTCAGTAATGGATTCTTATGGTACATACATATTTAGGAATCGTGAGCCTATTATACATATTTAATTAACAATGGAGGTCATATTAAATATAGTCTTCACGTTCACTAATAACCCTAGACAATAAAACAAGAGGTCTGATGTATAAAGCAATAAATAAATTTGGAAAGAGATGCTGATTAATCCCAGGTAATAAAACGAGGGGTCTAAATTACAAAGTAGATAACAAATAAATTTGCAAATATTAAGGATATCGCTTTCTTATAATTTAAAGAAAGCTTTAGAATTTGAACATGATACTAAAATTATGTTATAGAGCGGCTTAAACTCGAAAATGAACGTTAAATATCTATAAAATTGGAAATGTTCGTGTTTGAATTTTATATCCTAAATTTACTTATATTTAAAAATAAAAAAAAAATTTAAATTAAAATATTACAAAAGGATAGTAAATCCATCCTCAACAGAGATGTTGGAAACTTTTGTTGCACCTACATTGAACAATTTTCCACAACTGAACAAAAATCTGGTTGCAACAGGATGATATGACATCGCATACTGCAAGGCATTGGCAGCCATGCGAGAATTATTCGGTAACCGTGTCATCTCAAGGTACATTCCTTTCTGTTCCCACAGTCCCCAGTCCACAGTGTTCCCAAATTTAAATTTAAATAATAAGCTACTCTAAATAAAAATGTAATTGAAGGCATGGTATATACAAGGGCCACTGCTAAAATTCGCGGAAAATTATTAAATAAAACAAATTAGGCTATGTAAATCGTTTTACTGTTTCTCAAAATACTCCCCTTTAAGATATATACACTCTTGCATCCTATAAAACCAATCTTCAAAACACTTTTTCTATTCTGATCGAGGTATTTCCTAACCCATTGATTTAAATTCTTCAACAGTCTCTTCAGGCAATGAAAACCGCTTTCCACGAATTTTATTTTTGATGCTTCGGAATAAGAAGTAGTCATTAATTCGATGTTCCTGTTGGTCAAAAACTCGACAGTTTGTCGTGCTATGTGAGCGCTTGCATTGTCATAATGAACAATGATTCGTCGGTTTATGTTGTTGTTTCTGACTTCCGGCAAACAAATTGAAGTATCCCAATCAGCATTAACTGTTCGTCGATCCTCTAATGCAACAGTTGCAACATGACCCGTTTTTCCGAAGAAACAAGCAATCATTCTTTTCAAAACGCTTCGTGACCGTACCATTTTTGTTGGTTTAGGTTCATTTTGAAACACCCATACAGTCGATTGCTGTTTAGTTTGAGGCTCATATGAATATATCCAGGATTCTTCGCCTGTTATAATGTTATATACAAAATTTGAATGACGAAAATCAATTTTTTATAGCATTTCCTTGCGCCACTTGACACGTGCCTGTTTTTGCTCGTCTTTTAAATTTTGAGGGATTCGACGACTGGAAAGCTTCCTGACATGTAAATGATCGTGAAAAATCGTATGTATTTGTTTCGCCGCAATGCCTAAGGACGCCTCTATCTCACTGTATGTCACATAAAATTATTTCACGCACAGCATCGATATTTTTCGCAACAACAGAGGTGCATGGACGTCCTTCACGAAGATCATCCCCAAGCGTTGGCCTTCCACGCTTGAATTCTGCGAACCATTTGTAAACCATAGTTTTGGATGGTGCTTCATTCCCAAATACCGAACTAAGCTTTTCAACACATTACTTTGGTGTCAAACCGTATCGAAAATCGTAAAAAATCATCGCTCGAAAATCACGATTCAAATTTTCCATTTTTGATACAACTATTACTTTGTTAAATTCTGTTGAGACAAAACTGTTCGGTTTTAAATCGAACTGTCTACTGAATTATAGGTTAAAAATGTCAGGTTTTACGAATATGATAATTGTGGAATGCTGGCAATTCAAGGAGTACTTGATTCCGCGAATTTTAGCAGTATCCCGCGTATATGATATCGACCCGTCTCCAGTAGCAGAAGTAGTATTTTAAAGGGAATAGTTACTTATAAAATAAATAATAAGAGGTTGCTCATAAGATTATTATCTAAGTCAATAGATATTTCCAATAAAATAAATAAATTTCAATTATCGAAATTCATTTCCTTTTGCATTATTCATCCATAAATATTTTATAGCTTTATCTCAACGTATTTATTTCAAATGAAAATTATTTTAATAGAGGTGTAATTTCATAATACACTTTATGTGTAAAATGCAGGCGCGGCTCGTGTTGACGTACTGTAGGGGCACGTACAATGATGCGAGTGCCTTGTGTGTTTCGGTTACTAAGAAAACGCTACAGTTAGGACACGAGAATACACGAAGCACTCGCATCATTGTACGTGCCCCAACAGTACATCATCACGAGCCGGGCATTTTCAAAATGTAATATTAAACTAAATTCGAAAATAATGTATTAAAATTGATTAATACTTTAGAATGGGAAGCATTTCAGAAAACATACCACATTGAAACATCTATAACAATTGATTTAAGTTGAGAATCTAGTACATAACTTGGTGAATATAATTACGTATAGGTAGCACTGCCGATCAATATGTTTCAATAACATATCAATTTTTTGTTTTTCTATGTAACTAAATTGAGACAAAATATATTTGACATATTAATGTAGTTTTTGGTGTCTATTTATATATATATATATATATATATATATATATATATATATATATATATATATATATATATTGTAACGGTCAACCCTGATAAAAGCGCATAAAAGGCTAATTTTTATATTTTAAATAAACTGGAATGATTATTTAGAAAATGTGCATTATGAATTTCTATTATTCAAATAAGTTATCTAATATAACATATAGATGGAGTTGAATGGTGTTACAATTATTATTTGCGCACAATGCAAAAGCGCATAATTGCACATAACAACATATACTTAACCTTAAAACAGCTGTTCAGATGTACATAAAACTTCTTATAAGTATTTTGAGTGGGCGTAATGTTTAGTGTTATGTGGTTCCGGCTAGTCAATTGAACAATACAAACTCTTGTTATGGGACATAATAAAGTGCCCCTTAATATAGTAGGTTCGGTGACACCATATCGAACACTTACAATATCGGCTAATGGTCATGCAACAGACAAATAGAATTTATTTATTCTTAAAACTATAAAATAAAACGATCGAGATATGGATTATTGATTAACAACTTTAATGAAATGAATGCCACAATAACAGGTAAGTGAGATATACATTAACATTATGATCAATAAATATCTAACATGTCACGTGATGAAATTAATATGGCGATTAAACTCGGTTAATAAAAATAAACAAACTTAGTGTGACATGAATAAAATAATATTATGAGTGAAATCTATGATACATCTTAAAATATCAACAAGATTAAAACTAAAATTGAATTGAACTGAACTTGTATTCTTCGTAACAGTACTATAAATATCTTAATCTTTTAAAAATAATATAAGTAATTATTACTCAATGAATCATAGAAATATGATGTTTTATTTGTGCATGATGAATTAATTTTCCGTTTTCTTAAAAATTCGTAGGTATTTTAAATAATACTTAAGTGAATCAGGATAGGACTTAAGGTGTTTGGAATCTGCTTATCAGGTCCATAAAAGCGGGTCTGAGTCTTGCGGCAATCTGTTGGCGTCACCTTAGCTGTAGTCCGGTCCAATCGGCCAAGCTTCGCGGTGAAATTCAATTGCTGTTTATCAGGACCCCGGTCACCTTCTGGACTTGAAAAATAGGTAAAACTGGAGCTGGATATATAGGTAAGATTTTTACTAGAGTAGACGTATGGTTTTATTAGTATTCTTAATGTTTTTCATTTAATTTTTAGAGAGGCACTTCAAATACGTCGAGATGTTTTTAATGGCGGACTTCTAGTTGCGCGAACTATCTTTTTTTTCTCATCCCTCGTCCTGATTCGTCTAATTGTATGTATCATATTAATCGCGGTATTTTATAATAATTAAAATGACAATTTAGACATATTGAATATACATATACTTAATATTAATTATTTAGTTTATTTTAGTGAATATATATTTCATGCTTGAATAATAATTATTGTTATTAAAGCTAATTTTATTGTGGGAAACATTCCCGCGATAACCTTTTTAAAAAAAAAAGTACAGTTTTGCCTAAATTTATGGCGTCTATAATTATTTATCAATTAAGTTGAAATATCATTAGAAAAGTATAATATCGAAATGAAGTGACTGATACAAATTAAAAAAACAAATAAATAAATGTGAAATTAAATTTAAAACCATTAATTACGCGAATTCAACTTTATTGATTTTTCATATGAAGAATTCAAGTTCTATAGTTCTAAATTATCCTAAAACTTACATATATACATTTTAATTCAATCTTTTGCCCACTGAGGCATTCTTATGGATAGGCTTGCCCTATATCAATATATATATATATATATAACCTTTAAAGTAAATATCATATAAGTGCTATTTAGTTATTACCAGTGTATTGCATTATATGTAGGATAACGTCACGTCTAACGGGAATGTATGACACAGTTTCAATACAAAATTTATACGCCAGGCATACTACATATATATTACTAATACAACTCGATTAGGTCACAAATTTCATGTTTCAATCTAGAATAATTGACTCGTCTCTAATGTAGTTACATTTACATCAGCTATCAATAATACAGCAAGCTATAGTACTCACCTGCATTATCGAACGCTATTCATTTGATTACGAAGGAGACTGAATGTTGAAATTTACATTATTAATATTATTAGCATATGGCCTACAAGGAAAAGGTAAAGAAATCACTTATACACATATCTACCAAATACAAACAAATGCACGGTGTAAATGTATGTTACGTGTCCGTAACGCTCAACGTTTTATTACTTTATCTTGTAATTATTAATAATATCTTCAATATATTTCGTTCCATTTCTAACGAACCTACCTGTATGGGTATCGTTATTCGTTATTTTAAATTTATATCTAATTTCTTTCAAGTTTTTGCTTTTTTCCTTGACCTTTAGCGCTCGTTTTTTTTTTTTTGTTGTGAAGAAAAGTACGAGACTCGCTCTAGACCGTTGGTTGTTAGCTATCGATCTCTGAACGAAGTTACGTTCTTTTCCCAACACGGATATCGATCGATGTAGCCTTATTGTAATTATTGTAATTACGGCCCCGTGAGGGATTTAATCGATTAGTTATCCAAAATTTATTCGCTAAATGCGATATCTCCCCTTGGAGGATTTAAGGTGTTGGGAAGGAAATAAAAACGTAACACGTAACACGTAAATAACATCGCTTTAACTCAATCACCATCGAACACTTTAATTCGGTATGTATACGTCTTTCTTTGTGATAACTTTCTTTTTGCTTACTTTCGTTGTTCTTCCTTTATTTAGATGGTGTATCCGACGGGCAGGAACTAATATAACACCACCCGATTATTCCCGCAAGTGACGTTTTACTCTGGAGGGAGAAGGGACACGATCACCGATCTATTCCACCAGATAAGAACCCGATTATTTACTTTTTTCCCATCTAATTATTCGTAATTACTTGATTTATTTCATATATACAAGGTGTGTATAAATTGGCGAACCCACTACACGTGGCGACATTCTTTGTCAAATTTTGAGTTAAAAGTCTAATCCTAAAACGATGTATCAGGCTTCCTTTGTCTTCAGAATGAATTTGAAAGAAACATTTTTACACGTCGTCATGTGAACCTTACATTTTAAATTTAAAAAAGAAACAAACGAAATAAAATTGGTTTCTTGGATTACATATTTATTACGAAAATATTAGAAAGTTTTAAAAATTTTTGATAATATTGACTAATTTTTGTACATCTTCTTGATAGAAATCAATGTAATTATTACCTACATAATTGTTCGAATTGAAATCCATCAGTTTGTAGATATAGCTGCAATCTTTGTGGTATCGTTTGTACTTTTCGCTCAAGTCTTTCTGGTGTGATTTCTAATACTGCGGCGTCAATTCGGGCTCTAACTTCGTCAGCGTCTTGAGGAGCTGTAGCATAAACTTTACCTTTAATGAAACCCCAAACAAAAAAATCTAATGGATTGAGATCGGGGGATCTCGCAGGCCACAAAAGGGGACCGCCACGACCAATCCATCTGTCTGGGAAGTGTTCAGTCAACCAGTCTCTTATATTACGAGCAAAGCGCGCACGAGCTCCATCATGCATGTAAATCATATTACGGCGTACGTTCAGCGGTATCTCATCAATAATTTGTTCTAAAACATTTAAATATTCACCGGCATCTAGGCGATTTGGTAATTAAATTGGTCCAACTACCCTGTGGTTTATTATACCCAGCCAAACGTTAACAGAAAACCTTCTTTGGTGACCGTATTCGCGAAATTCATGTGGATTTTCATCTGCCCAATGATGAAAATTATGAGTATTAAACACACCATCTCTGGTAAACATGCACTCGTCACTCCTAAGAATACGTCTTAAAAAGTCACCTTCTTCCTGAATTCTATTTAAGATTGTATTGCAATAATTGATTCGAAATAAGTTATCATTTCCGTAGAGAGGCTGAACTTTAGAAACATGGTATGGATGAAGCAAGTTTTCTCGCAGAACCAAATAAACAGTCTTATTACTGGGAATATTTAGTGTAGAAGCTAATTGACGGGTACTCGCAGAGGGATCTTCCTGTATTGTGGCTAGAACTTGCTCTTCTAGTTGCACGGTACGCCTTTGCCTTGGTCGACCTGCGTTCGCATTTCTTGGAATAAACGAACCTGTTTCACGAAGGCGTTGGTCCAGCCTTCGAAATACATTTTCACTTGGATGCCTCCGATTTGGAAAACGCAGTCGATATTCCTACCCTGCCACGACAAAAACCGTATATCATGTACATATCGGCATATTCGTTGAACGTAAAATTCATAATAAACAAACAGAACAACTAGTAAACACGAAAACCCGAAAACTGATTAAAACTATACAAATAAATACGAAAACTAAACAAAATTATACAAATAAACACGAAAAATAAGCAAGTCGAATGAAATAGGTAGATTACATAAGTGTCAAAATTTGACAGTAGTAATGTATTTGACTACAACAACATTAGGCTGCCTACTTATTGTTTTACAACGTTGTCAGACGTGTTTTTCGTCGAAATAAGTTAATAAACAAATATTAAAAACAAACTTTAAAATCAAAAAGAAAACTTTAACGAAAGGATAATAACAACAATTCTTCTTTCTTCTAAATTGTAGCTCTTTCTGTCAACAAATATCGAGTAATAATGCTTATTTCAAGACTGAAAGTCCGAACTTTAGGAAGCTCGTGCAAAGATATGGAGCATGGTACAACATTTTCGTATTAGGATTTTGGACTTCGAATTTAACGAAGAACATCGCCGCGTGTAGTGGGTCCGCCAATTTATACACACCTTGTATATATATCTCTTTATTATTATTAAATTAATAGATCGTCATTCAATAATCCCAGGTGTTTTCTAAACGAAAAACCTGTGTCGCCTGACCTTTCTTTTTTTGTAGATCATTTCTTATGCCTTTGCGTTCGCTTTACGAACTTTTGGTTGTCTCTACAATATAACCTTGCGTTTAAACATAAAATTTATTTTAACACTTTAATTGTTTGTATTTCATATTTTTGCTAATTAATTAGAATACGTTCATCAACACTTTAATTGTTCGTATTTCATATTTTTGCTAGTTAACTAGAATACTTTCATCAACACTTTAATTGTTTGTATTTCATATTTTTGCTAAATTAATTAGTTTTCTTTTTTTCATTAACACTTTAATTGTTTGTATTTCATATTTTTGCTAATTAATTAGTATACTTTCATTAACACTTTAATTGTTTGTATTTCACATTTTCGCTAATTGATTAATCAATTAATTTAATTATACGCAATTACATATTTTTTGCGGAATCTTATTGAATTTAAAACTTTCTAGCTAAATAACGTTTTATTTCAACGAATTGTTGAACTTGTAATATATTGTGAACCAATAAGAAAGAAAGAATTCGTATTGTTTTTTTAGGGCTAACTAAGGCCCTCAGCCGCTCTGTAAATTATTATACTTAACGTTTTATTCCAAATCAAATAATCTTGTTCCTAATTAATTAATCTCTTCCGTTACTTTTGCCTGGCCTTCAGCCGCAAGATCTAATCCTGAATTTCAATTTTTTATTATTTTTTTTTGTGTCTTTAAAAATATACTGTGTGGACAATCTTTAAAAATATACTGTGTGACAATAAATAAGTTTTGTTTGGTTGGAAACGACGAATTTTCTTTTCTTTCCCTCCTCTCTCGATCCTCGAGAGTGGAACGAGTCTCGGTCTCGGAACCGGCCTTCTGCCCACGCAACTTGTCTTTTTTTTATAGAGTATATCTTTTATCAAGTTTCCGAGTTTGCGACGTCCAGCGGCATAAATTCGGTGGCGCCTTTTTCCACCTCTTTTAGTTACCGTACTTACCTCTGGGTCTCCCCACCCCTGGGCTGAGGCAGCGTCAGAAGCCGGGTGGGCCGTTGGACGTTGGCAAGAACGGGCAGGGGCAGTTTTAGTTGACCGAGGCTGGGTCTGCTCCGGGGAGCGCTTTCTGTTTTTTTTTTTTTTTTTTTTTTTTTTTCAAGCTCGACGTAGTGATCGTAGCATGTACTAAGAAAGTGCAAACTAAACGAAATATAAAATGCAAAGACAACACATAAAACATAAAGAAAATTATTATTATCGCACATTGATGTCCAAGGAGTGAATTCAAGCAATAGTTTCTGGTGTTGCTTCGAGTGCTAGCAACCATACGTGCACCAAATAATACCGCGTTCGCAATCGCATCATCTGGAATTGTGGCGACTCTTCTGGATGGTTCTCGAACAGCATTTTCCGCTCTTAAATTGAGATTTAATATACAAAACAGTGAAACACTAACTTGCGACATTTCAAAAACATGAACAGGAATGAGTAAAGAACTCCAACAATGTAAGATAATTATATGGGATGAATGTACAATGGCGCATAAAAAATCGTTTGGAAGCATTGGATTGAACATTGTAAGATTCGGTGGTGCCTTAATATAGTTAATTGACGGAGGAGATACTTGTTGAAACTTCATTATAACGCTAAGAAATAAGTAATTAAACTTCTAGTTTCCAAAATTCTTTTATTGTAAATACCACTACAATATTGTTTCGCCATACAATGGCTTCATCAGGTGGATGAAATACAGTATTTCATCAATGGCTTCATCAGGTGGATGAAATACAGTATTTCATCCACCTGATGAAGCCATTGTATGGCAAAACAATATTGTAGTGGTATTTACAATAAAAGAATTTTTGAAACTAGAAGTTTAATTACTTATTTCCTAGCGTGCCTTAATATTATTAGGAGGTGATTTTCGACCTGTTATTCCACGTTTTAACACCAGTTGATGAACTAAATGCGTCTTTAAGAGCATCACATTTGTGGAGACATGTTAATAACGATCATTCTGCAGAGCAGTTTGCGAAGTATTGGAAATGGGAAAATTATAATAGAACAAACGACAGGCTGCATTAAATTACCAAACGATTTTTACAGTATCGCTCGCTCAGGTTCAATTCGTATTTCCCGATATCAAACAAAATTACAAAAGCCATCAGTGATTAAGTGGGGGTGCAATATTAGTTGTAAAAAAAAGTGGATGTAAATTTCTTTAATGTTGGTGTTGGATGTTTTTTATAGAGGTATAAAACTTTAACTTGGCAACACTTTTTTAAGTGGCGGCCATTTTGTCAGCCGTCAAGTGATTTATGTTTAGTTTGGTTTGACATTTCAACATGAATAGACTGACGCCTGAACAATGCTTACAAATTGTGCAAATTTATTTCGAAAATCATGGTTCTGTTCGAAATACGTATCGCGCACTACGTCCATTTTACGGTCAACATAATCGTCCATCAGAGCAATTAATTCGATTAACTAAGGAACGTTTTCGCACCACGTTTACTCTAAATTATAATACGCATCCACAGAGACGTCGTACAGTGCGTACAGAAGAAGTCATTGCTGCTGTAGAGCGTAGCGTAGAGAAAAACCCGAATCAGTCTATCCGCCATCGTGCACAGGAATTGGATATATGTCCATCCACTTTATGGAAGATTTTGCGGAAAGATCTTGGTTTGCGTGCTTACAAAATCCAACTAGTACAAGAATCGAAGCCACACGTTCACCTAGCAAGGCGTAGATTCGGTGAATGGGCCCAAAACAAGATTGCCGTTGATCCCGATTTTCATAAGCGAATTTTGTTTAGCGATGAAGCTCACTTTTGTTTGAATGGATACGTCAATAAACAAAACTGCCGTATTTGGAGTGATGGTAATCCTCAAGTGTATATTGAGACACCGTTACATTCAGAAAAACTTACTGTTTGGTGTGCTTTATAGGCTGGTGGATTTAAAAACGATGCTGGTCAGAACGTTACAGTCAATGGTGACCGCTATAGAGCCATGATTACTGGCTTCTTCGTTCATCAATTGAACAACCATGATGTGTAGGAGCTGTGGTTTCAACAAGACGGCGCAACATGTCACACAGCTCGTGCCACAATTGATTTATTGAAGGAAACGTTTGGTAACCGCATAGTTTCACGTTTCGGACCCGTGAATTGGCCTCCAAGATCGTACGGTTTAACGCCGCTAGACTATTTTCTGTGGGGATATGTGAAGTCGGTGGTCTACGCCGATAATCCCGAAACGATTGACCACTTGGAGGACAACATTCGCCGCGTTATTGCCGATATATGGCCACAAATGTTGGAAAAAGTCATCGAAAATTGGGCCTCCAGATTAGACTACGTCCGAGCCAGCCGTGGCGGTCATATGCCAGAAGTCATATTTAAATTATAATGCCAGAAGATTATCTTTCGAATAAAGTCAATTTCATGTCAATTTAAAAAATTCATCTTGTTCAATTGTTTTATCATCAATTAATATCAATTTGTTTTATCATCAAATTCAATTGTTTTATTCCATTTCAAAGTTCTATACCTCTATAAAAAACACCTTTTATAAGTATTCACCATATTATAATGGGATATCTTGGGGCTAAAGGTGAATAAAGTTATCAAAATATAATAGAATTGAATATGAAGCGTACAACAATACCATAAAATGTCAATATTGAATTTTATATTTGATTTATCCAATCACCTATTAAATCAAGCAAAGGTATGTAGACAAAAACAAGATAGAACATAGAAAATGTATATTTAGTTGACAAGATTTCAGAAACGTATTCGTAGAGTGTGAAATAAGTCATCAAAATGTCAAAAGAATAATGCAAAAACACATCCATACTAATATTATTACAAAGCAAGGTATTTGTGTGAACTTTAATTATTTAAAATTCATTATTATTTCAACAATCAAAATGATAAACAAACAACTTCAGTCAGGTAAATATCTTAAAAACTAACTTCATACAGAATAGAATAAAAGAACATGAGAAACCGAGTCCGTGTTAAAAAAAAAATCGCTTTTAAGCGTAAATGGAGAACACACTTTCTCCATTTTGTCAATTTAGAATATTAAATAAAAACAGTTTATTTCAAGGCAATCATCTTAAAATCGTCGACAAAGTGAAAACAAAAATTAATTCGAATTAAAGAATAAATTTCCAATAGCTACGACTAGTAAATACAACATAAAACGAAATTTAAATAATACGGTAAGATCATGTTCCTATCATTCTTCTTAGAAATATTGATCGACCCCGTCTTTGCAATGCTACCAGATTTGCCGTCAAAAGATTATTAAACAATCTCATCGAAGCAACAATTTTAATTGACAAATTCAAAGGATGAATTTGAGAGGATGAGCTAATACCACGTATGCCAATGATACCAACAGTTATGCCATTCCAATTCAAACAATTGTAATTTCCAATTAAACCGCATTTGCAATAACGGTAAATAAATCACATGGTCAATTATTGCAAAGTATGTGACTTGAATTTGGAGAAACCATGTTTTTCTCGTGGATAATTATACGTTACATGCCCCCATGTATGAAAACCAGGGGATTTGTTTGTATACATGCCAAATGGAATCACCAAAAAAAAGTATATTCAACTGCATTGTAACGAACTTAACGTTGAATGCAACAGTAATTACAATTTATGTAATCCCAAGCTTAAAAATACTAATGTATGTGTATATATCTACTTTTAACTAAATACAATAATTGATATCTAACTTTCAATTGTGTTCATTTAATCTGTGTATATACTCGAATCTAGCAATAGCGAAACATTGCCGAGTTCCTGGTATAATAATAATAATACTAATAATAATAATTTCAACAAAAATGAAAGTCGAACTGATATAGAATCCTATGTAATAATCACACTATAAAGAGATACATTCATCTAGTCTTACATTCAGAAAACTGCAGAGCTTTCAAAGCAGATATACATTAAACAGATCAATTTCAGATAAAAGATTTGACTCTGACGACACACATTCCATAGGACTGTATATACCAGGGGTGGCCAACAAGTCGATCGCGATCGACCGGTCGATCGCGAGACCAATTTTGGTCGATCACTCGCAAGTTCGGGGTTTGCGAAAAGTATCTCATAAAAACTTTTAACTTAAAAAGTACAAATACTTTTTATTCAAATGTTTTCTGTGATTAGCTCATAGAAAGGATATAATTTTTATATTATCATTATTTTTATTAGTTTGTTTTGACATTTGAAATGGTTTTATTAAGTTCTTTTTCTTTGCACTTTTGCAATTCTGTTTTCTATTTAAAGCTTTTGTCGGTAGATAACTTTTTTGCTGCTGCTACTTTTTGCTACCTATATAAAATTTATTTGAATTGGGATATTACAAAATCAGCATAATACTTCGGCTTATGATAAAAACTTATACAATACATATAAAAACGTATATAAATGATGTTTATTTAATAAATCTGAAATACAGTGCGTTTAAAATTGACTTGTATTTACACTTCTGAGAAATTTATGACTATTAAAATAATAACATTTAAATTGCATGCCATTAGGATTAATTCTTGGAATCTAATTTTGCAGAATATAGTGTTAAATTTTCATTCTGAAGTTAGTGTTTGTACGCTACAGTCAATTTCTCTTGCGGATTGTTTCATTTGTAAGTATTAATGAAATATTAGTGTTCTTTAAATTAATTGTGCAAGTATATAAGAGATATATTTTAAATAAAATTATTTAAATCTTAATTAAATATTTATAAGCATTATTTAAAATAATAATTTAATTATTCGCAACTATTAAGTATGATTAGCTATTTCGTTTATCGGCTAAACCTACACCAGGTATTAATTGTAATTTATATTGTTACTGTTTAATACTTTTATTACATGCCCTATTATTAAGTCGTATATTTTTTGCATTTTAGTATACCTATTTATGAACATGGATAGCAAACCAAAAAAAATCGAAAACATATCATTTCAATGAAGAATGGGAAATTAACTATTTTTTTACGATGGTGAATGATAAATGTTGCTGCTTAATATGTCTTAGCTCGATAGCCATTGCTAAAAAGGGTAATTTGGAGAGACATTTCTTATCTTTACATAACAAGTATCAAACAGATTATCCACCAAATTCCGAATTACGAAAACGTAAAGTTCGGGATCTTAAAACTCAATTAACAAATCAACAAAATATTTTCAAAAAGCCAATATTGAAGTCACAAGCAGTAACAACTGCATCCTTCAAAGTAAGCTATCTATTAGCTAAAAAATGTAAACCATTTTCTGATGGTGAATTTGTAAAGGAAATGTTCTTGGAAATCTCGGATTCCCTTTTTAATGATTTTAAGAACAAGAGCGAAATTACTGCTGCAATTCAAGATCTACAACTGTCCCGAAACACAGTGATGCGACGAATCGAAAAGATGGGTGGAAATTTAAAGGAACAGTTACAAAATGATATTAACAGATGCTCTTGTTTTTCTCTTCAATGTGATGAATCGACAGATATAAGTGATACTGCACAGTTACTTGTTTTCATTCGTTTAGTTTTTGAAGATTTTACATCTAAAGAAGAATTGTTGGGTATGATTTCTTTGAAAGAAAGGACTAGAGGTGTAGATATATTCAACGGGTTTAAAAGTCTGCTTAATGATAAGAAAGTACCTCTTTTTAAATTAGTTTCAATAACAACGGATGGCGCAGCTGCAATGATAGGCCGCAAAAATGGATTTATAGCCCTATGTCGAAATGACGATGAATTCCCAGATTTTTTGAGTTACCACTGTATAATTCACCAGCAAGTATTATCCAGCAAGAGACTAAATACAAAAGAAGTAATGGACGTCGCGTTTGAAATTGTTAATTCAATTCGTGGAAGTTCTCTCAAACGTCGTCTTTTTCAACTAAAACTCGATGAAGGTCAGTCTGATTTATTATTGCATACTGATGTAAGATGGCTAAGTAGAGGTAAATTTCTGCAACGATTTCGTGATTTATTGCCTGAAATAATAGAATTTCTTAATGAACAAGAGAAAAAATATGCATATTTAAATGACAAAACCTGGCTTAGTGACTTAGCATTCCTTACAGATTTTACTTCCATATTAAGCCATTTAAATTTAGAATTACAAGGTAAAAATAAAACAATAATTGATATGATTAGCAGCATAGATGCATATAAAACCAAATTTATTTTGTTGATAGAAGATTTACAACAAAATAATATGAACCATTTTCCAAATATGGCAGACAACTTACAAAAAAATAAAAATATTATTTATGAGATTGACAAGTACGTGGCCGAAATACAAAATGTAATGGAAGATTTTGAGAAGCGATTCCAAGATTTTAAAAAAATTAAAGAAATTGTGGAATTTACATCTTTTCCTTTCAAAAAAAATTTAATTGTGAAGGAAATTAGCAAAAAAATTGCAGACTTATTTGATATGGAGCAAAACGCCTTGGAAAATGAAATTATAATTTTACAATCTGATTTAATCTTACAAGCCAGAAAATTTGAAGAAAATTTTTGGAAATATGTTAACCGAGAAAAGTATCCCAATATTATCAAATGTAGCGAATATATTTATTCTTGCTTTGGATCTACGTATCTGTGCGAATCGGCATTTTCATATTTACAATTAACTAAAACTAAACTTCGTTCCGTCCTGACCGATTCTCATACTGAGGACTCATTGTTATTGTCTTTGTCAGGATATACTCCAAATTATGATGCACTAGTAAAGGAAATGCAAACTCAGGTTTCTCATTAATTTAAAAAGTTTGAATGAATAAATGTTATTAATAAGTGCTCATGTTGTTTTAATTCCTCTGGACATAAGTTTTTTAACCCATTAAATAAATACTCATGTATGTAGATTATTTACCCCTTAATCATGGAGCTCGCCAAAGTGCACGTCGGTATAAAAGCACATTGCAAAAACATCCCCTTCTTACCTAAAAAATAGGTCGATCGCGACACAATTTATAAATAAAAAGTAGATCTTATGTGCACCAAAGTTGGCCACACCTGGTATATACCATATTCAGTCCGATGAAAACGAATATTGAACGTGTCACCTGAGCGTGCTTAAAATGGAGAGACGTGAAACGATAACAAAGAGAGCGGATCAGAGCAATCTAAGTTATTGTGCAAAAGTTGGAATCTAAACTTGGTAAATGCTTTACGCCTTCTGGTCTCTAGCGACTCAAGTCCCAGAAGTTATAATCTTTCTGTATAATTATATAAGTTTTTATCATTGTTTAATTAGAAAACAGTAAAATTAACCATTTTACGCTGGATTCGCTCAATCCTATTTATATGAGTTGCTATAATCAGGTATAGATGCAGACATGACGTTATAAATAGTTATAATAGAGGTAATATTCATTAAAATCTCTGCAAACACGTTTAATGAAGTCGCATACCTGTAGAGACATCAATATGTAAACTGAACCTAGAGTCTAAAATTATACGAAGGTCAGTAACATGATCTGCCCTTTCGAACGTATTGTTTCGAACTTTATAATTAAAGAAGTAAGTATTTTGTATTCTTGAAAAAGAAATAACATGGCATTTATTAAAATTACTTTGTGTTGATTGAACATAATTCAGCAAGCAAATCTATATTTTTCTGAAGCGGTGCCCTGTTAGATTAAGCATCCATACATCTACATATTTTTAAATTATCTACGTACACCAGATACGTAGAAGAGGTGAAGTGTTTGTATATGTAATTTATAAAAAGTAGGTGTAAATAAAATAGGCGGTGCTAAATAATTGCTCTGAGGCACACCGGGAGCAACTGCTATAGGTATGGAAGTTACCGATGATATTTGAACAATCCGAGATCTATGAGACACGTATTATGTAATCTACGAAACTAAGTCACAATTCAGATCAACACGAGTAAAGTACGAGTTTAGAATAATAATAGGATTGAATGGTTTGTAAAAACTTATATACCGTTGTTACTTATTGATATGCGAATATATAAGGGGGCGAATCTACATGAAAAATAAATGATAGTTTGCTTTATAAAATATGGTCCAAAAATTATTCGTTACGAAAATATAGTATGTTGAAGTTTTAGAAAAAAAATTGAAATTAATTAATATTTTCGAAACCACTTTGGATATTTCAGTTAAATTTAACACGTAGCGACTGTTAATCGATGTGCACATTTTTCTAAAAAAAATTATTTTTAGCTTTAACAGTGGCGTGCGTACGGGCACATACTTTTATATTTTTCTAAAGAAAAATGGTAGGCCTATGATTTTTTCCAAAATATAAATTATTTTTGAATTCTCCGTTCAATTTGAAACATAAGAGCTCTCTTGAGTTGTTTTCCTGTAATACACCGTAAAAATCGTTAAATTGTCCGACAAAATTAATGTAAGTATTAACGAATACAATTTAGCAAAAAATCTAGTTGCTCTGGAATATGTCACTTGCTTTTTGAGATTTGTTAGTAAGATTCGGTCATTCATTCAACTCTGTTTGATGTGAATTATCTTTTTCATGGGCCTACCATTTTCTAACACCTTGTATTTTCGTAACGGAACATTTTTGGACCATATTTTTTCAAGCAAACTATTATTTATTTTTCATGTAGATTCGCACTTTTAAATATTCGCATATCAATAAGGAGCTGTATATGGTATCCACTTGAAAACCTTTCTTTTACATCGAAAATTTTTTTAATCACGTCTTTTTTTGAATTATATTATTTATATTTAAAGTTTAAAAATGTTAAAACAAAATTCGTAATATACTGTGTGGGATTTTATAGACATAGTTTCAAGAGAAAGGTTTTTCTTTTGTATTGTACAGGTTGGTTGTAAACAAATCTCTTATTCCAAGAATTTTGGCAGGGGACAAACGGTTTTGCCAATACATTTCTCAAATATTCGTTAAATTTGATATTGTACGTTTAAAATTTAGTTACTGATTACTTACGAGTATATCTTATCACATTGTGCCTTTTATAACGGCTATAAATCCTATAAGTTCTTCCTTTTGTCTGGAGTCCCACAAGGTTCACATTTAGGTCCCGTTTTATTTAGGCCTTGTGAGGTGTTATAAATCACTGTGAGTTCAGAACGTAATGCAGGAAAGTCCAAATATTGTGGATAATTTTGTTTAAGTGATTCAAAAGCCCCTTCAGAAATTGTGTGTTTATCGCAAAAATTAACTAATTCTAGAAATTTAATGCCCGGTTGCACCGACCTTAATTAGAGTGATGTTAGCTAACTTTGATTAGTAAACTCTTGGTTAGGTAAATAATCGTTCCACCAACCTTGATAGAGTCGTGTACTAGTCGTCGAGACGAACACACGCACTATCACATTTAAACACGACGATAACCGACAGAGCGAACCCGGAAGAAATGGCCGGAAGATTCAAAACCATCACCAAACTTAAGCTAAAACCCAGCTTCTTACAACAATTGGCGCCAGAAAAACACGAGCAGTGCCTGGCATTATTTGAAGCTCCCTCCAACAACGAAGTAACCATCCAAGAACTGTTACGGCTAACACCACACGCGGTCATGGTAGACCCGGACCAACCAACCATTGAAATACTGATACCGGAAGAAAATTGCGAATCATCCAGCGAAGTAAAACCACCGACGGAACAAAACAACAATCAACCGGAACAGAAAAGTGAAAACCAGGACAACAACTCATACATACACCCGAAAAAGACGGCAAAAAGGCAGAAAACAGAACACGAGACCGTTCCAATTCAAACAAGCAACTCGTACAGCTCTCTTGAAAATAAATCAGAAGAAAAAATGGAAGAAGAAACTACAGAAATCACCCCTCAACCGTCAACATCAGGCAGTACTCCCAGGGTAAGTGACAAACAAAACACTACACAAAACACAAACACTTTAACACACAAAACGCACAAAATAACACCGATCATAGTCACAGAGAAAGATAAATGGGCACAAATACGACAACTTCTCAAAACAAACAACATCACAACTGCAGAAAACAAACTTGTTAAACAAGGAATATACATCGAACCAAAAACTGACGATGACCACCGCACAATAAAATACATACTAGACACCGAACTCATTCAATTCTACACCTTTCAATTACAAAGCGAAAAGACACTAAAAGTAGTTATGCGTGGCATTCCTACTTTTATCACAGACACTGACATAATAAACGACCTGACCGACCAAGGCTACCCGCCAATAAAAATTAAACGTATGAATGGGAAAAACGGCATACCCGCACCACTCATACTAATCGAACTGACTAAACAACATAAATCAATTTTCAACATACACGACTGCTGCGGACTTACAATTAAAATCGAACATCTTAACATACGGACAGACATCATTCAATGCCACAAGTGCCAGACTTTCGGACACCAACAAAGACACTGTAATATACAATTTAAATGCATGAAATGCGATGACTCGCACTCCACACATTTATGCACAAAACCAAAAACAACACCACCAAAGTGTGCAAACTGCGGTGGTCCCCACACATCCATATCCCTCAACTGTCCAAATAATCCGAACAACCCTGCCAAAAAAACCACTCCAACTTACATCCCAGCACCACCCCCAACAACAAACGCCTGGACAGAAAAACGAAACAACACAACACCAAACACAACAACACCAAACAAAACCGACGGACTCGCACTTGCCCTGGGCAAAATGCTAATTACACTCCACTCCACAAACGCAACAACTCAACAGATACACGACTTCGTAATACAAACAGAGAAAATAATAACACTTTTCAACAACAAACAGTAAACACATAAAAACTAACACATGACCAACGCAAAAAGAGACAAAACACACGGACAGACACTCAATACATGACCACACAACACACACGATTAATAACTAATAATTATTAATCTCTGATGACACAAACACTAACAACCCTGGGAAACACATCAACGTAGTGGAATTATCGAAGCACACTTCGACCACAAATCACGATACAAACCAACAAACCATCCACGTCAAGAACAAACTTTCATGACTCGAAACATAGAACAAAGTTCATTTCGAGGAAAAATCCATTACTAGAAGAAGAAGAAGAAGACCAACCTTGATTAGCCCTAACAATGAATTACTTAACTCCGTTTAGTAAATCCTACAATAGACCTCGATTAAGCTCTAAATTAACCTCTATCTGCCACATGTCATAATTTTGTCGAGTAAATAAGTAAATGAAGCGGTTTTGTCGAGAAATAAAGTTTGTAATTTATAAAAGTTGTTTGCCTTTGTGTATTATACATACAAAAAAGGAATATCTCTAGTGAGGATAGTGACAGTAATTCATCATTATCATCTAATGAAGAATTAATGCAATTGGTTAATATGTTGCCCAAACCAAAAGTGTATCGTCCAAGAAATAACTCCCTGGAGGAATTAGATGACGCCGACTTTAAAATGAGGTTCAGATTTTCTGCATTGGCTGCAGTACAAGAAATGGTCCATATATTTCAATTAAATAATTTACATTACAATACCAATATAAATTTTCCTGTACCACCAATAACTCAGTTGTTATTAACATTACGGTTCTTTGCAACTGGTTGTTTTCAACAGGTTGTTGGTGATCACATTAACATACACAAGTCTACTGTAAGCAATTCTCTATCTGTTTCCGTAAAATTCGTAGAACGATCACGTTTATCCATCTTTAATAATAATTTATAAACCACGTGCATATATGCACAATTGCAGAACTAAGACGAAGTGACAAAATTTAAAAGAAACACCACGTGTTTACAACCAATCATAAGATGAAACGTCACCAGTTTTGACGACGTACCAACATGACGTCTCCAATATTAAGACGTGTTCAACCTGGCGTCACAAACACGAAGTTTACTAACACATGTTAAATTTTCGTCCGTGCAACTGCCAAAATATTTAACAAGGATTAACTCTTTACATAAGATTTACTAACGCTGGTTAATAAATTTAATCACGGATGTTGGTGCAACCGGGCATAAGGATATTAAAGTTCTTAAATCTGGTGTCTATGTGTGCGGAAATATTGTCAATTATTTCAAACAACAACTTACGTAATCGTGATTTTTTATCTTTTCTGTGTTCTTTGGCAATATCGGTGCGTACTGTGTTTCCTTGTAGTTGAATATTTAAACATTCCAATTTATTCCAGAAATGATCAAGTTTTTCTCTTTTAGAAATAACGATGGATTTGAGTTCCTGAATTTTTTGTATACAATAATTAATGTCGCTAGATTTATTACGTAAAACAGAAAATAAGTTGTCACTAAATGGAAATATATCTGAAAAATAAGTAACAAAGATTAAAATTAATTTCAGTTTCTAACATACTAAAACATCCTCGAGAGCAAACTTGAGTCTCATTATCCCATTCTTCCTGGTTATTCATAATATTTCGAAAATAATTAATAAGTGGCCGTCGAGATTCAAATACAGTTTGACCTAACCTACCGTTGTAATTCCATCGAGTGGGGTCTACTTTTGGTAATCTTTTATTAACCTCCAGATAAGCCCTGGCTCTTGTTGAAGATTTGGAAAAAAATGCTGCCAAACCGCTCAAAGTCTCCTTTATTATATTAAGAGATTGTTGTAAAATCAAATTTAGGCCATGTGCCATAGAATATACAAAAAGTGCGGTTGGATACGTTTCTTTTACTTTAACTTGTAACTCCCTAGTTCACCTGCCATTACTACTACTCCATCATAACTTTGAACTATTAATTTTGAACCACAATTATAATCATCCGCTATAGTCTGAACAATACAATATAAAGCAGAAGCTGGTCTTCGCGTGGAAATATTTAAAAATCCTACAGCGCGTTCCTTAACTTCGCCCTTTTTTATTACATAACGTAAGACTTTCGATAACTGACTGATATTTGTTAGATCTGTAGTTTCGTCAAGAATTATGGCAACAAAACAGGCTTCTTCAACTTCAAATTTTATTTTTCTCAATATTACTTTTTCTATGCATAGAATAAAATCGTTTTGTATTAAATTAGAAGTTCCTGTAAACCTGTAGAATTATCCAAATGTTATTGCAAAATTTTGTGATACTTTGCCAATAAATTTACTAAATCTACGTAGTTTCCCTTGTTTGAAGATTGCTCAATTTCACTATGACTACGAAATGCAAGTTCATGTTCTCCCAGGAAGCAAACTACATCTATCAACCTCTTAAGTATTTCACGTTTTTTTCGTACTTCTTGATTATGTTTTTCTGTATCAATTCTTAACTCATTGTCTAATGTGTGTAATCGCATGTATAAGTCTGGTTGGCTCAACCTATGTCTTTTTATTAATTTGTATAAATTATTTAGATCAGCAAACCCATTTTTATCCCATAAACATTTTCACTCGAAAATAAAATACATGGCCAGCAAAACAAAAGAGACTTATTATAACAACCAGTAAACCATTCGTACTTTTCGTAATTTTCTTTTTGAAAATGTCTTGTTGCATACAACGCATTCACATTCAGACGCACGAATTTTGTTCCGAAACTTCCAATTGTCCGATCTCCATGCGCAGGTATAATATAATCTACACGGAAGCAGCTTACATTGAAAATTGAATTATTTTAAATTGATTTTCAAACGAAATAATCCAATAAAATGAAGATGCTAATGTACAACTGAAACACTACATACAGATTATGAAAATGTTACATTTAACAACAATAACTCTCAATACAATACTACAAATCATATTTATATTACAAACAACATAACTTGTTTTTCTAAATACATAGCTGCGAACATTCTATATGGATGTAACAAATATTTTTAGTCTAATTATCATAAAATCAAAATAATCCAAAGACTTCTTCTGTTCTTCGTTTTCTCGCCCAAAATTTACTACAAACGCAACAACGCGAGTTAAGATTATTTGCACAACGACGATATTATCGTACACTACCAGGATGTTACAATATTTATTGTCGAAACAGAGACTGAATTTAGATTAAGCTCGTTAAATTTTTTTTTAATTATTTCAACTTCCGACTTGACTGCCTGTTCACATACGTGCCTACATACACACGCAACTCACGCAAGTAAAGCTATTTTGGTAATTGTTTATTTAACATACACCTTTCCTTATTACTTAAAACATATAAATCTTGTAATGTAGTTCGTAATAATATATTACAGTACAAGTCCATTAGAGTAGAGCAAGATAGTTTGTGAAACGAGCTGGAAAAGCATGTCGAGTAATGCTGGCAAGGCAGTAAAGACCCCAATGGACGTGTACTAAACAATAGTTTTTGTAATATCTCTGATTCATTCATGCTTATCTTTTTGAAATCATTTTTTTTCTTCGAAAAAAGTTGATTAATTATTCTGGCGCATGTTAACAAATTGTCACAATTTTTTGCGCCGTCTTCCTTGTGCTTTGATATTTCACAGAGTGACGTTATTATTATATTGAAATGAATGTAATGTAATATATAGAGCAGACCAATTTCTGTGTGCGCCATGAGCGCCGGTATGGGAGTGTAATTCGTAATATATTAGAGTATGCGATAGAATAGGGACGCAATATGAGCTTGTTACCGATATAAGTATAGAAGTAGAGACATTTATTCTATCAGAAATAATTAAATATACATTTGGTTTTCTGCTATTACAGTAATATGCATAAACACACGAAAAATAAGAATAGTACATATTATAGCAGCGTTGTATGTACTTATAAATAAAATGGAAAATGTATGAAATCAGCGATTGTGTGCACGACAGAGGATTTAAAAAACACTTACCGTTTTAAGCTTCTTCCAAGGATTGACAAACTGGAGAAACTCGATTGTATATTTTCAATATCAGGTGCGTTTCTAAGGTTATTTCTGAAAAACATGTCCGCCGTGAGGAAAAAATATGTTTATATTCGTAGAACGAGCGTTCTACATCTAGTGATGTTATATTCGCATAATGAAAATACTTTTTTTAGCAACATAACGCATCTGTAGACGTGCGCTCACAAATACGTGTTAAAGTGTCAAAATCTGCATTTCTGTCTAAAACACTTTCAAATTTAATTAGAACACTTTCACTTTTTGCGTCTTCTACAGCACACAGTTGTGCGTGAACATCTTTAACGATTTGCAGTGATTCCTCTAACGACAGCGAGGAATTTTCTAATTTTGTTATTGCTTCTTCTAGTCCCAAGTAATTCTCACGAATACTTTGCAAATCCATTTTAATCTGGGCATCTTGAAATTTTTTCTGGCTTGTATTGATAGCTGCACTTTCTTTCGGGTCGAATGATAAAACCACGTCCTTAATTTTTTCAAAATGATCATGATAGTGAAACCCCCTCCCGTAACCATGTACCCCATAGTGTCAGAATCTGCTGTGGTGTCTCAGGGGTATAGGGACACAATTCGTGAAATTTCCGAATACATTTTTGAGATTTCAGGAATAATGACTTTGTACTCGATATTAAAGCATCTACCTCTGGATAACGTCTACGAACCTCTTCTGCCACAACGTGTAGAGCATGGAGTTTACAAGTAATATGTAACAAGTTAGGAGAATATTTTCTAAGAGACCGGCCTTCAGAACACATGGTTGCTGCACCATCGGTCATAAACATTAATACTTGGTCTTTCGAAAGTTAAAATTTTTCCAAAGTATCTAATAGCACCTCTGAATTTTTTTCGGTATTACATTGTTCTAGTCGTCTGGATGCTAATAAAATTGAAGACGTTGGTTGATGTGCTTCCATATTACGCGCCATCACATTAACTACAGATTGTTTTTTTGCTGTCAGTTGTTTCGTCCACACATAACCACAGTTTTTATTTTTCAGTTCGGCTTAGATTTTATTTTCAACCTGTTTACGCACCGATGGTAAATTCCTTCGTAACGTTGTCGTGCACGGTAATGTTTGATTCGCGTATTTATTCCGAAATGAAATAAATGAATCATTACCTAACAAGGTAAACGGCAGTGTACACACAATAATAGTTACAAATAGTTCATAGATAAACTGTTGTCGATTAATTTTGTTATTATTGTGCTTCGAACTGCTTACGTGTTCTTTACAATGTGTTTCTGACCAACACATCAGATATGTATTGCACACTAAATATTTAATTTTTGAGCCATCGTATATTAAGTCCGGGAAATCCATAATAAACTAATTCACTTCGTTGACAACGGTCGTTTTCTCGATTTATGTGTCGACGACATTTTGTTACGTACGCTTACACTTACATGCAGTCTAAGCAAGTATCAAACACATACTGAATGCTTTTTATTAGTTCTGATGCAATACAATCATCCTCATATCGGCGCACATGGCGCGCACGGAAATTGGTCTGCTCTAGTAATATACATAATAATGACTTAATAATAATTTTATCAGGTACTCTCAAGTACGTGAGTTGTTGAAACAGAATCCTGAGGGATGCAATCTCAAAATGTCTAAAGTTCTAGGTGGTGACCAAATATTCAATTTCTACGGCAGGCGCAAGATGAAGTGATTAATTGTAGTAATTGTAAATAAGTTGAAAAATATAGCTGAGATTTACGTTACTATAGTAATTAAGTCTTTACGCTCGCCTTTTACAAACCGCTCTTTACGGCCAGCGGCGGTTAAGAGGTTGTTTATATAGTAACAGACAGTCATCAAAGCAACCTTTAACAACCTTTAAGATATTATAAGATTAGTATATTGTGTAACGAGTGAAAGTAACATTTGTTTAAGCAAGAGAACAGTTTACTTGTAATGTCTGGGAGCTTAAAGAAATGATTTCAACGAGTTACATACTATACTTTTTCTACTACCTCGTCTAGACATTATAACAAACTTAAGAAAATTATGAAAACAAATATTTTTATTTTGAATTAAAAATTACAAAATGCAGATCATATTTAAACTAGATTATTGCAAAATGTCCCGATGGGACAAAAAAAGGCAAATATAATTCATATGCGTAAGTTTTTAAGCAAATAAGCAAGATTGACACAGGTGTCAAAGTGATAAAAGTTGTGGATTCCAGACTCCAAGAAAGTTCCAAAAAAATCTTATAAATGATTCCAAAAAAGTATATTTCACAACTATATCTTTTATGTTGTAACAGCAACAAACGCCAGAAATTCCAAAAATTAAGACAACCTAAAAACATGTTATTACACTTCCTATATATAAGAATGTTTTAATTTAATTTTAAATAATATTTCTACGCAAATATATCTCAAATTTAAAATATGAAACACAGACATTTTCTGTATACAGGCTGATTCATTTTCGGCCCTCACCATGGGGACCTCTCTTATTATTGGAGATAGAGTATAGGTTTAAATTTGGCAAAGTTGTTAAATTTTGTGTTTGTTATAAATCCGTAAAGAAAATAGACCTGTGACAAATGACCTTCGTTATTTAAAAAAAAAACGCGAAAACCCCATTTTCTTCTTTTGCCTGTAGCACCGACATTTGGCCTTGTAGAGAAAAAATAAATACACAACCTTTGGCCATTTTTAAACCTCTATCCAGTGGTGTACTCTAAATTTTTATACGATGTTTCGTTTCTTTCTGGCCATCATCAACTAACTAATTTGTTATAGGCGCCATATTGGATTTAGACATCTTCAGAAATAGTTTTTTTTTCTGATTTCAACCATGTACCACATGCTGACTATAGTTTTTGACATTAGGTTTTATTTAAAAGAATAAATTATAAGATTAAATAAGGTAGCCTTTGGAATTTCAATCTGTCAAACATTTCATTTATTGTTCATTAATAATACAAAAATGTCATACACTAACGAAGAGAAACGAGATATGATAAGTATTTTTTATTCTTCGAAACGAAATTCAACAGTAGCGAGTACAAGATAACAAAAACATAAAAATACATAGAAAAGTAAACAATAAACAATTACAGTAAATGTTCAATTATCTGGCCATCTTCGGTAATGCACAATTGGGCACGCCTTCTGGCATTTTGTACTGCCCTTTGTATAGTTCTTCTAGGAACTGCATCGAAGGGATTCTGAAGTCTGTCTCGTAATTCTTCAATGTTTTGTGGCGCATCTACTTTATAAATATTATTTTTAACATATCCCCATAAAAAAAAAATCTAGCGGACTTAAATCAGGTGATCTCGCAGGCCATTCAACAACTCCCCTATTTCCAATCCAACGGTTTGCAAACTCTTGATTTAAGAAATTTCTAACAACAGCTGCATTGTGTGCTGGTGTGCCATCTTGTTGCCACCATAAATATTATAATTGATTTAATGGGATATTGTCGTCAAGATAGTCAGATACGTATGTACGTAAAATATTTAGATATCTTTCTCCATTTAAATGTTCTTCATACATAACTGGTCCTAAGAGACGATTTGCCAAAATACCCATCCAAACGTTTATTCCAAAACGATGTTGTGGTCTTCTAGCCCTGTTTTGTCGGGGATTTTATACTGCCCAATAGTGCTCCGTATTTCTGTTGAAAATTCCAGAATTTGTAAATTTTTTTTTCATCTGACCAGATGATTTTGCTTAAAAAATTTTCGTCACTTTCTATCCTTCCCATTAACCAATTACAATATTCTAGCCTTCTCAAATTATCTCCAGGCAGTAAAAAGTGACTAACATGGATCCTGTATGGTTTAAACCTACTTTTATGTAAAGTTCTCCAAACTCTGGACTGGCACAAATTTAATTCTGACGCTACTTCGCGTGTAGAAATTGATGGATTATTATTTATCTATAAAAATTTAAGATTAACATGAAATTTGAAAACACGCTTTTAATTT
This sequence comes from Melolontha melolontha, assembly GCA_935421215.2. NCBI lineage: Eukaryota > Metazoa > Arthropoda > Insecta > Coleoptera > Scarabaeidae > Melolontha > Melolontha melolontha. The sequence continues at coordinate 133,814,653 of OW285239.1, forward strand.
ACCATTTGTAAAATATCTTGTCGATTTTCATTTAAATTCCTGTTGTCTTGACCATTACGCGGCTTGGTAAACGATCCATTCTCGACCAAATTTCTGTCGAGATCTAGAAAAATGGTACGATGAGGCTGTTGTCGTTCTGGATATAATTGTAGATATCTTGTACTCGCTGATGTTGAATTTCGGTTCGAAGAATAAAAAATACTTATCATATCTCGTTTCTCTTCGTTAGTGTATGACATTTTTGTATTATTAATGAACAATAAATGAAATATTTGACAGATTTAAATTCCATGGCTACCTTATTTAATCTTATAATTTATTCTTTCAAATAAAACCTAATGTCAAAAACTTTAGTCAGCATGTGGTACATGGTTGAAATCAGAAAAAAAAACTCTTTCTGAAGGTGTCCAAATCCAATATGGCGCCTATAAGAAATTAGATAGTTGATGATGGCCAGAAAGAAACGAAACGTCGTATAAAAATTTAGGGTACACCACTGGATAGAGGTTTAGAAATGGCCACAAGGATGTGTTTTTATATTTTCTCTACAAGGCCAAATGTCGGTGCTACAGGTAAAAGAAGAAAATGGGGTTTTCGCGTTTTTTTATTAAATAACGAAGGTCATTTGTCACAGGTCTATTTTCTTTACGGATTTATAACAAACACAAAATTTAACAACTTTGCCAAATTTAAACCTATACTCTATCTCCAATAATAAGCGAGATCCCCATGGCCGAAAATGAATCAGCCTGTATATTCGTTTGCAAAAAGAAAGTCTTTCTTTTGTTATCGTACTACGACTACATTTAATAATTACGTACGCCTTCTTATAATTACGTCACGTCCCATATCATTTTGAAGCTTTCTTCACAAGGTATATTTTAATGATATTAATGTCATCGATATAACAACTTTTTATCTCGCGCCTTTAATTAGTTGTTAATTCAAAACATCGTCAGTTTCATCCCCCTCGCCAAATTGGGCCGTAGACCAAGACCCGTTTGCAAACCAATGTTCTCTTCTACACAAATTCCTTCTTCTGTTCCAAGCCTTCGTAAGAAAAACATCTTACTCCATGTGCTGTTCCACCATACAACACGCCGTCCGGTGTTATTTATTTTCAGGACATGTCCGACTGCGACATGTTTCCAAGATAACTCTGTACTGTTCTGTAGAGATTATTTTATTTACTCTCGTTCACATTAATTTAATTAATTAGCTTTCTTTCCAGCGCGAAATTTTTGTATGTTAACTTTTAATTACTTATTCAACGTTCCTTGTATATATTACTTTTATTTAATTACTTTAAAATATATCAACGCTCAATTTATTTCTTGTGCAAATATTAAACAATAACTTTAAGGACAACGCTGTTGTGTTTTATTTAGTTAATAAGTGGTAATATATTTATTTCAGCATTATTACACACGTTCTGGACCTTTAGAGCTCATCATCACCACCATTTATTATTTAAATATTTACAGCATTGTTAGGTCGCTCCAACTAGCCCGGAAAGAATCAAGAAGAGCCACAAGCGTCCATCTTGTATCAACTTGGCGCTCCCACGTGCTCAAATACAATACACCTCATCTAGCGTTCTCGTAACAATGTATACCACTTAATATTTGTTAAAACAATACGTGATTACGTTACTTTAGTTATTAAATATTTTAAGAGAGGCGCATTCGTTGAAAACGTGTTTATCTTTTGGGCAGCAAAAGTTTAAGGCCTCTTACTTTTAAAACCGTCTCTATAAGTCTACATTTCTATGTGGTGAACAAATTAAGCAATTTTTACTGCAGGCTCCAAATAAAATGATTAATTATAATAATTGTAAACAAGTGAAGAAATAAAGCCGAAAATAAAATAAAAGTTCTTTGACTTCTTTTCTTATTTTCACCTAATACGATAGTGGTTCTGTAACTACGTGGAAAGTAAACACAAGTTTTTTTGACAAAAAATCCTTAACACACTCATCCCAAAGATATTCAAAATTAGTAATGGCTTCACTGTAAGTCGATGAATCCAAGTCGCGGTTATCTCGGAATTAGACGCAAACCTCTTACCGTCAAGCTATTTTTTCAATTTTGGAAAGAGATGATAATCACTAGGAGCCAAATCTGGAGAATAGAGTGAATGAGGCATGAATCCCAGTTCATGAATTTTTGCCATTGCAATCGCAGACTTGTATGCAGGTGCGTTATCCTGATGGAAAAGCACTTTCTTTTTTGCCAAATCAGGTCATTTCTCTTTGATTTTGTCACTTAATTGTTGCAACAAATTGGAATAATACCAGCTATTTATTATTTTCGCCTTTTCTAAGTAGTCGACCAAGATAATTCCATGAGAATCCAAAAAAAATAGTTGCCATATCCTTTCCTGTTGACAAAACAGTTTTTGCATACTTTGGTGACGTCGAACGTTTTGTGTCCATTGTTTGGATTGTTCTTTGATTTCGGGAGAGTAATGGTGGACCCAGGTTTCATCGACAGTAATGAAACGTCCTTCTGCTTGCGGCGAAAAGCTACCAAAATGCCACGAGAAACACTTAAACAATTCAGTTTTTGCTCCAGTGTGAGTACTGCGACACCCAAAGTAACGAATATTTTTTCATTTTCAATTCTTTAGTTCAAATTCTGTGCACACTGTCATTTGAGATACCTACAATGTCTGCTATCTCGCGCACTTTTACTGAACGGGCATCCAAGATCATACGGTGGACTTTTTCAGTGATATCCGGAACAGTAGCAGTTTTGGGAATCCACAGCGGGGTTCATCATTTGTGCTCATACGGCAACGCTTAAATTTGGTAACCTAGTTTTTAGCCACTGAAAACAAAGGAGGATCACTGCTCTCAACTCGGCTTTTTCCATGATTACAAAATCACTTTGGCGTACCATTACAAACAGACTAATTGATAGATCGCTCTGCACAGTCATATTTAAATTATTAAAGGATGGTTCTACAGAATGGTAAAGAAAATTCTTGCGAATTCGCGCCATCTTTCTGTTAGGCCACGTAGATTCCGAACAATCCTCGTATTTCTCTATAGTAACTGGTTAGTTCACTATCAATATATATTTTATGACCTTTAGTCATTTTCAGTTAATGTTCGTTTTAACATATTGCTATGGATTTTTTCTAAAATAATATTTAAAAATAATTTAAAATAAGTGTACATATTTTTTGACTTTCACTGTATTTTAAATGTTATTTAAATGTGCGAATATAAAAACTGTTTTTTTCCGAGGCCAATGTGTTCGAGAGGCCTAGAGATAAATTCAAGGAGACGTATTTTAGATAGCGTAGTAGAAGGTAGCTTTATGAAATATATTTAAATATATGGTAATTAGTTCGGTTATTTGATTAAAAGTGTTTGATTGATGTATTAGAGTTGTACAGATAAATTCTCGTAATAGTTTTTGATGTATTAAAAGTTATAAGCACCTTCTTATCCGTCTCCATATTTTTTTATGTAAGTAAAATTATATTCATAAGACGTCTTAGTACAAAAGCTTTTAGAAGTGTATTCCAATTGTATTAAAATAAGTAGTTAAGAGATTTAATTTTTAGAAATATAAATAATAAAGATTATTATTAACATTTCTTGGTAATAATTAAAATTGAAAAATTTGTTCGAGTGGATTCTGGTTTTTTTGTACATGTTGATTGCGCATGTGTAGATTTTGATCGTGTATCAGTATTTTATTATACAGTATGGTTCTCTGGGGAGAAATTAAAAATAAACTTTATTATTTTAGATAAGTTTGATCGGAGTAATTAAGAGGAAGTTTTTTCATTCACTCAGCTGTCAATATTTCAGTGAATATTTTTACCTCATGTATTATTGTAGAATACAGAATCTTCATGCTTTATAAAGATAGATTTTTTTTCTTTTTTTTTATTTTTGTATTAAATATTCAGTTTAAATTTTACCCTGTGTTCGATTTTTGTGCTAATACCTTTATTGCTCATTAATTAAAAATATAAATATATAAATTTGTGTGAACTTTTCACTGGCGCCTAGTATATTTTAGAAATAACACGACTTTCCGAATTGGAACCCGAGAAGATAGAAGTCTCATTTTTGAAAATTCTCTGGCTGAGAAATCTAGTTGGGAAAACTAGTTGTGGATAGTGGCGTGCCCAATTCTTAAACCACTATTCATAGCAATATGTACTTTAGTATTTTCCTTGAGGTTTCCTATCTCTTTGATTCTTTTATCTTCTCCTATTTTACGCACATTACGAGTTTTCTTTAGCTTTAATTTCTAATTTACTTTCTATAAAGTTCGTCACTCTTTCTCTCAGTATGTTTCTGTCTCCGCTATCCATTCTAAAGCTATAGATAAATAAATTATTTCAAATTCTTCCCTTCTCGATGTTTTATTTTTTTAGTTCTCAGTTCTTTTTTTAATTTCTTTTTTCATTTTTTAGGTATATTGGTTCAGTTCATATTTTTCTTGTACATTTTTTAGATCATTTATAACTTGTTATTTTCAGCATCACTTTTAGTTCATCCATATTTTTTGTCGCTTTCGTTACTTGTCTTGTCTGGAGGATTCAGGGCTTTCGTACACTTTTCGAAGGGTTTTTGTTGGGCTTTCTAGTCTTTTTCACTTTCCATCTATCGTAAAATTAAATCATGAATCACTCTTGTCCATTAATATATAACATTCCTGGTATATATCGTTTCTAAATGTTCGCTTTATTTGACCTTGTCACTGTTGTTTGTCTTTAACTAGTTTAAATACTCGCACGATAAAAACACGGCAAAAAAACTGCCGTTTATACAAGCCTGGCACTTAGTTTTTAGTAGATAACATAACAAGTTAGAATTCCGCCCGGGTTATTTTGGGCAAAAACCAACTTGTAGTCTTGATTAATACGTTAATATATTATGTATTTGTATATGTTTAACTGTGTTTCGCATGATAAGGATTGAAGAGATTCGGGTTATTTATCAGCGGTCAACACATACTTTCGTCCGCTTTGCGTTCCAAAGCTCAACTCAGCGGGAAGGTTTAGATAGATAAATTAATTAAAGGGAAGTTGTTTCTAATCTAATTCGTCGTTTAATATCGAATATAATTTTCTATATCTATTCATCTCTAGACTCTCTATTAAGTTAAGTTAAGTTGGAACTTGTAAGTCTGACCCTTGACTATCAACTATGTAATTTAGGTGTATTCCGTAGTAAATATTGGTCAATCATGAAGCCAATGTCTGGGAAAACAGACGTAGTGCAATAAAAATATTATAAATTTTGAACCCAGTTTTCAGATACATTTAACTTAGTTTTACAGCTCGCCTAAATATTTTTAGTAGTTTTTAATTAAACATTATATAAGATATTTAGCGATATTGTTATTTACACTATGAGACTACACTATGAGAGGCCGTTGTAATGCTCAATTGACTAGACGACTTGGTCGGTCACTAAATACGGTATCTGACAGAATAAACAGTGCCAAAACTTAGGGTGCTCTGGAGTTGCTTACATAAAATGCAACTACGCAAATGCTAATGCAAATGCTACTTGCTACTTGCTACTTGCTACTTGCTACTTGCTACTTGCTACTTGCTACTTGCTACTTGCTACTTGCTACTTTCTACTTGCTACTTGCTACTTGCTACTTGCTACTTGCTACTTGCTACTTGCTACTTTCTACTTGCTACTTGCTACTTGCTACTTGCTACTTGCTACTTGCTACTTGCTACTTGCTACTTGCTACTTGCTACTTGCTACTTGCTACTTGCTACTTGCTACTTGCTACTTGCTACTTGCTACTTGCTACTAGTTCAATATGAACGTTACATTACAATTGAATTTGACTTGAAAATGGTTCTAACAACGGCAGAAAAGTGTTCTTGGTAGAAGATTATTTTCGCATATAGGTGCTATATGCCCCCACGAGCACTAGACTTACGCCGACAAATAGTTCCCTAAATTTACCCAACTTACCTACAACTTTATGGTTGCCCCGGAGATCTTTTAGCTAAAGGGCTAACTCAGTTAAGAGGCGAGTTTAGGGGAGGTTCTTACATAAAAAGGGCGCCACCATGTTTTCCTTTAGCCAACAGAGAACACAGACCCTGCCGTAGTAAGTGGATAAATTAGTAATACCAAATAAGTTGAAAATCAAATTAAAAAAAAAAAACCAGAGTTCATAACAATAACAACTATATTTATTATTTAAGAAGAACAAAAAATTATACAGTGAAATCTGGTTATAACGACGACGATGGGGACCGAGCGAACCTCGACGTTACAACCGATGGTTGTAATAAACGGAAGAACTTAACGAATTTTAAAATATAAAATAATTTAGACATATGAACATACATGTATATTTTATGAATATAATCTTATTAATACAATAATTAAAACATATAAAGTTACACTAATTTGCTGGAAAAAACACAATATAAATGCTGAATTTTATTATCGAGAATGGCAATACTCTCTGACAATTTGTTATCACTTGTACTACTAAATATAAAGAATCTTTTTAAAGTGATAACGGCATCGAGAGCTTCTGCACAAGATGGGACTTTTACATTTTCTTCTTCTTCTTCGTCTACATTTTCTTCAATTTCTTCACTTGCATCACTAAACAAATATTTCACAACATCTGATTCATTTAAACTATTGCATGTTTCTAAGTCTTTATCGGTGCTAACATATTCTAGTACTTCATCACTGGTAATTGTTTGGCCAGCTGTACAACTAACTAGTTGAGCTAACGGAATGTAGTCTTCTTCATCAAATCTGTCTTCTTCTACTAAATTACAATTTTCAGTGTTTGGTGTAATAAATCCCGCATGTGAGAAGCAGCTTCTAATTGTTTTGGCGGATACCGTTTCCCATGCAGCAGATATCATAAATATAGCATCCAAGAGTGTAATCCCACATTCTCTTTTAAGTTCTATATTTTTAACAATTTCTGTTATTTGCAATTTGCGGTAATGTGCCTTCAACGAGTTAATTACACCTTGGTCCATCGGCTGTAATACCGAAGTACAATTTGGTGGTAAAAAACACAATTTAATAGTTTTTAAAGTTTCAATTCGTGGGTGAGCGGGACAGTTATCTACAATTAGCAAAATTTTCTTACCAGATTGTTTAAGTTTATTGTCCCAATCACGAACAAACTTGGTGAACAGTTCTGAAGTCATCCAGGCTCTTCTATTGTGTTCATAAATAACAGGTAGGTTCTTATCTGTAATGTTTTTAAAACATCGTGGTCGCTTGGCTTTCCCTATGACGAGTAGTTTGCTCTTTTCACTTCCTGTCATATTTGCAGCCACCATGACAGTGATTCTTTCTTTCGACATTTTACCTCCTATACACTTATCCCCTTTAAACTTCATTGTCTTATTATACGTCATTTTATAAAATAATCCAGTCTCATCCGCATTAAAAATTTCATCATCGGTATATCCTTTTCTAATTTCGAGAAACACAGTCTGCAACCACGATTCAGGAACACCAGCCGGTACACTTGCCGCTTCCCCTGATATTTTTCCGAAAACGATATTATGACGCACTTTAAATCGATTGATCCAACCTTCGGAACAATGAAAATCACTCTTGCCCAGCAGTAGGGCAAATTCATTAGCCTTTTGTCTTAAAATCGGTCCGGTTATTGGAACATTTCTGCTTCTTTGAATTTTAAACCATTCCAATAAAGACTTATCCAAGTCATCGTGCTGTGTATTTCTAAGTTTTTTCAATCTAAGGGCGTTGCTATTAAAAGCGTCAGTTATTTTTGCTCTATTTTTCCATATTGTTGATATCGTTGAATGCGAAACACCAAATTCTAGAGGTAACTTAGCGTTAGTTTCACCGTTTTCCATTCTTGCTATTATAGCACCCTTTTCTTCTATAGATATGCTTTTACGCTTTAATGTCAGTGTAGAAGACATTTCAAAATATTATGACCCTTACAAAATAAACGACTTCAATCCACGAAACTAGTGTAACTGAATAGTACTTTAACGTTCGTTTTACAAAATACATACATAGACAAGCCGGTAATTCCCAGTTTTTATTGAGTAGATTCGGTCCACGTTGTTCCGATCGTCGCTATAGTCAAAGGATGGTGTCAGTTAAACAAACACTGCTCGTTGTTATAGCCGGATTCGCCGCTATTAGCGACGTCATTATAACCGAAGTATTTCTGCATTGATATACATATAATTCCAAACATGTGTTAGGTATTTCGCTGTTGTATCCGACTGGTGCCTATAAGCGGAGTCGCTATAACCAGATTTCACTGTATATTATACCAGAGCGGTATATGTATGGAGCAACAAAATAGTATTAAACAGTTGGAATACTATTGATTAATATCGTACCTAAACCATATAATATTGCATCGGTAATCCATTAAAGCTTTAATGAACCTTACACAGGTTCGATACACGCAGTATATGCAATACGTACTTAGGTGGTACACACAAATAGAAATTAATAATGCAATAAATAATTAAACGACAATGTATTCACATAATTGGATACTCCAATCAGATTGTAATAAAAAAAAAAAACAGGTTCAGCCTGTATATGCAAAAATGTGTTTTAAAGATGTATAAAAAAAATTAACTAGAATGTTATTCTATAATTGTGAAAGTTTACCAAATAAATGGAAAATATATTATTTAAACAAAATTAGATATAAAAATTAGATCGGAATCCGTTACTGAATAAAAAAAATACTAAATTTAATTTACTCAAATTTCTTTACTTTAAACACTGATAAGCGAGATTAATTATACTAAAAAAAAAATACTACACGAATTTGAACTAGAAAACTGATTACGCGATTAATATATGAAAATGAACTTAGTGACATTTTACAATGAGGCAAGAGAACAAAAAAAAATAACATAAAATGGTGGGTAGAACACCATGTTTTAGGACGCCATGCGTTCCTCCAAAATCACTATTATATGGTTTTTCGGGACTCTGTCACAAAAATGTTACTTTCTATACACTACCTGGAGTGAAAGATGATCCTTAGATCCGATTACGCTGATTCCTTGTGTCCGGGTGATTAGATGACTCCGGATGAATCTCTCGTCTATTTGGTAGATTTCACCGAATTCTCAGCATAAGCAGTTTAACGCAATTCCGCCTGTATTGCCGTTATTAGCAGATACTAACATTAGCCGATACTAACAGTAGTCGATACTAACAGCCCTGAAGCAAACACGTGGACGTAAAACTTTCAAATCCGGTGAAAAATATCCTCGACTAAATAACACTACACTAGTGAATTTATATGAAACAAAGACAATTTGTGAATTCCTGCATTCATGCAGAACAGTTAACACTGTTTCAACTCAAATTGACTTTCTAGTTTTACATTCGTCGACTTACTTCAAAGCGGAACTATTAAGAAGAGAACGCCAAGAATGATGGTCCGTTAATTTAAGCAGAATCAACTGATACGTCATTATTAACAAAAAAAACACGACCCCCATACGGAATATTGAAATAAAAGATAGATAAATACTCGGATATCCTGACATGATTAAAAAGCAAATGAGGAAGCCACAATCAAAAATTAATTAATTAATTCGGATTAATTAAGCGATTATAAACGATTAAAATTATACCAAACGTTACAGCGATCTATAGCAAATAGTTTAAAAGAGTCTCGCCTAGATGGCCCTCCAAACAAACAAAACTTGTAAAGACTTAAATTAAGTGAAAAAATGGTTAGACGACAAATTAAACGATCCTAAAATGTTTACAAAATTCTTATAAAAAAATATAACGATGTCCGGTTTACCTAAAATTGCCCAATAGTGAAATATAAATTCAAATGTACGAACGATGACTTCGCATAATATTTCAAGGTGTCTAATTTGCGCACGAGTAGATCCAAATGCTCCGGATTAAAAATAGTTGCAGTGACATCCAAGATACTTTAACATACAAATTTTACATGAAGATATTAGAGTTGAAATAGCCTATGATGTTCGATAATTACCAATTAAAGTAAATAAATTATATTAAACGATAATATTGAATTTTGAAATAGCCTATGATGACTTAGAATTAGCAATTAATTTAAATAAATTATTAAAAATGCCCAGACGGTATAAGGATCATTTTTAAAGCATAACATAGGGAAATGGTCACAATGAAGGTACAAACTTACACCATGTGTCAGTAAGATATCGACAAGAGTTTAATAAAGTAGCCCCCAGTAAAAGTTTGATATCAGCTGTTGTTGACAAAATTTCGTCGCACTGATAGCGTATTGTGTCAACTTAAAGGTTCTTCGGGTCGTCGTAAAACAGTGTGTTATTTACCAACGAAATCGCAGGACTCAACATTAGTGAAACATCTACTCGTCGGCTGTTCAAACCAATTGGTGGTTATCCATAACGTATTCAAGTTAGACAACGACTAAAGGCTACGGACAAACGTGCAAGGATGTACTGTGGTCGCATATTGAGCTTAAATACTACAATGTAATATGATGCACTAGACTGGTAGACTGATACTCACTCTGACCCTGACTCTGACTCTGACTCTGGCTCTGACTCTGACTCTGACTCTGACTCTGACTCTGACTCTGACTCTGACTCTGACTCTGACTCTGACTCTGACTCTGACTCTGACTCTGACTCTGACTCTGACTCTGACTCTGACTCTGACTCTGACTGTGATTCTGACTCTGACTGTGAAGACTTCTTAGTCTCTATTTTATATATCATCTGAGTATGCCACTAGCCTAGTGACCTGGTTACATAACGTTAAACAATATGGTGAGAGATGATAACTAGGAAGGTCGTCTTTGAATAAGTAGGACATTGGATGTTTGTGAACAAATGACCTGGTTTAGTTACTACACTCTCCGAAAGTTGTAAAAAATGATTGCGCAAAAATTTTCTCGACCTGTTTCCATTTTTCGATCAACTTATAAACTCTAAAAATTCACTTACTGTAATTTGATGAAACTTTAAATTCTTTTTGACGAAAGATTTAGATTATTTTTGATACCTAACGTTTTAATACTAGCGCCCTCTATGAGTCTATATGAGACACTAAAAAGATATTCATCGTATGAACTTATATTGTGTTCTCCACACCCGATTTTTAATAACATTTTTATATTATTAAAAACGTTTTTGTATTCTTTAAAAATAATACTACTGCATAATCGACTGTAAAATATTTTGAAACAGAATGTAGTAATACATTAGCGAAAGACGAAACAAAACGATGAATATTGTAAAGTTAATTTTGATCAAATGAAACACAATTTCGGACGCAGTTATAAAGAAAAAAATGAAACAAAATAGCAAATTAGACGCTTAAAAGTAAAGTCGAAAAAAATATTTCATAAATAAGTCTACTATATTCGTTTATTAGCTCCAGGTATATTAACAAAGCAATATCTCCTTTGAAATACGGTTATTTGAAACGCGAACGTCGTTTATAGAAAAGAAATGTAAAGAAGTTTTATAATAGGTTATCAATAAACTCCCAACCTGCTTCCAAATTTATTTGAACAAATAATGTTACGAAAATATAAACCTGAATCGGAAACATACTTGCCTATAAAAACTTAGTAACTGTCAATATACCAGGTGTATTCATTAATTCTCACTTGCAGTAAGTTCCAAATGTTAACTATATATACAGAAAGTATAGAAATGAAAAGCAATGTCCGTCTTCGAGGAATGCCGTGCATTGAAAAGTTCCAACCAGAACGAAACGCGCGTCTGTACGTTTCCCGTTGATTGACTTGTTTTTTTTCAGCAATTCTTAATTAACCTAATTACCAGGAAGTTCGTTGTCGCGAAAGGGTGTGTTCTGCATACTGGTAAAAACTTAGTTTGTCGGATTGTAGTTATGAACGCATCACATAAGTCGACATTTACATGTAAGAATGAGATTTAATATTCATTAATTCTCACTTGCAGTAAGTTCCAAATGTTAACTATATATACAGAAAGTATAGAAATGAAAAGCAATGTCCGTCTTCGAGGAATGCCGTGCATTGAAAAGTTCCAACCAGAACGAAACGCGCGTCTGTACGTTTCCCGTTGATTGACTTGTTTTTTTTTCAGCAATTCTTAATTAACCTAATTACCAGGAAGTTCGTTGTCGCGAAAGGGTGTGTTCTGCATACTGGTACAAACTTAGTTTGTCGGATTGTAGTTATGAACGCATCACATAAGTCGACATTTACATGTAAGAATGAGATTTAATATTCATTAATTCTCACTTGCAGTAAGTTCCAAATGTTAACTATATATACAGAAAGTATAGAAATGAAAAGCGATGTCCGTCTTCGAGGAATGCCGTGCATTGAAAAGTTCCAACCAGAACGAAACGCGCGTCTGTACGTTTCCCGTTGATTGACTTGTTTTTTTTTTCAGCAATTCTTAATTAACCTAATTACCAGGAAGTTCGTTGTCGCGAAAGGGTGTGTTCTGCATACTGGTACAAACTTAGTTTGTCGGATTGTAGTTATGAACGCTTCACATAAGTCGACATTTACATGTAAGAATGAGATTTAATATTTATTAATTCTCACTTGCAGTAAGTTCCAAATGTTATACCAGGTGTCCTTGAAATAAAGAGACAACGTACGAAAAATGAAAAGAAATAGTTATATAGAATATAAATCCAAAATATTTTTCCAAAATTCCCTCTCATAAGCGAGAAAAGAAAATAACAAAGATATTCTTTAAAAAAATTGTCACGCCACTGTTCGATCAACTATATTATAAAAGATATCTTAAAGTTGACCGACAATAACGAAAATAATAGTTTTGTAATTGTCCATCTCATCCAGCTGTTAGGCAAGTAAACACACACTGTCGCATATATGTGTAGGAAATATACATTATTTACATACAATCTGAATATTTTGAATTCATAGGTGTCAGGTAATACAATTTTCAGGGTATTTTTAATTTCGTGGTTTGCGTCGTAATTGACACAATATTTTAGATTTATCTTCTATATAGTTACATCTTTCCATTTTCAACACGTTGTCTCTTTATTCCAAGGACAGCAAGAATACCATCCGCCACAGAACACCCAACAAACGTTGATATATTGTTACGTGTTCGTAGATACTTCATTATTTTGTAGCAAGTTAGCGTCTTTCTTTAGTTTATTTTGTTCTATTTATTATGAACCTACTTGTAAATGCATCTGCTTATGTTCATATATCTGCAAAAAATGCTTGCGTATTAGTTTTCTTCGTGGCTTTTTTCCCCACCTCGATTATCGAGTGTGGGATTTCTATCGGGCAGATGTAAAACAGACATCATATCTCACAGTCATGTTACTGTCGATCGAATTCCCGCTCTCGTACATCACATGGTCTTGAATTAAAGTGCTTAATTATCAATACTAATAAAATAAAATAAAACAATAACTTTGTTTTACCACTTTATTCACATGTAATAGTGACCGCGGTTTCGACATACAATGTCATTATCGAACTGCAAAAGTTACAGGCCTACATAGATCTTATAAATGACACAAAAATATATGGGGGTGGTGTATGATGTTATTTAAAATTACTACTATATACGTAACTATTATATACAACATTGGAAAAGAGGTGTATATATAAGATCTAACTGGTCGTTAAGAACAATATCTATTGTGTTATTTCCGCTCTTAAAAATTTCAAGTAACTCTAAAAGATTTAATTTACGACTTTTCTCGACCAAATGCAATATTTTATGATGACCAAATGTATGCCTTTCTGCAATAAGATGGTTTGCGAATGTAGAATCTGTCTTCTTTAGTTTATATGACCTCATGTGTTCTTTTACCCGTATAATAAAACTTCGACCAGTCTGACCTATATATACACCTTTACAATCATTACAATATAATTTGTACACTCCTGATTTATTATTGATATCTGTTTTTGGTTTTGCGTTAAAAATGAAATTACTTGTTTTTACATATGGTTTGTAAGCTATACTAACATTACTATTATTTTTTGGAATTATATTTCCAATTTGCTCGCTTATTTTACCGAAGTAAGTTAACGAGACAAATTGTTTCAAATTAGCACTATCTTTAGGATATACTAAACTAAGGGCCACTTGTAACTATTTTTTCTTTAGTATACTGTCAATTACTCGACTTTTATAACTATTGTTTACCGCTATTTGTTTTATAGTATTGATTTCACGAACAAAAGATTCATTAGACAAAGGAATATTTAATGCTCTATGTATCATAGCATTAAAAAATGAATGTTTGTGTGTCTTAGGGTGTAGTGAATCTTTGGGAATAATGCACTACACCCTAAGACACACAAACATTCATTTTTTAATTCTATGATACATTGATCATTAAATATTCCTTTGTTAATGAATCTTTTGTTCGTGAAATCAATACTATAAAACAAATAGCGGTAAACAATAGTTATAAAAGTAGCGTAATTGACAGTATACTAAAGAAAAAACAGTTACAAGTGGCCCTTAGTTTAGTATATTCTAAAGATAGTGCTAATTTGAAACAATTTGTCTCGTTAACTTACTTCGTTAAAATAAGCGAGCAAATTGGAAATATAATTTCAAAAAATAATAGTAATGTTAGTATAGCTTACAAACCATATGTAAAAACAAGTAATTTCATTTTTAACGCAAAACCAAAAACAGATATCAATAATAAATCAGGAGTGTACAAATTATATTTTAATGATTGTAAAAGTGTATATATAGGTCAGACTGGTCGAAGTTTTATTATACGGGTAAAAGAACACATGAGGTCATATAAACTAAAGAAGACAGATTCTGCATTCGCAAACCATCTTATTTCAGAAAGGCATACATTTGGTCATCATAAAATATTGCATTTGGCCGAGAAAGGTCGTAAATGAAATCTTTTAGAGTCACTTGAAATTTTTGAAAGAGGAAATAACACAATATATATTGTTCTTAACGACCAGTTAGATCTTATATATACACTTTTTTTCCAATGTTGTATATAATAGTTACGTATATAGCAGTAATTTTAAATAACATCATAAACCACCCCCATATATTTTCGTGTCATTTATAAGATCTATGTAGGCCTGTAACTTTTGCAGTTCGATAATGACATTGTATGTCGAAACCGCGGTCACTATTACATGTGAATAAAGTGGTAAAACAAAGTTATTGTTTTATTTTATTGGCTTAATTATCGTTTGTCTACGAAGTATCTTTTTTGTACCATGCCCTCCAACGTACCAATTTACCTACTAAGGGATTTACGGTGGCGAGAGAGATTCGTCGCTAATTACCGACATAAACTGCATGTAATATAAAACCACTAGAACCTCATTCTGATAGGTAATTTCGAAATTCATTTATTTCATTTAATTTTTATTCATCAATTTGCATTTTTAGATAGGTGGTTTCTTTCCCTGGGCCACGGAAGTTTCCCAGTTTTTTGTACGGCTCGCCGATGATCTGTTGCATCTATTCCGGCGACGTCTAACAATTAATCTGCGGCAATTAGAACCGTTCCACTTCCGACGTTCAGCGGACTTACAGCTAAGAATTACTATCTTTAATTCGTTTATTATATAATTGAAAAATTCAATTCTCTTATAACACGTTAATCAATTTTTTTCTTTTCGTTTGGACTACGTAACTTAATTCTTATTCTTATTGAAAGTAATTAAAGCAACCTTCTTTATTCCTTTTATTTTATTGCGATATTTCTAAATATAAATGAATTTGCGCTGTTTAAATTTCAACGTAACTATTTATTCATGTGTAACTTTTTTGTTTCAAAAGCAAACGACCTTTTGCTGGCAAAAACCGAACGTGTTCTTTGGCCATCTTCGTTTTTTTTGGTTTTTATTTGCGTAAATCTTAGTTTTCTCTTTTCCTAAAACATACGTACGACTTTGAATTTTTAAATACATTTTCTCTTTTATTCGTTTGTTTAAATTAAATAATTAAATTCATTAATAAGACATATTTTCTCTATTCGTTTTGTTTAAAATTAAAATCATTAATTAATTTATTTAAAATTATTATAGAACCTTCGCCAAACTTAAGTTTGTTCAATTTTTTTTGGCCAATATTCGAGTTTGTAAAATTTGAACTTTAGTGTATTTCAAAATATTGTCAAGCCTACAGACGTATATAGGGTCTGCTCAAGAATTCCGGATGAATACGTATATAGATGGGGGTTAGCTAGCTGTGCACAAACCGGACTGATTATAATTAACTTACTTAGTTTCATTCATTTTTTTAATATACCGGTTGAATTTTGAACACTAACTTATTAAGTTAATTTATTGATTTTCATTCTTTTTTTTTGACGGTCGTATTTTGAACAACATTTTTTTTTGTTATTTTATATTATTTTTATTTCTAATTATCGCTTTTCCTTCTTTTTTTGAATAAATTGTTGTAATAATTTTTAATTGTACTTAACATACGATTAAAATAACGATTGGTGTTACTTAGTTGCGGTCCGTACTTTTCTTTTCTTTGTTATATCGTTTCGGCCAGCTTGGTGGCGCCATTTACCCGCCGCGTGCTTGCCATATTTCAGTTATCGTATTTTCCGGGTTTGCGGCGTCTAACGGTACCAAATTCGGTGGCGCCATATTCCACCTTCCTTTTTTTATACCTTTGGGTCTTCCCACCCCTGAACGAAGGCTTCAAAGTAGCCGAATGGGCCAGTGGACGTTGGCAGGAGCGGGTAGGTAGGGGCAATCAATGTCGCCCGAAACTTCTTTTTTTTTACCTTTTTTTATGTAAACGGTTTTTACACCGTAGCAATATTTTAGTGAAATTTTCAGAAAATATATATTTTATTCGTATTAAGAAACGATGAAAATGTCAGTAAAATGTCAGATATTCGAGTACTCAAGATCGCATTGATAATAAGCCAAAAAAAATATTTTTTTTCCTGTTGAGATTATTTACTTAAGTGTCTGTAAACCGTAAAGTTTACTTATAGGTGTATTTAATACAAGTAAAGTGTAAAAGAATGCCTCCTATTCGACAACATGCAAATTTTCGGCAATTAATCGAGTTAGAATGCGGCAGGATAATTGGCCTGCGAGAAGTCGAATTATCCATTCATGATATTGATAATCGTGTAGGACGTAGTTACCCCACAATAGTTGGCGATGATCTATATCATCGCCATGTGGGACGTTCTCGCCATAAACGTTGTACTTCGATAATTTCTTCTATAAGAAAATAATGAAGCACTACGTTTATGACTAGAACGTCCCAAATTGTAAAAGAATGGAGACTATCGTGCTCTTCGTGTTTCTCGATATCAAGAGAAATTGGTGATGGATGGAGAAGTTTAATTAATCAAAAAATCTTCATAACCATTCAATATGGTGTCGATTAAATTCGAGTTTTCTATAGCAATTCCAATAACAACTCTGTACGAACTGTGTGCCATCGTTTATTAGAAGATTATGGTCAACTTGATCGCCCTAGTGAGCGAACAATTCGCAACGTAGTGAAAAAAGTTGAGGAAACTGGAAGCACTGGAGATATGGTAAGCCGTGTGTAATTTTCAAAGAAAATTTTCTGCTCTGAAGAGGAGGCACATTTCCAACTGTCTGGGTTGTTAATCAATAAAATTGCCACATACGGAACGAGGAAAATTCTCGAATGAAAAATATTTTTCACGGTTTTCATTAAAATGATTAGCTCATTTGTTCCATAGACAATCATTTCGTGATTTAATTGATTTATTTATCACTCCGTCAGGAGTAAAAACGAAAGCTTTTCTCCTCTTTTGACCGCCATACTTTAAAAATTAAATTTGTTAAAACAGTCAATTTGATTGAGATAACTCTTGTCATTTTGACGTATAAGATTGTCGATTACCTGCTGCAGAGAAATTGCATACTTCACTTCATAATTGCACTGATGAGATCGTTAGATCGAAACACATGTCTGTATGTCGACGTGACAATTGGTTAAATGCGTTGTGTATGTATACACATGGTGATATGAGCATTCAATATGGTATGTGGCTAGTGTCAACCAAAACTATAACAATTCGGAAAATAATCAGTAAAATTAATAATAATCCTAACAACCAGGAAGGTGAAAGTCCCGGCGTGTTGTGTTCTACATACTAGCACGAACTTAGTTTGTCGAGTTGTAGTAATTAACGCATCACATAAGGTATAAGCATTTAACAGTCATTAATTCTCATTTGCAGTAAGTTCAGTAGAATTAATTATGTTGTTACAACGACCGAGGAATTGACATCAAGAAAGCATATCGCCTGAACGCATACATCACGTTTTACACGCTGTTTGATTGTTTAGTTTCAAGTTTTTTTTTTGTTTAAATTTAGCTGTTTATTTAATAAAAATACAATATGTCAAGAATAGAAGTTAAATATCACGTAGAAATGCACAATATTGTCTTTGATTACGAGTTCACATCATAGAGACGAGGAAGTAGAAAGGCGCCTATATTACCGATGGTACAAATTCTCTCTTGTATAATCACTATTGTAGGTACCTTTGTCTTCTTCTGTGATGCTTGTTCCCCAGTTTTACTTTTCGTACAATATTTTTCCTGCATTTAAGGTATGTCAATTATTTTTTAATTTTATTTGCAAGTTTATCGTAGTTTCTTTGTTTCAATTATTGGAATTTAAATGAACTAATTAGTAGAGACCGGGCGGATCAGGCCGAAATTACGATAGACCATATAAATAGTCTATAACATCGCTAAGTATAACACGCCGTTATTGAATAGCACTATTCATTCGGTTAACCGCACAACTGTCTTTTTGGCGTTTAATTGTGACGTAATTACTTCAATATTACAGTATTATCGTAAACCTTAGGTATTCTTGCCGTAGGTATAATTTTTAGGAAATAAAACAAGTTATGACGTCAAACAATATACTATTCGACTAATACGATTTTAATATGTAATAGTTAGGGGTAGTAGTATATTTTTACCTACTTGTATAACAGAACGGAATAGATCAGTATCAATCAGAGCCGCGTACCAGCAACAAGAGATTCAAAATATGAATTCAATACAATCCAATACATACGACTTCCAAGTTGCTGGATTACAAGAGTGCGCCACACAGCATCAACATAACAATTTTTTAATAAGAGACATGAATCTCAATAACAATTTTATATTAGTATAAGTCGTTGTAGATCCAAAATAAATGTATATAGTTTAAATAAATATATTTGGATGAAAGTACATTTATTCATTTAACAAACAGTCACCGAAGATTTAAAAAGTAAAATATATACAACCTTACAACCTGCGCACGGTGAAGCAAATAGGGGTCGTGATTCTAGCAACTGATGTTGAAGCATCACCAGAAACCGGTTACAACCATAACATTGGTACATCACCTAACATAAATACAGGATGAACTCATGCTTTGATTTTTTTTTAAATATATTAAAAGATAAATGAAGAAAGCAGTATAGTAGACAAAAAACTCGTAAAAATTCAGACGGCAAGCATATAGAAAAGGATAAAGGCATACTAAATGAAGATTTAGAAACGAAAATGGAAAATACAATCAATACAATCACTATGTCATTAGACGAAATGTGGAAAAAAAGATGACGTGTAGCACATGAAAAATGATAAATTACAAGAAACAAACTGTTTAGTAGGTTAATGAGATATGGAAAAGGGTCAAAAGAGAAAAGTAAGGTTTTCATAAATAAAAAAATTAGCCGTCACGGGACGCCTGGCATATGTGAAACATTCAAATCGATTGTAATTTAAAGAAGGGAATATAAAGTAAAGCAAAGAACTATTTTGAGTTTATAAAAATAATTTAATTTTACAATCGTTAAAATACGTTTAAAGTTATCTGAAATGTCAGCGTTAACAACTAAATAACGTGAGTTCATTTGAAAAGTCAATCTAGTAGCATGTGATTTACTGAGAACATTTTGAAGTATGTCGTAAATTAAAATTTACTACTAACCTACGAAGTCGTATATTTTGACAGTTTCATACATACAAATAAATAACAAATAATAGGTATTTATTGAAAACTATAACAAATGTTTAAAATGTTGTCCTTCAAGATCAGTGCACTTTAAAATCCTCCGTTCAAAATTTCTGATGATATTCTGCAACATTACTGGATTGTTATTAATTTCCATGCATTTCTGCATTCAATATAGGTGTTCGAAATAAGTTATTTTTTAGATAAGGCCGCAAAAAGAAGTCGCAAGGTGTTAAAGGCAATTTCAGTATTTCGACTAATTATACGCTCATCAAAAAATTCTCTTAAATAATCCAAAGATTCTGCAGTACAGTGACAAGGTGCTTCGTCTTGTTGGAAATATGCATTTTGAAGTTCATCATCATGCAACTCATTGACAAATGGTTGTAAAATTTCCGTACGGTACCTTTGAGCAGTTAACGTTCCCTGAAAAAATATTGGTCCAATGATTCGCCTTTGACTTATCGCTGCCCAAACACCAATTTTCTCTGGATGTAGCGATTTTTCATTAATTACATGTGGATTTTCACTACTCCAAATTCTTGTATTTTGTGAATTTAGGTATCCCGTTTTATAAAACCATGCTTCATCAGTAAAGATGACTTTTTGCGAAAGTTCTCCATTATTGTTCATATTTACAAACCAATTACAAAACTGTAGTCTACGTGGGTAATCAATTTCTAACAATTCTTGTACTGCTGTGACACGGTATGGATAAAGTTGCATATCTTTTTTTAATAACTTGTGAGTTGTACCAACAGAAAGGTTTACTTGTTGACTCAAATGTCGAACAGATGTTTGTGGTTCATCTTCCATTAATTATTCAACACGATTGACAACTTGAGGTGTACGTTTCTTAACTGCTCCGCTGCCTGATTTTCTTAAGAGACTACCAGTTTCAGAAAAAAGTTTTAAAGTTCTATCCAAAGTATTCTTAAATTGTATATAATCTATTACAAAATGTGGAAACTCAACTTGAAATTTTACCATGCAATCTTGAACTGAATAAACACATAAACCATCAATTTCATTACCACTTCGAAAATAGGCCTGGACTAAAAAAATTTAATGTTCTAAAGTGAAAGCCATTGTAAAACTGAGAAGCAATTGATTTAAACCAGAATCGACGCACGATTATTTTATGCACTAACTGATATTTGTGATTGACATTATCAAATGTCATTTGGATTTACGTTTACGGAACAACAAACATATACTAATATATTTGCGTCTTATTCTATCAAAATTTCAAAGTAACCTAGATTGACTTTTCAAATGAACACTTGTTATGTATGCATGTATGTTGATATTAGAATTGCTTAAGTTAGAAATATTTTGAGTTTATTAAAATAATTTAATTTTACAATCGTTAAAATATGTTTAAAGTTAACTGAAATGTCAGCCTTAACAACTAAATATGTATGCGTTAGAATTGCTTAAGTTAGAAAGTTATGTTTTCTCATGTACGACCTACTTCAACTCCGGTATTATTTGATCGCTCGTTATTTTGTTAGTCGTTTGCCAGACAACGTTGAGCGTATTTCGCTCGTGGGATCTTACGTCAGTGGAATGTTACTTGAATGAACTTCTCTAATTATAATTGTTAATTGTATTTGAAATTCTTTAACTTATAATAATTAAGCATGTTCTTTATATTGAGATTTTCACTGCTGAGTATAGATTTGGGACTGGGAGTAACTAGATACTGTTGTAATAAAAAATTTGCAACGCATTTGGTTCCTTTCCTTTCTTCATGGGTGTAGATAAGAGCGTCAGGAGTTTTAATAATTTATTTTATTTATTAGTTTATATTTCGTTAGATAAATAATTACATACTTACTTAATTACATAAATTTATTGCAAAGTCTGTAAAATATCGTTAAATATTCCAAGAAATCGCACGTAAGACGTCACTTAGCATCGCAAACACATACACAGAAATTAGACCCGTTGGAATCTGACAATTTTAACGAAGAACTCTGTGAAACTTCAAAACATTTCTCCAAAAATATACTGGTCGAAATGTTCCTGATGAATCCACCTTACACAAATATTATGTTTCTAAGTACTACACGAAAGCAGTAGAACTCATTAGAGGCCATCTTTCAAATCAGTACTTATAGATAAGGGCCGACGAAACTGTCGATATTTTAGGACGCTGTGTGATAAATGGTAAATATGGTAACTGGCCTACTACATCCAACTATCCCATATAACGCAAATGAAATAGCAACAAAAGTTATTAATACAGTTGCTAAAACCATTTACGAGAATATGCACCAAATTCTTTTTCGGACGACAGGTACAAAGGAAAAATATTTTTATTTGTCAGTGACAGTGATGCATATATGTCAAAAACAGGCGGACTATTAAAGTAAATATGGATATTACTTGTGTAGCACATGCTCTCCACAGAATCTGTGAATATATCAAAGACCCCTTTCCGGAAGTTGATAGACTTGTATCCGCTTTTAAAAAGTTTTCAGAAAAGCAAGATTGAGAGTCGCTCTTTACAGGGAAAAACTTCCATCTTTGGCACTGCCTCTCTCTCCAGTCTCCAGTAATAACTAGATGGGGAACATGGCTGGAAGCTACTAGTTTTTATGCAGAGAACTTCGATGGTTTTCAAAATTTCGTTAGGTACATGTTTAAATGATGATGCTCGAAGTATTTGTGAGTGCAAGGAACTAATACAAATTCTAAATTAAAGATAATCAGTTGTATAGCGAGGTTCAAACTCGATTAAGCAATGTTTTTTGTCGGTAAATAAAAAAAAACGCAATAAATTTAAGTATGACCGGTTTTATTATAAAGTTGGGCTCAATACAATTTGTTTACATCATCAGTGGAATATGATATCGCGCAAATATTTGCCTTTTTCTTTGATGCAAAGTTGGGCTCGTTTTTTGGAATTTTCCATGACTTTTTTCAATGTTTCGGTCAATATGGCAGCGATTTCTCGTCGAATATTACGTTTGAGCACTTCGAGAGTCTTTGGCTGGTCAGCATACACCTTTCCCTTCAAATATCCCCACAAAAAAAGTCCAGTGGCGTCAGGTCAGGTGAACGCGGCGGCCAGAAGAAATCACCATTTTTTGACACGAAACGGCCTGGGAACATTTCGTTCAACAATTCGATGGTTAGACGAGATGTATGAGCCGTAGCACCATCCTGCTGGAACCAGTGGTCTTCCAGGCCGTTGTTCTCGATCTCTGGACGCAACAAATCGTTCGCCATAGCCCGATAACGGGCACCATTCACCGAAATTGCTTCGCCATCGTCATCTTCGAAAAAGAACCGCCCAATGATGCAATCCGAGCACATTCCGCACCAAACTGTCACTCGTTTGTCATGTAGAGGCTGCTCACAATATTGTTCTGGATTTGTGTCGCCCCAAATAAGACAATTCTGTTTGTTTACGTTGCCATTCAAGTCAAAATGTGCTTCGTCGCTCATGATGATTTTGTTCCAAAAATCATCTTCACTTCTCTCCAAATTTCGCATCGTTTTAGAGTATTCCAATCGTCTGGGGTAGTCTCCCGGCTTCAGTTCGTGCACCATTTGTATTTTGTACGGGAACAACTTTAAATCATACCGCAAGATGCGTCGCATTGACGATTTACTGATGCCCAAAGTCTGAGCATGACGCGAAGTCGACACATTTCGACTCTCAGCTAAAAGATCCTGTGCGATGGCGATGTTTGTGTTCGACCGTGCTCTGCGCTGTATAGTGCCACGCAACACATTACTTAGCACACTGCTGGACTTGAATTTTGAATATAATGCTCGAATTGTATTCGGATTAGGTGCTTTTTTTCCAGGAAATTTTACACGAAATTTACGTCGAGTCAAAATAATTGACTTCTGATTTTCAATGTATAATTCTACGATATCAGAACGCTCGGTTAGTGTGTACTGAGATATGGTGAAAATTCTACTGAAGTATAGTTTCTAAAATGCCATACATTTCGGTGCTGTCACTAAACCTGTCAAAATTAAGACCGGTTCACATAGCTTAATCGAGTTTGAACCTCACTGTACTTTCTTCAGGAACACTTTGGAAAAAAACTAATCACTTGTTTTGAAAATCATAATCTCAAATTAAATGATCGATTAACCACATTAGATGTGGTTTAATAATTTGAAAAATATTCCAAGTAACTTCGTATGTGGCCTTCAGCAAAAGTTAGACGCAATTTTTAATATAAATCCAGATTTAATAATATTGCTACAATTGTGTATGGGAATAATATCTCAAAATCTAACTGTTAAATACGCTGAAATAAAAGAATATTTCCAGTATGCACCTATTACCAGTTGCGAAAGGACGTTTTCTATCTACAAGAATGTATTTCATTCAAAGAGAGCAAATTTTACAGACGAGAATCTTGAGGTAATATTAAAATTAATATTAATACTTCTTTACTCAACTTGAACTATAAAATGAACAAATAAAAATGTATTTCGTATTTTATAGATTGCCACCCGTTTGTTTTCCAATTACATAAATAAAATTAATAACTCTTTAAAAATACAAATTTTCAATAGTACGCCCGTGGGCGATGAGTCATCGGCCTCTCGTGTCCGGTCCCTACTAATTAGTTTTATGTTTCATAGTCCTTATTTGTTATTTTCGTCTAGTTTCGTGTTTGTAAATATCTTTACCTATTATGAATTTTATCATCTTCGTAAATCTATGCAAAAATAAAGACATAAAACAATTAATTCCATTGTCATTAGGAGATTACATTCACGCACACACAAACTTTTACGACAGAACAAGCGAAAGTAATTTGAGTAATACTTGAAAAATACACATATTGACGACATTAGTTACAAGAAATACGGTTTTAAGTTGTTTATTTACTCGAAAACCTAATCAGTTAAATCCAGGTTGTTTAATCACGTAATTTGCTCTTCTAGCCGAATGTTTGGCGAGAGATCGCGCACCATCTGCCTGACTGGTACGTTAATTAAGTAACAAAATGAGGAAAGTTTTACAGGCTGATCTAGAGTTGTATACTGTAAATAAATTAATCAAATGTATTTGCTTTAGATTGACTATTACTCAAGTTTGCGAAATTTCCTGTTAGTTGCCTGTCTTATACTATTAAATAAATAATAATATTGATTATGTGGTTTTGTTTCTTATATGTGTGTATATGTTAAAGTTACCTTTACGTATGTATGCCCACGTTTTCATTTATTCTGTAAACTTATATCTTTTGGAACTTGAAATTTATAGGACGTTTAACGATCATATTGAATCAATTTACCAACGGGCTACCAAGGCGTTTAGATACATAATCAGGACATCGACATATTTTAATAGTATATATTGTTATGTATGTAATTCGTGCGCGCCTGCTACCTCTTAAATACCTCTTACTTATAATATACAGAGTTGGCCATTTAAGGTTGCGGTTTTTAAAGTCATATTAAACATACAAAACATTAATTTAAAAAAATGATTTATTTGTGCAATTAAACAACAAGATCTGCGGTTTAATAAAACAGGTTTTCGAAGTGAGAGCCTCGAGCAACGATAACATTTCGCAGCCTCTTCTCAAATTCTCCACAAACTGCCTGAAGTGTGGCGTACGGTATCGCTTCTATTCGCTGCCGTATTGCCATTTCAAGGGTGTCTATACCATCGCGATATACCGTATCTTTTAATGATCCCCACAGGTAGAAATCGCAAGGATTGAGGTCTGGACTATATGGTGGCCATGTTATCCCTCCGCCTGTAAACTGTTGAGCGTCAAGACCAATGATTCTGTTACCGAAATGTTCTTCAAGAATGTTGAAAACTTCTTCCGTGCGATGCGGACGAGCCCCGTCTTGCATAAACCATGCATTCTCCACCATATTTAATCCATGCGCCACGGGAATAAAAGACTCTTTAAGCATTTCACAATATTTTTGCGAAGTAACGGTTCCATTGACAATCACGGGACCGATAATTCCTGCCGACGAGATAGCACACCATACAGTCAACCGTCGAGGGTGAAGAGGACGAACAATTGCTAGATGTGGATTTTCTGTCCCCAAATGTCTCCAATTTTGCTTATTCACATAACCGGATACATCGAAATGTGACTCATCCGACCACCACACTCGTTCCAATGACATGCTGCCATTTTCAATGCATTCGATGATTTCGTTCGCAAAATTTTAGCGTCCCTCCATATCAACCGGTCTCAACGGCTGATCGATCTGGATTTTGTATGCTTTCATCTTTAGATCTTGCTTTAGGATCCGCCTTAGTGTTGTACGGGGTATTTCAAGTTCTTGAGATGCTCTTGAGGTCGATATTGAAGGTTGAGCTGTAAAGAGCTCCCGTACTCGTTCTATGGTTTCCGGTACCCGGATGGTCTTTTGACGTTCTCTAACAGTTGATCTTTCGTCTGCCGCAGATGCTGTTGCTTCAAATTTCACTACAATCCTAAATTATTGTCGGATTAGTAGACATGGAAACACGATAACGAATACTTTGTTACTTTTCTAAATTTATCTTTTTTTCCTTACCTTTTTATAGTGTTTTCCGTTGGTGCGTTATTTCTCCCGAATAAAGTACGCAAGTGTCTTGCCGTAGCTGCAAAAGATTCCCCATTTCTATAATAATATTTTATTAATTCCACACGCACTTCCGTTGGATACGACGCCATCTTGAAAACTGACAAGGCAAATTTCTCATAACGGGTGTTCAGAAACATTCGAAGTCAAGTGGGCTCTGAACAAAAAATCGTATATCTTTACTTAAGTATCTGATTTGTAATAATTATTAAATGTCAACTGTTGTCTGTCAAAAATCAATCTATCTCAGACATGACTTCGTATTTTCAAGGACTACTTTGACTTCGAATGTTTCTAAACGCCCGTTATATTTATTGTAAACCGCGCTTGGCCCTCTAGTGTAAAAAATATATATTATATTAATTTCTATATATACAAGGGAATAGCGCGATTTTTAAAACCGCAACATTAAATGGCCAACCCGTTAAAATAAATAAAACTTCTATATCTTTTACAAATGTCTTTATTTTTACAAAATATATTATATACAGGATGGCCCAAAATGACCGAAGGGGTTTGAGTTCATTATAACTTCTTATTTAAGACACAATTATTATCAGAATAATTGAAACATACATGAAAATCTGGTGTGAAGAACACAAATGCAGGTTCACTATTAATATTTTCTGTGAACGTGTCCGAATATATCCTATCCCCAGAGACGTAGATAGTTCTTCACACCAGATTTTTAAAAATATTTTATATTATTAAAAATACCTTTGTATTACATAATTATTAATTTTTTTAAATTTTAAAGACAGTATATTAATCGAGAATATTTTTAATTTAATTATGAAAAATTATATCTCGCAATGACCGAAGGGGTGTGAGTTCATTATATCTTCTTATTTAAGACATAATTATTAAATTTTTTTTATTTTAAATACAGTATATTAATGGAGAATATTTAAAAAAAAATTATATCTCGCAATGGATCGTTGATTTGAGAAATAAAGGTCAACGATTTTGGCACGTTGTTCAAATGTGTACTGTTCCATTTTAAATTCCCCAAGTCTTCTTTACAAAATACTGAAAACAAAAAAAAACAAAAATTATAATAAAAAGTTATAAGGAATTAAAACCCCTTCGGTGATTTTGGGCCAGCCTGTATTATATCATTAGTATTTTAAGTAGGATAATTATAAGTGGACCTGCTGTTCTTTAATTTTGTTTTTCCTCGACTAGCTCTTTTGTCGTGGGCACATGGATCGTATCTTTTTTTTTCTCAAGTGTCTATTTATTACTTTAATTTTTTTTTAAACTGTTATTTTCTTTTTTTTTTTTTAATTGTAGTCGTGGATCTCGATAAACGAAAACAAAGAACAGCTAATGTATTTGAAATTCTGTGACTCTTTGTAATATGATGTTTCAATTTTAAATTTAGTTAATGAATTATATTCTTATATTTATATTAATGATTGATATTTACAAAAATAGCTGTTTTTTATTGACATTTATCTGACCTTATTTTACTTGATGACAGATGGCTCTTTCTTCTTCTGGTTATGTTTCTCTTTTATATAATATTTGTGTTTATTTTCCTTAGGCAGTACCTAACTTCTTTCATTGCTATTTGTCTTTATTTAGCTTCTTCGACTCTTGACTGACACTATTTTTTATTTTTTTACACGAAGTACGTGTATATTTTCAACTTGGCTAATACGAAGTACGTATTATTTTTTTAACTTGGGCAATACGAAACACGTATCCCCTATTTGACCCTGTCTACACAAAGTATGTGTTTACTAATCGGTGTCAAAACAATCAGTTCTGCTTTCTTTCGGTCTCTGACTTTTTGAAATTCTTTTCATTATAAACATTTTACTTCCAATAAGTATACATGTAAAGAAAAAAAAGTTAATGTGATGGTTGAATTTGTTTTTCATTTAAAAGTTCCTCCAGCACACAAAAGCAAATTGTTTTCGAAGGATAACAGACGATTCCTGTATTAATTGTAACGCAACCATGGACGAAAACTCTTTTCACATAGATAAGATGTGACGAAAGGAATTAATATTTTCAATGTTTCTGTGCAGTTGTAGCATTTTATCGGTAGAAATTTTGATGAACTAGTCGTGAATCTTAATTAGTAACTTAGCAGCGGCAACAAAGTTTTCACTAAACGGATTCCGTAACCATCTCTTCGAGAAATCATTTTTATCTTCCGGGGAATACACCGTCAACTGGGTTTTTAGCTCACGCAAAAGCATCTTCATGCAATACAAACTGTAGTGAATAATAGTGTCTTGCTCATTCAAATTTTTCTGAATATAATCCGAAGTAACTCGGAACATATCCAAATTTTTGCTTTGAAGTCAAATAATCCAGATATCAAGGTTCTTAATGAAGGCATGAACTTTGTCCGTCATTAATAAAATGTTTTTATCATATCCTTGTAAATTCACACTCAAGTTGTTTAAATGCGAAAATACATCAGCTAAGTAAGCCAACAATGACATACATTCATTAATCTGTAAAAACAACGAGAATGGCGTTTGTTTATCCTGAAAAAATATTATTAATTCATCTGGCAATTCCAATATTCAGGTTAACACTTTCCCTGGCGATAATCATCCAACTTCTGCATGAAAAAGGGATTTTTTATTTTCGGCCATTTCACCGCATAGTTTAGTAAAGCGCATGTTCGGTAACTATCGACTTTTAATAAAATAAACCATTTTTACAGCTTCACAAAGAATTTGATTGAGATTTGCCGGCATGTTTTCTTGCGACAAGGAATGTTTGTGAAGGAAGCAGTGCGTCTATCCAGCTCTTGGCATAAGACTATCTTTTTATGTTTTCATTAATCTACTGTTCTTTTCTGTTATCGCTTTTACACCATCACTACATACTGAAATATATTTTGTCCAATCTATGTTAGTATAGTTTCCAGTAGCTTCATAAAAGACATCAAAAAAGCATTGTGTTGCATGAGCCGGTACTGTTTTGCGAAACAACATATTTTCTTTAATTGATCAGTCCCTATCACATGCATACCTCACAAAACATAAGAAGTGAGACATGTTTGCTACATCTGTTGATTCATCAAATTGAATACTAAAAAATTCATTTGAACTCACTTACTGAATTATACGATCGCGAACATCGCCAGAGATGTCATCGATTGGCCTTGATATTGTGTAGTTAGGAAACGAAATTTTTTCATTTTTTTTGCTTCTTCCACGCGTATTAAAATATTGATCATATCCATTGCAATGTTATGACGTTTGTGACGATTAGCTAAGAGTAGCTAAGATGTCCAAAATCTTAGCTACTCTTAATGCTACGATATTAGATGCTTCAAGTACACTTTCATTATTATAGCCTGGCTTACAATTAGATGTTTGTTTATTTCTCAAGGTATGTAATTTTCTTTCCAAAAATACCAAGGGTTTGTTTCTATGAGCCAGATGTTTCGTTTCCAAGTGCCGAACTAATTTTGATGGCTTCATGCTTTCATCGGAGAAACCTTAAAAGCAAACAACGCACTGTCTTTTCACAATGAGCTAAAACCATAATTTAAGACTGTCATTGTACAACCTTGCCTTTTTGCCAACCGGTTCACTGGATGTAGATGGCCCACTTCATTTTTACACAAATTTATCCATTTCACATAAGAAATTTAAAAAAAAACAATTCAGTTTCACGGTTGACCGCACACTAAAATAAAGGCACCAGACGCACGCTTCGCATTCTAAACATAACTGAAGTTGTGCAATCGCAAGCGCCTCTTTTATACTTGTTCAAACGCATCCATATGCATACTCAAACATGCTCTCACAGCGAGTATTATAGAAGGAGACCAAATTGTAAAGAGCACGTACACATCAAGTTAGAACTTGTAAATTGCTCATATATGTACACGTCATGCATGCGTGCTCATACCCGTCGATATAAACGCATCCACATAAAATAATAGGAACAGTCTTATTACATTTTGTATTCTGTCAGTGTTTTCTTATTGTACAAAATTAGCGCAATGTAATTATATAATATTGAATAATTTTTAACATTTATAATTACAGTCAAAATTAAATTAGTAATAGTTAGGCTTACATGTATTATGATTAGAGAACGGACGCAATTTCCATAAAACGCAATCGGCAATTGGAATTGTATATAACGTCGCTGAATACATCCCGGCGTAATTCAATGAAGTATTTGTTTGACTTACTCGGCCACCTGGGCTCGCTGCGATAACAATGGACAAGCCAGCTATTGTATTCGTAGAACATAGTGCTTTTTATAGTGTTTTCATGAGCGTAGATAGAAGCGGGGTTTTTATAATGTATTTTATTTATTAGTTTATATTTCGTAAGATAAATAAAGTGTTGTGAGTTAGTTTCTTGTTTTCGTAGTTCTAACTGTTATTTGCATCGTATTTTTTGTGATAGATCCTGTTCAATGTCGTTTGATTGAATCTACTTCTCCCATATTATTTCGACGTAAGTGTGCATTGAATTTCGTTCAGTTTCAATAACTTACGCACACATTTTTAGTTTTCATTTATTTAGATCTAGAGCATTGTTTAAGTTACTTTTTCAGACATGATATGGAAGAATGTTGAGAACGGCATTGTAAAACAATGGCGAGTTGGATTGACGGTTATACTGATTGTATGTCCATTGTCAGTGATTCCGAAATTTATTACAAAATCCGTAAAATATCGTCAAAAATTCGTCACTTAGGATCACAAATACATCTGAACTCTGTAAAACTTTTATGGCGACTAATATTCCATTAAATAAACTTAGCAATCCCACTTTAAAAATATTTCTTCAAAAATATACTGGTCGAAATGTTCCTGATGAATCAACTTTACGCAAATATTATGTTTCTAGGTGCTATACGAGAACAGTAGAACGCATTAGAAGCCATCTTTCAAATCAATACATATGGATAAGCGCCGACGAAACGGTGGATATGTTAGGACGCTGTGTGGTAAATGTTGTAGCTGGTGTACTATATCAAAATCTTCCCTATAACTCATATGTAATAGCAACAAGTGTTATAAATAGAGTTGTTGCGGAAACAGTTGCTGAAACCATTAAGGAGAATATGCAGAAAATGCTTCATTCGGACGCCACGTACAAAGAAAAAATACTTTTATTTGTCAGTGATAGTGCTGCGTATATGTTAAAAACAGGCAGACTATTGAAGAAAACATATCCTAATATGCTGCATATTACTTGTGTAGCACATGCTCTCCACAGAATCTGTGAATATATCAGAGACACTTTTCCGGAAGTTGATAGACTTGTATCAGCTTTTAAAAAAGTTTTCAGAAAAGCACTATTGAGAGTAGCTCTTTTCAGGGAAAAATTTCCATCTCTGTCACTGCCTCCCACTCCAGTAATAACTAGATGGGGAACATGGCTGGAAGCTACTAGTTATTATGCTGAGAATTTCGATAGTCTAAAACATTTCGTAACACTGCTAAAGGAGGATGCTAGAAGTATTGGTGAGTGCAAGGAGCTCACACAAATCCCAAATTTAAAAAATCAGTTGTACTTTCTTCACGAACACTTTGGAAAATTGCCAAAACTAATCACTTATTTTGAAAATCGAAATCTCAAATTAAATGACGGATTAACCACATTAGATGTGGCTGTTAATAATTTGAAAAGTATTCCAAGTGACTTCGGATGTGGCCTTCGGCAAAAGTTTGAAGCAATTCTTAATAGAAATCCAGATTTAATTACATTGCAGCAATTATGTATGGAGACAATTCCACAAAATCTAACGGCTAAATATGAAGAAATAAAAGAATATTTCCAGTATGCACCTATAACCAGTTGCGATGTAGAAAGGACGTTTTCTATTTATAAGGATGTACTTAATTCAAAGAGAACAAAATTGACAGAAGAAAACCTTGAGAAACTATTGCTAGTCAATATTAATACTCCTTTACTCAACTCGAACGACAAAATGAACAAATAAAAATGTTCCAGTTATAGAAATAAAATTAAAAACTTTAAAAATACAACTTTTCAACAAATACATAATGCAATGGATTTTTCCATTCAGAAGAGAGAAAAAAGAAGAATTATATTGGACAGTATTTGTATAACATGAATTTAAAACGCATTTTTGAATTTGTATTTATATTTAATATGTTTGTAATTATCTTTTTGACCGGCCCTATATGAATATTATATTAGACCTATGGGTTCGGCAAAATGTTGTACTATTGAGTTCGATGTATGAGATTTTCGCGATATTTTATTTAGAGATACCAGGACTTGCAAACCAGGTGGTCAGAGAGAATAAAAAATTCATTTTTATTCTCCTGTTTTTGAGTATAGTCGGGTTTTTTGATTTTGGTGCTTTAACTTGTGCATTCAAATTAATTACGATTTTTACGAGTGTTTGTGATCTCGTTCTTTTTTGATATATTAATTAAATAATGGTATCTCTCGCGTAGTTTTGTGTTAAATGTGCTTAGATCGATGTAAGTATAAAAAAACAGTTAATTTATATAATTGCTACTACGATGATTTGCTTATGTTTGTAATTTTAGTTTATAATTTGCATAAATTTTGACATAAAAATTAGTATATGAATATTCAAGAAAATTGTCATGTTTTTGGTAATGGAGTTTTTTCTTTAAGACAAGATATTCTAGATCGTTTTATATTCAGGTTGGTTTTTGTTGCTGGGTTTGATTTTGTCATGTTTTATTGCGCATGACTGTAAGGCTGTCACGCGTACTCGATAACTTGGTGGTTGTTGACGTTTGATTTATTGGGGTTACAGTTAGAGGTCAAACTTGACAAATTTCTTAATTATTTATTATTTATATGTTTGCTCGAGAGTCACAGGGGGTTCTTCTCCTTGCGCGTCTCATTTATCGCAAGGACTATTTTCCCCTAGCTACTGTTAATTTGCTTTAGCTCCCTATACACTCAGTAAAGGGATTTTTTTCTTTTTTTTCTTTTTTTTATTAAATTTGTAAACAAACTAAATGTGACTTTTCTATTAATGCTTATTTGTTTTACTTTAAATTTAAAATTGGCCCGTATCCGTGAGGATAACCCCTGAAGTAGAAGCTCAAGGAACGCAACACGACTGAAGTCAGCTGGGAGAATAAGTTGCGGTATATAGATTGCAGTGCGAACTTAATTAAAAATCATAATTAAAAGCAAATTCCACTGCAATATGTATTTCGTAATTTTATAGATCACTACCCGTTTGTTTTCCAATTATATAAATAAAATTAATTAATAAATATGTATTTCGTAATAATTTTAGATAGATAGATCACCACCCGTATGTTTTCCAATTATATAAATAAAATTAAAAACTTTATAAATACAACTTTTCAACAAATAAATTTGTATTTCGTAATTTTATAGATCACCACCCGTTCGTTTTCCAATTATATAAATAAAATTAAATATTTTAGAAATACAGCCTTTCGCCAGTACTGCCCTGAGTGGTAAGCGTGTCCGTTCTCTAATTATAATACATCCCATACAACACAAATTAGCAGGTTTCCATAGTTATTTACATATATTAATTAATTATCCACTATTCAAAGTATATTATGAAAAAGAACTAAATTTAGTCAAACAAATAGTAATCAACAACGGCTACATAGTATAAGCAAACTGGGAAACCTCATAAACATATTTCAATGTATAGAGTTATTCTAAAGTAAGTTCCCAGTTTGAAATAGCCATAAATTTGGCAAATTTTTAGTATGTACAAAAATAATAGCACTAATTTGTTTATAAAGAAACGGGATTTTATTATAACAAGAAGAGATAGGAAAAAGATAAATATGACCACCACTGAGTTGTTCAATATGTATTAGTCGTTGTTCTATGACATAAACGGTATTAGAAATGACATCGGATATCGATTGTTTAAGTTCCTCACAAGTAGTAGGTCTACTAAGAAATACCCTTTCTTTAAGGTAATCCAATAATCAAATCAGCCGGATTTATGTCTGGTGATCTAGCAGGCCAATTTTTTGGAAAATGCCTACTAATTAATGGACAAACGAAAACAGTAACGATAAACGGACAGCGACTTATTCGAATGTTACAAGACTTACTAATATAAACATTACAGAATCATGATATTGAAAACATTAACTATATGCAAGACGGAGCTCCACCTCACATACACAATACTGTAAGAACACTATTAAGGTTACACATTTGGCGATTTGGCGAGTAATTAGTAGGCATTTTCCAAACAGTTAGCCTGCTAGGTCACCAGACAGATACCTGATAATAAATCTAGTTACTGGTTATGGGGTTACCTTAAAGAAATGGTATTTCTTAGTAGACCTACTACTCGTGAGGAACTTAAACAATCGATATCAGATGTCATTAAAAACATACCAAGAAATGCACTTTCTAATACCGTTTATACCTTTGAACTTTTTCCTATATCCTCTTGTTATAATAAAATCCAATTTCTTTATGAACAAATTAGTGCTATTATTTTTGTACATAAAAAAATTTGTCAAACTTATAGCCATTTCAAACTGGGAACTTACTTTAGAATAAACCTATATTTAAAAGAACTTAATGTAAACACGGTTTTCAAAATTAATAATTATTTATCGAAACATATTAAAAACAATAAAGATAAATAAAAATAAGAAATCTGGGGTCTATAAGTTAATATGTGGATGCGGTAAGATATATGTTGGTCAAACAGGAAGAACGTTTGAAAAATGCATTGCTAAACATTGTTCTTCAGTTAGAAATAAAAAACATGATTCCACTTTTACTAATCATCTATCAGAAGAAACTTTCACCGCACTTTCAATAAGGATTTTCAAATTCTACATTTAGAAAATAAAGGCAATAAATTAAATTTACTGGAAAGTTTAGAAATCAATAAATTGAAACAATCACAAATTTTACTTAATTATCAATTAGATTGAAATAAAAAGGTTTTGTTTAAGTATGACAATACGTTAAGCACGTATAAAGCGTTTGTACAATTGTAGATTGAAATAACTCACCTTTGCTAAATTTATTCATTTAAAAATTATTTAGACGGTAATATAAATGTACATTTAGTTTATTAAAATAAATTTTATACGTAAACATGTTCAGTACCGGAAACGGTACGTTTCGCCGGCAACGTTTCGCCGGTAACGTTTCGCCTGTAATGTTTCGCCGGGAATGTTTCGCCGATAGCACGATTCGCCGACCTCACGCCGGTGGGTTCCTTTAGTTATCTCTTCCACAGATATTGTGCCCACAAATTAAGACAACAGAAAGAAACAACAGAAAAAAAAACCATCAAGCAGAGTTAAGGTGGATAAATAGGTATAATTAAGCTTGTATAACAATGTTAATGTATTTTTCCCAGTAATCTTACTAGGTAGAACGAATTGCAAACCCAAAATCAGATTAAAGTTGAGAAACTTTCTATTCTACTTTGAAGGGTTGTCGGATTAACCGATAAACAAATGGGGATATCTAACAAATGGGGATATCCAACAAATGGTATTAGAGGGCATATAATGTAAGTCACGCCTACTAACGCCAACATTAAGTACAGAATTTTTCTAAAATTATTAGTTACCTTTTGCATCAAGTTTAGTGCAGTGCCAGTCATGGAGACTAAAAGAAGTGGCCGAATTTTTATGTATATTTTTGATTCTTTGAGTGCAAATGGTGAAAAACAATATTTTCGTTGCCGACGAAGAGATATACAATGTAAAGCGAGAGTGCACTTATCATTAAATAATGAAATAATTAAAAAAGTTGGACATCACGTACATGATGCTTCAGCCGCCAAAGTAGAGGTAAATATAATATGTTTTAATTTATTAGTTACTTGTAAAATCCTTTCATTTTTAAATAAGTGATTTATCATGAAATCTTAACTAGATAATTTAATTCATATTTATTTTATAAATTTAGGTGTCCAAAATGGTTACATCCCTTAAAAAGAGAGCAGTTGAAAGCCAAGAAACTGCTAATGTGATCATAAATAACTGTCAACAAACACTTACCATTTCTGCAACTGGAATTTGCCCATCTGAGCGAAGTTTAAAGATGCAAATAAAAAGAGCACGGAAGGTAATCAATCATGCCCCCGTTGCAGCTAATTCTTTGGAAGAACTAGAAATTCCTCAAGAATATAAAGAGTACTCCACAGACGGTGGCAACACAACAGAACGTTTTTTACTAGCAGACAATTACCCAGAATTACCACGCTTATTAATATTTGGGAGACGCCGAGGAATTGACATTTTAAAAACATCATCAAGGTGGTATGTTGATGGCACCTTTAGCGTTGCACCGACGTTATTTGCCCAGGTGTTTGTTATAATGGGTGAAAAGTATGGAGGCATCCATCCTTGCGTGTATATACTTTTACCAGATAAAAGACAGAGAACTTATGAAAAAATGCTCCAAATGCTGATCGAATTAGAGCCTTTATTAAATCCATCAAGAGTGTCAGTCGATTTTGAGCTTGCAATACACAATGCTTTCCGTGCAATATTTCCAGGAATGTCTATTGATGGATGCTTTTTCCACCTTATGAAAAATTTGAAAAAAGTTATTGGACAAGAACACTTAACAAGGTTTGTAGTAACTTTACAAAAACAAAAAAAAATTTAACTTTTTTATTTTTAGAGAATATCGAAATAATGGAGATTTTGCGTTACAAGCTAGAATGATCACTGCATTGGCTTTTGTGCCTGTTCCAAATCAAAGTGATTCATTCGACTTACTCTATGATCATCTGGAAGAAGCGTTATTGCCTGTTGCAAACTGGTTTGAAACAAATTATTTGGGAGTTTGCAATAGGAGGCGAAATGGTAGACGTATTCCAAATTTTCCACCAGAAACTTGGAACTTGCATAACCGGGTTTTGAATGCAATAGAGGTAAAATAATGTATCCAAAATTATTAAAAATAATAAAAGATGTGTTTTTTAGAAAACTAACAATATAGTAGAGGCTGCGCACAGAAGAATTCAAGCACAACTGGGCTCGCAGCACCCCACAATTTGGAAATTCATTTCGGAACTGAAGAAGATTCAAAAAAATAGGGCCATTTTCTACGAAAAGTTAGTTGCTGGAAATGAACCCAATAAAAAAAAGGATATTAGGACAGACCGACAGATTCTCACAATTGTAGAAGATTTTAATAACAGAAATATATTAGATTTTTTGCGAGGGTTAGCTCACAATTTTGAAATGATCTAAAATACAGTTTTTTATAACACTTTTGTACATAATATATTTTCTAAGATATTTTCAAATAAAATACTTGTGTGGAAATGAGTTATTTCATAAATGCACTGCTGGCGAAACGTTACCGGCGAAAAATTCCCGGCGAAACGTTACCGGCGAAACGTTGCCGGCGAAACGTACCCTATCTTTCAGTACCCTATAGTATAACAGTTAGGGCCGACCAGCTGGGCCACATTTTCTCACTACCTACAATATTTGTGTAAATTCTTAGATTTTTTAAAAAACGTAAAATAATACTAACCTCTTTGATTTTATGTTTTTAATTTAGTTTGTAACGTGCTCTTTAGCTATAAGTAGCTGATCAAGCCACTGTGCTGGCGAACCAATTTTAGATTTACGATTACGTATTAAAAAAGTGAAGATTTTAACCGTTAGTTTTATTTCTATTTGAAATAAAACTTACATCAAACGAACATTGAATCATTCCAATATTTCTGAAAATTTAATATTAACCAATTAAACAAAATATTATTAGTCTACATAATATGAAATAACACGTTGCTGCTTATTTACAAAATTCATACACTCGCTTGTATTTTATGAAACTAAGGTCTTAATAGAATGTAACGTCAAAGCTAAAGAGTGATAACTTGCATTGTATATTTGCCTACCGTCTGCTATTTACAAAGCTACTGTACATACGATATAAAACAACACATAAACGTAAGTGGTGCAGCTTAGAAACATCGTTCTTTGATGTTTTGCGCTTTTAGCAGACGAATGAGCGCTTTTTACACCGATCCCATGTTATTACTAGAGACCAGACGCATCGGGCCGAAATTACGATGGACCACATTTAGTCTATAACATTGCTATTTACAACACGTAGTTATTGAATTATTATTATTATTCAATCGGTTAAACGCACATCTATTTCTTGACGTTGATTTTCCACTTGCCACACGCAATAACTTCAATTTTACAGTATAACTTCAATTTTACAGTAAAATTCCTTTCTTCATAGGCGTAGATAACGAGAGGAGTTTTAAAAAATTATTTTATTAATTAGTTTATATTTCGTAAGATAAATAAAGTACGGTAAGTGTGTTCCTTGTTGTCATTGTTTTAATGGTTAATGTCATAGTGAATTTCGTTAAGCTTCAATAACTTTCGCATACATTTTTTTAAATTTTATTTATTTAGATCTAGAACATTGTTTAAGTTACTTTTTCATATATGACTTGGAACAACGTAGAGAATGGCATCGTGAAACAATGTCGAGTCGGATTAAGGGTCATACTGATTGTATTTCCATTGCCAGTGACTCCGAAATTTATTGCAAAGTTTGTAAAATATTGTTAAAAAATTCCAAGAAATGCACGTAAAACGTCACTTAGCATCACAAACACATACACACAGATTATTAGGCCGTTGGAATCTGACAATTTTAACAAAGAACTCTGTGAAACTTTAATGGCGGCAAATACTCCATTAAATAAACCTAACAGTTCCACCTTCAAAACATTTCTCCAAAAATATACTGATCGAAATGTTCCTGATGAATCCACCTTAAGCAAATGTTATGTTTCTAAATGCTACATGAAAGCAGAATGCATTAGTGGCCATCTTTCAAATCAGTACCTATGGATAAATGCATTATAAGAATTTTTATGCAAATGAAACACAATCCATATTAAATATATACAAAATACGCAAATTACAACAGCCAGATGAACAGAAAACAAGAATTGTTGAATACCCAGCAGAAGCAGCAGGGATATCACAATTAACTGTTTATGATAGATACTTCAGTAGATGTATTTATTTGTTTTTTTTTAAATTTATTGTCTATTTCCTTTAAATAATAAACAAAATTAGGTAGCAGATTGTATTTTCACAGTGTTCATGTAACATATTAGTTAAACAAATATTCACACATGTAATTATTAGAAAATTCTTAATAAATTATTGTATCGACTTTTTAAATTCAATAAATTAATAAAAGTAACAAAATCTGCTCATAATGGTTCTTTAGCTGTATTCTACCATCAACATTTTCTAAATATTGATACATGGGGAAAAAGTTTGTGCTCATATGTCAGTAAAGTTCCTATATATATATTTGGGTACTTGACTTTCAACAATTTAACACTTATTCAATTTTCATATTTAAATTTGAAGTGCTTCAATTTTCTTTATGTAGGATCTTCTGAGGATGCAATCACATCACATATAAATATCTATTATGTTGGCAGATTACATACCAATAAATATGAAATTACATATATCAATAATTCTTATGATAATAATAGTTAAGTTAATAGAAATTTTGGAAGCTAAATTTTATAAGAGACCATTCATTCGTAGGTAAAGGTGACTTTATATGAATAATTCTAGATTTTTACTTAAAATATTATTGAACTATAAAATATGTTATATTAATTTATAGGAATTTTTCTATTTATAAAATAAATGCAATAAATACTTGTTTTTCAGATCAGGATGGCTACGGAAAATAAACTGGAACAATTTTTATGTTGAAATGCTGGTTCAACATATTTCATCAGGAGTCTTGGTAGGACAGAAGGACGCCTGTAGTTATTTGGAGGATATAACCTTTAATATCAGGTAAGCTGTTCAACTTATGGGTTTAAAATTTGCGTTAATACTTTATTTTCATCTTGATGTTACTTTTACGCAAGTATTCAACTATTTTACCACGTTTATTTAATTTTAAAGTTTACCTTATTATACCAAGGTCACGAAGATATTATATTTATATATTTATATATATATATATATATATATATATATATATATATATATATATTAAGCACTAAAATGACATTCCTTTTACAATTTCTAAGAATTCGGTAACGATATGTGTAAGGTTGCCAGAATAGCCTCAAACATAGCTTTTAATGGAATTTAGTACATGTTCTTCCTTGAATTAAATGTATCTTTGGCAAACAGATTCGAACTAGAATAACTACAAAACATAAAACAAAAGCTTCTGCATTCCGTAGATTAATGTTGCGCTTTGAACTTAGATCGACCGTAAGTTTTGTCTTTGTCGAATTCACTTTAACCCAATTACTTACAAGCAGAAAATCAATTAATCGTAGATAATAGTACAATCGCAGTCGAGTATATATTTAGCTAAACTCGCCTTTCTAAATCAGGAGAGCGTATCTCATATCAAACGTTCTCTATACAAACTGCATTAACGTCAAATACCGTGCCACTACAGCGCTAAAGGAATGACAATTTATCCCCGGGAGGGATCTCTGCAAATCGATTGATATTCTAGATTTGACGACATGACGCAAATCACATTTTGCATCAACACGTATATGACTTGAGGAAATGTAGTGATCTGTAAATAACGCAACGAATTCGTAAAATAGAATTAATTTTCTGCAAATTATTTATCTTGTTTTAGAACTAAACAATGAAAGAACACATAATGCTTACAAATATACTTACATTATCTACCTAACTATGAATGAGAAGTTATAAGAAGAGCTGAACTTAATTTTTCAACATATTATGCATTAAGAGTTGTACACTTATTCCATCGTTTTTCTTTTTAATATTACGGAGATTTTTGCTTTCCGGAAATAGTTAAGGAATATGTCCAGTATCTAAGATACGTATTATTATAAAAAATTTCTCAACCGTTCTCGGACATCCATTCCAAGATTGTCGATGAATTAAAAAGACATTATTAACACCAGGTGCCTTTCGTTAACTTGAACCGGGCAATGGTCCAATCAATTTCCTCAATAGAAAAAGAAGATAATCGTTCCAAATTCTGAGGGAGACCAGAGAAAGTATTCTTAATTTCTGTGTTCAATTAATTAAACACACTGTTTTTAAAAATAACTAGTTTAATAAAAAGAATAAGTAACACTTAAGAATAACTAACAGTATTTAATTATACCGGATCCTTTTTTATCATTACCCATACATCGCCTTATGTGTAGAGCCAATGCAATGGTGACATAGTGTTAGGCCTTAATTTCCCTTTTTAATATCGATTAATAGTCTTCATTATTTATTGACGAGTCCCGTTATCTTATATTACTATATATTATTTGTTCCGCTGTCTATAGTTAACTTCGGTTACTAGATCCGCGAGTTACACGCGGGTGAGGTACGGGGATTAGCAGACAGACCTTGGTAGTGTAAAGTCGTTTTAAAATTACGAGTGTACATCTTCTTAATGGAAGTTAATTCACGCTTCTTTGACCTTTAGTTAATTCATCGTTGATAAACGCATCATGTTAAAGGGTGAATTCTAATTTTTGGAACAGCCAATTGCCGTTTGCGACTTACGTAGGTTTGAGGAAAATATAACGTAACCTTGGTTTTTGCGTGGCGTTCCATTTCGTTTTCTTAAACGGAAAGAAATAGCTTCCTGCTGAAGACTTCACGAGCACTGCAGCCTATATTTCAAGGGCAATTTATGGTCGTCTAATTCCCCAAACAGCGATCCACCTGAGGACTTAATTACCACCTTCAACGGACAGGGACAAGATATCAAGTAATTCGTATTATTAGAGTTTTTGTGTAATTTAAATTTCGTCTCATAATTTTTTATATATATATATTGCTTTCATATTTTGCCGTAATCTATTTAACTTTTTTTTGGCATAACGTAAATTCATTTTTGTAATTTTAATATAGTTATTAGCATTTTCAACACCATATTAATCAATTTGCATAGCGGCTTAGAGCCCGACTAATATAAAATTTAATATATCTTGTATAGTATAACTTAAAGGAATTAATTGTTGTGCATTAAAGTATTGTCTTAGTTGCATTTAAGATCAAATTATCCTTTCGTATATTAGAAATTAAAATCTAAATTTTGTAACATATTCCGATATCGATATATTTTATAGTATTTTTTTCTGCGGTCACAATTGTTTTTGCCGTGTCGTACGTAACCACAGATTTTTTTTGCATATATGCAGGCGTCGATTAATGACGAAGCCTTTTTGTAATTTCATAATTTGGAATTAGAATTTAAATCATTTGTTATTGTAAATAGGATATTTTGACTATCTACTACTACTATTATGAATTTATCTCTAATGGTACCTTTAGAAAAAAATCTACGGAAATAAACTATGTAATTAACTTAAGTAATTATTTTCCATTTACTTTCAACAGTACTATTACGTTCAACTTTTGAGATATTATGTTTACCGTACCGTGTTCACCTTTTTGCGATATCTATCTGTTGGATTTTGTATAGAGTTATATATATTTTTTTACCTTAACATACAGTCGGTATAATTATACAGGGTGAAGATTACATGTGATTATTATTTCTTTATTTGATTTTAGTAAATGCTTAAATATAATACATTCATTTACTTAATTTTATTATAATCATTTATTTTCCTTTGATCGTGAATATACGAATTATTTGTAAATAAGTTTTTTTTCTTTGCCTTGGCACTCTCCGTAGCAATTTCCTTTTCAGATATTCTGGGCAGAAATTTTGGGGTTAGTACGTAGGTACTTAGTAAGTCTAGATATATAGTTTGGGTTATATAGTGAGTTTGAGTAGCTTGTATATGTATGCGCCGAATATAGCGCAACCTTTTTTCCCAATTTTCATTCTGAGCTACAGTACGCAAAACTGAGTGGCGCTACCAACTAACTTTTATTTTAGTCACCCACGCCCGTCTCTACTGACTAATGGCATATATAATAAATAGAAGCTCCCATAC
The DNA here is from genome assembly GCA_935421215.2 of Melolontha melolontha. NCBI lineage: Eukaryota > Metazoa > Arthropoda > Insecta > Coleoptera > Scarabaeidae > Melolontha > Melolontha melolontha. The sequence continues at coordinate 133,858,136 of OW285239.1, forward strand.
TTTGTGCGATACAACTACAATTTTTTTTATCTCGACCATCTTCAGACGCCTTCGCTGCGCTTAGCTTCCCGAGTAGATAGCAATAGTAGGCAACCAGTTATGCACCAGTGACGTATTTTTCCAATTGTCAAATGTTTCTGATTTTTCATTCATACTTAAATCTTAAATTAAATACATTTTATTGAAAATAGATAATTTATTTAAAATAGTTAATTAAACTAACAGGCGTACACCTTGTGCGACGACAATTTTAAATATTTTTAAAAAATTCAAGAAGATGGATAGTACTTCTTTAAGGATGAAATATATCTGAGATAGATAGAACGATATGTAAATTTACAAACGACAAAACAACAAAATCAACCAAAAAGAAAAACAAAAGAATCATCAACTACCTCATTCTAGTTCAACACGTTAAACTTTATCCGAAAAACTCTTCATATCAAAACCAACGTGATAAAGAATAACTTTCGAACGATGACCAACCACCAATAGAAACAACATCAAACCTTATCATAAAAAAAAACATCGAGGTCAAGAACGAACAATGCTCCTGAAGAAGGATAATCAACAAAATCAATATTCCAACAAAATCACAAACAACAAATAATTTCCGTCTTCCTAATGTGAACCAATGAAAAGAAAACTACAGAAGAATTCTAACGTATTCGTGAGCATAACAAAAACTAAAGTGCGTGGTTGATGGAAACTAACCAGCTTGTAATTCCTTCGTTCCTAAAGAAGAATTCACAGAACAGCAATCTCATTTCGAACGATTCGATAAATGCCTTTAAAATCCAGCCACGCCGTTGGAGATACCAAAAAAAGAAAAACAACAAACTCAAAACGTTGATACTACTTCGTTCCAACAAGAAGCCGTGTTAAAATCAGGAATCACACATCCGCTGCAATGCTGCAATGGTTTCAACATGACGGAGCGCCTCCGCACAATCAACTAAATGTTAGAAATTATTTAAATTTGAACTTCCCTAATCAATGGATAGGACGAAATGCACCCATTGAATGGCCGGCTAGATCCCCTGATTTATCAGTTTTGGATTTTTTCTTGTGGGGTGTACTAAAGGACACAGTATACAAAAGAACATATGAAACAATCGACGATTTAAGAGAAGCTGTCTTAGTTGCTTTTAATAACATCGATAGGCGTAAAGTCCGCAATGCTACAAATTCTGTTGTGAAGAGATGCAATTTGTGTATTAATAATAATGGAGGTATCTTTGAACATTAATAATGTTGTGTGCCTTTAATAAAAGTTCTTATAGTTTTCATTTTATTACTACATAAGATTTCAAAATAAGTTTTCGTTTGGTTTGTATTTTATCAGTTCGAAATTCTATTGTTTTCCATAAAAACCATAAAAATGTCTATATCTTCTTTATTTTTTAAAATAACCATATTAAACCTTATATCATTGTAATCAGCAAAAAATAAGCTTTTTAATTATGTCAAATCCAACTATGGTTTCTATTTAAAAAAGCACACGTTTGTGTCATAACTCGATAATGGTGAACGAAAAAAAATATTAGCTACATAGTTTTATTTGGCGTAAAATTATCTAAAACTTTTGTCTGAACACTTTTTCTCTAAAATTACTATTAACGATGCTAAGCATGTTTAAAAAAATCGTAAAATTTAGTTTTCTTTGAATATCTAATAAGCCATGAAAGTTATCGGAGAAACAAAAGCAGTTTTAAATCAAACTCGTAAAACTGCGCATCTTTCCCCATTTAAGCGTTTTTCTATCTCCAGTAGTTTTTGAGATCCCAATGCTAAACATTCAAAAAAACTCACCCTGTATATATATATATAATATTTTCGTTACCTTGGTATGATATGGTAAATTCAATCAGTTGGCGATTTAAGGTCTGGCTTTACTTTAAAGTATTTATATTTAAAACAACCCTACATGTTTCGGCAATGATGCCTTTATCAAGGATATAAAATATATAATATATATATATATATATATATATATATATATATTTATAGTATTATATATATTCATGGTAAATTCAATCAGTTGGCGATTTAAGGTCTGGCTTTACTTTAAAGTATTTATATTTAAAACAACCCTACATGTTTCGGCAATGATGCCTTTATCAAGGATATAAAATATATAATATATATATATTCATATATTTTATATCCTTGATAAAGGCATCATTGCCGAAACATGTACGGTTGTTTTAAATATATATACTTTAAAGTAAAGCCAGACCTTAAATCGCCAACTGATTGAATTTACCATATATATATATCGTAATAATACTGACGGAAAGCTGCCCCACGTTGTGGTGACAATTAATGATATCACGCTGACGTGGTATAAGAAAATATATTAGTTATATATATATAAATAAATTTAGAAAGTATTATACTGTATTATACTAGCTCAAATATAATGTATATAAAAGATAATCTGAGATGAAAACTGCTTATCTCAGGGTCAAAGGTAGGTTCCGGACGTACAGACAGCTACACAAGAATACATCAAATAAAACGATTAGGTCAATAATAATAGTAATATATTTTAGAAATTAATCGATGTCCTTTTCCAAATATAAAACAAGATTTAATATTATAATATATGAAAGTTGTATAAATACTTTGAAATGCTGTGAGTAAAATTAAATATTAGGTATTTGATCTCGAGAATAGTTATATCTTTAATATAATTAAGGTAAACATTCTTTACAGAATACCTGTCACTTTAAGTACAAATGAGAATGTCAAACCACGTGTCTTCTAAAATGTAAAATGTTCCGTAGAAAACCAACAAATACAGCAAAGGCAGGTTACGAAATCCTTATTTCGAACGTCTGGTAGATAATCTTGTTGTAGAATCGCCAATGGTCCTCTTGCATGAAGTAACAGCATGGTTATGTGAATATACGTTTCCCAGAGGAGTGTAATTTGTCCAAAATTTCAAAAAAATAATTCCAGTGGCTTCTTTAGTAAAACTGTATAAACGAACATTAATTTATTTATAGAAGGAATCAAAATAGTGAAGATTATTAGGTCTCCATGATCTCCAGACACGAACAAAATCTTCTCACAAGGTAAATATGTCAAGTAACTATAAATTATCCACTTTTTGGTAATTAACACGTTGTTATAAGTTATTATGAGAATAATTTCGTAGAGGAATTCAAAAATAACACTTAATTATTCAACTGCATGCAAAAAAACTTCTCAATCAATAATATTGTTTTTCGTTGTCCTGGTTCCCATAAGACAAATTTGTATTTCCATAAATCAGATTTTCTTAGGAATTTGTACAATGATCTCGAAAATTATATTAAAGACAACTATGACAAATTCAAATAAATAATAATTTTGAATGTTACTTTAGTAAATAAAATATATAATTTAGTAATGAAAATAATTCTGACAGCTAATCGTCATGCTGATAAAATCTACTCACGTATTTCAAATTACAAATTTAGAAATGATAATATCCAAGGAACAATAAAAGATATTACAATATTAAAAGAAATATATGTATAACAAAGAATATAACTATAATCAGATTTAGAAAACCTAGATCTTCGCGGAAAAATATAAAGATATTTAAATAAAGAGCGAGTAATAAAAATAGACTGAATATAATTTACAATGTTTATCGATATCAATATTTCTAAATCCAACTATGGTTTTACATTAATATACAAAAATTTAGCTATTCAATAATCTCACAATGCATTATTTTTCAGATATAACATTCTCGGATCTGTTATCTTATAAGCAGAAGAATTTGATTTGATATGTGGGTTAATTGCCCTACAACAATATATATATATATATATATATATATATATATATATAGAACAATACAGATTACCTTTTAGTTGCGAAGATGCAGGGGCACATGCATCATGGCCGATACTTGACCAGTACGGCGGGTAAGATGTTTAACTTACGAAGGCTCTAAACAGAAGATGGAAGAGAATTCGTGTAGAAGCGAACAATGGTCCAGAAAAGGTTCGTGTTTATTACCCCGACGTTGAGAAAGGAATCGGTGTTGTCGATTTCTTGAATAATTAATTAATCAAAAGCGCGACCTAAAGAGTTGTGATGTCGATCTCACAGATATCATTAAACTATCCCTTGTGAGTCAACCTTTCAAATGATATGAGACACAATATATAAAAGAAGACGTACGTAATTAAATTAATAACTTAAGTTTAAAAACGAAATGTATAAAATTTTCAAAGTGACCGTTAAAGGCTTGTTGACAAGTCAGGTAGATTTCTAAGGGTCTGTCGTCTAAGCGAGAACAATAGAAATGCTTTCTCTTTGCAAACGAATATGAACACAGAAAAATGGTTAAGAATTTGTAATAGAATATTTTAAATGCAAGATATTTAAAGAAATAAATATAATTTAAAAACAGAGTTAAACATTCTATATATGCGAAGCGTAACATCTGGAAACGTTGAATGTTAAATTTGAAAAACAAACATAGGCCAAAATTAAAAAAAAAAGCAAGCCAAAGCTTCGAAAAAAACAAACCAAAATTTTTAAAAAAGGCAAGCCCCACCTTGGTCGTCAATTTGTTACAAGGGCCTTTCCTACACAAACGTAAAACCTAATAACTTACCAAACTTACCCAACGACACGGTTGTCTACATCCACGTGCAATATATCGCAATTGTAATTAAATTTAAATCATACTTAGAAAATTACTACAGCGAAATTTCCAATTTGAACTAATAATAGGATAAATATCCGCAAAAAAAAACCCTTATACAAATTTTTAAACATCGAAATTACAAAATATATGTGAAAATAGATGATATACAGGTCCGTTCATAAATTATTGAATAAGCGACTAAAAATTACCAAGGCGCGATTTCAGCCCGTTACACGTTCCACTCCTTCTTTCTATTCAATGTCCACTCGTTTATTCCTCGCAACCACATTTGTTTCTGATCTCATTGCTCCTTACTCGGTCTCTTAATGTATAACCTGTAATCCTGTTTAGAATTCTCATCTCTGCCATCTCGAGCATCTTCTGTGTTCTAGAGGCAATAATTTCTGTGAGATAGCAAAGTTTTTGTTTTTGTGAATGTGTCTCTTCTCCAGCAGAGACGTACCGATGATCCTGTAGCAAGGTGAAAACGTATCTACGTCTCTGGAGAAGATACATTCTGAAATATATGAACTTGTATTCTACACACCCGATTTTTAATAATATTTTATATTATTAAAAATAGTAAATACCTAACTTGTCTTCTTAATTGTCTAAAGCTTTATAATTTTTCTGTTGTAAATTCGAAATTACTACTCAAATTAAGCTCTTAAAAATGAAGCTTAATGTATAATTTTTTTAATCAGCTTTTTTCTAAAATTAGATCTGACGTAATTTAGCTAATGGTGTTATAAAAGATAACGTACATTCTCGTCATTAGAATGTTTTAAGGCTAACGAAAATTTATACAACATATATTGCTGTTTTACGTTGTTTCGTAATTAACTTTTTATTGTGTGTGTAAGAGCCGCCCGAAATTGTCACTAATACTCGAGAAAGTACATATATAAACCCAATTTCATTACATTTTAGAGCTAAACTAAAAAAGTTTACGCTTATTTGGAGATAATTGCGTAGACTTTACAACAGAACATAAATGTAATACGCAATATGATTAGAAACTCTCCCCTAGAGAATAAAGCGTATACAGGTTAAATTACTTCCATTTTTTGGTAATAACAACAAATAATGGTGCGATTAACTAAATTACTTGTACAAGAAAGCTTTATATCGAATTAACCAAAAGTTTTCTCATCACAATTTTGTAATTTACTGGTAGAGACGTATAAATTAACGCCTTCTTTATTTTCAAGTGTACAACTAAAATAGTATATTAAAAAACAAGTTTCATAAGGCACCATTTTGCCGCACGAGATCAGTTTAGAAAACGAGCCGCGATAGTGGCGAGTTTTCTAAAGAGCGAGTGCGGCAAAAGGCCTTATGAAACGAGTTTTTTATACTATTTTTTCTATTTTGCGTTTTTTACATTAATAAATTGCTTAAATTGGAATTATTTAATTTGAAAGTTCAGAGTTTAATTTTTATATAAAGCATGCAGTTGGTCACATTGATACTTGACATTTTCAAATTTAAATCTTGCTATCCGCGAAGTATATTATATTACATATTATTTATTAATTTTCGTTAACATTACTTGATATTTCATTTAAAAATATAAACATGAGTGACATAGAAACATATATATGTTCTTGTCAATTGTATACAACATACGTTGTTTTGTTTGTGTAAAATACGGACATATATCATATCTGTCAAATGTACATAAATTCTTAAAATCAAATGACAGCGATGATATTTATTTCTGTATTCGAACAACGCCAACATTGAAAAATGAAAAAAAGCGTATCGAAATGAAGCTCATTTCGATACTGTTTTGGGTTTCATAATGAGTTCATTTCGAACGCAAAATAGAAAATAGTATATTAAAAAACGAGTTTCATAAGGCACCATTTTGCCGCACGAGATCAGTTTAGAAAACGAGCCGCGATAGCGGCGAGTTTTCTAAAGAGCGAGTGCGGCAGAAGGCCTTATGAAACGAGTTTTTTATACTATTTTTTCTATTTTGCGTTTTTTACATTAATAAATTGCTTAAATTGGAATTATTTAATTTGAAAGTTCAGAGTTTAATTTTTATATAAAGCATGCAGTTGGTCACATTGATACTTGACATTTTCAAATTTAAATCTTGCTATCCGCGAAGTATATTATATTACATATTATTTATTAATTTTCGTTAACATTACTTGATATTTCATTTAAAAATATAAACATGAGTGACATAGAAACATATATATGTTGTTGTCAATTGTATACAACATACGTTGTTTGTGTAAAATCCGAACATATATCATATCTGTCAAATGTACATAAATTCTTAAAATCATATGACAGCAATGATATTTATTTCTGTATTCGAACAACGCCAACATTGAAAAATGAAAAAAGTGTATCGAAATAGAGCTCATTTCGATACTGTTTTTGGTTTCATAATGAGTTCATTTCGAACGCAAAATAGAAAAAGAATATTGTTAGTTAACGTAAGCAGGGATGGGCGTTTACGCGTCGACTTTAAGGGTCTACTTTAGTGCCCGAAAAATTACGATTTCAGAAATATGCAACCCACATTACAGCATACTACAACAGACCAGACCAAGACGCCCTGCTGAGAGGGTCGAAGGATTATGTAAATTAGCAAACAAATTTGATTATTGACACATCAGCTACTTGGGATTTATTTATTCCTTGTTTTCAGCAGATAGATGATCTGTGTATTTCCGCCTAAAATTTTTTGAATCGTAGATAAAGAATAGATGTATTATTATAACAAATGTAACTTAATAGGTTCTAATATAAAATAAGTAGTGTAGTAAAGCTACACAATTTTACCCATACATACCTAATTGAAATACTTACATGCTTGTGTAAAGTAAAAGACAAACAAATGTATTAACTTGTTTTCCTCTAAAAGTGGTTACGGCATTACCTGGCTTTCTAATCCTTCTTAGTCATTTAAAGTTAATCACCTGGTTACTTGGAAAAATGTATATAATTCGATAAAGATATGACGATATGATATTAGTGTTGGTGACCGTTGTAATTTTGAAATATAAACAACAATGGGACTTCACTCCCAAAAAAGATTGACAACCGCTGCAAAACGGAAAAGTAGAAAAATCGAATAGTGTCTCAACGTGATAATATTGTAGATAATGAAATTGTTTTCACTGAGACAAATTCGGCACGCGACGACAGTTTTGATTCGGATATATCAGATGAGGTTTTTATTGAAACAGAAAATTTAAACAATATTGCAAATTTTACTCTTGCTGGACGTAGGATTGTTGATATAAATCATCTGTTTACTGTTCTAAAAGGAATACGACATGATATGTTTGGCTGTGCTTTTCAAAATGTAGAAATAAAAGCGGAAAAACATTTTGGTTTTAAAAGTGTTTTTACGTATAAATGCAACATGTGTGGAATAACCGATACATTCAGTACTGAAAATGAAAATAAAAAATGTGGAGTAAATGAAGCAGCGGTGTGTGGAACTGTTGCAATAGGGGCGGGTCATTCACAATTAACAGAATTTTCCGCAGCTTTAGACATTCCTCAAATGTCTTCAGCAACGTATGCGCACATAGAAAGAAAAGTGCTAAAAAATACAGAGGAGTTAGCATTAAAAGAAATGCTAGCTGCAGGAAAGGAAGAACGTAAGTTGGCAATTGAAGCAGGAGAAATTGATAGCGACGGAATACCTTTTATAACTGTAACAGTGGATGGAGCTTGGTCAAAACGAAGTTACAAGTCTAATTATAACGCTCTCTCGGGCGTTGGGTGCGTAATTGGGACCAGAAGTAAAAAAGTTTTGTACGTAGGAGTAAAAAATAAAATGTGCAAATTTTGTAAAAATAAGGATAAAAAAAATGTTCCGTCTCATAAATGTTTTCAAAACTGGAACAGTTCTTCAACTTCTATGGAAGCAGCTATTATTCTAGATGGGTTTAGAATGTCAATAGAAATGCATAATTTGCGATATAAAACAATTATTGGTAATGGGGATAGTAGTGTATATAAAAAAATTCAAACAGCAAAACCTTACGTACCAACATATTTTATTGAAAAAATTGAGTGTCGAAATCATGTGCTTCTGTACGAAAATACGAGAAACTTCAAAAACTCCTCGATCAGATATGTGTATACGAAATTTTTTACGGCAGAATATTCTTAAATTTAGAACAGCTGTAGTTAGTGCCATAAAGTACCGCAAAAATGAAAATGTTTCTTTTCAACAAAAAATTGAAAACTTAAAAAATGATATTCTCAATGGACCTGCCCACATATTTGGAGAACATAGTAACTGTGCTAGCTATTTTTGTAGTAAAGATGGTAACAATGGTAACAATTCAAATACTATTGATTACAAACATTTCAAAAGCAGTGCTCTATGTGATATATTTTTTCAGTCTTTGAATAGAGTAGCCAATTTATCCTCCAGTTTACTTTATGACGTAGACAATAACGCCGTAGAATCCTTCAATTCTGTTGTGAATAAATTCGTGGGAGGAAAAAGAATAAATTTTTCGCTGGGAGGCTCGTACCAAGGGAGATGTTTTGCGGCAGCCATAAATTATAATAATAAAGAGACATTTGTATATACATTTGTTAAGAAAACTAATGGGGATAATTTTAACGGTGTATATTTGGAAAAATTCAAAAATCTTAAACTAAATCAAGCAATAAAAAAGAAAAGCAAACAAAATAAAATTCGAATTCAAAGTGCTGATTCGGATTACGGAGGGTGCAAAATCGTGGTACCTGACATGCCTATTCCGGAATACGAAAGCAAGAGAAAACAATTTCTTGATGAATTGTTATCTGATTGTCATAATATTCAAATTAGGACGGTGAATCAGAGACATAACAACGAATGGGAAAAAGAGAGACAGATAAGATTAACGGCAAGTAACTTTGGCAAGATTTGTAAAATGAGAGAAAAAACAGACACGGCTAGTACAATAAAACATATGCTGTATACTAATAGATTCAATAATAAAAAACTACCACATTCTCTACAGTATGGCATAGATAATGAAGAAAGGGCCAAGCAAAAATTTATGGAAGGAAATTACAAATTTGAAAGTTGAGGCATGCGGTTTGTTAATTGACGAGAAGAAAAAATTTTTAGGTGCCACTCCAGACGGATTAATTGGATTCGATTCTATTGTCGAAATAAAATGTCCTTATTCAGCGCGTGATAAATTAATACATGAAGCCATTAACGAAAAATTAATTAATTATTGCACCTTAGATGCAAATGATAGTAACAAAATTTTGCTAAAACCTTTTGATAATTGTATGTATCAAGTGCAGGGACAACTCCACATCACCAAAAGAGAGAAATGTTATTTCGTAGTTTATACTAAACACGATTTGAAATATATAGTAATAGAACGAAATGATGGTTTCTGGAATCATCATATGATTGAACATCTGGAAAAATTTTATATCAATGCAATGCTTCCAGAAATAATTGACGCGAGGTATCATAGAGATCAATCTATAAGAAGTATTATGAATAAAGATCTCTAATTATTTTTTATTCTAATTTTTTTTAAATACAAACTATTTACTTATGTAAATACAGTAATTTATTAGCTGCAAATTAGTTTGTTAACATATAAATGACTAGAAAATTCATCTTTGATGTTTAGTCTCCGATCCGCACTTAATTTGCGGTGATTATTATGGATCAAAATTCTCTTAAAACTCAATCAAAGGTAATTTAATTAGCCATTGAACCAGTTGCAGCATTTATTTCAATATTTACGCCGATTTATTGGTTGATAAGTTAATATTGTTATAGGTAGAAGCCTGTGGAGCCAATTTACATAATCCTTTGACCCCTGATCAATCTATAAGAAGTATTATGAAAAAAGATCTCTAATTATTTTTTATTCTATTTTTTTTTAAATACAAACTATTTACTTATGTAAATGCAGTAATTTATTAGCTGCAAATTAGTTTGTTCACATATAAATGACTAGACCCTCTCAACATGACGTCTTGGTACCTACCTACCTTGTACTCTATTTTACCGTGTGCTGTAATGTGGGCTGCATATTTTCAGGGACGTTGAGTATCGGATGCCTGTTTTTTACTTTTATTTTTATTGATAACTAAACAACTTTTACATCTAGACAAAAACGGGCTGTATAGCTACCTAGATATTATAAATACCTACAACACAAACATTTCATAACTCCATTAGCTGGCCTGGTTATCTCTAAATTTGTCCGGATAGATTTTCTGTTTTTTACCGATAAAAGTCAAACCGTACAAAAATTTTGAAAAAAACGTAAATACCTACCTAGTTTTTATTGATACATGGTCATACATACATCGAGCGGTCTTTCAACTTTTAATTTGAAGCCAAAAAAAGGCCGGAAAAATACACTCATTTCAGTGTGGGATTGCCGGGTATAGCGTAGAGCCTTATAGATTACATCTACGCGTCGACAATGCGTAGACAATAAATGTACACGTCGACAATGTAGACTATCTCAAGTAAATAAAAATTGTGAGGTTATATTTTAATGTTTGTTCTGTTCCTAAGCGAGGATACTCATTTTTGGCGCTAGGTTTTGTGTTATAACAATATGAGTGGACGCAAACGAAATAATAATTTTGTAAAATTAGAATTTGAATTAATTAAAGTGGGCGGAAGATTTGCCGCCAAGTGCCTTGTTTGTACAAACACTTTAAAAAACACAGCTGCAAATAGGTTACAATCTCATAGGTGAGTAGTAAGTAGTGAGTACCTAATTGTTGTTTAAATAAACATATATGTGAGGTTTATTCTATGCTGTATTAAAACATTGAAAATTTTTTTTTTTTGCTTTTTAGGAATATATGCATTGCTAAAAGTGAGACCCAGTCAACCGTCAAACGTATTGAAGAATCAAGAACTGCTGACAATAGTAAACAAGTACGTATAGTTGTTGCATTATAAAGTACATATTTCATTTATTATTTATATTCTATTATTTTAGTGCGAACAAGAAACCGCTGATTTAGAGGTTATGCATACATATGTGGTTTCAAAGGAAGGAACACTCACGCCAATGGATGCAACAACTAACCCGATTGCTATTGTCGATATTACTACACCGACAGCAAACTCTTCCGCGAGTTTTAAAAGAAACTTATCTGCTAGTACACCAAGTGGAACCTTTAAACGACCTAAAACACTTTGCAGTTATTTTGATATTTTAAAGGAAGAAGAAGAAGAAAAAATTAATGAAGCTTTGTCTAGGTTTATATTTGGCTGTAATCTACCATTTAATATTGTTGAATCTCCCTTATTCAAAGATTTTATTAAATCCTTTCGACCGGCTTATTTAGATAAGATTCCCAGTCGAAAGAAGCTAAGCACAACATTTTTAAATAAATGTTATGATGATTGCATAATTACAACGAAACGACATGTAAAAGAAGAAGCAGTTATTTTATGTGACGGTTGGAAAAATGCTGCAAGCAATTCTAAGATAGTGGTGACAATGCTTCATAGTACAGATGGTGCAAATGCTTTTCTTGAGGCCTGGGATTTGACTATGGAGTCTGAAACTGGTGATAAACTTGCTGAAATAATTACAAAATCTGCTGATATTGCCAAAAAAAAATATGATGTGAATGTGTATGGTATCGTTTCTGATAATGCTAGCGCTATGACTAAAATAGGGGCTCTTCTGAAGCACTCAATGTGGCATAGTACATGCAGTAGCCACACAGGCAACTTGCTCGCAAAAGATATATTGGATAAAAAGTTGGTCGAAAATGTGAAACTGGTACTAAAAGAATTTAAACAACCAGATTTTGAGAAAATAATAGTTATGAAAGGAGGCCATCGAATCAAACTTCCAGCCGAAACAAGATGGTGCTCTTACCGGGATTCCTTCAAGAACCTCTTGGAAAATGTCGATCACATGAAACAAATTATTGCGTCTACAAAAAAGAAAATTAAATCCAAAGTTATCGAATTAGTTTTTAGTGAGGATTTTGTCAATGAGGTTCGACAAAATTTAGAAACACACAATCCAGTTTGTGAATTAATCAATATGTGTCAAAATTCAGATACTTCTATTGCAGATTCGACAAATCTCTGGCTAGACTTAAAATTGCCAGAAAAATTTCATGAGCAATTGAAACTCGACAGTAAATGGCTCTAAATGTATATGCATTATCAGTATTTTATTTTCACCCAGCATATAATATCAGTAAGCTTTCTGCAAAACATAAAAATATAATAAATTCACTCCCATTACAACAACTTGACAGCCAGGGACTAGAAGAATGGGATAAATTTAATACAAAAACAGGTATGTAATTTGTTTATTCATATATGATATTTATTAATGTAATGTTTTTTAAATTTAAGGTATATTTCAAATTCTACACGAAAAAGATGTCAAAAAACCTTTAGTTTTTTGGAGACTGGCAAAAATGGAGTGCCCCAACTTAGCTGCTTTAGCAGTTAAACTGCTTAAAATACCGGCATCATCCGCACAGATTGAACGACTTTTTTCAAATTGGGGACACATTCACATGCTATTAAGAAACAGGTTGACATTTGAAAACTCCAAAAAGCTAATTCATATTTATTTTACTTTAAATGCCGAAACGGCTGAAAATAGTGAATATAATTTCACTGAAGATGACGAAGAAGAGATGCTGTAAGATAAAATATATAACTTTATAATTTATCTATATTATCTAAAAATGTGTAAGATTCATTTAAATAAAAAAGTGTAAAATTAATTTTGCTATTGTTTACATTGTCTACATGGGCAGATGTGAAAAAATTTGTCTACGTCGACATCATTGTGGACACGTCGACAATTACATTGTCTACGGCATGTAGTCTACGCCGCCCATCACTGAACGTAAGGATCATAGAAATTAATACAAAAAATGTTAGTGTATTAAAAGAAATGTCAATTACATCTATAACAAAATTGCAGACTTTGACATTAAACTTTTTTAAACTCTTACGAGAGTAGTCTGAAATGTTCTCATCCTGATGGTGAAAATGACAATTTATACTTTTTAAAAACATTTTATTTTTTAACATAATCTTAATATTAATATATTTCCTCCAGCGGTGTTCCAGTGTCATTATCACGTCCCTATGTTCCGTCGGAAGTGCTGCAATGTACCCGTCTACATCTGCCATCACTTGTAGATTAGACATAAAATGTTTCACTTGCAGTTTCCTTTAGTCTTTAAATAACACGCATATCCAACCCGACTTATCAAAATCTATTATTTTAATATAGCATTTACTTATTATTTCCTATATGAACAGATTGTAAATTAATAGAGATAATAAAAAATAATTTAAGAAAATAACCAACAACGCATGGCATTGTACATTATTTAAGTTTTAATATTCTTTGAAGGCCTTAATTCTCCAGGACCTTACTAAACAAAATTCGTTCATTGTGATGGAATTCCAAGTTACTTTATATCTTGCCACCGGCATCCCTTTTGTTTCTTTTATTATTCGTACTGATATCATAAACATCAGAATTTGAGGGAAAGTTATAAATTATTATTATGCGTACAAATGCAAACTTCAAATATATACAAACAAACAAGTGAAAATATCTTGTATACAACAAACAAGTATTTGCAAACACCAGCCACTTTACGTAATATATACTTTTGTGATATAAATATATTTTTAGAATTTATAAAATGACCCCGCAAGCTAATACCATGCCGTAAGCAGAAATAAACCTCTGTAAAATAAACAGGAATTAATTGTTCCTTATTTAAAATTAATTTAAGATTCATAATTAAACGTAATAAACAACTAAGCTTAGATAACAATTAATTACACAGACGTTTAAAATTTTTGATTTCAACTCTCAAAAATTTAGTTTTTACTATTCTCCAAAATATTATTAAGAATGGAGATCTCTCTCCATAAGATCTAAATAATTTTGACAAATATGGAATTGTATAATATTAATATTGTCACTATAAAAAAAGTTGAGCATGAATTATAGTATTTTTGAAAGCATCCCGAAAATCATTTTAATCGACAAACATTTTCAACGAAAAATCGTCACCATATGGGATATGTTTAACGCTTTCAATAGTTACGAATACAGATTGGACACGAGAGGTTGTTGACTCATCGCCCACGAGCGTACTATTGAACATTTATATTTTTAAAGTTTTTAATTTTATTTATATAATTATACTTATAATAATAAAACGGATATACCGGGTGTATTATGAAAAACCTGTAACTTTTTATTTTTTATCCGAATATAATAAATTATACGTCGAACTAAATCGTTTTAAAAACACTGTAACGTGATCCGCTCTGAATTTTTTTTTTTTACACTTTGTTTTTGACAGACAGCTGCAAACTGTTTTTTTAAATTGCACTATACTTTTTTTTCCTTATTCAAATATATTACTTTTTCTGAATATGAAACTGTAAACAACGATATCCTTGTATGAAAAAAAACGAGAAATTGAAGGTTTTTTTTTTTAGTTCGATTTATTCTGGTTTTTCCGAACACAGAGATTTCTTAAATGCATTTTAAATACTCTATTTCATTTTATTACCAGCAAATGTGTGTACCATTTAAAATCACTTACATTCAATACTATATAGCCCATAAAGGATTACAAACCAATGTTATCAGTGAGCGGTGGGTCAACAACAACATTCACAGTGTTTATTTTAAAAATTTAAAAATCAAGCAGTTATATTGAACGATAAAAGTGCATTCCAAATTTTCGAAGAGAGCTGTGACATCTGTCAGTCACACATTCATTATAACATTTTCAACGATTTATTTCTAAATTTTGTTATTGAAATGGATAATGGCGAATGTGTGGATGCGATTCAAGCATATTTTGAATGCGGAACAAATTCTGCAGCTGCTTTGCGACTTTATGGAAATCGTTTTCCTGACAGACTGCGTCCAAGTGCCGATAAGTTTGGAAGGCTCGTGCGAAATTTTGGATCATTCAAAAAACCGAATATAAACGCACGTGTAATTCAAGATCAAAATTTAGAATTAAGTGTCTTGCTCTATGTGGAAGAAAACAGATGAATGCACTTTTGGGGAAAATGGTGTATTCAACAGAAATAATCATCGCCATTGGAGCACTGAAAGTAACCATGTTGTGATGCAACACAATTTTCAAAATCGGTTCAGTGTAAATGTATGGTGTGGCATTTTAGGCGATAGAGTAGTAGGGCCTTTTTTATGGAGGGTAATCTAAACCAACAAAAGTATAATAATTTGTTACGCAATGAATTAGGCGATTATTTAGATGAGTTGCCACTTGCTGAGTTAAACAGGGTGGTGTTCCAACAGGATGGTGCCACACCCCATAATGCACGAATGAATACTGATTTTCTAAATAATTATTTTGGCGTCAGATGGATGGGCACTTACGGACCTATTCGATGGCCTGCTAGATCGTTAGATCTGAATCCACTGGATTTCTTTCTGTGGTCTTACATTCAAGATCATATCTATTTGACTCCACCTGATACCAGAGATGATTTAGTAAGAAGGATAGTACAAGTATGTCATGAAATACCACCAAATCTTATATTAAACGCAGCAGTTGGAGTTAATAGAAGGTGTCAAATGTGTCTGGAACAAAATGGGGCCAATTTCGAACATTTGATTCATTAAAATATATGATAGCTTGATTTCTGTAAATTTCGTAGTTTTTTTTTTAATAGTAATAAATTTGTCACTCAATTTAATGTAGGTGTCTTCAGGAAATAAATGTTTATTAGAATAAGTAAAAAAAAATATGTATTCCATTTTATAAAAAAAAATTTATTATTGTGTCAAAAACGAAATGTCAAAAATTTTTTTTTTTGAAACAGGTTACAGTGCTTTAAAAACGATTTAGTTTGACATATCATTCATTAAAATCAGATAAAATATAAGGAAGCTACAGCCCCAAAGGATTTTCATAATACACCCGGTATATACAGCTACAAAATACAAAATACATTTTTATTTGTTCATGCTGTAGTTCAAGTTGACTAAAGGAGTATTAATATTTACTAGCAATACTTTCTCATGATTCTCTTCTGTAAAATTTGTTCCCTATGAATGAACTACATCCTTGTAAATAGAAAACGTCCTTTATACATCGGAACTGGTTATAGGTACATACTGGAAATATTCTTTTATTTCCGCGTATTTTGCAGTTAGATGTTGTGGCATTGTCCCCATACACAATTGCCGCAATGTTATTAAATCTGGTTTCTATTAAACACTGCGTCTAACTCTTGCCGAAGGCCACATCCGAAGTCACTTGGAATACTTTTCAAATTACACAGGTCTGCAAGTAAAAAACTGAATAGGTTTTT
The DNA here is from genome assembly GCA_935421215.2 of Melolontha melolontha. Taxonomy (NCBI): domain Eukaryota; kingdom Metazoa; phylum Arthropoda; class Insecta; order Coleoptera; family Scarabaeidae; genus Melolontha; species Melolontha melolontha. The sequence continues at coordinate 133,875,130 of OW285239.1, forward strand.
TATACATTTTCTTATAGATTTCGATGTCCTAAAACCGAAAAAAATATTTAAAAAATTCCATCTCATCAATTTTTTTACAATACTAATTTTTATATTTTTATTTTGTGTAAAATTCTTATTTAGTTAAAATTTTGTATTTTATTTTTTAAGCTTCAAATTTAATTAAAATTAAGATTTCTTACCCTAATTTTAATAGTATATTTATCTGGGAATAAAGAAAAAAATAATGGACATAAAAATTTAGTGAAAGGGGGGGATAAAGAATTTCTGGTGTTAGGCAGACGGTTGCATTATTACCGTGTCACCCTCAGTTGACATCCAGCATTCAAACGCTACTGTGCTCTTGTTTTTATATGTGTGTTATGGCTCATAGAGGTTGTGTAATTTCTCCGAACAGCTTCTGTTATATTTGTGGTGAATATACAGTGAAAAGTCAACAAAGAAATATAAGTGATTTTGTGAAGAAGGTTTATTTTGCTTACTTCAAATTAATACTTGGTGATCAAGACAAAGCATGGGCTCCTCATAAGGTGTGCAGAAGATGTGAGGAAGATCTGCGCTTCTGGTTTAAGGGTAAGGCCAAATTCGTTTTGGCATTCCTATGATATGGCGTGAACAAAAAAATTACACAACCGACTGCTATTTCTGTTCGGTAGACGTGAAAGGATTTAATACGAAAAATAAGAAGAAAATATCTTACTCTAACCTTGATTCAGTTATTCGTCCAGTGTCCTATAGCTCTGAAATACCAGTTCCGCACCCATCTCCTAATTTAGATGACATCCAGAGTGATGCAGAGGACTCAGATTTTTCAGTTGACGAGGGACCTGAACTTTTTTCTCAGATTGAGCTCAATGACCCAGTCAGAGACTTGGGTCTTTCAAAAGATACAGCCGAATCGCTAGATTCAAGGCTAAAAAACAAAAACCTTTTATCATCTGGTACCTCATCTTCCTGGTACAGACATCGAGAGAGAGAATTTACTCAATATTTCACTAAAGAGGGAAATCTGGTTTATTGTAATGATGTTCGTGGGCTCATGAAATGCTTTGAAATAGAATATGATTCATCAGAATGGCGCTTATTCATTGATTCATCCAAAACTAGCCTCAAAGCAGTCTTGCTGCATAATGGAAATGTATTTACATCTCTTCCAATGGGACACTCAGCTCATATGAAAGAAAACTACAATGACTTAGCTACAATTCTTGAGAAAATCAAATATCAAGAACATCAATGGATGGTTTGTGGAGATTTGAAAATACTAACAATGTTGTTGGGTCAACAGTCAGGTTATACAAAATTCCCTTGTTTTCTATGTTTGTGGGATAGTAGAGCCAGAGAGCTAGACTGGACAAAAACTGACTAGCCACCACGACACGGTTTAACTCCTGGCGAGAAAAACGTTATTAATACCACTTTGGTTCCGCCAGAAAAGGTTTTACTGCCACTTCTTCATATTAAATTGGGGCTAATTAAACAGTTTGTAAAATCACTGCAAAAAGATGGGGATTGTTTTAGATATATATGTTCCAAGTTCCCGAAATTGTCTGAAGCAAAGTTAAAAGAAGGAGTTTTCACTGGCCCCGACATAAGAAAACTTTTGTCTGATCCACTCTTTTCTGAATCAATGGGAGAAATCGAAAAAGAAGCATGGGATTCTTTCAAAAATGTAGTGCAGAAGTTTTTGGGCAATACTAAGGATCCCGAATATAAAACTATTGTACAGCGCATGCTGACAGCGTATAAAGCTCAAGGGTGCAAGATGAGCTTAACTTCTTTCTTTCACTTCTTACACTCCCATATTGAATATTTTCCTGAAAACTTGGGTGTCTACAGTGTAGAACATGGTGATATATTTCACAAGGATCACGTACATCCTGGTGAAATCTTTCACGTCGAGAGACGTTACCAAGGAATATGGGATGTCAGTATGTTAGCGGACTACTGTTGGATGCTTAAGCGAGAAACCAAAGAAGGAAACCAAAAACGAGTTCGAAGAAGCATCAAAGAAAAGAAGAAAAGGTTTCACAAGGAAAAAGAGGAAACATAAAGTTGTGTATCAATTTAAATAAGAAAAATAATGGTTGATAGGTTTTGATAAATATTATGCTGTGTGTTTGTTGTAATAAATAGTTGATTTTGCTCATTATTGTGTTCTTATTTTGCATGGACAATACACCTCGTATTTTCAGCATTTACTTCTGCTTAAGACACGTGTTTCTGCCATCTATAGGCGTCATCAGTCAAGCTAGTGAAGCAATGTAATACAAATGATACAAATGATCCATGTGTACAGTTACAGATATGTACATTGCATGTCTGTTTCATTTGTAACAAATGCGTAATACGTGCATAACGTATTAATATACTTAAACCTTTTTGTATATTTACCGCCATCTGCGTGTTAATAGACTACACCTATACGTATTTTTTCGTTTATGTACCAGCATAGCTGGTCAAGCGAAAGGTCGCCTTTTTCGGCATAGTCTCTTTCGTCCGTCAGATGTCACTTATTAAATAGTGCCACCTTATAGGACGAAATTTGCTATATCTTGTAGGCGATTTCAGCGTAAATGTATATACAGATACAAATCTGTTCTTAAAAAGATTTGTATCATTTGTATTACATTGCTTCACTAGCTTGACTGATGACGCCCATAGATGGCAGAAACACGTGTCTTAAGCAGAAGTAAATGCTGAAAATACGAGGTGTATTGTCCATGTGTACAGTTACAGATATGTATATTGCATGTCTGTTTCATTTGTAACAAATGCGTAATGCGTGCATAACGTATTGATATACTTAAACCTTTTTGTATACAGACAAACAAAAAAAAGCATTGCAAGTATCTTGTCAAACCCACCAAGGGCGATTACTAAGTATAATGATTATACAGCATGAAACGGTGATATTTCGAAATATCTCACATACGAAAAACAAGCCTTAAATCGGTAACAGGTGTCTTAACAAGTATACTTAATTTTTTTTTACAAGTGATAGAGATTTAGCTAATTGATTATTTAAATGTTATTACAAATTACTAAAACACGTAAATCATTTTTTTTTTAAGAATCAAAGAATTTAATATGTAGAAAAAAACTAAAGATACTTAAGTGTCCCAAACAGAGCAGATGTCTTCAGAAGTACACCCACAAAAATTGTCCAGATGTGATTGTCGATTTATGGTCGTCTGGCAATTCTTAGATTTCCTTTTTTTTCCCACTCCTCGCGTCTTGAGGTATTACTATTTCCCTATTATGTAAAACAAAAGGCGAAAATCAGCTTCCATTTAATAAAAAAGGAGTCAACCATAAAACGTAGACACGTTGATAGAAACTTTAGAAAAAAAAAAAGAATAGAAAGAATTTGCACAATATAAAATTTGATTCGTACGTAAAGTCATTATTTTAGAAATATAAAGCAACTTACCCTTGAAGAAGGGGGTTTTCTCTTTTTGTTTTTACGGTCCAAGTATATATGGTAATGAAATCGTCTATTACAATAGTTTTATCCGCTAGCGGAATTGTATTCTCCACAATAAGGACTCTTATCCCAACAAAGATACAATTTTATTCCTTACTATCCTTATATCCGTCTTTTCGACGCCATTGCACTCGGATAAGAGTAGGATAATAAAGGCTTTGAAATAGGCTATAGTCGAAAAATCAGACACAGCTCGAACCGAAATAAAAGTTAACGGTCAAGTGAAAAATAATGAGAAATGGCCAGACCGCCTGGGTGACAATAACGAAAGTCGGTTTGACTTGCGCGAAAAGATATGTGCAAGAGTACAGCGCATTTTTAAAAATTCAAGTGCTTAATTTATATATTCAGCGTAGTCCATTTAAAACGTAACAAATTTCAATAAATTTGTTTGAGATCGTTTTGTGAATTTGTGTAAAGCAATTTGTGTAAACAAAGTAAAAATGAGGAAAAACGTATTTCTGAGTGATCATTGATCATTGTATCTATTAACGATTGTGGCCATGGATTTTCAATTTGGGGAGGAGTACATTCAGAAGTACGCTAATGGGAAATTTTACATGCGAGATGAATTCTATGCGAAACAACACAAAAATAAAAAGAAATGTAATTTTATTTTAATTTACGCTGAAATGCTTTTTTCCAGATTTTTCTCCATATTTTCAAGATTTTTTTTCAATTGAAAACATTAAATTGAGTTATTTCCATCCCGGAAGCCAACCAAATATGTTGTTCCTATTATCAGTTATGATTTCATACATGAATGCATACAAAAATTATGATTTTTGTAGTTTATCCAAATTTTCAGACTTTCCTTTGTAATTGATTTTTTTCCTTGAAAACTTTCCCAAGATCATAACGAACAAAACGAAAAAAGATTTACGCATATCCAACTTTCGAATCGTGATTCATGATCTTGAGTTCATAGAAAAAAAAAGCACTTTCAGTTTTTCCCGAATTTTCCAATTTTCCGGTCAACTTTTCCAATTTTTCTTCCCATTGAAACCTTATTTGAGCTATTACGAACATTTTTTAAAACAATTATCCAAATCGGCCCCGCCGTTCTCACGTGATGTACTTACAAACGGACAGCATTTAATTTTTATTTATATAGATTCACGTAATTTCGCATATTGTAAATTCTTTAATATTTGTGGATAAAATTTAGAAAAAAATATGATAACAACCTTCCACACAACATAAGGAACACACATACACACAATTTTATCAAAATCGATTATGTCGTTTGTGAGTCTATAAATAACAAATTAAAAGTTTTTCATTATTATTATTAGAGAACGGATGCAATTTCCATAAAACGCAATCGGCAATTGGAATTGTGTATAACGTCGCTCAGTACATCCCGGCGTAATTCAATGAAGTATTTGTTTGACTTACTCGGCCACCTGGTCTCGCAGCAATAACAATGGACAACCCAGCTATTGTATTCGGAGAATATAGTGTTTTCAGTGGTGTCGTGTACGTAGATAAAATAAATAAGTTTATCGTATTTCGTAAGAGAAATAGCACGGTAAACGTTATTGAAAAATTGCAATAAATCAACCGTAAAACGTCACGTAGGATCGTTAAAGCACGAAAAAAAATTTAACCCGTTGGAATCTGACAATTTTAACGAAGAACTCTGTGAAACTTTTATGGCAGCTAATATTCCATTTTTTAAATTAAACAATCCAATTTTGAAGACATTTCTGAAAAAATATACTGGTCGAAATGTTCCTGATGAATCAACTTTAGGCAAATATTATGTTTCTATGTGCTATACGAGAACAGTAGAACGCATTAGAAGCCATCTTTTAAATGAATACATATGGATAAGCGACGACGAAACGGTGGATATTTTAGGACCCTGTGTGGTAAATGTTGCTGGTGTACTACATCCAACTATTCCCTATAACTCATATGTAATAGCAACAAGTGTTATAAATAGAGTTGATGCGGAAACAGTTGCTGAAACCATTAAGGAGAATATGCAAAAAATGCTTCATTCGGACGCCATGTACAAAGAAAAAATACTTTTATTTGTCAGTGATAGTGCTGCGTATATGTTAAAAACAGGCAGACTATTGAAGAAAACATATCCTGCACATTACTTGTGCAGCACATTAATATGCTGCACATTACTTGTGTAGCACATGCTCTCCACAGAATCTGTGAATATATCAGAGACACTTTTCCGGAAGTTGATAGACTTGTATCAGCTTTTAAAAAAGTTTTCAGAAAAGCACCATTGAGAGTAGCTCTTTTCAGGAAAAATTTCCATCTCTGTCACTGCCTCCCACTCCAGTACTAACTAGATGGGGAACATGGCTGGAAGCTATTAGTTATTATGCTGATAATTTCGATAGTCTAAAACATTTCGTAACACTGCTAAAGGAGGATGCTAGAAGTATTGGTGAGTGCAAGGAGCTCACACAAATCCCAAATTTAAAAAATCAGTTGTACTTTCTTCACGAACACTTTGGAAAATTGCCAAAACTAATCACTTATTTTGAAAATCGAAATCTCAACTTAAATGACGAATTAACCACATTAGATGTGGCTGTTAATAATTTGAAAAGTATTCCAAAGTGACTTCGGATGTGGCCTTCGGCAAAAGTTTGAAGCAATTCTTAATAGAAATCCAGATTTAATTACATTGCAGCAATTATGTATGGAGACAATTCCACAAAATCTAACGGCTAAATATGAAGAAATAAAAGAATATTTCCAGTATGCACCCATAACCAGTTGCGATGTAGAAAGGACGTTTTCTTTTTATAAGGATGTACTTAATTCAAAGAGAACAAAATTGACAGAAGAAAACCTTGAGAAACTATTGCTAGTCAATATTAATACTCCTTTACTCAACTTGAACGACAAAATGAACAAATAAAAATGTTCCAATTATAGAAATAAAATTAAAAACTTTAAAAATACAACTTTTCAACAAATACATATTGTAGTGATTTTTTCCCCGAAGAAATAGAAGATAATTTTGAACAATATATTTTATTTATGTACATTTATTTTGTAGGATATTTATATATATATATATATTGAAAATTATGTTATTTAATTATTTGGACCGATTCTTTTGATCTTAACTGTATATTTCTGTGACGTAGATTATGATTATAGTTCGATATGTTGTCACATTATGCGCTTCGTTTAAGTGATTTTGGGGGGTGTATTCTCCAGACACCTATTGAACACCGGTAGATGTAGTTGACTTCAAAGAAATGGTCAATTAACTATTAATTTTGATTAAAATCACGTTTATTATTTTTAATTGGTTGTTGGTGATTTTATATTCATTACGGGTTTATTGACGAGCGTTTTGACTCGTTAATTTTGTTTAATTCTATACTTATCTGCCATGTGTGTTTCAAATAAAGTTTTTATGATTTAAAAAAATGTAAGTAATTTTAAAGTTTTAATATTCCAATGCATTGAGTATATTTCATTGAGTATATATTTGATAGATTGTTAGAATTGTATTCTGTATTGAGTATATTTAATTTTGAGATGTTTGATAGTTGTTTGAATAGAAAGGAAAATTTTTATAGTTCTTATGAGGGATTTTTTTTTATTCACGTGTAAGATATTTATTGAAATAAGGTTTTGGAGGGAAAATTCATATTCATGTTTAGTGCGCATGTTCTGGTCCTAGGCACGCGTAATAACAGTTTGTATCTGTTTGACGTTTGATTTTGGGGGTTCAGTTAATTAATGAAACTTAAAAGTTTTCCATCCTATTTAATTAGGTTAATTGTTGTTCGCGAGTCAGAGGGGTTTTTCTCTATGTGCGAGTAAAGTTATCACATAGATTGTTTCCTCCTAGTTTGAGTTATTGACACTTAAGCTCTCTTTACATTCTGAAAAGAGTTTTTTTTTTTTTTTTTTAATAAACGTTGTTAAGGAAAACTGTGAATTTTATTAATGCTATTTTGAATTTTTCTATCCGCGTTCTTGCTTGTACGAGAGCAAGACGGTACGAAGATCCCAGCTAGAAGATTGGACGATTGAACTAGTTCGGACATTTGTGGTGAGCTGCATTTATAAGCAAAGGCACAGTTCACTGCAATATGTATTTCGTAATTTTATAGATCACCACCCGTTTGTTTTCAAATTATATAAATAAAATTAATTAATAAATATGTATTTCGTAATTTTATAGATCACCACCCGTTCGTTTTCCAATTACATAAATAAAATTAAATATTTTAGAAATACAGCCTTTCGCCAGTACTGCACTGGGCTTTGCGTCATGTGGTAAGCGTGTCCGTTCTCTAATTATTATATATATATATATATATATATATATATTATATATATATATATATATATATATATATATATATATATATTATATATATATATAGATGAAAGTTAGTGTTGATAAATTTCTATGGTAATTTAAACAAAAAATATAAAATAAATTCATAATTTATTTAATTACATAATGTTACTTGTGTTGCATGTCTAGAAACACACGTGCTCTGATAAGGCAAGCCACGACTGGTATATATATATATATATTTTGAAAAAATCTATGTACTTGGCAAATGTATATGAATAATTCAAAAGAAAATAACATTCATATGCTAACGTAAAGTAATTTTTCATGACGGATATTACCTTATTATTTAAGTTTGCGTGTGTATTTATACATGTATAGTACTAATAATAGTAAATTACGCATTAGCAGGAACGACAAAAAACAGATCAATTTACATTACGAAGAAGGTTCATTAATTAATGTGTCTATAAAATACAAATTTCTTGGTAAGAAATTATTTTATTTTTCAACATATGCTCCTTCAAGCTCGTTGCATATAATCCACCGATATTATGGTCTTTTCATTCTTTTAGAAAAGTATGTTTTATAAAACTGTTGGAAATATGTAGTTTCAATGATTACTTCCTCAGTCAACCTAAGTCTCTCACTACGAAGCCAAGTCTTCAGGTTGGCAAATCAGGGCAACAGATCGAAATACGAGGTGCTACCCAGAAATTACCGGAATGTGAAAAAAAAACAATAAATTGTTCTTGCAACCTATTCACTACCATTCCCTTCAAAATACTCTCCTTCCGTACGAATACATAGATTCTAGCGACGTGTACATGATTGGAAGCAGTGTTGGAAGTCTTCGGGTGTTAACGTGTTAAACACTACCTGCAATTCGATCTGGATCTCTTCAATCGTCGCAAAATGACACCCATTGAACTTTCTACAACCTCGGAAACAGAAAGAAGTTGAAACGGCAAGAGAGTACTGGCGTCTTTGTTGAGGCTAGAAACTGACGCATAACAAGTGACGTGTGGGTTAGTGTATTGTCGTGGCGTGTCTGGATCTCGTCAATCGTCCTAAAATGGCGCCCCCTGAACTTCAATTTCAACATCGGAAACAGGAAGAAGTCAAAACGGCAAAATAGGCCGTGTTCGTTGAGACTAGAAACTGACGCACAGAAAGTAACGTGTGACTTGGTGCATTGTCGTGTGTAGGATTGCTTCGCCACTTGGCAGGCCGCTTACGTCGAATATGTTCTCCTAGTCGCCAAAGAACATCGCAATAAAATCGTCCATTAACTGTTTCACTTGGTGGAAGAAATTCCTTGTCACGAAGCCATTAGCGCCAAAGAAGCTAATCAACATCGACTTTGTGATGCTTCGAACTTGCCGTGCTTTCTTCGGTCGTGGTGACGCTAGCGTCTTCCACTGCGATAACTGCTGCTTTGTTTCAAGATCATATCTGTACACCCATGATTTGACGCCAGTAATGATTGTGGTACTGAAGTTCGCATCCCTTTCGACAGTTTCCTTCAGCTCTGTGCACACATGAACACGGTTCCGTTTTTGTTCAATGCTGAGTAACCATGGCACAAACTTCGCAACAATACGCCGCATCTTGAGTTCGCCGGATAAAATTTACTATACAGGCTGATTTCGACCCCCACCATGAGGATCTCGCTTATTATTGGGCATAGAGGGTAATGTTTAAATTTAGTAAAGTTGCTAAATTTTGTGTTTTATTGAACCCGCGTCCCGTCCTGTTTGTTATGCACCTGCGTCAAATAACGATCGAGATGATTTAATAAAACGGAAGAAGCAAGAACTATAGAACAGAAACCAAAGTGTGTCATAAGTATATTTCACAATAAATGTGTTATCACATCAAATGCGTAAACATTTGCTTTATTTATTTATTAAGTAGAGTTCTTTAAACTTGAATTTTTATAATAGTTACACTGAATATGAAATGCCTGCAAACAATGATATGGAAACGCAGAAAATGTACGTACGTTTGAATAGCTTCACGTTTATTTACCATAAAATAATATGTCTTTTATGTTATTATCTCGTCTTAAATGGCGCGGGACAATTAATAGCTACGGCTGTTGGGTAATATGAATAATGTGTACGTCACAGTGTAATATTAGTAACATTAGTAATAAACTAGCATCAGTAAAATAAAATTATCAAGGTGATATAAATGTAGTTTTGTTATGTGCATAATGTTAAAATAATTATAATAATGGATATTAAGTTAAAATTAATGTTATTAATATTATTATATTTCTTGACTTATTTTAATTTAACAGAAGCATGTGTGCCGAGCAGCCGGCCAAAAAGTAATTTATGATATATCCTGATTATCCTAATGAAAAAGAATCATTGTTTCAGAATGCATACCAGGGCAAGTATATGAAGGATGTCTATGTGTAGGACCTAACGAATGGGGATGTTAAAAATAACGTAGCTCTATTAAATGTAATAAATGATTGCTGAAAATTATTTAGATTTTTTTTGGAAGTTTACCTTATCAATAATTAAAGGGTATTCAGCGGAGTATTTTAATAAAGGAGGTTGTAATATTAATAACGAAGCACTCATTGCAAAACGTTTAATCAATTTACAAATATATATCATCTTATTGTCGTCATGTAGAAAATAATAGCAAGAAAGTGTGAAGATACGCCAATATTATACCGGGTGCGGCAATAGTGTGTCGGCGGAGCTTAGCATGAAAACTAATAAAGTTGTAGCAATGAAATTTTACGTACACATGTAGTATACTACAGTGCATTTTCTATTTTTATTTATATATTTACAGGATGTTCCAAATTTCCACAACCACTTTCAATTTTTTTTTTATAGATTGCTACTTTCTTGTTATTATGATGATAGCCACCCAAATTATCTTTGCAATGATATATGACAATGTGCACTTACAACTGTTAGTTTTGGTTTTATTGCAAATTTTGTTAAAATCTTTGCAGTTGCACAGTTGCAGCGTCTAACATTTTAAGTCTTAGCCTGAAAATGGGTGCAGAGCCTCACGTAACTCTTTTATTACCAATTTATGGACTAACACGTTATATGTTTTGAGGGCGAACAACGTGACAACATATACAGAGTGTTAAATATGCCGTGCCAAAGTTATCGAAGTTTAAAGGTTACTTTCTCTTTTTTTTTTAATTGAACCTATAATTTTTTTATTAGTCAGCAAATTCCTTGTAAAATTGCCGTTAAAATGGTACCAATAATATAATACTTATTTCTTGTATTTTAGAAGTTATAACCCTTTAATGGGATAAACCTATGTTTATAATATTCAATATGCGGTGCTGTATCTAATAGTTGGTTGGTTGGCCATGAAATGCTATTAAGCAAAAATTGCTGTGTAACCAAACGTCAAATATCTACTTAGAATTTCCGTATAAAGTGTTTTTCTGTAGTTCCTCTTTGCTGTAATCGCGTTTAATTATTATAAGTTCGGCTAGTTAATTATCAATTTTCATTTGTCCGTTATTAGTTATTATCTTGTTGTCAGTTATATCGTTTTGTTGTCATTATTTTTTATTTACATGCCGTAATAGTTTATAGTTGTTTCTTTAGTATTAATTTTTTTGAAAGAGGAGCTAATGGGCATGGTATTTGTTCTTGGCGCTAGCAATAGAAATCCACTTTTAGCATCAAGAACATATGCTATGGAGTATTATCACCGAAGAGCACGAGATATTAAGACGTTTGAAATTGTAGACAAGGTTTCTTCGGACGGAATGGTTTGGCATATGTTACTGGCTTCATTGTCAAATTGAAGATTGGCGGAAAGTGTGTCCACTGTAAATACAATATTTTGAATCGAGGCAATCAAATATCAGATTTCTGTAAATTCATACAAGAAAAGGAATATAATAGGGCTATCCACAATTATCAATTTTCCAAAAATTTATAATGTGAAATTTATTGTAAACAATTACCCAACAGACATGTATTTATTTAAAAAAAAATCAAATGAGCTTTAAAAAGTTCGATCGGTAATTTTTGCAAATAATCACATGCAGGTGACTGTATAGACATTTTAGAATATTTACCTAAATTATATATTTATAATAATGTGAAAGGTATAAATAACATTATCAATGGAAAGGATTTCAGACATATACAAAATATACAGGGTTGGCCATTTAAGGTTGCGGTTTTTGAAGTCATATTAAACATACAAGACATTAATTTAAAAAAATTATTTATTTGTGCAATTAAACAACAAGATCTGCGGTTTAATAAATCAGGTTTTCGAAGTGAGAGACTCGAGCAACGATAACATTTCGCAGCCTCTTCTCAAATTCTCCACAAACTGCCTGAAGTGTGGCGTACGGTATCGCTTCTATGCGCTGCCGTATTGCCATTTCAAGGTCATCCAGGGTGTCTATACCATCGCGATATACCGTATCTTTTAATGATCCCCACAGGTAGAAATCGCAAGGATTGAGGTCTGGACTATATGGTGGCCATGTTATCCCTCCGCCTGTAAACTGTTGAGCGTCAAGACCAATGATTCTTTTACCGAAATGTTCTTCAAGAATGTTGAAAACTTCTTCCGTGCGATGCGGACGAGCCCCGTCTTGCATAAACCATGCATTCTCCACCATATTTAATCCATGCGCCACGGGAATAAAAGACTCATTAAGTATTTCACAATATTTTTGCGAAGTAACGGTTCCATTGACAATCAGGGGACCGATAATTCCTGCCGACGAGATAGCACACCATACAGTCAAACGTCGAGGGTGAAGAGGACGAACAATTGATAGATGTGGATTTTCTGTCCCCCAATGTCTCAAATTTTGCTTATTCACATAACCGGATACATCGAAATGTGACTCATCCGACCACCACACTCGTTCCAATGACATGCTGCCATTTTCAATGCGTTCGATGATTTCGTTCGCAAAATTGTAGCGTCGCTCCATATCAAACGGTCTCAGCGGCTGATCGATCTGGATTTTGTATGCTTTCATCTTTAGATCTTGCTTTAGGATCCGCCTTAGTATTGTACGGGGTATTTCAAGTTCTTGAGATGCTCTTGAGGTCGATGTTGAAGGTTGAGCTGTAAAGTGCTCCCGTACTCGTTCTATGGTTTCCGGTACCCGGATGGTCTTTTGACGTTCTCTAACAGTTGATCTTTCGTCTGCCGCAGATGCTGTTGCTTCAAATTTCACTACAATCCTGAGATATTGTCGGATTAGTAGACATGGAAACACGATAACGAATACTTTGTTACTTTTCTAAATTTATCTTTTTTTCCTTACCTTTTTATATTGTTTTCCGTTGGTGCGTTATTTCTCCCAAATAGAGTACGCAAGTGTCTTGCCGTAGCTGCAAAAGATTCCCCATTTCTATAATAATATTTTATTAATTCCACACGCACTTCCGTTGGATACGACGCCATCTTGAAAACTGACAAGGCAAATTTTTCATATATTTATTGTAAACCGCGCTTGGCCCTCTACTGTAAAAAATATGTATTATATTAATTTCTATATATACAAGGGAATAGCGCGATTTTTAAAACCGCAACATTAAATGGCCAACCCGTTATCTAGCTTGCAATTACAAGCACATACTACTTACAAATAATATAGAAAATAGCTATTTAATAAATTTGTATTATTTTGTTGCCTAGACTCCCACGTAATCTTATATTTAGAAGTACATAGTAGCATAAAGTGGAACTTTTTTAATAATTTTTTATTTTATCACATTGTACAATCACTTTTATATTTACGAATACATTTACGTAAATATTTGTTTATATGTAAACTAAACTCTGTTTATATATTTGTACAAATGTTGTGGTATATGTATTTGAAAATTATATATAACATTCGGATTGACTCGGTCTTTACTTGGTGAATAAATTTCATTTTGCAAAGAAATAATTAATTAATGTTTAAATTTACACTATATTTAATAAATCACTGGCGGTTTTTTCAATATAGTGTAAATCTAAACATTCATTATTTGTTTCATTTCAAAAGTAACACATTTTTAGACCATAAATAAATTTTAAATTATGGCGCCAATAGTTCTTCAGGATGTTTTTGAATTCTGTAGATGGCGCGCCTGTAAGGTTTCAGTGGTTTCATTCTATCCTAATAAGATTGGTTTTATATATGTCGTTTTACTAACCTTTACAGATACTCAAGCATGTGTAGGCAACACCTTTGCTTTTTATGTATCAACCTCAAGCATCTCTCGATATTCAAAGCGTTCAAAACCCTATTTTCACCTGAAGGTTCTGTTTCACACAGTGTAATGTTGGACAAGAAGTCGATTTGAAAATACCCAGCGTAACCTATTTTTTCAATTAGCAGAATTCAAATAACAAATTAATGAATTTATCACATATTTCGAAATATATTTACCGTATTTACATTAAAATAGGAAAAATATTCAAAGCAATGCCGTTAATTACTATATCCAAAATTACTAGCGTTTTCTCTACTAGAAAAAATGAATTTTTTTGCGACAATATTGGAAACGGACTGGGCAGATAAATCGTTCGTTATGTAACCACTTATACGGCAGAGAAATGTTGTTTGCCAACGTAGCAGTTCTAATCTTTATTTTATGATAAACAAATTCAAACTAAAATCCATTTAGAATATACATTACTGTACCCAACTGTACCATTAACGAAAGTACCTTTAAAGTACATGCATGCATACGTATTACAATAAGTCAAAAATTAATTTGCAAACAGTGAACACCAAATTATATATGCGCATTATAATGCTGAACACTTCATTCATATATAGTAACCGTGTTTTGGACAGGTTTTAAAAAGAAAAAAGACAACAAATCATGCCATCAATAAAACAATGAACTTCCTGTTTGCTTCTATTGAAGCGAAACAAACACTTTAATATGAATTATAAAAATATAGGTAGTTAACTAGCAAATTATACAGACAGGTGTAAAAAATTTTCTGTACTAAAATGTTGTGAATTTGGATACTTCATAGAAAATATGTTATATATATAGAAAAATTGTTATACAGGGTGTCCAGAAACTCTCCTGACAAACGAAGACCGGAGATTCCTCTGATAATTTTAAGACAATTAAACCTAAATTCACCTAGTCCGAAAATGCTTCCTAAGGGCGCTAGAGTTCTTTGAAGATGGCGCCTTGTATTTATTTTTTTTTAAATTCCTCCAGAACGCTTCTATTTAGAAAAACAAAAACTGGTATGCTTATTTATCCTCCAGAGATGAATCGATTCCATCAATTGCGAATTTCTAGTACCGGTCATAGGCGTCCGTTTTGGGTAGGTCAACAGTTATTTTAAGGCATAACTTTTTTGTCTTTAACTTTTAAGCATTTGTGAGACTAGATTTTTAAATTTTCAGGTATTCCAGTACTAAAATGTACTCTTACTTTAAGTCGGTAGAATACACCGTTTTCTAGAAAAATCGATTTGTAAATTTTTCGTTTTTTCTTCATTAAAGTTCAATTTATTATGTACCTACTTATTTTTAGCGACGAAGTTGGCTTGGACTATCAAGGCATGGATGAAAATTAATTTAATAAATTAAAAACAAATTATTTATTACAATGGAACGAAACTAACAAAAAAAGAACAAGTATCAAAGGTAGATTGTTACAAAAGTTGCTCGATGTGATGACCATTAGTCTCTATGCATAAGTTTACCCTTTTGCTTAGAGAACGCCGAATTCTTGAAAAAATTCCAAAGTTATTTCTAAATTCGTTGCAAGCATCTTGTATCCTTAGCCAGAGTTGTGCGCGATTTTGTAGCGGAACGGAATAAACAAATGCTTTTATGTATCCCCAAACACAATAATCGCAAGGATTCAAATCCGGCGACAATGCTGGCCAAGCAACTGGACCGCCTCTTCCAATCCAATGGTCTTCGTAGTTATTATCTAGAAACTCTCGTACATTCCTGCTAAAGTGGGCCGGACAGCCATCCTGGAGAAACCATAAGTTTTGCCGAATATTTAAACGCACCTCATCTAACAAATCAGGTAAAATATTTTGCAGGAAATGTAAGTAATCAGCACCATTTAAACGAGCAGGTAATTCCACAGGTCCAAGTAGATAATCGTCAACTACTCCTGTCCAGACGTTTATGCTAAACCTATGCTGATGCTTAAATTCTTGAACAACGTGGGGATTGTCACCAACGTACGAATAATAATGTGCATTATGTACAATAACAATTCCATTTTTTGAGAATGTAGCTTCGTCACCAAACAAAATGTTCCTGAAGAAATCTTCATCTTGATTTTTCTGATTTTGTAACCATCTAGCGAATTCTACGCGAGCAGCAAAATCTCCTTCTAGCAGTGCTTGCACCTTTGTAAAATGAAAAGGATATAAATTTTCTTTGTGTAAGATATTTCCTACGGAAGATTTTGAAATTGTGGGGTACATGGCAGATAGTCTTCGAACGCTAATTTCTGGATTTTCCTCAACTTCCATTAAAATAACATCTTCATGTTCTGCTGTTACATCATTATGTCTCCCTGTTTCATTATTTTTTGGGACCACTGAACCTGTTTCTCTTAATCGTTGATGAAGAGCTGTAAATGTTGAGTGAGTGGGATGCTGACGATTGGAAAATTTTTCAGCGTATCTACGTTGCGCCGCTTGAGCGTTACACCTCATTTCGCCATAAACTAAATGCATATCGGCGTATTCCTCATTAGTAAAAACCATTTTTTTAAAAATTGAAATCGTTGTGTTTGAATAACACAAAGTAAAAAATGAAAAGATAAACTTCGCGAACTGACAACAATTTGACAATGAAAAACGTAGGTTTTACTTCTGTTGGCAGTTCAGAGCTAACTATTGCAAAAAATAAAAAATTGAACTTTAATGAAGAAAAAACGAAAAATTTACAAATCGATTTTTCTAGAAAACGGTGTATCCTACCGACTTAAAGTAAGAGTACCTTTTAGTACTGGAATACCTGAAAATTGAATAATCTAGTGTCACAAATGCTTAAAAGTTAAAGACAAAAAAGTTATGCCTTAAAATAACCGTTGACCTACCCAAAACGGACGCCTATGACCGGTACTAGAAATTCGCAATTGATGGAATCGATTCATCTCTGGAGGATAAATAAGCATACCAGTTTTTGTTTTTCTAAATAGAAGCGTTCTGGAGGAATTAAAAAAAAAATAAATACAAGGCGCCATCTTCAAAGAACTCTAGCTCCCTTAGGAAGCATTTTCGGACTAGGTGAATTTGGGTTTAATTGTCTTAAAATTATCTGAGGAAACTCCGGTCTTCGTTTGTCAGGAGAGTTTCTGGACACCCTGTATATTTGGCAATTTATATATTCTTCGTTGCTAATTATGTATATATTATTTATTTTTATACACTAAAAAAGACGAGATTGACTTCATTGAAACGACAAACATTGTTGAATAACAATATTCAACTACAATTAGGAAACTAATAAAGATGAAGTAGATATGTAATTTAGTTTTCAATTAGAGTAGAATAGGAATTAGAGCGAATTAATAATAATAATAATAACAATATATCTTTATTAGTCTAACAGGTGTACCCCAGGTACAGGACAATATACATTTCAAAGAAAATTTAAAGTATACACATTGTTTGTTCATTCGCTGATATAATATAAACAGTATGTATATGTACGTCAATTATTTCAATATCCGTTAATTTTTTTTCATTGTGTTGGTTTTTAAGAAAAAGTCAACGTTTTTTATGTTAGATTAGTACACATTGTGTTGAGGTTCGTAAGTGATAAATTATAAGAATTCGCTGTTTAGTGAGTTCAAACACAGTTCAATGACCTGTACAAAAAAGAAAATTTAGTAAATAAATATGCCTTTGTTTGCTTTTTTATTAGACAGATCAATCATAAAATTGTTTCTATTACAACGCTAACAGATGTTCAATAACAAAGATTTGGTTTAAAGGTCGATGCATGTTCGCTTTATGTAAACACCAACCAATGATAAATGATAAATAAAATACCTACTCACCTACTTTTTCAGATATACTACTACAAAATATTAAATTAAATAGTTTTTCTTCGTCCGGTATCTCTTAATTCAACTTCAGTGGTCGATACAAATACGAACATTAAAGTTTCAGCAGTAAATGTCTTAATATGACACTGTAAGCAAAATAGCACCATATGTTCGACAAGTGGGTTTTCTGTTTACAGGTCAACCTTTTTCCTTCAAATAACAGTCGATAGCTTAAAACTTACGTAGACACACACACACACACTTATATTAAGCATGCAGGCTGTCTTAAAAACATTTTCCCATATTTTCTTCTTTTTTTTCACGCTTATTTGAAAACTTTTTCCACGCGATTTTTTGGTAATACATTATACAATTTGGGAACTTTATACCCTCCAAATTATGCATATTAGTGATCAAACACCCTGTATATACACGACGTTTTTATCTTCCCGGACATGGCATGACAAGAAAAGATTACAATATCAATCAAATAGTATATTAAAACACAAGTTCCATAAAGCATAATTTTGTCGCACGAGTTCATTTTCAGAAAACGAGCAATTTCAGTTTATTTCAAAGCTTTATTTATTTTATGTAAATGTTGAATAAGACTTTAAAGACAAAGTTATCGTGTCTCTTTTATTTAATATTTATATTTCAGTTTACTATACGTCCTGGATCTTTGAAGATCATCACTCGTTAACTAATTTCATTATTATTAGGACCCTACAGCTAGTTCGGAACAACAAATACACCAAATCGACACAATCAACTAGCGTTCTTAGGAACAGCCTGTAATTCCATACATCCCTCTGATCGTCTTTGTTAAGAACACGACAAACCCGTGAGATCCTGACTTTTTCCATATATGCTCGGAAATGTACACCGATTCAAAATTAAGATAAACAAGTTGCATAGTGACTCAACCAACAAATACACAATATATTCCATAAAAGAAACTATGAACTTGATCAAAACTAACCAAAAAGTTATTTTTACAGTTTCTGCGTTTCGCCAGAAGTTCCGCTTCAGAAACGTATAGAACATGTCTATTAAGACAAATTTTGTCCTTAATTAAATTAGAGACTCGTCCTTTCCAACTTATACTGAATTCTGCAATTGATAATGCTACAGTGATGTTATAGCAACTAATTCAGTAGTAATTAATATACGCTGCCAAGAAATTAACGCACCACTCCTTTATAAAACAATAGTATTGAGTGAGCCACAAAAAAGTTTTCAGAGTAGATCAAATCGGTTACGTCTTAGATTGATTAAGTGATTTAACCTACATGTCATAGGTTAAATCGTTAAATAAGAGTTGCCAAGTGACATTTATTAAGCTAACCTAATATTTAAGTCTACGGAAAAATAGAGTTTCAGGGAAAAGACGGTTATTTGAAAGCTTTGGTTATTGAAATGTGTAAATTACAATGATTTATTATAAAAATTATATATATTTTTTTTTTTTGGAGTGCTGTCTGTTTTAAAATAAAGAAATACCGAAAAATAAAATTTGAAAACAAACATCAAAAACCAAATCGGATGTATGTAAAATCTCATCATATACAGAATAAAGATGAATTAATAATTAAAGTAAGCACAGAAATTTATTAATGCAGTATACAAAACAAGAGTTACAAGTTACAGTGTTGACATGATAAAATTTTTCGTGCTGTTTTATGTGGGACTCTGTGAGTAGTATCTGACCTATAATTACTTGCTTGATATCATTTGAAAGCTGGAATTTTGTTTTAGATACCTCGTGTATCAAATTTAAATTTCCGCATTAATTGACGTAGAATTCGTTATTGTTCTGCTCTTGCTTGTGGTTCCGGAGTGTCTCTTTTTTGCGGTCTTTGTCGCAGGCAAATGTTTACACTCTCGGCAATTTTTTGTCTGATATTTACAGCTCTCCGTGTACATAGACGTAGCAATCGGAATATATAGATAGAATACGATAGAATATAAAATTAGATTAAGAAATAAAGGCGAAAGACCAGTCGTTGCACAAGCTGGTGTTTGAACTGAGTAGGGCATTAGTAGTAATTGTGTTGCGAACGTCTAGAACCGAAATTTCTACAAGAAATGGATGAATTATTAGTAGTAATGAAAGAACTAACGAAAGAAATGAAGGAAATACGACTAGAACAAAAACAATATTTTGAATAGATTAAAGAAATGAGGAAAGAAAACATAGAACTAAGAAAAAAGGTAATCGATTTGGAGAATGAGCTGGCGAAAGTGCAAAAAATGGAACAAAAAATAGAAAAAATAGAGAAAGAGCATCGTAAAACGAACATTATAATTAAAGGGGTTGAATTTAAAGATAGAATAGAACCGCAACAAGTACAAGCATTTATAGAAAATGCTATAGGAGTAAAAAGTGAAATAAAAGAAATTGAAAAGATTGGAGATGGTAGAAACATAAGAGTAAAACTCGAAAACTGGGAAATTAAACAGATGATATTAAAGAATAAAAACAAGTTGCGAGGTACAAAATATTACATTGATTCAGATTTAACAGATCAGGAATTAAAAATTCAGAAAAACCTGAGGGAAATTGCTAAAAACGAGAGAGAAAAGGGGGGAATAAATGGAATAACAATGATTTGGGACAGCTGCAGAAATGAATTGGTAGAGAATAAAAAATTTCGAATTACAAAAAACTAACTACAACCTTAACAAATGATGGAGACGAGCAGGCAACGACAATGAATAGGAAACGGAAAAAGAATAAATTGGTAAGGAATAGTAGAGGCAGGGCAAGAATTGGAACATGGAACATTAAAACATTGATGGAAATAGGAAAGATGGAAGAAATAAGCAGAGAAATGGAGAGATACAAAATAGGAATTCTGGCATTACAGGAGGTGAGGTGGAAAGACGAGGGGCGAATAGACAAGCGAGAGTACTATGTGTTGTATGCAGGAGAAGAAAAACAAGGAAGGAATGGAACGGCGTTCATGTTAGACAAGAACTTCAGAAATAAAATATTGGAATTTAAGAGAATAAATGGCAGAATCTCATATCTAAGAATAAAAAACGAAATAGCGAATATATCAATAATAAACGCGCGTCCAACTGAAGTATCACTACCAGAAGAAAAAGACGCATTTTACGAAAAAATTGAAGAAACATGCGAAATGATACCAAAACATGATACGTTGATAGTGCTAGGGGATTTCAATGCAAAAATAGGTAAGGAAGAACACCTAAGGAATGTAGCTGGAAGGAAAACAATTCATGAATCAACCGCTGACAATGGGACAAGATTATGCAACCTAGCAGAAGAAATGCAGTTATTTATCGTAAGCACAAAATTCAAGCATAAAAAGGAACATAAAATCACATGGACATTCCCAGGACAAAAAAGAGGAAACCAAATAGATCATATGCTAATCAAAAAGAAAAGAGAAAATTTAATAGAGGACGTTAGATCTTATAGAGGAACAAGTGTGAATACGGATCATCACTTGGTAATAGCAAAAACAAAGCTAAGAATGATTAGAAACTGTAGAACCAAAGGGATACCTAAAAAATGGAATGTAGAAAGCCTAAATAATGATGAAAGTAAAAGAAAATACCAAGAGGAGATCAAAGCACAATTAGATAAAAGAGGAAAAAATGAGAACATAGAAGAGGAGTGGCAAAACATTAAAAACGCAATAAATGATGCGTCAGATAAAGTGTTGAAGAGAAAACAAATAAAGAGGAAAATTGGATGGTTTGATAATGAGTGCGAAGTCGTGATAGGGGAGAAGAGACGGGCAAGGCTGGAGTGGATAAGAACAAGTAAAGATGAAGATTACGAAATATACAAACAAATAAGAA
Source organism: Melolontha melolontha (assembly GCA_935421215.2). Taxonomy (NCBI): domain Eukaryota; kingdom Metazoa; phylum Arthropoda; class Insecta; order Coleoptera; family Scarabaeidae; genus Melolontha; species Melolontha melolontha. Next base: position 133,896,767 of record OW285239.1, read on the forward strand.
AGGAAGGAACAAAACTCATAAGAGAAAAAAAAATGGATAGAGACAAGGATGGACGAATTAGAAAGGGACAATAAGAATAACACGAAGTTATACAGACAGATAAAGCAACAAAAAAGGAAGAATGTAATAACCAGAATAAATAAAAATCAATGGCAGGAATATATGGAAAATACGATAAGCATAGAGGAAAGTACCAGCGAAGATGAAAGAATAGATAACCTAGAAGAAGAAATTATAAAAGAACCAACGGCAGAGGAAGTGAATGATATTATCAATAACTTAAAGGATAGAAAAGCCCCAGGATCAGATAACATTAGTAATGAAATGCTAAAAAATGGAGGAGAAAAATTAAGAGAGAGAATACACGACCTACTATTAAAAATATGGGAAAAGGAATCAATGCCCGAAGAATGGCGACTAGGATTCATAATACTAATACCAAAAAATGGTGATTTAACAAAATGTGATATAATTATAGAAGAATAACATTACTAAACATAGTATACAAAGTATTAACATCAATTGTATTAAAAAGGTTGAATACATACCTAAGAAGAGAGATAGGAGAGTACCAGAACGGATTCATGCAGGGAAAGTCAACAATCGATGCAATTCACTCATTAAGCCAAGTTGTAGAAAAATGCTATGAAAGAGATATAGACTTACATTTAATATATATCGATTTTAAACAGGCGTTTGACAGTTTGGAAAGGAAAACTATCATGAAGGAAGCAACAACATTGGGAATACCAGAAAAGATAAAAAGGCTAATCAGAATGACATTAGATGAATCAAAAGCAGCTGTAATTACAGAAGAAGGGATGACAAATGCAATAAAACAAACAAAAGGAGTAAGACAGGGAGATGGACTTTCGGCGGCACTATTTAACATAGCATTGGAAGGAACCATACGAAGTTGTGAAATAACCGGATCCTTAATACAGAAATCAATACAAGTGATTGCATATGCCGATGATATTGCTGTCATGGCAAGGGACAAGAAAAGTTTAGAAAAAATAATAAAGAAGATAGATGGAGAAGCACGGAAACGAGGTCTAGAGACAAATCAAAAGAAAACGAAATATATGAGAGTGAGTAGGAAACAGGCAGAACATGGAAAGGAAATACGGATGGGAGACCGCAGGTTTGAACAAGTACAAACCTTCAAATACCTCGGAACGATTATAAGTAATAAAAACGATAGAAGTATAGAAATAGCACAAAGAATAAAATCGGGACACAACGCATACTACAGGTATAGGGAGATAATGAGAAGTAAAAAGATAAGTAGGAAAACAAAATTGAAAGTGTACAAAACAGCGATAAGACCGACAGTCTTATATGCGGCGGAAACTATGTGCATTACCAGCAGGGACGCAGAAAATTTAAAAATTTTCGAAGGGAATATAATTAGAAGGATTTATGGACCGGAGAGGATAAGCGAGGAGCAGTATCGACGATTAACTAATCAAGCTATAAGAGAAATACTAAACGGAGAAGATATAGTAAAGGAAATCAAATCGAAAAGAATACGTTGGTATGGACACATAATGAGAAAGGAGGAAGAATCAATATCAAGGAAAATAATGAAATGGAAACCGCAGGAAAGTGGATCCAAAGGAAGACCTAAGTTAAGATGGGAGGACCAAGTGATTAATGACATAAGGGCCATGGGAATCATTAACTGGCGAGAGAAGATAAAGGATAGAAAGGTATGGAGGCAAATAGCAGATGAAGCAAAGAAACATGACAACCTGTAAATACAAACAAACAAGAAAATGGAGAGGAGTGACGAACCGCCCCATAATGATAATCAGAAGAGCTCAAGCAGCGGCTTCAATTCCGTAAGGAATGTATAGCCAGTTATATATATATACAAAACAAGCAAGTATAACATTGAAGCAATCATTATTTTTTTCATTTAACACAAATGTGTTAGTTCTGAAAAGAAACGTTTTTTTATTGGAGAAATTAATCTTCGCCATCTGTGATGGTATCTATTGGAGTCTGTCGTGTGGGGTTTTGATGATCCGTTTACCCTACTGTTTAAATCAAAAGAAGAAAAAAAACAATTTATTACGTAACAATATTCATTAAATAAGGTGCGTAGTATGGCCACCGCCTTCATCTCTACAACGTAAACATCTTCGCTTAACAGACTTAATAACATTTTCTAGGATTCAAGATGAATTATTGATTTCTACGATCTAATCCTTTGTTGCAGGTCATTAAGATCAAAAGCAGGTGTTTCAAAAATAGAATTTTTTAAGTGCGACCAAAAAAAGAAATCGCATTGTGTTAAATCGCAGGAACGAGGTGGTCAAATTGTGTTTGTATTTAAACTAATAGTTCGATCTCCAAAAAATTCTCTCAGAAAAACAATGTTTTCATTTGTAATATGTACACGAGCTCCATCTTGTTGGAAGTAGCCTTCCTGTAATTCATCATCGTGTAACATATTTACAAATGGTGTCAAAATTTCCAGTCTATAACGATCAGTGTTTAATATTCCTAAAAATTTTGTATTTTTAATCCTTCAAAGAAGGAGAGGTCCAATAATCCTTCTCTGACAAACAGCTGCCCAAACTCCAATTTTCTGTGGATGAAGTGGTGCTTCTACAGAAAAGTGCGGATTATTTGCGCACCACATTCTCATAAATATTTGACAAAATTCCTGGCGTGTCGGTCTGTCCACAGGAAGTATTTCATGAGTCGCTTGTAAGCGGTAGGGGTGTAAATGTAGAGCTTGCTTAAGGATACGTCCGCAATGCTATAAGATCTAATTCTTGGCGTAAATGTCGCACAAAAGTCGCTGAGGACGTTCTTCCACCAATAGCCTTACCGCTTCAACATTTTCCACGTTTCCCGATTCCCTGAATAATTGTACAAAACGGCGAATGCATGTAGAAAACTGATCATATGGGATAGCAATATCTGGAAATTCTTTTAAGAAATCCTGATATGCATCCCTGATAGAATAAACAATTTTACTACCATTTCTAAAATAAATTTCAACCATGTGACGTTTCTGTTGTCCGTTAAATGCAAAAGCCATTATTAAATAGCTAATAAATTGCAAACTGGTCAATTTGACTTATGATTATTGACAAATGACACTTCGTCAATTCTCAGACGTGTGTTATATGTCTATTTCAGTGAGTCATGGCCTACCTAAGATACAAATTTTGTGGCTCACTTGATATATGACTAGATAGAGAAGTATGTTTGATTCCTTCATAATTAACAATCTTTAATAAATAAATTCTGCTTAATCTTTTAATAAATTAGCCTTTACAAATTAATACACAGTGAAACGCAATGAGAAAGCGAAAATATCGAAAAAATATTATTTAACATTTTTAATGAAATGGCCTCAATATCGAGTATTTCCACTTCTGCTTATAATGATGCCTTGACATCGACGACTCATACTAGGCCAGCTTATGTCATTCTGCTCCAATCTATTCCATATTTCCACAATGCGGCACTCTACCTCTTCTAGATTGTTATCAGGGTTCGAATAATCCTACAGGCGTTTGCCAAGCATGTCCCAAACATGCTCTATTGGCTAATGTGGACTTCTTGCTGGTCAATCCAAAGTATCGATTCCAACCTGCTCAAGATAATTTTGAACTAGGCGAGCACTGCGGGGTCGTGCATTATCTTGCATTAATAAAAAATTTGGTCCGATATAAGGCGTGAATGGCAGAACATAGTCTTGAAGGATGTTAGTTATGTACTGATCAGCATTAATACTTCCACTGTTTAATACTACTAAGTCCGTACGAGCTACCAAAGAAATGCCTCCCCTCACCATTACAGAACCTCCACCAAATAATGTGGTATTCAGAATGTTGCATTGATCATAACGTCCATTTGATCATATGTGCACACGAAGACGTCTAACACAGTGCAACAGTAGTAATACCGTAACGATAAAAAAATTTATAAAAAGCGAGAGAAAACCCAAAGCTTCGGGCGACGTGAATTGCCTCACCTACTCGCTCCTGCCAACGTCTAGCGGCCCATCCTGCTACAAAGGTGGGAGACAACAACGGGTGGGAGACCCAGAGGTACTAAAAGCCAAAAGGAGGTGGAAAAGTGCGCCACCGAATTTGGTACCGCTAGACGCCGCAAATTCGGAAAATGGAGATAAAGTTAAATAAGAGAATGTTGAATTAATTCAAAAACAAAAGAAAATCTTAGCTTGTGTGTCCGTCTTTATAGGGGAAGAATTAACTTTGATTGCTCTGTCACATGGTCCTTGGTAGTAGGTCATGATAAAAACTCCTAAGGTAGACTGGGAAAAGCAATGTGGATATTACGACTTGGAGTACGACGGTCGCACAGGCCAAAGAAACCATCAAATTAGTTTGGATGTGTTTTTTATAACACAACTATATCTTGCTAGTGAGAAACGATTCGCTTCTCGTTCAAAAAAGATCCCCTACGGGTAATTGATGCTTTCAATTAAAATAACGTGTTGCTAAAAAAATCTCTGAAGATAGGAGGCTACGAGCGATACTCTACATAAAGAGAAATATTAAGCCCGACAAATTAGCAAACACGTGTTGAACGAGAGCGAGATAACGACTTCTCGATATCGGCGTAGATCTTACCAACTCTCCGCTCGATCGAATCTTCGCGATCAGCAGACAGAGTGGGGAAAAGCAACGAAAAAACTAATACGTAATCATTTTTGCAGATATAGGAACGTAGGCGGATGAATATACAGGTAGGTTCACAATAAATAGAGCAGAATAAAATAAAGTAACACACTAATTGGCGACGAAATAATTAAGTGTCTACAAACACGTAACAACAGTTATAAAAACTAAATCTGAATTCATCTGTAAAGAGAACTCGTTTCCAGTCATCCTGCAACCAATTAACATGATTCCCACCAAAATTCAAGTGAAGTTTCCGTTGTTTTACGGACAAAGCTGCAGCAAAGCTGGCACACGACATAACAAATTAGCTTCTCTTAGCCGTTTACGAACTGTTTCTATGCTAATTCGAGTACCATGAACTCCCTGTAGTTAAGATTGCAAACACCTACTTGTAATTAGAGTACAAAGTTGTTACGCTCGAAAAATGATCCTTATACCATTTGGGCATTTTTAAGGAGTTAATTACATTAATTGCTACTTTAAGTCATCATAGGCTATTCAAAATTCAGTATTATCGTTTAATATAATTTATTTACTTTAATTACTAATTATCGATCATCATAGGCCATTTCAAACTTTGATATCTTGATATAATTTTGTATGTTCAAATATTTTGGATATCACTATATCCATATTTTTAGCCGGCTTATTTTTATATATTTCTGCGCAGATCGACATTTTGGAAATTTTACGCGAAGTCATGATTCGTATATTTGAATTGATATTTCGAATTTTGTTTCTTCGTAAACAATTCTAACTTCACAAGACTTTATGTTTTTTTTGTTAGAATTTTGTAAATCTATTTGGATGGTTTAATTTATTGGATAACCATTTTTTTTTAAACTTAATTTTGGTTTCTTTATTTTCATTTGTTCAGAACGACATCTTCGCGCAACTTAATTTAACTTCCGATTATAGATTGCTTGATGGTTGATATAGTTTTAAATTGGTTAATTATCCTTTGTTGCTGCGTATTAATTACTAAACTTTTTATGTTGGCTTCCTCAATTACTCTTTAACCTTGTCAGGGTATTTGAGTATCTTCTTTTATTTTCCAATATTCCGTCCAGGGTAGTTTTTGTTACTATGACGTAGTTTTCTTTCCGAATAAATAGTCGTACATTCGTTAGGAAGATCCTCTTTACTGTTCAAGCCGGAAGTAGACAGTAATTTGAAAACTAGTAGTCATTTTTGAAATTAAATAGTGTCACCATTCTGCATATGCAGGTTTTGTTCAAACTTGATTTTGTTAATTAAATTCACTGGTTTAGTGTCTTTAATCGGGGTTTGTTCCTCGGTTTTGAAAGTTTTCATGACCACGAGTTGCTTCAGGGCTGTTAATACAGACTCATGAAAAGTTGCGGTGTAATTCTTTGTTAGAAAACGTGGCTATTGGATTGTACCGGCTAAGAAAAAGCTATTGTTGTATCGGACAAGGGAAAAGTTGCTGAGTTATTTTCTGCGAGGGAAATCGGACATTGTCAGCATCCCTTCAGAAAAACGCATCCATAAACATCTAATTACTGGAACCCAGAAAACCTCATAATTAAATTCTAAAGCCATCTAACGCAAGGTAGTGTGTGTAGAACAATAATTTGTTTTTTTTTGTGATTAAGTTCCCGTAAAATTGATAACGAGAGATCATTAAAATTTTCGCTCAAGTAAGCCATGTACACAAAAAGTATGTCCTAACTTAAGTTATTAGAGGAGATCTGTCATTATAATTTCAAACGTCATGATTGTTAAAAAATTTTTTGAAATTCTGACTTTTATATTAAATATATTTATAATATTTATACAAAGTAATAGAATATTATAAAAAATGTGTAAAATGTTGACCATTCTCCACCAAGCATAATCGCACTCTATTTCGTAGAGCATTGAAAACATTGATCAGTATTAGCGGTGAGTTATTGATGTGTTCACATTTTTCTATGATTTTATATCTTAACTCTTGTAGATTATTAATTGGTGTTTCATAAATAATATTCTTTATATATGGCCACACAAAAAAATCCATGACTGTTAAATCACATGATCGTGGTGGATATGGACTCGCTGTATTTCTGCTTATTATCCTATCGCCATAAAATTGTTGCAAAAACTGAATATTTTCAAGTGTAACGTGAGATGTAGCCCCATCCTGTTGAAAATATCCGACCTGGAGTTCATCATTAGTCAATTGATTAGTAAAAACACTGAGAATTTCGTTACGATATTTCGCCGATGCTATCGTGCCCTCAAAGAATATTGGTTCTATTAATCGGTGACGACTCATACCTACCCATACGCCTATTTTTTCTGGATGTAGAGGAACTTCTCTGTAGAAATGAGGATTTTCACTGGATCACATACGCATATTTTGCGAATTAACATAACCTTTCAAATAAAACCAAGCTTCATCGGTGAAAAAAGTATGATTTAAAATATTGTCTGTCATTGTTTGAATAAACCATTGGCAAAATTGTGTTCTTTTTTCATAATCCGTAGGTAATAGATTTTGTACAGAAATTAATTTATATGGATACATGTGCAAGTCCTTTTTTAAAATTTTTTGACATGTTCCATACGAAAGCCCTACTTGTTGCGAAACTCTGCGAATAGATGTTTGAGGAGATTCGTTAATAATTTGTCTGACATTTTCAATTACGCCGCGACTTCTCTTGAGAGGAGGACCGCTTCCTTTTTTCCTTAAAATACTGCCTGTTTGACGAAAAAGATTTACACAATGCATTAGCGTATCACGGAAAGTTTTATAGCTAGGAACAGTATTTGGATATCTCTCTTCAAACTCCGCAAGGCAATTTTCTATTGAATGCTGCCAAATACCATCAATTTTTTGAAATGTCAGGAAGTAACATTCTACCATTTAAAGGCATTACTTTTTCTTTTGATGAAACTTTAAAATATATATTTGACACTGACAGATGTTTGAAATAACATCTTAATGACTAAAGTTACGACATAATTTTTATATACACGGCCAGCTACGAGTGAAAATTTTAATGATCGCTCGTTATAATAGATATTTTGGAGGACCGCGTGGTGTCCTAAAACGTGGTGTTCGGTCCACCATTTTGTGTTAATATATTTTCTTTCTTGCATTACTATAAATTTACAGTTCATCATACATGAAACTAGCTTAATCACTTTTCTAATTTAAATTGTTGTAATATTTTTTTTTTGTTGTATATTATATCAATCTCATTTATGAGATTGGTTTAAAAGTAAGAAATTTGCGTAAATTTAATTCGATATTTTTTTTAATCAGTAACGAATTCTGATGTGTTTTTTTATATATACATATCTAATATTGTTTAAATAAAGTAATTGCCATTTTAGTAGTCAATTTCACCATATAGGGAAATGTTCTAGTTTATTTTATTAATTAAACATATAATTTTACATATACAGGTTGAGCCTTTAAGTTATTGTAATATCTGATTGGAGTATCCAATTTTGATGAATACATTGCGTATTATTATTTTCACATTTTTATTTGCACTTCATTAATTTCTAACTGTGTGTACCATCTAAAGATTCTTTGCATATACTGAGTGTATCGTAAGCTATGTAGGGTACATTAAAGCTTTGATGGACTACTTATGCAAAAATTTATATCATAAAACACGAAGTTTATATTGACTTTTATATTCCAATTATGTAAACTATTTAGTTGAATTTAATCTCTGACCTGTTTATACCGAGTGTGAAACTCTCTATTTAGTTTGTCTAGTGCAATTCATATTTTATCATACTTTATTATTTTCCTTAATAAATTTAGTTGTTATTGTTATATACCGTTGTTGGTGTTTTATTTCTGAAAGTCCTTATGAGCAAAAGTGTTAGTTTTAGTGACACGGTTAACCAGGTATACGAACACCTTTACAGTATTCTTAAGCCCTTATGGCCCAAGGGTGATTCTACGTTAACCTGTGAACTTGCCAGACCTAACGTAGTGGTGCCCTATTTACGATCTATGCGTTGTGTTGGCCCACGACGCTTCCGCAATTAATTTCTGAGCTGGCCGGTGAGTTTTTCGGGGGGCCTTCGTAGACCAGGGGCGGAATTAGGGCTTTGTCCTAATTCCCACTGTGGTTTTTTGTTACCTATACAGTTTAAGGGCTAACAAAATCTCAAAAAGCGATCCTAGACACGGGTTGTGCCACGATATCTACCTTGCCCAGGTTGTCGGATATCCCTGTACCTTTATATCATTCGGGTCACTAATGTGAGGACACACCAAACCTTTCTCCTAGTCGGCGATAACTCCAGCCTTCCTATATTAACACAACGGCTTGCGCATATTCTTCTCTCGTCAAATTTCGAAATTCACATTGCATAATGGCGAAAAGGCAAAACAAAAGAACTATAAAATAACTTTACCAGATAGAACCCGATATAAACACAAGTTAAAACTGATAGTTACATTATTAGATTATTGGATGTTATTTAATTTTATGTAGCTAACAACAAATGTCAACACAAGTTTGACAACTTAACGTCAAATACCAAGTTCGTACAAACCAACGTCAACCACTACAAATTTTCAGCAAATAAGATAAACGTTTATTCGTTTACTACATGGCGCGTTAACTTCTTGGAGCAGTGTATTATACTTTTAATTAATCTTTTATATTGCATAAACCATCGATTTTGTATTCATATTGACTATGTTATTCATTGACTAATTGTTAAAATTTCTAGTAAATTGAAGACTATATGTAATATTTCCATTTATTTCGCCTTTACGTTCATTCTAAAACTTAAGTTAGCTTATATCGCTATTAATCTCTCTGGGTCCGCAATAACGAGGCGCTGCTCTATATATCACATGCAACCTCCGAATAATTAAATATCAACACATGGGAATTAATTAATTTGATTAATTATTTTATGTAACTCGAATTTTCTCGGACGTGTTTGCTGTGCTTCGAATACTCAATTACGATATTAATTACTTCGTTGTGCAAGGCGTTGTACGATGAAATAAATGAAACTAGGTAATTTAATGAAGAAGATCAACATCATTATGCCTGTAGTGCTTTCTCGGCTTTACTAGAACACCAGATCTGTTAGAATTTCTGTAAATATTGTTTTGGGCTCCTATAAAGAAAGGGCGTACCACCCCCTGCGTTGCACTTAAGACACTATGCAATGTGGTATTAGCATTCCTTTGAATAGCATGTACGTATCTAAGACCGCAAGACACGTATTGTATATGGTTTGTATGGTTTGTTATAGCTGCAGTAATGAATTTTTTATCGGACTTGCTATTTTCGAGTTATGACACAACCTTTTGTTTTCTTAAATGGCACTTATAGTTTGCTATGACTTCATTAAAAAGAGCTTATTTTTCCTATTCCAACAACGTACCACTTCATAAGATAATTGTGTTAAATTAACGAATTATAACCATTTTAAATTATTTTTTGCTTTAAAAACATAGTTGGCTACAACAAAGCCGTATACAAAAACAAACTCAGAGCAGATTAGTTGTCAGTTGTGGGAAGCATAAGTTTTGATATTACCTGACTTATTAGTTGTGTGTTTGTGTTGTATGAACTTGAACACCACCAGACGCATGTCTCACGACTAGTCGTTTGTCTTCCTTCGTAAACCCATCATTGATAAAGTCGTGAGACAGAAACGCATGCGTCTGGTGGTTGAAGCAAACGCTGGTAAATACTTGCTGTGTGTCCATGTATATACAGATACAAATTTGCTTTTTATACAGATTTATATTATTTTGTATCAAAGCTTGATGTGAATTGTCGCATCGATATTGCTAATTTGCTTTTTTTAATATCATTTACTTATCTGTCACGTGATTAACTTTAAATGTCAGAATTTCCATTTATTAATACAATATTCTGACATTTAAAATTAATCACATTTGACAGACAAGTTAATGATTTTAAATTAAGACATACATTTTTGAAATATACCTAATCCACAGCTACTTATCATTTTTTTTAAATCATCTAGTGTTTGTAAGTGATTGTAAATATTCAATACTAATTGTTTTGTAATAATTCGCACTACATCTGGAACAATTGAAAGTTTGTCTTGTATGCAATCCTATGCATCAAAATCGCCTATGTAATCGATTTCAATAAAATCGAGTACAACCATTTTCCTTGGTTGTAAATTGTCAATGTCAATTTTTGATTATATTATGACAAATATAATGTCAAAACGTAAGTGACAAATATATTGTCAAAGTTACAAGAAACAGACAAAGTTCTAATCCTTTCAAAATTGAAATATAGTTGGTCAATAAGAGCTGTAGCTCAACATTATAATATTACTAAAATCACTGTGCACAGATTTAAAAAAAAGGTTGGACGAAGACACGAGTATTAGTAGAAAAGAAGGATCGGGGCGTCCAAAAATTTCTAAAGCTGAACAAGATGCAGCCATGATTAATTATTTAAAGGCAAAATTCATTCCATCTGCCAAAGCAAGCTGCATTTCTAAGCAACTTCTCTGGGTCTTCGTCAACAGTTCGCCGCAGAATAAACAATACGGAGTTAATAAACTTTACTAGTGCTGAAAGTAGCTATTGACGGAAGAACAGAAACAGTCTTGAATTATTTTCTGCTTAAATTATGTACACCGTCCACCAAATTTTGGAAATAATATTGTTTTATCAGAAGAAAAAAATTTTTAGTCTTTCAATTCTGGCCACATACGAGTCTATCGGCCAAGAAGTTGTAAGCATCGATAAGCGTCAACGGTCCAGGTGTTTTGTGACACATTCAAGATCGCTTTAACTCAGAAAAATATCTAAATATTTTGAATAATATTATGCTTCCCTCGGTAAATTATATACATGCAAAGAATTTTATCTATCAGCAAGATAATAGCCCTGTACACAGGTATTATTAGAGAATGGTTTGCAGGCAATTATATAGAACTGTTGCCGTAGCCATCATACAGCCCTAACTTAGACCCTATAGAGAACGTATGGAGTTTACTTGCTAAGAAAACTTATGAACGAAATTTCAGGCCTCAAAACGCCAATGATATCTAGACAGCAATAGAAATTTGTTGGGAAGAGTTAATTTGTGATGAAAATTATTGACAAAATCTCATTTTGTCTATATGCCAAGTAGACTGAACAAAGTGCTGGAACCTCAGCGGGCTCTAACTAATTACTAGATAATTATTAGAAGAATTAGCAGAATTATTACAATTTGGTGTTTATAAGAATATTTTCTGTTTTTATTTCTAATCAAAATAAACGTGTTTGTGGTATGTAGTAATATTTATATTTCTCTAAACCTAACCTATTGAAAAAATAAACATTGACAGTGCAAAAAAAAAAGCGATTCACACCCGTAAAAGTAGTAGAAAATGTCAAGCTCATGATATCGAAGGTGTACTCGATTTTTCTGAAATCGATTGTACTTGGAACAATAAATCTATATTCGAAAAAAAATAATAGAAATCTGAATAGTCAAATACAAAATAACTGTGTGAACGAGCGGCGCGAACGTTTCCAAGTTTTTAAAGAGAAATGGAAAAGTGTAATTGTTATACAATGTAAATTTTAGTATTCTGAGATCTCTAATTATTTGAAATTGTTATTGTTCGATTGTGTTAATAATAATGTATTGCGTGTTTTATATCCGTACAAAAAACAGTGTATTATATCGCTTAACGAGAATGGCTGTAGAGTCTTTCGATAATTACAAATAAATTTTGTTGTTTCCCAGACATTCATTGTCTGTCTGCTATGGTATAAACTTGTAAAAAGGAATCTCTTTGATGCCCGTTTCACAACCGACAACTTGAAACTGAATATTGATATAACTAATATTCTGTTAATTAACATAACTAGCTATACAAAATAAGTTATTAAAATACATAACAGTAATTTCTACAAACTAAAATTAATAAGGTAACCTTACTGCGCAGTAAATATTTATTGTTAAAGCTAAGTTTTCGAAGCAAATTTAGATGTGTAGCAAACTTGTGTTATCTTGAAGTTACGAAGCTCTGCCGTTTTCTAAGCCATTTCAGTTGAGGTAACAGACTATATAAAATTCAAAAGACTTGAGTGTGTGCAATCTTTAGCTGAAAGATATAAAGGCATATATATGTAAGCCCGCTTTTGTTAGTCATAGATACTCTGTGTGGAAGTTTTCATTTTGGGATGTAAAAGATTAACTATGCCCAATTTTTCAAATATAAAATATAAATAATAATAATATCTTTTTAAGCAATTTGCTTTTACAAAAACATATGTTTACATAAATTTACTATTAACTAATCACATTTTGTGTTCCTATATACTTAATTAATAATCGCTTAAATATATTAATATTCTCACTATTTTTTATTTCATATGGTAAATTCTAATGTATATTCTAAGACCACTCACCAAAACATTTATAGTTGTTTGTGTTCTTGTATTGGTGTCTATGTAAAAATTCTCCACGCCGTGAGTACTATAGTCATGAATGAACATTCCTAATTAATATTATATGCAGTTTGCATAAATTTGCATATTTGCATAAGTAGTACCCCCATATCCGTGGGGGTTTGGTTCTGTGGTCTTCCGCGAATACTGAAAACCGCGGATAGTAGCGAACGCTTTATTTTCGAGTACAATATGAAATATGAAGCAAAGTTAAAACAATGAAACAAGAAAAAATAAGTTATATAATATTTATTTAAAATAAATAAACAATAAATAAATATATATTCTTGTGCTGTGGCACAAACAGAATTTAAGTTTAATAAATATATAAATTCATACATATTGCAGTGAACTTTTCCCCGAAGAAGAATTATATTGAACTTATATTGTATTTATGACATTTATTTAAAATGTATTTTAATTTTATAGTGTATATTTAAATGTTTATATTTTTGGATGTTTTATTATGGCCAGAACTGTATAATAAATTTATTTAGGATGTAGTCCGTCTTGCGGCCTTATTTTGTAGATTTGTTGTACGATGTCCGATCTTTTTCGGTTTTTCATCGACAGAGATACCAGAGTTATTGAAGCATATGGTCGGGATATAAAAACTTCATTTTTATTTCCTGTTGTATTTGATTTAAAGTCGGTTTATTTTATTTTAGTGCTTTTGTTGTGCAGTTAATTTCATTTACGAATTTTACGAGTGTTGGTGATCTCATTTGTATTAAATTTAATTATATTTGGTATCTCTCGTTACTATAGTATTTTTTCTGCGAGTAAATGAGTTACTTACGTAAGTATACTTTTTGCAGTTGCTTTATATAAATTCCTATTTCGATAATTTGCTGATATTTGTGCTTATTTGTAATTTTGATTTATTTCTATATTAACTTATAATATAGATAGATAAGAAAATTACCATATTTTTTGAATGAGGGAGTTTTTTGTGTCACAATTTTCTAGAACATTTTAGTCAGGATTGGAGGGGAGATTTGTTTTGTTGGCACAGGTAAAGTTAAGTACGGTTTGACGTTTTGTCTGTTTACGTTTGAAATTAGCGGTTTTAATTTAGTATTTGAATTTGAGAATTTTCTTAATTATCTATTAGTTTTATGTTTGCTCGCGTGTCGCAGGAGGTTTTTCTCTGTGTACGTGTAATTTATCACACAGACTGTTTCCTCGAAGCTTTAGTTAATCAGGCTTTAGCTCTCTTTACATTTTGTAAAGAGTATTTTTTATTTTTTTTTAATATATACATGTAAAATCAAATTGTGAAGTTTTATTAATGATATTTGAATTTTATTTTCCACGATCTTGCTTGTGCGAGAGCAAGACCTGAGGTACGAAGTTTCAAGCAGAAGTATTTACGATTGAACAAGTCCGGACAATTGTCGTGAGCTGACCTAATAAGCAAAGGCACAGTTCACTGCAATATGTACATATAGTACATATTTACATACACAACAAGAAAATATACAACAAGAAAAACTTTATCATCGTGAGCTACATATTCATTCATCTTCCTCCAAGTCCAAGTTAGCAGTCGATTGTTTACTTAGATCCGAAGCAAACGATGTTGATGACTGTGCATTATCGATAGTTTTGTCGACTTTTTCAAAGAACATTGTTATTGGTAGTTGTCGTTTTTGTCTTTTCATTTCAATAAACAAATCCTCCAAAGGTTTCAAGGCTTCTGTTATAGTGCGAGTAATTTTTATACTGCGTACCATTATTGGATCATATTCTACTATCTGTTCTTTTAATGTTTGAACAGTTCGAAATATCGCTGAAAATTGTTCAAGCGTCCATGCTGGCGGTTCTTGTTGACCCTCATCCTCATCGTCACTCGCTTCTGGAGAACATTTCACAAGGTCTTCCAATTCCTCGTTGGGGAATACTTGATCCTCTTCGTTTATGTAATCACCGAGTTCCTCTTGGGTTATATCGTTAAATCCTTCTCCATCTATTTTCTGCGCTATGTTAAATATCGTTGTTAGATGTGAATTAATATCATGTGTGTCTTCAGAACTAAGAACGATGTCATTCCACAGATTTTTCCAACATGCTATTATCGTTTCTGACTTTAATTCCTCCATCGCTCCTTTGATAAATAGAATTGCGTCAGCAATTGTAAATGACTTCCAGCATTCCATGAGCCCGATATCAGAGCATTCGTTAGCCATTGTATACAGCATTTCGAAAACCTGTCGAATATATATGGCTTTAAAGCATCTAATGACACCTTGATCAAGGGGCTGAAGCAATGAGGTCGTGTTAGGTGGTAAAAAAAGCACTTCAACATTTTTATCTTCTGTGCCTAGTGACACAGGATGCCCAGGAACATTGTCTAGTATCAGCAGCACTTTAAATGGTAATTCTTCCTTTTCCAAATATCTTTTCCCTTTCGCAATAAAGCATTTATGAAACCATTGTGTAAATAGAACAGCCGTAACCCACGCCTTTCGATTTGATTGCCAAAACACAGGCAGGCAAGGTTTATCTTTGTATTTAAGAGCACGTGGATTCTGTGATCGGTAAACAAGTCCGGGTTTAATCATATGACCAGCTGCATTTGTACAAAATATCAAGGTAAGTCTATCCTTAATTGCTTTAAAGCCTGGTGCACTCTTTGCAGTCTTATGAATATAAGTCCGTTGAGGCATTTTTTCCACATAAGACCAGTCTCATCGCAGTTAAAAACTTGCTTAGGATGATAATTCTTTTCTGCAATAATTTGTTTAAAATTTTCTGGATACAGGGCAGCAGCTACATGATCAGCCTACACAGATTCCCCTGTCATTTTTATATTTTTTAGATTAAACCGAGTCTTAAATTTATGCAGCCACCCCCTACTTGCTGTGAATGATTTTTCTTCCTCTTCAGTATAATCTTGCGTCCGCATATCTTCATATAAAACCAACGCCTTTTGTTGTAGCACTTTGCCATCGATAGGAATATGTTTTCTTGTCATATCTTCCACCCAAAAATTTAAGGCATTTTCTACCTTAAATAACACTTTATTACGTATTGTGGTTGCAACTTTTGCAGTTTGGGGTGCACTAGAAAAACTAGCTCGAATCTTATCTTTGTTTTTTAACACTTCTCGTATCGAAGATTCATTTTTATTGTATATTTTAGCAACAGATGCAATAAATTTTTTTTCTATTTCAATCATATTAATGATTTTTATTTTTTCACTAATAGTGAGCATTTCACGTTTTCTTTTTGGTTTAGAAGCCATTTTAAAATGATTTTCAAATTTACTTGCTTTATTTAAAAACTATTGCAAGCACTGTCTTGTCCGACAATTCGAATAGTACTAAACTCATAGTTAACAGGAGCGTTTATATGTACAAGTAAAAGCGAGTGGCACCTTAAGCACGTTCCAACTTGTTTAACTTATTATATAAGAGCGCCGAATTCAGGGGATGACTCATATATACGACGATATATCGACAAATGCTCCTATAACTTTTATATTTATTGATATAACGCGTTTTCTGCTCATCATAGGTAAATTGCGGATGACTGAAACCGCGGATACAGAGTCAGCGAATAACGGGGTACTACTGTATATGCATTTTGTATATTAATTGCATATTTTGTAGTAATTCAGCATTTTTGCATATTTTAAGTATTCGAGTTTTATTTATTTACTAAATCAAATTTATTATAAGCATTACTAAAAATATGTCGTGGATGTAACAAACAAAAATTAAACAGCCCTCTTTAAATTACTTTTACCGTTACTTTTCCGATAAGCATCTCCAAGAATTTATTAATGGTCTTCCCATACATCCAGGCCGAGACCAAATTCCAGGAAAAGTTAAAACCTTAAAACTTCTCAATAAATACAAAAATACATTTTACCAGAAAATTAGGCGTATATGTGTTTCTTTGCTATTCGGAGAAATTTATTACCATATTCGAAAGTAATTTTATTTTAAACGTCATTTTACGTTGGCTTTTCGAAGTGTACACTTGTGAGTTGTGATATATAATAGCAAAAATGCCGAAAATAAGCGACTGTGCCTGGATGGATTGCACCTTATTCGGAATTGCGTATGAATGGAGAAAAAGTGTTTTGCGTAGCATGCTGCAAGATTGTGAGTAAAATTTTAAGTTTATTTCCTCTTATTAATTAATATTAAGGTTTTAATTATTCCTTTATCTTTTACTAACATTCATTTTATAAGAAAACAGCCGGTGATGTGATACTTTTTTTGCAGATTACAAGTGAGAGAAAGTTCCAAGCCGACCAACATCTCCATCTCATGCTGCAAAACTAACAAAGATGAAATTGGCGAAGAAGAGTCAGCAAACATTAACGCAATGTTTGCCATCAACTTAATGAAGATTTGTGTAAAATGTTTGTGTCGGAAGATATTCCACTACATAAATTAAACAATTTAAATGTGTTAAGTGTTATTTTTGCAAAAGTACATCAGCAAATACAACATTCCCGACGAGAACACGTTAAAAAAAATTATGTTCGCTGTATCTATGCTGAAACATTGAATAGCATTAAGGAGGTTGTTCCAAACAATTGTCTTTATATATGCGTAGATGAAACTACTGATAGTGTGGGCCGATACATAGTTCATTTAATGATTGGTATCCTTAACGTATCGGTTCCAGTAACATCTTATTTAATTTCATCCAAACAGTTGGAAAAGGCAAATAATTTGACAATAATTCAGGAAGAACTGGCAACTTTTTTCTTACCGGGATCGATTCCAACAGAGAAAATTCTATTGTTTTTGACGGATGCTGCACCATACATGGTGAAGACAGCTTTCAACTTGAAAATCTTTTACCCAAATTTAATTCATACAACTTGCTTGGCGCACAGACTAAATCGTGTTGCAGAAGAAGTCAGAAACCATTTTCCCTTAGTAAATATTTTAATTAGTAGTGTTAAGAGAGTATTTTTAAAGGCCCCATTACGAGTTCAGTTTTACAAACAATATCTACCCAGTGTTCCGCTTCTTCCTCAACCAGTAATCACACGATGGGGAAGGTGATTGTAGGCTGCTATTTCTCATGCAAATCATTATGAAGGAATAAAGACAATTATTATGGATCTTGATAGGGATGCATAATCTGTGATAGACGCCCAAAAGATATATTCGAGTAAAGAAATACCTCAACAGTTGGCGTTTATTAAAGTCAATTATAGTTTTATTTCCACCTCTATATTGCAGCTGGAAAAACAATTTATGTCGTTAATCGAGAGCGTCGAAATAATAAACAAATTTGAAAAGTCATGTTTTGATGTTAAAGGAGGAGTGGGGCAGTCCGTGTATGAAAAATTTTTAGGTGTAATAGGAAAAAATGAGGGTTCTAAAAAGCTAAATGACATTGCTAAAATCTTGTGTGGTGATTCAGTAGAAAATATTGAGTTGACAATAGATGATATTTCTAATTTGAAATATGCTACTATAACAAGCGTCGACGTAGAACGGACCTTTTCAATATATAAATACATATTTTCAGACAAGTGTCACAATTTTTTTGTTGAAAACTTTGAGAAATATGTGATTGTAAATTGTTTTCATAATTAATTATGTTGTAAAATGTTCTAAATAAACTTGTAGTAAACATAATAGAATATTTTTTTCTACGGTATTCCATTTTCTAACATTCCTCGTATTTGTTTACCTGAATATTTTTCATAATGAAGTGCATATTTAGGCTAAAACATCTGCATATTTATGCGCATATTTTCAGTTTTTTTTTTTGACATATAATCCGGCCTTTACTAATTAATAACATATTATCTGGCAAATATTGTGGTAAAATATAGTTTTTGAGTTTTTAAATATTAATCATTTAATACATTTAATAAATTCAAGATACTCAACATTACTGATATTGGAGTGCCTATACCTACAAGTATTATATTTTAAAATATGTTAATTCTCATTGCTCTATTCTGAATTTTTTGTAGCTGTTGCGTTTCAATCTTGTTTAGATTAAATAATATTGAAGAGCAATAATATAAATGCGACTTATACAGTACAAGATTGACACAAATGCTTAAGTTCTTTCCTATTCTTCCTAGAAAACTAACCTTTTTCGACATTTTGTTCGTCACGTACTTAGTATTGTCTTTAAACAGTAAATTATTATCTAAAACTAGTCTTAAATATTTCATTCTATCGACTCTTTCAATCGAATTCTTTTCCACATATAGTCTCACTTGACTTATATCAACACTACTCAACTTGTACTTACTGCCTATAACCATAACCTTTGATTTTCTAATATTAGTACGAGGGAAAGTCAGTAATTAGGTCACAAAAAGGTATTATAAAAATAATTAGAGAAATAGTTAGCCAAAAACAAGTTTTATTTTTCAACAAAGTCTCCATCTACATTAATACACTTATCCCATCGCTTTATCAATGCCCCAATGCCTGCTGCATAAAAGTGTTTGGGCTGGCGTCTGAACCACGTGCGTACTTCTTGTTGAACATCGTTGTCACCCTCGAAATGTTTGCCGCCAAGATGCTTTTTGAGTGGACCGAACAGATGATAGTCGCTTGGGGCCAGGTCGGGACTGTAAGCCGGATGTTCAAGAAGTTCCCACCCTAATTGCGCAATTCTCGCCTGGGTCAAGTGGGCCGAATGGGGCCTAGCATTATCGTGATGCAGCAATATTCCTCTCGTCAGTAGGCCAGGACGTTTTCGTCGAATTGCATCCCAAAGCAACAACAAAACTCTACAGTATGATTCAGCAGTCACGTTCTCTTTTTTGTTCTGGAAATGGGCTAGGAGCACTCCCTGAGAATCCCAGAACACGGTAAGCATAACCTTACCAGCTGAGGGCACAACCTTAAATTTCTTTGTTGACGGCGAATAAGGATGTTTCCATTGCATTAAAGCACGCTTTTGAGCGTCCTTGAGAGAATTTCTCGACCCAGTTATATACGGCTTTACGTGACAAACACTTTTCACCGTAAACAGGAGACATTTCCTTATGAATATCTTTTGCAGAAAGTCCTTTTGCCCAGAAAAAACGCACAATAACACGTTGCTCTTTAACAGTACAATCTTCGAGCACGGTCGCCATTTTAACACTGCCTGTGTTCGCGCACACCAACTGTCACTTGAGAATTATAAAGCTGAATTGTGGTGACACCTATTGACAAATAGGGAAACAACTCACTCCTATTTTCAGCTTTCCTACAGCAGTTTGTGACTTATTTAATGACTTTCCCTCGTACTTACATCATTATCGCACATCCACACATAAACTAAACAGAGTTCGGAACTAATAGTTTTTATCATACTATTTAATTAATTTCCACGTACATACAGCATAGTTTCATCCGCAAACATACATACATCACAATTTTTGATTCTAGATTAATATGATACTGTATAACCTCCGAATATCGGACATGCACGGGGGATTCACAAATGTTCGGTATGTAGAAGCGTTCGTTATTTAGATGAGGGAAAATAACACAGGCCTGCATTTTTCAACACTTTGAAAGTTGATTTAAAAATTTTAACTATTTTCTTGTAATTGGGTAGCGCTGATTTCAAATCTGCTTTTATTTTTTTTGTATCAAGTAAGGTTATTTTTCAAACCAGTAAAATCAAAAAATATAGAAAAAACACGATTTATTTAATTTATAAGCTAGTTTTATATTATATTTAAAAAAATACAAAAATATACACATATAAACTATTAGAAATAGTTATTTATTTTTATGCTTCTTAAAAAAAGTTTTCGTTTTTCAGAAAAGCTTCGTTTGGTTGTTTTTCTGTCATATTCAGCTAAAGGAAGATCTCTTCTCAATGTCCAACAGTAATCGGCCAACATTTTTGTGTCCCAGCGCCCTTGGTATCTTTTTTCCATCTCTTTAATATCCTGATGAAATCTTTCTCCTTGCTCTTCACTCACGTCCCCAAGGTTTTCTGGGAAATAGTCCAAATGGGAATGTAAAAAGTGAATTTTTATGCTCATATTGCAACCAAGAATCCTGAATTTTTGCAGCATATTTTCAACGATCTCAACATAGTTTGTGTCTTTATAATTCCCTAGAAATTTATGTACAACTTCGTTAAAAGCATGCCATGCATGGTTTTCCTTATCTTCCATCACATTTTCAAATTCTTGATCTTTCACCAAGCTCCTAATCTGCGGGCCTACAAAGATTTCCTCCTTTAATTTTGCCTCTGACAGAGTCGGAAATGTTTTACACAAATATTTAAAACAATTTCCTTCTTTGTTTAATGCCTTAACAAATTGTTTCATAAGTCCAAGTTTTATGTGAAGCGGTGGAAGTAACACTTTTTGAGGGTCTATAAGACTTTCGCGAATTACATTTTTGATTCCAGGTGTTAAAGTCACCCTTTGTGGCCAGTCTCTTTTTATCCAATGGTGTTCTCGATTTCTGCTATCCCACTCGCACAGGAAACATGAAAATTTAGTATATCCAGACTGCTGACTCAAGAGAAGGCTTAAAATTTTTAAATCTCCACACACTTCCCAGTTGTGATTTTCATATTGTATTCTTAAAAGTAATTCCTGTAAATTTTCATAGTTTTCCTTTAAATGAACAGAATGGCCGACCGGAACAGAAGGAAAAACATTGCCATTATGTAAAAGAACAGCTTTAAGGCTCCTTTTTGAAGAGTCGATGAAAAGTCTCCAGTCAGAAGGTGTGTACTTAGGAGCTCCGAGAAAAGTAAGTAGATCAGCAATTGCTTGGCAGTACACTAGTGGTCCGTTTTGTGCAAAATATTTTACAAATCCAGCCTCACGATTTCTATACCAAGAGAAGGTAGTTTCTGGGGTAAGCAATTTTTTTTGTTTCATCCTAGACCCCAGTACTTCAAAAAGATCTTTTGAAAGTCCCAAATCTCTTACTAAATCATTCAGTTCGGCTTGTGAAAATAGCTGAGGTTGATTTTGACCTGAGTTTGATGGTTCAAAAGCACTATCCATCTGTACGGAGCCGGAAGTTGAAGAGGTTTCAATATATTCTTGTAGTACTTTGGAGGGTATAGGTATAGGTACATGATCACTGTGAGGAACTGGTCTGATAGCTGATTTAATATTGTTTGGGTACAAAATATATTTCAAAGTTTTTCTATTATGCCCCTTAATATCACAAAGACAAAAGTAGCAATCTTCATGATGATTTTGCGGTTCTCTCCAAACCATCGGTATTCCAAAAGGAGGGCTTTTTCTATCCTTTGTTCCAATGTCTTAAACCTTCTTCACAAACCTTACAAACAACGTGCGGTGCCCAATCTTTATCTTGATCTCCTAATTTGATTTTGAAGTAAGCATAATATGCATTTTTCACAAATTCACCAATTGGTCTCTTAAACTTTTTCAAGACGAAATATCCACAAATATAACAAAAATCATCTGGTTCGTTTTTGCAACACCGGCTAGACA
Organism: Melolontha melolontha; assembly: GCA_935421215.2. Classification (NCBI taxonomy): domain Eukaryota; kingdom Metazoa; phylum Arthropoda; class Insecta; order Coleoptera; family Scarabaeidae; genus Melolontha; species Melolontha melolontha. The sequence goes on from OW285239.1 coordinate 133,919,292, forward strand.
TATTTTTAAGCAATGTTTATTTATCAAATACTACGCATAACACTAAAGACAAATTAATTTTACTTGTTTACTTGATCGACACTCAGAGCTATAATGAAGTAAATGACATTAAAATATACATTTTGTTTGGAGTGATAAACTTGAAATCCTTCTTCGCAGTACTAATAAAGTGAAAGCATAATAAATAGGATTTAGCAGGTAAAAATTCCCGGAAGTCTTGTCCAAAATTAATACATGTAATAAAAGATTTACATCAGGTAATGAGAGCCTATTTAACAAATTTCTTTAAAACCACAACAGAAAATCATTTTTGGGTTAATACCTAGAATTTTAAGTAGTGCATTCATTTTAAAATGTATTAAAACGACTATTATAAGATTTTTTTATATTTTTTTCTTTTTCTTTTGTGCAAAAAAGAAATCTGTGGGTGGTAGAGACCAACTGTATTTTAAATAGTTATTGCTATATAAAAACTGAGCTTAACAAACAAAAATCACGTCATCATAAATTTTATGCAGGCCTGTGTAATTAAAAAAAAATACGTTTAATTTTAATTAAAAAATGTATGTTCATATTAAAATAAAACATATTATGTAGCTATCAAGAAGCATAAAGCAAATGTAAAATAACATAACTTATTATGTAACTAAAAACATGTATATACGTATAGAGTATACGTTGACTTTTAAGTAAAATTAGATCCTATTCATTACACTGTAATTAACGCAGCATGAGGATGAGGTCTAACCCTAACAGAAAGAGAGGCATTAGTGTACCAAGGTCGGTCTTAGTTTAAATTTGCATGTATTAAAAAGTCATTAAGTAATAGCTTCAATAATAAAATTCTAATGCAGAGAATACCTGCATATAATCAAATTCCACGCATATTTTTGAAATGATATCAAATTATATATTAAATATCCCTATTTTTGTAGGCTTATCTGTATGTCGACCACCTACAGCCCTGTTAGGGTTAGACCTGCTGCGCTAATTACGGTGCAATAAATAGGATTTAAATTTTACTTAAATGTCAACGGTATATTTCTGGACACACTATACGTGGAAGAAAGAAGAATGTTTAACTTTGACCATAATATCGCTACAAACATGTGGGCATTTGAGAATACATTCATGTACAAGGTGCTACCCAGAAATTCCTGGAATTTGAATGTGGCGCGATGTGAAAGAGCAAAGAAAATGTCTCAAATTCTGCTTCAAACTTGGTAAAACGGCAGCGGAAACTCTGAAAATGCGAAAATAAGCATTTGGTGAGGATGGTTTAGGCCAGATGCAAACTTATGAGGGGTACAACTGTTTTAAAAATGGACGTGTGTCGGTTGATAATAATGCACGTTTCTGTCGTTCATCAACGGAAAACATGCCACGAAATGTGGCAAAAGTGCGTGATACTATCCTACAACACCGAAGGAGAACAACCGATGACGTTTGTAACATGCGGCGTATTGCTGCGAGTTTGTGAACAAAAACGGCACTGGACTAAGTTGAAAGAATCTGCCGAAAGGGATGCGAATTTCAGTACCAGAATCATTACTGGCGACGAATTATGGGAATAATCCCGAAACAAGGCAGCAGTCATCGAAATGGAAGACGCCATCGTCACCACGACCAAAGAAAGCCCGGCAAATTCGAAGCAACGTCAAGTCGATATTGATTTGCTTCTTTGTCACTGATGACATCATACACAAAGAATGTCTTCTACCAGATAAAACAGTTAATGGGCTGATTACTCATTAGTCTCCAAACTGTTCATTAAATCGTTGGACAATAAAAGGCGTAAAGCATTTATTAAGCTTGGATTTCAGCTGCTACACAATAACATACTCTGTTCTGCCCTTCTTTCTCTGTTGGTTTTCTATGTTTCACTGTTTCGTGCTCGGTCGGGTGACACGTTTCATGTTCGTTTCCAACGAACTGGATGGTAAGCATATCGTGTAAGTTTTATTAGAACTAAATCTTTTATCTGGACTCTATTTGCTTAATATTTTAAACCACGCTTTTCTGCAATTACTAAACAATTTGCGGTTTCCTTGATTCTTCTTTTTTTTCTTGCTGATTGTAGTTGTTACAGTGTAATCGTTTTAAGTTTAGGATTTTGGGTTCCTTCCTATTTGTAATACACATTTATAACTATAATTTACAAATTTGTGCACGTTTTATTTTGTATTATGAAATTGTACTATTTGGAATTTTTTTTCTTGTAATGTATAATAAATAAATAAATAAATAAATAAATTATTTCGAAACACATTCATATGAACATTTCTTTATAAAATTACATTTTCCCACTCCCCTTATAGTAAGCATACCATTAATACATTGTTTCTATGGACGTAAGTTGGTTTTACTGAAATGACTGTGATTGTTATGACAACGGGGCGTAAGTAATTTACTTACGTCCTCTAGGGAAAAAAAGTGCATCAAAACACGTGTTCTATTAATTTATATTTATGGTAATATTACAGTTTGTACAATTAGTAACATTATTAACAAAATTGGGATATTTATTTATATTTCTTGATAATTCAATGTTATTATCACCTACTTTATCAGCAACACTTAATTCCGTGGTTTCATTTGACACTATTGAATTGTCAAATTTCGTTTTATTTGTGTTTATAATCAATTGTATGTAGGAACTGCCTAGTAACGTTTCAAATGTGTCTAATTTATTAAATTCCGAGGTTGTTCACCGTTACTGTTTATCATGATTACATTTAATTTTTGAGGATTTTATTGTCTTGGGAGTGGGAAAAATGTTATAAGCAATTCGGGAGGTAACATTTACCAATCTCGAACTCTATTGCAAGTCCTCGGGCAAGCCCTCGGACGCAAACTCGTCCTCGACTGGTAAATCTTACTTACCTCCCTTATTACTTAAATAACTATTACTTTTCATTGCCAAAGTTTGTAAAGAGGCTAATTAATCGACCTGTACACATATATTTAAGAAAAAGAAACAAAAAGTATGAAATCATTGTCCTTACACTGAACAATCTGAAGTTAGGGCGACCTGGATGGAGATCATCATTCAATGACCATGTTTAAACTGGCAAGTGTTCATTTGAAAAGTCAATTTAGGTTACTTTGAAATTTTGATAGAATAAGACGCAAATATATTAATATGTGTTAGTTGTTCCGTAAACGTAAATCCAAATGACATTTGATAATGTCAATCACAAATATCAGTTAGTGCATAAAATAATCGTGCGTCGATTCTGGTTTAAATAAATAGCTTCTCACCTTTATGGGTTTATTGTTCAAGATTGCATGGTAGAATTTCAAGTTGAGTTTCCACATTTTGTAATAGATTATATACAATTTAAGAATACTTTGGATAGAACTTTAAAACTTTTTTCTGAAACTGGTAGTCTCTTAAGAAAATCAGGCAGCGAAGCAGTTAAGAAACGTACAACTCAAGTTGTCAATCGTGTTGAAGAAATAATGGAAAATGAACAACAAACATCTGTTCGACATTTGAGTCAACAAATAAACCTTTCTGTTGGTACAACTCACAAGTTATTAAAAAAGATATCCAACTTTATCCATACCGTGTCACAGCAGTACAAGAATTGTTAGGGAACTTTCGCAAAGAGTCATCTTTACTGATGAAGCATGGTTTTATAGTTTTCACAAAAAAAATTTCACAAAAATTTGGAGTAGTGAAAATCCACATGTAATTAATGAAGAATCGCTATATCCAGAGAAAATTGGTGTTTGGGCAGCGATAAGCCAAAAGTGAATCATTGAACCAATATTTTTTCAGGGAACGTTAACTGCTCAAAGGTACCGTACGGAAATTTTACAACCATTTGTCAATCAGTTGCATGATGATGAACTTCAAAATGCATATTTCCAACAAGACGGAGCACCTTGTCACTGTACTGCAAAATCTTTGGATTATTTAAGAGAATTTTTTTATGAGCGTATAATTAGTCGAAATACTGAAATTGCCTGGCCTGCACGTTCATGCGATTTAACACCTTGCGACTTCTTTTTGTGGCCTTATCTAAAAAATAACATATTTCGAACACCTATATTGAATTTGAATGATATGCTACAGAGAATCGAACAGAAATGCATGGAAATTAATAAACAATCCAGTAATATTGCAGAATATCATCAGAAATTTTGAACGGAGGATTTTAAAGTGCATTGATCTTGAAGGACAACATTTTCAACATTTGTTATAGCTTTCAATAAATACCTATTACATATTTGTTATTTATTTGTATGTATGAAACTGTCAAAATATACGACTTCGTAGGTTAGGTAGTAAATTTTAATTTACGACATAGGTACTTCAAAATGTTCTCAGTAAATCACATGCTACTAGATTGACTTTTCAAATGAACACTTGTTATTTTGACCACTCGCAGATAGTTGACTTGAAAAGACAATCATTCCTGTATACGCTAACATTTCTTCAAGAAAAGACTTGGAACTTTTCCTTGTTTTGTAAGGAACTTTATAACGAATCCACAAAAACACAAACTGACAGATGACAAAATTAATAATGTTGCAAATGTTTTCTAAATTGACGCGCATGTTACCAAATCATATGTGATTTTAAAAAAGCATAATGGGAAATTGCATTAAAATTTAAAGCTGCCTAATCCGAGAAGATAAAAACGACCCCGCGTATACACGTGTATATAACATACTTTTACATATGCAAGTATTTAAAATTGATGTGTTCCTGAGATAAACACATCGACCTCGTTTTTTATAAGCCACTGTTGTTTTAGCAGACAATAAGATTACTTGGAATATATGTACGTGAGAAAATTTTAGTCGTTTAATGTCTCTAGTCTAGACTAATGTGCGGTAGTACATAAATGACTACGCGATATTCAGGCTGCCTCCATAAAAAATACTGCACCTATGTTTCATCAATATTACTTTTCTCACAGTGACTTTCTTAGTTATACAAAGCAGTACTTTTCTTTTTTTTTTCTAATCCCTTTTAATTTCTTAATTTAATATTTTATTCGACAAGTCGCAAACCAACACTTTTGTATTTAAATATTTATTGTATAGTCCGCTAGCACCTCAGTGCTTATGGAAATAATATACAGAGTTGCTACGCCTTATTGTGTAAAATATTTGAATAAAATATCAACGCAAATGCAATATAATAAGTCTGCGAAACCTGATTTGATTCCAAAATGTTTGAAATAGTATATTACAGGGACTGAAACCATGAAAAAAAGGGTTCAGGTTCGGATTCGGGTTAATCAAAATAAAAAGTTCAGGCTCGGGTTCGGTTCAGGGTTCGGGTTCATGTGTTTAATTAGTAGAAAATTTATTTTTCAAACAAATTTTCGTTTAATTTTACAATTAATATATTTTTCATGTTTTCTTCTTTTAAATTTGTTCTTTGTGGGGATAAAATGAATTTCAAGGCTGAAAAGGCCCTCTCGACGCTTACTTGCGTAGCAGGTACTGGGAATATAATCTGAGCCGCTTGATACAATAATGGCGTTCCCGTTTTATGTTGCTCCCAAAATAGTACAATGTTTTTTTCTTTTCCCAGTCTTGGATATTTTTCATATATATCAAATTCATTTTTAACTAAATTATCAATCGAAGCGGTGACATTTACATTTGAAGAATTTGATTTATAAAACCTTTCCTTCTTTTTTAGAACTTGTTCGAGCATATCTTCATCATCTTCTGAAGAAAGAAATATTGATTCTCTAACAAAATTCTCTGTTTCTCTTTCCATTTGTAAATTTTTCAAAATTTTTATTGTTTTCACAATATGTTTTTTAGCATTTTCAACATCTTCGGGACTTAGAATGACCTTAAATCTGCTATCTAGATATACTGCTGCAATCAAAAGTGGATTGTTAATAAAGTTGTTTTCTCTTTTTATAATATTTAAATATAATTCTTTTGAAAATGATTTTGTTTTGTCATCTTTTGTTAGCTCCAATTTAAAAGTAAGCTAGATTTGATAAAAATCGCCTAAATTCATCTGTTCTTCTTGTAGTTTCAGCGTTATTTTTTTAACAGGTGCCAAAGTTTCTACGAATTCTTCACAAATATTCCAAGTACTATCAGTCATAGTTAATTCAGCATCCAGTAATTCCGAACAAAAACTTCTGTATTCCAATAAGGCTTGAACCATGTCATAACTGGAATTCCATCTAGTTTGACAGTCTAGTACGGCTTTTTTCAAGTTTAGCTTCTTAGCTAAAGAATAAATATTTGGTGTTCGCAATTTTTTGCAAATGGCTCTGTATTGATCAAGAATTTTCTTAAAAGGAGGACTAGATATTGTGTCGAGCACTGCCAACTGTAAACTATGAGCAACACATCTGAAATTAATAATATTTGGGTGTGAATGTGCTAATGTTTCTGTTCGTTCCAGTTCAATATAAGAAAGCGCATTTGCTTCAGCTGCATCAAATGCATCTTCCATGTCAAAGTTTTCATACTCGTCTTCTAATAATTCAGCAGCTTTGATCATATTTTTTCCGTTATCTGATGTAATTGAATATACTTGCTGCAGTTTTATGTCGTAACAATCAAGAACGCTGATGATAAGATTTTTTTATGTAGGCTCCTGTCTGACGATTTTGAGCCTCATGCATGTCCAAATTTCGTAGTTTTATTTTTCTGTCAAAAATATATTGAATATTTATCCCTACAATACATCTACCAAGACGAGAAGCAGAATCAATTTTAATTGAAATCATTTTTTTTTATATTTCCAATTTAATTTTGTTTTTTATTTCCGTTGCTTTGTTGTTAACAAGATCACTTATATTATGACTATTTACTGATACTTTTAGTGCATTCATAATCGGATCGATTATTTCTTTCATGCCAGAATCTTCGAAGATTGTGAAAGGACGGCCATTAACGGTTACTAATATTACGCATGAATCAATGAAACTTTGTTTGCAGGTTTTTATCTTGATAATATTTAAATACTGCTCAAGGGTATTTTCCTCCGCTCTTGCTCTTTTATTGGTGATCTGACTCAATTTAGATGTTGACGATTCATTTTGAGTTTTCTTGAATAGTTCAGGATGCTTCCGTTGTATAGGCCGCCCAAGATTTGCCGTATGTTTACCTTTCATTTCATATTTGCATTCTGAGCATATAGATACATCCTTTCCTGCATCATAAACAAATAAATTTTTCGTAAATTTCGTAGACATCTCTGGGTTAGAAAAATCAAAAAATTTATATAAATTTTTAAATTTGAATGTGAGCACTCACTTTACTAAAAACAATTTAAGAGTTGATTTTAACAACCCACGTTTACTTTAAGAAAGTTAAAATATACTAATACACGGTCGCTACTATTTGCATTGGTTACAAGAAAATGTTTGCCTACTGATTTGTTTAACACAAATATTATGTTTGTACATAGCTCAAACAGAAAAAGGGGATTTCCCATTTTAGTCTAATTTGTGTAAAGGTTACTTGTTCGCTACAAATAGTCGTTATTTTATTTTGATTTTGTTTTTAATTTTTTTTTTGCATGCAGGAAATGTAATGTTTTTTATTATTCTTCTATTAAATATTTCTCTATTTTTTAATATTTTTGAACCCGAACCTTGCTGAATTTTTGGGTTCAACGGGTGCGGGTTCAAAGTCTTTATAAACAGCGAACCTGAACCCGTTTGGGTTCAGGTTCGAGTTCGGTTTCAGTTCCTGGTATATTAAAACACCAGTTTCGTAAGACACCAATTCAGATTATGTGCGACAAAATCGCACCATTTTGTCGCACATAAGCTGAATTTATTGAGAATAATAAAATCTAGTAGACTGTGAGAAACAATGATACTGTGTTGTTGAAGTTACGTTCGTTATAACTAGAGAACGGACATTCTTACCACATGACTCGGCGTAATTCAATGAAGTATTTGTTAGTCTTACCCGGCCATCTGGTCCGTTGCGATTACAATGGACAACAAAGCGATTGTATGCGGAGGATATATTCCATTAAACGCAATCCGCAATTGGAAAAGTTTATAAACTTCGCCGAGTACATCCCGACGTAATACAATGAAGTATTTGTGTTTGACTTTCTCGGCCATCTGATTTTTCGCAGCGTTAACAATGGACAACGGCTATTGATTCGGAGAACTTAGTCATGTGGTAAGAATGTCCGTTCTCTAGTTATAACTCGGCTACTTATTTTTTAAAAGTAAAAGAAAATGGAATTAACCAGAGAGCACTTTCTAATCATAATTTATTATGATTTTATAAGAAGTTTAAGCGCTTACTAATGCAAAGAGAGTTTAGATCCAGTTTTTAGTAAACAAACACATTCCTTGAGTATAAATTACCGTTGGTATAAGGAATTTGAACGCGAAAGGAATTCTGTTCAGCATCTAAAAGAAGCAGGACGTCCTCCTACTGCTGTTACCGACAAAAACATTGCTGCTGTTAAAAAAATAATTGAAGATAACAACAAACCCACTTATGTGGTAATAGAGCATCAATTCCAGATTGGGTCCTTAGCTGTTAAAACAACCATGCACGATCACCTGCATTTAAGTCGCTTTGTGCCGCATCACCTATCTGACTTCCAAAATGAAACTTTCTTACACGCTAATGGATTTACGAAAATGAGGAAACTCCTACAATGATTAAGAAGCGGCGAGATATGAAAAAGGTTATGTATGCGGTATTCTTCAGAAATGCGGTCTTAGTAAATGCAATTAAGCTAGATGAACAAAAGACAGTTACAGCTAAGTGGTACACTGAAAAATGTTTGCCTGAAGTGTTCAGTAGAGTTCCAGTCAAGGTAATTATATGCTTCACCGTGATAATGCATCGTCCCATACGCCAATTTTAACTCTTCAGTTTTTGTCTGGAAAAAATATAAAAGTAATAGAACATCCGCCGTACTCACCTGATTTAGCAATGCGTGACTTTTGACTACTTTGTGGGCTTTAACGCAATTTCCGTGATTTTCGTCTGAAGAAGAGATTGGTTGAGAAAATTTCTTGGGAGCTTTTAAACAGTGGAAAGAAAAAATGGTTAAGTGTATCATTGCGGAAGAAAATTACTTTGAACATATTTAAAATAAATCCTATATTGCTAGATGGACGCTTGTGGCTCGTGTGGATTCTTTCCGGGCTAGCTGGATCGTCCTAACAATGATGTAAATGTTTAAATAATAAATGGTGATAAATGATGATGAGCATCAAAGGTCCAGAACGTGTATAATAATACTAAGATAAATATATTACAACTTATTAACTAAATAAAATACAACAACGTTGCCCTTAAAGTTTGTATTTAATATTTACATAAGAAACTGAGATATTCAAACTGTATTAAAATGATTATATAGTAGCAATATATACAAGTAGCTGCAAATAAGTAATTTTAAATTAACAAACAATACCCGGGAAATAAATTTAAATTATGTCGTAAATTAAACGGGAATTAAATGTGAATAACATAAAATAACCGCTGTATCGAACAACAAAGTTACCTGTGGAAGCGTATGTTGGTAGGCCACGAGGTTCGCATCATGTACTTGGACAAGTATGACGAGCGATGTTTCGCAGGAGAACGAAGAAATTAATTAGTTAAATTAATGTGAACGAGAGTAAATGAGATAATCTCTACAGAACAGTACAGAGTAACCCTAGAAACGAAGAACGCTGGACGGCGTGTTGCATGCTGGAACAGCACGTGGAGTAAGATGATTTTCTTACGAAGGTTTGACACAGAAGAAGGATGAGTTCGATGTAAGAGAACACTCGTTTGGGAAAAGGTTTTGTTTTATGGCAGCAGGTAGTTGAATTATGAACTAATTAAAAGCGCGAACTAAAAAGTTGTGATATCGATGAAACAAATATCGTTAAAATATCCCTTATGAAGAAAGCTTTAAAATGATATGCGACATGATATAATCATAAAGAGTACGTGATTAAATTAAATAACTTAAGCTTAAAAACTACTTGTAAAATGTAAAATATGGACTGGGTGCAAGAATAATCCGTTTACCTGCTTGTTCAAAAGGGTCTTTTAGGTCTGTAGGTAAATTAGGAGCAAAATTAGTTTGGTTCCCTGTCTTCCTAGTTTAGTTTATTTCTTTTCTTGATAACGAAAAGATCGGAATACACTACTGTGTTTTCTTAGTTTAGTTAGGAGCAGACTACATTACGTAAAATGTACTTCATATTTATAATATACAGAGAATTTCATGTAACTTGCAATATATGAATGTAGTAACCATAGATACGAAAATACTATGCACTTGCACTGTCCCACATAAAATGCAATATGTAATAGTTATGATCGATATGATATCTTTCATGGTTGTTTTATCAAATTATTGACAGTAAAGCCTATTTAATTCAATGTAGTGTTTTAGGATTAAAACTACATTTCCGATAAATATCGTTTATTGAATTGAATCCCGAAAGATACCATCTCACTAACTGAGTTCTCTCTTCCTTTGTGTATATCATTTAAGATTGATACTAAGCTAATATCGAAATAGAAATACTGCTACTTTTGACTTAACTAATGTCAAATTATATTGATATGTTGCATTTTACGTGGGACAATGTAAGAATGTATTACCTAGTTTCTATGGAAATAAAAAACCTATTCATGTTTGTATATTGCATCTTAAGTGAAATTCTCTGTATATAATATGTCACTATAATAGTATGTTTATGTATATTTCGAAATGTGTTTCTTTTTGTAAATAAATTACAAAATGTAAAGAATACTATGTGTTTTTTTTACAGTCTGGCTCTATTACACAAACAGTTTGCATTTGCGCCCAGTTTACCTATAGGATTAAAGGACCCCTAAAATACTTGCGACCGGTTTACGTTCATGTTATGGACCAGGTAAGCTTCGCGCCCAAAATACCACCACCGTAAAATATTTGTAAACGAACGCTAGATACTTGAGTTGACCGTTCACGTCCAAGTAGATGTCCAAGAGTCGGTCGTAGTCTGATAACAAAAAACTTTCTATTTGCAAATACGAATATACATAGAAAATTGCTAAGTTGAATTAATATTTTAAAATGCGAAATATATTTGCAAGGAAATATTATTTAAAATTAAATTAAAATATTCTTATATATACGAAGTGTAACACCTAGAAAATATTAGCGATGGTTTTTATTCTCAATAATTTCCGATTGTCCCTCGTATTATTTATTAACTTTCGTTAACGTTACTTGATATTTTATTTAAAAACGCTTGCATGAGTGACAGAAACTGATACATCTTTTTTCAATTGTATATTATATACGTTGTTTGTGTAGTATTTTTCTATTCGACGTAGTATATCATTGCTGTCAAATGTACTTAAATTCTTAAAATCAAATAACAGCAATATTTATTTCTGTGTTCGAAACACGCCAACATTAAAAAATGAAAAGAAGCGTATCGAAATGAAGCTCATTTCGATACTGTCTTGGGTTTCATAATGAATTCATTACGAACGAAAATTAGAAAAAGAACAATTCAAATGCAAATGCCAGTTCTGTTTCTATTGCTAGAATTTCTTTTTGTTTGTTACAATGGATGTGTGGTGCATATTTAGGACCTTTATTTAATAAGCTAAGTTCATTGTCTGAGAAGTTAACATTTGTGAGATTAATGACTCTAGGGTAAAACTGAACATTACTGAAAGTATTGTTCACTAGGGGTGTCTTGTGTAGGTTTGATAGAGACTCTAACTTCCTGTTTTGAATTAGTCGTTTCTTATGAATAATTTCACTAACTTGTTGTCTAATGTGGTCATTTAATAAATCGAATTCAATGTTGTGTAACTTAAACGATAGTTCTGAATGTAATACCTTAATGTAAATCAGAAGAGTGTCTCTGCGGTGGAACCAAAATTTGGATTCTTGTTTAATCCAAATTCCCTTCGCGCGCCGTTTGATAATGACATTGTATGTCGAAACCGCGGTCACTATTACATGTGAATAAAGTGGTATAACAAAGTTATTGTTTTATTTTATTTTATTATTTTCAACAATTTAAATAATTATTAAAAGGACGTGTAATTTAGATTTCTAAATACATACAAAAAAAAAGTCGATTCGTTTTATTATGAATACGCATTAGATAATATTTACTGCGTTGGTTGTTCGGTTGGATTGTATTATACCCGTACTTCACAAAAATTGAAGGGCCTCGCCAAGCGATTATATAGTAATTAAACGTCGGATCAAATGCAAAATCGACAAAGAAGCCTATCTTATTAATTTTATATTTACAGTCGTTTTGCTTTTTATTTTAACAGGAAACATTATAAAGGGATTAATGTATGTCAAGAATGCATTTAAAATAGATTAACATTTTATAAATATAACGAGGGCATTAGAATTACCTAATTCTTGAAATGAAAAGAGGTAAAATTGAGATTATTTGCATTTTAATCCGTAAGTATGGTAATGACTCATTTACTAAATATGATGCGCTATTAAAACTAGTTTTACCAATAACATAATAAAGCATTTAATCCTTTATTACTTGAAGGGAGGGATATTATATTTGTGCTATATATAATCTATCAAATACCAACTACCACTATCTAATTTCTTATAGGCGCCATATTGGATTTAGACATCTTCAGAAAGAGTTTTTTTTTTCTGATTTCAACCATGTACCACATCCCGACTATAGTTTTTGACATTAGGTTTTATTTGAAAGAATAAATTATAAGATTAAATAAGGTAGCCTTTGGAATTTCAATCTGTCAAACATTTCATTTATTGTTCATTAATAATACAAAAATGTCATACACTAACGAAGAGAAACGAGATATGATAAGCATTTTTTATTCTTCGAAACGAAATTCAACAGTAGCGAGTACAAGATAACAAAAACATTAATAAAAATACATAGAAAAGTAAACAATAAACAATTACAGTAAATGTTCAATTATCTGGCCATCTTCGGTAATGCACAATTGGGCACGCCTTCTGGCGTTTTGTACTGCCCTTTGTATAGTTCTTCTAGGAACTGCATCGAAGGCATTCTGAAGTCTGTCTCGTAATTCTTCAATGTTTTGTGGCGCATCTACTTTATAAATATTATTTTTAACATATCCCCATAAAAAAAAATCTAGCGGACTTAAATCAGGTGATCTCGCAGGCCATTCAACAACTCCCCTATTTCCAATCCAACGGTTTGCAAACTCTTGATTTAAGAAATTTCTAACAATAGCTGCATTGTGTGCTGGTGCGCCATCTTGTTGCCACCATAAATATTGTAATTGATTTAATGAGATATTGTCGTCAAGATAGTCAGACACGTATGTACGTAAAATGTTTAAATATATTTCTCCATTTAAATGTTCTTCATACATAACTGGTCCTAAGAGACGATTTGCCAAAATACCCATCCAAACGTTTATTCCAAAACGATGTTGTGGTCTTCTAGCCCTGTTTTGTCGGGGATTTTGTACTGCCAAATAGTGCTCCGTATTTCTGTTGAACATTCCAGAATTTGTAAATTTTGTTTCATCTGACCAGATGATTTTGCTTAAAAAATTTTCGTCATTTTCTATCCTTCCCATTAACCAATTACAATATTCTAGCCTTCTCAAATTATCTCCAGGCAGTAAAGAGTGACTAACATGGATCCTGTATGGTTTAAACCTACTTTTATGTAAACTTCTCCAAACGCTTTTAATTTACCATTTGTAAAATATCTTGTCGATTTTCATTTAAATTCCTGTTGTCTTGACCATTACGCGGCCTAGTAAACGATCCATTCTCGACCAAATTTCTGTCGAAATCTAGAAAAATGGTACGATGAGGCTGTTGTCGTTCTGGATATAATTGTAGATATCTTGTACTCGCTACTGTTGAATTTCGGTTCGAAGAATAAAAAATACTTATCATATCTCGTTTCTCTTCGTTAGTGTATGACATTTTTGTATTATTAATGAACAATAAATGAAATGTTTGACAGATTGAAATTCCATGGCTACCTTATTTAATCTTATAAATTATTCTTTCAAATAAAACCTAATGTCAAAAACTTTAGTCAGCCTGTGGTACATGGTTGAAATCAGAAAAAAAAACTCTTCCTGAAGATGTCTAAATCCAATTTCGGCACCTATAAGAAATTAGATAGTTGATGATGGCCAGATGGAAACGAAACGTCGTATAAAAATTTAGAGTACACCACTGGATAGAGGTTTAGAAATGGCCACAAGAATGTGTTTTTATATTTTCTCTACAAGGCCAAATGTCGGTGCTACAGGTAAAAGAAGAAAATGGGGTTTTCACGTTTTTTTTTTAAATAACGAAGGTCATTTGTCACAGGTCTATTTTATTTACGGATTTATAACAAACACAAAATTTAACAACTTTGCCAAATTTAAACCTATACTCTATCTCCAATAATAAGCGAGATCCCCATGGTGAGGGCCGAAAATGAATCAGCCTGTATATACACAAAGTAGAGAATTGAAAAGCCAGGACTATCTTCGAGATACCGTACATTGATATGCTTCAATTAGAGCGAAACACGTCTGTACGTTCCCGTTGATGGAAATGGCTTTTCACTAATTTTTAATTATCCTAACAACCAGTAAGATCGTAGTCGTGACGAGGTGTGTTATACATGCTAGTACAAACTTGGTTTGTCGGATTGTAGTTATTAATGCATCACATAAGGCGACATTGACATGTAAAAATGGGATTTAATATTCATTCTATTCATTCTATTCATTCTCATTTGCAGTAAGTTCAGAATGTTAACTTTGTAAATCTTCTTTATTTTCTGCTAACGTAGAACCTCATCACACATTACAATGTTTAAGGAATTTGGTGAATCGAATAATCTTCTTTATGCCAGTTTCGTATTGTATGTTAATACCATTTACGATAAGATGGTTGTATCATTAAAATCTTTTGGCCATGTAAATTCTATTCACAACAAAATGCTGGTAACTTTTCAGAAGGTTAATTTTTCATGGTACACTTGTGTTAAATCCGATCATCAAACTTTAGTTCAAGAGCAATTGTTAAATATATCTATGAGTTTAATTATTAGGAAATTTCATGATGACATTTGTCGGTCTTTTAATGATAGATTTCTGAATCGAAACCCGAAAAAATTAGACAGCTGATGCATTTGTAGAAGATAAATTATGTTCTTGGTACGTTGGCAAGTTTAGGGCTATCTAATCTTTTGTGCATATGAAGAATTGTCCTTATTTTACATTGCTGTTTATTAGAATTTCTGTTTATTTTCGGTTTATTGTTATGAGTGTATAATTTATTTTGTTTTACTGCAAGAGTATTGCATTTTTTTTATATATTTGTTGAGTTTTAAATGTTTATTTTTCTTACATCGAGTTTAAATTTATTTTTTAACAGAATTATTTTTTTTATATGCACGTATGTGTATACCGTACGAACGCCTGGGAGTGATTGATCTACCACAATGTAGTAAGACGAAGACGAATAGCGAGTTTATGTGGTTAGGGTTGAGAGAGTATATTCAATCGGGTTCTACTGTCTAACTGTACGGGCGTTCCCTTTCTTTATCCAACACATTCTACATACGATCTAAGTACGAATCAAATAATCTCTCTCTAACACATTGAATATTCCTATCAGTCGGTCATTGTGATCAAGCAAGGCCAATATACTTGCAGTTGGCCAGTCATTACTTATATATCCGTCTATCGCACGACGTTGGGCACACGGTATACGTGTATATGATTTCTATATTTATAGATATATCGCACTGATGAGATCAAAAAAGATCGAAACCTGTATTTGCAGCATATTTAGAACAACAAAAAAGCATTATAATAATTTGAAAATGCCGCCATCGCGGTTGTTTACGAATTTAGTACTACCATATTCACATCAAGGGCGCTAGCGTAAGGGTCTAATTTTGAACATGGAATGTGGCACTCTTATCTGATATGCTCCTTGGTAGATACAATAGAATCTTCATGTTCAGTTGTAATTATTTTAGGCCTTATATGGTACTACAAAACGTTTGTGGAATTTTGTTTTCACATTTTTTCGCTTGGTAAAGTGGCAAGTGATAAAGAAAAGAGAAAACATAAATAGTAAAGCCTGTGAAATAGTTTACAATGTGTTTAAGTACTTTATGAAGACTTTGCCTGACAGCAGTGGCGGCTCTTTAATGAGAGCAAGTGAGCAATTGCAACCCCTAGAATTATGAAACAAAAGAAACCAAGCGGCGACTAACTGTGAAAGTATTTATTTATTATGTATATTATGTATTTATAGTTATTAACGAGGAACGTGGCACGCTAACAACGTACATACACCGATCGTCGTCACAGATATAATGAGCAAAGCCCAGTCTTTTGTCTTTTGTTTGGTGGTGAACCGTCTTGGTCAAAGAACGGAATAAGAGACTTAATTCATCTTAGTGCTAAATTTATTAAACATGAAAATTCCGAAGCGCATTTGAAATATATATTGGGTCTAAGAATGTTAGGAAAAAATAACATTCAGAATGTTTTAGATTCATCATATAGAAAAGCAATTCAACAACAAAATGAAAATGTAACAAAAAATAGGCATGTATTAAATTTAATAATAAATTGCACTAGATTTTGTGGCGCGTTTGAACTGGCACTTCGGGGTCATGATGAACAGCAAACGTCGAATAACAAGGGCATTTTTCGGGAATTGATAAATTTTACGGCAGAATTGGATAAATCGCTCAGAGATTACATCGAAGCAGCACCGGTTTTTAAGGGATTATCAAAAACAATACAGAATGAGCTGCTTAATGCAATGTTGAAGGTGTATCATGAACAAGTTTCCAGTGAAATTAAAGCACCCGACTTCATATCTGTTATAGCTGATGAAACCACAGATGTGTCCAATCAGTTTCAGTTGGTGGTTGTTTCAAGATATATTTTGAACGCGAGACCGGTCGAAAGATTTTCAAAATTTCTTCTGCCTAGTGGACATGATGCTAATTCTTTATCGGCCTCCAGCCTTAACGAAATTAGTTTGCTTGTTGATGACCCAGAAAAACTGATTGCACAGAGCTATGATGGTGCAGCAGTCATGAGTGGTGCTATTAACGGCGTGCAAAGACATATCCAAGACCAGTATCCAAGGGCTAACTTTGTACGTTGTTATGCCCATCAGACAAATCTAATGATGTCACATGCTACATCGAGCAGTAGTAATTGCAGAATTTTTTTTGCCAATCTGACGGGATTATGTACATTTTTCTCCACTCCACCACAACGAGCTGCAAGATTGGAAGAATTGCTTCAGAGAAAAAGCTTACCTCGTTCTTCAAAAATAATATGGAACTTCAATTCTAGGACAGTGAATACAGTATATGAGCACCGAGAATAAATAATTGAAGCTCTAGAACGAATCGAGAGAGAAGCTAGTTTACAAACTACCATTCATCAAGCTAGTGCCAATTTGCGACTTTTTTCCTTCATAAAATTATGCCACATGTGGACATATTGTTTAATCAATTACAAAATGTCAATACAGATGCATTAAAAATCAAGAATAATTTAGATAATTTTGAACGCGCTATTGGAAAAATTCGAACCGAAATCGCTGAAACAGATAATCAGTTGGTTAAACTAAATGACCCAGAACTGACTCCTCGACCATCAAAGCGGCGAAGAGCCAATCTCCAGATTGGCTGTGCCAACCTTTGGAAGGACGTCGTTACTTCACATTAATTAAGTGGACGGTATGCGAGGTACTTCGGCTGTCTGACAACAGGCAGCGCCGAATTTACTTCTGCGCTCGGTCTGAATAATTACGGTGATAGGGCGATGTGGTTCTTTTCTGTGAATGTGTCTGGGAATATCCTTTCTCCAGCAGGGGCGTACCGATGAGCCTGTAGAAAGGTGAAATACGTATCTACGTCTCTGGGGATGGGATATATTCGGACACGTTCACAGAAAATATTAATAGTGAACCTGCATTTGTGTTCTTCACACCAGATTTTTAATAATATTTTATATTATTAAAAATTTCTTTGCAGAAATGAATGCTGTGAATGATGAAAAATGCCTTCTCGAGAGAAATTACTCCCTAATATACCATAAAATTATGTGATAGTTGTCGATAACGCACCGTATCACAATGTCCCAGGTAATCACGCCCTGAATAGCACTGCTAGAAATGGATATATGATATGTTGGTTGAAAGATAAAAACATAAATTATTCACTAGAACTGTTAAAACCGGAATTGTATTATCTTATAAAGTATTACAACAAAGATTACATTCAATATAAACTTGATAGTAACGTATGTGTCAAAAGTTTTGGCACAAAATATAACTATGAAAAAATTAAAAATATGAAAGTATCGGGTTGGCTTTACAAACAAAAGTTGTCGTCATAGATGATGAAAAGTACTTTATTCTAAGTAATTAAATTAAAGAAAACAACAACTTTTACACCGATAATCTAGAAGAATGTCTAGACAATATAAAATACAATCAAAAGGCCAAATTTGCTGATAAAGTTTAAGTTTGGTGCGCGATATCAATTGGTGGGATTCCCGGCCTTATGTTGGACGAGTTAGAGGGTAAGCTGTAGACAGTCGAACTTATATTAACAATTGCTTAACAATATTGGTTAATTTTATCCACCAAAATCATGTTCAAGATGATATTATATTTTGACCGGACTTGACTACCTGCCATTATGCCCAAGAAACTGAAATTGGCTGAATGCTCACAACATACCTTTTGTACTGAAAAAACGACAACCCTCCAAATTTACCGCAGGCTCGGCCAATTGAAGATTTCTGGGCTATTTTGTTTCGAAAAGTTTATGATGGAGGTTGGGAAGCCGAAAACGAGCAACAATTAAAACGGCGGATTTTTAGAAAAATTTGAAAGATTGATGTTGAAACGGTCCAACGCTTGATGCGAGATGTTCCCAGAAGGCTGCGTATTGTTGAGAACTATGGACCTTTACATTTAATTTAAAATAAAAATTTTGTTGTTAATAAAGCTGTTAATTATATATGTCCTGAAAAATTGTCGTCAAATAATTTTTACTTTTTAAAATGTTCTAAAAAAATTTGTGTCAAAACTTTTGAGAGGACATACGATTTTTTTTAATTACCCCCTTATCATCCGGATCTGAATCCCATAGAGCTGATTTGGGTCTCTGTTAAAAGAAGAATGGCGAAGAAAAATACCAAATTTAATGTTAGCATTACTTTAGAGCTAGCAAAGAAGATATTGATTAAACGGCGGCAGATGAATGGAAAAAGTGTTGTGATCATGTAATAGAAGTGGAAAGAAAATATTGTGAAAATATACTATAAATTACTTCTCCTATTAACTACATTTTTCGTATCATTTACTAATTCCTTAAATTAATATGTCAATATCTCATCATACAATACTGTACTTCGGCTTTTATTTCTTTTGACAATGTTTATACAAGTATAAATAGTTAAGCTATAATTAATTGCAAGTATTTTGTTCTACTATTGTGAATTCTTTGCCTAAATAAAAGTGTTTATCAGTGTTCGAATTTATTTTTATTGCATAATACCAACATCTCCCAGTTCACTTTGTATTTGTCGTTCGCATAACCCGAACGTGACCAAAGCAGACATCAGCATGCGCCGAAATTCGCTTAAGTAAAAAGAATGGACTGTACATACCTTGAGACAGCGTTATACGAGAATTTATAAAGTTACTGATTTGTGTTAAAGAGAAACTATACATGGCTGTGGGATGGTTATGTGTATATATTTTTCTATCCAATTTAACTGCTTCCTCTGGCAATGCGTTGTCAAGCTTCACAGCTTTATGCTCGTTTGTGAACGTTCAATGCGGTGATAAGACGCCACGAAGTTTCTGCAGCCGCGAGTTTCATAGGGATGCAGTTCGTTGTGTGTCTGGAAGTAACATGCAGGAAGGGTCAGAATCATTTGCTTTTTAAATATGTCTGCAGCTAAATATATTGCCGACGCCCTGTATTGCTCTCACTGATTTCTTCTGTTGGAAAATTTCTTGCACTCCGATAGACTCACGCCATGAAAGCTACTAAAGAACGCGCCAGTCTCGCTGCCTGATGACTTGTTACCTTTTTTTATTCGTCTGATGGCATTAATTACTGTAGCTAATGGTCTTTACCCACATCTATACATTCAGATCCGTTTGACTTTGGAGGTAACTGGCGGGGATAGTTGTAGCACCCATCCATCATGAAGGCCGTGTCCAGATTCCTGAATCGTGGCACATTTTGTATGTATCACTTGAATGCCCACCGACACCAGATTGGAGGCTAGCCAGTACCGGTGGGCATCCCTCATCTTCATTGCCCAAGTTAGACCGACTACTGAATCAAAGTCTAATAGGTAACAGTCGTACCACTCGTCGCCCATTAGTCACGAATTATGGTATGGGGCTGGTATACAAGCAGAACGTAATTCACACGACTAGGAAATATGTCGCGCAATACCTGTAAACTCTGCAGCTGAAACCTGAAGCTCTATTTTATTATCTGAGGGCAATGTTCTATTACAAACTGTCTGGGCGACACTTATTACAAGCGGCGGCTTGGGCTAATAATAAGGAAATTATTTTGTAATACAATAATTAGATGGTGCTGGTGATGAAGTTCCTTCAAAGGTCCAGGACGTGTGTGATGATGGTTAATTAAAATAAATACACAAAAACTTAATAAATAAAATAAAACACAGCGGCGTCCTTAAAGTTTGTATTTATATGTACATAATAAGAAATTGAAATTCGTATATTTAAAAGTAATTAAAACAGTAATAAAATAAAACAGCAATAAAAACAAGGTACTATATACATGCGGAGCGGTAGATAAGTAGATTAAAAATTAACACAAAAATATACTGAAAAGAATGTTAAATGGAGTAGTAAATTAAGGGTTAATTAATTACGATGAATATAAAATAATCTCTGTATAGAACAATACAAAGTTACCTTGAGTTGCCAAGTTGGGCACGTGGTCTTCGAAGATATATATACCTGGTCGAGTATATGTAGAGCGGTGTTGGCCGGAGGAATAAGAGATTAATTAGTTTAAATTAATGTGAATTAATATGGATTCGCTTAAAAGAATAATATGTATAGAACAATACAGTTTACCTTAGAAGCGAAGAGACACCGGACGGTGTGGCATCGTGAACTTGGGCAGCACGATGAGCGATGTGTGTGTAACTCACGAACGTTCGAAAGAGAAGATTGACTGATAGTTTGTATCGAAAAGAAAAGGTCTAGAAAGCGGTCTGTTTTATGATCTATCGAAGAGAGGGGTCGATGTCTTGAATTATAATTAATTAAGAAACGGGACCTGAAGGGTTGATCTGTCAATGGCATCAATATTATTAAAATAACGCTTGTGACATAAGCTTTCTAATAATATTAAACACCATATATGAAAGAAGATGTATAATTAAATTAAACAATTTAAAATTGAAATGTATCTAGAAAGAAATTCCACAGTAACGTTAGATCAGGTAGAAACTAAGGGTCTCGTCGGTCAAGATATATAACAAAAGAAAAACTTTCTCTTTGGACACGAATATGTACAGTTGTACAAATGTAAAAATGTCTTACGTTAAATATATTTTAAAACGAGATATCCAAAGAAGAAATAGGATTTAAAAATAGATTAAAAATTTTCTATATGCTAAGCGTAACAGTTCGATCCATTCACCCATTTATCTGGTATAGGGTGTGCCCGAAGCGACACTGTAACCGCCTGATCTCTGGGTTAAACAGGCCGATCTTAGCATGAGCCACAGGAGACACCCCAACCAAAACGTGAGTAAATGAAACCGACACTCGTATCTGTCGTACAATTGACAACAGCGCCATTCGTTTTGCCTATTCTGTTGATAGCCTAGGATCGGCTAGGCTTTAAGATGTCTCTTCCCCGGTAGGTGAAAGATAACAGCATTCACTATCACTCCCATTTGTTCTTAAAAATTTATTATTTCGACAATATTCACGAAAAAAGAAACGTTTGTCTCGCCATGTTATGCATTACTTCAATTCAGTTTGAAACTGGTGTAATTATTATTGAGCAAGTACATTACAATCTTCGACTTTTACATACTTTTATTTTGTACGTATCCAACAACCATTAACCGCAACTTTAAGCAGTAATTACACTAACAGATCCTAAAGACATTACTAAATTTAGTTTTATCGTTTCACTTCTTAAATATTCTCGACAAAATTGCAAATAAATCTGCAGAATTTTTGTATAAAATTTAAGTTTGAACGGTAATTAACACAAATTATGTTAAAATAGATTTTTTTGGCTATTTTTCTAACATATCTTATGTAATTTTCTCATTAGTTATGTGTTTAGTAACTGTTAATAACAGTAACAGATAAACAGATTGGTAAGGACAAATATAAATTTCAAATCTATTGTACCCGTGACGTCCGGAAATTTTCATGAATGACAATATTCAAAACGTCAATGACCTTATGCAATTCATTTGTTGCGTTAGTCATAGGCGAATCTCTTAGAATAAATATAGCTTGCGTAAAAAAATAATTTATGAAGAACTTGGCTACATAAAAGTGTATGTTCGCTCTTCGTCCGTCTCTTCTTACTGTAGAATATAAACGATATCGTGTCATGAGTGCTTTTTAATCGATATGAAAGGAAGGGAACTTTTCAATAGTTTATAAATTATAAATTTTAGGTGCATTATTCTGTTACCGAGAATCGCAATATACAATGGAAATATTTGCATGCGAAATATACAATTTCGGATGCCCAAAAATGTGTTAAAAAATAATGTTGATTGTTTTTTGGCACATGAAATATGTCGATTTTTTTTACACAATCAGGTATGATTAATAGGGAAACCCAAATATGCAAGTGGAAAACCCACAAATATGTGCATAAATATGAAAATCATTTAGTAAAAATATGCACAAAAATGTTAAAATATGCAAAAAAAAATACTTATAATTCGAGGGTAAGGTGAAAAATTCTCGGCCTGATAATGAAAGACTGCGATTTTCAGTTCAAAAATGATTTTATTTTTCTAGATAATCTCCTTTTACTTCAACAAACTTGGTCCAGCGTTTCTTCAACATCAGTATTCCTTCCCGAAAGTGAGAGCCTGGAAGACTAAAAATATCCATCTACGGCCCTCTCGATCCTTCATTCGACGCGAAGCGCTTCCCAAAAACAAATTTCTTCAAGTGTGGGAACAGATGGAAGTCTGACGGTGCCAAATCAGGAGAATAGGGGGGATGGCCGAGTAAATAATACACCAAATCCCGCAGTTTCTTCATTGCCAACGCACAGCAGGTGCATTGTCCTGGTGAAACATGACTCTTTTCTTCTTCAAGCCAGGCCTCTTCTCGCGAATTTTGGCATCCAGCTGGTTAAGAAGGTTGGAGTAATATTCGCAAATTGTTCTCCCTTTGTCAAGGTAATGAATTAACAGGATCCCTTTCACATCCCAAAACACACCTTTCCGGCAGATGCGATCCACTTCGCTTTCTTTGGCACTGAACCACCAGCTTCCACCCACTGCTTCAACTACTGTTTTGTTTCTGGCGTGTAGTGGTGGACCCATGTCTCATTCATGGTAATAAATCGCCGCAAAAAATCGGTCGGATCCGCATTTGCCTACGATCGGCATTCAGCAAATGCTGCACCCACCTTAGGCAGAGCTTTCGTATCCCTAATTATTCGTGCACGATGTTTCGCACCCTTTCTTCCGATATCCCCACGGCCTTAGCTATCTCACTCACCTTCACACGCCTTTCGTCCAGCACGTTATCGTGCACCTTTTCGATGGTTTCCGGTGTGGTTGCTGTTTTTGGCCGTCCTTCACGTGGGTCATCTTCGAGGGACGTGCGACCACGTTTAACATCAGCTGCCCACCTTTTAGCGGTTAACATTGAAGGAGCAGAGTCCCCGTAAACTTTTGTCAACTTCGGATGAATTTCCTTAGGGTTAATCCATCCAAAACGAATAATTTTATGACCGCACGATATTCAAGTTTATCCATTTTAACGAAGAACACGCAAGACGTCTACTGCGAAAGTTCGTGTAAACAAACTACTTGACAGAACAAGTGAAACTTGTCATACGAACTAATGACAGGTGCACCCAGGCAGGAATCATAAATTTTCGCTGATTGGAAGGCCATCTCTGTGTCAGGCCGAGAATTTTTCACCTTACCTTCGTACATAAATTTATTGATTAACTTAAAAATAAACAGACATTTTAATTTTTCTACATACTGAACTAAACCTAAACATGCATTTATTAGACAAAGAAGGTTGTCGTTAGTTGTAAAAACAGTAAACCACGAAATCACTAAATGTTTCTCAAAATCCTGAATTAAAAAATTTTGTCTCCTGTCTGAATACAAAAATTTATAAATGGAAAAACTTCTTTCGACATCAACCGATGTAATAGGGACGTTTTTAAAATTTCTTAACATTACAGGTTCCAAATCAATGGATTCATTAAATTCTCCCTCTAAAATATTAACTGCTTGTCTAGGAAACTGAAACCCACAATTTTTTTCCATCCATCAATTTGAAAAATTGTGTCCTCAATTTTGCCTGCGGCATTTTGAAAAGCTGCCTCAGATTGTTTTCTAGTTCTACACTTCAGCTTAATGGCAAATTAGATTCCTCCATTTGTGTTACTGTTTTAGAAACGAAGCTATAATTGATTTGATAAAAGAAAGTTGTTTTATTTCTTTGATTTCGAATAATTGCTTAAAATCAGTGAGGGATTGGGAAGATGCGTTAGACAATTCTGAAATTAGATCTTTCAGTTGACATAAATTCTCGCAATAAAAAAAGCGGCTTCAACCAAGTGCCCCATCTTGTAATAACAGGTTGAGGTAGAAGAGGAGTGTTCTGTAGTTTTTCTGAACCCTTATAGGCGCTGTATGGAAAATTTTTTTTATGTTGGAAATTAAACTATTTACAAGAGCAAAATGTTTCCTAATCTCTTTAGTAACCCTATTTAAAGAATGAGCAAGACATGTTACATGTATCAAGTTCGGATAAAAGATTTTCAAATTTTACCCGGCCTTTATCGTGTACGGTGCTACATCTGACAAAATGAGCAAAAAATTATTTCCAAGAACAGACGTAGGAAAAAAATTATAGTTTCTTTTGAACAAATCTGGCCACTGTAAATGCATTTGTTTTTTCTGAAACCATTAAGGAGAATATGCCAAAAATGCTTCATTCGGACGCCACGTACAAAGAAAAAATACTTTTATTTGTCAGTGATAGTGCTGCGTATATGTTAATAATAGGCAGACTATTGAAGAAAACATATCCTAATATGCTGCATATTACTTGTGTAGCACATGCTCTCCACAGAATCTGTGAATATATCAGAGACACTTTTCCGGAAGTTGATAGACTTGCATCAGCTTTTCGAGAACGGCATTGTAAAACAATGGCGAGTTGGATTGACGGTCATACTGATTGTATGTCCATTGTCAGTGATTCCGAAATTTATTACAAAATCCGTAAAATATCGTCAAAAATTCGTCACTTAGGATCGCAAACACATCTGAACTCTGTAAAACTTTTATGGCGGCTAATATTACATTAAATAAACTTAGCAATCCCACTTTAAAAATATTTCTGAAAAAATATACTGGTCGAAATGTTCCTGATGAATCAACTTTACGCAAATATTATGTTTCTAGGTGCTATACGAGAACAGTAGAACGCATTAGAAGTAATCTTTTAAATCAATACATATGGATAAGCGCCGACGAAACGGTGGATATGTTAGGACGCTGTGTGGTAAATGTTGTAGCTGGTGTACTACATCCAACTATTCCCTATAACTCATATGTAATAGCAACAAGTGTTATAAATAGAGTTGATGCGGAAACAGTTGCTGAAACCATTAAGGAGAATATGCAAAAAATGCTTCATTCGGACGCCACGTACAAAGAAAAAATACTTTTATTTGTCAGTGATAGTGCTGCGTACATGTTAAAAACAGGCAGACTATTGAAGAAAACATATCCTAATATGCTGCATATTACTTGTCTAGCACATGCTCTCCACAGAATCTGTGAATATATCAGAGACATTTTTCCGGAAGTTGATAGACTTGTATCAGTTTTAAAAAAGTTTTCAGAAAAGCACCATTGAGAGTAGCTCTTTTCAGGGAAAAATTTCCATCTCTGTCACTGCCTCCCACTCCAGTAATGACTAGATGGGGAACATGGCTGGAAGCTACTAGTTATTATGCTGAGAATTTCGATAGTCTAAAACATTTCGTAACACTGCTAAAGGACGATGCTAGAAGTATTGGTGAGTGCAAGGAGCTCACACAAATCCCAAATTTAAAAAATCAGTTGTACTTTCTTCACGAACACTTTGGAAAATTGCCAAAGCTAATCACTTATTTTGAAAATCGAAATCTCAAATTAAATGACGGATTAACCACATTAGATGTGGCTGTTAATAATTTGAAAAGTATTCCAAGTGACTTCGGATTTGGCTTTCGGCAAAAGTTTGAAGCAATTCTTAATAGAAATCCAGATTTAATTACATTGCAGCAATTATGTATGGAGACAATTCCACAAAATCTAACGGCTAAATATGAAGAAATAAAAGAATATTTCCAGTATGCACGTATAACCAGTTGCGATGTAGAAAGGACGTTTTCTATTTATAAGGATGTACTTAATTCAAAGAGAACAAAATTGACAGAAGAAAACCTTGAGAAACTATTGCTAGTCAATATTAATACTCCTTTACTCAACTTGAACGACAAAATGAACAAATAAAACTGTTCCAATTATAGAAATAAAATTAAAAACTTTATAAATACAACTTTTCAACAAATAAATATGTATTTCGTAATTTTATAGATCACCACCCGTTCGTTTTCCAATTACGTATATAAATAAAATTAAATATTTTAGAAATACAGCCTTTCGCCAGTACTGCACTGATCTTTGCGTCATGTGGTAAGCGTGTCCGTTCTCTAATTATCTACCTACTTATGTAAACATAGGTACAATAAAACCTCTGTTAACGGTTTAAAACGACCTATTTTGAATTTTCGGAATTTAAGACTGGAAATACCCATACTCTTGTACCTCATATTTTTTTTTGTCTTGAAAACTGCAAACATAATAAAATAAATTACTTTATAATGGAAGATTTATAAAATTTATGTATTGAAGCGCCTGCCAAAGATCTACATCATTCAAAATTATTTAAATTCTACCCAATATACAATTTATTAAGGATATATGCAGATATTTAAAAAAAATGCATATAATGCAATATATGGAAAATATGCGCTTTCCATATTTGGGTGACATCAATGATTAATTTTCCTAATAAGTCGTCGCTGTTATCGGGAGAAATGAAACCCACATATAAAGCTAAGAGACGAATTCAATCTATAACAAATGTTTAATTCCTTCATCACAATATTAGGCCCCATTCTTAGTAAAAAAAAAATACATAATTGTGTTTGTTTAGGTGAAGAGTATGTATAGTATTAAGTATTAGCAGTATTTTATTTACGTTACAAATAGAATACCTCAGTAAAATATTATAAATAATATCGGAACTACTCAAAGGTCGTGTTAGACGATCGATCCGTTGAAGTGCGATTCATTTCGATTATGTTCGACTACGAGTCCTTTTACGATTCATGGTAAAACTGATATAGACGAGACAACATATACAAAAATTGAATTTTTGAATATACCACATTTTATTTATTTATATGTTACTAAGCAACCATTTTTGTATTTTAACAATGCAAATATGTAATTGCATACACACAAGTGACGTATACAAAAGGAATTTTGACATAAAACAAAAGTAATATAACTCAAAAAAACAGTTCATTGAAAAAGGAGAATGATTCCGAAACATGTATAAGAAATAAAATCATTTTGAAATAACCAGTCGTTTATACTTGACCTACAAAACGCCGAAAAAACTTCACAGAAATTATATAAAATATTAAAATTTAAAAAAAAAAATTATATATACATATATATACGAGAGAAGATCAGTAAGTACCCGTGTTTGAAGACAGGTGGCGCTGCTGAGGGAAGTTGGCATTACCGTCGTGTACTACCATCTGTCAGACAACACCATAATAAATTTCAGACTGATTCATAGGTTAGTTTTTATTTGGCAGCCAGTTGTATCACACGTGTTTCGTGTTTCTCGATCAAATGGAAAAAGAGCAATATCGATCCGTAATTCGCTTTTTATTTTTGGATGGAAAAACATGCGAAGAAATAAAAGCGAAGTTGGATGCTGTCTATGGGGACCCTTCACCATCTATGACAACCGTAAGATATTGGTTCAACGAATTTAAACGTGGTCGTACATCTGTTTTTGATGAGGAGCGCCCAGGCCGCCCGGCAGACGTGGTTACCGAGGAAATCGTTGAAAAGGTCCACGACATGATTCTCGCTGATCGCCGAACGAAAGTGCGCGAAGTAGCAGAGGCCGTAGGCGTGTCGTACGGAACGGCAATTAATATTTTACATGATAAGTTATCGGTGAGAAAGGTGTCGGCCCGATGGGTGCCGCGATTGCTTACGGTGGACAACAAGCGGATACGGTTGTCAATGTCGAAACAGTGTTTGGACCTCTTTAAGAGAAATTCGCAGGAGTTTTTGCGTCGAGTCGTCACCGTTGATGAAACCTGGATCCATTATTATACGCCAGAGTCCAAGCGACAGTCAAAACAATGGATTTTTCGGGGTGAATCTGCTCCGAAGAAGGCAAAGACGGTCCCATCGGCCGGAAAGGTCATGGCCACGATTTTTTGGGATTCCAACGGAATAATCCTCATGGACTTTTTGCAGAAAGGAAGAACGGTCACGGGGCAGTACTACAGTGAATTATTGGACCGATTCGATATAACATTGAAGGAGACACGGCCCCATTTGGCTAAGAAAAAAGTGCTGTTTCACCACGATAATGCACCAGCACATTCATCCAGAATTGTCGCGGCAAAGTTGCATGAACTGCACTACGAATTGCTGCCGCACCCACCGTACTCGCCTGACTTGGCTCTCTGCGACTTCTTTCTGTTCCCCAACATGAAAACGTGGCTCGGGGGCAAAAGATTCAGCTCAAAGGAGGAGGTTATCGTCGAGACAGAAGCGTATTTTGCAGAGTTTGACAAATCGTATTTTTTGGAGGGGTTAAAGAAATGGCAGAAACGTTGGGGAAAGTGTATTGTACTAAGAGGTGATTACGTTGAAAAATAAATAAAAAATTTGTGAAAAACTTGCGTCTTCTTTCCTAACACGGAAAGATCCACCCTCGTACTTATTGTAAAATACTTGTCTTTCTACGGGTTCTAAATAAAACTAACGGTAACTTAGACACGCACTATATTAATAATAAAAACGAATAACAATTTCAAAACTAATTATTAACAATAAGCACATTTCTGTATTTATATTTATGTAAGTTCATTCGGCGATCATTTGGTATGGAATCCATAAATCCCTTCCTCAACGGCTTATATATAGCTGTCGAACATCTCTCGAGTTTTCTATATCTATCGCGAAGGTGCGAGAGGTGTGATACGTGACGTATCGTTGGACGAGTCACCGCAATATAGTCGAGATAATTTCTTAGCCGTTCATTAAATATATCAATTGATAAATTTTTGGAGTTTTTCGGCTTTTATATGAAATATTTACAAATATCAAATTAGTATGTAATTTCAAAGTAAATGGGGATGTAAACATTGCTGTCTACAAATTGCAAAGCAAATCATACGAAATTTTTAATTGATAAATATTGGTGGTAAAGCAACGGTCCGGCAAACCGTAGACTTGGGTTCATGTCCAAACGTAGACAATACTTTTCAATTAAAAATTTCGTACCTATGATACCAATGTTTACATCCCCATTTACTTTGCAATTACATTCCTTCCCACAAAGCGCTGGGTGTTGTTCACATGTTTCTACCTGGATACGTATTTACAATGGCAGAAGCTTTTGTCATTCCAAGGGACTTGTCTAGAATTCTGAAGACGGTAATTTTTGAAACACCTAGTAAACCTGCTAATTGTCGCTTCTTTAATCTTGCACTTTCCAGCACCAAACACTTCTGAAGTTATCAAGTTATCAAAGCGAGCTGGACGGAGATTACCATTCAATGATTCTTTACCATGTTCAAACAGTTTTGACCACTCACGAGTAATTTATTTGGAAAGACAATCGTTTCTCTATACGGCCAACATTTCTCCAAGAATAATTTTTGGAGCTTTTCTTTGTTTTGTAAGGAACCTTATAACGGCTCTATTTTCGATTTTAATTTCGATATAAAATCAATGCACGACAAAACAAACTGACAGAAAGTAAAATTATTAATGTTGCAAATGTTTTGTAAATTGGTCGACAAGTTGCGAAGGCAGATGTGATTTTAAAACGCGTAATAGGAAATTGCATTATAATATAAAGCTGCCTAATCCGGGTGGATAAAAACTGCCATTTGTAATATGCCAGACACATACACTACTAACGACATTTTAAATAATACAAATTTAATTTTACTAAGATGGTTTAGATTAAATAAGTAAATCTGATTTTGCCGCTACCATTTAGTGATAATTATTCCAGTACAGTTCTGAGAAGTACCTTACCTTTAATTGTTATGCTTTAATCTGGATTAATAATTTACATATCAGCATAGTTGACGGTACGCAATTAGTATGAACCTTTTCAGGATTTTAGACGGCAAACCGCAGCTAGTGCGCAGGGATTTGAAGGTTTAATTTATTTAATTGTTCATTAATAATAAACTTCTGGACACAATTAACGTAGAAAAGATTCTCTTCATTACTTTTACTTTCTCGAACTTCTAAATCATATCTATGTGATATAGTTATATTATTTCAACTAATGTTTAACAAATTAAAATGGTATTATCGAAAAAAAAAATGGTGTTGAAAACAAGTCTAAAATGAAATTAAATCGTAAGAATTTATCCTCTTCTAGCTCTTATAATATAATTCCATTCATCTGGGCATGCTATTGATATTCCATCATTCGAAGAGAACGACTTGGTCAAGTTCCTTAAGATTCGTAGGAGCAGATATGTGGCGCCTAACTGATCGTTTTAATGCATCTCATGGAGTTCGCATGTAAGCTTCTAGGTGGCTAGTTTATAGTTCGAATATGCGCCAATCGAAGATAATCCAGTGCTTCTCTAGCAACGTAGGACCTAGCGTTATCCTGCATAAATAAGAAATTGCTCCCGATAAATGGAACAAATGGTTTCACATCTTCTTGTAAGATATTTACCACGTAGAAATGTACATTCATAGATCTCTCCCATATAAGAACTAAATCCGTGCGACCATCGAAAGAAATTACTCCGGAGAACAGTATTGATCCACCCAAAATGGAATCCTTGGAGAGATATTGCAGGCAGCGAGCCTCTCTCCTGGCTTTCGCCAAACTCGTTCACGTTCATCTGGTGAATTAAGGCTTACACTTGTTTCGTCTGAAAAAAAAATCAAGTCGTGAATTGTCCAATATACAGTGCGACCATAAATGATTGAGGTTTGTATTTACCGCCATACAAATTTTTGATAGAGTTGGTTGTACTGAGGGTTTACTATTATGATATTTCTCCAGTGGCGTCTCAAATGGGACTGTTAACGGTACTATAGTAAATAAAAATTGTACTTTAGAGTGTATAGAATTAACTTACGTCAACAATCAACTTAAAAGAACACAAAATCTTAGTTTATTTAATTGAACCACTTACACATAACAAGCTATTACAGAGGTATAAAACAATTTTCACATAACAGTGTTTAACAATCAAAACAGATAACACATATTCTTAAATATATTTTACAGCAAATGTTCAAAATGTCTGCCGTTAGCATCTAAACAAAAATTTACTCTTGTCCACATATTTGCAAATATCCGTTGAAGTGTTTCTTGATCTATATTATTAATTTCTTCTACAATGGCTACTTGTAATTCTTCTAGATTAATGTGCCAATTTCTAAACACTTTAGATTTTAGATAACCGAATAAGTGGAAATCCAATGAAGTTAAGTCTGGGGAGCGTGATGGCCAACGATCCCTACTAATTAGTCGGTTGTCAAAAAATTGTTCGAGGTAAGCTATAGTATCATGGGCTGCATGCGGTAGTGCCCCATCTTGTTGGAAATAGCCCTCTTGTAGCTCATTATCATGAAACTTATTTATGAAGATGTCAAGTATTTGTGTACGATATCTCTCCGCAATTATACGACGCCTTGACATTGCTACCCATGCTCCAATTTTAACGGATGTAAACTTGTTTCAACGAAATTATGCGGATTTTACGTTGCCCACGTCCTGTAATTTTTGCTATGAGTATATCCTGATAAATAAAGGGCTTCATCTGACGTAAATGTAATGTTTAATATGTCATCGTTAAGATTGTCATTAAACCAGTGACAGTACTGAACTCTGCGTTCGTAATCGACCTCTAGCAGTTGTATAACGGTCACTTTCTTCTTCTTCTTCTTCTTATATTAGGCCTTAGGCCTGTTCTTATCCGATCTCTTTCATAGTGCTGCAGTCATGTTTGTAACGTAGACTGCCAACTATCTCCATCTTTTGAAGGGCCTTCCCGGTGGCCTGGTGCCCATTGGCTTTAGATCCCTTGCTGTTCGGGCTAATCTCTCGCAATCCATTCGTGTTACATGCTGGTTCCACTCCCGTCTCCTCTGTCTGCCCCACCGGCACGGTCACTTTATATGGATGCATATATCAATTTTTAAGTAATGCTTTTCTGGCAGAACCATATGACAAACCTAAAATAAAATCTATAGCAAAATGATAAAGATTAATTAAATCTACATACCAGTTTGAGCAGCTAGCTTTCGAATTGATTTCGTGGGGCTCATCTCAATATTGTCCAACACCATCAACCACTTTCTCTCTGTTAGAACTGATGGTCGTCCACTTGTGTTGCCTTTACAAATACAATTTTTGTTTTCAAAGCGATCTATATTTCTATCCCGATGTTGCGTAAATATCTTGTAAGAAAAAACATAATCAGGATATTCTTCCCTGAACCGCTCTATACAGGATTGTAAGGAGTACGAAAATTCTCCATTCTCTCTTCGAACACCACTACGGTAATGCGCTATTAATATAAATGAATCTTGTTCAGCCGTGAAAGGCATTTTCCTAGGATTTTAATAAATAAACATGACTTAAATGTATAAACACATTTGATATAAATTCGTAGACATACCCAAACAATAAACAATTCTAGGAAAATGCTCTAAAATGAACAATTTTTAATAGATGAACGAAGTAAATACAAATAAAAATAATAAACGGACTCAAATAACATAGGACAACACAACTCACGTACAACACTGACAATTTATAGTAATATTTGCATGATAGCCACTCTCTAAATTTAAAACACACTAAAAACTATGGGGGTAAATTTAAACTATTCTCAATCATTTATGATCGCATTGTATGTGTTCCCTTGCAAAACGCAGTTGTAACTCTATATTCCCTGGACAGCAATGGTGCAATAGTTGGTCTTTTAATGTGCAATTCTCCTTCATTAAATCTTCTCATGATCATTTGTGCCGATATTGCTACATTTAGCGCCGCTATTAGGCCTTTGCTCATCTGTAAAGTCGGCTTGCATAAGGTATAGCTTATGTCTTGCATCTGCAGTAACTACGAACTTCATTGAAATGCTTAACTGTTCCAAGAATTTATTGATAGGCTAACTCCTAACAAGTTAGCTACATGGGCGTGGGCGATCCATTTCTTCTACCCTAGTGGACCAGATAAGGCTTTTCATTCAATTAATGGAATTAACTTTAAGAAAATCACTAGAAAAACTGTATTTATAACCTAAAAAATCACTTTAAATAGCATTGAATGTCTTATTAATTTACATCTGCCAAACAATTGCAATTGTTTATCAGTGGTGTTCAAATGTTTAATAATTTTAAAACTTCGAAAAATTACAAGCAATAATCATAAGCTTTGCTCATGTCCAGGAGCATATTTAGAACAAGGTCGTAGAGGGTATAGGACAAGTCAAACTTAATTCGATTATATTGTAAGGTGCGTCATGCGAAGGTGACCTAATCGATGACGTCACCAGATATGCACGTCAGCACGTTCTAAGGTTTTCCCGAATAGACTAGAAGAGAAGAATCAAGAAAATCTCCGATGCCTATACAAGCGCTCAAAGAAAAAGCAGTCGCATTAAGCCAGCTATCATCGTGTAGTTAATATCGTAGTTATAAATGTGTATATAAATCAGGCGCGGCTCGTGATGACGTATTGTATGGGCACGTACAATAATGCGAGTGCTTCGTGTGTTTTCGGTGTTTATAAGAAAAGGCTACAATTAGTACACGAAGCACTCGCATCGTTGTACGTGCCCCAACAGTACGTGATCACGAGCCTAATAAATATCATCTTGATGAAACTTTAGATTTCGATTAGCGAAAAATTGAGATTAACACCTGACGTTTTATTACTGGCAGCCTCTGCGAGGTTACATGCAACACTAAAAAAGCATGCCTCGTGTCACAATATTCTTTCATTCATAAAATCTAGTTCTTATTTTATTTAATAATTTTTTTCATTATGACTGGATCCCGGGTCTTCATTTTGCTTACATTCTCGATTACATGACAAAAACGCATAGCTTCATAAACTAAGACAAGGAAGGAATTTTTAATTAAATTAAATTCCATTCAACATTAAATTTATTCATAATATATTATTATGCGCGAATTATCTTTATAAACTGTATATAAAATATGCCTAACTTAAATACGGGCATTAAATCGTCGTTAATCGAATTTTGAAACTTCAACAGCTTTCATTTCTCAATGAGAACGTGTTCCTGAATTAATTTTCTGTATTTTTCGACGCAATCAAAAATTCCTAATTGACATTTATATTTTTGCTGTCGTCCAATATTTTTTGCCCTCTGAACCCCTATATACGAAGAATTCATTCATTGTTAAACGTTAATACTTTAACACTCTTCATAAAACTCATAATGGCGTAAAATATTTGCCAGGAAGTTTGAATTATTCATAAGAATCATGGTTAACATCAGAATACCTCTGTAAAATTGTATATTTACATATTTGTTCCATCTTATCATTTCGTACAAATGAAATTTCAATATTTCCATTCAGAGTACGAATAAACTCAAGAAATATACATATTGCTATGAATAGTGGTTTGAAGATTTGTTTCACCACCATCCACAACTAGTTTTCCCAACTAGGTTTCTCAGCCGGTGAATTTTCAAATGTGAGACCTCTAACTTCTCGGGTTCCACTTAGGAAATACGCGTCTACAATATAAGTTGAGCGCCAGTGAAATGTTCACAAAAATTTATTTACTTATTTTATATAAAATTACTATTTAACAAAATTGGAGTGAGTAAGTAAAACAAACGCAGTTTAAAATGTGAAATAAATATATAATACAAAAGTAAAAAAAAATAAAAAAATATATCTTTACAAGTATAAAGATGCTGTATCATACAAAAATACTTGAGGTAAAAACATTCATTGAAAATTGACAGCTAAATGAATGGAAAACGTCCTCCAAATGACTCCGATCAAAACTTATCTAAAAATAATTAAGTTTAATATTATATTCTTCAAAGAAAACCACGCTGTATACTCAGATACTGAACCACGAACAAAATTACGCATATGCAATCACCAAGCACAAAAAACCCTGAATCCACTCGAACAAACTTTCATATATAAAATTATAATGAAGAATTGTAATATAAAAACTGTATTATCTATATTCCTAATAATTAAATCTCTTAACTACTTATTTTTTAATACAATGGAAATATCTCTTATTTCTCTTATGACGTCATAAAATTTTAATTCTACTTACAAAAAAATTAATATGGAGACTCTTACGATAAAAGGTGCTTAATCACATTTAATTATCAAAACAGCAAGAATTTATCTCTTTAAATATCGGGAATTTAAATCTCTAATTAAATATACATATATATATATATATATATATATATATATATATATATATGAAGCGTTGTTCTTCGGGATATTTCGCCGCGTTTGGATGATTTCGTCCTGAGAAGGACAACTTTCTTCCTGACGTTTCGGTGACATCACTTTCACCTTTTTCTAGAGGATCTTCTCGTTGCAATGGTAACTTCAAGAGTGCGTTGATTTCCTGTGCCGCTCGTATTATATGGTCCCGTCGTAGTGGGGACGCGTGTCTGACTCCTCGTGATTGGTCCGTCGGCTGTTCTGTCGCTTTCGACTATTGGTCGATCGGTTTGCGTTCGGTCCGAGTTAGTATGACTGGGCTGTGGCAAGTTGTTCTCATTACGTCGCTTGTGTGTAATCTGCCTGTTGAGCAAGGCCGACTTCCATGTGTCAGGCAAACGCTGTCCGTCGTCACGTTTGTTCATACAGTTTTGCCGTTTCTCAATTTCTATTGCTTCTCTTATAATCCTGTACGTTAACCTCGTACTGCGTGCTATAGTTTTTGTACCGTCAAAATCGATTGTGTGTCCTGTATGTCGCACATGCTTAGCTAGGGATGATGTTGATTCTTTTTTAGCTACCGCATTTCTGTGTTCTTCCCTCCGTACGCTGGTTTTACGGTTAGTATGCCCTATGTATGTTTGATCGCATTCATAGCACGGTATTTCGTAGACCCCTTGGTTTTCTAGTTCTATCTTGTCCTTTGTATTAGGCAAAATGTCTTTTATTTTCCTGTCTGTCGTATAAATGGTGTCTATGTCGTGTCGGCGTAATATTCTACCTATTTTCTCAGTCGTACCTTTCACGTAAGGGAGAAATGCTGTCCGTGTAGATCTTTCTTTCTTTTTTGGTTGATTCTTGTTAATTCGTGTCGCTCTGTTAATGGTATGTTGTGAATATCCGTTCGCTTGTAATATGTTTTTTATTGTTCCCATTTCTTCGTTTCGATGTTCTGCGTCTGACAAAGTTTGAGATCTGTGGATTAATGTTTTTACTACAGAGTTTAACTGTGCTGGGTGATGATGTGAAGATGCGTTGAGATATCTGTTCGTATGTGTAGGTTTCCTGTACACTGTGTATCCTAGTGAGCCATCCGGTTTTTTGATTATCATCAAGTCTAAGAACGGTAGCCGATTTCTTTCCTCCATTTCGACAGTAAACTTTATTTTCGGATGTCTGGTGTTCAGATGTTGTAAAAACTCGCTTAGTTTCTCTCTTCCATGCGGCCAAATCACCAGGGTGTCGTCTACGTATCGCAGCCAGAGTTTTGGTTTGTCTGGAAAACGCTACAGACAAACCAAAACTCTGGCTGCGATACGTAGACGACACCCTGGTGATTTGGCCGCATGGAAGAGAGAAACTAAGCGAGTTTTTACAACATCTGAACACCAGACATCCGAAAATAAAGTTTACTGTCGAAATGGAGGAAAGAAATCGGCTACCGTTCTTAGACTTGATGATAATCAAAAAACCGGATGGCTCACTAGGATACACAGTGTACAGGAAACCTACACATACGAACAGATATCTCAACGCATCTTCACATCATCACCCAGCACAGTTAAACTCTGTAGTAAAAACATTAATCCACAGATCTCAAACTTTGTCAGACGCAGAACATCGAAACGAAGAAATGGGAACAATAAAAAACATATTACAAGCGAACGGATATTCACAACATACCATTAACAGAGCGACACGAATTAACAAGAATCAACCAAAAAAGAAAGAAAGATCTACACGGACAGCATTTCTCCCTTACGTGAAAGGTACGACTGAGAAAATAGGTAGAATATTACGCCGACACGACATAGACACCATTTATACGACAGACAGGAAAATAAAAGACATTTTGCCTAATACAAAGGACAAGATAGAACTAGAAAACCAAGGGGTCTACGAAATACCGTGCTATGAATGCGATCAAACATACATAGGGCATACTAACCGTAAAACCAGCGTACGGAGGGAAGAACACAGAAATGCGGTAGCTAAAAAAGAATCAACATCATCCCTAGCTAAGCATGTGCTACATACAGGACACACAATCGATTTTGACGGTACAAAAACTATAGCACGCAGTACGAGGTTAACGTACAGGATTATAAGAGAAGCAATAGAAATTGAGAAACGGCAAAACTGTATGAACAAACGTGACGACGGACAGCGTTTGCCTGACACATGGAAGTCGGCCTTGCTCAACAGGCAGATTACACACAAGCGACGTAATGAGAACAACTTGCCACAGCCCAGTCATACTAACTCGGACCGAACGCAAACCGATCGACCAATAGTCGAAAGCGACAGAACAACCGACGGACCAATCACGAGGAGTCAGACACGCGTCCCCACTACGACGGGACCATATAATACGAGCGGCACAGGAAATCAACGCACTCTTGAAGTTACCATTGCAACGAGAAGATCCTCTAGAAAAAGGTGAAAGTGATGTCACCGAAACGTCAGGAAGAAAGTTGTCCTTCTCAGGACGAAATCATCCAAACGCGGCGAAATATCCCGAAGAACAACGCTTCAACAAACGACCGCGAAAACATTCGACGAAATATATATATATATATATATATATATATATAAGGTAAACTTAATAAGTCGGCGATTAAAGGTCTGGTTCATTACTTCAAAGTATATATATTTTGTTTCAAATATATATACTTTGAAGTAATGAACCAGACCTTTAATCGCCGACTTATTAAGTTTACCTTATCATACCAAGGTCACGAAAATATTATATTTATATATATATATTAAATATATCTCGAAAACAAGCAACCTTTCCGTTTCACAGTTAAAATTCGTCTCCTCGAATTGACCTCGGTCTCTACAACACATTTACGCCGGATAACCAGTTTTTCTATCTCGTTAAATTTATATACATTTTGAATATACAATTCTATCCAAAATAATTGTACATTTTTAAATTAAATTATTTTTAATTAAAAATCCATAGCAATATGTATTGCTTATTTTGATGTGTATAACATTTAAATATTGTCTCTGCGTGTCTGATAATGTAGCCTTCAAACATTAGTTACTTGTGATTAAGTGAATTGTAAGAGTCATAAATCTATATTGTTGATTACGCAGAAATAGTTTTGAGTCAGCTTATATTTCCAGCAGGGACTATGTTAAGTGCAATTTGCGGAGAAAAAGAGATTATTCGCTGCTGGACCAGCGTAGTAAACTATCCAAATTTTAAATATTTAAATAATTTAAAAAAAAATCCATAGCAATATGTATAGCAAACGCCAATTAAGTTGGCTCGAGGAGGGGTAAGTTCGCGCAGGATTAGAAGTAGTGGGGAGATTTGTATTTGGTTTTTTATCAAATGTCAGATAATTCTAACCTCTGAGCGTGTATCACTTTATGATCCCCTAGTAAAGACATTATGTTCCGTCAAACGTCAATGACAAATGTATTTTGACAATTACTTGAGTAGTGGGGGTGAACGTTTTTAAAAACGGCTTCTGCGCACTCCCTTCTCGCGCCAACTTAATTGGCGCTTGCTATACGTACATACATATTACGTCAGTAGGTAGATAGATGTATAGCAAACGCCAATTAAGTTGGCGCGAGGAGGGGTAAGTTCGCGCAGGATTAAAAGTAGTTGGGAGATTTGTATTTGGTTTTACATCAAATGTCAGATAATTCTAACCTCTGAGCGTGTATCACTTTATGATCCCCTAGCAAAGACATTATGTTCCGTCAAACGTCAATGACAAATGTATTCTGACAATTACTTGAGCAGTGGGGGTGGACGTTTTTAAAAACGGCTTCTGCGCACCCCTTCTCGCGCCAACTTAATTGGCGCTTGCTATACCTATGTATTCATATTTTGAATACATTTAAATTCTTTTTATTTTCAATCGTAAACGTATTTTTAAAAGCTAAGGGTGCTCTTTTTTGGGTGGGTGCTTGGGAGGGTGCTCTTTCTTAGTTAATACATCAAAACGGAACAAAAATCGTTTAAATTAATATTTTTATATGGAAATTATTGAAAAGTATGTTTATATTTAAACCCTTTTTCAAAAAAAAATAAGTAGCAAGTGATTTAAAAAAATCCTAATGCTGTTTTATTCAGTTTTTCGCATGAATTAATATTCGTACCTCCAAAAATTACCTTAACCCTAGGACTACCAGGAAAACGGCCTATCGCTACTTACCGCGCGTGTCCATTGGACCCGTATTACTATATGCTTGGTTTGAGTTAATATTCGGCGAATCGGCGATTATTTTTAATTCAATATAGCCTAAGTATTATTATACTTGACTTTTATTTTATTCAACATAAGAAAAGACTATTAGAATAAACCGAATCAGTAATAATAATAAGACATAAATATTGTAAAATAAAATATATAAATGACTTACATAAAAGTAAAAGTGGATTAAACACATTTCTTACATATAACTACTGAGTGTTCACCGCATACATTGGTTTTACAACGTGCACAAGTTGTTCTTGTTTTTCTGTCTTTTGAAGATGAGCAACATCACATCTCTTCTTCTTCAAATTTGCGATTTCGGAAAAAATTTATTTCGGG
Organism: Melolontha melolontha; assembly: GCA_935421215.2. Classification (NCBI taxonomy): domain Eukaryota; kingdom Metazoa; phylum Arthropoda; class Insecta; order Coleoptera; family Scarabaeidae; genus Melolontha; species Melolontha melolontha. The sequence continues at coordinate 133,959,890 of OW285239.1, forward strand.
ATTTCGGGAAGCTGTCATTAAAAGTTGACATTTTCGTTAATTTTCAGTTGACAAAGTGAGACTTTTTTGTCACCTAGCTGCGAATAGTTATTTATGTACCAAGGGCATAATGAGGGAGGATGTTTATATTCGAGGGCAACAGTTTGCAAAACCGAGGGCCTTCGGCCCGAGGTATTGTAAATTGCCCGAGATTTATAACATCGAGTTATGCCAAAGGTTCATATAACGTTTTATTTTTCACTTTAAAATCAATTATTAATTGACAAAAAGCGTATTAATGCAAACGAAGTCTACCACAAGTCTACTTTGTATTTGTACGTTGACGTATGACGATTGAGTAATTTGTTTATTTCATGAAAAAAAAATTGCGAAGTGTGTTACTCACTTACAACGTATGTGATACAAGAAAAAATTCCGGAAGTAATACACGAACGAGCATTAAAAGCTGATGGGGAGTTACTCCCCAAAAAATTACGACCACTTTATGAGAGAGCACTCTAAAAAATTTGAAGACTGGAGAAGCAAAAATTCTGTCAAAACTGTCAATGAAACAGTTCTAATATTCAGATTGTTGTATTTTTTACTTTTTATTAATAATAGTGGGCATTATGATAACGCCCGCTTATTATGCCCTAGCGCGAAATGAATGGAGTTATATATCGCGTATCACAGATATAAACAACCAATTATAGACAAGTTAAAAATAATAGTACATTATATACCGCGGGACTGAAGTAGTACATTTAATCCTGAAGGTAAAGTTTATGGCCCGACCGCAGGGAGGGCCATAATTTACCTGAAGGATTAAATGTACTTCAGTCGCAAGGTATATACGATATTTTTCGTACTTCCGGTATGATTTTATTAATTATTTCAATAATTTCAATCAGTTTTTTCTCTCTTCAACTCATTTAATAAACTGTCTTTGAAATAAGTTACCATAGTAACATTGCGTTGTGACAATTATAATTTAGAAACATTGTCATTACTAGTGTCATTGTAAAGAAACATTGTTATTGATAATTATTGGTATCATGAGTGAAGAAGGTGTATCTGATATTGATAAAAGAGCAGCCGAAGTAGGTGAAGAATTGTTACCACCGAAATCTAGAAAACTATACGAGCAGCAGTACGATGCTTTTAAAAAGTGGTGCCGCTTAAAAAATGTGAGACAACCTACTGAAAATGCGCTGTTAGTCTACTTCAATGATAAATCAAAAGCGGTTTGTGCCTCAACTCTCTGGGCACATTACTCAATGCTGAAATCGGTTATTAACATTAGAGAAGATATTGATATAAGTAAATTTCCAAAATTATTAGCTTTTTTGAAGAGAAGAAATGAGGGATTTAAGCCAAAGAAGTCAAGAATTCTCACGTCTGAGCAGGTAGATCAGTTCTTACGGGAGGCTCCGGATGATAAATATTTAATGCTTAAGGTAAATTTGGAAATTTGTTTATATTCAGAAATTTTAAGAAATCAATTTTTTTGTAGGTTGCACTTATTTTGGGCGTTGCGGGAGCTTGTCGTGGAAAAGAGTTGGTTGATTTAGAAATCGACGATGTGAGAGATTTGGGCGATTCCTTCCTAATTGCGATTAGAAACACCAAAAATAAAATTGACCGAAATTTTGTGATCAAAAATTCAGAAAACAGTGCCATCAGTTTTGTGGCGATATTTCGGAAATATGTGGCATTGCGAAAGACAGGGACACCTCATTCAAAATTTTTTGTTCAATACATCAACAAAGAATGTACTACGAGAGTAGTAGGAAAAAACATGTTTGGTACATTTCCACGGCAAATAGCAGCTTTCTTGAAATTAGAAAATGCGACGTCTTATACGGGACATTGTTTTAGACGCACATCTGCGTCTTTGTTAGCTGATTCGGGAGCAACAATAGACCTGCTGAAGAGACATGGAGGATGGAAATCCTCCAACGTGGCCGAGGGATATATTGAATCGTCTATTAAAAATAAACAAAAAATTTCAGATAAAATATTTGGTCAAGTCGCCGATTCGTCCACTATAGTTATGCCACAGTCCTCATTCTCGCTTCCTGTTTCCGCAGGATCTTCGAAACAAACACCAGTTCAATATGAAAAGGACCTATCTGTTACTCGTCAGTTACCTGCTGCATTAACCCAGGAAAGACTGGTCAATATGACGAACTGTCACAATATTAATTTGAATATTAACGTTAATTACCATTCTAATTAATTATATTTTTCAATAAAATATCCCTTAAATTCGTTTGTTTTTGATTTAATCGTTCCGGGAGTTTCGTCAATATTTAATCCCGGAGGGATTAAATGTGACACTATAGTACCTGTCACAAGGGAGTGAAGTTGTCACTTTAGGCCCGGAAGTACGAAAATACTTTTATTTTTCACTTAAGTATTATTTGTTCATTTCACCGGTTCATACGGTTACCATAAACACGGTCATATCGCCTGTGGGCGGTAATTTATTCACAGTTTTTAATGTTGTCTGAGTATAAATAACGCCCGAAAAGAAGGATACACATTTTACACAACTAATAATTTAGCATTTTTTATTAAAATTAAGAGTATCTAAACATTGACAACTTGAAAACTTCAAAGTGTCAACAACTGTCATTTAAAATAAAATTAAGGTTAAGGCAGGAAATACACAGAAAGAATTTATGAAGTGTGCTTTATAAAGCGAAATTTAAGACACGCGTGTGTATATGATTAAAATTACATAGAAAGAAGTAAGAGCGTGTATTATCGATTGCTATCAATCAAACGTTCGACGAGTGTTTGAAATTTCAAACGTGTCCGTATTTTCTTGTAGTAATTCATGAAGCAAAAATATGACGCATGCGCATGTTCGGTGTTTGGGGTTTCAAATCTGCAACTTAACCTAGAAATTATATGTTTATTGTGTTTATGTATTTCTAAAAGCAAGGATATTGATTGTAATACAAAAAAAAATTAAAATGTGTGACGAAGTTTGGAATGTAGACGAAATAGAAGCTTTAATATCGTATGTACAGGGTCATCGGGAATTATATGACCAAAGTTTGCCGGGATATTCGAACAGACATCGAATTGATATGCTGTGGCAAGAAATAAGTAAAGCAATTAAATCAAAAAATGGTATCTTTTCTTTTCTTCTTTCTCTTTTGAAGAGTGTGTCTCATTAAAAACATGTCATCTGTATCAATTAACATTCTTTCTGATCAGCTGTCAAACATCAATATAACCTTATGGGTTTTTACTCTGACAGAGGGAAAGAAGTAGGACGTTCTTTTTTTAATTTCAGTTTATTTAACTCGAACTTGTGTATGCATTCGAAAATATGAATACTCGGCATGTATACGATTGCTAGAACTTGATCGCCAACGATTGACGCTGTGTAATTGCTGCCTAAATCGTTGATTCAAGGAGTCATGTTAGATGCGTAATGACATGACAGATGACAAAAATCTCGGAACTTTTTCAATGTAATTTTAATTTTCCGCTTAAGAAATTAATTCTTCGTGAAAAATAAAATCTTGTATGAACCACTTGGCAATTATATTCCCCTCGGTCGACATTCATCCCTCGGGCCAGAGGCCCTCGGACTGAATTAACGTCGACTTCGGAGCAATATAATACCCATAACGCCCTTGGTGCATAAATAACTATTATATTCCAGAAGATCAAATCTTTTTCGTTCTAAAACATAAAGCAAATGTCGAAATAACTTTTAATTTTTTCGAAACTTATTTATGATTTTATTAATTAAGTAATATACATTTTAAATTTTCGATTTTTAGATGTCATTTCATGAAAGGAGAATTTTTCGTATTAGCTTTCATACAACTTAGCCGATTTATTTGACAATAAATTGACAATAATCGTACTTGCAATCTGTTTAAGTTTCGGCGGTATGCAAACCATTTCGTCTTCTCCATCCATTTCGCGTAACTACTTAATTAGAATTGATTAGAATCACACCACAGCTTCACACAGTCTACAAGTGTTTTATTATGATGAAATCTGCCTTTGACATTAGAGCAAAATGACATAAGGGTCTGTAAAAGTTAAAAGTTATTCTTCACTTTACTTCACAGACGATTTTCCGTTATTTCACTGACGATTTCGGAAAAAATAGATTTAAGTACAGAAATTAATTTTGCAGTTCATGGCTGCCTGAAACGAAAGGGCTGTTTAAATGGCCGTTTTTAGAAATGATTCAGAAAATACATCGCACAAAATTGCTTGTAGTTAACAGAGTTTGTTTTATTATAAACCTAATGTTATGATTTAATTCATATAAACACAACCTGTCTATGATGTAGTAGTAACCATGAATATTTTAAAGATAAATTGCTACTTGTTTTCTACGATTAAAGAATAAAATATCAATTTTAAATATGCCAACCAATCACATTTTACTTGTGCAATTTCGTTATAAACAGCATTTATTATGTCATAAATATCGTTTTAGACAGATTTAATACCAACAAAATCGATTGACACGATATTAGTGTAATTACTTTTAGCGTTTGCTTCTAATAAATAGAGTTCATTTTAACACCTAAGATTTTATCGTAAAAGTATATTAACTAATTAATGTAATTAATAGCAGACATCAGCAAAATTATTTTGATATCAAATGGAATTAGCGTCGTTCACCTGTTGCACGCACCTGTCATTACATCTACGAAATAAGATACTATGACAGTCAATATACTGTTCAAGGGCGATTACCTAACCGTTTTATAGCAGGTAGGTCCATTTGTCCATATTCACCCTTAAAAGAACATAAATTTAAAACTTGTTCAAGAAAGTATGAATGTAGGTAGACATAAATATATCACAACACCTTTATATATGTATTTCTTTTCTATTTATTTTATTTGTTTTGTAAAAAGTAGTCGTTGCCAAAGAATGCATACCTACCTATACATATTGTAGGTATTACGTACCTATTCAGTTATGTAAGTACTACATATACATATTGTACTTACATAAGTAGGTACTTAAGAACCTAGAAAAGTCTTTAGTGAAATGAAAACAAGGCTAGACGACTAAGCATTTTCATCCAATGCGTTTTTAATATTTAAGGACATAATTTTGTTAAATGTTTTTATTAGTCCAAAAAGTAAAACAAGAATAAAGATAAAAAATTCATTCCCTGTTCATAAAATTGGCAATTTTAGGATTTCCTATATTAAATATTAATGAGCTCCTGTTAGGAGAATTTTACTAATTTTACTTCTACCTACGAACAACCTTCGCATCGTGATCGTAACTTAGAAGTCCTTTTCATTTCAATAGTTAATGCTGCTTGAGGGAAGAATGGTGGGAGAAGTGTTCTATAGAGGTTAGATTCCCTTGTTTATCTTTGTACTTATAACAATTTACGACCTTAAGTGAGTTTCCTACACCTGGTCAGGATGTCTTGTATCTATTGTAGTACATTTTATTTGTTGTGGCGACGAAACATGCTGCAACATTAGGAATTATTTTTTGAAATTCATCTAAGATTAAAAATCTAATTTTACATTGTAAATTTTTAGGTATGTATTAGAAAATTTTATTAAAATTATTTTTCTATTTAATATATATATATATATAGAATATTTAATTATTTATTTATATTTCTACAATAACCAATAACACTAAATTGTAATCAATTTTATTTTCAGATAGACATGTAATATGAGTCAGCAAGTAATCTCTTCTGGTACAAATGCTGTGCCACCCCCAAATTTACCACCTACACCTACAAAAATGGGTAGTCTGATACAAAGCCCAGGCACTCTAAAGAAACTTTTATCTCTTATGGCATTTTTTATGGCATTTGTGACAGTTATGGTTGTTTTATTTATTTACATGAATAATACAGGTAGTTTTTCGATATATGTATTATATAATATACCTTATGTTCAATTCAACTTAACACTTACAGCAATGAAACATTACCAGTTTCAAGTAAATATGAGTAGAGATTATGAACTTTTGGAAGTAAAACAAGATAATCCGCAATTAATAGCATACATAAGACAAATGCATCTACGACCAGTAAAAGAGATGCAAGGTGAATACACAGATATATATACAGATGCTCCAGCTGAAGACTTGGCTTATATTTTAAATTTACTAAATAACAAGGTAAAAATAAAATGACTAATGTTTATATATTATTTTGAATAAAATTTTAGAGTGAAGGAATATTTGTTGAAGCAGGTGCATATAGTGATGGAAAAACATCAGACACTGCGTGGCTGGAAAAGAAATTGCATTGGAATGGTCTTTTAGTACAGCCTGACCCACGTCATTACTTCAGCTTAAAAAAGCATGATCGAGAAAGATCTCAGGCAATTCATGGTTGTTTAAGTCCCTCTCCTTATCCTAAAGAGGTTCGATTTTAAAAATTAATATAAGCTTTGAACTAAAGATGCAAATTGCAGGTTTCTTTTCACCAAGGTGATAGAGATGGTGTTAAAATAAATAGTATACATTCAAATTCGATAATAGATGATTCTGATATATTCAATACTCGTGTAAAGTGTTTTCCACTTTACTCATTACTTTTGGCTATGAATGTTACCACAATTGATTATTTATGCCTAAAAACTGGAGGTACTGAATTACAGGTGTTGGAAACAATACCTTTTGATAGAGTGACAATAAGAGTAATCAATGTACATTTATTAAATAAAGATGTAGAAAAGGACACCATTAAAAAATTTCTAGCAACAAAGAATTATACATTCATGCAAAATATACGAGAAAGTTTTGTATACTGGTTTAATCAAAAAGGAAGACTAGATATCAAAACAGATACCGAAGTATTTTAACCGAAGAAGCAATACAAATACATGATATAAACTTACAAGACTGAAAGAACGCATAATTATTTTTATATTATACTTTTGTAGTTCAGTGTTATGACTAAATGATAGAAGATTTTAAATTGCATGGCACAATATTTATTATAATTGTGTATGCAGCATTCCCTTTGTTACCGTTACAATAGTGCCTTTTAAGACAAATTTCACATAAACAAAACATTCCTATAAAATCACTGCATTTATAGAATCTCTTATTAATAATGCAAGATTTGAACTTTTTTGTACTTAATTCTTAATATTAAAAATTGATTTTAAACTTGATACTAATTTTTTTATTATTTTTTAAAATAAAAAATGTAAAATTATTGCGTTTTATTATTTATCCAAGAAACCACATTGTACTTTCCTTTGTTTATAAAATTATTAATATAAATATAATTGTTTAAAAAATATTTTTCACTGCTTTGTAATGCAATTATAAGCTAGCATAATTATTATAAAAAGTATAGCAAAGGCCAATTAAGTTGGCGCGAGGAGGGGTAAGTTCGCGCAGGATTAGAAGTAGTGGGGAGATTTGTATTTGGTTTTACATCAAATGTCAGATAATTCTAACCTCTGAGCGTATATCACTTTATGATCCCCTAGCAAATACATTATGTTACGTCAAACGTCATTGACAAATGTATTCTGACAATTACTTAAGTAGTGGGGGTGGACGTTTTTAAAAACGGCTTCTGCGCACCCCCTCCTTGCGCCAACTTAATTGGCGCTTGCTATATCTGATTTGTAATAATTATTAAATGTCAACTGTTGTCTGTCAAAAATTGTCAGAATCTAATATCGAAGATACTAATTTGATAACCTATAAAATTGTATTAAGTATCTATCTCAGACATGACTTCATATTTTCAAGGACTACTTTGACTTCGAATGTTTCTGAACACCCGTTATATCGGATGTCCGTTTAATATTGAAGCTGACAGTTCATATCAAATTTTGGTTAAGTTAGCATTACTGCACTTGAGCTCACCCCAACAATTAATATTAGCGTCCTATGCGGTAATCACTTTTGACGTAAATGTAAAAATTAATAAAATCAAACACAATATTCTTTTCGAAATGTTTATTGCCAATATTTGCTAATTATAATTATTTAAGAAAATGGGATAGATTGGGGCGCGTTTGAAACGAGAATTGTGAATAATAAAAGCTAACGAATAACGAGCATGTACGACTATGGCCAATTGACAATAATTATAATTCTCAGTGTGGCAAATACAAACCAAGAAATTTCCAAAATTTGACAGACGTCAGCTTCAGTATTAAACGGACACCGATATAGTCGTGTTATTAATTATTAAAAAAATTAAATGTAAATTTATAAAAAGAATTCACTGTAAAGATCATGTTTGAAGGTTACAATAAGAAACCGATATTTTGCTAGATCGATCGAATCCATTTCAAATGGTAACAAAGAAGCAAATTCGCATTGTCATGATGCTGTTCGCAAATCATTATACTCTATTTTTAAAGTAGAGAGACGAATTTCTGAACAGACCACTTTGACAGTGAAATCTCATTGGTTGAAAGCAATTTGGCCTTGCTTTCAACCAATGAGATTTCACTGTCAAAGTGGTCTGTTCAGAAATTCGTCTCTCTCTACTTTAAAAATAGAGTATAGGCGGAGGAAATAAATCCAAACCCAAATTATTTGAATAAAAGGGGCGAGTTTGTGTGATTATTGGAGAACGGACATTCTTACCACATGACTCGGCGTAATTCAATGAAGTATTTGTTAGTCTTACCGGCCATCTGGTCCGTTGCGATTACAATGGACAACACACTTGTTGTATTCGGAGGATATATTCCATTAAACGCAATCGGCAATTGGAAATGTTTATAAATTTCGCCGAGTATATCCCGTCGTAATACAATGAAGTATTAGTGTTTGACTTTCTCGGACACCAGATTTTCGCAGCGTTAACAATGGACAACGGCTATTGTATTCGAAGAACTTAGTCATGTGGTAAGAATGTCCGTTCTCTAGTGATTATTATAGTAGCGATATTTTGTCCATGTCCATACAACAGAATCATACTAGGTTCGGCTTCGGACTAATTTAAACATGCGAAGTAAAAAATATAATACTAAACAGCTACTTATGCGTTATATACTTTATAAATAGGAATTATATTTATAATTATAATAAATACGGGAGAATGAAAGCATATTTAGTTATAATATGCACATTCCGCTAGCATAGTGACTATGACACAGTATATTATCTCTGGACACAGTATAAACTTAAAGTACCGATATTGTATTTACAGAGTATAATAAACAAATTTGATGTTAAATTAACTGGTGTGCTCGGTTACCGCGTATAATGAACGAAAACGATGAGTTGCTATTTAGAAAACGCCATAAACGCTTACGCTTCTAAACAGCGTGAGCAGTTGCTTTAGCTTGGTTAAATAATTGCAGCATTGAATATGCTTCTACAGTTGTGAACATGAAACCCAAAACAGTATGAAATGAACTTCATTTTGATACGCCTGTTTTTCATTTACAATTTTTCGCACACAGCAATACAACGAGACTATAAATGATTGTAAATTTTCGACTTAAGTTGGAAACACTTCTGTAATTTTATGTTAGCACACCTGATTTATAACAACGCATCTATATGAATTAAGAAATACTGAAAAAACAAGTCTATCACCGGGCGGAAACGCACAGACGACGTTTCGTTCTAGTTGGAACTTTTCAATGTACGGCATTCCCTCGATGACGGACATTGCTTTTTCATTTCTATACTTTCTGTATATATAGTTAACATTTGGAATTTACTGCAAGTGAGAATTAATGAATATTAAATCACATTCTTACATGTAAATGTCGACTTATTTAATGCGTTCGAATCTACAGTCCGACAAACTAAGTTTGTACTAGTATGCAGAACACACCCTTTCGCGACAACGAACTTCCTGGTGATTAGGTTAATTAAGAATTAAGAAATACTGAAAAAACAAGTCTATCACCGGGCGGAAACGCACAGTGCGTTTCCGCCACAAATTTAAAAAAATTGTCGCAATTTGCATGGTAACATTGTATGCTAAATAAAACAAAATCTAAAAAGGTATTTTCTTTATTATATCTGGATTTTCTAATTAAAAACTAATTACAATAAATTATAAAGAAGTGTATAATAATAAAAAATATTTTAATGTCAAGTTGATTCAAAATAAATACGAGTTTTTATTATTTCAAAAAAATATTTTTGAATTTGTTAATAATACTTGGATATAGATGAAACCCTATGGTAACTGAAAAGCAAAGAAAGAAAAACTGTATAATGAGATTAGTAATAAATCTTTGTCACCTTCTTCATAACATTTAAAAATTTGTACACTTTGGCACGGATTTTAATTTTGTTTACATAAATTTTGGAATGTAACACATCGAAGACAACACATAATTTAACAAACAACACATTTTCTTAAACTATCTAAAAATAAGACTGCAGAGTGATTAAATGGTACATGTAATAAGATGGACAGACAAAAAATTACAATATATGTTACAAAATGAAAAATGCCAGCAAATATTACACATTGGAAAGTTTTTAAATAATGCAAGATTAAAGCACAAGAAACAAAGCTCTACGTACAATATTATTACAGAAATTATATGACAACAAAAATCCAATTAGAAATCGCACACATATTTAAAAAATATATAAATATAGTAGTAGATAATGTTAATTTAAATAAATACTTTTTTTTTTTAATTAGTCGAAAAAGGAACCTCCCTTTACTAGTAAGAACAATGTTATGAGAAATGTTCCCAATGAGATCATGTTGTAGCAAATTTTGACAAAAAAAGTTGAGTATCTAAATCAAAGTTTTGATTTGTAAGAAATTTAGATAGAATTGGTAACTGATCAAATTAAATTTACATTGAAAGATTCCAAAATTGAAGACAAACTAATAACGATAATATTGAAAAGCCCATTTAATGTAATTCTGGTATAGGTTTTCTTTAAACCAAAATTTACTTCTATCTGAATTAAATCTACAAAACTGGAGTAATACAAATATTAACGTACAACGCAGACCAGGTGCATCAGCAAATCCAACGTAAATAATGAGAATTGTCAAAATGAGACCATTTATATCCTGTCAAAAACATGTTTCTATTTCTTTTTTTCTTTTTGGTGCACCTAAACAATTGTTATTTTGTATAACTAGTTCCGCAACTCATACTCTTTTCATGAATTTGCAGCTTTATTAATAAGGGCAAAGCCCCTGCTAATCAAGTAAATTAGTGAAAAAATTAACTTTCAAAACGTAGTTGTTTTTTGCATAGTGATCTTACAAGACGACAGTGAAAAAGTATGTTACTTAAGAATTGCTATTATTGACCGAAAAAACTAGAAGGCAATAATACTAAACACCAGGGTGACGAATTTATTTTCTTACAAACATTAATTTTGTTATCTTGTTGGCTCTGATGGGAAACTGTCTTACAATAGCAATTTATATACCCCTCACTACATTAAGGAACTTATAAATGCGGCTGTTAACGATCTGGTCACTGAGCTCAAGGTAAAAAATTATTCGAAGTTTGGAAATCAAATTTAAATGAAGACGTCTAACTGGCTTACTTTTATGAAAAAGTACCATAATATTTTTAGATATACCTACATGTGAATTATTACTTACAGTACGTTTCTAGACAAAAAAAATTAAATCGTCCACTTTATGGTTGGTATTCATATTAAAAACTCAACTGAATGTTAGAGAAATCAACGATATTTCAAAATACGCCAAGATAAAAGCAGTAGTATATAAGTAAAAGAAATCCAAGACACGAACATTAGCTGAAATTGTAAAAGATCTAAGTGAAGCTGGTGATGACAAGCACTTGATGATCAAGGTGTAAGCTCATTTTACTTTCTACTAGTCTGTACACAAAATATTTATAAGTAGTCGCCATTTTAGGAGTTTTTGGAACACGTCGCCGTGATGAACAATATAATTTAACGATTCATAATATTGAAGATAGTGGGAATGTGTTGATAATTGCAATTTGAATTACAAAGAACTATAAAACCAGAGTATTTACAATCCTGCCTGAGTTGACATTAGTAAATGCCCTAGAACTGTTTAGAAAATGCCGTAGATTTAGACCTCTATATGAGTAGCATGACTTTTTGATCTACTGCAATTCTGGCAAATGTACAGCACAAAGAGTGGGCATAAACACTTTTTCTTAGTTGCCTCGTAAGGTTGCTAACTTTTTGAAACTTCTAGATGGTATACTGGTCACTGTTTCCGTCATTCTTCGAAGTTATTAGGCGATTCTGGTGCAAACATTACACTGTTAAATATGTTGGTTGGTTATCGACATCGGTCGCGGAAAGTACAGACAACAAGATGTAAAAAGATGTGTCATACCAGCTGAAAAACCTTTTACTTCTCAACACAGGTTAAAAACCTTCTGTCAACGAGTAAACATATGGATTTGGAGAATCAACTCGAAGCTATTAGAAAGTTCTCCTACAGCTCCTTTGAAGAAGAATGATGGTTTATAATAATTGAAAATTAAAACTGTCCTATCAATATCCATTTTCATGGATATAATCAGTAATTTGAGTTTTATAGTATTTGTAGGAAATGCAATATGTAAATATTAGGTTTGTTCGAACCTGCAGTTCTCATGGCAACTGCACTTTTAAGCATTCGAACCAGGTAGTTCTAGAATTACAAATTCCGCGAACTATTAGTATTCTGTTCGAACCTCCACGAATTTAAAATTCTAGAACCGTTCCAAACCATTCTCATAGTTCTCGGCAGAGACCAAGTATTTGAAATTCTAGACTGTCTTGAGCATGCATGAATTGGTTCGCGCTATTTTAACCATATTTAACTCTTAGGTTAAACTATTATTGCAGAATTTTGTAATTTTTTTGGTTTCAGATCAACATAATAACGCTAGCTTAGTTCTTTCTTGTTTCTAATGTTATCAGAATTCCTCTAAATTTGAACGTTCGAACCCCTTTAACAAAATCAGAATTTGAACCAGTCTGAACTTGCGGGCATGCGCAGTAGAATGCGAATTTCAAATTTTGGAACAGTTCAGAACTACTTGGAACTGATAGACTCGAACAAACCTATTGTTAAATAAAATCATTAAAAAAGGTAAAAATTGCGAAAAAAGTGATATTTACAAAACATTAAAACAGGTAGTAAAATTAATTGACATTATGAAAAACTACTATTAAGCATTATTACTTATACCTCAGATGTCGAATTAATTTATTTCTATGTGGACTAAGTGTTATTATCACTTATTATTCTGAGACAAATTATGACATATTCATACTGTCGTGAGCAAAAAAAAAACGGGACAGTTTCTGCGTGGTTTAAATTGTGACTACTTAAGTGGCTATCTTTACTCATAATGGTAAGTCGGGAATTGTCAAAAATGTATATTTCATTGACATTTATTAAACATTTTTAAAATATATACTAATAAAAATTACTAAAAACGATAGAGAAAGAATATAATTAAAATAATTCGTATTTCGTCATTCCACCGTTATTATTTATAACTTCATCTAATCTTGTAGACATTAAAGCGATGATATTGTGTACAACATTTATAGGAATTTGATGCCAAGCATTTTGAACAATCTCCCAAAATTCTTCCTGGGTAACAGCTATATCTCATTAATCTCCATACATTGGGATTTAGATAAAGACTGTAGGGCGGGAAATATCAAGTTTAAATTTCATTCTCTTGTAAACATTGTGTTACAAGATTAGACAGGAAATTGTGTTGCTTTCTGCCGATTTGAAATTTTGCTATTTCCGGGACCTATTTTCCGATTTAAATTATCCTCTTCCCTCCATTTTTTATATATTCTTGCGGCTGAACTTTTACCAATATTAAATTGAACCGATACAGTTCTTAATGATTTTCCAAACTAGTAACAAGTCTGGCTTTATCAGTTTTCGAAAAATGCGGCATTTTCAATTTTTAATTAGCCACTATGATAATCTGACGTACAGTTTGAAAATTAATCAAATATCGAAATTACAATGCTAAAAAAATAAAGGAAATTGACATAACGATTTTGACACTGTCTCGATTTTTTTGCTCACGACAGTATCTTTATATCAATATTATCAATACTTGATATGCTATAAATAATTTGTGATAGTGTTGAAAGAAAACAAATTAGATGCTTTAATGGTTAGTAGTTATACTATGCCGGTTCTGGCCCAAAATCCCATGTATTTTCTTATGGAGGTTCATTTTGCCCTTTTTCAATTTGGACACACTAATCCGGGACACCTCTATATACAGTCGTAGATCTGTAAACAGATCTATGAATGTATATAGAGGGTGTCCCACTGAATGTTCGCGGGGGGGGTGAGTTTTACATAGGGGTGAGAAGCTTGCAAGGCGGTTATTATTATAATTTATGCGGGGGGGTGAGTTTTACATAGGGGTGAGAAGCTTGCAAGGCGGTTATCGGCGCTAGCGCGTATGATTTCAGAGGTGATTTCATCTTTATTAGTTCGTTTGCTCCTTTTTCTTCGGACCTGTTCATTCCTGTTTCATATCTATTCAGACTTAATCATTATTAGTTCAGAGATATTTAGAAGAGAGATGACGTCACATATTTAGAATTATTTGATTTTTTTATTTTTAAAAATATCACATTTAAAATTTTTTTATATTTTAATGTCGGGACGTCGAGGAATTGAACTCGGGTCCTTCTAGGTGTAAGACAGACACCTTAACCGTTCGGCCACACCCGAGATGTAAATTGGATATTGTAAAACGCATAAGTAGTCTATTACAAAATGTGGAAACTCAACTTTAAATAACTTAGAGAAATTATTCATTAAATTCGCGTTTAATTTACATATAATTAGTATTAATTATCCCCGTTTAATACTCGATATATTTTACATTTTTCAGCAGATATCAACCGTAATTTTGTGTGTAATATTAGAATTAGAGGTAAATATATCGACACAGGTCATTGAGTAGATATGTGGATTGTTCGATAAACTGCTTTTCATGAAAGATAGTATCTTCCCTCATTTTAAGAGAGGCGATGCTGAATTGATTGTAATTACTCGATTTTTTCTATTTTTAAAAATATCACATTTATATTTTTAATGTCGGGTTGTCGAACTCGGGTCCTTTAGAGTGAGACGCCGGGATTCTATCACGAGACCGCGCTGGGTAATATGAATGGGATATTTTATAAGTTATATATATTATCTAACCTATTACTATAAATTATTTTTCCAAGTTAAATTAGAATTACTATCATAGGTAGATATATCGATCGAGTCTTAATAATCGATAAATTTACGTTTAATTTACATATAATTAGTATTAATTACTCCGTTTAATACTCGATATATTTGACGACCATAATTTTGTGAGTAATAATGCTTAGTTAAAAATAAAACATAATTTCACATAGGATAAAATTTTATTTAGGCAGCATCTATTTTTTAACATAATATACTGTAATATACAGAGCATCTAAGGGTTACAATGCAAGTACATAGATCAAAACAGGTCTATACATATTTAATACTCGAACCAGAGGCTGATTACCTAGAGAATATATATGTTTTCGACATAGAGGCTTCACGAGTGTTAAGTTTACATGGACAATATCCGAAGACACATATAATCCAGTATCCTATACATAGGTACCCTGAATTCGATTACAATAAAGATATTGTATGTGATGGAGGAGGCTATGTTGTATACGGATATGATAAATAGTTCACCACCTCAGTCGTATTTTCGCATTCGTCTTGAATGTATGCTGATAAATATTATGCATCGATACATATAATGCGTGAAATGGCAAAACAAGAAGATGAAGTGTTTTTCATGTTATACAAAATTTAGAAAATAATTTCGGTATGCTAGATGATATATCTAAAACGACAATCCAACACATACCGCTTCATATTCTTCAAACAAAGGTGAAGACAGAATCCCTAAGACGAAACTGGCACAAGATTCCTATAGAGAAAAGAGCTGATCTAGAGGATTATTTACTCTGTGATAGACATTATAATCGACTGGAGCAGGGCGATCATATAGATGGATTTCCACCAGCAAAAATTAAGTGTTGGTTCTGCTTAATATCACATTAAGATGTATATAAATATGTAAATTTAAAATAAAAAAGATATAAAGTCATTTATGTTTTATTTATAAAGTATAATATAAAGTATAATATATAGGTAATGATAATAAAATCATAATATATTTTTATTGTCTATCCAAGAATTGTGTGAGCTGTTCAACCCCAACCACTTCACGTATACTTTATTACGCTTCCGTCGCAAAATCCTTTCAACGAGGTACACATTCCTATGAATAGTCTTCTGTAATTCCAGTTCATAGAAGCTACCTAGTATTGGTCGACCGGACATATCCTCAAGCATATATGTCGAAGGATTTGTAATATTTGCTTTAACTATTCGGAACAATTCCGTAGACCAGCTCACGGTGAATCCTTTAGCAAATGCTCCTTTATATTTACTTATACGAACGATGTCACCCACATTAAATTTCCGAAGTCCACTAATTTTTATATTATTATAAACACTTTTTAACAGACGTTTTTCTATCTTCTTGGTAACATCACACGGTCGCATTTTAATCTTTCTATGTATAGTATGATTATACTTCTCGGTAACTGTCTGTAATATATCTAGCCATTTATATTTACCTCGCATACTGAATTCTTTATACAATTTCTCCTTAATAGTTCTAATTACACGCTCGGCAATAGACGCTTTCATTATACTATATGTAGAATAATGATTTATACCGTAATTTTTTATTAGATTTTGGAATTTATTGTTATAAAACTCTTTTCCAGCATCAGTCTGTAAATTTTTAGGCTGTCGCAACCCTTTAAGGATTATTTCCATTGCGTTTCTGACATCTTGACCAGTCTTAGTTTTAACAGGCTGCGTCCAAAGATATTTCGAGAAGCAGTCTACTACCGTAAGAATATATTTATAGCCACTATTCTCTCTAGCATAGGGGATAAATTCCATGAGATCCGCATGCCACAAATCGTCAAAACCCTTAATAATAATATGTCGTCTAGTAAACAATCTACGAGCAGGTTTATGCAGTTCGTTTACAACGTCACGTTTAATTTCACTCATTTCTCTATTAGAATATTTAATATCGATACAGCTTAGATGTTTACAGCTGAACTTTATCTGTGTAAATGAAGTCGCAGCTCGACAGCTCATATAGAATTACTATCATTAAATGTTTTAATGCGTCAACGTAGATTCAAAATTTTTATAGATCTACAGCGCAAGCAAGTGGTGATGTTTTCTATTTTAGAATTTCCAAAAGTTCTTTAAACTTACTATCCACATAGCTTTTATTTACGCCTAAGGATATAATCTTTTTAAGTAGCTCATCAACCGCTGTAAACTTTTTATCTACATTAGTTTTGTTTGCACATACCGATAAGCTCCTTCTAAAATTATCTTCAACTGCGATAAACTTTTTATCTACATTGGTTTTGTTTGCGCATGCAGATATAGTCTTTCTAATATGCTCATCAACCGATGTAAACTTTTTATCTACATAAGTTTTGTTAGCACATACAGATACACTCTTTTTGATAATCTCATCAACCGCTGCGATCTGTGTATCTACAAAGGTTTTGCTCGCACATGAAGATTCAATCTTTTTAATATAATCATTAAGAACTTGTATCTTTTTATTAACATAAGCCATATTCACAGAATCATTATCTTCTACAGGCGACTGAATATTGCGTATTCGTTTATTTTTAAAATCATAATGTCCCTCGATATCTTTAGATAAAATAGACTGAAGGTTATATGGTGCGAGTGATTTTTTTATTTCACTTTTGTTTAAATGCCGCCCGAATTTATCAATACTCTTCATAACTGACCGGCTTTTACGAACAGTAATAGCGTACTACTATATTAATACTCGGCTTCGATTAATTATACAATTACGCCGGATTCCTTGAGCTCTTCAACAATGGAGGCAATTTCATTTATATGTCCAGAGTGCCCGGCCGTTTTCGATGCTAGGAGTAAACGTAGTCGATCAACTAGTTCATTTATATCATCCCAGTACACATACTGATAGGGAGCATTCCTCACTACTAATTCTTCACCAACATGGCCACTCCCCTGTATATATCCACTCGTAGACGATGTGTCCAGATTCATCGATGAAGTGCTTAGATTCAATAAAGGTTTAATGATGTATGAATATTTATAGCTTCTGCTTCCTTTGACTTGCTTTTCGGGATCAAAGTCACGATGATGTACACTAGTTTGTTTTAAGATTCGTCTATACTGCTCTTTGTCATCTCTCGTAAACTCGCTAGGATGTACCTTAAATATCAACTCGCATAATCCTCGCGTCCCCTTATATCGCACGTTATCGATTACAAAATCACGACCATCGGAAGTAAAACTTGATTTACCCATTTTAAAGTTATCCGACACAGGATCAACGTGGACACCAAACGTTAAATCATATTCTCTGCTAGCATCGGACAATAATCCTTCCAAGTAGATTCTAGGAAAATAATACAGGTCGGAATTTTCAATGTTACGATCAGTTATATTAAGTCCCTCATAAGGGCTATCGGAACTCTCCATAGAAAGACTATGTGACTTTGTGTTTGATATCATCTTCGGGATTCTTATATTTTGTTTAGACTCTTCATCCTCTGACTTCATCTTACTCTTCAGATCTATTTCAGTCTGTGCTGATGTTTTTTCTAAAACTTTTTTAAGGGGTTCAGTGACTGGTTTGAAATGGTGTGTTAGTAATGCGTCAAATTCAGAACGACCTAATTTCAATGCTAAATATTTTCTTCTAATTGAAGCGCTAGCGCGTATGATTTCAGAGGTGATTTCATCTTTATCATTTCGTTTGCTCCTTTTCTTCGGCGACATCCTCAGGACTGTCCCGCAAACAGATAGCAAGCAGCTCCGAAACAGATAGTGAACAGGTTTGAATAGCTTCTAAACAGGTCTGAACAGAGAACGAACAGCTTCCGAAACAGATATGGAACAGGTCTGAACGGATAATGATCAAGTCTGTATAGATATAAAACAGATATTATACAGCTCTAGAACAGGAATGAACAAATCTGAACGGGTATTAAACGGTTATTGAAGCAGATGAGCTGTTTTAAGATATTAGATATTGGATAGCTCTGGAACAGGAATGAACAGGTCCGAACGGATATTAAACAGCTATTGAGGCAGATAGGCTGTTTTCATACTTTAATACTATTAAGTGTGATCATAGCTAGCGGAAAAGCTTTATAAA
The DNA here is from genome assembly GCA_935421215.2 of Melolontha melolontha. Taxonomy (NCBI): domain Eukaryota; kingdom Metazoa; phylum Arthropoda; class Insecta; order Coleoptera; family Scarabaeidae; genus Melolontha; species Melolontha melolontha. The sequence continues at coordinate 133,979,104 of OW285239.1, forward strand.
AAATGAGGAAATACATTCGCAGAGTGTCCAATATATATCACAACATATATCTCTGATATCGGTTGACGATTGCTCTTCCCCCATTGTTATGCTTCTTAACCATACGCATATCATTAGCTGATTGACTAATATGCTTGTGTTCACAAATATATATAACAATCGAACATTTTTCTATAGCGACCCTCATCGATATTACTATCTTTATCTATCGTTAGAAAACCATAATTATTTTTCCAACACTCAGCACAAACTTCTTTAAACTTATCAAAAGTCATATCAGTGTTAACATGATCGGCATATATATGTCGAAGATTTAAATCATCCTGTTTAAATAAAATAATAAAATTAGCATTATCACGTATTAAATGTTTTGGTATTCGAGTATACGTCTGACATAAGTAGAAACAATCAATCGACTTATGTCGACCCATGCAAAAATATGTTCTAATTTTATCTTGTGTCTCGCAAGCAACATCATCGAAAATAAAAACAGAGTTTTCTAAAGCTTTACAGGGATCTATGATGTTATCGTTTTCCGAATACTTAAAATATTTAACATCCTTCACGTTATTCATCACTGCCTCTAGAAATCGATATTTAGACTGGTAAAGTGACTTGGAATAAACATAGATATTGTTAAATTTTAAACCATTCTCTTCGGTAATCAAACTCAAAAGAGCATTTGTTTTTCCGCAGTTAGATGGCCCACATATTATACCTCTGATAGTATTTGGTAATATTTCTCCATGTCTTCGTTTAAATTTATTGTCTATCAAACCACCGTCCAAATTTCGAACCTTTAAGGTTACCTTCTGTTTAACGACACGCATTTCGCAAGAATGAATCTATATAATGTGATCATACATTAATATATGTTTCATTCAAATGTCTACATTCAAAGAGGGTAGAGGTATATTAAATTCACTCATTAATAAGTTACCAGTAGAATTACATCTACCCGGATATCAATACTGTGGTCCAGGTACGAAACTGAAACAGCGTATGGCCCGAGGCGACCAAGGAATTAATCCGCTTGACGCTGCATGTAAAGAACACGATATCGCTTATTCGAGGGATAGCGATACTATAAAACGCCATCAAGCCGATCACATACTGCAAGAAAGAGCGTGGACTCGAGTCAAATCCAAGGACGCAAGTTTTGGTGAAAAAGCAGCTGCTTGGCTGGTCACAAACAGTATGAAAGTTAAAAGAAAATTAGGTATGGGGTTAAATCGAATTAAGACTAAGCGTAGATCATCTATAGCGAAAACACGGAATAGAATAGAAGGAGGCTTCGTTAGAAAAATCCCGTTTAGAAAAGGAGTTGTCTATCATGCTAAGGTAGCCCTAAAAAAGACTAAACTGAAGGATATTGTTGATGGAGCTAAAATAGCGCTCGCTTCTGCTAAAATCGCGATAAAGAAGAATGGGGGTAAAACAAATATTAATACACCCAGAGTTATTCCTCTACCGAAATCAGGGGGTATCATTCCTCTCATACCTCTATTTGCTGGCTTAAGTGCTTTAGGTGGTCTTACCGGGGGCGTAACCGGAATTGTGCAAGCGGTCAATAAAGCTAGAGCATCTCAAAAAGTGTTAGAAGAGACGCAACGTCATAATAAGGTTATGGAAGAAGTTGCTTTGGGGAAAAAAGGTGAAGGAATGTTTTTGAAGCCATATAAAAGAGGAATGGGACTATATCTTAAATCAAATAAGGAAGCAAAAAACTTTTAAATCGACTGCCACGCAGAGCTCTCTCGGACGTAGACATTTTAAAGTATGGAGATTATTTACCCTACTTCCGAGGTGTCTTTATGAGAAATAGCTTACCGAATATACCAAAAAGCAATGAGTGTGCAGTCGTTAATCTTGATTCAAAAGAAGGGCCAGGCACACACTGGGTTGCATATTCCAAGAGAAAACTGAAAGTTCAATATTTCGACTCATATGGAAATTTATCACCTCCGCTTGAACTCGTTCAATATCTAAAAAAATGTGAAATCAAATATAACCACCGCCGATATCAGAAGTTTAACGAAAAGAATTGTGGACATTTATGTTTAGAATTTCTATATAGCTATATGTAGAGTACATAGTGAGTTCAGTATCATGTCGAACACGTTCACACTCAAAAGCACTAACCACGTGCTTACTGCAGATTACTATCCCCCGATTGAATTAGATGATCGATATGAATATGGATTGGGACTTATAGGTCTACACACTTACAATACTATACCAAATGTTTATGAGGGACATAACAAATTCTATTATGATAACGAGGTGTTAGAAATACCCACTGGCTCATATGAAATAAGTGATTTAGAGACTTATATACAAAACCGATTGCCGTCTACAAACAAAAACATATTAGATAAAAGCGGTTTACTAACTATAAAACCTAACAACAACACGTTGAGGTGTGAGATATATAGTATTTTTTCTATAGATTTTACTAAGGAAGACTCAATCGGTCGCATGTTAGGATTCAGCAAAAGCAAATTGCATGCTAAAAGGATCTACGAATCTGACCTTCCAGTACAGATTATAAAGGTCGTTACAATTAGAATCGAGTGCAATATAGTATCTTCTGCGTATTATGACACACGTCCCTCTCACACACTATTTGAATTTTCACCAACAGTAGAACCCGGTTACAGCATCAATATAGAACCTAGGAATATAGTCTATCTGCCGACAACAACAAAAAACATTAGCAATATTACGTTAACGTTGCTAGACCAAGAAGGAGATCCAATAAATTTTCGAGGTGAGCAGATCGTTGTGCGCCTAGAATTAAAGCGATTATAATGGGTTTGGAGTTTAACAAAACATATAAAGAACTCTCTTATCATCAGACGGCGACCATTCAGTCTCCAACGACTAACGTGCTAACACCTATAAATTTAACATTCCTTCAATCATTGGGATTTGTTGTTAACGATGGAAAAGTTAGACATTTACGCAAAGTTAAACTTCGACGAAACGATAACTAAGGAGGAATATCATACATATTACCCTCGTGCTAATAATTTCAATGCGAACGATGAAATACGTATACCAATAAATAATCAAGATGTATACACAATTCCAGGTGACAGCTACATATATATTGAAGGTACATTTAAACCAAACATAGATGGGACTGGCTCTTGTGAGCTAATAAATAATGCATACGCGTTTCTGTTTGATCAGCTGCGATATGAGATAAATGGTATCGAAATAGATCGTTGTAATAAGCCTGGTATAACTTCTACCATCAAAGGTTTCTTGTCTTTAAGTGATAATGAGAGCAAGTCTCTACAAATGGCGGGTTGGTATCCTTTCGAAAATAAAAGTCAGCCGACATTATCAGGTGATACATTTAGTGCATGCATTCCCTTAAGGTTTATAGTCGGATGCTTCGAAGACTATAGGAAAGTGGTCGCCTATACCTCCCAAGAGCTGATACTGATACGAAGCCGATTAGATATTAATTGTTATAAAAATATTGAAGCAGATGGCACAAAAAAAGCTAAAATAGATATCAGTAAAGTCGAATGGCATGTTCCACATATTGTTATGGATGACTCAATTCGTCTAAATTTATTAAAAACTTTAAACGCTAATAAACCTATCTACATGCCATTTAGAAAATGGGATCTGCATGAACTACCATCTTTACGAAGCAATAAAAAAGATGTGTGGAGTGTTAAAACGAGCACAAATTTAGAGAAACCGCGCTTCGTAATAATAGCCTTCCAAACAAATAGGAAGGATAACTTAACTGCTGACGCTGGTCGATTTGATCACGTGTCAATCAGTAATATAAAACTATACTTAAACTCTGAGACCTATCCTTACAATAATCTGAATTTACAAATGGATATTAAGCGATACGCTTTAGCATATAGGATGTATACATCCTTTCAATGTTCATATTATGGGAGAACGATCGCTCAACCTCTAATAGATTATAACGCTTTCATTGATTACCCCTTCTTAGTCTTAGACGTTTCTAAACAAGCAGAGAGCATAAAAGCGGGTACCGTAGACATAAAACTTGAGTTTGAGTCAGATAATCCTTTCCCTAACAATACTACTGCCATCTGTTTAATCATTCACGACTGCGTTGTAGAATACGCTCCGCTTACTGGAATAGTGAAAAAAATAGTATAATTATTACTAATAAATCATGTATTTAAAACGATAGCATGAAAGCTGTAGCTGCTTACAGATGCCCTTTTGAAAATAGAATTAGGAAAGTGGACAATATCATTAGACATGTTTTATCGCGCGTTCATCGAGATCGAACAGCATATGTACTTGAGGATATATCCGGTCGTCCAATACTAGACAGCTTCTATGAACAACTCACACAATTCATGGATAGACAATAAAAATATATTATGATTTTATTAATATTATCTATATATTATATCTTATAAATAAAACGTAAATGAATTGATATTTTCTTTTTATTTCTAATTTACATAGTTATATACATCTTAATATGTTAATAAACAGAACCGAATTTCTATGAGCTTAACAGCCATAAATAATTGAAGATAGCATACAATGGAGCTTCAACTATTTCTTCTTCCCTTTTAGTTCATATTATATGCAATTTTATATAAGTTCTAATATTAAACTCATTCATATTTTAACGTTTAGATTTTCTATGCAACCAAATGCTGAAGGCTTGATATCTAATAAGAGTAATTAATAAAATTATTAAAACATATTTAATTTCAAGACATTTTATATTGATTAATCATTATTATGTATGGGTTGCGAGATATAATTTATATATTCTGCGTAAAAGCTATTGACTAGTGTATATATTATCATCTACTTAATTTCCAATCTACATAAAATAAGCACACCTTGTGTTTAAGCCTTTATGTATTCACCTTAAATTTCATGGAGTCTTTGCGATTATAAATCACTTAAGGATATACCGATTCACCGCATCTGATTATTTTATTTAATGAGGGAAAGTTTAGTTGAGAAAGCTAGTATATGTGTTGCATAAACAATGTATATTTCCTGCTAAAAACACTTTCAAATATAATTTTCCTCCCTCTATTTATTACTTATGAAAATTTTATTCGTATAATTAGGATGTTTGAATTTCGAGATGTTTAAAAGTTGCAGCCTTTCCTACCCCCTATAACATAGATCTTCTAATATCCCTGCATGATCTGGTTGTTGGTATGGATATTAAATAGACATATATATATATATATATATATATATATATAATAAATATTTTATTTTATTTTTCAATATACATATATAATATTAGCTTAGAAACTTGTTTATACATAAAATAATTAATCTATAAAAATATAATTCAGTCTATACACATAATATTTTCTTTCCTCAATATACATATACAATATTAGTTTAGAAACTTGCTTATACATAGAATAATTAATCTACAAGCTAAAAATATAATTCATTCTATACACATAATATCTCGATGTCCCCAAGGTAATGTACTGCAACTGTCTTTTATTAAGTATCTTTTATCATCATGAGGACTTAGAGCAATTTTCGTTTGATTACTGCTATACACTTGATGTTTTTCGGATTGAATTAATTTTTGATTCACATATTTCTCGTTAGTATTGTACAAACATTCTATATAATCATCAAAACTTATTCGATTTTTGACAATGTTCTTCTTAACCCCTTTAGCTTTCCTTACTGCATCTTTACCCTCTACTCTAATAGCATACATTTTAGATCTCAAGCCTACAAATTCTGTTACAATTTTCCCATTCATCTCATCTTTCATCATACCTAGAACTTTTTTGTTTACAAGAGGAATACTATAAACATTATCCTTAGGATAATCGCTTGTATCAAATCGTCTATGACAGTCGCGACGGATTAAATCGTAGATATCTGAACACTCAATTGAATAGATAATCGAATCAGTATCTGTGTAGGCTGCTTGACATTTATCCCCAAACATCGGTTTCATATAATCATAGTGAAATTCATAGATTGATGTTTTAGAAATATCTAATATGGCCATTCCTACATAGATAGGTTTATTAAAATAGATCTCTGTTTTGTTGAGTTCAACAGCAACAAAGTTCTCATTAAATATAGTTGCCGATTTGAATTCAGGCTTTGAAATTAAAGCTTCGGCACCATATCGTCCTTTCCATTTATTTACTAGTTTCACTATACTATGTTTGCGTATATTTTCCATCGTCTTCCCGAAAACAGCGTTGTTCATCAGTTTAAACAAATTTTTTTCAAAGTCGTTCATAGCCAATGATCTCAGTTTAGTGTTTAAATCAATGTATGATTTCAGCCATGTACGCTGTTGAAATTGCAGTATTCTATGAATGTTAGCTAACTTTAAACCATGTCTTAAGGCTTGTTTTAGATTCTTATAATGAATAACATAACGTTTTTTTTCGAATAAGGTAGCCATTAATTTCTTTTCTTTCGATCCCGGAGCAGCTAGATGTTCAGGACAAAAGGGTAAATCTGAGTGTAAATCATGTAGTTCTTGCGGATACTCTAAATCTACCTCTAAAATATATCCTATATCATTCTCATCGGGTATATCTAAAACATTGAAATTTTCGGCATTAGATAACCATCGAAATCCTCCATAAGGCAGATATTGAGACATTGCCCATCCATATTGATTATTGATATCGTTATACATTATAAATTTGTCTGGTTTGGAAGAATCATAATCCGACATGTATTTATTATTTGCTTTAAGATGTCTATAAGAACATTGGCTGAGCCCTCCTCTGATTCCGCGTTCAATAAACATAATCATATCCAAATCTGTCAGTAATTCTAAGATTATATTAGTATGTTTAAACATACAATCCCATGCGAATCCGGGTAAGGTGAAGTAAAGTCCTGGATCAAGCTCATATGTTTTCAGACAGCTACTTCTAAATTGTTCGAAAATGCAAGCTAATAGTAGCACATCCGTCTTCAGATATAGGTCTGAATATTCACCCAAGTTTTCGATATTAAATTCACTCCATACCTTTTGCGCATGATCATAGTCTTCATCTGAAATATCTAGATCGTTTAATTGATTGAAGAATTTAGATTTTTCGGGGAGCTTCGCTTCCTTGAATTTCTCTTCTGAGTCGAAATAATCGTAAGGGTATACTCCTTTTCGTGTTAACAATTTCAATTTTTCGTCGCTTAGATTAGAAAATTCAGATATAAGTTCGGGATATTCTATTAAATATGATGCTAAGGTATTGAGTCCTGAAGCCATAAATCGAAAAGAATCAATGAATCTAAATTTAATTATATTCTCATCGATATGTTTAGTGAATGAAATATATTTTTCTTTGGTTGTCGGCAAAACATCTATACGTCCCTTTAAGTCCTCAGCCAAATTCTTGATGATGAAATGTGAGTCGTACCCAGTTAGGTAATGGAAAACCACCGGAACTGTATGTGTATCTTGATAATTTACATTACAATCTTGATGTGCAGCTCCTCGGTATTTTCCATTCAAATGATCGTGATCTCTAACCTTTATCTTTTCATCCGAACTAAACGATTTTTCACAAATATGACATATTGTAGCGTTTTCATACAAATATCGTTCATCAGATGTTAGTTTGTCCATGGGTATGGGGCACAAAAATACTGTTTCTAAATCTTCTGCAAAAGCTTTGAGTTCCTTAGTAAACCATTCTATACAATCTTGGCCACGATAACTTCTATAAAATGATAATGATTCATCATAGCCGCACTTTACGTAATAACCTATGCTGCATGGCAGATGTTCTTGATATTTATTTTGAATTTTACATGGTGCAAGTAGACACTCCAAATCGGCATAAATAATGAAGGGTGCTTTCACTTTATTTTTGAAATTTTTAAATTTAATAAACTTGTCATCTTCCGTGGGTAATCGGATCTTACAGTAGTTCATTTCTTGACAATCTACGTAATGTTTATCGAGAGCGGTTTTCGTATAAAAGTAGTGTAAACAGCGATCGCAAAAATACTTTTTCTTATCATGCTTCGATAGCTGTGAGGATACGAGGCGTGATAGGTTCTTAATCCAGACATAGTGATAACTAGGAGTTGATTCATTATTATCCTCATGCACTTCATCTTCGTTATAGTAAAAATCTTGAATAAGCAGCAAATTCACATGTTTAGTTTGTTTCATTTTTGTTAGATATGTAGGTACGGTGATGAATTTTTCATTTTTTTTTTTCAAAATGTAAACATTTATTGATACATCGTTTTGTTTTTCAAACCGTGGAATTTGTTTCATCGTCATTGGAAATTGAATTCCTGTTAAATTTAACACAGATGAAGGGTTTGGATACTTTGTAGTTCTTTGCGCGTGCTTACTCACCGGATATAGCGCGGATACAACGGCCCATGTGAAGCATTTTTGATCATTATTTTCTACGTTAATGCAAGCTTTTTTAATTTTAATTTGCGAAGGTAATTCGATGTAGGATGATCCTAGTTGAGACGTAAATTTATTAATATTTACCTGGAGACTGATGACTGTTGATAATGCCCAACCGCTGTCTCTTTCTTGAAACTCTTCAAGATCGGCGAGAATTGGCTGCTGTATGCAGCTAACAAACCATTCTTTTAGACTGGTGTCTCGATAAATTGCAATATTTTTAGTGTTAAAATATTTTAATTCATTAATCTCTTGATCAGCTTTCTGTATTTTGAATTCGCCACAAAACATTGTATTCACCTTGATGGCTTCTTCCTTCTTTAACACATTCGAAATTCTTCGTTGAAATAGGATAGCTGCATCTTCCATAAATAATATGGGGTCGATATGTTTTAGATTAATTATAACTCCAGTTCGAATACGGTTTTGAAACGCTGATTTGATATCCTCCCATTTAACGTGGTAAGAAGCAGTAGTACGTTTCTTCGGTGCGTAACTCCCTCCAGCTATTTGATGAGCTCGATACATTTGTTTGAAGCTCTTTACTTGAGCAATGGTAGTTATCAGTTTTTGTTTTTCTCCAACACTTTTAGCACTACTCAATGAATTATTTAATACTCGGAGAGTTGAATTACATTTTTTAATTTCTGAAGCCAGAGCATCTTTATTATTTTCAATATTAGCATTGAAGAGCGAAGATTTAATTTGTTGAACGGATCGCATCTTAACTCAACGATGAACACTGATTGTATGATTTCCATATACATATACTCCGCTATATACTCATTTAATGAGATAATAATGATCACGTGATAGCTTTACTATTTTATATACGCAAGCGCCCTAAAACCACTCTATACATTTTAAAGTAGAAATATTATTTATATATCTTTGTCCCTTCCATACAGATCTCCTGCCTACAAAACTACGAGTCTATATCTGTTAAGACATGTATAGACTTGTTTTGATCTATGTACTTGCATTGTAACCCTTAGATGCTCTGTATATTACAGTATATTATGTTAAAAAATAGATGCTGCCTAAATAAAATTTTATCCTATGTGAAATTATGTTTTATTTTTAACTAAGCATTATTACTCACAAAATTATGGTCGTCAAATATATCGAGTATTAAACGGAGTAATTAATACTAATTATATGTAAATTAAACGTAAATTTATCGATTATTAAGACTCGATCGATATATCTACCTATGATAGTAATTCTAATTTAACTTGGAAAAATAATTTATAGTAATAGGTTAGATAATATATATAACTTATAAAATATCCCATTCATATTACCCAGCGCGGTCTCGTGATAGAATCCCGGCGTCTCACTCTAAAGGACCCGAGTTCGACAACCCGACATTAAAAATATAAATGTGATATTTTTAAAAATAGAAAAAATCGAGTAATTACAATCAATTCAGCATCGCCTCTCTTAAAATGAGGGAAGATACTATCTTTCATGAAAAGCAGTTTATCGAACAATCCACATATCTACTCAATGACCTGTGTCGATATATTTACCTCTAATTCTAATATTACACACAAAATTACGGTTGATATCTGCTGAAAAATGTAAAATATATCGAGTATTAAACGGGGATAATTAATACTAATTATATGTAAATTAAACGCGAATTTAATGAATAATTTCTCTAAGTTATTTAAAGTTGAGTTTCCACATTTTGTAATAGACTACTTATGCGTTTTACAATATCCAATTTACATCTCGGGTGTGGCCGAACGGTTAAGGTGTCTGTCTTACACCTAGAAGGACCCGAGTTCAATTCCTCGACGTCCCGACATTAAAATATAAAAAAATTTTAAATGTGATATTTTTAAAAATAAAAAAATCAAATAATTCTAAATATGTGACGTCATCTCTCTTCTAAATATCTCTGAACTAATAATGATTAAGTCTGAATAGATATGAAACAGGAATGAACAGGTCCGAAGAAAAAGGAGCAAACGAACTAATAAAGATGAAATCACCTCTGAAATCATACGCGCTAGCGCCGATAACCGCCTTGCAAGCTTCTCACCCCTATGTAAAACTCACCCCCCCGCATAAATTATAATAATAACCGCCTTGCAAGCTTCTCACCCCTATGTAAAACTCACCCCCCCGCGAACATTCAGTGGGACACCCTCTATATACATTCATAGATCTGTTTACAGATCTACGACTGTATATAGAGGTGTCCCGGATTAGTGTGTCCAAATTGAAAAAGGGCAAAATGAACCTCCATAAGAAAATACATGGGATTTTGGGCCAGAACCGGCATAGTATAACTACTATTAACTATTATTAAGACTCGATCGATATATCTACCTATGATAGTAATTCTAATTTAACTTGGAAAAATAATTTATAGTAATAGGTTAGATAATATATATAACTTATAAAATATCCCATTCATATTACCCAGCGCGGTCTCGTGATAGAATCCCGGCGTCTCACTCTAAAGGACCCGAGTTCGACAACCCGACATTAAAAATATAAATGTGATATTTTTAAAAATAGAAAAAATCGAGTAATTACAATCAATTCAGCATCGCCTCTCTTAAAATGAGGGAAGATACTATCTTTCATGAAAAGCAGTTTATCGAACAATCCACATATCTACTCAATGACCTGTGTCGATATATTTACCTCTAATTCTAATATTACACACAAAATTACGGTTGATATCTGCTGAAAAATGTAAAATATATCGAGTATTAAACGGGGATAATTAATACTAATTATATGTAAATTAAACGCGAATTTAATGAATAATTTCTCTAAGTTATTTAAAGTTGAGTTTCCACATTTTGTAATAGACTACTTATGCGTTTTACAATATCCAATTTACATCTCGGGTGTGGCCGAACGGTTAAGGTGTCTGTCTTACACCTAGAAGGACCCGAGTTCAATTCCTCGACGTCCCGACATTAAAATATAAAAAAATTTTAAATGTGATATTTTTAAAAATAAAAAAATCAAATAATTCTAAATATGTGACGTCATCTCTCTTCTAAATATCTCTGAACTAATAATGATTAAGTCTGAATAGATATGAAACAGGAATGAACAGGTCCGAAGAAAAAGGAGCAAACGAACTAATAAAGATGAAATCACCTCTGAAATCATACGCGCTAGCGCCGATAACCGCCTTGCAAGCTTCTCACCCCTATGTAAAACTCACCCCCCCGCATAAATTATAATAATAACCGCCTTGCAAGCTTCTCACCCCTATGTAAAACTCACCCCCCCGCGAACATTCAGTGGGACACCCTCTATATACATTCATAGATCTGTTTACAGATCTACGACTGTATATAGAGGTGTCCCGGATTAGTGTGTCCAAATTGAAAAAGGGCAAAATGAACCTCCATAAGAAAATACATGGGATTTTGGGCCAGAACCGGCATAGTATAACTACTATGGTTTCACAGGGTTTTCTAAATACTTTCGTTTCGAGGGATCTTGACAGTAGCTCTATCTTCAAGTAAACGTTAATTGATCCCGTGCTACATACGCATATCGTAGCCCCCACTACTATGTTCTTATCAAAATAGAGTATACAATATTAAACAATAGCACAGGCAACATTCGAGAAAAAAGTTGTAAGAATTATAAATAAAATGATTAAAGAATTTGTGATCCATACAAGTTTTAAAATGTATAGGAGTGATTTTATATTTCTTTAAATATATAGTTCATAAAGTATAAGTTTTCAGTTCAAGGCCAAATTCAAAGCATGTCATTCAAATCACTCAAATCAGTACTGCAGTCAAATAAAGTCAATATTCAATCGCCGAAATAACAGTTTGTCATTATAAAATATAAACGTCATGTTTTGCAATATTCTCAAAATGTTAGTATGTTACTTGCAATATAACCAAAGAAAGCATATACATAACCCACCTGCATGTCAAAGTAATAATAATTAGTAAAGTAGGAACATGAATAGTTCAAAAGTATTGTTTCTTCTCAAGTTTTGAATAAATATATTCTATTCAAGAAAACTATGCGGAAATTATTGCTTTAATATTCAAAATAGGCTGTAAGATTTAATAAAAGCGGCTGAGCTTGAGAACCAAGAGAATCAGGTATCTACATAAGAAATATTCTCTAAAATAAATAGGTTAGAAATGTCAAAGTGATAAACAATTTCGTACTTATTGCCACTAATTGATACTACTATTTATTATCTGCATTGCTCTCAAAAATCATTTTTGTAATTTTTGATGACAAACTAAACATTCAAATTAAAAGAATGCTTAACCCAGAAGTCAACTTATCCTTTTTATTTAATATATTTCAAAGACGTATATCTTAACTTAAAATGACGAACGTCTGTAGTATAACAGCACTTATTCATGTGTGTTAGAAAGAGGTAAAGTACAATTTGCAGTTGACACTTGGGCAGTACGAACTGAAAACTTATACTTCATGAGCTGTAAGTTTCATAATCCCCACTAACAAAAATATGAGGAATTGCAAAACAAAAATAATACTGCCTTTTGGTTTTTCTTTCTATCCTTTTTATGTTTGATCTTTCTTTCAAATGAGATTAACTGCATATACTTTTTTTTATAACACATACATATACAAAAGTATAAAAACAAGATAAAAAATATATAAACATAAGTAAATTCTTCTAAACATTCGAGAGAATTAATATATAAATTATAATATCAAAAGCTCCATTAGAATATATGTACGATTATTTGCAAAATTTAGGACACAGCCGTAATATTTTATCTTATTTGGTATTGAAGTGTAGTAACACTAGCAGCTGTAATAGATGATAAAATTGGCAATATGTAATAGGAGTATTATATTAGATTTAGCTCGAACTTCAAAATATACAAAAATACGAAATTCAGCGTATAAAAAGGTAAAATCTGATATAAAATTTTATCCCACAAAAATCACTTTTGAGGGATTAGTTGTCATGTATTTTTACAACATTTGGGCATCTACTGTAACATTCACAATTTTATCATGTGTTGCAGGTTGGTATCTTATTAATATTTCATTAAATGTTGGTGTTAGTCTCAGAAAAAAAAAAGAGAGCAAGTTATACATTTGAATAAGCCATAATAGGATCTAAGTACAACAGATTTAGAAAAAAATTACTAAATTATTTGAATTTGCTATGGAGATATGTTATAATACTGACTTGAAAACAATGGATATTATTTAAGAGAACATTGGGTAATTTTACAAATTGTCATACATAAATATTCTATTGGTTATAAATGGTAAATATTTGCTAGCAGTCTTATGTATAAATCATGTTGTTTGCAATATGAAGAGAATAGTATTCATTTGAGTAATTACGTAGGAATGGAAGTATAGAATTCTGGACAAATATTTTGAAAAGCCCAGGTTACATGAGCTATTATATACATGTATAATAACAACATATATCACTTTCAGACCATAAATATAAATGACTAAATTAGAAATATATACCTAGACATACTTCAATACAGAGATAAAAAATTTAAAATTTTTTCTTCAAATTCATAGTCAATAATAAAACATTATACAAATTTGAGATTAAATATCACAATATGTGTATGTATACTTTTAAAATGATTCATTATCATCTAGTTTACGTTTATAAAAAATATAAAAAGATTAAAAATCATATAAGTTTAGGTTTTTTATCCTTAAAAAAGAGTCAGTCAAACTACTGGCTACTATAAAAAATGGGAATTGTCAGACTGGACATATACACAACATTTAACTGGCAGGATGATATTTACAAACACACTGCAGACCCTGTGGCCTCCGAGGCAATATTTCAACTGACCCACCTGGATTTTTGTAACTCTATTTGACTCTCTAGTGTTTTTGCAAGATAAATTACAAATAATTGTGATAGTGCTACACCTAATGCAATTCCTGCAATAGTATATAAATTTCTTTCAGCCCATGAGCGTACTATTTCAATACATCCAGATGTCCAAACTTTCTTTGCTGCTTCAGCAACCTACATAAAAGTGTTATAATTACAAAAAAATAAGTTAAAAGAAATAATCAAACTTACCGATAACGTCTGCACTTTGTATCCGCACATGATATTTATCAGTCCTGAAGAAATGTCTGTAGCATTTATGCAACAAGAAAATGGAACACCACAGTGTTCTACACTTGGTGATGTGCAGTTAAAGTATTCATTCTTTGACCAATCCATATAACCTTCTGAGCTAAGTCCACAACATCTGAACTACAAAAAGTATGGAAATAATTTATTTACACTTTTACGATAAATATATTACTTCTTGTTGAGCAAAGTCAATAAAGTTTTGTAAATCTGGGTCATCTCTATATGTATGAATTATTTTATCTGTGAAGTTTTCTTCCAAAACGGACTGCATAGAATGTGGAAATACAAACCCAACAATGGCAATACCCATTTCCAGTAAGAAAAATATTAGTAAACATAAAGAATACTGCAAATGATAATTATTGTATTGTCGACAAAGTGTATAACAACATATTTAAACTTACAAATTTGAGCAAACATGTATTCTCTCTCAGTGCTCCGACACATCCGGCAAAACTAACAATAAACACAACCCCACCCATAATCATCAATACAAGAGATACATTAAGAATAACATCATAAACTGTATCTAATTTTACCCATCCTGTTAATTTCCATTTATCCATAAAGGCATATAGTCCAATGCCAATGAGGAGGCCTCCCATCAACTGGGAAAATATAATGTAAACATAACCCCATGCGAATTAAATTTATGAAATACATACCCAAAATATGAAGTTTAAAAGGAAAATTAAATACTTAACACATGAATTCACGTACGTGAAATTATTTCTGGATGATCTGTGTCTGTGCATGTTTTTAATTTATAACTATAACGTAGAAACTATTTTTTAACTATATATGTATATGGATTAAAATTATTTAAACATTTACTGGTACTGCGTGTTATCAAGGCTGGATAGGATGGTTTTGATAAAGTTATCTAAGAAACGTGTGCCACATCCGTTGTTCTTGTTTAGTTTATTTCCTAGTAAAAAAAATAACAACAAATAATTTATGACTCAAACTAACTGAACGTGACAGATTGAGAATGTTGAGAAAGTATAAAGTACACACTACACTCATTGGAAGTTTTTTGGAAATAATTATTTACAATAAATAAGCATTAAAAATAACTATTTAGGATTGATTGAGAAAATTTTATAAATAACGAAATTTAGAAGGTTTATTAAAAAAATTAATGATTTTAATCAAATATTTATTAAAGTAAAACAAGATGAGTAAGGGTATATAGTGACATCTTTCCAGAAATAGCGTAAGTATAGTATATTTACATTGTGATTAATAGATGGTAGAAACACGTGTCTTAAGCAGAAGTAAATGCTGAAAATAGGAGGTGTATTGTCAATGTGTACAGTTACAGATATGTTTAGTACATGTCTGTTTCAGTTATTAAATTCTATTGATATTTTTGTTTTTCATACCACAATAATTTTTTTTTTCATTTTATATAATTTAATATGTTGAATAGTTTTTTTGTACATACTTCTTTTATCTTCACCATTTTCTTCTGTTTGTCCTACATTTGTTCACTACTATCTATTTCTTCACTACTATCTATTTGTAGTTGAGTATTTAATAATTTGATATTCTTCATATATAAAATTACACATCTTCGGCAAAATTGTTTAACTTAAAATGTACTATTGTACTTGTACTATTTTTTGGAGAAAGAAATTCCATTTCTTCTTCAGCGAATTGATGCTAATTTGTTAATTTATTTGGAACTAGTTATCCAAATATTGGCTTTCGATTTTAAAAGAATTACCAAAATTAAATTTTCAGAGTAACAATAACTACTATTAAGAAATAGTCTCCCAGTTTACAATATAAGTAGTGTGGTCAGAGAGACTACGATATAGATCTAACATTATGGTTAGGGTTGTCAAAAATTCAGTTTATATATTGCTTAGTGGCGTGTTCAGAACCCCACAAAAGAGGAAGCTATAGGCCTTTGATGGAGGCACAGAAAAGGTAAAATTTGTTACAAACTATTATAGAACCTTACCTTATATGAAATGAAGTACCAGACGTCTATTTTCTTTGCAAACTCATATTAATTCCAAAGCAGAAAGTATTTTTTGTCCTGTAGAATTCCTAACAAAATTTTTTATTCGTTTGAGCGCAGAAAAGGAACGTTCTGCGGACCCACTTGTGGCGGAGATAGTGAGCGTTAATTCACATACTTTAAGAATTTCAGGGTAAGCACGGTCTAGTTCGAAATCTTTAAGAGATTTCCATAAGTCACTAGCACTCGTTTTATTTAAGCTTTTTGAGATGTTGTAAATCACTGTGAGTTTGGAGCGTAATGCAGGAAAGTCAAAATATTGTGGTTATTTAGTTAAGCGACTCAAACGAGTCTTTGAGTCGCTTAACTAAATTAACAGAAACTGGGTTTATCGCAAAAATTAACTAATTCTAGATATTTAAGGGTGTTAAAATTCTTAAGTTTGGTGTCTATTTGGGCGGAAATTTTGTCAATTATTTCAAAGATAACTTACGGAATCGTGATTTTTCAATTGTTCTGTGTCTTTAGCAATATCGGTGCGTATTCTGCTTCTTTGTGGTTGAATATTTAAACTCTCAAATTTATTTCACAAATGACCAAATTTTTCTCTTTCAGATGAAACGATTGATTTGAATTCTTGAATTTTTTAAACAAAAAAATAATATCGTTAGCTTTATTTTGTAAAACAGCAAATAAATTGTTAGAAAATGGAAATATCTTGAGCAAAAGATTAAATTTTTTTTTAAGTTTCTAACATATTAAAATATCTTCTGCAATTCCATCAAGTGGGGGCTACTTTTGGTAATCTTTTATGAACCTCCTGATCAAAAACACTGGTTCTTTTTGAAGATTTGGAAAAAAAAAACTGTTAGACGGTTTGAAGTTTGAAAAAAAATCTTGAACTCTTTTATTATATTAAGAGACTATTGTCAAATCAAATTTAGACGATGTGCTATACAATGTACAAAATTTTCTTTTACTTTAATCTGTAACCCCCCTAACTCTCCTGCCATTACTGCTGCTCCATCATAACTTCGATCTACTAATTTTGAACCACAATTATACTCATTCACTATTCACTATAGTCTGAACAATACATATAAAGCAGAAGCTGTTCTTTACGTGGAAACAATCCTATAAGCGTTCCTTAATTTCGCCTTTTTTATTACATAACATACAGACTTTTGATAAGTGACTAATATTTGTTACATTTGTAGTTTCGTCCAGAATTATGGCAAAAAACACGCTTCTTCTACTTCAAATTTTATTTTTCTCAATATTACTTTTTCTGTGCGTAGAATAATCGTTTTATATTGAATTAGAAGTTTCTTTAAATCTTGTAGAATTATCCAAATGAGATTGTAAAATTTCGTCATACTTTGCCAGTAAATTTACTAAATCTACGTAGTTTCTCTTGTTTGAAGATTGTTCAATTTCACTATGACCACAAAATACAAGTTCATGTTCTTCTAGAAAGCAAACCACATCTATCAATCTCTTAAGTATTTTACGTTTTTTTTTGGACTTCTTGATTATGTTTTTCTGTATTAATTCTTAACTAATTGTCTAATGGTTGTTCAATTCTGATTTTCCCAAAAGCTTTTTTTTTAATTATCGCATGTAAATGTGTCAATTTTTATAATTTTTTTTGAAAATATCTTACATAAAATTTAGTTTGTTTTGTTAATTTAGTAAAAGTTTGAGTTGGCATAACTTTGGTTTACTTTTGGCAATAAGTTTTTTCTTCAACATTATAACGTGAAAATCCTTTTGTCACTATATTGTATACAACAGATTCACTATCAGACTTTGATTCCAAAACTTCTGAACGTCCGATCTCCATGCTTGTAATCTACACGAAAACAGCTTACACAATGGACTATTTTAATTGGATTTTCAAGCGAACTAATCGATAAGAACGAAAGATTTTTACGTTAACACAGTGTCGACACTGTTTATAGTGAAACTCTATATAGTGAAAAACTCTTTATAGTGAAATTTTTTCAAGCCCTAGAATATTTTAATGAAATTTCATGTAAAAAGCCCTGCAAATAGTGAATCTGTAAAATAGTAACACTTTATATAATAAAATATTTACCGGAATTTCACGTATAAATTTTTATACATTTATTGAGATTTTGGCCACTTCTGGTTTCCCATTTCTATCTAACATTAGCACGAACTCCATTTTTATGACGCACTGTTTTGAAAAGGTTCTTAACGCGTTCATAACGCTAAATCAGGTACAATAGATTTCTGTGAGAATCCCGGGGAAAACCCATTTCATATGTATGTAGTCGAGGCCTAGATTACATATGTAATTCGCAAACAGGTTCAGTTTGTTTAAGAATCGGTTAAGATGTCCAAGCGAGTGTGTTTAAGTTTAGCTGAGAAAATTAAAGTTTTGGAGGAAGTTGATAAAGGCTGTAAAAAAATTGATGTTGCTGCAAAATTCGGTGTTTCTCCAAGTTGCGTCTCTCTGATAATAAAAAGTCGCGAAAGTATCATCAAGAAAACTAATGTTCCAAGCAGTCGAAAACGAGTACGGGTGTGTTCTTACGAGAATGTAAATGAAGCAGTTTTACGGTGGTTTCAAGTGGCCCGTACACATCAAAACGTACCAATATCGGGATATTTGCTAAAGAATTTAACTGCGTTAATTTTCAATCTAGTGAAGGGTGGTTGAGTACCTGGAAGACTCGCAATGCAATTGTTTTCAAGACGGTGTCCGGCGAGAGTGCAAGCGTTAGTCAGGAAGACTGTGACATTTGGACTGAAACTGTTTTAAAAAGTGTATTGAAAAAGTACGAGCCAAAAAACGTTTTCAATTGTGATGAAACCGGTTTGTTTTTTAAATGTTTGTCAAACAAAACTTCTGCTTTTAAAAGTGATAAATGTTTTGGTAAAGTAAAGAAAAGGTGACACTGATGGCTGGAGCAAACATCAATGGCTCAGAAAAACTGAAATTACTACTGATAGGTAAAAGCAAAAATCCCCGTTGTTTAAAAGGAGTTAAATCTCTGGAGTTAGATTACGCCAGTAATAACAAGGCATGGATGACTTCTGAGATTTTCGAAAGATGGATCAAAGAACTGGATATGAAAATGAAAAGCCAAAAGCGAAAGATTGCGATGTTTATAGACAATTGTCCTGCACATCTAGTTACTGGAAGTGAAAAATTAACGAATATTGAACTGATCTTTTTCCCACCAAACACGACCTCCAAATTGCAACCTATGGACCAGGGTATTATAAAAAACATAAAACATCATTACCGAAACAGAAGTGTCCACAAAATTGTTAACGCGATTGAACAACCTTCCAGTCCAAAAATTGATTACCATTAAAGAGTGTATAACCGAAGTCGCTAAAGTATGGAGTGAAAATGTTTCTCAGAAAACAATCAAAAACTGCTTTTCTAAAGCAGGTTTTACTGAAAAAATTGACGAATGGGAAGAAGAAGACGATATGGATCTCGCTACCGTAAGAAAACAATGGGGTATTCTACAAAAAACTGCTACCGTCGACGCAGATTTTTTACTTGAAGATTTCTTAGAAATCGACAATGATGTTCGCACGACAGATCTCCAAACTGACTAAGACATAATTGACGATATAAAAAGTATAGAAGATCATGAAGAAGAAACTGAAACCGGGGAATGTTCTGCTAAATTTAGTGAAAATGAAATAAGAAATGCATTTGACATTGTGCGAACTACTCTCAGGGGCCAGGAAAGTGTACCTGATCAAATCTTTATGCATTTGAATAAATGCGAGAATTTTATTGAGGAAAAATTATTTTTCAGAAGTAATGTTCAAAAGAAAATTGTTTCATCCTCCTGGTTTGAAGGAAGTCGGTATGTATAGACCGAAGTATGTGTTGAAATAATACAATATTTTTTATATTACACTAAATATATTTACAAGTTTAATCTTGGAGTTCCGTTAAATAAATGCAGTATCTGGTCTTAATACTAAAGACCGAGAAAAACTGGCTTATAAATAATATTTGCTCCTATTTAGATCACTGAGATCTTAGTAGGAACTGTTTGTTAGATCACTGAGACCTAAGCTTTAACTCGAAGAGATCGTACTTGTAGCTGTAGTGAGCTCTAAGAGATCTTGTTTGGAACTGTTTCTTCCTACCCTTATTTTTCGGCAAGAAAGTTTTGTCCCCGCCAGTCAAAGAGAGGGAGAAAACAATGAATAGAGTATACGGAAATTTCCATAACATTATTTTTACCTTTCTTCCAAGAAAAGTATATGCTGTAGTTTCCAACGTCATAAATGTATTAAAATAAACAATATACGCCGGAAACCCTTAATTATAGAAAATAAAATACCTCTACCTTAAAGTAATAAATATACAATGCACAGAGATAACAATATACTTCGCAGAATCGCCTCGAACCAAATTATTCAACCTATTATAATAATATATAACAGGAAATATGTACAATAAAACTTATTCTATTATATTTATGCTTATTCAAATACATTATTTACATAATGGATGGATTAACCAGAGGGTTGTGCCTGTAATAAAATAAATAGTTTTTATGACTGTAGAAAATAAGACAATGAAGAAATGTAATACCTGACCAGTCCTAAAGTAATTAACAATATTAAAGATATCTGAACTCCAAGACCTTTTCTATATACAATATATAATATTTACAATTTAAAACTAGGATTAAATATATTAACATAAATATACCTACATCTAAATAAAACTAAAAATACAAAATTAAATCTATTTTGCCCGAACAAAAAAAAACTGATTATTTTTCCTAGTACATAATATGTATGTACATACATGTGTTATTGAGAAATTTGTATGTATTAACAGATTTTGTATTATGTATTCTTTTTATTTCGTATGTAGTATTTAGCACCTGTACATACATATTGCTATGGATTTTTTCTAAAATAATATTTAAAAATAATTTAAAATAAATGTAATTGTGAGATAAAGTGTATATTCAAGATGCTATTTAAATGTATTTAAATTTAACGAGAAAAAAACTTCTTTTTTCCGATGTCGATCTCATGTGTTCGAGAGGCCTATGTAAATTCAGGGAGACAGATTTAATAGCTCGTACTAGAAAGTAGCTTGGTGTGATATAATTAATTATATTGAATTAAATCGGTTAATTGTTTGATAAGTGTTTTTATTGATGTATTAGAGAGATTCTCGTTTGCTAATTGTTGATTAATAATATAAGTACCTTCGTTGTCTCCACATTTCAGTTTTTTTGTAAGTAGATATTTTTTATGAATTCATAAATATCACAATTATATTTCTATTGTATTGAAGTTTATACATGTAATTAAGATATTTAATTTTTAGAAATATAAATAATAAAGATTATTATTAACATTTCTTGGTAATAATTAAAATTATAATTTGTTCGAGTGGATTCAGGTTTTTTTGTACATGTTGATTGCGCATGTGTAGATTTTGATCGTGTATCATTATTTTATTATACAGTGTGGTTTTCTGGGGAGAAATTAAAAATGAACTTTATTATTTTAGATAAGTTTGATCGGAGTAATTAAGAGGAAGTTTTTTTATTTACTCAGCTGTCAATATTACAGTGAATATTTTTACCTCATGTATTATTGTAAAATACAGAATCTTTATTAAAGACAGATTTTTTTCTTTTTTTTTTCTTTTTTTATTAAACATTCAGTTTAAATTTTTATCCTGCTTTTGTTTTATTTGCCATACCAATATTGTTGTTCAAGCTCAATATATATAAAATAAGTAAATAAATATTGTGAACTATTCACTGGCGCCAGACTTATTTTAGAAATAATACGACTTTCCGAATTGGAACCCGAGAAGATAGAAGTCTCATATTTGAAAATTCTCCGGCTGAGGAACCTAGTTGGGAAAACTAGTTGTGGATGGTGGCGCACTAAATCTACAAACCACTATTCATAGCAATATGTAATGTGTACAGTATGTACATTATGTGCATGCTATGTATTTAAACTTTCAAATGTTTAATAAAATCTTTTCTAATAATTCAATTTTGTGATTTTTTTCCCCTTTATATAGTGAAAAACTCTTTATAGTGAAATTTCGGTCAACATTTTGGTCTTTCACTATATAGAGGGTCGACTGTATTTGTATTGTCTATAAATATTATAAATTTATAATATTTTATAATAATTAATTTCATGTGCATTATTCCACAGTAAAAGGATATTTATTATATTTGCCAATATTCCTAGACACCCCCGTTCACGAATTCAATGCTTAAAAAACTGCTCATATAAGTCGTATGCTGTAGATAGCGTACCAGGTTGTTCATTCGAATGGACACGTCGCATGGTTCGAACGTCAGCATTTGAAATCGACGTGGATGCGTTTTGATTAGTAATAATTTAATATATAATATTAAAATTTAATATTACACTTTCTTATTTATACACTGTATTTTAAATGGTCCATATAGGGTAAGCTGTGCTTCCCTAGCTTGCACGGTATACGCACTACTAACAATGGCTAATAATTCATGTCACTCTTCCTATTTTTGAGACAAAATAATAAAATTTTTGTTCTAACATAATCAGTACTGATAATTAAAAGAGCACCTAGTAATTAATAATGGAGAAGGACGTGTTCATATTTTTTATATAGTGAGAAACAATAACGCAAACAGATTTCCCATGATCCTGTAGAAAGGTGAAATACGTATCTGGATCTCTGTGGAGGGATATGTTCGGACACGTTTACAAAAAATATTAATAGTGAACCTGTATTTGTGTTCTTCACACCAGATTTTATATATGTATATGTTTCAATTAGTCTGTTATAAAAATATTAGCTGAATAAACCATTTATTGCAGTGAAAAAATCTTATATAATTCTTATACAGGGTGGCCCAAAATGACCGAAGGGATTTTAATTCCTTGTAACTTTCTTATTATAATTTTTTTTTTGTTTTCAGTATTTTGTAAAGAAGACTTAGGGAATTTAAAATGGAACAGTACACAATTGAACAACGTGCCAAAATCGTTGAACTTTATTTCTCAAATCAACGATCCATTGTTTTGACTCAGCGTGCATATCGTCGTTATTTTAATGTGCGGGTTGGACCCTCAGAGTCAACAATAAACCGTCTGGTTGCAAATTTTCGAAAACAAGGGGCAGTAAGGAACCTTCCTGGTGCCGGCAGACGACAAACGGTGCACACGGATGACAATATTGAACGGGTACAGGAGAGTATTCGGGAAGATGGAGAAACATCAACCAGGAGACGTTCGACACAACTTGGCCTCTCAAGAGGGTCGCTGCAGAAAATTTTGCATACAATAAGAATGTTTCCATACAAAATTCAGCTTGTCCAACAATTGAAACCGACAGATTACCAGCAACGACTTGATTATGCAATTTATTTTCGTCAAAAAGCAGAAGAAAATCATGATTTTATTCATAATTTAATTATGAGCGACGACGCCCATTTCCAATTAAATGGGTTCGTTAATAGGCAAAACTGCAGGATATGGGCTACGGAAAATCCAAGAGTAGTTCAACAGCGAGAATTACACCAACTTAAGTGTACCGTTTGGTGCGGTGTTTCGTCGGAAAGGATAATTGGCCCATATTTGTTTTGAAAATGAACACGGTGTCGCCGTTTCCATCACTGGTGTTAGATATCGGACAATGTGGAAAATTTTTTAAGGCCAGCCGTGGAAAACCATCCGCAAGTATGGTACCAACAGGATGGAGCCACAGCGCACACTGCGAGGGAAACAATGGCTCTTTTACGCGACATCTTTGGTGAACGAATTATTTCCCGTACAAGCGATTTTAATTGGCCTCCGCGTTCACCGGATTTAACCGCTTCAGACTGTTTCCTTTGGGGTTATTTGAAAGGAAAAGTCTATATTAATAAGCCTCGAACCATACACCAATTAAAAAATAATATACGCGACGAAATCAACAACATAACACCTGAAGTTTTGCGAAAGGTTATGGAAAATGTTTTGGAAATGCGAAGCAGAAAACGGCCACCACTTGCGAGATATAATTTTTCATAATTAAATTAAAAATATTCTCCATTAATATACTGAATTTAAAATTAAAAAAAAAAAAAATTATGTCTTAAATAAGAAGTTATAATGAACTCAAACCCCTTCGGTCATTTTGAGTCAGCCTGTATTAGTTTCATATTGGACAGAATGTTTAAAAACACCAGTTCCATATTTTATGAGAAATACAATAATGCGGTGAAGTAGCCATTGTGTTTATTTATATTTATTCTGATAGGACTGAATGATAATGGCCTGGCATTAGAATTCTGCTTCATTAATTATATTGATAAATTCATGAAATAAATTAGTTTTTCAAAATAATTACTACTTTAGAATTTGAAAATTTATCTATTTCGAAAAATAAAACAATACTAATTACCGATATTTTGGATCGTTACTGTCAATTCTTTATCAATTACATAAAATATTTTCATAGTTTCTTTGCTTCTGATATTTCTGAACCATTACAAGCCAGTTTAGGCAGAATACTGTCGTGACATAGACTTGTTACCACTGGTACACTCTGTATTACAATGTGACCGTTTCAATACCTAACTTGTGCTTCCCCGAAACCCAATAATAACAAAAAAAATTAAAAATTTTAATGCAACCAGTTAAATTTTACTAATTCAATATATTAAATACTATTAACCTCATGCCTGTATATTAGGGTGGAGCGATTTTTTTTATTTAGCAATAGCTTTGGAATACCTGTAAAAAGTTGCTCTATTATCTCCCAAATATACACAGAAAATTTCATTTCGCACATGATATATTTAGAGGTGCCTCCGACATGATTAAGTTTGGCAAAATTCATGAATTTAGTCGAAAAATCAAAAATATTTAATGAACGCTAAATTACACACTGAGTGTTGCGCAGTTAGTATAAGATAGAAAAATATAATCCGAAGCGAGCGTATTAAGACGCGTGGGTGTTGAAGCACGTGGAGACGATTTCGCAACTCTCCTAAAACGTTATTCGAACGCTATAGTCAACTCGCGTGAGTACTATTTCACCTTTGAATTTTACGTCTGAGATCAAGAAATAAGACTCATGTAAGTAGTATTTTCAATTTCCTATTTAGGTTTCAGATATTATTGTAATACTTTAGCACATATTATATATCTTTATTACAGTAAAATGTCTCAAGTCAAAATACGACAAATGATGACCTGTGCTGTGTTCGGATTACCAGAGAAGTTACCAGTATCTCAATTACCAACTTATAATGACGTTATGAAAAATTACCTATTCGTTAAAAATGAATTAAAGCCCAATAAAATAGTAAAACAGCCAAACGTTCATGACATATCAGAAATATTGGCTCAAGAAGTTATAGAAATTTGGCAAAAAGCTTCGCTGCCAACTGTTAGTATTAAGAGAATTCTACAACTTATTCGTTCCTACCATAACAAATATAGATTCTTAATGAAACCTTATAAAGGTCGTCAAACAAACAAAAATTACGAAGAAAAGTTCAATAGATTTATAACTGAGTCCCACAGATTATTTGATGTTTGCAGTTGCAAATGTAAACTTTTCTCAAATTGTAATTGTTTAAAAGGCAGTCGTGTTCCCAAGGAAGAAATAAATTTTTTAGTCGATCAAAGAACAACAAGAAAAATGGTCATAGGCGGTGTAGATATGGTTGAAACTTTAAAAAATAAGAAAAAAGAAGAAAGAGAACAAAAAAGTTTATCGCGTAACAGAGAGATAACTGATTTTGAGAAACCGTGTTGTTCACGTTCTTTACCTGAAGACTTGGCAATCGAAAGCGACAGTTCAAGCGATAGCGTAGCTTCTAGTCCTTACCTTGAAGCACCAAAAAAAAACAGTTGATGCCCCACAAAAAAAAAGGAGATTAAATTTACCATCATTAGCTCTTGCCTGCGATCGTACTGGAGTTTCTGACAGAGCCGCTGCCATTATAGCTTCTTCTGTGTTAAAAGATGTTGGCATTATTTCACCAAAGGATCCAAGTGGTGTTATTGATCGTTCAAAGTTGCGCCGTGAAAGAACTAAAGTCAGAACAGCTTTACAGGATGCAGATCGCAAGAAAACCTTACGCGGTATGTATTTTGATGGGAAAAAGGATAAAACGTTGATTAGTATTCGGAAAAAAAATAAATTTTACAGAAAAAGGGTACTAGAAGACCATTATGTGATTTTATCAGAGCCAGGAAGCGACAATTTCGGCCTTGTCGCATGTGAGTTGGGAACTGCTAAATGTATTAAAGATACTATATTAACTCACTTGAAATCTAAATCGGTGAAACTCAGTCAAATAGTTGTTGTTGGTTGCGATGGAACAGTAGTAAACACAGGTTTTAAAGCTGGTATTATTCGTTTGATGGAAGAAGAACTGAATAAACCATTACAGTGGTTTATCTGCCAGTTGCATTCCAATGAATTACCACTGCGACATCTGTTGTTACATTTGGACGAAAAAACTACAGGGCCCAAATGCTTTTCAGGTACCATTGGATATCAGTTACAAAAATGTGAAACAATGCCAATAGTCGAATTCAACGCCATTCCTACAATATTACCTCAAATTTCCAGGGGTGATTTGAGTACCGACCAAAAATATCTGTACGATATTATGATCACTATCAGCACTGGCGTTTTTTCTTCAGATTTAGCTAACATTGAACCTGGATCTCTCAACCACTCTAGATGGCTTACAACAGCAAATCGAATTCTAAGATTATATGCTACTAAACCGGACCCCGAAGAAAAATTGGTGATATTAGCCACGTACGTGATGAGAGTTTATGGTCCGATGTGGTTTAGAATAAAATGTAATCCCTCGTGTATAAACGGAGCTAAGCACCAGTGGCAAACAATTAGTCTGAGTAGCTATTTGAACGCCGATATGAAGAAGGTCATTGACAAGGTAATCCAACGAAATGGATTTTTTGGTCACCCAGAAAATGTTCTTATTTCTATGCTTGGAGATGAAAGGGAAATCATACGAGATCTAGCATATCGACGAATTTTAAAAGCAAGAAGTGAGAAAGCTCCAGGAACTTCGAACGTTTAAACTGCCTTCATTTAATTTCGATGCTGAAGATTATACCGACATTATAACGTGGCGAGACTGTGAGATAACTGAGCCACCTCTGACTTTAAATTTATCTAATGACGACTTGAAAGCCATTGTCAAAGACGGTCTCGGCACATGTCAAAAAATTAAAGATTTTCCATGCCATACTCAAGCCGCTGAGCGCTGCATCAAAGTGGTGACAGAAGCTTCAAGTGCAGTTTGTGGAAAAAATAAGCGAGACGGTTTCATCAGGGCAATGCTACTATCACGTTAACAAATGCCTACTTTTGATACAATAAATAATTTAATATATAATTATTTGCATGAATAAATAATCTATAACCTAAATAAGAACAAATTTTTAATCATCTTCAATACAAAACAGGTATATGTTAAAATTATATAGGTAATAAAAACATAAAAAAGTTCAGCATATTTTATAAAGTAATTTTTCTCGCTTTTTCATTTGCAAACACATCTATTATATCGTCATAATTTAATGTTTTGGCAATATCTTTTTCAATTGATATTATAGACATTAATCGCTCTTGTCCAATAGAAGAACGAAGGTACGATTTTACAATTTTTAATTTACTAAACGGACGTTCGCAGGAAGCTGTTGTTAAAGAATTGCTGTGAAAATCCTTAACGCTATGTCTAGATTAGGATACGTGTTTTGTAATAAGAGTTCATAAGTTTTTGCAAGATTTGCAAAGCATCCATATCCCCTAAATCTTCAAAAATTTATTTGATCCTTTCAATTTCACATACAAATTCTGGAGGATCTAAGTCGCTATTATATTTCAATGCTAGGAGGTTTCGCCTCATGTGAACGCGGGCTAGAAGTGTAAAAATGAGAGGGAGTGTAATAATCTAATTGGTCGTGAGATGAAAAACGGCCAGTGACAGTCGGTGTTGATTCATGTACAGTAGAATTGTCAATAACTCTCACCTGGGTCGGTATCCTTTGTATTGTGCCCCATACCCAGTTGCGTCCTTGGCGGGTGCCTCTTTCGCCATACGCCCTCGTTGCGGCACTGGCTTTTAATATATTATTACAAATAGAAGGGGGGCTAGGCTATTTATAATAATAAAATTATTTGATAGATAATAAAATAATTACGGATGCTGGTGAAGTTCCTTCAAAGGTCCAGGACGTGCGAGGTATTGGTTAATTAAAATAAATATACAACAACTTAATACATAAAATAAAACACAGCGGCGTCCTTAAATTTTGTATTTATATTTACATAATAAGAAATTGAAACTCGTATATTTAAAAGCAATTAAAACAAAGTAATATGTACACGTAGAGTGGTGGATAAGTAGATTAAAATTAACACAAAAAATACTCTGAAACGAACGTTAAACGGGGTAGTAAATTAAGGGTTAATTAATATGTATATAAAATAACCTCTGTATCGAAGAACACAGAGCTTACCTTTTGATTTGCGGCGATGGTAGCCACGTGGTCTTCGAAGATATACCTTGGTCAAGTATATGCAGAGCGATGTTTTACCGGAGGAATAAGAAATTAGTTAAATTAATATGAATTCACTTAAAAGAATAATATGCATAGAACAATGCAGGTTACCTTAGAAGTTGAAGAACACCTGGTCGGCGTGATAGCGTCATGACTTGGACAGTACACGAGGAGTTGTTTTCTCACGAAAGGTTCGAGAGAGAAGGAAGAACTATTAGTTTTCGTCGATAGAAAATGTCTAGAAACGGTTGGTTTATGATGTATCGAAGAGGGGGTCGATATCTCGAATAATAGTTAATTAAACGCGCGGCCTGAAGACGTCGTCTGTCAATGTCATAAATATTCTTAGAGTAACCCTTGTGACATAAGCTTCCTAACGATATCAAACACGACACATAAAAGAAGATGTAAATAATATTAAATTAAGAACAATTTAAAATATGGAATTTATCTAGAAGAAATTCGACATTAACGTTAGGGTTCAGTCAGGTAGAAAGAAGGGTCGTCGGCGGTTAAGAAGGTGACAAAAGAAATAGAAATACTTTCTCTTTGTAACGAAAATGAAAGTTTGTACAAATGAAGAAAAATGTCTTAAGTTTAAATATAATTAATATGAGATATTTAAAAACGAAATATATGTATTTAAATAAATTAATTAAAGTTCTATACGCTAGGCGTAACAATATGAAGCTTTTAACATCCTTTAACATAATGGCAAACATTTTGTTGACCTTATGGCGCGTTTACACCGGAGTTGCAAACACATGTTGCGAACAAATATTGACCACATTTCGCAAAAAGGCAGTAATTTGTTATAAACATTTCATGTTGTTAACAGATTTGCCGTGTTCACAACATAAATTTTGTTGCGCCTCTTAGGTGTTTAAAACATTTCACCCGTCACCCTTCCAGCCCATTAGCGCCTCGGGTTCGGTCGTTCCACGATACACATATAACGGTATGCTTACTAGAAAACCAATTTTCCTTCGAAACGCGCATCTGAGTTTTTAAAACTGCTATCAGACCTCAATTCACCTAACAAAGGATCTGTATCATCTATTTGTAAATCTTTCAACAGCTTACTTCCACCATACGTAGTTTTTACTGGCGATGACGGTCTTACCCAGTATCTTTTTGGTGTCTGTTGTTTCGTCAAAATTACACAAGCTGCTGCAGCAAGTACCACGTTGTTCGCATTCGACATCTGGTACTGAAAGTGAAATGTGAAGCGTTTAAGCGTGTATTTGTTACAAACACAATTACCACAACTAGTAAGTTGTTTTCAACATTGGTTGTCAACATATATTGGTTTGCAACTCCGATGTAAACGCGCCTTTAGTGGCATCCAAGAGGTCGTGACATAATAGCTAACATCGATTCCGGAAAAAAGCGTTCCTATGGTATTTCTAGTAGCCGCGATACCTTTTCGAACGGCCTTACCGAAAGATAACTATTTGCAAGGGGTGAGTACATTTCTAGCTCGAAATGTGTGTTAGGATTTTACTAAATTTAAAGATGGAACCAACCTTTAAACACAATGTCTAAGTACGTATTAGATTAGATTACTTGAAGTGGCCATAGAACCTATTCCATTGTGACTTTCCCAGATCCGTTGTGGTTCTTAGAACTAGTTACAGTGCTTTCTGTAGCCCTACTATTTTAATTAAGAGTGGTTCTTCTGAATATAGTGCCGTTTCAGAATACTCATCTTCCATTTGTAAAAACCGGGTTCTTGTCAACCCTTCACATTGGCCTAGTACGTGAATTGCGGCTTTTTTTTAAGTTTGGCAAAATATACATACAATTTCTTCTGTTAGGTCCTATATTGTTCATATGGTTGTTATAATAAGCCGATATCATTATATGTTCCTATTTAGTAGACTTGTTATAACTAGAGAACGGATGCAATTTCCATAAAACGCAATCGGCAATTGGAATTGTGTATAACGTCGCTCAGTACATCCCGACGTAATTCAATGAAGTATTTGTTTGACTTACTCGGCCACCTGGTCTCGCAGCGATAACAATGGACAACCCAGCTATTGTATTCGGAGAATATAGTGTTTTCAGTGGTGTCGTGTACGTAGATAAAATAAATAAGTTTATCGTATTTCGTAAGAGAAATAGCACGTACATTCCTTTTCTTTTCATTTAAGCAACATCTTCCAATTATTTTCACGTAAGTGTGCATAAAATTTCGTTATTTAGTTTCGTTTATTTGGATCTAGAATATACTTACTTTTTCAGACAATGGAAGAGCGTCGAGAATGGTATCGTGAAACAATGGCGAGTTGGATTGAGGGCCATACTGATTGTATGTACATTGCCAGTGATTCCGAAATTTATTGTAAAGTGTATGAAACGTTATTGAAAAATTGCAATAAATCAACTGTAAAACGTCACGTAGGATCGTTAAAGCACGAAAAAAAATTGAACCCGTTGGAATCTGACAATTTTAACGAAAAATTCTGTGAAACTTTTATGGCAGCTAATATTCCATTATTTAAATTGAACAATCCAATTTTGAAGACATTTCTGAAAAAATATACTGGTCGAAATGTTCCTGATGAATCAACTTTACGCAAATATTATGTTTCTAGGTGCTATACGAGAACAGTAGAACGCATTAGAAGCCATCTTTTAAATCAATACATATGGATAAGCGCCGACGAAACGGTGGATATGTTAGGACGCTGTGTGGTAAATGTTGTAGCTGGTGTACTACATCCAACTATTCCCTATAACTCAGTGGCGGCTAGCGCATAAGCGCTGCAGTGCTGCAGAGCTCCCAAAAAATTGGGCGGGCGAACCTGTATTAGTTATAACTAGTTTTCTTTTACATAATTTTTCCGACATTTCTGATGTTTATAAAAGCGTAACATATTGTTATGAAAATTCTCCCCCATGTATATCAAAAAATTTGCATATTTTTCTACATCACCTGTAGAGGACATCAAACCCTACAATTTGACACCTCAATCATCAAAATCCGACAAGTAGAAGCCGAGATATTCGCTTCCGAAATTCTAAATAATATTCAATAGGCGACCAGTGGAATAACCAACCTAATTCGCGCGATCGCTCACTTGTTCCTTATCTGGTCCACACGAGCGTGCGCTCAGAGCTCTGTCAAACACCCGCGCGCACCCCGCTACCCCCGCGAGTGTCCAAAACCAATGCGTCATTTTAGTAGGCCTGGTCGCTGCATTAAATGCAGCGAAATGCAGTGCATTTATTCCAGCGCGAAAGGCGATATGATTCGGTATACGATAGGTCCAACTCGCAACGGGCCATAGGCAACAATATACGTATGGAACGTAATGCGGTTGGCAACGTGTGTACCATGCCTATATTAAGTGACTTTCTTAAAATTTAAATTTATTTTGCAGAATTATTGATTTTTTTACTTTTATCTTTTAGAAAACGTTATTGTTTTTTTATTACTTAAAATTACTTTTTATGAAAAATAGTATACCATAAAAGTGTAAACAAAGACAGTATACATTAAACGAATATTCATTCAATTGTACTGTCATGAAATTGAATTTGCAATCGTTGTTAAATTTGTTAGAATGAATAGATATTTATATTTATCGGAAAATACTAATACTTAAAGCAAACAAATAAGGTGTAGTGTTTTGTTATAGAAATGAGGAATGTATAATATCCATTTCTTCCTGCATATTGATTATGCAGCTGATGCTTTCGTAATATGCTCATATTTGTATTTCTACTATTATCGTGATGTTATTATAATACATATACCAAAATCACAAGTAATATTTCCATCAGCCTTTTATTAACAATAAACAAGTAAAGTACAACTTCGTAGGTCGACAAACGCTCCAGTCTTCATTATCACTGTATTATACATGAACTGTAGGCTTAGTTTTTCGTAGAAATTGAAGTACGTGTCTGTTCCTTTGTAAAATTATAATAAGGGCAGGGGTTAATTTTATTCTGGCATTTTTAAAAATGCAGAGATCAGTTTTGCGACTGCATTCAGCTAATTACAATCTAAAATAAGCAACATTGTAACGTATTTTGGAATTGTGAATATCCGTAGGTAATCAAAAAAAAAAAGGAAGTATAGTTTAATTACAACTGTAGCTTCCTCCTGGTTTGAAGGAAGTCGGTATGTATCGACCGAAGTATAAGTTGAAATAATACAAATATGAGCATATTACGAAAGCATCAGCTGCATAATCAATATGCAGGAAGAAATGAATATTATACATTCCTATAACAAAACACTACACCTTATTTGTTTGTTTAAGTATTAGTATTTTCCGATAAATATAAATATCTATTCATTCTAACAAATTTAACAACGATTGACAAATTCAATTTCATGACAATACAATTGAATGAATATTCGTTTCAATGTATACTGTCTTTGTTTACACTTTTATGGTATACTATTTTTCATATAAAGTAATTTTAAGTAATAAAAAAACAATAACGTTTTCTAAAAGATAAAAGTAAAAAAATCAATAATTCTGCTAAATAAATTTAAATTTTAAGAAAGTCACTCAATATAGGCATCGTACACACGTTGCCACACCACATTACGTTCCATACGTATATTGTTGCCTATGGCCCGTTGCGAGTTGGACCTATCTGTATTTAATATTTTCGCGACTATTTTTACGGTGCGGCGAGTTTAACGTAAAAACAATAATATTAGAGACTCTTATTTTTTTGTGTGACAATTGACAATCGTTCCAGAAATCCATTACTTCAGTGCGGAAGGCGAAGAAAGCACGATAAGATCGATGGGAGACAACCTCTTACTGCCCGTGCAAGGTAAATTTTTTTGTAAAACTTGCAGAACACCTTAAAATTTTTAGCACGAGCCGCCACTGCTATAACTCATATGTAATAGCAACAAGTGTTATAAATAGAGTTGATGCGGAAACAGTTGCTGAAACCATTAAGGAGAATATGCAAAAAATGCTTCATTCGGACGCCACGTACAAAGAAAAAATACTTTTATTTGTCAGTGATAGTGCTGCGTATATGTTAAAATCAGGCAGACTATTGAAGAAAAAATATCCTAATATGCTGCATATTACTTGTGTAGCACATGCTCTCCACAGAATCTGTGAATATATCAGAGACACTTTTCCGGAAGTTGATAGACTTGTATCAGCTTTTAAAAAAGTTTTCAGAAAAGCACCATTGAGAGTAGCTCTTTTCGGGGAAAAATTTCCATCTCTGTCAGTGCCTCCCACTCCAGTAATAACTAGATGGGGAACATAGCTAGAAGCTTCTAGTTATTATGCTGAGAATTTCGATAGTCTAAAACATTTCGTAACACTGCTAAAGGAGGATGCTAGAAGTATTGGTGAGTGCAAGGAGCTCATACAAATCCCAAATTTAAAAAATCAGTTGTACTTTCTTCACGAACACTTTGGAAAATTGCCAAAACTAATCACTTATTTTGAAAATCGAAATCTCAAATTAAATGACGGATTAACCACATTAGATGTGGCTGTTAATAATTTGAAAAGTATTCGAAGTGACTTCGGATGTGGCCTTCGGCAAAAGTTTGAAGCAATTCTTAATAGAAATCCAGATTTAATTACATTGCAGCAATTATGTATGGAGACAATTCCAAAAAATCTAACGGCTAAATATGAAGAAATAAAAGAATATTTCCAGTATGCACCTATAACCAGTTGCGATGTAGAAAGGACGTTTTCTATTTATAAGGATGTACTTAATTCAAAGAGAACAAAATTGACAGAAGAAAACCTTGAGAAACTATTGCTAGTCAATATTAATACTCTTTTACTCAACTTGAACGACAAAATGAACAAATAGAAATGTTCCAATTATAGAAATAAAATTAAAAACTTTAAAAATACAACTTTTCAACAAATACATATGTATTTCGTAATTTTATAGATCACTACCCGTTTGTTTTCCAATTATATAAATAAAATTAATTAATAAATATGTATTTCGTAATTTTAGATAGATAGATCACCACCCGTATGTTTTCTAATTATATAAATAAAATTAAAAACTTTATAAATACAACTTTTCAACAAATAAATATGTATTTCGTAATTTTATAGATCACCACCCGTTCGTTTTCCAATTATATAAATAAAATTAAATATTTTACAAATACAGCCTTTCGCCAGTACTGCACTGGGCTTTGCGTCATGTGGTAAGCGTGTCCGTTCTCTAGTTATAACCATGGATAATTGTTCTTTAACAAACTGTTTTGTCCGTCTCAAACTTGGAGAGTTCTTCAACCATTCGCAAGATGTTTGTTTGTTTCTGAATAATTTATTTGTGTTGTATACTTTTTTATTTTTGTGTATATTTTCGATATAGAGCCATCTGTTTAGATGACATACGCAAAATAAATCCCAAGGTGTCTATTTTAAGTCGACTCTTCCATATCTGTTTTTGCAAATGCCTCAGGAAGGCACTGGTCGTATGAAAGCTGTAAACGAAGCTTGTCGATCAATTCGTCTGCGTTTTCGTTGATCCTATAGTCTTGGAACCTCAGGCTAATATGAATAATAATAATTCCTGCCTTAGCATCTCTCGACAGTTTAGCGCCAATCACAGGGAGTAGGGCTGGGCGATACCGACGTTTTCGGTATCGGGTACCGATACCAATCGAGGTATCGGGTCTGTGCACGGTATCGATTCTGAGTACTGGAATCGGTAAAGTATCGATAGGTATCGATGCTTTGGAATCGATACCTTGGAATCGATACCTTGGAATCGATACCTTGGAATCGATACTTTGGAAGCGATACCTTAATTCGATACCTAGAAATCAATATTCATAACCCGTTTTCTAGGTGTCGATTGTTTGATATCGGTTTCAAGAGATATAAAATTAATTTACCAATTCTACCATAACTACGGTATGAAATTTGCAATATTGTGAGATTTTTTTTTTGTAATAATTATAGTTATGTCATAATAAGGATATTTGCTACACACAATAATAACATCCTTTTAAATATATATTATATAATATATATAATGCATATATACTTAAAAATTCTTTACTTAAAAAGTTATTGCATCTTTTATGTACATTTAAAAAATGCACAAAGGTAAGCTACCCGATACATCGATACTTAGCGAGTACTGGAATCGGTAAAGTATCGTTAGGTATCGATGCTTTGGAATCGATACCTCGCTACCCGATACATCGCTACCCGATACATCGATACTTAGCGAGTACTGGAATCGGTGAAGTATCGATAGGTATCGATGCTTTGGAATCGATACCTTGATTCGATACCTAGGAATCAGTATTCATAACCCGTTTTCTAGGTATCGTTTGTTTGATTTCGGTTTCAAGAGATATAAAATTAATTTATCGATTCTACCATATCTACGGTATGAAATTTGCAATATTGTGATATTTTTTTTTGTAATAATCATAGTTATTATGTTTATGTTATAATATGGATATTTGCTACGCATAATATAAAATTCAACAACATCCTTTGAAATATATACTATATAATATATATAATGCTATATATACATACTTAAAAATTCTTTACTTAAAAAGTTATTGCATTTTTTATGTACATTTAAAAAAATGCACAAAGGTAAGCTACCCGATACATCGCTACCCGATACATCGATACTTAGCGAGTACTGGAATCGGTAAAGTATCGATAGGTATCGATGCTTTGGAATCGATACCTCGCTACCCGATACCTCGCTATCCGATACATCGCTACCCGATACATCGATACTTAGCGAGTACTGGAATCGGTAAAGTATCGATAGGTATCGATACTTTGGAATCGATACCTTCGTTATATGAGGTATCGGGGAATCGATACCAGTTATGGTATCGGGTATTGGACGATGTATCGATACTTCGCTCAGCCCTAACAGGGAGTACTAGTAGGCCATGAGTTATGTTATTATTACTTAAGATGTTAAACTGTCAGCATTCACCTTAAACGAGAAAGAAAACGACGAAGACCTTTCTCGCACAGCCGAGCCCTAGATTCGTTCCCAGGATCCCCGGCATAATCAGCCAAGGCGTTACCACTAGCCTAGAATATTTAATAAAATGATTAAAAATTACACCAAATATCGGTGGAAAAGATTCCAGTAATATTTTTTAAATACTCGTAAATAACCAGTTGAATCAGAAGTTACGTAGTATATATGGTAATGACGGAAAATTAATGTAGCTTCGAAACTAAATTATTTCATTATGTAATTCATCATTTTGACCTTTTATTTGAATTGTTAATTAAAATTCATTGTTCGTTTTTACATTAAAATTCGAAATTTAAATATGCGAAAACTAGCTTTAAATGTTACGTATCCATTAATGTATATATCATTTCAAACCTAAACGACTTCTTAGAGTTTTTAATGTATAACTGAGATTTTATTATCTGAGTGACATTAATTGTAACGTAAATATATTCTTGTATTGTATCCTATTATTATTACTTTTAATACTATATTTTATGGTATAATCAATACAGTATCAAAACGAGTGTGTCTAACATCCTAAATGTCACGAAGAGTTTATCTTAACACTGCCATATTTATTATTATTACCTGTGACTACCAGTTTTCTTAATTTCTTGCCCTTTGCATTCTTTTAGTCACATATATTCTGATATCCACTTTATGTAACCAAACTATACAAGATATTGAATTTTTACCATCTTTGCTACAGTGTTTTCGGGCAATCATCAACCGGCATTACAACAGAACATGTGGTTGCTGTTCGGAATGCAGTTGTGAATGATCGATAGACCATCCAAGACATTTTTAACATTATGGGATTATCTAATGGCACACGTCAGCAGATTTTATCAGAGGAACTGAACAGCGGCAAAGTTCGTGTGCTAGGCGATGAACCGAAACAACGTCACATAGATGTCTGTATGAAATTGAGAAACTGAACCAGATTTTTTATGATCGCCAGACTTCTTCCTCTTTCCAAAGATGAAAATCAAGTTGAAGGGGAGATGTGACACAATATAAGATACAATAAAAGATATTGAAATTGAATTGCATACGGTGCTGAACACACTAACAAAATAAGACTTCTAGAATGCATTCCTTTCTTGGCCTAGGCGCTGAGATGAATGTTTGTTCTCCCAAGTGGGCTACTTCGAAAGTAACGGAGATGAATAAAATTCAGGTATTCTGAAATTTTATTTATCGCTCCATTTCAGGAACTTTTGGATACCACCTTGTACTTTAAACCAGAAGTGGTCAATTAAGAGACCGTCAAGCAATAGTTTATGACCTGTGAACCTTCTCCTTAGACACGAAATTCGACTAAAATTTTAACTTAATAACTTTAAACTTAAATTACCCTGTAATTCATAACACTTTGATCTGCAGACCGACAAGCATAGCAATTTTTTTTTAAAGTTGGCCAACCCTGCTTTAAATTATTGTATCATCCATTGTTTGTTTATTTGACCTTCGATATTTTAGTCCTGCGCTACTTTTCATAATATTTTTGCTTAATTGACATGAATATGACATCATATACGTATCATGTTCGTTGTCGGCTATTATAACCTGGTGATCCGGAAAAAAAATAAATATTTATATTTGTGCTCACAGGTTTGCATACTTTGCATTTTCTTAGATTCAATTGCTATTTCATTCACACATATTCAAAATTATGGTAAGAGACAGCATCTTTGTTTTAACTGATTTTGTTGGAAGAAATTGTTTTTATAATTTATTACCTATGTTTACAGACATTTTTTGCTTCCTACGTCTCTCTCAGATTGAGTCATAAATAGAGCTGGGGATGTTTGCGGTGTGCCAGGATAGTATTCAGTTAAACGCACGAATATAATGACCTTGTTTCGATCGGTGATGCATGCGTGATTTTATTGCTTTACATGCATTCGCTATTTATATCACTTAGGTATGTCAGTTATGTGTACTGTATATAAATAACACACTTACCTTATTTACGATTATTATAGCATAGCGCCAAGTGGATAAGACTTGCAGTAAGTTTGTAGCATTAGATACGTTTCCATATTTGTAGCGGTGAGCGATGTACGCCGTGATGAATAAATTTTTTTATATTTTGAGAAAGACCGCTCGACATCTACGGATGTAACACACGCACAATTAAAATAATCTTTATAGATAGAAACCGAATCTACACTTGCACCATTACTAATTTGTTTTAATCTGGTAAAATCAAAATCATTGTTTATCACACTCTCGAACTTTTCTATTACATTAACATTTTTGTTGTAATTTACTGCGCATAGCTGGGCGTGTACATCGTCCAGTATTTGCAGTGACTCCGCTAACGATAATGCAGTATTTTGAAATTTCTCGATTGCGTTAAACAATCCTATATGATTGTTATAAATAGTTTGTAAATCTGCATCAAGGGAAGGGTTTTGAAAGAGTCTCTGGCTTTCCTTAATGGCTACAGCTTCGGCAGGATTGAATTGTAGAACCACAGATTTTATTTGTTGGAAATACTTGGCATAATAAAATGCCGCCTTTAACCAACTTCCCCAACGTGTAAGGATTGGCTCTGGTGGTTCGGGAATACCAGGGCACCGACTGTGAAACTCTCGAATTCGTTTGGGAGATTTTAGAAACACTTTTTTTTGTGGTTGCTATTAATGCATCCACCTCTGGATAACATTGCCGAATAGTTTGTGCCACAAGGTGTAAAGCATGAACTTTACATGTCACATGCAAAAGTCTCTCACAATCTGCTTTAAGAGAACGGCCTACAGAACGCATTGTCGCAGCACCATCGCTCATAAACATCAGGAGTTGATTAGTTGAAACTTGAAATTTTTGTAGCGTATCGAGCACTACCTTCGTAATTACTTCGCTAGTGCACTTTTCCAATCTTTTGCTGGCTAATAAAATGGGAAATGTTGATTTGACAGAATCTAGTACACGCACTATA
This sequence comes from Melolontha melolontha, assembly GCA_935421215.2. NCBI lineage: Eukaryota > Metazoa > Arthropoda > Insecta > Coleoptera > Scarabaeidae > Melolontha > Melolontha melolontha. The sequence continues at coordinate 134,019,113 of OW285239.1, forward strand.
ATATTCACAATAGAATGTTTTTTTCGATCTGTCGTTTTGTCGACACATACCCATAACTGTTACTACTGCTTTCATTCTGTTTTCAATGTCCTCACGCACAATTGGTAAATAGGTGAGTAACGTTCTCCGTGACGGTAGCTTTATGTTGGAATTGTATTTATTCCAAAAGTCGTGTAAGGCTTTTTTATCTAGCAGGTGAACTGGCACATCGCAGACGAGTAGCATTGTCAATAAATCGAAAATGAATTGCGTTTTAGACAGCACATTATTTTTTTTGTCTTTGTGGTGTACACTTTCAACATGTCTTTTACAGTCGTATTTGTCCCAGCAAAGTAACTGTTTATCGCATAATTTACAAACCACTTTTGCTCCATTGTAATACATATCGGGAAAGTCTCGGATAAATTTCTTCCCGTCGTTATACAATGGGCGCTTTCTTGGCTTGGGCACGTCCGTCATACTTATTAAATAGAGCTCAAGACAACACACGATCACGTTGCCAGTTCACGACTAACTAAAGTGTTTCGCTGCATCGTGTTTATACGCTGGTGGGGATGCACTACATACAGTCCTGCCGTACCGCAAACATCCTCAGCTCTAGTCATAAATAATTATGTTACACTAAAATAAATTTAATTGTCAGTATATCCAAAGTCCGTGAATTCTGGTTTACCGTAGACAATCGAGTATAATGGAAACCTGTAACATATTTGCTGACTTTTTCAATCGGTATACGTTAATCCTGACTACAACAATCAATTAACATATGATACAAAATAATACAATTCTCTATAAAAACAAATTTGTATCTGTATATACATGGACACACAGTACGTATTTACCAGCGTTTGCTTCAACCACCAGACGCATGCGTTTCTGTCTAACGACTTCATTAATGGAGGATTTACGAAAACAAACGACTGTAGTACACTTCGCGGTCATGTAGCAAATTTTGTTCTATCAGATGACACCAGATAACCTCTTGACATCTGACGAACAAAACCGACTACGCCGCTGTTAACTGGTGTCATCTGCTACATGACTGCGAAGTGTACTACAGTCGTTTGTCTTCGTAAATCCTCCATTGATGAAGTCGTTAGACAGAAACGCATGCGTCTGGTGGTTGAAGCAAACGCTGATAAATACGTACTGTGTGTTGATGTATATACAGATACAAATTTGTTTTTATACAGATTTGTATTATTTTGTATCAAAGCTTGATGTGAGTTGTCGCATCGATATGCTAATTTGTTTTGGTAAATTAACATATGATTTAAAATATTTTGAAAACGTATTTTCTTTGTGTACCTAATGTTTTTTTTTTTTATTCTAATGTAGTTTTTCAAAAAGAAGTATATTTAAGAGAACGTTTGAATTAAGGATTTACCTTATCATTTCGCTTGTCATTGATAGGAACCACCATCTTTGTTCGATAGAAGTGGCGTCATTGTATTGGATTTATCGAAATAAAAGTGCCCCTTATTCAGAAAAATTATTTCCGTTCGAAATACACCTACCCGTATTCGTAACAGTTATTTTCCTACAAACGTTAAGAAATTCAACATTTTCACACTAAAATTGGGTGCGGGAACTAATTCCCGCACTAGTGCGGAAATATTAACAAATCAAAAATACAGATTGTACCTACTCACATTTGAGATTTATTATTATATATGTGGATACAATAGTTACTTAAATTATTAAATTGCACACCAGTTAAAACTTCGGGCGAAGAAATAGAAGAGGAAGAAAAAATAATCTCCTTCAACGCCGAGGATGAATTTGTTTTCATCGTCGAAAATGTATCGTTCTTAACTGTAGATGATGATTTTGTACAAAAATCTGCTTTTCCAATTTCTTCTTATTTTCTTATTATCTTTCTGTGACACTTGTGGATCTCCATCCTACGTGACGTTTCACGATCGGGATATCTATCCCATTGACTGGACGAAAGTTGATATATTTGTGATAAATTTGTAGAAAATTTATATCTCCGAAATTGCATTCTGTAACAGTAACCACTCGCTTAATTTTCGTTTTTGTATCCGGAACTGTCACCATCAGATAGGTTTGCTTATCTTCAATGTGGTTAGCTACCATATTAGTTAGTTCATTTCTACGACAAGCGCCTGCTATCCTACAAATAACCACAACCTATAACAATAAAATCATTATTTACAACATATAGTACACTCATAATTTTCCAAAATTACCTTCATAATAAGAAAAGCCTTGTCATCAGCGTTCTTGAGAAATAAGAATAGTTAGTCCCTGGAAAAGGTCTTCGATTTCTTAGGTTGATATCCCTCATTCTTCCTCTTTAAGAAAGCGATTAATATGGGATATTTACTAATATCAATTCCATTCTTTAAGATCAAAATACTTTTAATCATAAAGTAACGTGCCCAAAGTGTTGCCGGCTGTAGTAATTCGGCTAATTCGATTATTTTTCTGGCAGTAAGTTGCGTGTTGCGGAGTCAGCAGCATTGTATTAAATATTAGTCACTTGTAATAATTATTATTTACGCATACTACATAGTACAGACGGCACCTAGTAGAGTGTTGCTATAAATCTAATGTGATGAATAAATGAAATATAGAAGTAGCAAAAAGCAAGTGTATTGTTATTTTCCATCAACGGTGGAACACTAGACTTTCATAGAATTATTAACCTTCACCAACAGGACTTCCTTCCGTAGTTAAACACCCAAACATATCTAGAGCTTTGTACAGAATTACTGATGCATGATTTTCAGGTGAATTCATATTTCATAATATCTCAAACTTAGATTGTGTTTTAATTTTATAGAAAATCACACATAATGCCCTTATATCACGAAGGTCTTCCTCAAGTACATTACATTGTTCTATTTGAAATTTTATTTTGTAAAGAAAATATTTTATGTTCATTATATACTTATGAGCCAACTTTTTTTTTGATTTAGTATCTACGTAATCATGAAATTATGTGATGTGAGAATTAATTTATCGATAGTTTATAAGCGTAGAATGGGAAATACCAAATTTCACACATTGCTTCCGCTTTGAAAAGCATTCTGCTCAAATAAAAAATGCCAGTTTATTGGAGATTATTTCATAGCATGTTTTATACGAATTAAATTGACGCCTTCAAACTATTCGGTTCGATAGAGCGGAAGTATTCATTATTACAGGATATTTTTCTAAAACTATAGGTTATACATTTTATCAGATTTTTATTAGTTCGTGATTAATATAATTTTTAAATCTATTTAATTCTATAGTGTACACATATACATGCGATTGTCGCTATTATTTGCTGCATTAAATTCTAAAATGAGATTTAATAATTTATTAATTCTCATTCTCATGAAGTCCATTATAGTTCGTATATATACCCGTAGTATAGAAGTGAAAGTCGTGTCTGTCCCTGGATAATGTGCACCGATGATCCGCAAAAACGGTGAAATGTCGATATTTGCATATTGCGGGCGGATATGTCTTTCACAAATTTTTAATTTTTATTTATACTGACAACTTGTACAGTTGACGTGGAGAATTGTTGCGTCTACAATCTAGGGCAAAAGTGAATTGCCGGATTGTAGAATTTAATGCAACAACTTATAGCGACAATCGCATATAAAATGAGATTTAACATTTATTAATTCTCCTACACATGAAGTCCATCATGTATATATATATATATATATATATATATATATATATATATATATATATATGAAGCGTTGTTCTTCGGGATATTTCGCCGCGTTTGGATGATTTCGTCCTGAGAAGGACAACTTTCTTCCTGACGTTTCGGTGACATCACTTTCACCTTTTTCTAGAGGATCTTCTCGTTGCAATGGTAACTTCAAGAGTGACTCTTTCGCTCTTCACTCTTGAAGTTACCATTGCAACGAGAAGATCCTCTAGAAAAAGGTGAAAGTGATGTCACCGAAACGTCAGGAAGAAAGTTGTCCTTCTCAGGACGAAATCATCCAAACGCGGCGAAATATCCCGAAGAACAACGCTTCAACAAACGACCGCGAAAACATTCGACGAAATTTATATATATATATATATATATATATATATATATATATATATATTTAGTGTTTATAAGAATTTTATTTTTCTTATTTATTTTATTGGCCGTGTCTTAATATTAAAATAATAGACTTTTTAATATATATATATAAGAGATTTAGTTAGTCGGCGATTTAACGTCTGTTTTACTTGAATATGTATATATTTAAAATAATAATTATTAGAGCAGACCAATTTTCGTGCGCGCCATGTGCGCCGATGTGAGGATGATTGTATTGCATCAAAACTAATAAAAAGCATGCAGTATGTGTTTGGTACTTGCTTAGACTGCATGTAAGTGTAAGCATACGTAATAAAATGTCGACACATAAATAGAGAAAACGACCGTTGTTAGACGAAGTGAATAAGTTTATTATGGATTTCCCTGAGTTAATATACGATGGCTCAAAAATTAAATGTTTAGTGTGCAATACATATCTAATGTGTTGGTCAAAAACACATTGTAAAAAACACGTAAGCAGTTCGGAGCACAATAATAACAAAATTAATCGACAACAGCTTATACATGAACTATGTGTAACTATGATTGTGTGTACACTGCCGTTTACCTTGTTAAGTAATGATTCATTTATTTCATTTTGGAATAAATACGCGAATCAAACATTACCGAGCACGACAACGTTACGAAGGAATTTACCATCGGTGCGTAAACAGGTTGAAAATAAAATCAAAGCAAAACTGAAAAATAAAAAACTTCAATTTTATTAGCATCCAGACGACTAGAACAATGTGATGCCGAAAAAATTTCAGAGGTGCTATTAGATACTTTGGAAAAATTTAAACTTTCGAAAGACCAAGTATTAATGTTTATGACCGATGGTGCCGCAACCATGTGTTATGTAGGCCGGTCTCTTAGAAAATATTGTCCTAACCTGTTACATATTACTTGTAAACTCCATGCTCTACACCTTGTGGCAGAACAGGTTCGTAGATGTTATCCAGAGGTAGATGCTTTAATATCGAGTACAAAGGCAGTATTCCTGATATCTCCATAACGTATTCGGATATTTCACGCATTGTGTCCCCATACCCCTGAGCCACCACAGCCGATTCTGACACGTTGGGGTACATGGTTACGGGCGGGGTTTCACTATCATGAACATTTGGAAAAAATTAAGGACGTGGTTTTATCATTCGATCCGAAAGAAAGTGCAGTTATCAATACAAGCCAGAAAAAATTTCAAGATGCCCAGATTAAAATGGATTTACAAAGTATTCGTGAGAATTACTTGGGACTAGAAGAAGCAATAACAAAATTAGAAAATTCGTCGCTGTCGTTAGAGGAATCACTGCAAATCGTTAAAGATGTTCACGCACAACTCTGTGCTGTAGAAGACGCAAAAAGTGAAAGTGTTCTAATTAAATTTGAAAGTGTTTTAGACAGAAATGCAGATTTTGACACCTTAACGCGTATTTGTGAGGGCACGTCTACAGATGCGTTAAGTTGCTTACAAAAGTATTTTGATTATGCGAATATAACATCACTAGATGTAGAACGCTCGTTTTCCGAATATAAACATATTTTTTCCTCACGGCGGACATGTTTTTCAGAAATAACCTTATAAACGCACCTGATGTTGAAAATATACAATCGAGTTTCTCCAGTTTGTCAATCCTTGGAAGACGCTTAAAACGGTAAGTGTTCTTTTAAATCCTCTGTCGTGCACACAATCACTGATTTCATTACATTTTCCATTTTATTTATAGGTACATACAACGCTGCTATAATATGTACTATTCTTATTTTTCGTGTGTTTATCTATATTACTTTAATAGCAGAAAACCAAATGTATATTTAATTATTTCTGGTAGAATAAATGTCTCTACTTCTATACTTATATCGGTAACAAGCTCATGTAGAATATTCAGATTTGTGAAATATTACTTTATAGTAAGAATTTTGTAATTTTGATATAAGTTCATAATTGGTTTTTGAAATCATGATACCGTTTAATATTGTATGTTATATTTAATCTATATTTATGTTTTGCTTATTAATAAATTCACCTTAACTTATTTTCGCGAGGATTTTAGATTTTTAAAACAAACTATGTTTTATCTTACTTTTGAACATATATCTGTAAATTTTGTTATTTGGTTGACTTATGTGAACTTCATTATCAAAATTTGTAATTGAGATTACGTGAGTGGATTTTATTATTATTTTATCTTTTATATTATTTTAGAAACCATTGTATAATTTCCTTAGAATATTTGATTTATGCTATTACAAAATTTCTTATGGGAGTCTTGACGACGAAACCAACATTATTGATTATTATTTTTCTGACTGATTGGAAATATTTTTACCTGCATTTGATAAATATAGTTATTTTTATTAATATTCCATCTATACTCATCATATTATATGTTTATGGACATTTATTAATCACATGGAAGTGGTATAATGTTATATACTGGATATATTTACCATATAAGAAGTATATAGATATATGCGATTGCGGAAGAATTAATTTACATTAATGCAACGCTCATAAAGAAGATACTGGATTCCTTGTTGGAGTATTTTGAAATAAGAACACCTCATCAAGATTCTACATTGAACTTAACCTTGTGGTATACCCTGCAAAATAGGATCATATACATCTCAGCGACTAGGATATTATCCAGTAATTTAAATCAAGCATCTGACAACCAACCTTGATGTTCCAGTTGGAAATATTCCTGTGAATTTCGTTTTTCTCTGCTCAGCCTCTCCGTATCATATCAATATATATATATATATATATATATATATATATATATATATATATTCATATTTTGTATTCTCTTGAAAAAGGCGTATACAGCCGAAACATGTAGAGTTTTTTAAATACATATATTTTGAAGTAATATACAGACCTTTAATCGCCTACTGATTAGGTTTACCATATCATACCAAGGTCACGAAGTTATTATATTTATATATATATATATATATATATATATATATATATATATATGTATATACAAGTGTCCCGTATCGTTATGTTCAAATTTTAGGGGTGTAAACTAGACTTCATTTCAAGTAACAAAAACGAAAAACTTGTATATCCATTTTTATTTGTTTCAATGTTACAGATCTATGAATGTGATTGTCAGATCATGAAAAAAAATGTAATCTTAAAGTCAATACAAACTGATTTTATTTAAAAACAGTTACACGATTCAATAACAGGCCTGTGATTGTTAACGTCGCATTATAAAATGTTATCGTAAAATAAATGAACACGTGTCGTAGTGCATACAGTAATTCCTTGGAAATCTACAAAAAAGAGTACTGGAAATTGAATTATGATAAAGACAACAGCTTATTAGTGAGTGGCCACGTTTTCTTTATTTAAAATGCCTTACCGATTTTCTTCTCAAGAGTATGCGGACATGCATTTTGTGTATGGCTACTGTAACGGCAGTACACGTTAAGCAGTTATTGAATACCGACATCGGTTTCCCGATAGGCGCATTCCTCATTACAGAACGTTGCTGGAAGTACACAGACAATTTAGAGGAAGAAGCAGTAGATATTGTTACAAGGGATCCAACTCTCTGTACGTCGAATCGCTAGATAACTAGGAGTGCCACGAACGACAGTTTGGCGAATTTTAAAACGTGAGGGCTTATATCCATGTCACTATCGCAGGGGACGCGGTTTGCTTGAGGCAGACCACTATGCTCGTCTAGTTTATTCTACCTGGATATTAAGACAGCCACGGCTTCATTTCTTCTTAATATCTGCAGAACAGTCCTCTGGACAGATGAATCTACGTTCACGAGAAGTGGTGTTACAAATCTGAGAAACCCGCACAGGTGCCAAAGCTATACGATCATCTAAATTTCAACATGAATTTTCTATTAACGTTTGGGCGGCCCTAATCGATGACTTGTTGATTGGTCCTGTCGTTCTTCCGGGGAGGTTAAATGCGGACAATTACCTTCAATTTCTTATTGACGAACTGCCAGGTCTTTTAGAGGATGTCCCACTGAATGTTCGACGAGACATGTGGTTTCACGTGGATGGGGCACCACCACATTTCGCAATTGCTGTCCGAAATTGGGTTAACGTCAATTATCGAAGATGGATTGGTCGAGGTGGTACTGTCGCATGGCCACCCAAGTCTTACCCCGATCTTAATCCCCTTCACTTTTATTTATGGGGCTACATGAAGAATTTAGTCTACGCGCAAGTTTTGAACACTAGAGAAGAGTTGTTGGATCGTATTCAGCTGGCTGCCGAGCAAATCCGATAAAACAAGTATGAAATTCTGATAAGTACTTCTTCTGTTGGCTTACGGGCACAAGCCTGCATTCAACAAGGAGGTGGACATTTCGAAAATATTATTAATTGAACTTTTTTAAATAAAATCAGTTTTTATTGACTTTAGGATTACATTTTCTTTTCACGATCTGACAATCACATTCACAGATCTGTAACTTTAAAACAAATAAAAATGGATATACAAGTTTTGCGTTTTTGTTACTTGAAATGAAGTCTACTTTGCACTCCTAAAATTTGAACATAATACGGGACACTTGTATATACATATATATATATATATCGGGTGTTTCAGTTATGTCGTTCCAAAGGCGTACCTCCGTTATCTAGTAAAAAAAAAATTTGAAATTTGGAGCATCTGGTATACACCTAATGTTATTTAAATTGAGCCTAATATTAATATTCTTTCACTTCCGGTTTAACCGGAAACGACCAGAACTTTTTTATTTTAAACAACACTCTGTATATTTTCGTTAAAATTTGAATTCTACTGAAAATTTTCTTTCCCATGAAGTATTACACTTTGTATTTAGACTTCAAAACAGAGGTGAAATTTCATTTTAGGTATACAAAAATTGGGATCGTAGAAACCAAAGCGATATATAAAAACTAAAGCAAAATTTGACATTATTTCTTTGGTAACTTTGACAGTTCATAAATTTGTTTCAAAGTTGCTTCGAACGAAGTTGTATTTAAAGTGAATATCGACGATTTTACAAATAAGGAAAAAGGTGACCCTCATTTATGGGGAATGTAGAAAAAACAGGCGTGGAGCCTTCCGTGTTTACAGAGATCGGTATCCTGACAGACATATGCCAAGCGCTATGTATTTTACAAGTCTGGCTTCAAATTTGAAGACATGTGATATCTTTTCAAAGAAAAAAAAACGTTTTTAGAAGAAAGACTGCTACTGACGAATAACACAGTGTTGGCGTTTTGGGAAATGTGCTTAGTAATCCGCTTATTTCAATTTGAGAAATTTAAGCAGAATGTGATTGGTATCTCTCGTTCTTCTATTCAACGAATCCTAAAATCCACCAAATTCAGGCCTTTCGAAATTCACCTGCATCAATTACTAGAACCAGGAGATTATGACAAAAGACTGGCGTTTCTTGCATGGCTAGCTACTGCCTGTGAAGATGGCGTTATTAGCTCAATATTATGGACAAATGAGGGCCGCTTTTATAATAATGGAACCGTAAATCCATACAATTGCCATTACTGGTCTGTTCAAAATCGTCATTAGATGAGAGAGATCAACTTTCAGAGAATTTGGGGAATTAATGTATGACGTAGCATGATCTATGGGTACATTACTGGTGAGGCATATTAGAATTCCTTCAGGGTGAATTTTCAGGTTTTCTTGAAAATGTTCCGCCGAATATACGTGCCAATACGTATTTTCAGCATGATGGGGAACCCGCTCACAATTCTAGAATTGTGACTGATTATGTTAATCAGATTTTCCTTAATAAGTGGATAGGCACACATTGACCAATAAGATGGCCTGCAAGATCACCCTATCTAACGCCGATAGATTATTTTCTATGGGGATATTTGAAGGATAGGGTAAGCCACACGCCTCTTGCAGATTTGGAAGATTTAAAAAATTGAATTAGGAATTAATGCGCAGCTCTTAATGCCGAAGTATTAAGTGTTTTGCCGCACTCGCTCTTTAGAAAACTCGCCGCTATCGCGGCTCGTTTTCTAAACTGATCTCGTGCGGCAAAATGATGCCTTATGAAACTTGTTTTTTAATATACTATTATTAAATACATGTTTAAGACGAATTAAAACATAAATTTACGACGTATATTTAATACGTATTGCAATAATAATTTTTATATTAACATAATATACAGAAATCGTAAAGCTTCATTTTAGTCAATGTAATAAACTAATAAATAAAAGTATTAAATACTTAATAGGCGAATCATTTTTTTATCGTCAGAATAACAAGCAGTTAATGCTAATCATACTAACAGCATCAACTAATAAACATAATAGATATAATTGACTATTTATCTCACCTCTTTTAATTTGACAACCCATAACTACAAGCAATTAATCTTATATGAAATACAAGTTTTTTATTATGTATCTATTGGTAGAAGATTTTTCATACTACTTAAACGGAATATATACAGGGTTACCGCTGAATAGCGCCCAAGCTATGCGGATCTGAAGAATACGTATAAATGTCTGACTGAAAATAAAAGAAGAAATTTGTTTGAAAGTCATAAAATTTTTTTTTTTACATTTTTAGGGCCAAAACATAGTTAAAGTCGGTCCATATCTTTGTTAATTCTATATTTATCGAAATATAACTGTAATTCAAGTTCATTTATCTGGAAAAAAATCCATAAAATTCCGGACAATACTTAATAATACTTAATAATAAGGTCGTATTCATAGATAGTGAATGTTATTGTTTTTTGACAAAACATACTCGGTCGCACATATGGCGATGTTTTTTTTTGTGGATATCAATAATAGCCTATACGCCGAATATGTCAACAAACCTATATCGCATCAATTAAAACGTCATCAAAAATATATATACATATATATATATATATATATAAAGATAATTATTTCGTGACCTTTGTATGTTATGGTAAATTTAATTTGTTGGCGATTTAAGGTCTACTTTTACTTCAAAATGTATATATTTAAAACAATCCTACATGTTTCGGCAAATGATGCCTTTTTCAAGGAATATAAAATATAAATGACGTGGATGGGTGACCGCTTTTAGATTCAAGTGCGCCACCTTTACATGCAAACATACATTAATATGTGACGCCAAGCGTCTGTCTGGCCAAATCGCGGCCCTTCCTACTTCCTAGAAATCAAATTAATTGGCAACGGCCATAGCACGCTGTAAAGACCGGTTCCCGTCCGATCACCGACGTCAAACAGCATCCGCCGGGGTCGGTACGTGGATGGGTGACCGCTTTTAGATTCAAGTGCGCCACCTTTACATGCAAACATACATTAATATGTGACGCCAAGCGTCTGTCTGGCCAAACCGCGGCCCTTCCTACTATGATATTTTGGACGACGTGCTGTTGCACACTTCGCCAATAAAGCCAATCATTAAAAACAATTAATGCAAATTTATATAAAATTGTTTGAAACTTTAGTTAATATTACCAGTAAATCAACAAAATATATTAATGCCCTACTTTTGGAAGCCATGATAATATGATGTTAAAATGTATAATTTAAAATGGGTGGGTTAATGAAAGAATAAATAAATAAAAGAATGCCCTGATACTAAATCAATCGGAAAGTCAAATGAAACTGTGTTATTCTCACGGTGTGCTTCAAAGAAAGAAGAGATATATCAGTTGTAGATATTTCTATTTAACAAGGTTGTAAATGTCTTAAAATTAAATTTGGTATTAATTGAAAGATGGTATTCTAATAAAACCTTTGTTTATTGTACAAAACGATTCATGCCCTACTTTTGGAAGCCATGATAATATGATGTTAAAAGTTCACGTTTGGTCGCCAAGTTAATGTATAATTTAAAATGGGTGGGTTAATGAAAGAATAAATAAATAAATGAATGCCCTGATACTAAATCAATCGCTAAGTCAAATGAAACTGTGGTATTCTCACGGTGTGCTTCAAAGAAAGAAGAGATATATCAGTTGTAGATATTTCTATTTAACAAGGTTGTAAATGTTAAATTAAATTTGGTATTAATTGAAAGATGTTATTCTAACAAAATCTTTGTTTATTGTAAAAATACGATTTAATATTTTAAAAGGATATATTTATAGACAATTATATTTAATATTATTAAACATTGATCAATATACGTTAATTATTACAGATATTATAGGCAAGATGAAACTTATGCAGATTCTGATTCTGAGAGAGTATTTCAAGAAATTATCAAAAATCAATAATAGATTCAAAAATGACACAAGGTATTTATATAAATTGACAATCGAATTCTTGGTTTAAATAACATTAGCTAGCTATAATAAGATGATAAGAAATATTATATATATTTGATGTTAACGAATATTTTTAAATTAAACAATATAAAAATAAATATCCTCGTTCTTTATTTATTTAACTTATTGCAAATTTTACACGTCACACTATACTATTATCTTTATATCCTTAATTGCAGGTACACTGTTATTTCTCGGACCAAAGTCTATGTTATTACTAATAATAAAAGGACACAAGACAAATCCTCCAGAAAATACCGTTATTTATTTATTTTTTTAAAGTTTATAATCTTATATTTTATGTACTATATCCTTTCTGTTTGGGTATCCGTTAATTCGCCCCGACGTTGCTGGCGCTAATAATATAATAAGTCCGAATGCCGTGGAGTATTAACCCAGGTTCGGTGTCAATAATGTAGTAACGCTGACTGCAATTAATAATAATGAATATAAAATTTGAAGAAAATAACTGTATTGCTAGCTCAAATATGATGATAAAGAATAAATAAAAATTGGAAGAGAACAACTTAATCTCAAAGGGTCTAAATGCGAGTTCCAGATACACAAACAAAAACACGTTAATACATAAAATAAAACGAAATAGTCAAAAGATAATAATAAATATATTTAAGTTAAATTCAGTAGTTTTACTAACAAGATGCAAAATATAATTTCTAAGCACTAAATATCCAAAATAAAACAAATTTATGTCATAAAATGTATGTAACCTTCTAAATTACAAGATGCAATGGGTTGCCTACTCAAATTCTAGTAATATTGTTTTAGTAATATGGTCGAATTTAAAAACAAGTGTCAATATTTATTAAAAATATCGCAATAACTGATATAAAAAGCAAAGTGATATGTCCCTTGAAATAACGTGAGTAATCCATTATAAAATATGAAATTGCAAGAGATGTTATATCTTTTATAATATAGGAAACAATTTTCACAAGAACACCTGTTGCTAATGGCAAATATGGTAATTTCAAAACCAACGTATCCACTGGATGTTGAAAACTCAGTAGTCTCCCTACAGGTACAGCGTAATAAGATCAAAGTTGCTTGTCTCAAACGTCTGGTTGATATCCTAATCGCAGATCCGCATACGTTCCCTATCCACGTAGAATACAACTAGGTTATGTGCAATTTTGGTATCCCGAAGAGGTGTCCTTGAACAAAAATATCCAAAAATGGTTCCCGAAACTTCTTATTAAATGCTGCTTAAACGTAAACTGATTTTAGTAATGATGGAAACACAAAAGTAACGATAACTAGGTTTCCTAGTACTTCCACACTCGAAGAAAACCTTCTTGCAAGGTAATAATTTTATGTAAAATTAACAAAACCGCTTTCTTGTGATAAAAATGTAGCCGTAAATAATTTATATGATTGATTTTGAAGAGGAATTCAAAAATTAGACTATTCTTTATAACTGCATGCAAAAATCTTCTTAATCAATAATATTGTTTTTTTTTGTCGTCCTGACTACCATATCAAAGTTGTAAAAGCATAAATCAAATTTTCTTAGAAAATTGTACAATGAATTCGAAAAATATATAAAATACAATTATGACAAATTGAAAAGAGATAATTTAAAAAGTTTCTTCAATGTATCTCTTTAATAATTCAGTGTTGAAAATATCTCTAGCAACCTATTTAAATGCTAATAAAACCCATTCACGTGATCTCAATTACAAATTTTGAACATGATGCTTTCAAAAGTCATAATAAATAACAATGTTTACAGAAATTTGTACACAAATAAAATAATTATAATTAGTTTAAGGAATCTTAAATTCTCGCGAAAATAAGTTATGATTAATTAATTAATGAGCGAATTATATAAATAGACAAAATAAAATATACAATATTAATCGATATCGTGATTTTAAAATCCAATTATGATCTTACATCAAAAATACAAACTTTTAACTCTAAAGTAGTATTTCTCAAATCATTATATTTCAGATATAACATTCTTGGGACAAATATCTTATAAGATGAAGAATTTATTAAGGAAGTAAGCTGAACCACATCAATATATATATTTGATACTAACTTTTTTTTAATATGAATTGAATCCTTTTAAGATTCTTCTTAACATCTGGTTGTAGACTGTCAAGTATTCGGACTGGGACAAAGGCACTCTTGAAACTCCTCCGGATATTAAATAAACTACCACAGGTTCGAGATATTTATATATTAATTCCACCCAAAGAAGAAATAGTCCTTTTTTACAGATCTTTATGGATAATCTTGATTATAAAATTGTGATGCGATTAACTTCTCTGTACGATACCCAATAAATTGTCTAACCTACCGGATACCAAATAATATTTCTCGTTACAGCTTGCTTGAGGTAAATATGAAGGAAATTCAAATATATTTACCGTTTTTGTACTTCTAACACAATTATGCCCTGGTAAAGTTGTGTAATCTAATTTTATGCTTAATATTTTGACAATTTTGAATATTCCAAAGCCACTAGGAATATTATATCAAATAAGATCACTTATATACCAATAAAATATCGATATTCGCTTGGAAATTCCCTTATTAAAGACACATTACAAAAATGTGTCCATTCTTTTTTACTCAAAAAGAACGAATACAATTTTTTGAATAATCTCCCTAGAGATTTGTTAATATTTATATATCAAGGAAGTTAGATATTTTTGTCATTTAAATACATATGACTTTTGAAATATCTTTCTAGAATATAATTTGAAAATCAACTATTAATAATAATAGTATATTAAAAAACAAGTTTCATAAGGCACCATTTTGCCGCACGAGATCAGTTTAGAAAACGAGCCGCGATAGCGGCGAGTTTTCTAAAGAGCGAGTGCGGCAAAAGGCCTTATGAAACGAGTTTTTTATACTATTTTTTCTATTTTGCATTTTTTACATTAATAAATTGGAATTATTTAATTTGGAAGTTCAGAGTTTAATTTTTAAATAAAGCATGCAGTTGGTCACATTGATACTTGACATTGTCAAATTGAAATCTTGCTATCCGCGAAGTATATTATATTACACATTATTTATTAATTTTCGTTAACATTACTTGATATTTTAATTAAAAATATAAACATGAGTGACATAGAAACTATTATATCTTGTTGTCAATTGCATACAATATACGTTGTTTGTGTAGAGTACGAACATATATCATATCTGTCAAATGTACTTAAATTCTTAAAATCAAATGACAGCAATGATATTTATTTCTGTGTTCAAACAACGCCAACATTGAAAAATTAAAAAAAGCGTATCGAAATGAAGCTCATTTCGATACTGTTTTGGGTGTTATAATGAGTTCATTTCGAACGCAAAATAGAAAATAGTATATTAAAAAACAAGTTTCATAAGGCATCATTTTGCCGCCTGAGATCAGTTTAGAAAACGAGCCGCGATAGCGGCGAGTTTTCTAAAGAGCGAGTGCGGCAAAAGGCCTTATGAAACGAGTTTTTTATACTATTTTTTCTATTTTGCGTTTTTTACATTAATAAATTGCTTAAATTGGAATTATTTAATTTGAAAGTTCAGAGTTTAATTTTTATATAAAGCATGCAGTTGGTCACATTGATACTTGACATTGTCAAATTTAAATCTTGCTATCCGCGAAGTATATTATATTACATATTATTTATTAATTTTCGTTAACATTACTTGATATTTCATTTATAAACAGGTGTGACATATATGTTGTTGTCAATTGTATACAACATACGTTGTTTGTGTAAAATACGGACATATATCATATCTGTCAAATGTACATACATTCTTAAAATCAAATGACAGCAATGATATTTATTTCTGTATTCGAACAACGCCAACATTTGAAAATGAAAAAAAGCGTATCGAAATGAAGCTCATTTCGATACTGTTTTGGGTTTCATAATGAGTTCATTTCGAACGCAAAATAGAAAAAAATAATTGTAGTACTCTCGTTTCAGAGCATTAGCTTCATTTACAATTTTATATGTAATTCTGTTAAATATTATCATTAATTACTAATTTTTTAATAATCAGTATACTTTTAAAAGTATAACAAAGTAAAGTTATTCACCAAGATTCAACTATATTGTACTCTGACAATATCTCAAAATATTTGATACAAAAAATTAAAATATTTTGAAATTATTTTAAGTTCAGAACTAATTAACGAATATCAGAAATTAATATTATGGGATGGAATCCCATTACAATATATAAATACATATATATATATATATATATATATATATATATCCTCTACTTCCCACATCAATCAAGTTAATTGAATCTAGGAGTCGGTCAATTGGGATTTTAGTTTCGATCGAACGGTAGTCGGCGAAGCCCACGCTCTTTCTGCTTGCCGCATCGTCAGCAACCTGCTGGTTGCAATCTCCCCATTTATTCGGCGCGCTCCACTCCACGGTTAAAAACACGGACCCATATTCTTGTCGTTCCGTGCTAACTGTTCAGTTCAGGTGGAGAAAGCGCAGGTGTATAACGTTCCCATACAAATTCGCGCATCACGTGACTGGTAATTTTTAATCCGCTTCGAAGATCTCTTCGGTAATCTTAGCGCGTGTAGGTGGGGATTAAGACTTTTTCCTTTACTCTCAGCTGTAACATACTTTAGAAACTTAATTCATTTAAACAGGTGGCGGTGTTGTAACAAAATTCAACATTAAAAAAACAATATTTTTATCGTATTCTTAAAACTTAAATTAGACTTTGACTAACTTTAACGAAGAATATTCTTAATAAAAGACGAACGAACACTTCCGACTTTTCCTATTGTTGTGTAACTTTGGTACAAATGTGATATTTAAATATTTTTCAATTGTGAATTTAAAATTGTTGTGAAACTTTCTTTTGAAGAACTCGCAGTCGTAATATAAATACGCAAGCACGAACAGGTTGAAAATTAGAATGTAAGTATGATTTACTTCTGTATATGTTCAAAAGTTGTATATTTAAATGCAGGTAAAGAGCGAAAATATGTCGAATCTATTCACGCTAATAGAAATGTTTTGATCGTTCCGCTCCAGTCAAACTATTCGCTCTTAACGAAACCGGTCTCCAATGGTAGATATTGTAAAAGTTGGTCAGATTTTACATAATATTTTTGGCGAGTATATTGAGGAAGTAGTTAGCCAAACTATTGTATCTGTAACTTTTCGTGTTATTTTCTTACGATGTAATTATAGAACTAACTTAGATCAGAGTTTTGATAGTACATGATTTCTAAAGTTAAAAACACCATTAACTCTTAATTACATTTAATTAAATTCTGCAAAGAAAAGTATAAAATATGTTAATATTGTTAATATAATAGTAAGCAATTATTTCTTTTCATTCGAAGCAAAACATGCTTTTTGTGTTAATTCAACTACAAGAATTTAGGTTAAATGTAAATTCAAATTCAAATTGAATATAACATTTATCTAATTAGCACTAATAAATGAATAACAAATATATTTTTTCTTGTAAAAAAGGAAAAGTATACATATTTATAAAATCTCGGAACTGATGAATAATTATTGAATTATTAACTTTTTGTTTAACCTTTATCATACCATATTTTTATTTATTCTATTTATTTCAAATTGTAGTTAAGTAAACGAATACCTTTTTAGCAAATTAATACAGGCATTATTCTAGAATATATTGGGTTGTCACAAAGCAAGGGATATATTTTAAGTTCATATACAGTTCGCATATGTGTTCATTCTGTTCCGGGCTAGCTGTAATATTTTATCAACGAAAATGATTTAGAATAATATGATGATGAACATCAAAGGTCTAGGACGTAGGTTGTATGCTGAAAGAAAGTTATTAACCCTGCTGTTAGATTAAAAAAATATAAAATATACGAATCCTAGATTAAAAGACCATTTAGTCCATACTACATGTTTCAGTAAAATTAAAAATTTAATCCAATATAATTATGTAATTTGATTGAATACCTCGTTAATATATTTAATTAATATTATTGTGTATGGTGCCACGTGGCATCCTCCATCATAATCACAATACAACCGATAAGTACAAATTCAGTTGTGGGATTCCCCTTTTTGCATTTTGCTATGAAAACACATGACAATTTACACTGCTTTGTTCGGTTTGCGTTTCGCTTTCTAAATATCCACACGCTTTTTTCATAATAACGAAATGGCAAAACAACGTTACTTGAACTAAGATTATATTCGTTAAGTGCTCAATTCAGAAAGTGACTCAGATATTTCAGATTCGAATATTGACTGTAATTCAGAAAATAACGAAACAAGTGATTTTGAAACAGAAAGTGAACCAGACGTGGCTGCATTTAGCTCTGTGAATCCCTTGTATATTGCTTAAAACAAAATGGTATGGACTGCCACTCCATCACCTCAACCAGAACTGCTGCTGAGAATATTATCTCAGCACAACCAGGACCAACTAGATTTGCAGTATCTAGATGCAGTGATATGATTTTTTTGTGTTTCTTTCGCCTCCAATAGAAAGAACCACAATCGAAAATACTAATAATTACGGCAGAGTGAAATTTAGTGACAGATGGACCGATATTGATGAAGACTTATTGAGAGCGTATATCAGACATCAAATGCTACATTTGTTCAGCATGTACTGAATCAAATGTTGTAGAAAAAGCTTTGTGTTTTAATTTCAATCAAATAAAAATATAAACGACAAAATGGTCCCAAATCTAAGATAAGTAAATTTAAATTTTTTTCAGTCCGGGGTTGATGTCAGACACTTGAAATTATGGATATAAAATTATGTTAATAAGAGAACACGTGAGCTGAAATCTCATTAATATCGTTTAAAAGTTATAAAGCTAACAAGCAAAATATTGGAGCAAATGGACTTAATCTAACAGCAGGGTTAAATAAAAGAAGAGACAACAGCGTCGGTCTTAAAATTTTATTTAACATTTACATAAAAGAAATGCAGATTTCAAATAGGTACATTAAAATAATTCAATAAAAGCTATACTGTCATAGCTCCGTTGCCTAATAAAATAAAAATTTGAAATTTGGTGCATCTGATATACACCTAATGTTCTTTAAATTGAGCCTAATATTCATATTCTTTCACTTCCGGAAACGACGCTGACTTTTTTATTTTAAATAGCACCCTGTATATTTTCCTCAAAATTTGAGTTTTACGGAAAATTCTATTTCCTATGAAGTATTATACTTTGTATTTAGACTTCAAAACAGAGGTGAAATTGCATTTTAAATATTCAAAAATTGGGATCGTAGAAACCAAAACGATCTATGGAAACTATAGCAAAATTTAACATTGTTTGTTAACTTTTACAGTTCATAAAGTGTTATTAAAATTTGTCTCAAAGTTGCTTCGAACAAAGTTATATTTAAAATAAATAACGACGAATTTAGAAATGAGGAAAAATTGAATATGATCCTCATTTATGGGGAATGTAGATAAATCAAGCGTGTTTACGGAGAGCGGTATCCTGACAGACGTTTGCCAAACACTATGTATTTTACACGTCAGACTACTTCTGACGAAGAGCACAGTGTTGGTGTTTTGGGAAGTGTGCTTAATAATCTACTTATTTCAATTCGAGAAATTGAAGCAGAATGCGATATCTCTCGTGCTTTTATTCAACGAATCCTATAATTCAGGCATTTCAAAATTCACCTGCATCAAGGATTAGAACCAGGAGACTATGGCAGAAGACCTAGCCTTTCCTGTATGGCTAGCCACTGCCCGTGAAGATGGCATTATTAGCTCAATATTATGGACAGATGTGAGCCGCTTTCATAATAATGGAACCGTAAATCAACACAATTGCCATTATTGGTCTGTAGAAAATCCTCATTGGATGAGAGAGACCAACTTTTACAGAATTTTGGAAACGAATGTATGGTGCTGCAGGATCGATGGTTATATTATTTACAAGTTTAATGAAGGAATCTTATATTTAGAATTACTTAAGTGCGAATTTCCAGGTTTTTTGAAAATGTTCCCCTGAATGTACGTGAAAATGTATTTTCAGCATGATGGGGCACTTGCTCACAATTTTAGAATTGTGACTGACTATGTTAATCAAATTTTCCCTAATAAGTGGATAGGCACACATGGACCAATAATATGGCCGGCAAGATCACCCGATCTAACGCCGTTAGATTATTTGGGATATTTGAAGGATAGAGTATACCACATACCTCTTGCAGATTTAGAAGATTTAAAAAATAGGATTAGGAATTAATGCGCAGCTCTTAATGCCGAGTTATTAAGAAATGTTACCTCTGGTGAACTTTCGCATCGAGCCGAATGTTGCATTGAAGCAAATGGATAACATTCTGAATATTTTCTTTAGCATCTTTTCTAGCGCTGTGGTGCCACTAGGAGATTCATAAATATGTACTGTTCTTGTTTAAATAAAATGAATAAGTATAGAGTTAGTTTTATATTAAGTGCGCAAAGCATAGGTTTTATGAGTTTGAGAAAGAGTTTTTTGTCGAGACCGAAGGTCGACACAAAAAATACCTTCCAAAACTCAAAAACTGCTCTGCTGCACACGTAACATAAACAGCGTTTTTTTCTCAAATTGTAGTAATTTAAAACTGTAGATTAATATAAATAAAAAAATGTCACCTACATAATTACGGCGGCTACGGCAATAGCGCTGAGTTGTCTTAGTTACGAATGTAAATATTACTAAATATAAGTGTGTCAAGAAATTTGTGCAAGTCGGTTAAAGTTTGATTGCGAAATTTGGGTCCCAATGAAATCTAGTGATGCAAGCAATAACCTAGAAGTGCATACAATTGCAAATCAAGCAATTTCTAGCATTTTGCCCGTCAAGTCGAGACCCCAATATGAAAAAAAATTTCACAATTAAAAAAAGGTAAACAGTGAAAAAAACCTTTTAACGGTTAAAAAATAACACACTTTGCATTTCATGAAAAGAAACTTTACTTTTTAGTCAATTGGAGAAAAGTATTTTTTGTGAATCATTCAACATTATTTTTCTGTTATTTGACTTTCAATCAGATGTTTGTAAATCACTCTTGTCTAAATGAATATTCTTACTAATAGAGATCTATAAAAATGTATTTTTCTATTTTGCGTTCGAAATGAACTCATTATGAAACCCAAAACAGTATCGAAATGAGCTTCATTTCGATACGCTTTTTTTCATTTTTCAATGTTGGCGTTGTTCGAGTACAGAAATAAATATCATTGCTGTCATTTCGTTTTAAGAATTTATATACATTTGACAGATATGATATATGTCCGTATTTTACACAAACAACGTATGTTGTATACAATTGACAACAACATATATATGTTTTTCTATTTTGCGTTCGAAATGAACTCATTATGAAACCCAAAACAGTATCGAAATGAGCTCCATTTCGATACGCTTTTTTTCATTTTTCAATGTTGGCGTTATTCGAATACATAAATAAATAGCATTGCTGTCATTTGATTTTAAGAATTTATGTACATTTGACATATATGATATATGTCCGTATTTTACACACACAACGTATTTTGTATACAATTGACAACAACATATATATGTTTTTATGTCCCTCATGTTTATATTTTTAAATGAAGTATCAAGTAATGTTAACGAAAATTAGTAAATAATATATAATATAATATACTTCGCGGATAGCAAGATTTAAATTTGAAAATGTCAAGTATCAATGTGACCAACTGCATGCTTTATATAAAAATTAAACTCTGAACTTTCAAATTAAATAATTCCAATTTAAGCAATTTATTAATGTAAAAAAACGCAAAATAGAAAAAATAGTATAAAAAACTCGTTTCATAAGGCCTTTTGCCGCACTCCCTCTTTAGAAAACTCGCCGTAAGCGGCTCGTTTTCTAAACTGATCTCGTGCGGCAAAATGGTGCCTTATGAAACTCGTTTTTTAATATACTATTCTATGTCACTCATGTTTATATTTTTAAATGAAGTATCAAGTAATGTTAACGAAAATTAGTAAATAATATGTAATATAATATACTTCGCGGATAGCAAGATTTAAATTTGAAAATGTCAAGTATCAATGTGACCAACTGCATGTTTTATATAAAAATTAAACTCTGAACTTTCAAATTAAATAATTCCAATTTAAGCAATTTATTAATGTAAAAAACGCAAAATAGAAAAAATAGTATAAAAAACTCGTTTCATAAGGCCTTTTGCCGCACTCGCTCTTTAGAAAACTCGCCGCTATCGCGGCTCGTTTTCTAAACTGATCTCGTGCGGCAAAATGGTGCCTTACGAAACTTGTTTTTTAATATACTATTTTAGGAAGTGTATTTTTGCAAACATGCTTTTCATAATTTTCCGCAATCCTAATTTTTGAATATTTAAATTGAAATTTTACCTCTGTTTTGAAGTCCAGAGAATTTTCCATATAGTTCAAATTTTGAGGAAAATATACAGGATGCTATTTAAAATAAAATACTTGGGGTCGTTTCCGGTTAAACCGCAAGTGAAAGAATATGATTATTAGGCTAAATTTAAAGAACATTAGGTGTATATCAGATGCCCCAGATTTTCAAATTTTCATTTTATTAGATAACGGAGGTACGCCATTAGAGCAACATAACTGAGACACCCGGTATATACAGAAAATAAATGTGATTAAATGTGACGGATAAAAAAACGTATAAAGAAACGCTGGATAGCGTGGTTTATTACAGGAGTTGTAGTTCTTGACGGTACCGTGGTTGAAAAACGAGAAAGAGTGTTGTCTTACCGTTTTCTAGAGAGTTGGTGGCACTAAGGGTGGGTTTTATGATCTAGTTAGGACTAACCAATCATATTGCAAATAGCGATGGCTAAAGAATTAAGGCCCGGTTTCATAATGATACCCTTAACGGAGAATTATCTAATTGAGAAGTAAAGTTAATCCTGTCATAAACAGCCCATTAAAACATTTGAGTTTCATAATAGGTGTGGACAAGTTTGTTAGCTAATTCAGCAGTTAAAGAAATTAAAGTTATGTTGACAGCCCTCTTTTTAACATGATTTAAGTTACCTGCTTGTTATTTTCTTGTTTATATTTCTTTCAGCTGTTTTGAAAATTAACCTAACTGATACATATTTGAAAAGTAAATTATTTTCCCTGGAAATAAAGAATAAATAAAACTTAATAAAATTGATCATATTAGGAAACTAAGAAAAGTTAGATATGTGTAATATTTATTATAGTGCTTTACACTAAATAAATGAAGGGGATAAAAATGGACCCTGAATTTCAGTTTGTTATAAAGTAGTATCTAAATTTATTGTTTGTTAAGTTTTTAAAAAACGAGTACTATTATTATAAATACATATTTTTCATACGATTTTAAATTATTCTCGTTCAAATATTTTTTTTTCTAGGAAGATACTGTGCTCGTGATTGTCTTAGAATATTAAACAAAAAGTAGTATGAATAATTTTTTTAATGTTTTATTTATTTGTTATCCAAATGCATGTTTTTTAAATAAATAAAATTAGTGTTGCTGTTAAACTCTAAACACGCAGCAATAGACTTAAAAGATGACACTTGAAAAAGCGAACAAAATAGAGGTTAACTTAAACAGGCCATTAAAGACATATAATACATATACATATAAATAAACAAGTTTTCTGCTGGTGTTCTTGCTTCTTGTAATTTAGTCATTAAATATGAATGTAAAGAATATCCACTATCACCTACCAAAATATATCTCCCAAAAGTACCATTTTGAAATTTTCTTTTTAAACTACTATTGTTAAAAATTGTTTGGTCATGAGTTGCTCCAGGCCAACGTGCTATAATATTTCTAATTTCTAATTTAGTACCCAGGTGAATCAATTTTTATCAATGTACAATCTATTGCACCCATTACTCTGGGAAACCTAGCTATGGCATAAAATTTCTCTGCAGCTCTTTCCATTTCAATAGCATTTTCATACATATTTATGTAACGAGCGCTTAGGGAAGCAATTGCTGTGGACACCCGGTTTATTATTCGGCATGCTGATGCTTTTGATACCCCCATAAATTCTGCTACAGCTATTTGTATATTGCCAGAGGCGTAGTATCTCAATGTTAATAATAGCTGTTGCATTGGCTGTACGGATCCATCTCTATAAAACATTGTTTATAGTTACTTCTAAAAAAAATGTATATATAGTCAGATAATACCTATTTGTATCCCTTTCAATTAGTGGTTCAATTTCCTGTAACAAGGCTTGAACGGTTTCCTTCGTTAATCGGAAACGATCAAAAAATTCTTTTTCATTAAAACTACCCAAACAATCTTTTCATTCTTTATAAACTTTTCTTCTTCTAAATACAATATATTCATCCTCAGATGAACTCGAACTTGAACTTGAAGAGCTTGGATGATGCATATTAAATAATGTGTCAAAATAAACTTTAAACAGGCAGTTAGGTATAGTGGTATAGACTCGAAAAATGTCACTTGAAAAAGCGAACAAAATAGAGGTTAACTTAAACAGGCCATTAAATCTTAAGTATTCATTTTGGTGTCATTAGTACTAACGGAGAATTAAAAGATAATTACGGATTATGAAACTGATATTTTTATTTTAATGAGGAATTAAAGTTAATCCTCCCATTAATTCCATTATGAAACCGGGCCTTAGAGTTAGTTAAAAATGCCAGCAGCAGTGCTTTATCTAGTTAAGGGCCAGTGACGTCAATGAAATTAATATCATTAAAAGACTTCTTGAAAAAAATACTTTAAAATAAAATTCACACGATATGATTTAGATAACCTTTACACTAATGAATTAGCGCCGCTATAAAATTATGTCAATTTTAATACGCGGACGGTGTAGTCTTGACATATAGAAACAGGTGTTTAATTCTATGTAAAATTATTAACTAAGAATGTTCGGTAAATAGGTTCTTGGAAGGCTGTCGTTTATCACCAGTGCGATACAAAAGAAAATATAAATAAAATGCTTTAAAGTGTCTTTACGAATTTTTAATATTTTTAAATTTGAATTATTTTTGAATAATACAATTTAAAACGGGGTTAAAAATATTCTTGATATGGGAAGTGTAACATGTTCTATTTCTTATTTGACGTATTTCTGATATGTTCATTTCTTATTATATATACAATTAAATTATTATTATTATCAAACTACATTTTATAAGCTGTATCTTATTATAAATACAAATAACAATAATAATCAAATTATTTACTTTATATTTATTTACTGGAGCAATTCAATTGAGAAAAATCATGCATAATTTTGAAAATCCTCTAATTTTCTTGTGCCATTACTTACTATCCATTCAGATATAATCTAAAATGTTATTTTATCTTCTAATATCATATTTCTGACATTTTTTAAACTTCAGTCGTTCCTTAGGATAGAACAAATTTGTGTAATTAAAATTTTCTAAAGTAATTATGGGAATGTTGAAATATGATACATTTAATTGTATGCGATTCAAGTTATTTTATATATACCTGAATGCCTATGTGAATTAATTGAATGTATCATTTATCTAATTAGCTCTAATAAATGAATAGCCAATAGATTCTTTCTTATGAAAAAGGAAAAGTATACATATTTATAAAATCACTGAACTGACGAATAATTATTGAATTATTAATGTTTTGTTTAACCCTAATAATACCATATTTTTTGGCCACAGGTACTACTAGAGGTCTCTTCTAGGTCCAAATATATTTATTATATTTATTCCAAATTATAGTTAAGTAAACGCATACTTTAATAGCAAATTAATACGTAACATATTAGGTTGTTACTAAGCAAGAGATATACTTTAAATTCTTATACAGTTTTAGAAAATTTAAACAATTGCAAGTAGGAATTGGATCGTAGTTGCTACAGTAATGGGATTTTAGTGTGCCTATATAAAACAGAAGTTTCGCCATGACAACTACTGTCACAAGTGTCGAAATGAAGCCATCACAAATCAGTAATTTATTCTCATAATAAAACAGGTCTTAACGTAAATTTGAACGAGTTGAACTTAAAAAAAATGAATTTGCAAACAAAAATAAGTTTAGTTCAAGGAGTGTGGTGGTAATTTAACCTTTGGTTAAGAAAGATTTCGTACGAAAATAGGTTTAAGAATAGGTCCCTGTAAAATAAAAGCATACGTTAATTTGATTAGCAAATTTTAAAGAACAGGGTCTGTAATTGACCTCCCAAGATTAGGAAGACTACGGATTAGTGTCAGAAGTACTGCAGGAAAAACAAAACATGGACAATACTAATTTACTAAAAATCGGTAATGTTAAGCCAATATTAAAACGTCTGCAAATGCCATATATCACGGCTTGAAAAATTTCACGTAAAATACTAAAAATGTGTCTTTATAAACCGCAACGACTGTTGCAGTTTATAAGGCTTGATTTCAAGACAATCACTTACGATTTCTTATATCGCATTATTGCGATTTCCGTTATCCCATATTTTATGAACAGATAAGGCCCATGTTTCTCTTAATGGTGGAGTCAATACTTAAAACTGGTTTAGAAAAGTTTTATACTAATAAACTAGCGTCGCTATAAAATTATATCAATTTGAATACACGGCCGGCATAATCTTGACATGTAGAAACAGGTGTTTAATACTAAGTAAAATTAATGTATGTTTTTTCATCAAAATAATTGAAAAAAAATATTAATAGTGAACCTGTATTTGTGTTCTTCACACCAGATTTTTAATAATATTTTATATTATAAAAAATACCTTTGTATGTTTTTTAATACCTTTCTTTTCCAATAGGGAGAAGTAACAGTTAATTTGACAAGTCATATCGCCATTTTATTCAGTACTGCTTGACATTTGATAATGTAAAAACTTACAACCGACCAGCGCCTACAAATTGTGGAAATTTATTTCTAAAATCAGTGTTCAGTTAAAAATGTTCACAAAGCGCATTGTCCAATTTACGGCATACATCATCCGGGCAACCCAGACGACTATTCGCAACACAATTGAAAATATTTTGCACTCAATTTACTCTCTTGGACTCCCGTCCATCAACGAGATTGCGTAGAGTGCACACAGAAGAAAATATCGTCGCTGTTTAGGTCAGTGTTGAGGATTATCCAAATTCATTGATTCTTCATCGTATGCAAGAACTTGGCCCGTCCCCATCGACTTTGTGGTAGATTTTATGCATGCCAGACCTAAATGCCTACAAGATTAAATTTCTGCAAGAATAGAACCCAACCGACCATCGTTTTCAACGTCAGTTCAGTAACTGGGCACTCAAACAGTTGGAAGTCGATCCACTGTTTTATGGTCAAATTGAGTTCAGTGATGAGGCTCACTTCTGGCTCAGTGGTTTTGTGAATAAGCAAAATCGTCGCACTTGGAGCAACACTGATCCACAGGTGACTCATCAGCTACCGATTCACCCCGAAAAATTCGGTTTGTGGCCTGATGGCATAATCGGGCCATGCTTCTTCAAAAACGAAGAAAATCGTGCTGTGACCGACAATGGCGGGCATGTCCTACGATTTTTTATTTCCAGAAGTGCATGAAAATAGTCTGGAAGACCCTTGGCTTCAGCAAGACGGTACCACATGGCGAAACCATCGATTTATTGAAGGAAGCGTTTGGCGATAAAAGATTATCTCCAGAATTTGACCTGCACACTGGTCTTCAAGATCATATGATTTGACGCCTCTAAAATATTTTTTGTAGGGCTATTTGAAGTCGTTGGTCTACGCAAGCAAGCTAACAACTATTGCAGCCTTGGAAACCAACATCGAGTGCACCATTCGTAACATACGGCCTTAAGCGTTCGAAGAAGTAGTCTAAAATTGATGCTCCAGGATGTCGTGCCTCAGACGCTCTCGTGATGGCCATATGCCCGAAATCATCTTGCATTATTAATGTCATAAAAAAAATTCTCATTTCTCTAACACTTGTGTTTTTTATTTCAATTAATAATCCTACACCTCTTAAAAAACACGCTTTACTAAGACCGTTTGGGAAATAGATTCTCGAAATGCTGTCGTTTAGCAACAGTGCGATACAAAAGAAGAGCTTTTTCCTGAAAATATATAAAGTGTCTTACACATTTTTAACATCTTTAAATTTGATTTATTTTTGAATAATACAATTTCAAGCTGGGTTAAAATTATTCTTGATATTTGCGAAGTGATGCATGTTCTATTTCTAATTTGACGTATTCCATGTTATGTTTTGTTATGTATACGAATTAACTTATTATTATTGATGTGTGCGCTCCTTTCGGGAGAAAGGGAAAAAGTTGATATACGGCCGCGAGGCAAGCACATCAACATCTATCCTGCTTGATATGGATGGAAACATTGGTATATTAAATATAATTTTTTTTTGTCTTTGTTGTTCTTTTGCTCTTTTTTTTTCATGGATATACTGTAATGTTCTTTTGGCTTTTTTTTTCTCTCATTAATCGACGCAATAGATCGTACGAGTCGTTTAGTTCGTATTTTCGGAGATATGGTGTTTCGGTTTGAGATGTGTTCGTGGTTGTTTTTATCATGTGTTCTGGCTCAGCACCTGCCGCACAATGCTCGTTGACTCTAGTATGACAATTTTTTGAAGCTGTTTATATGTCATAGGATGTATATTTAGGGTCTTTAGAGCCTCATGTAACTTCAGCGGTATTTCTCCTGTAGCACCGATGATGATGGGTACCAAAATCACTTTGTTTTGGCTCCACACTTCTTTAACATCTTGGGCAAGTGGTAAATATTTGTCGATCTTGTCTCTGTGCTTCGCCTGAATATTCGCTGGCGCTGGCACAGAGATGTCTATGGGGTATGTAATGCTCTTGTTATGGTCTCGTAACGTAATGTCTGGTCTGTTGTGTTGAACAGTTTTATCAGTTTGTATTGTCCGATTACAGTAAATCATGGCCTCAGGCAACTCCATTACATTTTTCGGCTGGTACTGGTAATATGGCGTTCCTCCAGTGGTTCCATCATACAGTTTGCATATTGCCTGGTGGATCACTTTCGCAACATTGTTGTGGCGTCTGGTGTATTGTTTTGGGGCTAAAATGGAGCATCCGCTTAACATCTTTAAATTTGATTTATTTTTGAATAATACAATTTCAAGCTGGGTTAAAATTATTCTTAATATTTGCGAAGTGTTCTATTTCTTACTTGACGTATTCCATGTTTTGTTTTGTTATGTATACGAATTAACTTATTATTATTATTATTATTATTATTATTATTATTATTATTATTATTATTATTATTATTATTATTATTATTATTATTATTATTATTATTATTATTATTATTATTATTGAACTACTATTGAACATTTTATAACATGTATCTTATTATAAATACAAATAATAATAATAAAATTATTTATGTATATTTATTTACTGCAGTAATTCAATTTAGAAAAATCTTATACAATTTTAAAAATCCGTTAATTTTCTGGTCTCATTAATTACTATCCATCCAGCTACAGTCTAAAATGTTATTTTATCTTCTAATAGCATGTCTCTAACATTTTCTTAATTTCACTCGTTTCTTAGGAAGGAATGAACTAGTGAAATTTAAATTTTCTAGAGTAATTTTGAGAATGTTGAAATATAATACTTTTAATTGTATGAGATTCAAGTTATTTTATACATATACATGAATGTCTATATGATAACCGTTAATAATATCGACAATAATTAAATAATACAAATACATCAAAACTTAAATTAATTATTTATTATATTAATTAAATTAAATAAAATTTCATCGAAATCTCTAAGTCGTTACCAAAACATTTGCAGATGTCTATCAAGCTTGCTTTATTTCCTTTTCATTAGATAATAAAGAGAGCTCCAATAATTTTTTTATTTGAGCCTTTTACAGTGAACGAGATTCTGGTAGCTATGAAATATCTTAAAGCAGTTACGTCGGGTCACGATGAACTTCCGAATTTTTTTATCAGGAACTGCGTACTTATTCTATGCATTCCACGACATATAATTATTAACCGCATCCTACGAACGATAGTTTTCCCAGAAGTGTGGCAGTCGATATCCAGAAGATTAGAAGAAATAATAAGACGAGAAGAAAACTTAACTAAATAATAACTAATAACTAAATAAAAAAGTTATTTATTAACAAACATTCATTTTGTTAATACAAAAATAATATTAGATGTCTATTTATTTACAAATGACTGCATATAACACATACAACATATGTTCTCTGACAAAAATATCTATCTGTTAATATACTTTAAAAGACCAGACTAATCTATGTAAAAAAAAACACCAAAATTAGCTATAAGAGTTGTACTCGTTTTCCATGCAAGCAAGGGTACATCTAATGAAATATAATTTTTTGTGTGTAAATTTTATGTTAAAATGTATAACTAAGAATATATTCATTGCAAATTATTTATTATTGTCCTGGAATTGGTATTAACTACTACGCAAATAATATTATTATTATTATAATATCTGGACGAAGAGTGACATCTGAAATTATTTCAAAATTATTCATAAGTAAAAACACGAGAGCTTTTTTTTATCGGATAAATTTCTCTTTGTAACGAAATTATTTTGCCAATCAGTAATTTGACGAGAAAAACTTACATGAAAAAATCGCGAGACCGAAAGGTCGAGCGATTTTTTCTAATGTAAGTTTTTCGAGCGAAATTACTGATTGGAAAAATATTGAGTTAAAAAGAAATTTATCCGATTGAAAGAAAAGCTCGAGTGTTTTTTGGCAAGATAAATTAACGACATGAATAAAACTATTTAAATTGTCTCCATATTGACGATTTTGTATGTCTTGTGTATTGCGGTATTGTTCTTTTGATATTTGTTGAAATTTCCCCAAACCGACTCGTACATTTTACGTTCAACCGATACTTAATAGTTATTACCTGTCAGCTGCCAAAATAAATTAAGTGATGCAGGGCTACTAGATATATAACAGGAAGAAGCATTTTTATCGGAGGAAGAAGCATTTTTATCGGTGATAAAAAGCTATGTAGGTTTTTATCGCTGTCAAAGTGACAAAAATGACACCCGCAAATGGACATTTTTATATAGGAGTTAATTTATCATAAGTAAAAACACAAGAGCTTTTTTTTTTATCGGATAAATTTCTCTTTGTAACGAAATTATTTTGCCAATCAGTAATTTGACGAGAAAAACTTACATGAAAAAATCGCGAGATCGAAAGGTCGAGCGATTTTTTCTAATGTAAGTTTTTCGAGCGAAATTGCTGATTGGAAAAGTATTGAGTTAAAAAGAAATTTATCCGATTGAAAGAAAAGCTCGAGTGTTTTTGGCAAGATAAATTAACGACATGAATAAAACTTTTTAAATTGTCTCCATATTGACGATTTTGTATTTCTTGTGTATTGCGGTATTGATCTTTTGATATTTGTTGAAATTTCCCCAAACCGACTCGTACATTTTACGTTCAACGATACTTAATAGTTATTACCTGTCAGCTGCGAAAATAAATTAAGTGATGCAGGGCTACTAGATATGTAACAGGAAGAAGCATTTTTATCGGAGAAAGAAGCATTTTTATCGGTGATAAAAATCTATGTAGGTTTTTATCGCTGTCAAAGTGACAAAAATGTCACCCGCAAATGGACATTTTTATATAGGAGTTAATTTATCGAGAAATAATTTCTTAATTTACTAAATAGGAATTTTTTACCGTCATAGGAGAATTCCACTTCTATTGATATTCATAAATTGAATTTAATAACAGAACATTTCTTTCACGTGAGTAACTAATAATAATTATTTTAAAAAGTAATTCGCGAGGTGTGTTCGTATAATTAATATTTGAAACTGTTTTAAAAGTACGTATGGCCGAGGTCATAGCTAGCAAACAATAAAAGACATTGTCATCCTAAGATTTCTTTACAGATCGAATACAAAAGTGTGTTTTTTGATCATGATTAGCTACTTTTAGACCTTTTATTTAGTAGTGCATGGTAAAAAAAATAAATAAGAAATTGACGTCAATGTGGTTTTGCTTGTTTTTGCTAGTATCTCTATTTGGTCTTATAATTTACTCCTGAGATAATTGAATTCTAGATTCAATATAAAAAGCAGCATATTTTTAGAAATAAATTAAGGCAAAACCAAAGTTATTCTTCGAAAAATATTATGAAATTTTGTTCTTAAAGTTCAAGGTAACTAACTATTATTTAATTGTCAGTACAATTAATTTTAATAATAATAAATATTTATTCAATGCACACAAATAGATCATCAACTGAATCAAACAGAACTAGGCAGAAAACAGAAGTACAATAGTTAGTATATGTATACCCAAGTAACGTGAGAGCAAAATGAATTGAGGTAGTAGGAGGCTGCGGTTCGTAGATCGTATTTCGTGAATTATATTCACAATATTTTTCTGTCAAACATTTAATGACGTACTGTCAGTGTGAATTATTAATTCTTTCAATACAATTTTTTTTGAAAAAAACAGTATAATCACATTCAGAATGTTTACTCAAGAACAAATGGTGTTCATTTTAGAATGTTACTTTCGTAACGGTCGACGTTTGCCAAACGGCGAATGGTATTATTCAATAGAAATGTGCAAGGAAGAATTCCAACAACGTTTTCCTGAAGTTGTTTTAGTAACTAAGAACTTTTCTCGTGACCTATTGAGAATTATAAATAACTTTCGAACAACTGGGTCTGTAAAAAGACAATGGAAAGGGGGAAGGTCTTCTCGAGTTAGGACCCAAAATGTTGTTAATAATGCAAGAAACGCAATTAGAGAACAACCTACAACATCTGTCAGAAGACTGGCACAACAGTTGGATATAAGTTATGAAAACTGCCGCAGTATTCTTAAACGCGATATTGGTATGCATCCTTACAAGGTTCAATTGTATCAAGAACTATTGCCGCCAGATTACGTTCGAAGAGTTGCCTATTGTCGTTTCTTTAATGCAAATCTTAACGACGACGATGTTTTGGATAAAACGTTTTTCACCGACGAAGCGTGGTTTCACCTGAACGGCTGCATAAACGCTCAGAATATGCGTATGTGGGCAACAGACAATCCGCATTATTATAGGGAAACAACGTTGCATCCTGTAAAAATAGGGGTTTGGTGTGCCATGTCACGTAGAAGGCTTATTGGTCCGATCTTTTTCGAAGGAACTATAAATGGTGAAAGATATCGTAATAATATACTGGAAACATTAATAAATCAACTGCATGATGACGAGTTACAGTTTGGTTTCTTTCAGCAAGATTCTGCACGACCACACACTGCCCGTGAAACAATAAATTATTTACGTGAATTTTATGATGAAAGAATTATTAGTGTTGACCGTTTCCCGCCAAGATCGTGTGACTTAACTTCTCTGGATTACTTTTTATTTCCATACTTAAAAAACTCTATTTTTAAAAATCCAGTGCATACAATAGACGATTTACGGAACAATATCGTGCGACAGTGCGAGTTAGTAGACGGATTTATTTTACAAAAGGTTTTTGAAAACATGAAGCGGCGCGTAAATTTATGTTTGAATGCCGAGGGACAACAGTTTCAACAATTATTGTAAACTTTTCAATAAAATATAAAACATGACATTTGTATGACATTTTATAAATATTTTAAGTTGAAAATTAAATTTGTATCTAGGAGACATTTAAGTGCTGTCAGTAAGATTTATTTACTTTATAATTCACGAAATATGATCAGCGAACCGCAGCCTCCTACTACCTCAATTCATTTTGCTCTCATGTTATATACCGCGAAATCAAAAATTATATTGATCAAGGATAGCCATGGAATGTACAACGTCCATTTCAATTTATATAATTCTTTTGAGATAATTCTGATTAAATTATCAGGTTAACTGTCATACTGGCATTTGACTGACAAAATTTGTAAATATATGTTTATTTAAAATGACTTACATGTTTGAATAACATTTTATTAAAAGTTAATTAACAAATTACAATAAATGTTCGAAATGACCCCCGTTTTGTTCGATGCACACGTTTATGCGTCTTTTCATGCTGACAAAAGCATTTTGCAACATTTGTGGCATTATGTTTGTACATACTTCAATAATATTTTGTTGCAGTTCTTGCAAATTATGTAATAATTTGATACATTACACATGCGGTTAGTCCGTAGTATGAGTGAAGACACAAACAAAATGCAGTTTCTAGACAGACGGCTCTGCCACCTTGGGAAGGGCGTCGTTAGTTCGCATTGGTTATGTGGACAGGGCGAGGTACTTCGGCTGTCTGACAACAGGCAGCGCTGAATTTACTGCTACGCTCGG
This sequence comes from Melolontha melolontha, assembly GCA_935421215.2. NCBI lineage: Eukaryota > Metazoa > Arthropoda > Insecta > Coleoptera > Scarabaeidae > Melolontha > Melolontha melolontha. The sequence goes on from OW285239.1 coordinate 134,053,733, forward strand.
TCTGGATAATTTCTGCGACATGGCGATGTGGTTCTTTTTTGTGAATGTGTCTGAAGATATCCTTTCTCCAGCAGGGGCGTACCGATGAGTCTGTACAAAGGCGAAATACGTATCTACGTCTCTGGGGAGGGATATGTTCGGACACGTTCACAAAAAATATTAATAGTGTACCTGTATTTGTGTTATTCACACCAGATTTTTAATAGTATTATTAAAAATACCTTTGTATTATACAAAACTGGTGGGGTTTACCTACTCATGTATGTTTCAATTATTCTGATACATTATAAAGTTCATCGTCGTGTAGTTGTTAAACAAATTCGGTCAAAATATTATTTCTGTACCTCTCTGCATTGATGGCGAAATTGAAAAAAGTCGGTCCAATTATCCTTCTATGGGAGACTGCCATCCAAACACCAATTTTTTGAGAAAGTAGTGGAGATTAAATAAAAAAATGTGGTTTATTAGTGCTCCACATTCGAGTATTTTGATCATTTATGTACCTCGAAAGATGAAACCATGCCTCATCGGAAAAAAAAAGTTTAACAAGTCGTTATTCATTAAATTGTTAACGAACTATTGGCAGTACGCAAGACATCTGGGGTGGTCTATTGTCAAAAGAGCTTGCTATGATTGAATCTAAAATGGATGCATGTGTTCATTTTGTTCAAGTTCTCCTTTACAATGGTTCGGCATGTTCCATAAGAAACTCCAATTTCTTGGGACAGGCGTCTCAAAGATTTTGTAGGGTTCTGTCCCATACGATTACAAACGTCAATAATTACTACTTCTGTACGAATAGTTGGCCTACCAGCATCTTTTTATGAGTTACAGATCCAGTTTCGCGAAAAACACCAACACTATGTGCAAGGCACATATAAAAGTCTTGCTCTACTACTGCGTAATTTGGGAAGTGTTCACTAAAATTATTCAAGCGTAAACGCTTACTGTATTCCCAAATTCCAATAACTAGCACACCTGTTCTAAAATACGCTTCAATCATGAAAGTTTTGTGTGGTGTGGTGTAAATCATAATTGAAGAACTACAAGATGTCAGAGAGAAAATATATTGACAAAAATTAATGTCAGTATGACACTAAATGATATAACTTAAGACAGACGTTTTATATTCCATGGCAAACCTTTATCAATATAATTTTTGATCTCGTGATATTATATATACACTGTGTCCATAAAGTATGGACACAAGCCCGTAATAACGTTATTGTGCATTATTTGACAAAATGCAAAGATATATCGATTAATGTTTTTTGTTAGCTATATTTAGATGCTACCATTTTGTTTTTTCCGTCTACCTTGAAGAAGTTATGACGTCATTGATAATTTTTTTAAATGTCAACCCCATTTTTTTTTTGTTGATTTTGAAAGCCTTTACAATTCTTTATTCGATGATGTAAAAATTTTGGTATGTTACATTAGAAAATTTTTGACATATCTTTGCATTTTGTCAAATAATGCACAATAACGTTATTACGGGCTAGTGTCCATACTTTATGGACGCAAATGATTAGTCAAAAATTTTCTAATGTAACATACCAAAATTTTTATTTTTACATCATCGAATAAAGAATTGTAAAAGCTTTCAAAATCCACAAAAAAAATGGGGTTGACATTTAAAAACATTATCAATGACGTCATAACTTATTCAAGGTCGACGGAAAAAACAAAATAGTAGCATCTAAATATAGCTAATAAAAAACATTAATCGATATATCTTTGCATTTTGTCAAACAATGCACAATAACGTTATTACGGGCTTGTGTCCATACTTTATGGACACAGTGTATATGTTTTCTTTCAGGTTTCCGCGGGTAGTAGTATGTGTTGTAACTGGATTCCGGGTTTTCTTCCGCGTTTCCACTGTTGATCTTCGTAACGACCGGTGCCGGTTTCTGGACGACTTTTCGGCCAAATCACATTTGCCATCTTCAGGTCTGAGATAACTGTCTGCTTCTGCTTCTGGTTACTCGTAAACTGTTTACAAGTAACCAGAAGCAAAACGAGGATCAAACAGTGGAAACGCGGAAGAAAACCCGGAATCCAGTTACAACATATATATATATATATATATATATATATATATATATATATATATAGACTATTAAGTATTACCGACCGTACTGTATAAATAAAAATTAATTAACGGGTGAGCCGTCTGTCAAGTAAAAAAAAACTCCTTTATTTCACTCTATATTTCATAACGGATTTGTTACTTCATCAGGAGTGTAATTGAGAGTTAAGATTCAGCACACAACGACACTAAACATGTTAAAATTAATCAAATTTAAAACATTAAATTAAGATGATGTTTTAAATTTGATTTTGTGTTCTGAATTTTAACTCTCAATTACACTCTTGATGAAGTAACAAATCCGTTATGAAGAATAGAGTGAAATAAAGGAGTTTTTTTTTTACTTGACAGGCCGCTCACCCGTTAATTAATTTTTACTTAAATAGTTAATTGACGAAGGAGATACTTGTTGAAACTTCATTATAACGCTAAGAAATAAGTAATTAAACTTCTAGTTTCAAAAATTCTTTTATTGTAAATACCACTACAATATTGTTTCGCCATACAATATTTCAGTATTCCAGTATCTCATCCACCTGATGAAGCCATTGTATGGCGAAACAATATTGTAGTGGTATTTACAATAAAAGAATTTTTGAAACTAGAAGTTTAATTACTTATTTCTTAGCGTTAATTTTTACTTATACAGTAGCCGCTCGGAAGAGTGAACACTCTATTCAGTGAACAGCTCGTTTATATGAACAACTAAAATTTTATTAGTAAAGCTCCATAGAGTGATCAATAACACATTCGATTCAGTGAACTGGATAAATTCCCGGCGTATGAATTATTTTGCTGCATTCGATTCAGTTTCAGTGAACTGGGTAAATTCCCGGCGTATGAATTATTTTGCTGACTCGCCGGCGTAACTTACAAGAACAGCGGACAGATGTATGTATGTATTTTATTTTAGTTGTAATTCTGAGTTCTGTTGATGTTGTAGGTGTACTGTGCTAGAACATTTTTGTGTTTACAATAAAAATGAAGCGAAAAGTGTTAAGTTTGCTCGAAAAATGTGAAATTTTAAAAAGTTTGGACAGTGGAAGCAGTGTAACGTATTTGTCTAAAAAGTACGGGATTGCTAAATCCACAGTATGTGCAATCAAAAATAAAAAACGGGACATTTTAAAAGTCATATCAAGGTGCAGTGAAATACGGAAAAGAAAAACTTTAAAATCCTGTAAGATGCCACGAATGGAAAAAAAATTATATTCATGGTTTTGTACACAAAGACTTAAAAATGTACCGGTTTCGATTGAACTTTTAAAAACAAAAGCAAAAGCTATCAATGAAACTATCGCTGAAAATCCTAATTTTAATGCTAGTGACGGATGGAGCCAAAGATTTAAACGAAGATTTGGAATAAGACATTTAAAAATTTCGGGAGAAAAGTTATCAGCTGCTCCGGAGCATGTAGGTCCATTCAAAAATTATCTTCGAAAGAAAATAGAGGAGCTACAATTAACACATGACCAATTATACAATGACGACGAGACAGGCTTGTTTTGGAAATTACTCCCAGAAAGGACTTTGGTTACGTCTGAAGAAAGATCGGCCCCTGGTCGGAAAACGGATAAAAGTAGAGTTACTTTACTAGCATGCACCAATGCAACCGGTGAACATAAAATCAAACTGTTAGTGATTGGGCGTGCCGCAAATCCAAGATGCTTTAAGAACTTTTCACTTCCAGTGCAATACACAAGTACGAAAAATGCGTGGATGACGTCGGGGGTATTTGAAAATTGGTTTCATTATTCATTTGTCCCGCAGGTTCGAAGATTTTTGAAACAAAAGGGATTACCACAAAAGCTCTTCTACTTTTGGATAACGCTCCAAGTCATCCACCAGCAGAAAACTTGGTTTCCGATGATGGAAAAATTCTTACTGTATACATGCCTCCGAATGTAACAGCTCTTATACAGCACATGGACTAGAATGTCATTAGGTTAACAAAATTGTTTTATAGAAGAAGCCTTTTATCCACAATAGTTGCTTCTGATAGCAATGATATTTCAGCTGTCATTAAAAACTTGAGTCTAAAAGATGCTGTTACACATCTGGCATTAGCATGGATGAATGTGAAAGAAGAAATAATTGCTAAGTGTTGGAAAAATATTTTATCAGATTCTTTCAATAGCGGCTCTGATTCAGAAGATATTCCATTGGCTATTCTACAAGAAAAATACAAGAACAGCGTCGAGGCAGTGACATTTCAAGAAACTGTAGCATTACTACAGAAAGTGAACGGAAACATAACATACAGCCGTAAAGACATAGAAAACTGGAATACGGATGTCATAGAAGATCTTGAAGAGGATGTAATTGAAATTGAAAGTGCGGAAGAAACAATGGATGATGAGCCAATGCCAACTACCATCTCCACTCAGGAAGCTTTACAAGGACTTAATATAGTGATTTCTTGGGCAGAACAAGACATGCTAAATTCTGAAGATCTATTAACTTTGCGAAGAATAAAAGAAATCGCAGTTCAAAGATGTTTAAAAGAAAAAAAGGTTCAAACAAACTAAATTTAACCAGTTTTTTTAACAAACAAAACTGACTTCTTTAAATCATTACGTATTCATGTACGTATCTATGTAGAACATGTATATTTTTCATTTGTTAATTCTTTTTGATGTAACTGAATACATATACATATAAATAAACGTTTTAAACTGCACATTCGATTGAGTGAACATTTCGATTCTGTGAACAGGTAAGGTTTTAATTAGTTCACATAATCGAGCGGCTACTGTATATATATATAGTAGATTCAATTAGTTTGCGATTTAAGGTCTGGTTTTACCTCAAAATGTATATATTTAAAACAATGTTCCAAAACATGTTTCGCATCATATGCCGAAACATGTAAGATTGTTTTAAATATATACATTTTGAAGTAAAACCAGACCTTAAATCGCCAACTAATTGAATCTACCATAACATACTAAAGTCAAGAAATTATTATATATATATATATATATATATATATATATATATATATATATACATATATATATATCGTATGATCAAAAAGTCTTTGGATCGCTATTGCCGTGGAATTTACGAGATATCTATGAAATTATTTATTTCAATTAGTTTTTACATTTACTTTCAAGTCAGCTGGTTATAAAGTATACATAAAATGCAACTAATTTCCATAACCTAAAATCTATATTCTTTGTGACTTATGTGTACTTCAAAGTACAGAAGTTAATAATTCTATAGATGGTTTTTACACTTCATGGCTATCGCGATCCAAAGACTTTTTGTTTATTATATATACTCGTACATACAAAATGGCACTAAATAAATACATTAAAAACGAAATACTAGAAACATGAGATTTATGGCAAATCCATTCCCAGGTTCTTAAAATTCTGTGTCGAATGTACAATAGGCGCCTTTGATAATATGTTCGTTCTTGCTGTGGGTATATCAACCAATTGATTCCAAGCATGGAACAAGAAAGTCAACTTGGATACCAAGTCAGATGAATCTACCTTACCGTCTCTATTGAGATTGCGGCGATGTTTGTGAATTTCAATGAATTCACGGATTTTCCTAGGGAAGTAATGCGATTCACGGGACAGAAGCTTGACATTTTTGAATAGAATTTGATGACAGGAGCTGAATTTGTGTTCTGCAAGCACTGAACCGGCTATATTTAACAGTTTAGTACAACGTTTAAGTTTGGACGCACGCACGTCGACTGGCCGCTTAGTTTCGCCAATATACACACTGCCACAAGAATACGGAATTCCTTGTGCTTGGAGCGGAGATATTTTGTCTTTAACCGAAGATAAGAGGTCCGAAACTTTAGAATGGGGTCTGAAGACGGTTTTTATTTTATTTTTTATGTAGAATATAAGTTGTGCCGGGGTCTCTGCCCTAGCATTCTTCAAGCTACTGCGAATCGACGATCATCTACGTACAGCCTCGAACGTGTCCCTTCCAACAGTGGACGAAACGTTGGCAATTACGCCTAATTTGACGCGGTTCCAACCCGGAAACCGAGATCTACAACTAAAGAACCAGAAGGATTATGAACCTGTGATAAGACCTAATTAAGTTCTGTGAATATACGAATTAAAGGTTAAATTTTTATCAGCTTGTACTAATCTTGAGTCGATTTCCATTTTTGATGGTTATAAGATTTTAACTTTAATTTTTTTTTAATAGATTTTAAGTATATTGCAAAATATTTTTAAAACTTCCAAAGTTTGATTTAAGAAAACAAAACTTTCATGGTTAGCTTTTCCTTATCTGTAAAAAGATTCGACAGTCAGTGAAAATAGTCTGTTGAGACTATTATCTCAACATTCTTGTTGAGATAATTGTTTTCGAAATTTATAAAAAATTATTGCGCGAAAATTTTCTCGGGTTAATTCTATTTCTCGACTAACTTGTCAATTTTGACAGTTCGTTTTAGCTACAACACTACACCTATCGCACTGAAACATTGGATTTAGGCTAACTAAAGAAGGAGGTTACTTTTTAGTACTGACATTTGATTAGTGGCGCCCTCTACGTCCCAATATGCAAAACACAAATGACATCTTTCATAGGATTTCAGTTTGAAACGTCAAATTTAAAACTAATTATTATTGCAAAATACCTTACCAGATAAACTTTAACAAATTAATTGGGGGTAGTTAGTGGAAGGAATAATATGGCCCACTGACCGTTCATTTCCATCATCTTTGGGAACGAATTCCCTCGTATTTAATCCTTAATTTTGATTTTTATCATTTTCTGTGATTCTGGCATTTCAATAAAGGAAATTAAAATACTATTTCACTTTTACTACATATCTTCTATCATTATTTATTAACTTTATGTCTGTTTTTAATGCATTTACGATATGTAGTGACAGGAATACATACGATCGTGGGGTCGGTGTTACCTTGGTTCCACGGTATATAACTAATATCAATGCTATACCTACAACTAACCTAAGACCTTGTATAAATGTATTTCTTTGATTGTTTTTAAAATGACAAAATTTCGTTAACTGTTTTATGTGATAATGGGTATGAATGTATGTATTAGATTTACGACTGCAGTGAAGAGCATATTAATTAAGCGTTTAAGCTACTGATTGGAAATCTATTTAAATCTTTGTCTTTACGTATACACATTCATGTATTTGCAGTAATTTTCTTAGAAACCGTTTATATTCTTACAAAAGCTTTTAGTAATAAAACAAAAATTCTATTGTTTTAGGTTAATTGTTAAGTAAATATTAAAATAAACACGAGGCATAATATTTTATAGGTATACAAACACTAATGGTCACGTTTTGTTTTCTTATACACTAAATCATTTCCTAAATGGATAAATAGATATGTTGACATGTATTGCATTTCCAAGAAGGTTTGTAGAAAATTCTCGTAAAACATTTCTTGCAAATATCAATAAGGAAACGCTGTAACGTCAGAAGAGTTTTTTTTTTAAATTATGTATAAATATTGATTATAAATACTTTTAAATGTTGGCAATATTTTTCTATACATTATCCACAGTATTTAAGGAAGTGTGATTTTTCATCGACGCTTCAATTTTAGGAATTACATTGAATATGCGTCTACAAAATCTTCTGAAGGATTAGGATTTATAATAAGCAATTCCAAAGAATTTAGTACCTTAACAACTCCAAAATCATTATATTGCGAGATTACTATGAACTGTTTGGAATATTGTTCCACTAACTGGTCATATTACATCTTGAATTGTAAAAATTCAGCGACGATTTTTGAAATATATCTCGTTTAAAACTGACGGGCAATATCCCATTAGGGCAATGTCGACTCTAATTTATTACTAGAACGCCATGGCTTGCAATCCCTTCTTGAAGGGAGACAAAGACATTGCTACACGCAAGGTGCAATGATAAAATGATCACGACAACTGGCTTTGTCAAAATGTTGCGCAATCCAACAACTCTCCTTGGACTTACCTTGCGTGGGCGGGATGGTCTTAAATTGACAAAACAGCCAGTCAGTGTCAACGGCGTAAAGATCAGTGAAGATGGTCGTGCGATACTTAACGAAACGTTGATAAATTGACTAGAAATTAAAAAAGCCGTCACTGTGGTTTAAAGGCTGTTTGCCGTAGAGGTACGTCACAGGGAGAATGTATTTGCGCTAACAACCCCATTACGAAAAGAATAGAGTAAATCCAAAAAAAAAAGATGTTATGAAGTAAAAGAAAACGTCCCACATTAAAGGAAAAGGAACCAAGCAGTGGCGGCTGGCGCATAAGCGCTGCAGTGCTGCAGAGCTCCCAAAAAATTGGGCGGCCGAACCTGTATTAGTTATAACTAGTTTTCTTTTACATAATTTTTCCGACATTTCTGATGTTTATAAAAGCGTAACATATTGTTGTGAAAATCCTCCCCCTGTATATCAAAAAATTTGCATATTTTTCTACATCAACCTGTAGAGGACATCAAACCCTACAATTTGACACCTCAATCATCAAAATCCGATCAGTAGAAGCCGAGATATTCGCTTCCGAAATTCCAACACTAACGCCGGTTATATGTAGTATATTATCAAATAATATACAATAGGCGACCAGTGGAATAACCAACCTAATTCGCGCTCACTTGTTCCTTATCTGGTCCACACGAACGTGCTCACAGAGCTCTTTCAAACACCCGCGCGCACCCCGCTACCCCCGCTGCTGTCTTAAACCAATGCGTGATTTTATCAGGCATGTTCGCTGCATTCAGTCCAGCGCGGTCATATGATTCGGTATAGGTATTTAATATTTTCGCGTGTTTTTTACGTTTAGTTAGTTAGTTTAACGTAAAAACAATAATATTAGAGTGTGCGTGCTTCTGTTTTTCTGTATTGTTGACAATTTATATAAACTCTGTGTATTATGGAGGTGGTCTTTAATTTAATTAATGTGAAGAGATTCTTTAAATATACATACGAAGAAAAGTTAAACTTAAAAGCAAATGGTAGGCCATTAGTAGATATCGCTATTGAAAAAACTGGTGTAAGTAGAGGGAAAAATTATACACGTAAATTTACTAGCGATATTTATCCAAAAAACGAATGGATTTGTGGATGCAACAAAAAAAATGCTTTATATTGTTTTCCCTGTTTACTTTTTGGTGGCGATAAAGCTTGGACGGAAATAGGTGTCACGGATCTAGAGCACTTAAGTTTGAAAATAAAAAGACATGAGAATTCTAAAAGCCATCTTCATAATTGTATGGAATTTGCGTTACTAGGGTCAACTAATATTATGGCTCAACTAGATTCTGCTTATTGGGTAAATATACAGAGACATAATGAAAATGTGTCAAAGAATCGTTATATTTTATCAAAAATTATTAATTGTATAAAATTTTGTGGAGCTTTTGAATTGGCCCTTCGGGGACATGATGAGAGCGATACTTCCGGGAATCCGGGGATATTTCGTGGACTTATTAATTTTGCGGCTGAATTAGATGCAACTCTAAGTGAGCACCTAAAAAATTGTTCGGTATTTAAAGGCACTTCCAAAGAAATACAGAATGATCTGTTACAGTGCATACTTGAAGTGTGTCAAGAACAAATAATTGAGGAAATTAATAATTCTCCGTTTTTGGCGATCATGGCGGACGAAACAACGGATGTTGCTGCAAAAACTCAAATGGTAGTTATTTTTAGATATGTTCGTGATGGTGAGCCAATTGAACGTTTTTGGAACTACGTCATTCCTGAAAAATGTGATGCAGAAACACTTAGCAAAACAATTTTAAGTGTCATAGATGCTTTAATTCAAAATTCACCTAACAAACTGATTGCACAGAGTTACGATGGAGCAGCGGTGATGAGCGGACAACACGCAGGCGCTCAAGCATTGATTAAAAAAAAGTACCCTTTTGCGCACTATGTACATTGCTATGCCCATCAATTAAATTTAATTATATCTAATGCTGCTTCTGCAAATTCGCAAGTACGTGTATTTTTTGGAAATCTACAAGACATTCCCGGCTTTTTTAATATTCACCCCAACGAGTAGAAGTGTTAAACAAGATTGTAAACAGAAGGATCCCCCACGGCGCTACAACCCGTTGGAATTTTAATATCAGGACCATTAATGTTGTGTACGAAAATAGGGCCTCTCTCATTGAGTGTATGGAAGAAATAGAAGAACAATTCTCCAACAACACAGTCTGTAGTGCAGCCGCCTCTATTCGCCGTACATTAAATGATCCGATCTTCAATTTTTGCCTGACTTTTTTCCATCATGTAATGCCCCATGTAGATATCCTGTTTAATCAATTGCAGCAAAGAAAAATTGAACCCACTCTAGTAAAAGACGCTATCGAAAATTTTGAACGCAGTATAGGCCAAGTTGGAAATAATATTGACAACATCATAAGTGAAGCATCAGATTTAATAAGCGATGAGCCACCACCGGAAAAACGCAAACGTCCAAATAACAGCAGATTTAATCATCGAATTTCGGCTTTAGAGGTGTGTGATGTTATTCTAAATTGTGCAAAAGATCGATTTCATATTAAAGAGCATCTAGTAGTGGCATCACTTTTTTTTTCGGAATGCTTTGGAGAGTATTGCAGTAAATTTCCTGAGGACAAACTCACTTCCGCATGCTCCTATTATCCCACCCTTGATAAAGAAAGATTACGAACTGAATTGTCTGTTATTTACTCAAGAACTGATTGTAGATCTTTAAAAGGCGCACTACCTCTTCTAAAATTTTTAATAAAAAACAATCTGGGAGATACGTTGAAGGAGACTAGAAAATTATTAGAAATTGTAATAACAACTCCCATGACAACATCAGAGGCCGAACGATGCTTTTCAACACTAAATCGAATTAAGACGTTTCTCAGAAATTCAATGACCGAAGATCGTTTAACATCTCTTTCCATGCTATCTATCGAAAAAAAGTTTATTTCCGAAATAGACAATTTTAATGACAAAGTGATAACAAAATTTGCAAATCGAAAAGAACATAGAATAGATTTAATTTATAAGAAATAATTTGTTAGTAAAGTAGTGCTTAGTGACTCTTATTTTTTTGTGTGACAATTGACAATCGTTCCAGAAATCCATTACTTCAGTGCGGAAGGCGAAGAAAGCACGATAAGATCGATGGGAGACAACCTCTTACTGCCCGTGCAAGGTAAATTTTTTTGTAAAACTTGCAGAACACCTTAAAATTTTTAGCACGAGCCGCCACTGGAACCAAGTTTATTATAAACGTTTCCGTTGACATTAAAATTAACAAGTGACAGTAGAAAAGATTAACGTTTTTTTTTTTCAAAGAATCTAATTGGTAAACAGCTACACTCTATAATTAACCCTGGAACTGCATACTGGGGTCTGGAATACCCACATGTTGTATATTTACTATCGTGTGCGCCAGTTTTTTTTGTATTGAACTGCAGCTAGTACGATGTAAATTCAGTTTAGGGTTGTACGTATGTGAGGCAGCACGCAAAAAATTTTGTCACTCGTAGGTAGGTCGTGAGACTTGATTTTAGGTGCTCTTGGGTTATTGAGACCCCAGCGCGCAGGATTAAGTTTCGTTTTTACTATTACGAACTTTTAATAAATTTAGTTTTTGGGTGAAACGTCGAGGCCTAAGTGGAGCACAACTCATCCACTGACAGAGGCTGAATTACAGGAGATTGTAAATAATCTTGGGAGCAGTTCAAGATAGCGAGGAAGACTATGAACTGGAGCAGAACGAAAAAGACGTCGAGCAAAGTGCTAACAAAAACGAACAAGATAATGATGAGAACGAGCAAGGAAGTGACGATGACGAACAAGGCGGTAACGAAAATGAGCAGGACAGTGACGATGAAAATGAGCAGTACAATGATGATGAAAATGAACAAAGCATGAGCAACAAGTACGTCTTCCGCAAGTCGGGAGTGGACAGAGAAAGATAATAAGGCACGAAAGAAATTTTCTAAAAGAACTGGAAATGAATTTCTCAGGGAACGTTTACAGCTTCAACGCTCAGAAGAACACTTGGTCAAAATATCATGGAAATCCTGAATGAATCTCCACCAGATCCTCTAGTACAAGAAGAAAACTTACGAAACAGGTTCGTTCTAGTTTTTGTAATAGGAAAATGATAGAAAAACCAATATGTATTGCAGTATGCGCCAAAAATCATTTTGCAGTGAACACAGGGCAATGTTGTGTAGGAATTGTGAAACCGATTTATAAGCCGCTGACTAAGAAAATCTAGTGATATTTTTATTTTTCAAAGAAACACAACAAAGAAAACTGACATTTAATTGAGACGCTATGTGTATTTAGAGTTTGAAATTTTATTTTTTAGCATATTTTTGATATTTTTTCGAAAATCATGAATTTTGTTGTTACTTTTTTGAAAGTTATGCCTTTTAGAATAAAAATGTTTATTTAAAAAATTTCTGTATAACACACGCTCTTTAAAATAGCCACAGTAACTATACCATGTGTAAAAACTATCAAAAAAATATAACCAATTTGGAAAATCTGAAATTTTGTGAGTGGGTTTTTGAGACCCCTGTGTGTCCTTACAAAATAAGTGTGCAGCACCAGGGTTAAAAATTCAAAATGCATAATACTTTATGCAAAAAGATCGAAACCCTGGTATATCCCAGACTGTACATAAGTTATTAAGTTAATTACAACACAAAAAGAAGCGTAATAAGTTTACGTGGGGTTCCAAGTACGCGTTCACAAAACGAAATTAAACCTTATGCACGTAAATTTATTTCTATTTTTCTAAAACTTTAGTTATAACAAAAAAACAAAACAAAAGGAATACATTTTTATGCACGTAATTCTTAATTAAATTGAGTCGTCATATTTCTATATAACCTAAATGTTTCGACGCAAATATTAAATATATAAAATTAAATTACAAATCGTATTAGCAATACTAAAGTTTTATTCGGTCAAAGAACAACAAAAAAGAAAAATTGAATAAATTAATATGAGCCATCGTAATATACCAAACAAGCAACGAACTTAAGAAATTACTAAGACAAAAGATAGAATTAATTAATGTTTCAGGACGCCGATTTTCTTTATAGCATAAATGCAAGTTTTTGAGTAATACTTAATCACATGAAACGGCGTAATTAATTAGTGCAGAGCTACCTTGAAGCTTGCTGATTTGTTCGAGGTTAGCCAACTGCAATACAATCGTTTCCGTTTCACACGTGGTTCTCGATGAATTTTTCTGATCCACGTGGTCTATTGCACTTCTTTGTTAGATTCTTCAATTTCGATAGTTCTAACTTCGAACAGCAAATCTCAACATCCAATCATCCAACCCTACACATGTAATTATGCATTAGAAATGGCGAAACACGAACATAGAGACACAGAAATATCGCAAAGAAATTTAGCGGGAAAATCACTCACCCATAGATGTTCGAGGGGGGCAATAAATTGTAGGGCTAGTAAATAACGTCAATCTAAACACAAAATTGCGGTACATCATACTCTGTCTGCCGCCATATAAGTCACCTATTTCAGTGTAACTTTTCTCGAAACAAAATCACACAGCGGCAACAGTAAAAAATATATCTAGATTCACCGAGATTTACAACGGAAGTGCCCAAGTTTCCAACGCGCATCTCCTTCTCTAAAAGTTCTTCCCTCGAAGCTGGTGACGTAGCAATACGTTATATTACAGCAGGAACATACAGGGATCGATCAGAAAAACGCCAAAATATTGGAACAACATAAATCTATATTTTTGTGAAAACTAGTAAATGGAATTATTGACTGCAGCGATCTACTGTTAAGCTGGACTTCCATGTTCCTAGTCTCTCACCTAGATATATTTTAACGGTTATATTACCGACCCCGGTAACCATTTTTTTGTTAAACTTGCCTTTGAACAATATATGTAGAATATCTGATAATTATTGCACATATATTTTTCATAATTCCAAAGAAGAAACTAAGTTCTGCGTGCATGTAATGAAATTTATATTATGTTTTGTGTGTTATTTTAAGCTGAAATTTTAAGATGAATAAAATTAAGTATATGTATGTTCGTTATAAATTATTTATTATTATTCTATAGCTGGTAATGACTGTTGTGAAATAAATATTATTATTGTCATATCTGGGCGAAGAGTGTATTTTAATTAATTTTGTAGTATGTAAATGAATTTTTTACCGTTGTAGGAAAATTCCAGTTCCATTGATATTAATAAACTTAAATTAATAACAAAACATTTCTTTCATGTGAGCAACAAATAATAATTCGTTTAAGAAGTAATTTGGCGAGGTGTGCTCGTATAATTAATATTTGAAATTGCTTTAAAATTATATATGGCCGAGGTCATAGCTAGTAAACAATAAAAGACACCATCATCCTAAGATTTCTTTACAGATCGAGTACAAAAGTGTTTTTTGATCATGATTAGCTACTTTTGGATCTTTTATTTAGTTGTGGATGGGAAAAAAAATGAATAAGAAGCTGACGTCAATATTGTTTTGTCTTTTTTGCTAGTATCTCTATTTAGTCTTATAATTTACTTCTGAGATAATTGAATTTTAGATTCAATGTAAAAAGCAGCATGTTTTTAGGAAATGAATTAAGGCCAAATTAAACCAAAGCTATTCTTCGAAGAATATAATGCTCGTTCTTAAAGTTCAAGGTAACTATTATTTAATTGTCAGTACAATAAATTTTGAATATATTGTAAAGTATTTTTCGAACTTCAAATGTTTTATTTAAGAAAACAAAAGTTTCATAGTTAGCTTTTCCTTATCTGTAAAAAGATTGGAACGTAAGTGAAAATAGTATCTTAAGGATTTTTAAAATTAGCTAAGAGAAACAAAACTGCGCTGATATATCGTTTGTACCTTTCGTAATTAATTCTGCCTAGAATAAAAGTAATATTTTCATACGTTTCTTTTAAGTGGATTGCGTGGCCAACGGGGATGGATGAATAAACGTTTTCTATGTGAAGAACGGCAGCTTTCAAACTAAATTTCGAAGCATCGATAAAAAGACGCCATTCTTCGGGATGATGTTGGTGGCCTCATGCCAACATGAAATCGTCGATATTATTGCAGTATGTAAGACCCTCATTGGTTGAAAGATACTGTGATAGTTCTTTCTGACGATTACGATAAACAGAAATAACAAATTCCATCCTTGGAGTCTAGGTCCTACTATTTCTGATTTAGTTTTTGTCAAATTCAGGTCTCGAATAAGATCATTTAATTCTAATTGATTTCCATCCTTTTTGAGTGGGAAATATTCATCATCGTAGACCCTTGATTCTTCTGGTTCTTTATCATATTCTTCACTTGAAGCACCTGTGGGTCTTGGTACTGGACGAGTAGCAGAGGGCAGACTAGCATAACTAATATTTTTTCTTATTTTTGTTGGAGAACCCGAAAGTTTTCGTGTAACAAAAGTAGCAATCAGTAGAATGGTCCGTTTGTTTACGCCAAATCATGGGTCTTGCAAATGACACCTTACCGTTTGACCAGCCCCTCAGAGCAACAGCACAGCGTGCGCAGCAAATGCTGATAGCCCATGACTTGTCTTGATGTTCAAGTTAAGCCAAAATAGTAAAAATATATAACTTTTCTATTTTCCGCTTATGATGGTGGGTAGAGAATTCTTCACATACATAACAAAAACTGTTTGGATTATTTGTGCATGTACGCGACATTATGAAATAAAAAGACGTTTAGCTATCACAAACCGACTTACATTAAATCGAAAGAGTTGTGATTTCTACCAATTCTTAATTTAATTGGTTCCAGAGCAAAAATGGGCGTGGTTTAAGTACTCTGGCGTAGTTAATATGCAAGGACATGTTCGGACATGCCCCCTTAATGTTCGACAGAACAATTATTTTTTGTAGCATCTTTATTATATAAAATGTTACGCCCAGAAAATTGTTTCTGAGACCTTTTGGTAATTTTTGAACGTGTTATTACTTTATTTGTTTACTTTAAATCTTCGTAGGCTTTTCAAACTTTATCCTTCCGCTAATTTATATTTTATTTGTCATATTCCTTAAATATCGAACCATTTAGGCTTCTTCAAACTTCGTTATTATTATAAAAGTTTCTTATGTTTAAATGTTTTGAATGACCGTATATCCTTAATGTTCCGGAGTAATTTTCTGCCTTCTCTGCGCAGTCGCCTCTTTGTGTGATTTATGCGTACTCATGTTTTTTTATTATGCTTTATGCGAGTTTCGTTTCTTTTAAACGATTATTACTTACTGAACGAGACATTATTTTAATTATGGAATTTTGGTAATTCTTTCAGGGCGATTTATTTGATTGTTTAACCTTTATTTTAAGTTTTATTTTGGAATTTCCCTGTCATTGCTTTGTACGCCATCTACGCGGCATATAGGATTACTTCCGTTTTAGTTTGCTTTGCATTTTTCTGTAATTCAAATTGGTCAATTACCTTTTTCTTTGATGCGATTTTATTCCCGAATTTCAGTTTACTAGCTTCTGTATTCACACCCTGTTGTTGTCTGGGTTTTTGGTTTATTATTTCCTTATTTTTAACATTTTCCGTTGGAATGAGGTTTTTGTGACTATGACGCAGTTTACCTTCTCCTATATGTCGTACAGCCGAAAGTAAGAGGCGCTATCTTTATCGTGCAAGCTCTGAAGTACTCAGAAGTTCGAAACCTAAGTCAAGTTTTGTTTTTTTTCCCAGTTTAAATTTTCTGCATAGGCAGGCTTTGTTCATACTTGACTTATTGGCATTAATTATTCATTAGTGTAAGTTTTATTCGACCTCGTGCTTCAGGGCTGTAGTTTACGGCTCAGGGGAAGATTGCCAATTAACTTCTGCGCGGGAAATCCAGACTCAGACAGCATTCCGGCAGTAAGAGTTCCGACATCCACGTTTTCCGGGACTCCGATAACCACGTTCTGGAGGCCACTGCTTATGAATTCTCGCAAGGTAGTGAGGTAAATTTTAAATTGTCGCATTATCCAGACTCACGACGAAAATCCCGTAATTTTTGGCTTTAATAGTTTTATTCTATTATATAAATCAAATTTGTGTGCAACCACGTGCTGCATGGTTCGAGACGCCATTTTGACGAAAACAGAAAAACTACTTTAAAGTAAATTTATTCCGAATACTTTTGTAATTTCATCTAATTTATTGACTTAATTTTGATTAGTTATATGCTTACGTTAAATTTAATTTATATTTCCTTTTAATTAATCCAAGTGGCTTAAACGCTCTAATTATATAATTTTGAACCTAGTTTTACTTTTACTCATACTTGGGTAACGTTTTATGTTTTCATTAAGTTACTCTTGATAAAATTAATCTTATTCCTGTCAGAGAACCAATGTCTCTATTGCCACTTATATAATCTAAAACACCTCCTAGTGTTTATTTTTTTTTAATGTTACTCAACTGATATTTATTTTTAAGTATATACGGGCTGTGCCCTGAATAGCTTGATTCACTTAATTTGTGATTTTCTTAGAATTAGTTTACGTCACTTTAGTTTTACTTTACCTTTTTAATTACTGCTGAAGATTTAATACTGGGTGATGCGTAAGCAATGTAAAGAACTTCAAAGCTTTGATGATCTACTGACGCTAGATCCAAATTCTTAACATACTTTGTTTTTCTTTAATGTTTAAGTGATTATCTTGACAATTACAGTACAATCTTAGGAATTACTTTTCTTTACAATTTCTTTAATCAATTGTTTTGCGCTAGATTTGTTTGTAACCTTATTAGTTAAACATTTGACTGTTCAATAAATTTATTTGTTACTGTTATATCCGAGTTTGCGTTTGTTTGCCTAATACCCTAACTAGCAAAAGTGTTTGAGTTGTTACTTGGAGGTCGAACACCCCTTTTAAGTGTTCTTAAGCCCTTAAGGCCGAGGGTGTTGTACGTTAGCCTAGATACTTGCCAGACCAAACGTAGTGGTGCCCAATTAAGATCTTGCGTTGTGTTGGCCCACGACGCTCCCGCTTTATTTTTTTTAACTGAGCTGGCCGGCAAGTTATTCGAAGGGCCTTTGAGACCAGGGGCGGAATTAGGACTCGTTCTAATTCCAACTGGGGTTTTGCTGCCTACACGTTTTAGGGGTAGCAAAAAGTAACTTTGAAATTCTGTAAAATTTAATACGTTTTTTGAAAAAAAACTATTTGAGAAAATATCTCAAAGTCCTGGTGTATGGAGCAAATTTTAAATCAGATTCAGAAACAGCTTGACAAAAGACATAAACTACACGTACTGGTGTATAAGAAAACCAAATCGTGTTGTTCAGTGTAATTAGGATTAAGTGAGGTATTAAAAACCTAAGGTATCACGTAAATCTTAAATATAATAAGATGTGAAACTGAAAACATTTGGTTTTAGGTATGCCCTTAACCCCGGAGGTGCGATATGCATAACATAAACTTGGAGGTGCTGTCTGGCAGACTACTATCGGTATTGGGTCATCAAACTCTAAAGTTCTTAAATATATTTTGTGACAGGTATTTCTAGATAATCTTTGAAGTATCGAGAATTACGTTAGTAAGTAATTATTTAAAACACTTAACAGATTTACGATAACCAAGCCATCTCTTTTGAAGTATGCTTCAAATCGGGGGGAGTCAGGTTTTTGAATAAAAATGGCACAGTTATAATTTTAATGCATTTGTTACATAAAACATTGAAAAAGCTAAAAAAAGTAATACATATCAAAATCTCAAAACTAAAATATTTCAGCACAAGGTAAAAGTTCTTATTGTGCGAGTATTCACAGCAGAAGGAAGTATATGATACATTAATGAAGGCAATTGATGATGGAAATGGCGGCTTATTTTTCCTGGATGCCCCAGGTGGAACTGGGAAGACATGTCATTAGTTTTAGCCACTGTTCGTGCAAGATCCGACATTGAGGTAGCAATTGCTTCTTCTGGAATAGTTGCCACATTGTTAGGATGCCGTACGGCTCATTCAGAGTTCAAATTGACGCTAAACCTGCAAACTACTGAACAACCGACCTGTAACATTGCAAAACACTGCGCAATAGCCAAAGTTTTAGTAGTATCTAAAATCTTCATGTGGGATCAATGCACAATGGCGCACTGGAAGCACTTGAACGAAAATTGAAAGATCTGCGCAATGACTCGAGATGTTTTGGAGGCGCAATGATTTTGGCGATTTCTGCCAAACACTGCCAGTCATTCCAAGATCGACTGCTGCCGATGAAATAAACGCTTGCCTCAAATCATTGAATCTGTGCCTGGCTTAACCGCACAATTTACAACAGAAGGTTGGCTCGGCAGTCATCATGCTTCCAAATCTAAACCAACCAAAAGTATACAAGTGATAAGAAAACATATGATCAATGTGATTCATGCCACGATACTCAAAGGTGAGGAAATTCTCATTCCCAGGATTCCGATGATCCTAACCGATATGCCCTTTGAGTTTAAACGAATTCAATTTCCGATTCGTCTTGCATTCGCCATGACGATTAACAAATCACAAGGCCAATCCTAGAGTGTTTGTGGACTGAATCTAGAAAATGCACGTTTTTCTCATGGTCAATGGTCAATGATACGTGGCATGTTCACGTGTCTGCAAACCATCCGCTTTATTTGTTCTTGCGCCTGACAACAAAACGAAAAATGTATATAACAAGATCCTTCACTGAAGAGAATCAATCCGAGTGCAACCCATGCAGCAAATAAATAGCTTCAATAAAACAAATGTCCTGCTGACACGCCATTTAAATACTTAATTTTTGTACTTTTGTTGAATTTTGATTTTCTTTGTATATACAGGGTCCGGCAACGAAGCGGGGACGGAAGAATACACGCGTATTTGAAAGTTAGTCAAATATTTAGTCATCGGATATCCTTTCGTACCATCAAGCGCCCGTTTTAAAAATATTTTGTTTTATACAGGCTGTTCTAGATGGAAATGCCAGACTAAAGTTGAATTTTTTTAAATAGAACACCCTGTATATTAATAGATAAAATGATCCGCGCTTGAAAGCTGGTTACATCGATATAATGTTGTATGGGTCTAAAGTTGATAGTTTCTGTGTAAATAATTATTTTACTTGATAAATTGATACATTTCAGTAGGCTATTCTGCATAAGGAAAATCAAAAGATCCGAAACCAATAGAATAGAATATTTTCTACTAGTATGCATTTTCGTTGCTACGTGAAATAAATTCTGCAAATGCTCGCGTTATACAGGGTATTCACAATTTCGCAAAATCGAAGAAATCTCGTAATTTTTAAATGGAACATCCTGTATATTTTTAGCTCGTTGAAAACCCCTTTTACTACGCTTTCTATTGATACCTCATTTGATGCACCTAGGATGGATCATTTGCTAATTATTTCTTTTTAGAATTGAATTAATAAAAAATGCTTGTATTTTTAGTAGCTAATTTGCGCTTTTAAACCTTCTGTAAGATCGGATATTCAACAAATTATCCATAAATGGTCTATAACAAGAAGAAACCCCATTAAGTACAAGAAACAGTTGATTTCACTCAGCGGTGAAAGCAAACATTAAATTAATATAAAGTAATATAGCATTTTCAATAGATTCACTGCTGATCAAGTTATTTGGTGTCAGTTTAATAAAAAATTTGCACTAATTAATTTGTATTTTAAAGAATTTTGTAAAACCAACTATTTTACGAATACCTAATATGAAACAATACATACCTAATTAGCTTAACATAAATCGAAATCATGTAGGAAAGAATCAAGTACGAGTAGTATTAAAAGTTTGCACTATTTTAAATAAATACTAATTATTAACCACAACATGAAATTTAATTAACAAAAGTAGAGTAGCACAGTAAATAAAAATAAAAGTAAATGTAAATAGTAAATGCAAATAAATCAAAGAAAACTTTCAAATGTCCTTCCATGTCTCTCAATACATAAATGAAGCCGCCTGGTGAAATTCTGTTGAACACGCTGTAATGTTTCTTGGCGAACATTTGTAAATCCCTCTCTTATGCGTTCCATCATATTTTCCCTTGTTGTAGGAACTTCCACATAAACTAGAGCCTTGACATATCCCCAAAAGTAGAAGTCCAAGACAGTAAGATCTGGACTTCGTGGAGGCCAAGCGATTGGACCACCTCGTCCTATCCATTTGTCTTCCTTCCACCGCCCTAGAAACTCCCTAACGTTAAGGCTGTAATGAGCAGGTGCACCATCGTGTTGCAACCAGAAAATTTGTCGGGTGTCAGCATCCACATGCTCAAGTAAATTAGGTAGTTCCTTCTGCAAAAATGCCAAATACGTATCGCCTGTAACGGTTCCATCGAAAAAGTACGGCCCAATGATATATGGACCAAGTATACCTCTCCAGACGTTAAGAGACCATCTATTCTGATTGTCTACATGACGTATCCAATGCGGGTTATCTGTTGCATAATAATGCATGTTATGTTTATTTACCGCCCCATTACTTTTGAAAGTAGCCTCATCGCTAAACATAATCTTTGTTAAAATATTTGGCATATTTGGCTATCTTCAATAGCTGTTACCTTTGAAATACCGTCTATACTTATATGTGGATTTTCCTGTATTGTTAATAATACGGCCAATTCGCTTTTTTCATTGATTACCGGCTTATTAATTTCTCTCTTCTTGTAGGTTACACTACCAGTTTTTATAAATCCCTCTAATTACCTTTCAAATGCTTCCGGTCTTGGCTTTCTTTCAAGGTTTGAAAATCTCTCTGCATATACTCTACTTGCTAGGAGACAATTTCTTGTACACTCCCCAAGAATAAATATCATATTCACCATTTCTTGAATACTAAAATTAGTCATTATAGCAATTTCTTGTAAAGATTGAACGAAATACTGTGTAAGATGGAACGAAATTTTTGACAACTTGGTTATTAAGTATACAAGCTTAAAACTGACACCAGATAACTTGATCAGCAGTGAATCTATTGAAAATGCTATATTACTTTATATTAATTTAATGTTTGCTTCCACCGCTGAGTGAAAATCAACTGTTTCTCGTACTTAATGGGGTTTCTTCTTGTTATAGACCATTTATGGATAATTTGTTGAATATCCGATCTTACAGAAGGTTTAAAAGCGCAAATTAGCTACTAAAAATACAAGCATTTTTCATTGATTCAACTCTAAAAAGAAATAATTAGCAAATGATCCATCCTAGGTGCATCAAATGAGGTATCAATAGAAAGCATAGTAAAAGGGCTTTTCAATGAGCTAAAAATATACAGGGTGTTCCATTTAAAAATTACGAGATTTCTTCGATTTTGCGAAATTGTGAACACCCTGTATAACGCGAGCAGTTGAAGAATTTATTTCACGTAGCAACGAAAGTGCATACTAGTAGAAAATATTCTATTCTATTGGTTTCGGATCTTTTGATTTTTCTTATGCAGAATAGCCTACTGAAATGTATCAATTTATCAAGTAAAATAATTATTTACACAGAAACTATCAACTTTAGACCAATACAACATTATATCGATGTAACCAGCTTTCAAGCGCGGATCATTTTATCTATTAATATACAGGGTGTTTCATCTAAAAAAATGCAACTTTAGTCTGGCATTTCCATCTGGAACAGTCTGTATGAAACAAAATATTTTTAAAACGTGCGCTTGATGGTACGGAAGGATATTCGATGACTAAATATTTGACTAACTTTCAAATATGCGTATAATCTTCCGTCCCCGCTTCGTTACCGGACCCTGTATTATCCTAATAAACTATTGAACTTAAATTTTTTGTATTCGTTTTAATACGTTAATAAAATCCTAAATTAAGTTTAGCTAAAAGTTTAAACGACATTTATTGACTGTTAGGTGGTATGAAGTTCTCCGGGCCAGCTAGTTTTTAATAACAGAAAGTCGGAAGGTCAAAGTATATTATTCGGTTAGTAAGAAAACAAAATTGTGTACTCCTACATTTGAAAATAAATAAAAGAATTATTTCGAATGGTTTTAAACTAAAAATAAGAACAGTAGTAACAACGGTGTTATTTACTAAAAATCTGTTAACCCGAATTCTAACCAGTAAACAACGCAGAAACGCTTTACAAAACTAGAAATCTTCGAAAGGTATTTACAATAATATGACAGGCTCAAAAATGAAGAAAAAACAAATATAAAGTCAATGACTACGTTAGCTATTGATAATTTTTTGTGATGTATGTATAGCGGTCCAATAGCTTAAGCTGAAAGCTTGTCAAGACCACAGGACCGCTCAGAATGTATAAGCGTGTAAAGTATTCCTTGACTTTGTTACTACATCTCTTCATAGTAAGAGAGTAGAAATGTTGATTTGACTCTCATTTCTTCAAGGTTTAAGGGTAACTCAAGAGGATACTGATCCCGAAAAAAACAATTTCCGATACGCTGATTCTGGGAGTCGAGATCTCGACCAACAGGACTCTTATTCCCGTTGTCCGACGCTCTTACAACTAACGCCGTTCAGCCGTTTATTAATATATTACATATAACATGTATTCAACGTGTCAATATTCAATCAATAAAAATGGTAAAAAACAAACATAGATGTTCGGTGCAACTCACGCAGATGGACATCGTAGACTGTAGACAAACAGGCTTCTTGCATTTAAAGCATAAATTTTTGTCATGCGGTTTTTTTTTTCTTGGACATAAATGACACAATTTTCTTTTTTCTAGAACATCTTGTAATCTACCTGCACGTGCTCGTCAGAAATTCCAAGAATTCGACGAATACTGTCCCTTATTTCCCGAGGTATATGTGTGTCGGCTGCTCGTCTTTTCATGTGTTCTTCAAGTAGTTATTTGGCTAACTGTTTTGCAGATGGTGATATGTCTGATATTTTTGAATTGTCTCTATAGCTTTGGTGCAAAATATATGCGTTAACAATAGATATATCAATCATCCGGAAAAATATTGCCATAGGCCATATACGCGTTCGACGACCTGTAGAGCTTTTGGCGCATTTTTCATCGAGAGAATCACCACCACCTATAGTCTTATTATAGAATTAAATTATCTTCGGTTTGTTACTTTCAGGATCATTGAAGATTCTATCACGCATTTAGATTTATGAGTCACATGAGAAATCATGGTCAAATTTTCCCTAAATCCATACAGAGTACTTCTCACTTCTTTTTATCTGTTCGGTAAAAGTTCACTGGGAATTTGCCTTTTATTTTTTCTTAATGTGCCAATGTATATAAGTCCTTTTGAAAAAAGTAACTCAGCAAGCTCTACCGATGAGAACCAACTATCTGCCATGATGTTGCGTCTGGTAATAAATAAAGATTTAGCATGACGTATTACGGATTGTGTTGGCTTAGAAAACTTTTTCTCTTCAGCTAAGAGTCCAATACCATATGTGTCTCTACCACAATATATATATATATATATATATATATATATATATATATATATATATATGCATTGTACAAGTAGCTTGTTCTGGAATCCTTAAGACATATTATTTTTATTCCGTATTTGTCGGGTTTGTTAGGCATGTAGACTTTGAATGGACATCGTCCCCGAAAATTAACAAGCATTTCGTCAATACATGCATATAACCCAATTCCATAACAGTCTTGACAATTTCAAATAAATTCTTCAAATATTTCTAATACTGCGGCTGCAGGATTTTCATTTTTGCGTCGATCACGATCTTCGGGATTATCGAACTGTAGAGATGACAAAAGGACACCAAACCTTTCGCGACTCATTACAGCCCTAAATATTTCCCTCCCGGTCCCATCAGTTGCGAATGTTTCTAGATTTTCATGATTTGAATTGAAAAACGAGGAACGCGATAAAGGCTTTTAACTCAATAATATCAATATCTTTTAGTTCAGTCCTATTTTGATTAGTGGACTCGGATTTTATTTTAGCAAGTCTTTTATTTGTCCAGCATATAATATTTGTCATAATTTCGTTACTAAATAACATCTGCCACACTGATAAAGGATTCCGATTCTTTGAGATTTGGTTTTCTGAACAGGTACTTTGATAACTATATTGTGTTGACGTGTACGGGATAATAGACGTACTTCAGTTTTACTCCATCTAAATCGATTTTTGGCATAAAAATATTTTATACGATTTATTAGCGGCTCATCATCTTCACTTTCATGACTACTGTCCGCTGATTGTTCGGAGACACCACCATGATCATAGTTCTGACAATTCCCCTCGGGGACATTGTCAGTGTCATTAGCATCACTACCTACTTTGTCATACCACTTGTGAAGTGCTTCCTCATAATCTAAATCACCCAAACGAACTCGTTTTGACGGTCCGCCATATTTGTGCGAAAACTTTTCTACCGATTTTGTTACGTATTCCCGGACGTACCGTCTGTTAGACTATTCCACAGGAGGATCTCTAAACAACTGACCTATTTCAAGTCTTAAACATCTGATATTTTGTATAATGGCCAACCACCAATCAGGTTTGGAATACATGAGGTGCCAGCGTTGAGGGCGTTAACGTTTTTGAAAACTAAAGATATTAAGTTTACACATCGTCTCTCAGACGGCACCTCCGACGATAAGGGTTAACTCAGCGTTTCTCAACCTTTTTGCATTTGCGACCCAATTTTCAATCACAATCTTCATCGCCCCCCCCCCCCCTCTCATTTCACTGAAATCGTAATTGTAATCTTAGTTTCTATTTAATTTAATTATATTTTGACGCTAAAGCCATCCTACGATCTTGTTAAACCTTAAAAATTACCACAAATGGGTAAATTTATTGATATTTGGCAACACCGATCCGCTGCATTGATAAAATCAGAATCGATTGCTCTCTGTCTCACGTACACCATATCGGACATCCTCGCTGCTTCGTGAGAAGTTCCGATTTGTCTCGAACATTCTAGACTGCCTGCGCGGCGTGCATAAATGCTATATCTCGTTCCACCCAGTCTCAGTCGAGTCGATTCTTCTATCTGTACCTCTACCGTGAATGCGCATGTTGTGATTTGCGTGTTATCTGCAATTTAGGATATTCAAGTTCAAGTAGCAGTAGAATTATATAGTGTATGTATATGCAGAATCATGGATAAATTTTTAAGTGGGCGTAAGCAAGCATTAGACGATAGTGAAGCATCAACAAGTGCACAGACAAAAATGGTTCCGAAGATAAAATCAAGAAAATATTCTCAAGAATATTTAAATTTTGGGTTTATCAGCACTGAAGTAAATGAAGAAGAAAGGCCCCTGTGTGTCATTTGCTCAAAAATTTTGGCAGCAGACAGCATGAAACCGAACAAACTTAAACGACATTTGGAAACGCTTCATAGTGAGTACGTTGGCAAACCCCGAGAATTCTTCGAATTAAAATTAAAATCGTATGAAAAGCAAAAATCATTTTTACTTCATACACTTTGTCTGTAAATGAAAAAGCTTTACTTGCCTCTTACAAAGTTTCATATCAGATAGCCACAAGCAAAAAACCTCACACTATTGGTGAAGAGGTTATCCTACCAGCTGCAATTGAGATTGTAGAAACTATGTTTGGAGATAGTTTTGCCAAACAGTTGCAGTCCATACCTCTATCAAATGATACTGTTGCCCGTAGAATTGATAATATAGCTGAAGATGTGCAACACCAGCTTTTTGGGAAATTGCGTGACAAACTTTTTTCAATTGACCTTCATGAGGCCACAGATAGCAATAAAGACGCTCATTTAATTGCCTATGTTCGATTTTGTGATGGTCTGTCAGTAGTGGAAGAACTATTATTCTGCACACCAATAGAACTCAAAGCAACAGCACTTCCATTATTTTCTATCTTAAATGATTTCCTAAATGAGGCAAACATAGAGTGGAAAAATTGCGTCGGAATATGCACTGATGGTGCTCGTACAATGTCTGGAAGATTCCAAAGTGTACAAGCACTTGTGAAACAAAAATCTCCGAAGTATCTGGACACATTGCATGATCAACACCAAAGAAATGAGTCCTGGTCTGAATTTTGTGCTAACGACAGTGGTAACCGTAGTAAATTATATAAAAATGAGACCACTAAAATCAAGAATCTTTTCTGCACTTTGTAAAGACATGGGTGCAGTACATTCAGCGTTACTGTTTTATTGCGAGGCAAGATGGTTATCACGTGGGGCATTTTTGCAACGAGTTTATGAATTAAGAGATGAAATCGACATTTTTCTAGGAGAGGAAAACCGACCGGAAGCCGAGAACTTTCGCGATGATTTATTTGTGATGAAATTGAGCTATTTGGTCGACATATTCGAGAAATTAAATACCTTGAATCTTCAACTCCAAGGAGCAAACACACATGTGTTGGATACGAGTGACAAAGTTAATGCTTTTTGTAGAAAACTAGAATTGTGGAGTAGAAATGTAAAGCAAAAAAAAACAAGAAATGTTTGCAAATTTGGATGAATGTGTCAAATCTTACAAGGCTGGAGAGTAACATATAGCAGTTATTTTGGTAACCATTGAAAATCATGTAACCATGCTGGCAAAGAATTTTAAAAAGTATTTTCTTGCTGACCTCAACTTGATAGCAAGTTACGAGTGGGTTAGGGACCCATTTGAAAATACTCCCGGAGGTCTCTCAACTGCCGAAGAAGAATCTTTATAGACTTCACGACAAGTGGCGAAATAAAAAGACAGTTTCGTAATAAATCACTCTTTGAATTTTAGGCAGGGTTGGATGATGAGTTTTCTGCACTAAAATCAAGAGCACTGCGTATACTATCACCATTTTCCACATCCTACCTTTGCGAAACCGGATTTTCTACGGTGGCTGCTTTGAAGACAAAATATAGATCACAGCTAAATATAGAAGAAGAGCTTAGAGTGTCAATTTCTAATATTAAACCTTCTTTCGAGAAACTTTGCTCTGCGAGACAGGCCCAAGGAAGTCACTAATAATTATTAATCCTGTTTTAAATTTAATATTTTTAAGTTAATTAATAAATACTGTATTCTATTTATAAATGCATTATATATCAGTGTAAACATGCAATTTGTTTTTTATTATATCAGAATGTATTTTCCTTTTCTTTGAGTAAATTAAGTGATCTTTTTACTAATGTTTTTTCTTATTTTTTCTCGCCTTGCTCGCGTCCCCCTTTAGTTTTATCACGCTCCCCTGCGAGGGCGCGCCCCACAGGTTGAGAAACACTGGATTAAATTTAATATCAGCCCTCAACAAAAGATCTTTCCCGTCATTTACAATAATTGAAATATCATCTTCATATATGCATAAGAAAAGATAATGACATTATTGTAAGTAAATATAGTAAGGAACTTAGTAATATACAAGAATTAAACAGAAATTGTAGAAGTTATTCTTTCTAGTCCGTATTTGCTGAACCAGAAACTATTCGATTGCTACTACTATTTCGTTCATGCACAAGTAGGTTGAAAAACATTTCTCTGTTATTCTGTAGCTTTTTTGTTAAAACGTAAACACGGCAAAACAAGTAAAATCTTTTGTTTTGCTAAGTTCAGGTTACAGAATTGTAATATAATATGACCTTGAATTAATATTACAAAAGTGTAAAACTTTAGATAAATAATTCAGAAATGATACTAAATTGTATTGTTTTGTTCCTACGTGTCACAGTGGCACAAATAAAACAATTAAATATGATCACAAACTCTTGGTTTAATGTAATGTGACCAATGTGTATACTTTAACAGGTTTATACCGTTACACTATATTATGGGACATATGAATCTAGTATTTATCGTGTGAATACCACTTAAGGGAGTATAACAATATCGAACGCATCCAGAATATAGTATCGGTCTGTAATAAATTTTTATAAGAAAATAATCAAATGGTTCTCGTTCATATTACACGATAAAAGGGTTGCTTAACGATTTAAAATGGAAATAGAATTCGTTCGAGGATGAACTAGGTTCCTCCAGACCTTCTCAAGCTATCATATCCGAATCCGTGTTTTTCGTAAAAATCTATATTGAAATTAGCATCAATTTCTAATCTTTCAGATATAAGCGTTCGCTCCATCGTACAAAGTAATCGAGTTAACTGCTTTTGTTCCTTTTTTTGACCCAGATTTGATTCCCAGTGATTACTTTCTGTTTAGTAGTTTAGTTTTTAGAACAACATATTATTCACATACCGAGTGATTATAAGTAATTTAAACAAACTTAATTTAAGCGTGAGAAACTGACTTGCCTGGTCATTCGCTTTATATACAGGGTGTTGGGGCATATGTGGCTGGATTTGACACTTCTGCTTAATCACGGGTCGTAAATCCGTAACGACTAGTTTCTGTTGAATCGTCGTTGATTCAATTTGTTAATAGAAGTTCTTCTCTCGCTCAGTGGTTCGCAGAATAAAAAACACTTGTTGAAGGCACAACACTCTTTAATTATTAAACACAGAAAAATAATGTTACATAAGCCGTAAGTAAAATATATTAGCTTGGTTACATTTCTAATTTTAATAACGCTTGAAGCTGCTCGAAATGGCACGTCTAATCTCGTTGATAGATCTTAACAAACTTAAACTTTTAATTCTGAAATATTAGCCAAGTAAAAAAAATGTAGTCATAAGACTCCATCCTATTTCTTATGATTGCTCGAAACATGAGAGGTACATAAGTTTACATAAACTTGACATCGCTATATTGTATGGAATAGATAAATAGATGAGTCAGGTACATACGGTTTTACCCAGACTCGACCTTGGATAAATACATTTTAGAACAGCATATTATTCACATACTGGCTGATTATAAATAATTGAATTTAATTTGGCGAGCGTGAGAAATTGATTTGCCTGGTCATTAGCTTTATATACAGGCTGACCTGAAATAAAAAGACAACGTATGAAAAATGGAAAGATGTAATTTTGTAGAATATATATTTAAAATATTTTCCCAAAATTCCCTCTCATAAATGAGAAAAGAAATAACAAAAATATTTAAAATATATTTGTCACGCCACTGTGCGACCGATTATATCATAAATACTATCGAAAACGAAATCTTAAAGTTGACGGACAATAACAAAAATAGTAGTTTTGTTATTGTCGGTCTCGCTTTAAATTTTTAACGGTCGACTTACGCACCCTTAGCATACAAAACTATCTAAACAATGTTATCTTCGAGAGTATTTATAAATATATACATTGCAGCATGTGTTTGCCTGTAAATATTTTTTATAGACATTCTAAATTTATATGATTATTTCGTATTTTTGATTTTATAATTTAAGTATATTGTCAAAAACGATATACGTAGAAAAGAACAATGGTACAGAAACAACGTATAACGTGCAAGTATGTCTCTGCTTAACGTGTTGATGCACTTAAATTTCTCTGGAAAACTTTTGTTTTATTTGTGACGAATACATTGTTAGAAATCAATAAAGAAACATAAGCGATTTCGTGAAGAAAGTGTATTTTGCTGACTTCAAGTTGAAACTTGGGAATCAAGACGAAGCTTGGGCTCCTCATAATCTGTGAAGAAGGTGCGAGGAAGATCATCATTTGTGGTTTAAGAATAAATAACATTCATATTGATTTGGCATTTGTATGTGTGGCGTGAACAGCAAAACCACACCACCAACTGCTATTTCTGTTCGGTAGATGGGAAATATTTCAATACAAAAAATAAAAAGAAAATATTTTACCCATACCTTAATTAATACATAAATTAATATTATAAAAACTATTTAAAAATTATTGCATTTAAATACATATTGTAGTCATACATACATTGTATTTACTTAATTACATTTTTTAAATATTCTATGCACGAAATTAATGACACAGTTTAATTAAAATAGGTATGCTATTAAAGCGTCATTTGATGTCTGATATAATAAATAATGAAAAACACAGACTGGAATTGTCAAACTGAATAGTTTATTAAATTTATAATTATGTAATACAATGAAACGCTAAATAAGTCAATTAAAAATCGATCTTGTTATTTATCATTTGAGACCTATTATTATTGTACCTAATAAACTACTCAAAAATGAATAGGGAATTAGATTTTTTTTACCAGATCTAATTAATTCGATTAAATTTAACGTATTTTCTCAAACTATAGATAAATTAGAATTAGAATGTCTTTTCTGTGTGATAAAATATTGAATCTTGTATTTTAACCTTAAATTAATTTAGAATACAAAATTATAAAAATCGCATTTTTTGACAAGTATTATTCATTTTAAACGTCATTTCACATTTTCACGATGCCAAGACGTCATTTAAATAAAGAAACTTTTGATTTAATTGCGTTATTGCATCAGCGAGGGCAATCTGGAGCAGAAATTGCCGCAATTTTTAATGTGTCTCCAAGTGTTGCTAGTAGGGCTCTAACAAGATTCCAACAGGTAGGATCTGCAAGGAGAAGACCCGGTAGTGGATCTGAGAGGAAAACAAATCAGAGACAAGACCGGTACATACGAATTCAGACAAGGATGAATCCGTTTAGAAGTGCTGTATGGTTGCAAGCACAGTTACGTGCCGCCACTGGAGTTAGAGTTTCGGATCAAACCATCAGAAACCGTCTGAGGGAAATGGATCTTCATAGCTGCAGGCCTGTGAGACGCCCAAAATTAACTAATGCCAATAGAATGGCTAGAAGAAATTGGGTTAACCAACGACTAGCAGAAAATTTTCAATGGGAGCATGGTTTATACACCGATGAATCCAGATTCTGCTTATTTAGTGATAATCGTAGAGTGAGGGTCTGGAGAACTCGAGGAGACCGTTATAGACGCGAGTTTACAAAAGCTGTGGTGCCTTTTGGCGGCGGTGGTATCATGGTGTGGGCGGGCATTAGTTTGAATGGACGTACGAACCTCCATCTCTTTGAAAACAATGTCAATGGACACATATACAGAGATGACATTATTCAGCAATATGTGGCCGACTTTCGTGAGGCTGTGGATGAAAACATGGTTTTTATTGATGATAATGCCAGACCTCATCGTTCACAAATTGTAATGTAAGCAATAAATGACCTCCATATTAACCATCTACCTTTACCACCAACGTCTCCCGACTTGAATCCAATTGAGCACATTTGGGACAGACTTCAAGAACAGCTCAACGAACATAATCCACCCCCAGTTAACGTGCAACACTTGCGGGAAATTTTACCGCTGTGTTGGAGACGAGTGTCACAAGAACACATTAATAATCGCATTATGAGTATGCCCCGAAGATGTACAGCTGTGAGAGATGTCCGTGGCCATTATACACGATTTTAGAATTAATTGTTACAGAAAAATGTTTATTTTAGCTATTGTTAAAAATACAAAAAGGATTTGTTTAAGTATGACAATACGTTAAGCACGTATAAAGCGTTTGTACAATATGAAACAAACATGTAAATAATTTACATATCTGTAACTATGCACATGGACAATACACCTCGTATTTTCAGCATTTACTTCTGCTTAATACATATGTTTCTGCCATCTAGGCGTCCTCAGTTAAGCTAGTGAAGCAATGTATACAAATTAATACAAACCTGTTATAAACAACTGGTTTGTATCTGTATTTAAATTTACTGAAATAGCCCGCATAGATCAAGCAAGTTCCGTCCTATAAGAAGACAACGATTTAATAATTGACATCTTACGGGCGAAAGAGACTTTGTCTGGAGGGCTACCTATCGTTCGAACAGCTAAGCTGCTACGGGAAACGATAAAATACGTATGTAGATGTAGTCCATTAACAACCAGCCAGATGGCGGTAAATATACAAAAATGATTTGTTTAAGTATGACAATACGTTAAGCACGTATAAAGCGTTTGTACAATATGAAACAAACATGTAAATAATTTACATATCTGTAACTATGCACATGGACAATACACCTCGTATTTTCAGCATTTACTTCTGCTTAATACATATGTTTCTGCCATCTAGGCGTCCTCAGTATGCTCAGCGGGCTATTTCAGTAAATTTAAATACAGATACAAACCAGTTGTTTATAACAGGTTTGTATTAATTTGTATACATTGCTTCACTAACTTAACTGAGGACGCCTAGATGGCAGAAACATATGTATTAAGCAGAAGTAAATGCTGAAAATACGAGGTGTATTGTCCATGTGCATAGTTACAGATATGTAAATTATTTACATGTTTGTTTCATATTGTACAAACGCTTTATACGTGCTTAACGTATTGTCATACTTAAACAAATCATTTTTGTATATTTACCGCCATCTGGCTGGTTGTTAATGGACTACATCTACATACGTATTTTATCGTTTCCCGTAGCAGCTTAGCTGTTCGAACGATAGGTAGCCCTCCAGACAAAGTCTCTTTCGCCCGTAAGATGTCAATTATTAAATCGTTGTCTTCTTATAGGACGGAACTTGCTTGATCTATGCGGGCTATTTCAGTAAATTTAAATACAGATACAAACCAGTTGTTTATAACAGGTTTGTATTAATTTGTATACATTGCTTCACTAGCTTAACTGAGGACGCCTAGATGGCAGAAACATATGTATTAAGCAGAAGTAAATGCTGAAAATACGAGGTGTATTGTCCATGTGCATAGTTACAGATATGTAAATTATTTACATGTTTGTTTCATATTGTATTGTTAAAAATGTTGCTTATTTCATTTTTGATAATTTCTTAGTAATTTAACCATTTTTCTGAATAAATATACTTGAAAATTTTAAATTGTTGTGTACAATTATGTATCTAATATAATACACTACAAATATTTACCCATACTATCTAAAAAATACAAAAATGTAAAAATTCCTTATTCATTTTTGAGTAGTTTATTTATCACATTTGTAATATTCATAAATAAAGTATAGATGTCAATTATCACCTGAAAAGTTGGATTTAAAAAGTAATTGAATCAGAATAATTCAATTATAGACAAGGTGGATAGCAATTACAAGTAATTTTGATATAATACAAAGGTATTTTTAATAATATAAAATATTATTAAAAATCTGGTGTGAAGAACACAAATGCAGGTTCACTATTAATATTTTCTGTGAACGTGTCCGAATATATCCCATCCCCAGAGACGTAGATACGTATTTCACCTTTCTACAGGCTCATCGGTACGCCCCTGCTGGAGAAAGGATATTCCCAGACACATTCACAGAAAAGAACCACATCGCCCTATCACCGTAATTATCCAGACCGAGCGCAGAAGTAAATTCGGCGCTGCCTGTTGTCAGACAGCCGATGTACCTCGCATACCGTCCACATAATTAATGTGAAGTAACGACGCCCTTCCAAAGGTTGGCACAGCCAATCTCTCTAGAAGACTGCATTTTGTTTGTGCCTTCACTCATACTACGGCTTAACCGCATGTGTAATGTATCAGAATAATTGAAACATACATGTAAACCCCACCAGTTTTGTATAATTTACTTCTGCGCTCGGTCTGGATAATTACGGTGATAGGGCGATGTGGTTCTTTTCTGTGAATGTGTCTGGGAATATCCTTTCTCCAGCAGGGGCGTACCGATGAGCCTGTAGAAAGGTGAAATACGTATCTACGTCTCTGGGGATGGGATATATTCGGACACGTTCACAGAAAATATTAATAGTGAACCTGCATTTGTGTTCTTGACACCAGATTTTTAATAATATTTTATATTTAATTGAATCGGCCGATACTTGCTGGAAATCCATTATATGTAAATGGGATTTAAGTAAAACACTTATACTAATTTATACTAATATATACTGGAAATTAGTATAAGTGTTTTACTTAAATCCCATTTACATATTTTATATTATTAAAAATACCTTTGTATTATACAAAACTGGTGGGGTTTACCTACTCATGTATGTTTCAATTATTCTGATAATTTTGATATAATTTAGAAAATAAATTGAAAATAAATATCTTCCTGTGAAAGTAAAGAATAAAAAATTTATCTCACTTATTACATTTTTATTATAGAAAAAAATAATAAACGCAAAAAGAGTTACAAAAGAACTTACAAATTTGGTTCGAGGAGCTCAAAAAATATAATCTAATAAACATAGAGGAGGCAGTTACAAATAATGCGTCCGATATAAATATAAACATAGTTGGAATCACGATAGAATAAGTGGAACTACAAGTAACTCCCGTATAACACGGCATCTCTACAACCCGGTTTTACTCTAACACTTCAGAAATAGGGAAATTCCCTGTTGTTCCGCGATGAGGTATTTTTCTTAAGACTTAATGATATTAGCATTTTCTATTCACTTTGTTCGTGGAGTATTAAAAGATTAATCATTCTTGTATAATATAAAAGTATTTTTAATAATTAAAAATCCGGTGTGAAGAACACAATACAAGTTCAATATTAATATTTTTGTGAATGTATCCTTCTCCAGAGACGCAGATGCGTATTTCATCTTTCTAGAGATTCCTCAGTGCGCCCCTGCTGGAGAAGGATACCTTCACAAAAAGATTGACTTCGCTATCTCATAGAAATTATTAGGACCGAGCGTAGAAGCACATTCACATTCATATAAGCAAACAACCGAAGCACTCGCTCAGTCCACATAACAAATGCAGAACTAACAAAGTGTTTCCAATAATGGCACTGCCGTATCTCTAGAAACTGTATTATTCATGTCTTCACGATTCTTAACGGGATAACCGCATTTGTAATGTAAAAAAAATACATTTGCATAAAACTTGCAAGGTTTTTACCCACTCATGTATGTTTCAAAGGGACAATTATGTTTATTTAGTCCGAAAAAGCTTTTATCTTATCTCGTTTATACAAAAATAAATCCAAACGTTTATCTAAATTTATAAGGTCGCATTCATCTATTGCATTGTACTAAATATTAAAAAAAAAGCACTGTAAGTTTTGACGATTGTCACTTGTTCCTGTATTGTACAACTTTCCATGATTGCTGTATCTTTACAATAAGTATACCTACTTCAAACGTCAATCGCTATTGTGTATAAAATGGCGGGTAATTCGAAACAGTCACTCTCTATTAAAACAACCTTTATATATGCATGTGATAGCAAAAGCTCGAATTGTTTACTGGCAAATTAACATTTGATCTTTTCTTGTTGATGACCTTCTAAATAATACTAAAATAGCTTAAATGCTATTAAATATTTACGTTTTCAATTGTATAGATATTTATAAATGCAATATACTTGTTTTCTAAGAAGAATAAAACAATAAATTGTTTTAATTTAGAACATTTTGTTCAAGATTATCTGAAATAGTATCTCTCTTACTTCTATTGCTCATATGCAGGAATTATCTTACTACCATTTTAATATTTGATGTCAAGTTTCTAGGTTTTAAATAACAAAAATATTGTTTATACCTTTCATTAAATCAAATTTGTGTATTAACTATACCGTGTGCACAACGTCGTGCGATCGATGGATATATAAGTAATGACTGGCCAACTGCAAGTATATTCGCCTTGCTTGAACACAATGAGCGACTGATAGGAATATTCAATGTGTTAGAGAGAGATTATTTGATTCGTACTTATATCGTATGTAGAATGTGTTGGATAAAGAAATGGAACGCCCGTACAGTTAGACAGTAGAACAGATTGAATATACTCTCTCAACCCTAACCACATAAACTCGCTATTCGTCTTCGTCTTACTACATTGTGGTAGATCAATCACTCCCCGGCGTTCATACGGTATACTCTATCGGGAAAGATTGTTACCTATTTATATTATGGGACCACTTTTTATGTATCAAGAAATGGGAGTGATTCATTTCGAATTTTTCACTTATTTTGCTTACAAACGAAGAGGTTATGTAATCAGAACAACAAACAAACTCTGTTTTGCAAAAGTATCATAATATGATATGATAATGAATGTAAATTATAGTAGATGTAAGTGGCAATTAAGATTTGTGCGTAAAATTCAGCAATATTACCTATAATTTACATTAATTATCATGTCATATATATATACTATCACTTGATCCTAGCCTGTAGCCTAAACTAGAAAAAAAATTATCTCCATTCAATGAATGCAATATAAATTCTAGCACGTTAAAATTTCGCAATATAAAATACTTGACAACATAATTTGAAACATACTTGAGTGGGTACAACCCAACAATTTTGTATAATACAAAAGTATTTTTAATAATATAAAAAATATTATTAAAAATGGGGTGTGAAGAACACAATACAAGTTCTTTTATGTATTTTTGAATGTATCTTCTCCAAAGACGTAGATACGTATTTCACATTTCTACATGATTGTCAATACGCCCCTGTTGGAGAAGACACATCCAAACAAACATAACTACGTTACTATCTAGCTGAAATTATTCAGACAGAGCGTGAAGGAATATTCACCGCTGTCTGCATAACAAGAGCCGAAGCAGACGTGTTTTCTATAGTCGGTAACAACCTTATCTATAGAAAACTGTATTCTCGTGTCTTCACTACTTGTTCGGCGTGAACCGAATGTATATAACAACATAATTTGAAACATACTTGAGTGGGTACAACCCAACAATTTTGTATAATACAAAAGTATTTTTAATAATATAAAAAAATATTATTAAAAATGGGGTGTGAAGAACACAATACAAGTTCTTTTATGTATTTTTGAATGTA
Organism: Melolontha melolontha; assembly: GCA_935421215.2. Lineage (NCBI taxonomy): Eukaryota > Metazoa > Arthropoda > Insecta > Coleoptera > Scarabaeidae > Melolontha > Melolontha melolontha. The sequence continues at coordinate 134,091,390 of OW285239.1, forward strand.
TCTTCTCCAAAGACGTAGATACGTATTTCACATTTCTACATGATTGTCAATACGCCCCTGTTGGAGAAGACACATCCAAACAAACATAACTACGTTACTATCTAGCTGAAATTATTCAGACAGAGCGTGAAGGAATATTCACCGCTGTCTGCATAACAAGAGCCGAAGCAGACGTGTTTTCTATAGTCGGTAACGACCTTATCTATAGAAAACTGTATTCTCGTGTCTTCACTACTTGTTCGGCGTGAACCGAATGTATATAACAACATAATTTGAAACATACTTGAGTGGGTACAACCCAACAATTTTGTATAATACAAAAGTATTTTTAATAATATAAAAAATATTATTAAAAATGGGGTGTGAAGAACACAATACAAGTTCTTTTATGTATTTTTGAATGTATCTTCTCCAAAGACGTAGATACGTATTTCACATTTCTACATGATTGTCAATACGCCCCTGTTGGAGAAGACACATCCAAACAAACATAACTACGTTACTATCTAGCTGAAATTATTCAGACAGAGCGTGAAGGAATATTCACCGCTGTCTGCATAACAAGAGCCGAAGCAGACGTGTTTTCTATAGTCGGTAACAACCTTATCTATAGAAAACTGTATTCTCGTGTCTTCACTACTTGTTCGGCGTGAACCGAATGTATATAACAACATAATTTGAAACATACTTGAGTGGGTACAACCCAACAATTTTGTATAATACAAAAGTATTTTTAATAATATAAAAAATATTATTAAAAATGGGGTGTGAAGAACACAATACAAGTTCTTTTATGTATTTTTGAATGTATCTTCTCCAAAGACGTAGATACGTATTTCACATTTCTACATGATTGTCAATACGCCCCTGTTACATACATTCAAAAATACATAAAAGAACTTGTATTGTGTTCTTCACACCCCATTTTTAATAATATTTTTTATATTATTAAAAATACTTTTGTATTATACAAAATTGTTGGGTTGTACCCACTCAAGTATGTTTCAAATTATGTTGTTATATACATTCGGTTCACGCCGAACAAGTAGTGAAGACACGAGAATACAGTTTTCTATAGATAAGGTTGTTACCGACTATAGAAAACACGTCTGCTTCGGCTCTTGTTATGCAGACAGCGGTGAATATTCCTTCACGCTCTGTCTGAATAATTTCAGCTAGATAGTAACGTAGTTATGTTTGTTTGGATGTGTCTTCTCCAACAGGGGCGTATTGACAATCATGTAGAAATGTGAAATACGTATCTACGTCTTTGGAGAAGATACATTCAAAAATACATAAAAGAACTTGTATTGTGTTCTTCACACCCCATTTTTAATAATATTTTTTATATTATTAAAAATACTTTTGTATTATACAAAATTGTTGGGTTGTACCCACTCAAGTATGTTTCAAATTATGTTGTTATATACATTCGGTTCACGCCGAACAAGTAGTGAAGACACGAGAATACAGTTTTCTATAGATAAGGTTGTTACCGACTATAGAAAACACGTCTGCTTCGGCTCTTGTTATGCAGACAGCGGTGAATATTCCTTCACGCTCTGTCTGAATAATTTCAGCTAGATAGTAACGTAGTTATGTTTGTTTGGATGTGTCTTCTCCAACAGGGGCGTATTGACAATCATGTAGAAATGTGAAATACGTATCTACGTCTTTGGAGAAGATACATTCAAAAATACATAAAAGAACTTGTATTGTGTTCTTCACACCCCATTTTTAATAATATTTTTTATATTATTAAAAATACTTTTGTATTATACAAAATTGTTGGGTTGTACCCACTCAAGTATGTTTCAAATTATGTTGTTATATACATTCGGTTCACGCCGAACAAGTAGTGAAGACACGAGAATACAGTTTTCTATAGATAAGGTTGTTACCGACTATAGAAAACACGTCTGCTTCGGCTCTTGTTATGCAGACAGCGGTGAATATTCCTTCACGCTCTGTCTGAATAATTTCAGCTAGATAGTAACGTAGTTATGTTTGTTTGGATGTGTCTTCTCCAACAGGGGCGTATTGACAATCATGTAGAAATGTGAAATACGTATCTACGTCTTTGGAGAAGATACATTCAAAAATACATAAAAGAACTTGTATTGTGTTCTTCACACCCCATTTTTAATAATATTTTTTATATTATTAAAAATACTTTTGTATTATACAAAATTGTTGGGTTGTACCCACTCAAGTATGTTTCAAATTATGTTGTTATATACATTCGGTTCACGCCGAACAAGTAGTGAAGACACGAGAATACAGTTTTCTATAGATAAGGTTGTTACCGACTATAGAAAACACGTCTGCTTCGGCTCTTGTTATGCAGACAGCGGTGAATATTCCTTCACGCTCTGTCTGAATAATTTCAGCTAGATAGTAACGTAGTTATGTTTGTTTGGATGTGTCTTCTCCAACAGGGGCGTATTGACAATCATGTAGAAATGTGAAATACGTATCTACGTCTTTGGAGAAGATACATTCAAAAATACATAAAAGAACTTGTATTGTGTTCTTCACACCCCATTTTTAATAATATTTTTTATATTATTAAAAATACTTTTGTAAAATACTTGACTTGGCAAGGTAGCCTAGCACCTGCAGCGTATTTAGTGCAGATAAGTATGCAATATTATTTATATATTAGCTAAATTATTATTAATTGAAATATTTGGAAATCGTTCTAATAGCGTGTATAACAAAGTAATTTGAAATATACTTGAGTAGGTAAAACTTCGCCATATTTTGTATAAAACGAAAACATTTTTTAGTAATATTAACAATCGGGTGCGGATAAATCACATTTGTATGAAAGAATCTCTCCAGACATGCAGACATGTGTTTCATCTTACTATAGAATCATCAGTACATACTTTCACCATAAATAACATCCCTACTACATTACAAAAGTTATTAAGTAGTAGAACATTCGGAACAAGAAGAAGAAAGCACACAAGAATTATTAGTGAAGTGGAATGTTGTGGGGCAGAAATTTATAACGCTAACATCTTCGTAGTGACTATGTATCGGTTGCCTAAAGCTAACTTTGAACGGTTCATCTCTGTTCTAACCACTATTTTAGATAAATTAAGTTTAGAGGGCAAAACAGTTGTTCTGGATGGAGATTTTATTATACATTTTGACATCAATAACAGATACAGTTCTGAATTTTCGGATCTTATAGCTTCCTATAAAATGACAATACCGATAAAATCTCCAACCAGAGTGCGCGGTACGACTAAACCATGTATTGATAATATCACAAATATGTCATTAAGTGCATATGAAGCCATGTGTATTGATTTGAATATGTCGGATCATTTAGAACAACTTATTACCTTTCAATTGGAGCAAGTGCTTTGTAGTAATGTCTGTGCTGTCAAGCGAGATATTAATGGCCACAATCTTATACATAAGAATACCTGTAACAATAAAATTGTTGTTCTACCCCATACTTTTGCAAAAGAAGTGGATGTACAGCATTTAATAACTATTTCTCTACAGTTCCTTCTAATATTGTTACTACTAAGTTTTCTAGTAATGAAAACTTGTCAAATATTAGTAAATATTTAAATAATTTCTCATCAACTCCGGGACAAGCTTAGATGTTATTGAGTGTGTGAGAGCCTTAAATTCATCAAATACACCTGATGAGAATAATATATCTTAATTTTTGTTGAAATGTTGTATAGAACATGTTGCCGTAACTTTGTGCCATATTATCAATTTATCTTTCCTTCTAATATTGTTACTACTAAGTTTTCTAATAATGAAAACTTGTCAAATATTAGTAAATATTTAAATAATTTCTCATCAACTCCGGGACAAGCTTAGATGTTATTGAGTGTGTGAGAGCCTTAAATTCATCAAATACACCTGATGAGAATAATATATCTTAATTTTTGTTGAAATGTTGTATAGAACATGTTGCCGTAACTTTGTGCCATATTATCAATTTATCTTTCCAGAAGGGAATAATTCCTTAAAAACTAAAAAAGTCTATTGTACAGCCTCTTTATAAGAAAGGTGACATAAACTCTGTTGATAACTACAAACCAATAAGTATTCTGCCTATATTTTCCAAAGTGTATGAATATTTGATGAACAAAAAATTAATGTCTTTTCTAATTAGAAATAACATACTACGAGGGATACAACATGGCTTCATGCTTGGTAAAAACACCGATATTGTCCTATATACCTTATTAACAGCTATATATACAAATTTGGATAGTCGTAAGCCTACATTGAGGTTGTTTAGTGATCTATTCAAGGCATTTGACTGTGTCAATCATAAATACCTGCTGTACAAGTTGGAAAGGATGGGCATTAGAGGGATTGCTCACGACTGGCTTCGACCATATTTAAGTAATCGAACACAAAGAGTACGTTGTGCAGGTAATACATCTGAGGATGTAAGTATTGATGTCGGGGTTCCTCAGGGCCCACTACTATTTTTAGTATTTATTAATGACATCTCTTCATGTCTTGGGGGAATTAACTGTACAGTCATTAATTATGCCGACGATGTAAGCGTAGTTATTACGGGAAACACGATAAATGAGCTATGTCATTTAACTGACCTTGCATATGACCATTTATGTCTATGGTTTGAAGCTAACAGATTTTTTGTTAATAAAGAAAAAAGAGCTTGTGTTATTTTCCAAAATATAAAATCGAATTTGGTGACAGATATAGAAATTGAATTACATAGTCACCGGTTCTCCATAAATGATCAGACTAGGGTGTTGGGTTTAATAATAGACAGTAATTTGAAATGGGACAATCATATTCAAAATTTTTGTCAGCGATTGGGTAAAATATGTTTTGCATTGAGTTCCCTGAAAAGAACATGCAGTCCGGATATATTAAAAACTCTTTATCACTCAAACTTCTTATTAGTTCTGCGATATGGCATAATACATTGGGGATGTTCCTCGTCGAGTCAAAGAATATTTTTAATGCAAAAAAGAGCGTTGCGTATAATTTTTGGCCTAAAGACAGCAGAGTCGTGCAGGGCTTTGTTTGAGGAACATAAACTTCTCACTTTCTATGACTTATACATACTTAATGTGCTGTGCTTTGTGCATAAGTGTTACGCTAATTTTAATAAAGAAAATGTATATCATACATTTAACACGAGGCAGGATAATTATTTGTTACCACCGAAACATAATATTTTCTTTTACCAGAAGGGGTTAGAGTTTAGAGGATGTATCTTATACGACAAATTACCTAAAGAAATAAAAGCAATTAACAGTTTTTATTTAGTTAAGAGAAGTGTCAAGAAATGTTTACTGCATGTTCATTGTTACACAATAAATGATTATTTGGCAGCATTTCCACAAGATTCACTCATAATATAATTGTAACTATTACATATTGTTTGACGTTTTCCAACATGTTATCGTGCCGTATCTATATTTTCTTGTATTTTGTCGTACGAAGCATGTCTTCGAAATAAAGTTATTATTATTATTATTATTATTATTATTATTATTATTATTATTATTAGAAACAGAATGGAAGGACAATACAAACCCAATATCGCAACCCACCAGACAAGAAATAAATAAAATAATAGAGCAGCTCAAAAACAATAACTGTCCAGAAAGAAATGGCGTATCGAATGAGAACATAAAGTATGCTGAAGAAGATCTGAATAAAAAAATCTACGAGTTAATAATAGATATTTGGAGAAGCGAAAGAATGCCGAAAAAATGGAACTATTCCATAATCATACTCATTTTAAAAAAGGGAGATGTATCTAACTGTAATAATTATAGAGGAATCTCTCGATTGGATACAGTATAGAAAATCCTGGCGATAGTAATAAAAAAGAGGTTGGAACCCATTGCAGAAGATTTGATAGAGCAATATTAAGCCGGATTTAGAAAAGGAAGAGGAACAACTGACCAGATTTTCACAATGAAATGTTAACCACATGCTTTGAAAACACTATCCGAGCAAGTGTAATTTGCTTGGACTCCATCTAAGATAGTGAGTGCAATTAGTAAGAATGACGCTAGAAAAATCCTGAAGCAATGTCCATAGTTCCCCTATCGACGCTGCTGTTTAACCTTGCATTAGAAAAGATTATAAGAGATAGCAACCTTAATAGAGAGGGACACTTGATGAACAAAAGTCATCGGGTCATTTGCTATGCAGATGACATAGCGATAATAGCAAGAAAAGAATACGAATTGTTAGAAATAACAAAAAGGCTGGCAGAAACGGCGCGTAAGATTGGTTTAGACATAAATCAGGAGAAAAGTAAAATAATGAGAGTTAGAAAGCTACATAATGATGGAATATGTAACGTAAAGACTGAGAAAGGAAATTTGAAATTAGAGAGAGTGGAATAATTTAATTACCTAGGGGCACTAACAACAGCCATATGCGAAGAAGAAAAGGAAATCAACATGAGAATAATACAAGCTAATAAAAGTGCAGGAATGGTAAACCACCTAATCAGGTCAAAGCATATAGCAAGGAAAACTAAATTCAGAATTTGTAAAACTATTTTAAGACCCACATTGCTGTATAGTTGTGCGAACATTGGTGATAAATAAAAACCAGAAGGAAAGGGTAATGAGATGGGAGAGAAGAATTCTGAGAAAAATCCTTGGAGGCAAAAGAATGGAAGAAGGGTATATAAGAAGAAGGAACGAAGAAGTATATAGCATATATCGAGGACCAAAAATAGACCAAGTAATAATAGCTGAACAACTGAGATGGCTGGGACATTGGGAACGGATGACGGATGACAGGATACCAAACAAATAGCGAGGAGAGAGCCGGTTGGTAAGAAGAAAAAAGGAAGGCCAAGAAAAAGATGGAGGGAGGCAGTGCTAGAAAACCTGAGCGAAATAATGTGATAAACTGGAAGACAAAAGCGAAAGATCGAAGGATATGGAAAAGTATTACACAGCTCTGGGCCCAAATGGCCTGTTAAGCTACATTATATATAGAACATTCAGCGCCGCTCATGGACTAATGTCAACATCACGAACTTCAAAACAACCATCGATATCTTTATAAAAAGTCTAAAACTTAGTCAGAGGTTTCCATCTGACAGACACCCCCGCAACTTACGGAAACTGTAATACCATGTTTCCATATTATATTGGACACAACCGATAGCGTATATAACAAAGTAATTTGAAACATATTTAAGTAACTGAAACCTCACCATATTTTGTATGAAGGGGATACATACTTTCATAATATAAAAATATTATTAAAAGTCGGATGTGGAGAACACAATACAAGTTCATATTTGTGTGAAAGTATATTTACAGTAATGAAGATACGTGTGTCATATTACTCTAGAATCCTTAATACTGCATGTCTGCGTTTAATGGATTTTGAGATTAGTAGTTTTCTTTATATAAATTTGTTAGAAATGTATAGTTATTTGGTGAAGATAAATGTTATTAGTTAGGTATAATATTTTTTGTGTTGTTTTGTAAAAAATTTTATGCCTTTTTAAGTGCCTTTTTCTGTTTTTTTTTGTGCCTTTTAGTCCGATCTTTAGTTATAATTACTTAGAACAGTAGAGTGCATTCCTTACTAGTTACTTTCTATTATTACTTTTACTATACTTGTTACAATGCGTATGCCTATGACGGGCTTAGTAAGAAGAGGAACTTTTCACAACAACGCGGCAACCCGCGCTTAACTTTATTGAGGTTTACGATTGACCGTTTGGTAACTCTGATCTAAACTTTCTCGACTATCAATTGTAGGATATTCTCGAAGGTATTGCTTGTAAGAAATATCAACTAAATTCAGAATCTTTGAAACGAAGTATTCTTGAAGCTGAAACACAAATATCGCTACAAATCGTAAATCGATAATCGCGTGCAACTCTGAGTGAACGCGTTCGAATACATTTTTATTTGAAAGTTTATTTTCTGTACTTTTCTAATGTATACGAAGGTGATTCATAAAGTTCCATTTCCGCACAGGGAGCAGAGGAGTGGGGATACCGGTGCGATCGCAACGCTGCGGTGTAGTCTGGTTCACTGTGAATCTGGCAATGCTACTTAGAGAATCGCTCGGACATTCTTTCTTGCTATTTCGATCATTTAAAATGGCTGCTGCAATTGAAAAACCCGCCAACCGTGAATTGCGTTATCCGATTTCTGTGTGCAAAGAACATGAAGGCAACTGAGATTCATCGTGGACTTTGTTCTGTTTATGGTGAAAATGTCATGAATGACAGTAAGGTTAGAAGATGGTACCGTATCCTTCGAGAAGAACGAATAATGTCTATGATGAAGAATGGAGTGGAAGACCAACTGTTGTGACGAAAGAACTTGTGGGTAATGTCGAAGAAAAAATTCGTGAAAACAGGCGATTCACAATCACAGATCTGAGTGTCTTCTCCTCAAATTTCACGTACAGTTTTGTACGAGGTTGTTACTGAACATTTAGGTTACACTAACTTTTCTAACACGTTACGATTTTGATGGTGAAGATTTCCTCAGGCATATCGTAATCGTGATGAGACTTGGGTCGACTGTATCAACGTTGATGCGAAAAGACAGTCAATGCAGTTGGATCGAACTAATCCGCCTACGAAGAAACCTTTAAAGTGCCGTAATATTTTTTTTGTGAGAAAAGTTATGATCGCTGCCATTTGTGACAAGAAAGACGTCCTTCTTGTAGATTTTATGGAACGAGGAACACAATAAATACTGAAGTCTACTGTGAAGCTTTGTAGAAGCTCAGAAGAGTTATTTAGAACAAGTGACGTGGATTATAATTATTAAGTTCGGGCATTTTCTTTCTTCATGACAACACCCGCCCGTATAGCACCGCTCGCACGGTAGGGCTTAGTTGCCAGTTTTAAGTGGGAAGTGTTTGAGCATCGTCCTGCAGCCCTGATTTGGCTTCTAGCGATTACCATCTCTTCCCTAACATGAAGAAATGGCTTGGAAGTCGACGATTTGACAACAATGAAGAGCTGCAGGACAGTGTTACAGCATGGCTTAATTCACAGCCAGTTCAATAAAGAGTGCATTAAAAAGCTGTTTCATCGCTATTACAAATGTTTCAATCTCAATGACAACTATGTAGAAAAATAGCTGAAAGTAGTAGCGTTAAGTTGTATACAATAAAAACCCTTTCATGTATTGGTGTTTTTTTAGTAACCAAACGGAACTTTCTTTACGAATCGCCCTCGTATATTTGAGATTTGTACGATAAGTTAGTCTTTCTTTAAAAGCCGTTAAAATACTCACAGGGTCTATAACTAGATTCTTTAGTTAGTGTTTTTTAATGTTAAATTGAAATATGTAAATGTATTGCATTCTAATCGAATGTATACAATATCAACTTTCATGGGATAGGATGTATAGAAACTTTCGTGACAAGTTGTACGTAATACTTTCTTTGCTCTGCCAACAAAGTAATTTATCAACATTCCTCAGATGCTTGTATTAGTCATATAAAAAAAACATTGACAAGGTAACCTAGAATTGATTGTTATGTAATCTATTCGCATACTCGAAATGTTTATTACAAAATTTCTTGTATATTTCTTAAGAGGATTTGAACAACATTCAAATATGTTTTGTAATAAATTAAATATGAAACAATTTTCGATTCAAAGCCGACCAGAGGTAGGTGTTATGAAATCACTGGTATCAGCATTTGATAACAAACTGTTTCGTCGACAAAAATTACTGGAGACTTAATGCGTCCTTGAAAGCTGTAGTAAGTCAAGTACGTATTATTCGTTTTAAAGTTTGATATTCCTCCTTGAGGACAGCCTTTTGTTGGTGGTTATCAAATAATATAAAATTATTACAATCAAATAACAAGTTAGTGTTATTTGATAATTCAGATGTGTACTCTTTTGTGTTGTGTATTAGCTTTAAGATATTATTCTGCTGGGAAAGTACTATGGTAGCATGTATAACAATGTATAACTTCTCTGCCGAAGGAGAAACTATTTTTAGAGCCCTAGAATAGCCATCGGCACCCTAGATAACAGCAAGATATGCATAATGCACGACACTAAAAGTGTGCTACATCTTTAAACTTTATCCGATAATTTTTAAAATAATAGTGTTACTATAAGTTAATTTAGAAGCAAGTGGAAGTAAAATTCTACTGGGTAAATGGACATGGCGGCATAACGCCTAACGATATTGTATATTCGTTAGCATACGAGGGTGGTTTGGAAACTACGTGGCCTAACAAAGAAAATGCAAGTTTTTTTGATAAAAGAGATTTTATTTTCGATGTAGTCTCCTACTCGCTCAACACACTTATTCCAACGATATTCCAAATTCGTAATGCCTTCATTGTAGATCGATGAATCCAAGTCCTCGAAATAACTATTTACAGCAGCGGTTACCTCGGAATTAGACGAAAATCTCTTGCCGACGAGCCATTTTTTCAGGTTTGGAAAGAGATGATAATCGCTGGGAGCAAAATCTTGGGAATTCATGAATTTTTGCCATCGCAATCACAGACTTGTGGGCAGGTGTGTTATCCTGATGTAAAAGCACTTTCTCCTTTGCTAATTGAGGCCGTTCCTCTTTGATTTTGTCGCTTAATTGTTGCAATAAATTGACATAATACTCCCCATTATTGTATTCCCTTTTCTAAGTACTTGACCAAGGTAATTCCATGAGAATTCCAAAATACAGTTGCCACAACCTTTCCTTCTGACAAAACCGTTTTTGCCTTCTTTGCTGACGGAGAACCTTTTTTTGTTCTTTGTTTGGATTGTTCTTTGGTTTCGGAAGTGTAATGATAGATCGAGGTTTCATCGACGGCAATGAAAACGTGCTAAAAGGTCGTGAAAAATACTTAAACGATTCAGTTTTTGATCCGATGTGTCATCCAAGACGATACGATGGACTTTTTAAATCATATTCGAAACAATAACAGTTTCTGGACGTCCACTAGGGGATTCACCGTTTGTGCTAATACGACCACGCTTAAATTCGGAAACCCAGTTTTTAACCATTGAAAACGAAGAAGCGAATTCTAATAGTGTTGCTTTGATTTTGGTTAGTGTTAAGCCTTTCAAATGAAAGTACTCTTAACTCCTTTTTTTTTCATTATTACAAAATCACACGAGACGTTCATTTTGGCGTACTGTCAAGAACAGACTAATTGTCAGATCGCTCTGTCGTATTTAACCTACTAAAGGATGATTCTACCGAATGGTAAAGAAAGTTCCTGCGAATTCGCGCCATCTCTGTGTTAGGTCACGTAGTTTCCAAACAATTCTTGTAAGCGGCGAAATGATTCTAGCAGCTTCGCATATATCTCTGCTGACCTAGAATAAAAGTATATGCAGGAAATTCTGTTCTTTCCCTAATTCGCATTTCATTTTCTGAGAGCCGAGAAACTGGCTAATACTGAGACTGGAGACTACCGAGATACTGGCTAATACACAACAATATTTTCTTGTAGAGAGATCGCTGAGATCTGGGTTGAAACTAAATTTTGCTTTAACTTATTTTTTCCAAGAACGTTTTGTCCCCGACGTTACAAGAGAGAGAGAGAGAGAGAGAGAAAACAACTAAATTGATTATACAGAAATTGCCATACAAATATTTTACCTTTCTTCAAGGAAAAGTGTATGCTATAGATTACCAACGTCATAAATTTATTAAAATAAACAATATGCACATGAAACCTTAATTATGGGGAAATAAAATAAATATTAAATACCAAATATACAATATAATAGTTATTGAATGGCAATCTACCAAGTAAGTAAATTACAATTAACAGGAAGTTTGCTAGAGATAACGCACTGTATTCTAAGAATATAGGAAACATGTAATAAACCAGGATCTCTAACCTATCGTAAAATATGAATACATTAAATACAATACATGAAATATAACAATAAAACTTATGCTATTATAAAGGTTTACAACAAGGAAATGAACGGAAGAAAGAAGGTTATGCCTGCATTGAATAAATAGTTTTATGGCCGTAGAAAACAAAACAATGCATAAAGCAATATAATACCTGGCCAGGCCTAGGTAATTAACAAAATTAAATATGTGGGAAACTCCAAGACTTTTCTATACACTTTATATTTACAATTAATATACAATTTAAACATATGATTGAATACACAAAATAAATACAACTAAATCTATTTGATTATATTTAAATAAAACTAAAAATACAAATTAAATCTATATTGACCGAACAACAGGTATTCCCAATGGTAATCCTATTTTTTCAGTAACTTATTATACTCGTATCAGAATCTCTATTTATATAATTATTTAAATTAATTTGTGGAGCGCTTTGGAATTAAATTATGTTTGTAAAGCTTATTATATTGCATTTGCGTTAATATTTTGTGCAAATAACTTCACGAAAAAATCTGGCAGCAAAAATCTGTTAAGGTGTTCCCATAAATGCTGTACTGTTGTCTAAAGAGCGGACAGACTGTACTTATAAATCATAGCTTAACTAATAAGCGGTAATGTGGTACAAATGTCGTTTTTAAACTGATAGAGTACTATTACGAAACGTTCTAAAACGGTATCGATCGGATGTAAAGCTATGTCTTTCTGAAATACATAAAAGTAGAGGGTATCGGCTAAATCATGACTTTATCGCGCTAAAGCCCGAACTTAAATATAATAGAACAAATTTTAGAGTTTCTGAGTAGAACTAAGCATAAGAGAACGTCAATAAACTGTTTAATGTTTCGCAGAAGGAATCGAATAACGTTTATTAATAAGTTACTGCAAGATATACAGAAGCACAGTATTTTTAAGCCAAAAGATAAGCTATACAAAATATGAATAGTTATTATAAATTTTTTGTATATTTTCTTATGTAATATCTCAAAATAAATATATCTAAGAATTTGCGAATCGTTTTTCTTCGAATTAATTTTGAAATAAAGCAGATTTTAAAAAATGTAGGGGCCGCTTATTTTTATACTGTAAGATCGAAGACTAGAAAATCTGTTTTGCAAAGAATTTTACAAACAAATCTAAAAAGTATATTAGAATAATTATTCAATTTCAAAAAAGCAAGATTTGATGACATTGATATAAGCATTTCAGTGAAATGATGAGAAATAGTTATTCTAAATTATGAACGTTATATAATTGATCAAAATAGTTTGTATATTCTTCATTACAGATAGAGATATCGAAAAAAGGAGATAATACTTATGGAAAAAATTAACAAAATTCGATTTTTATCGAAACCGTTTCTTCACATCTCTTTTGACGAAATATTTCCTAAGCACACCTCTAATGCCACTTATATTTTAAGGATAAAATTCTTAAAAAAAGTAGAGCAATTCAGAATCTAAGGTTCACGAATCATGTTTGTTATTAAGGTTTAGTAGTTACCTGTTTTCGTACGCGGTAAGAACTTTTTGAAATCTTAAATCTGCCCTTTCTTAAGATGTCAATCTCAATAGTATTTTAATTATTGAATATCTTACTAATCCTCTTGCTGGAGATATATTAAAATACGATGGTAGATTCATATATAAGCTCTCCAACACTATAAAATACACATTGAGATACACTTTACTATTTCCATAGATCTAGAAACACTTCTTTACAATTGTTTATATTAGTTATTCATTTCTGTTGTACCAGAAATTCTTTTATTTTATTTATTTTGATTTTAGAGTTTCTTTTAATATTTTTTTAATGGAAAAAAAAATTAAGTTGGCTTTTATCGTTACTTCTTCCATTTTTTAATACATATATATTGCCGTTTCGTATATATAGCATTATATTATGGCTCCTCCAAAACGCCCGCATGACGAACTGTTAGGCAGCTGGACTACAGATTTTGTTTTTTATTTGTTAATTGTTAGTGATACGGAGATTAATTGTAAAATTTGTTCAAATATATTTAAATGTTTAAAAAAGTCGAGACAGTTTTTATACAGACTAAACATTTACTTTAACTGTAGGTGATATAGTTTATCTCAAGTTTATATTTTTTTAATATTTTGAATTTTTTCACTGCATAAAATAAATGCATTTTGTATATATCTGGAAGTAATTACAATTCAAGTTTATTTAAATTCATTTAACTTCAGTGTTTTATTTATATTCCTAAAAATTAATTTTCGTATACACATTTCATTGCCTTTATTATTACTCAAATATATTTCACAACTCCGTCTGTTTGCATTAAAAGACGCACAAACAGACAACTTTTATCAATACCATCGCGCTATAACATTCATATATACATGTTAAGTTGATCGACTGTACAATGTTGACGCCGACAAATCACACTCGATACGGGATAGCGCCGTTTCCGCAGTCTATTCATAACTTTTTCTTATTGAATAAAATATTAAGTACCTTTTTTTATTTCTCATTCTTACTTTGTAGATAATGTTTCATGTCTTATTAAAAAAACAGAAAAAATAAATTTTTCTTGTACCAACAAACATTCACTTCGTGTCTGGGATTTTTTGTCAACAAGTGTATTTTTATATTATTAAAAATGTTTTTGTTTTATACAATATCATATTTCGTTTCATTAATACGAAAGTATAGAATATTTCGAAATAAATTAAAGTAAACATATAATCAAAATGACCGTCAATAAAATACATGTATGCAAAACACACAAAACATGTAAATCTAAATATATAAATGAACCACAAACACATAAAAAATATGGTTTTTATGCACTTATTTAGGTATTTTAATTAACATTATATGTAAAAAAGTCATTCACTTTATACAAAATCTGATCTAATAAATAAAAATGTTTATTAGGGTGACCGGATCTCATAGAGGGGGAAAAAATGTCGGAATCTTGTACGTCTGGACCCCACAAAACGATTCCCCTTTCCAGATATTGAGATAGCCGAAATTTGAGCTCGATTAAACGACGTTAACCCGTGCCGTTCGTCGCTCAAAGTTTGAAAAAATCCAAATTTTTGGCCAAAAAGCTGACATATGGAGCCATAACTCCAGAACAGTAAATAATAGAAACACGCTTAATATCTCAAAAGAAAGCTAATGTTGTTCTTCAAAATTTATATTCTATACATAATTGTTGTTATTTTAAGTCAAACCGAGTTACAACAGCCTTTAGCCCCAAAAACGTGACCTGGTACCACTAGGAGCATACTTCGTATATTTTGTTATTAAGTGATAAATTTTGCTTTTTTTTTGTATATTTTTGAGTTTAAAGTAGAAATATAATAAAAAAACAAGTAATACTGATAAGTCTAATGACATTTTTTATTTTAAAATATAAAAATCAGGTATATAATACATACAAAACAGACACAGAAAAGATACAGATGTAGTACCTACATGAGTTGATCATTTTACATAGTTATCTAATCTATTCTAGAGCTTTTGCTAAAGTAGTTTTTGAAACGTCAGGATATAATGCTCGGCATTTGCTTACAACTTGCAGGACATATTGCTTTTGGTCTTCATCTTTTGTCAGAAGGTCGTTAAAGTCGGTTATTCATTTAACACCACGCTCAGCCATATCATTAACTACTTTTAATGTTTTGACAATTTTCAATCCTTCTTGGAAGTCATTATTTTGAGGCCAGGTGTTTGGATGTTATCTTAGGAAATCTGTTTTTATATTAAATCGGTCAAAGAATGTAAACGTTTCTTTGGTAAGTAAATTTACCAATCCTCCATCAATTACCTCTTTTAAAATTTATTTCCAAACTTTTGGATTTACAACCCTAGCGTGCTCTGATGGTTCATCTGTGCTACTGAGCAATTTATTAGCCATTAACAACTTTTCATCGTCTGTAATGGTGGGTTCAAAAAACGATAATCCCACCAACTTTGCATTCAAATACCACAAATGGTTCGAAAATTTGGTCAGGGCTATTTCTGCAATGTCATTGTCACATTGTTTATAGTCTAACAGACTATGCAAAATACCTAAATCTTGCTTTGGTGCAAGATGAGCTTTTGAAGCATTGAACCAAGCTTTACAATAAATTTTAACTAGGAAAACAGAAATGCCACGCACAGAACTTTCTTCTTCTTTAGACATCTTAAATTGACGACGAAAAATGAACATTTTTAAGCAGTAAATAGCCTTTGCCATCCACCTAGCGTGATGAATGGCTCCTGGAGTTCTAAAACCCACAACATTGCCGTCTAGTGATCCAACAAATACGAGAACCAACTGCAATAGCTCCTTGTAGTCATCTCTGGGGTGGCTCTCAGTTAATTTGGTCTCGAATTCAGCAGTAACATTTGCAACAAATACGAGAACCAACTGCAATAGCTCCTTGTAGTATCTCTGGGGTTGCTCTCAGTTAATTTGGTCTCGAATTCAGCAGTAACATTTGCAATTACTTCTGGAGTTTGCTGCTTTTGTATTAGATTGTCACTTATACCTGTGTCGTATTTTCCTTTGTCTATCTTGGGCCACGCAGTGAGGAATCTCTTGAAAATGTCTGGATGAGGTCCAGTGGTTGATCCCATTTTTGTGTCGAATACGCCTCTTAACAGAATTTCCAAGATATGGTGACGGCAAGCTAGGTATAACAATTCTCTTCCTAACATTTGCTCCAATATGACGCATGCTCCTTTGAGTCTTCCCGTGTTGGATGCTGTAGTGTCGAAGCACATCGCCTTGACGGTGTTGGGAAGACCCCATTCATGTAGACATTCATATATGGCTACGGCTTGCTCCTCTCCAGAGCTGTTTGCTGTAGCAGGAACTCCTAGCAGCTGTTCCTTTTCGCCATATGAAATAGCAATAGCTATTTGCTCACATTGTTCATTTTTTAAAACACTCGGTAAAAGTTTACCGTCCCAATGGACAACCACGGGCTCTTTTTCAGGAATGTTTACTTTATCTAAAAATTTTTTAGTATATTGTTCTCTGAACATTTGCCTTCTATAATGTAATAAAGTTTTCGAGACTCTGTACTCAAGAGGGTCAAGGTTTAGTGCTTCTATAGTAGCTATTAAAATTCTCGTGGCATTTCTGTCGGATACCTTACATCGATCTAACAAAATGGACAATTTCAGGTTTAAAATCTCTTTAACGCCCCTTGCAAATGAAACTTTCATCCTCTTGCTCTCAGATGGTCCAGGATCTTCTGCAGCTTCTTCAGGGATGTCCATTTCCTCCAAGCTCTCAAGTTCCTGGTAGATGCTGTCCTCTTCAGTGTCTTCTTCTTCTTCTCCTTCTTCGAACTTGTCTTCATCATCCGTCTCTAAGAAGCTACAAAAGAAAAAGAAAAAAAAGACTATAAAAACTTGTCGTTTTAGCAGAATAGTAATAATACATAGGTACTAAATTACCTACTTCTAATTATCAATAGGTATTATTTAAAAAATATAAACTCAATCATAAAGATGCCAAATGATGCTCTCATGTACAATTTTCTTTCAATTATAATGAAACTATTTACTTATTTGTTTATCTATTTTTTTGAATAATAATAATAATAAAAACTCACCAATTCATTCATTTTTGCAAGTTCCTTTTGCGCCTTGATTTCTTCAGCTCGAGAAAACTTGAGATCCACTCCAGTCATGGAACCTGGGCGGCCCTTCTGCCTCTGGTTCACGAGAAACGCCTTATCTTCTTCCGATTTCATCAGAGCCAAGGCATCTTGTTGAGCAATATCAAAGAGATCATCAAACTTTTCAACAAACTGTTTAAATTTGTTCTTGACCGTTTCCGATGTTTTCTTCCGGTCTTTTTGAAGAGTTCTCCACTCGGCGTGAAGTTTTTCCAGCTTAGTAATTGCACCTTGCTCATGTTTAGTCGGGATTCGAGCTTTCTCCCAAAAAATGAACACTTCTCGTATGGTAAGTTTTGCTGATTCTCTTACAGTTAATTTCACAGTACGTAAATTATAAAATAAAGCACACAAAACTTGACGATTTGAGGGTGGTTTACAACCGGTGATCTGGTGAATGGGATAGCCCACAAGAAATATTTTATCCTTGGTCCGGCTTTGTACACCTGATGTGGATGCCATTTCAGAGTCCAATAGGTAAATAACAGTTAACTTGAAAAATGAAACAAAATATATTACAAACTTTAATTTCAATAAAATGTTTTCAAATGTCTTTCAAAATAATACTATAATAGTTATAAAAACAATAACACACACACTTGGAAAATTTAAAAAAAAGTTTAAATATCTTCACTAGATAATTGTTCGATCTAACCAGCTTAAAAGCACTTTAGAAACTAAACTGAATAAATAAAAGGTCGGTTGTACGCTGAAGTAAAATCACCATCCCTAAAATAGAAATTAGATTCACCCTCCTTTTTACCTGTCAAACGGGTCTTTCTTTGGTAAACTAGTCAGGCAATCCCCATATAATAAAAGATTAAATTTGAACAAAATGCCCTTTCTTTATGTTTGTAAATTGAGTTCCAAAATACTTTTTAACAAAAAAATGTTAATTCCGAGACACATTATGTAAAAACCCGTAAAATTCTTAGAATACTCCCAAACTGGCTCCTACTGGTACCAGGTCACGTTTTTGGGGTCAAAGGCTGTTGTAACTCTGTTTGACTTAAAATAACAACAATTATGTATAGAATATAAATTTTGAAGAACAACATTAGCTTTCTTTTGAGATATTAAGCGTGTTTCTATTATTTACCGTTCTGGAGTTATGGCTCCATATGTCAGTTTTTTGGCAAAAAATTTGGATTTTTTCAAACTATGAACGACGAACGGCACGGGTTAACGTCGTTTAATCGAGCTCAAATTTCGGCTATCCCAATATCTGGAAAGGGGAATCGTTTTGTGGGGTCCAGACGAACAAAATTCCGACATCGATTTTTTGCGGTCACCCTAATGTTTATAGACACTTAAAATTATAATTCTTTGCAAGCTAATAGTACCATTCTTTTCGCTAAATCGAATCATATTACGTATTGCTATAAATTTAAATCTGTTATGATTGAGTGGATCCACCGCGGCTTCTTAGGCATTCGATAATTTTTAGAGGCATGCTAGAAATTAAATTTTCCTTATTTAAAAAATACAGTTTATAAAGAACCTATTCATACTATTGATGAATTAAAAGCAAAAATTCATGAAAAATGTAATCGAATTACGCCTGAGACGCTTATAAGGGTTTTTGAAAATATGAAACGTCGAATTAGATTGTGTTTAAATCGTAATTTCAACACTTCCTCTAATATATGTTCCTTTTTACTCTAATTTTGAATTGTTCCTTCAACATTTGTAATGAATAATTTACTTATAAACAGAAGACTTATTATTGACTAGTACAATATTCTGACATTTATAATTAATCATATTTGACAGATAAGTAGGTAAAATATAAAGTTAAGACATTTTTGAAATACATATACGTAATCCACAGCCACCACTTATAAAAAATATTTTGGATCATAAAGTATAATCTTTTAAATATGAAGCTAGCGTTTGAATTGATGTATCTCGTTCAACTTTGTACTCACGTGCCGTACAAAATTCAATAAATTTCTTCCAAATACTTCTCTGATTCCGTCCCGTTTAACGGAACATTTTTGGTTATTAATTTATCTATCTTTTCACTGTTACATTCTCCCCAACGTTTATTTTGAAAATTAATACCAACTATAAAAATAAATGAGATATGTAACAATATTTGTTGTATTTGAAGTATCAATAGCAATGGATATGCAGCGCGCGTACCACAGTGACAATACAAAAGTATTGTATTGTCCCTTATTAATAGCAAACAACAATAATGAAGTTACACTATTGATTTTTGTCGAAATTATATTCTGATTAAAATTATTTTAAAAATCACTTTATACAAAACCCGGTCTATTAAATTAGCATTTTTATTGATTTTTATAAGCAATTAAGATTATAATTATCTGCAAGCAAATAGTACCATTCTTTCTTTATATTATAATTGCTATAAATTTGAATCTGTGGTGATTGTTCAGGTTAATTATGACTACGATATACATGGTTACACATCGGTATGCATGCATTTTTATTGCCATGCGGTTGATTCTGATAAATTAATTTAATATTATTGAGCAATTAAATCTCCATCAGTTATAAATAATAATGTATTTATTAACATAATTAGTATCGTAAATAAAATAAAGTGATTTTTTATTGATAATTATTAATGATACAAAAATGATTTACTGACTCTATACAAAAATATTTAAATGGCTGAAAAATGTCAAAGAAGTAATTAATTCTATTTTGCGCACTCGGGGTTAGGTAAACGATTTTCGTCCATTCATTATGTCAGACAAATTTGACATTTTAATTTTCAATATTTTTAGATTAGATAAGAAATTCAAGAGTAGAATTTAATAAAAAGTAAATTAAAATGGAATTCCTATAATTTATTCAAAACATACAAGTAAAAATATTATACTATGAACTTAGTTCCTGATATCTATTTTCTCAACGACAAATAAAGCAGAATTCAACATAGAATATGTGGACCATAAAGAAGACGGTGCATAATACTTCTCTAATAACACAGGTCTACAAAATTAAACTTTTTGACCCATGTTTTTATTTTTAAAACTAATTTTATATAATTTTGGTAGGCTGATTTCAAAAATTCTATGCATTTATTTGTATCACGTAAGGTTTTTTTGCAAATATTTAATGAAGAAAAAACATATTTCTAAAAAAATTTATTTGTTTATTGAGTAAAAAGGTGGAATACAAGTTAAAAAATACTTTACTCAGTCTTTTTTAAGTGAAATCTTTATCTTTTTGCCAGAAAGCTGCGTTGTCCGGACATTCGGTTGTATGTTTTTAAGGGCATATCCCGTTTTAACTTCCAGCAGTAGTCCGCCATCATCGTTATGCTTTATCTGCCTTGGTATCGCCGTTCCATTTCCTTAATGTCTTGGTGAAGCCTCTCTCTCTGTTCTTCGCTAACTGCTCCAAGATTTTCAGGAAAATAGTTCAAGTGTGAAAACAGGAAATGCACTTTCCAACTCATATTACAACCTAGACGATGAAAGTGTTGTAACATATTTTGAACAATATTTTCGTAGTTTTCGTCCTTAGAGTTCCCAAGAAACTTATCAATTACTTCTTCAAATGAAACCCAGGCGTCTTTCTCGACATTGGTCATTGTGTTTTGAAAATCCTTGTCTTTGCATAATGTTCTTATCTGCGGCCCAACAAAAATACCTTCTTTTAACTTGGCACCGGATACGGCTGGAAATGTCTCGCACAAATATTTAAAACACTGTCCATTTTTGTCTAGGGCTTTAACAAACTGCTTCATCAAGCCAAGTTTGATATGGAGAGGAGGCAGTAAAACTTTTTTGGGGTCAACCAAGCTATCTCTTAATACATTTTTGCTACCAGGTGTAAGGCTTGTTCTAGAGGGCCATTCTATTTGAGTCCAATGTCTATCTCTTGCTCGACTATCCCACTCACAAATAAAGCATGGAAATTTTGTATAACCTCCTTGTTGTCCTAGTAGCATGCACAGCACTTTAAGGTCACCACAAAGCATCCACTGTTGTTCTTGGTAGTTTAATTTCTTTAAAAGAAGTTCAAAATTTTCATATATATATATATAATCCAAAAAAATCCCTATTACCATAACAATGGTGTAGGGCTCAAAATTTTCATACGTTTCCATTAAATGTACCGAATGGGCAACGGGAACCGAGGCCAGCTCGTTACCATTGTGCAATAAAACGCCTTTTAAACTACGCTTACTTAAGTCAATAAACAGGCGCCATTCTTCTTTTACATACGGCACATTTCCTAATTTTGAAATTAAGTCAGGAATATTGTTGCAATACACTAGCGGTCCGTCTTGAGTAAAATATTGACATAACTCTTTTTCGCGATCCCGGTAAAAGCTTGATGTGACGCCAGGTGCCAGTAAATGTTTCTCACGAAGTCGGGAGGCTAACAATTCGGATGCATCCTTTGGAAGGTGCAAATCTCTAATTAAATCATTTAGTTCGCTCTGGTTAAACACTTCGGGCTCTCTGAAATCTGGTGTGAAATCTGAGTCATCTGGGTCGCAATTAGATTCCTCTGATTCTGACGATATGACGTTTTCTAGTGCTTTTGGGGCGGTAGGTATCGGTACATCTGGTCCATGAGGAACTGGTCGAATAGTAGAGTCAAGATTGGGATACACAATTTGTTTCTTATTTTTTCTGTTGAATCCTTGAACATTACACGAACAAAAATAACAATCATCACTGTGATTTCTAGGCTCTCGCCATACCATAGGAACACCAAAGCTTAAACATTTCTTCCTACCTTTTTGCCAGTTTCTTAATGCTTCAACGCAAACGGAACAAACAGTATGAGGAGCCCAGGACTTGTCTTGGTCGCCAATTTTTACACCAAAATAAGCGTGGTATACATTTTTCACAAACGAAGTTATAGTTTGCCTCTGCTTTACTACGACATAACTACCACAGATATAACAAAAGTTATTCGGATTGTTCACACAATGTCTTCTTTCCATATTTATACGTTCTAGAACACTTAAATTACGCAACAACGAAGACAACAAGCGCGCGAACACAGTAGCACGACGACTAACACAACCAAACTGCACATAAGCAGGTTTCAACGTTGTATTGACGCTTCTGCGCCGACTCTGTTGCTTTGCTGAGAAATCTAATATTAACCAGTGTTGCCAAATCACATTTAATTTCATAAAAATAAATTCATTTAAAAATCATGCCTAACATGGAACAAACATATTCTTGTCATAGGCATGTATATTAATAAATTAACATTTTTAAGATATAGGGCGTTATAAAAAAATTTACGTGATAGAGCAAAAATATGGCGTTTTTTGGAATAAGGGCCCTCAAACATATACAAATTAGAAAACAGCTTTCAAATATCAAAATCACTGTAGACCTGTGTAATCCGTTAAAATACGCTAAGAGTACTTTCTCCGTTATAACAGTAACACTTTTTATATTCACCCAACTACAAAATTTTATTAATTCATTTATATACCTTTCTTTAGATTTCAGAGCAAAAAATTAAATACAACAGCATCCGCTTCATTCAAAATACAATTGACACAAAAAGCGGGAACTTTTTTACAATCCAATAAAACTAGAAGTGATGAAGGAAATAAATTTTATTCACAGTAATTGAAACCATTTACGAAACTTTGATGGAATTTATCATTTTTTAAAAAAATTACGTGCTTTAGATGGCGTCCTGCCATACGAATTCATTCTTGAAATCTGCTGTTGAGATTCCCCATTGACCGCAACATCTCAGCTGGGATACTGTGAATTTCATCCGGAATTCTCATCCAGGGTTCTTGGTCGAGTCGCGTACACTTTACTCTTGAGGTAACTCCGCAAGAAAAAATCGCAAACGGATAAATCTGACGATCTAGGAGGCCAGGGAATGTTACCGAATCTTGAGATCACACGGTTGCCGAACAATTCTCGCACAGCTTCCATTGACTGCCGCGCAGTTTGTGATGTCGCTCCATCCTGCTAAAATCAGGTTTCTTGAACGTGTGGAAAGTTGTTCAATTCAGGTGTAACGAAAGTTTGTAAGATCTCCACGTAACTATTAGCATTGACAGCTATTGTGTTTCCTTGTTCATTTTCAAAAAATACGGTCCGATAATCCTATGTGATGAAATTGCACGCCATACTGTCACTTTACTAGCGTGTAGAGGGCGCTCATGAACTTCATTAGGATTTGTGTCTGCCCAGTAACGGTAGTTCTGCTTATTCACATAACCTGTGAGATGAAAATGAGCCTCATCTGACATCCACTACTTGTTTAGGAATTCATCGCCATTGTTTGTTATCATTTATTGACAGAATCGTAATCGTAACTGGTAATCGTTTTCATTCAGTTGTTGCACTATCTGTAGCTTGTACGGATGAAATTTTAAATCTAAATGAAGAATTCTGGTAACACTCTCCCGGGACATTCCAACTGCAGCTGTTTGCTTACGAATTGAATAACGTGAACTCCGTATAACATCAATATTCTGTGGAGTATGAGCACTTCTTGGCCGTGCTGTTGATTTCTTCTTTAGGGCAGATCCAGTCTCTTCAAAGTTATTAATCCAACTTTTTATGGCGTGTTTTGGCGGAACGGCACCAGACGTCCTAAATTATAAAAACATCGAAACTCCCTCTGCGCAGCTTCCAAACTATCATTGTTTTTGTAAAACATTTTTATGGCTAACGCACGCTGTTGCTCGTTCCACTGATCCATGATTATGAAAAGGGCGGAGTGTTTACTTGCTAAATGTCACTAACCCGCAGTGCTACCACCTGCTCATGGCTACCAATACGCTTTTAAGAAATTCCCGTTATTCTGTGTCACCTTGTATCTCTTGGTACAGCTAAATTACTTTCTTCTTCCATATTTTTGTTAATAAATACTCAAACTGAGGACAAATTTACTATAAATCAAGCAAAAAGTAAAGTGTTGTTGACAATATAGCTATAGCATAATCATCCAACAGATGCAGTAGCAAATTAAGGCAATCTCGCATTGACGTCACATTAAAATGTCCGATTCAAACTGCTTAAATCACATGTTGTTGACATATTACAAAAATAATAACCTAATTTCGGATGTCATATAAATGAAAATTGCAAATTATTACCAAGATAATCTATTTCTTATTTTCTCAAGTATGTTTTTTTTTGCATGTAATTAAACAATTCCAAAAATATATAAATACAAAATACACAATTGCTTTGAGAATATTTAATATAAAAAAGGTCATTTAATTTCATCATGGAAATCGGAAAATAATTTAAAATGTTATTTTGTAAGAAGAATAAGAAGGCAATTGAAATTAAACAAGTGTGTAACAGCTCATGTTTCACACGTCGTACAAATCATTACAAAGTAAGTAAACATGAATTATAATAATAAACAAAATAATAAAACATTAAATAAAACAATTAAAGAATTGTTACGCTCCGCATATAAAAATATTTTAATTTATTTTTAAATAATATATTTCGTCTTTAAATATCTCGATTTAAAATATTTAAACTTAAGACATTTTCCTGTACATTTCTTTTGTTATATCCTGACCGACAAACCCTTAGTTTTCTACCTGACCCGGCAACAACCCTAATGTTACTGTGGAATTTCTATATACATTTCATTTTAAATTGTTTTAATTTAATTACATACATCTTCTTTTATATATGGTGTTTCATATCCTTAGAAAGTTTATGTCACAAGGGTTATTTTAATAATATTTAAGCCCTCGATAGAACATCTCTTCAGGTCGCGCTTCTTATTAATTATTATTCAAGATATCGACCCTCTCTTCGACTTAGGTCATAAAACAGACCGTTTTCAAAAACCAGTGTTCTATCGACAAACTATCAGTCTATCTTCTCGTTAGAACTCTCGTAAGATCCACATCTTACCCGCGGTGCTGTTCAAGTGCTGGCCACGATGTACCTGCCCCTGCATCTCAGCGCAATTAAAAGGTAATTTTGTATTGTTCAATATATATTATTCTTTTAAGCGAATCCATATTAATTTAACTAATTAATTTCTTATTCCTCCGGCCAAACATCGCTCTACATATCTGTCCAAGTATATAAGCACCACGTGGTCGACAATCTCCCCAAATCAAAGGTAACTCTGTATTGTTCGATACAGAGATTATTTTATATTAATCGTAATTAATTAACATTTACTTTACCACTCAATTTAACGTTGGTTTTCAGTGTATTTTGTGTTAATTTTCAATTACTTATTTACCGCTCCTCGTGTATATATTACTTTTGTTCAATTACTTTTAAATATACCAATTTCAATTTCTTCTTATGTACGAGGTGCATCCAAGTTCTAAGGCCTCCGATTTTTTTTTCTCCAGACTGGAAAGAGATAGAAGCATGTGCATTGTTTTAAAATGAACGTGCGTTCGTTGTCAATACGTCACACAGATGGCAGCACTGTACGGCAGTTGGAATTGTAGCGGCAGCGTCGAGAATGAGAACTGTTTTACATACTTAAAATGGCTACGTTTTCCTTACTTGAACAACGTGCAATCGTTCGTTTTCTGAATTTGCGTGGTGTGACACCAATTGAAATTCATCGACAGTTGAAGGAGACATGTGGTGATGGAGTTATGGATGTGTCGAAAGTGCGTTCGTGGGTGCGACAGTTTAATGACGGCAGAACATCGTATGACAACAACCTCGGGCTCGCACAAGCCGGTCTGACGACATGATCGAGAAAGTGGAGAGACTTGTTTTGGGGGATCGCCGAATGACAGTTGAACAGATCGCCTCCAGTGTTAGCATTTCCGTGGGTTCTGTGCACACAATCCTGCATGACGACCTGAAAATGTGAAAAGTGTCCTCCAGGTGGGTGCCACGAATGCTGACGGACAACCACAAGGCTGCTCGTGTGGCATGATGCCAAGCAATGTTGACGCCCAACCATGGCATGAATGGGACTTTCTTTTCGTCGATTGTAACAATGTATGAGACGTGGATGCCATTTTTCAATCCAGAAACAAAGTGCCAGTCAGCTCAATGGAAGCACACAGATTCACCGCCACCAAAAAATTTTTGGGTAACCGCCAGTGCTGAAAAAATGATGGTGTCCATGTTCTGGGACAGTGAGAGCGTAATCCTTACCCATTGTGTTCCAAAGGGCACTACGGTGACAAGTGTATCCTACGAAAATGTTTTGAAGAACAAGTTCCTTCCTGCACTGCAACAAAAACGTCCGGGAAAGGCTGCGCGTGTGCTGTTTCATCAAGACAACGCACCCGCACATCGGGCTAACGTTACGCAACAGTTTCTTCGTGAAAACAACTTTGAAGTGATTTCTCATCCTCCCTACTCACCTGACCTGGCTCGTAGTGACTTTTGGCTGTTTCCAACAATGAAAGACACTGTCCGTGGCCGCACATTCACCAGCCGTGCTGCTATTACTTCAGCGATTTTTCAGTGGTCGAAACAGACCCC
The DNA here is from genome assembly GCA_935421215.2 of Melolontha melolontha. NCBI lineage: Eukaryota > Metazoa > Arthropoda > Insecta > Coleoptera > Scarabaeidae > Melolontha > Melolontha melolontha. The sequence goes on from OW285239.1 coordinate 134,118,336, forward strand.
TAAAGAAGCCTTCGCCGCGGCCATGGAATCATGGCGTCGACGTTGTGAAAAATGTGTACGTCTGCAGGGAGATTACGTCGAGAAGTAACACCAGTTTCATAGTTTTCGGGTGAGTAGTTAGTTAGAAAAAAAATCGGAGGCCTTAGAACTTGAATGCACCTCGTAAATATAAATACAAACTTTAAGGACAACGCTCCTGTGTTTTATTTAGTATTATTAGCACGGCACATCCACATCCGATAACCAGCAAAGCCGCCGTTCGTAATAGAACCAATTATTACAAGCATTGCATAGGTACACTGAAATATCATCTTTAAATAGTATCTTCTTCACTATTAGATGATGATGACGAATCATCATTAGTTGAAACGATTAACGGCTCAATGTGTATATCTATGACATTGTCAAGTTCCCACATTTTCTTCTCTGTTTGAATAACAGGTTTAATAGCATTTTGCCAATTTTCAACAAAAACATTGTCAGTACCTTGTTAAAATAATACTTTCACGTCTGCTAATTTAAATTTTGTATTATGTCTCGCTACATATCCTTTCACTTGTACCCATATTAGCTCAACCGGGTTTAATTTTAGTTAGATAATATTAGTTAGTATTTTCTATTAGTTCATCAACAGCATATTTTGAGGGGCCAGATAAATTTTCTTTAATTAAGCTAACAATTCTGTTTTAACCATGTCTTCTTCATATGTAATATCATTATGATGTCTAAATAGTCTTCAGAAAAAATGGTTTGTGAAATAAAATAGATAATATATAATTTACAAACGAAATTAATGAAATATAATTGTCAAAAGTCAAAATGCAAATAGATATTAATAAACGTTCGATTTATACACTATTGTGAGCGGTCTCCTTAATTAACCAATTGCAAGCGGTATTAGATATATGACGTATTAGTCCTACAACGTTGCCTTAATTTGCTACTGCATGTGTTGGGCGATTGTACTATTGTTTCTATTTTATCGTAACCACGTAACCATACCAAGGATAAAACCCGCTATCTACGCTATATTATTTATATAGATATGAATAATGCGATATAGCTTATAACTGTCACAAAAATTGAATTTTTTTAAATTTTCAATACCTTTAAATAGGTAATTTAGGAGCAGGATTGAACAAAACGCTATACAGCACTAGTAAAGAAACTAATTTCGCTCACGTGTGCGACTTACCACACTCGGCTGACGCCTCGTGTGTCAAATTGACACACGCGTGAGCGAAACTAGTACTTTCTTCACTTGTACTGTAATATACTATTTTTTTAGAATACGTTTCAAGCGACACATAAAACAAGTATTTGTTATGATGCTGACTTATTTATTAATACTAATGTTCTTAAATGTTTCTTTAAATACTTAAAATAATTTACTTACTATGGAGAATTGCATGACGTACTGTAGGGGCACGTACAATGATTCGAGTGCCTCGTGTGTTTTCGGTGTTTGCTAAGAAAACGCTACAGTTAGTACACAAGAATATACGAAGCACTCGAATCATTGTACGTGCCCCTACAGTACGTCATTACGAGGCGCGCCTGAACACGAAAACTGTTTGTCACCACCTAAAGTACGACCAACGAAGCGTGACCCTTCAAGCAGTACTGTCGGTTTGTTGTGTACATTCCCAGAAAAAAACTGAACGCGCCAGTATTTGAATCAGTCGTATCGTTCATGTCAAATGTTAATGTAAAGATTGCAGTTAAAAAAAGGTAGAATGTTATAATATTAATATGCATACACATTTTTAAAACATTTTGGAGAAAACAACAAGAATATATATGATTTATTGAAAAATAGTAAAGTAATACAAGAAATAATTAATATAGCATTATAAACACACTACAAAATTCTTATTCATCATCCGATTGTAACCAATCCGTTTCTGAATCTGATTCGCATAATCTAATAATACATTCTTCGTGTATATCCATTAATTGGTCCCTTTCGATATATTCTTTTTCTATTTTGTGAACATGTTTGCATTCTGCTTGCCATAAATTGGGAGTAATTTCACTAAACACCTGCAAAATTAAACCCTCAACATCGCAACTACCATCAATATTTCTAGAGGCCACCTTCCTTTTCACCATGCTCCAAATCATTTCGATTGGGTTAAGATCGCAGTGATATGGCGGTAATCTTAACACCGAATGACCTAATGTTGCTGCATAATTGTCTATTTCATATTCAGGTTCTGGTTTATTACGTCTCACTAATTCAAGCAATTCACACTTTAACATCTCTGAGTGATATTGTATATTCTTCAACAAAAGCCAAGACATAATATCTGCTTTCTTAGATGAGGATGTAGGTGGTTTATTTATTTGGACACTGTGATATGGTGCGTTGTCCATAACTATAATTGAATTCTGTGGTAGATTTGGTATTAATTGTGTTTTAAACTATTTTGAGAAGTTCTCGTAGTTCATTTCATCGTGGTAGTTACCACTTTTTGTTTTTGATTTGAATTGTAGCAAAGCTCCATCAATAAATCCCATTTCACCACCAGCATGGCACAAGATCCATCGTTGTCCTGCGCCATCTTTTTTGAGCACTCCTTTTTCTTCTGAACTTTGCCAGCACGTTGAGACAGTATAATTTTTATGCACGTAACTCTCATCAAGATATACCAGGGGTCTCTTGTTTTCACCAAGACTATCGTTATACATTTTAAATCGTAAATATCGTGCTCGCCAGGCCACAATATCTTGTCGTTCCGTTGCTGCCGGGGAATTTTGTTTCAGATTTCATATATGAATGTAAACTTTGTAAAGTAGGTACAGTCTTACTGACAGTGTACATAGATGTGATCTTGTTCCGCAATACAGATCTAAGATTTAAATTGAAATAAATATAAAGTACGTTAAATATTTATATTGATATATTACTTGTCCGCATCATCTAATATAATTTTGGACTTTTTCTCCTTTCTTGGCTGTATATGGATAGTAGAAGATGAAGGTTGGTCCTCCAAACTCTTGCGTAAATTGGTTTTGATACGCTTTGTATTTTTTTCTGATTTTCCTGTCATTGCAGCTACTCTTCTAATGACTTGCTCTACAGGAAAACCATAGTGGCCTGTTCGTTTCTCTTCCTCACAAAACTCGATAACTGTCTCCAGTATAGTCAAAGCGTCATATTTCTCCGATTTTCGTTTAGCCATAATGAAGATGATGGATAATCTACAACATATTTGTAACATAAGTAAACGCGTAAAAATAATTGAGGTTATATTATTACTTACCTTTAGCTAACAACAGAAAATGAAATACTTTTAAGAAAAACTGTTCGGATATTCAAAAAGAAGCAAAAAATAATAGAAACGAGTAAGAACACAAGAGAATATGAAAACAACGATTTAATAAACAAGTAAACGAGCACTGTAAATGACGGAGCATGAACGGGACTGTACACAGCTGTCGAACGTGTAAAGTGTGGGTTAGAGGGCGTGCGGAGCATGACGTTGGTAAATAAGTTCGCATATTTTCCGGGGGTCAGTTTTACTTGGTCGTAGTTTAGCAAAGTACCGTTTGACAGATTGGTTTAGTACAGTAAAGTCACTAGATAAATAAAGTACCGCAAACCTCCGCCATTTTTGGGCAAAAATTTGGCGTCAAAATTGAATTGCTGTGTTAAATAATAAATCAATTTAGTACTGTATTCTTAAAAGAACGCAACTGTATGAACATGCGTTAATAATTAAACCGCAGATAGTAAGGCAATTAATTAAAACAAGCAAGCACTGTTTTCATTATTTATTATTGTTGGTTTACTAAAGCACGCATTTTCGCCTTTTGTGGTTGACAACCAGATCAGGGTGTGCATTTGGAGTTAGTTTTTTCATGTCATCTGCTCTTGATTGTTCAAATTGGGAATCAGAAAAATGCACCTTACATAAGTAACTAAGTGTTATAACAAGTGATCTGCTTTTACATATGTACTCACCTCACAAATCTTCGCATTTACCGGCACATTGTCTTGATTAATGTCACATAACCACACTTTTCTTCTGTCTGCATTCCTTTCACCACTGGGAAATGCAAATAAACGGAAACCTTTGGCGACCTTTGGTTTAGATGCAACGATGCAACGACAAGTGATTTGACGTTTGGCGGCCATGTTTTGGCAAAAGTAGCGCTTTCTCTCTCGCACTCTTTGGCCTTATGGATTGCGGTACTTTATATGTATCTAGTGACTTTATAGTACAGATGTAGCTCACACCATCTAGTGTTATAGAGCTGAACTACCATCCATTCGTATGCCACATTCCAATTCCGGGAATATCTGGGTAGCATTTCGTATAAAAGCTATAAGCAGGGCTAATTTTATTCTTACTAAGCTTGTAAATCTTTTTAAATTTCACTAGGAACGCTGGATTAAGCCACTTTTTTACATTTATTTCTATAATATTCTTTAGCTTCAAGTACTTTATAATTTAAAAGGATAGTACCTATATATAATGCTATTACATGTGGTGTTAGAAAGAAAAAATTTTATTAGTAATACGTAAAACGTTCGTATATTTTTAGCCGAATGTTACCTGAATGCAATTTTTGTTGAATTGTGCAAGAGATGTTCCTGTACAAAAAAATAAACAAACACAAAAAAGAATAGTTCAAAATAATTGGACGGTATCTACGAACTGCAAACGTTACGTGGTTACAAAGCCGTGACATGCAGAAATTACTTTGGTTTCAATTCCTCGTCTATAAATTACCTTTCTCGTTCCGATTATTAGCTCGCTGAACGAGTAGTCTAGTAGATATATAATTGCGTTCGACGTCGACAGAAAAATATTCCATCGTTTTGCCTAATGAACAGGAAGTAGCGGAATTTCATCAAATGTTATATCATCACTTTTTTTGTATCGGCGTAATTGAAAGCGTTACTGGTTCTATTCCTCTTTATAATTAACCACATGTTACAACGGTTTATTGTGATTATGTTGAGATCACCTGATTCAAATGAGTAATACATTCGCGACCTCAATTTTGTTTTGAAAAATACATTTTTAGTAGCAAAAGTGTTACTTTTTCTCTAAAAACAACTGTTACGTTTACTAGTGAAGAAAGTTATTAAATAAATCAATTGTTACCGTTACATTGTTTCGATGTTAAAAACACAATGGACTTTAATTTATTCAGTGTCAGATTTTCTCATCTACAATTTCGTTATTCTTGGTATGACTCGGAAAAATTTTTAGACGTTTACGTAATATTCGCATATATCACTGGGTGCTAATCGTTTATATTATTTATGACTAGATTATATTTTTACTATACATACATTTATCGTAGACTAAATAATAAACATACCTGGATCTTAAACCTACAATTGCTATACTTTTAACTTTAAAGATCATTATTATCACATCCCTTATTTCACTTTCTCCTTACACAGGGTGTTATATAGAGAGACTTTTGTAAAAAAAATATTGCAATTGTTTATTAACCCAAAACTGTTAGTGTCATTATGGATCAATATCAAAACCAGGCAAGGGAATAACATGCGTGACCTCTAATAAACCAATTAGCTTCTTAGTTACCTTGTCGATGGTCTCTGAGACATTACCAGAGAGCGGACAGCAGCGATTGAATGACTAATTACCCCGACAAAACGTCGGCGGTCTCAGGCATAGTATGCATGTTATAACAGCCCCACTATTTGCTTGGTCTACTGTATTCATCGAGCAGATGTTTTTTCGGTCGTTATCGTGTCTATTCATTCATAGATTCCCCTTTAGAGTAGCGTGTAAGGCGGAATATACATTTATATATTATTTCGTTATATCCGCTAATTTCCAAAGTGTATTCTCGAGTTTACATGCTGTTATACATGCATATACAATGTATTTATTATTCTTGAGATAGTATATTTTCTATTCTCTTCTATAAGGGATTGTTTCTGGTTTCGTTTCTTTCAATGTTATTTGGTTACAACTTTTAGTATTTAAAAAAATCTGTTTTATATTGTACATTTATTCTACAATTTTTTATAAATGTTTTGTAATATGGAACTGACATTTTCTATTTTTAAAGACGTTTTAATATCTAAAAGAACTAATTTAACACTGGAACACCTTGAACAAATTTTACTTATTCAATTTTACTTTCAATGTTTCACAGAAAATACATAGTTTTGAGTTTTGTTCTTTGTAAATTATTTTTATTCAAAATTCGATACGCAATTCGCTTGTCAGCATTATTTTTGTTTCAGTAGTAGTTGTTGCCGGTTACCAAACCGTTTATTACATTCGCTCTGTTGTGTATTGAAAGATACATATAAACTGCAAATGTAGGTATGTTCTTTTTCAATTAGGCTGGTAAATGCGTGAGTATATACATATATATATATATATATATATGTATATATTTAGTGCTAATTAAATTTCTTATTTATCTTATTGGCCGTGTCTTAATATTAAAATAATAGACTTTTTTATTGGTTTAGCGACCTTTAATGAATTTCAATGTTTTTCTCTACGACGTTTCGACTCTTTTTATTATTAAGTCTTTTTCAAGTGATTAGAAACAAAAAATTAATACAACGAACGGTAAGACAATATGTTTACATTTGTATGAATGAATTAAAAATTAAATTTAAAATAATAATAAAGTAAGGAAAATTAAATGATTACATTTGTATGAATGAATTAAAAATTAAAATTAAAATAATAATAAAGTAAGGAAAATTAAATGATATAAAACTCACCGATTTATTCCGTTTCAAAACACATATTTGTGTACATGTGTGGTCGGACATGCCCGAGACCTTTCCAGGGTCGACCGCGTCACTCAGAATATTTTGTGTGACTAAATGTCTTTGTTGGAGAAATGAAATTTCCTATTTCGTTTTAGAATTAGCATGGTCAGGCCATGTGTTAGGGAAACATAGTATATGTATTTACAATGGGAAACAATAAAATTTTTGGTGTGTGTGGGTGGGGTTGGTTGTATTCTATTGTTTAATGAGTGGATAATAGAGTTTAGAAAGTCCATCAATCTCGTTACGGTCGTCGATTGTTCTGCTGTTTTTGAAAATATGGATCATTTCTAAGACATCCCTAGCCTTTGTATTTTTTTGATTTTTTATTGTTTTGGTATTTTTAAAATTAAAAATCTCGTTACGGTAGTTAATTGTTCTGCTTTTTTTGAAAATATGGATCATTTCTAAGCCATCCCTAGCCTTTGTATTTTTTTGCTTTTTTATTATTTTGGTATTTTCAAAATTAAAATTATGTTTTAGTGTCATCTGGTGTTTTTTTAAGGCAGTCTGATTTTTTGCGTATTTCTGACCTTTTAATCTTTCCTGTAGTAACTGTTTTGTTTTGCCTATGTATACTTTGTCACAGTCTTTGCAGGGTATGTTATATATTGTATGTGATTGTTTAAGTGTAGGTTTGAGTCTTTTAGTTTGGTGTGTAGGAATTTTAGGTTTTTTCCGCTTTGATGTGCTATTTTAAATTAAATGGTTTAAATATATTGTTTAGTTTTTCGGATAATCCCTATATAACTGGATTATCCGAAAAACTAAACAATATATTTAAACAATTTAATTTTAAAACAGCACATCAAAGCGGAAAAAACCTAAAATTCCTACACACCAAACTAAAAGACTCAACACCTACACTAAAACAATCACATACAATATATACCATACCCTGCAAAGACTGTGACAAAGTATACATAGGCCAAACAAAACAGTTACTACAGGAAAGATTAAAAGGTCACAAATACGCAAAAAATCAGACTGCCTTAAAAAAACACCAGATGACACTAAAACATAATTTTGATTTTGAAAATACCAAAATAATAAAAAAGCAAAAAAATACAAGGGCTAGGGAGGTCTTAGAAATGTTCCATATTTTCAAAAACAGCAGAACAATCAACGACCGTAACGAGATTGATAAACTTTCTAAACTCTATTATCCACTCATTAAACAATAGAAGACAACCAACCCCCCACACACACACCAAAACTTTTATTGTTTTCAATTGTAAATACATATACTATATTTCTCTAACACATGGCCTGACCATGCTAATTCTAAAACGAAATAGGAAATTTCATTTCTCCAAAAAAAAGACATGTCCGACCACACATGTACACAAATATGTGTTTTGAAACGGAATAAATCGGTGAGTTTTATATCATTTAATTTTCCTTACTTTATTATTATTTTAATTTTAATTTTTAATTCATTCATACATATGTAAACATATTTTCTTACCGTTCGTTGTATTAATTTTTTGTTTCTAGTCACTTGAAAAAGACTTAATAATAAAAAGAGTCGAAACGTCGTAGAGAGAAACATTGAAATTCATTAAAGGTCGCTAAACCAATAGAAAAGTCTATTATTTTAATATATATATATATATATATATATATATATATATATATATATATATGTGCATATATATGTATAAGTTTTTTTCTTTTGTTATATTATTCTGCTAATTTGTTTTTAATTTTATTTTTTACTATTTGTCTAACCTCTTATTTACCTATTTTCTTATATTAAATATAACGTTCTTTTGTTTTAATATTGTAATTATTACATTTACGTCCTGTAATTGGGGTCACCTGTTGGGCATTAAAGACTATCTATTATTATTAAGATATTGAAGACCATCCAAACGCTTATGAGTCAAGAATCTAAAAAATGTGATCCACTTGTTTTCGAAAGGATGCGTCCATCTTTCATAAGAAGGTGTGGAGCATGCTTAGAAATGTACAGCGGACATGTAGAGCAATTTCTTTAGTTTTACTTTAAATTATCTTTTGTTTTGTGCACATTGTTATCATTATTTTTATTCTAATAAAATTGAATGAAAAATTAGAAATATTTGACATTTAGAAAAATATTTCACTGGTGTATAAGTATAACTGGCTGCCTACTATGCCACCAATGCATTGACTTTTCTGTTTTTAGCTTTACACATGCGGATAAATGTATATGTAATGATAAAAAAAGAAAACGGTATAGTATTTGAATACATGGTTTCACTATTTTTTAATAACAAGATGTTGGGAAATTAAATCAGTTAAAGTTTCCAAAATATAACAGGTCCCGTAGATAGCTATATTTGTGTCTGATGGCGTTATAAAATTCGTCCTTATCCCTTAATCCTCTTAAGTTCGGAACTCCGTATCATTTTATTACCTGAGGATTTTGAAACAAACACAAACTCGTGCGCTTCTAATAGTTCGGTGTAGTACTTAAACTGAGTCAGTTATGAAAAGTTTATCGTACATATACAGATGCATATTTTATGCAGCTGTATAAAATCAAATTGGAATATCAGTGTATTACAAAACCTACTCTCCAATTTAGAATAACTGTAACTTTACCGAAACAAAATCCTAGTTTCTTATACTCGAAAGCATTGATCATATTTTCTAATCGATATCGGTTACTATTCATACTAACGTTTTAGTTAAAATACGTATGTTCATACGTATTGTATGTCTAATAATTGTGCAGACGTATTAAAGATTATTGCTTTCACAGACAAACTCTACACATTTCCTGTAATTATGTAATATACAGGTATTCGATAGCTATACCACATGTTAATTGTCGTGAAATTTAATAATAAGAATTGATTTTGTAATAGTTACAAGTTTTCTTTAATATTAATCTATTAAACAACGCCGCGCCCAACCATATGTACGTATATATGGTTTAAATTTATATTTTGCATTTATAAAGGCTGTTTCAATAAGAGCGCAAGATTTCAGTGTTCAATAAAACATGGTTTTCTGTAGCAAAGTATTGAAATATTTATTGATTTAGAAAATATACATTTGGGAATTATGTATGAAACAAAATATCTTGTAAATTGCCGCCACGGCTTTGCTGGCATATGCGTACCCTTTTGACGAAATTTTCAATAACGTTATTGAATACATGTGGTGGTATTTCATTGATACAGCGTCTAATTTCGGCTTTCAATGCTTCGATGGTTGCAGGCTTATTGGCATGAACCTGTGACTTCAGATAACCCCACAGCCAGAAGTCTAAAGGCGTTAAATCGCAAGAGCGTGGAGGCCAATTCTGGTCACCAAATCGGGAAATGACACGACCAGGAGCAAACTCGTGCAAGATCGTCAATGTTTCACGGGCGGTATGACATGTGGCACCGTCCTGCATAGCACGATAACGTTCGCCATTCACCGTTACTGCATTATCTTCTTCGTTTTCGAAGAAAACCGGTCCAATTATTCCTCCAGACCATAATGCACACCATACAGTGACCCGTTGTGGATGCATTGCTTTCTGATGAATCATTCGTGGATTTTCTAAGCCCCAAATGCGACAGTTTTGCCTATTAACGAAGCCATCGAGGTGAAAATGAGCCTCATCACTGAAAATAATTTCGTTTGCAAAATCAGCAGGTTGCTCAAGGATCCAATTGGTGAATTCTCTTCGCTGTTCATGGTCTACTGGCAGAAGTTGGTGAGTCAGTTGGATTTTGTAGGCATGCAGCTGTAAATCTTTAGTGAAAATTCGCTGAAGAGTGCCTGTTGAAATGTCCAATTCTTGTGCCCGATGGCGAATTGACGTCTCTGGCCTTTCTGTCACACTCTCGCGAACTGCCGTGATGTTTTGTTCTGAACGACCTCTACGAGCTCGTATCGTGTGTTTCACATCACTAACCCAACCGGTACTTTCGAATTTTTCGATTATTCGTTTAACCGTAGATGAATTAGGCACATTATTTCGACCGAACATTGGACGCACTTTACGAATAGTGACAATTAAACTTTCACCATTTTCATATTAATTTTTGGCAATCAGGACGCGTTATTCTACCGTGTAATGCTCCATGTTTACTAACTCCCATCTGTCAACTTTCGATCTGCCACGTCATAATCATATGACATTATGACGGTCAAACATGGCGCGCAATTCAAATCTTGCGCTCTTATTGAAACACCCATTATATTATACTGAAAAGAGCAGTATTTCGAAAGGAAAAGAGCGATAAATAAAGAAGCTGCATTCAAGTTCAAGTAAAACTATTGTATATGCAAGGGTGAATCAAATATAAACCGTAATTCTTTTCGTATCGATAGTAAGGTGAAAAATGAGGGATGTTGCGTCTGGAGTTTACTGACAGGGATGCTTAGAGGACTTTGCATCGCTATAGAACGTCATACTACCACGTGTTCAGTAACTATGGCGATGTCTGAGCGAGAAGTATTATAGTTAAATTTCTTATGAGAGAAGGCGTAAAACTATAAGAAATTTTGAGAAGATTTCAGCCACAGTTAGAGGATAATACAGCTAAAAAGACACAAGTGAATTTATGGCACAAACAAACTTTTAGAAGGACGAGAAGCAGTCGAAGATGAAGGTCACCAGCGTCGACCAAGAACTAGCGTGACAGAGGAGAACATTCGTACAGTTCGCCATGTTCTTTTGAGGTGGGAATCAGCTTTGGTAGTGCTCAAACGATCGTTACTGATGACTTCGGGTTTAGGAAAGGTGCGCAAGGTGGATACCTCATCGAAAATCAAAAACGGAATCGTATGGAAGTGTGCCAATGGCACTTGAACCGCTACAGTGCGAACTTATCGTCCTGCGACTACCACCTGCTTGGACCGATGAAAGAAGCTCTTGGGAGGGAAGATTTCGTGCACAATTAACTTATGGCGCAACTATCTTCGTTTTACGAAAACGAGATAACGAAATTACGCATCTGTTGGGAAAAATGTGTCCCGATACCAGGAAACTACGTAGAAAAACAATTTCAAGCATTTTTATTTTTATCATGTCCCAATAAAGTTTCAAAAAATAATTCCGGTTTATACTTGATTCGCCCTCGTATATACGAGAGTGGTTCGATAAATAACTTGATTCAATAGGAAAGACGACAATCTGAGTTTTGTATCTGACATTTTTCAACATAATCCCCTCGAAGTTCAACTCACATGGTTCAACTCTAGATTTCCGATTCCTTCCCGGAGGTAGCTTTCTTCAAGACCCTCAAAAGCCATCCAGTCGTTAACCGACTGGATGGCTTTTTTATTACCCTTAAGTTTTTGTCCAGCCAGGAAAGTTTTAAGTTTAATGAACAGGTGGAAGTCTGACAGAGCCAAATCGGGAGAATAGGCTAGATGCGTAAGTAGTTCAAAGTGAATTTAGATCAATTTACACCATGGTGGAGCAACAACTTTTCCTCTTGGCCATTCTAGAACATTTCTCCGCAATCGATGTCTCAACTCTGTCCAAAAAGGCTGCGTAGTATATGCCAGGGATGGTTTTTGCCTTCTTCTGATCGACAACTCGGATCAGAAGAATTCGTACTTAATTTCCAGCGCATAGTAACGAATCCAAGTGTTGTTCATTGTTACAAAATGCCGCAAAAATCCTTTGAATTCTTATTGAACCGTTGCAAATATCTGCCGAATTCCCGTGCGATTTAGTTTCTGCCCAGAAATGAGAAAACGTGATGAAAATCTTGTTTTTCTCGTGTGTGCAATTCATTATGTAAAATTTAATGTACTCGGTCAATTGAGATACCCGTGGCCTCTGCTAACTCAGGTATTTTCACTCCCCTGTTAACCAAAACATTCGTCCTCGACGTTTGTCCTGCCTAGGTTGAATTTGTTGTCCCAAAGTTCAAGGACAGGTGTCACCTAATATAGGCGCAATCTTTTCATAAACTTCTTCCGTTTTCTTTTCACTTTCAGGACAAGGAATTTGAATTATATCACCAATTCCAATTCTATCCACTTTTGACTTTCAAATGTTCTTGTTCAAGCAACTGTAAAAAAAAACATGAGCTAGTGCCAAAATGACTTATAACGATAGAGATTTTATTCTTGGGAAGAAAGCTTCTTATTTACTTATATAGATAGCGCTGTCATCCTCTTTTAGTATCCGAATTAAGTTGGTTACCGAAGCACACTTATACAGGCTTAGTTAAAAGTATGGAAACGGCGATTTATTGTCGTTAATATTCATTTTAGGGAATTATGTTCAATATAAAAGTTTGGTAAGATATTTTGATCTACATTTGAGAATATTTGAATTTTTTTCTTCAATTGTTTTTTTAGATACCGCGCTTTTTTTTTTAATGGGAAATGGTAAATTTTGCTCTACCATTCGATAGAGAATTTTTTTCTCTTTACAATAATATTTTTGTATTTTTAAAATTCATTTTAATAACTTTTTTACAAGAAAAATTAAACAAATTATTAACAAAGTAAATTAAAGTAAGTGATCAAATTGTCGTCCATTAGTAATTTGACAATGACCCAATCGATTTACAAAACCCCGAACAGAGTTCTGTAAAAAGTCTCGGGGAATTTCTTGTATCGTTCTGGTAATTCGGATTTGTAAATCTTCGACGTTATCGGGCATAGCTTTGTAAACTTTGTTTTTTACGTATCCCCCAAGAAAAAAATCTATGGAATTAAATCTGGCGAACGGGCTGGCCATTCAATGGTTCCTCGTCTTCCAATCCATCTGGGGGAAAAACGTTGTCCAGATATTGACGAATATTTACACCATAATGTGGTGGGGCGCTATCTTGCTGGAACCAGATACTGTCATTGGGCAGGTCTTCATTGTTTTCACGAGGATAGAGCGTAGCACAAGCAGGTATTATTTCATTTTGCAATAACTGCAAATACAGAGCCGAAGTTAAATTACCATTGATGAAAAAGGGACCGATAATATGACCGCCTAGAATGCCAACCCAAACATTAACCTTTTGGGGGTCCTGCGTATGGTGCTCCAAAAACCAAGAGGGATTTTACGATGACCAGTATCTGCAGTTATGTCTGTTTACTTCACCGGTAAGGCAAAAAGTAGCTTCGTCAGAGAAAAGAATATTGTTGACAAAATTTTCATTATTATTGCAAATATTTAACATTTCTTCAGAAAATTGTAATCTCCTATCTTCCGTTAACTCGTGTACAAGGTGTACCTTATAAGGTTTATACTTTTCACTTTTTAAAAATGACACGATCGATGACTGTGAAATATTGAAATTGGCCGCTAATTGATTGGTTGATAAATGGGGATATTCAGATACAGCCAATAAAATATCCAGTTTGTTATCATCGCTTTTTGCTGTTCTAGGTCTACCACTCCTTGGAAAATCTTTAACGCTACCCGTTTGTTCAAAGCGTCTTAAAGTTTTACCAACAACGGATTTAGAAATTGGATTTCTATTAAATAAATTACAAACGTCTTGTAAACTTCTGCGTCTATCTCCATAACCCAACATCATAAGTATTTCAATTCGTTCATGTTCACTTAAACTCGCCATTGTTAATATTAACAGCAAAAAATAGCACAAATGAATTATTTCTGTTTAAGATTTGACGTACACAATAACCACTGATAAAATTATGTCGCTCAAGTTTGTTTATCGCTACGCTTCTGTCTATCTGCGATGTACCGAACATCTGTTAAACACATGAACCGGCCTTTTCTTATAAAAAAAGTTATTAAAATGAATTTTAAAAATACAAAAATATTATTGTAAAGCGAAAAAAATTCTCTATCGAATGGTAGAGTAAAATTTACTAGTTCCCATTTAAAAAAAACTGCGCGGACAGGTGTAACTAAAAAACAATTGAAGAAAAAAAAATTCAAATATACTCAAATGTAGATCAAAATATCCTAACAAACTTTTATATTGAACATAAATCCCTAAAATGAATATTAACGACAATAAATCGCCGTCTCCATACTTTTAACTAACCCTGTATAAGATAAAGTAAATTGTACATGGGAAGAAGAAATAAAGAATCTTTAGAGATAAGCAATGAAAATCTTAAAATTAACTTTTTTGTAAAATCTTCATACTTAACGTTTATCTATAACTTTTGTTGTTAAGTCTTTAGAAAGGTTTTGCATTTGGGGTAGTGATAATCCACATTTAAGAAAAAACAATGCATATACAAAAATGGATTTTATATGTATTATGCACTGGGTGTTGGAGAAATTGTTGGTATGTACTTATTTAAGGACGAAACTAGCAATACTGTGACTACCAATGGTGTAAGCTATTGAGAATTGCTAATTAATTGTTTGAATTACGTATTACAGCCACGTGTTAAGCCAATTACATATCAGAAGGACAAAATCGATTACTCACCGAGATCTTGCGAGCTAAACCCACTCTACACTTTTTTCTCTGAGGCTATTTGAAGGAAAGAGTTTACATCAACTAACCTGCTACAATTATAGAACTAAATGAGAACATCAGACATGTAATTGTATTTGTGCAAAAGAATGATGGAAAACACCGCTACAATAAAAGTATTATGAACGAATTCATGGTAGACATTTGACCGACATTATAACTGCTTTGCACTGGTGGCAGTAAAATTCGGATCATTGCAATATTTTGAATTTTTTATAGAAACGAATCTTAAAGTTCAATTGAGGAGCAATCAAGCAAAACCGGTTAAATCCATTTTACATAAAAAATAAATTAAGTATGTACTATTAGTAATAGCAGTGAGATAAATTCATTGGTGAACCCAGAATTAAGTAAAGCGCAATATTTCCTGTTGAAATTAAGGTTCAAAACCTAAACAATCAAGCAAAACTGGATAAATCCAAAAAAAAAAAAAATTTTAAATTTACATTTCAACCAAAACTGGATAAATCTGTTTCTAAAGATACCTGCAACAGAACTATGACTGCGGTGTTATAAGTCCCTGATGAAGACATGCCACATTGAAAAAAGTTAATATCTGTCAGTGTCATTATTACTTTGAACGAAACACCAGAGTTTACTCAAAAAAGGAAAAGCGATTCCAATGGAGTTAGAAGAAATTGACTTAGGTCGTAATCTTACATATAAAAATATAAAAAGTATTCGTTACCTAATGGAACAAGAATTTGGCGCTAAATAGGAGGAAGACAAAAATTTGGGCTGGTACAAAAGAATACTGTCTGAAGTTGGTGATGAGTCCGAAGACAGTGACACCGAAGAATGTGACCGACCGTCTTGAGATGACGTACATATTTAAAAATCAAACCAAATTTCATATCCAAAAAATAATTTTTTATATTTTTCCATTGGAATGTTAAGAAACATTAATCAAACGTTTTTTCTAATTTTTTAAGTGCATCTGGTAAGTAGTAGTATCCAATAAATATCGATTTTTCTTTCTTTTTTCAAACAAAACTAGGTAATATCCACTTCTAATCAAGCAAAACACGTTAAATCCATTTTATTTTTGTTAATTATCCTGGTGCGAGTCCAAAAAAATTATTGAAATTTGTAGTTTGATGTGTAGTGATAAAGTTCTATAGAATACACGGGTTACTTTTTGTTTAAATATATGAGTTTCATAAATAAATGTTTTTCATTCATATCTCGAAACTGTTTATAATAGCAACATAATTTGAAACATACTTGAGTGGGTAAAACCTCACTACATTTGTATAATACCAAAGTATTTTTAATAATATAAAAATATTATTAAAAATGGGGTGTGAAGAACACAATACAAGTTCATTTATGTATTTTTGAATGTATCTTCTTCAAAGACGTAGATACGTATTTCACATTTCTACATGATTCTCAATACGCCCCTGTTGGAGAAGACACATTCAAACAAACATAACTACGTTACTATCTAGCCGAAATTATTCAGACAGCGCGTGAAGGAATATTCAACGCCGTCTACATAATAACAGCCGAAGCAGACGTGTTTTCTATAGTCGGTAACCACCGTATCTATACAAAACTGTATTCTCGTGTCTTCACTATTTATCACTGTTATTCACTGTTTATAATAGATTTAACCGGTTTTGTCTGATTGCTCCACAATTTAAATCACCTATATAATCAAATATATGCTATATTTTATGGAGGTTGTTTAGATTCATATCTGTCTTCTCCCAATTATGATATCAGGAAAGCCAGTTAAATCTAAAGTGAAATTTTTTCAAGCAGTTGCTCTAGAATCAATGGCCTTTTATGTAAAAACATGTTCTTCCTATTGAAATATTCCACGAAAAGAAAGCGCTTAATTTTTTAAAATGATATGCTACAGCTTTTTATGATTAGATAGAAGCGTTAGTATTGGAAACTATCCCCAACTATCTTTACTCGAGCTCTGCCGTGTTGTTCTTGGAAACGCTGATGCTTTGCCTGCTAGTGTAGTCGACATCACTGGTGCAATAATTACACAGGTCTGCAAAAAAAAAAATTTTTCAGCTGCATGAGATATTTTTGCTGAATTATATGCTTTAAGATACGCTGATTTCAAAAATAACTTCTATTACTCTCCATCACGTATAGTTTTTTTGCAAAATAAGAACACAATAATGAACAAAATCAACTATTTTATTTATTACAACAAACACGCAGCATAATATTTATCAAAACCTATCAACCATTATTTTTCTTATTTAAATTTATATACAACTTTATGTTTACTCTTTTTCCTTGTGAAACCTTTTCTTCTTTTCTTTGATGCTTCTCCGAACTCGTTTTTGGTTTCCTTCTTTGGTTTCTCGCTTAAGCATCCAACAGTAGTCCGCTAACATACTGACATCCCATCTTCCTTGGTAACGTCTCTCGATATCAAGTACACCCTGGTGAAATCTTTCACCTTGTTCTTCACTGTAGGCACCCAAGTTTTCAGGAAAATATTCAATATGGGAGTGTAAGAAATGAATTTTTAAGCTCGTCTTGCACCCTTGAGCTTTATACGCTGTCAGCATGCGCTGTACAATAGTTTTATATTCGGGATCCTTAGTATTGCCCAAAAACTTCTGCACTACATTTTCGAAAGAATCCCATGCTTCTTTTTCGATTTCTCCCATTGATTCAGGAAAGAGGGGATCAGACAAAAGTTTTCTTATGTCGGGGCCAGTGAAAACTGCTTCTTTTAACTTTGCTTCAGACAATTTCGGGAACTTGGAATATATATATCTAAAACAATCCCCATCTTTTTGCAGTGATTTTACAAACTGCTTAATTAGCCCCAATTTAATATGAAGAGGTGGCAGTAAAACCTTTTCTGGCGGAATAAAAGTGGTATTGATAACGTTTTTCTCGCCAGGAGTTAAACCGTATCGTGGTGGCCAGTCGGTTTTTACCCAGTGTAGCTCTCTGGCTCTACTATCCCGCAAAAATAGAAAACAAGGGAATTTTGTATAACCTGACTGTTGACCCAACAACATTCTTAGTATTTTTAAATCTCCACAAACCATCCATTGATGTTCTTGATATTTGATTTTCTCAAGAATCGTAGCTAAGTCATTGTAGTTTTCGTCCATATGAACTGAGTGTCCCATTGGAAGAGATGCAAATACATTTCCATTATGCAGCAAGACTACTTTGAGGCTAGTTTTGGATGAATCAATGAATAAGCGCCATTCTGATGAATCATATTCTATTTCAAACCATTTCATGAGCCCACGAACATCATTACAATAAACCAGATTTCTCTCTTTAGTGAAATACTGAGTAAATTCTCTCTCTCGATGTCTGTACCAGGAAAATGAGGTACCAGATGATAAAAGGTTTTTGTTTTTTAGCCTTGAACCTAGCAATTCGGCTGTATCTTTTGAAAGACCCAAGTCTCTGACTAGGTCATTGAGCTCAATCTGAGAAAAAAGTTGAGGTCCCTCGTCAACTGAAAAATCTGAGCTAGATTCGTTCTGGGGAGCAAACGTTTCTGAGTCCTCTGCATCACTCTGGATGTCATCTAAATGAGGAGGTGGGTGCGGAACTGGTATTTGAGAGCTATGGGACACTGGACGAATAGCTGAATCAAGGTTAGGGTAAGATATTTTCTTCTTATTTTTCGTATTAAATCCTTTCACGTCTACCGAACAGAAATAGCAGTCGGTTGTGTGATTTTTCTGTTCACGCCATATCATAGGAATGCCAAAACGAAATGCAGTTTTCTTACCCTTAAACCACAAGCGCAGATCTTCCTCACATCTTCTGCACACCTTATGGGGAGCCCATGCTTTGTTTTGATCACCAAGTATTAATTTGAAGTAAGCAAAATAAACCTTCTTCACAAAATCACTTATATTTCTTTGTTGACTTTTCACTGTATATTCACCACAAATATAACAGAAGCTGTTCGGAGAAATTACACAACCTCTATGAGCCATAACACACATATAAAAACAAGAGCACAGTAGCGTTTGAATGCTGGATGTCAACTGAGTGTGACACGATAATAATGCAACCGTCTGCCTAACACCAGAAATTCTTTATCCCCCCCCCCCCCCTTTCACTAAATTTTTTACGTCCATTATTTTTTTCTTTATTCCCAGATAAATATACTATTAAAATTAGAGTAAGAAATCTTAATTTTAATTAAATTTGAAGCTTTAAAAATAAAATACAAAATTTTAACTAAATAAGAATTTTACACAAAATAAAAATATAAAAATTAGTATTGTAAAAAAAATTGATGAGATGGTATTTTTTTAATATTTTTTTCGGTTTTAGGACATCAAAATCTATAAGAAAATGTATAAAAAACCTATGCAGTTTTTTACTTGCAGACCTGTGTTATTGCTCCGCTGAAGCCTGTCATAGAAGCAGACGAAACGTCAGCGTCTACTAAAGACATTTCTATCACTTCAGATGACGGTCGTGAAAGCCTGAATTCCAATTAAAATAACCTGCAATTAATTAAAAAATACAAATTTCTATTTACAAATACACAAACATTAATAATACATATAAGTGACAGTAATTGTTCTAATTATATCAAAATTATCCTGAAATAAATAGTAATAACTGAAGTACGATAAATTAGTTCTACACACTTCGGTGGATTTCGCAGTTACCTAATGTAAATTTAATTAATAATTAACATTTACAAGAATCTTGAATTGTGATTTTCCATTTCTTACATCGTAATGATAAATATAAGAAATTTCATTTTAAATGCGTTGAATTAATACTTACATTACATAACGAACTTTCACCGTATATAATATATTTGAAATTAAACCTTTACATTATTTATCTCTAGCTTGTTTTCTTTTGTCTTCTTTATATTTTGAAGCAAATATTGGTACAAATAAATTACCATACAATGAAATTTTCGAAATCGGTGTTAAATTACAACATAAATTTACTGAACCTTTATAGGTTCGACAGTCGCACATTTGTATATGATTCCTCTGTGTGTACATCAGTCCTGGTGAGTGCGTACCCTAATATACTTGACATAACGAAAAGTTTGTATCATCTTGGATCTCAGCAACCAATAAAGATTTTTGATTTGGCGCGTTTTAAAATAATAAAGAAAAAAATATTTTGGTATTATTTTACAAAAAATGTTTAGGAGGACATTAATACATCACTTTTTGTTCATGTTGGACTTTGTTTTATTGACAAATAAATGATGAATTGCTGAAAATGTTGACTATTTACTTCAATACAAAGATTGTACCGTCGGTTCATTGACTCGTAGACCCTATGGAATATTCCTGGAATAGCTTCTTCATGTGTACAACTTACCATTATTCTTGCTAAGAGATCTTCCTCAATACGAACAGGCGTTTCGTTAACTAAAGATTTCAGATAACCCAAAAGTTATGTTCTGGAAGTGTACTGGAAAAACTAGAACAAAACATAATTTTAAAACTAAACTTTAAACCCACATTTTTTAAACGTATGTAATATCAATCCATTCGATGTTTTAAGTTACGCCATTAATTTTCATCCATATGAACCAAATCAACACTTCTGGCTCAACTTCATTACTATAAAATAGAACTGTATTTAAAAGTAAACTGCTTTAAGATTATGTTTATATCCTAAACATTCTAAATTTTATAACAATTTTTATTCATTAGCTAAAATTAGCTATATTTATTAAAATCAATTTTAATAAAACGTCAAGAACAGCATGGTTATGAATGAAATCTTCCGTGATTTCAATAATTCATCTCATGACATGTAGGTTATGTATTTATTCAAAGAACCAAAATATTCAACAACAAATCGTGCCAGTCTGAATATAGAACATATAATAGTTATTTATGATACAAGTGTGTGAAGTAAGGCTTTTATGCACGAATTGCGAAGTTTAAAGCACGAGCCGAAGGCGAGTGTTTTAATCGCAAGGAGTGCATAAAAGCCTTTCACACACGTGTGTCATACAATATTTTATCAACGACCTAGTTAAAAAAAAATTTATTCAGTCAACTTTTTCAAATTTACATTAATTGTCAAATTTGTACAGTTATTAATGTTACTAATTATTACATTTGGAATATTTTCTTTTCTTTCTTGATGCACTACTACTTCTCTTGTAATAGTGTGTGTTTGAGATGTCGATGGCTGAAGTTGTTGATTTCCTATTCCAAAGATTTTTCTCGATGTTTCTTTTTTATTTTCTAGGGAATTTTCAACATAACCTAAATAACCTCTCTAAATAATCAAATTGTGTGTTTAAATACCATTGAATTCGCAATAAATTAGTTGTTTCTCACCGTTAGGACTGAAAAATTGTAATTTACAGACTGCACAATAGACAAAATCACTTTTGTTTTGTTTGTTGTCGCTTGGCGTCGTTGTCAACAGAAATCATTTAATAATGATAGTCCCATTTAATTTACATTGGGTTTTTACGCATGATTTAATTCATTTACGCAGGATTTATTTAATGTAGCTCTTTACACATAAAAACTTATTAAATAAATTGTTAATTATAGGATGGTCGTAGATAAAATATATTTATTTACTATAAAAGCTTTTTTAATATAGAAGAAAGATGCCAAATTTAAAATGATCAAATCTCCTTCAAATAATATTTTAAGATGCACTAATTGGCACTAATAGAAGACCGGAATAAAATTTAGCCTGCATATTGCAAAAACTAACACAACCTATGATGTTCATTCGTTAAGAAAAGATAAGTCTTACTCATATTTCATGGCAGTGTTTTAACATTATTTTATTTATTCCTATATTTAGATGCAGTGTAAAATTTTGACAATTTCATCTGCTTTTATTTACTTTATTTTTTATTTATTTATTTACTACAAATGCTTTTTTTCTATGTCTGAGTTTGATCTTGAGCAACTATATCTAATGCAACACCTTTTGTAGGTAATTGTAAGTGTATTTTGCTAAAAAAATAACTTGAAATTTTTAATTAATTTATTTCAAAACAATAACAAACAATTCAATATAAAACTTTCAGGAAGAATATAATAAATACTTCAAAAGCTGCATTTATTATTAGAGGTGCTTAATTTAGTTTCTCTCTTTCAAAAAAGTTCAAGACATTCAACACAAGTTCCTGGGATGTAAATTCAAAGGTTTTCCATGCATATCTGCAATAAATGCAAATTCTTAACCTATAACCAATAAATAACTTAGTGAAAAGAATACTTACTGATAACGTATTGAAAATAGTACTTTGTGTTATGAAAAGATCAATTATTTGCTAGATAGAAAGAAAATTAATTAGAAAAGCAATAAAACAAAAATAAACCAAAGTAAGATATCAAACGTCAAAATTTAATTATTCGACTTTCGTAGTACAGGGGTATCATGGCGGGCGGATGACCGCATGTTATCTCCGTCTATATTATTGGTCCCACGGCGAAGATAATCCCACATTTTAGTTTCAGTGTTTTATCCTTGTTTAACTATTGGGCTTTGAATGAAATACATTGCAAGTGCCCATGTATGTGATAACGCCACGCAACTAATGACGTGAGTCAAAACAGAGTGGACAGATACTAGATGATTGCATCGCTTGCATCCGCTATTGTTCAACAGAATACATACTAAAGAAATTTAATTCATTTAATCCAAAAGTACAGATCACAATAGAAAAAAAATTATTCAAAGACAACCGAAAAAAAGATCTTAACAAAATTATACCACAAACTAACTGCATCTGATCGTTTTCTGAATTTCGATTCATGCTAATCAATGTCATACAAAAAAATGTAGCAACGGGATTAAATAATAGAGCGATTAAACTAACAAACCCAAACTTCAGACCTGAAATTTTATAACAAAAAAGGCTCTCTACAAAAAAATAATTATCCCCTACAAATCATTAAACAAAAATTATATCAACACTAATAATACAACATAAATAAAATAAATACCACAAAAACCAAGGAAGACGACCCCCAAACTACTTACAAACATGTCCAAAGGCGTATACATCGGCCAAATAACATACATCATATCTGCAAAAACGTTTAAATGAACACAAATTATCAAACAATAGTACAACCCTTAAAACAACATATCAAACAAACAAAACACACATTAAGTTTCGATGAAACCGCAATAATTACATCAGAACAAAAAAATAAAGCAAAAAAATATACTAGAAAGCATCCACATACAAAAAAATACTAATTCAATTAATGACAGAACATATTTAAATAACTTGTCAGTAATATACCTACCCGTTATATAAACCCCCTCCGTATAATGACAATATAAACATCACAAAATAAGATAAAAAACACATGTCCGAGAACAGTTACACCAACCCCCCCCCCTCGAAGTGTTAACAAAGTTAACATTCTTTCCACCCGTCAAAATAAACGCATGGCCGATTCGCTATTGCAAACGACGGAAGTTAACCGCATTCAAATATTGCTCAAATTATTCAAATATTGTTATCGTGCATTAGAGTAAAAGTTCTCACCTACGAATGGAGCAAATGGTAACGATGTGATCAGCTAAACACTCGTTGATGTATCTGAGAGCCGTTATGGTACCATTTCCAATGACAACAAGCTCAGTTTTCGCGTACAGTGAAATGCCATCCCAAACCATTATATCGCCTTCCCTAAATGCCATTCCTGGCCGTTCACCAGGCCTTCTCCACATAAGTTCTCGTCCATCTGATAAACGCAGGCAAAAAGGAGACTCATCCGTGAACAATACAGAGCTCCATTATTCCATCGTCCTGTGTCTATGTTCACGGGAAAATTGTAGTTACTGAACACGATGAGCTGGGAACAAAAGTGAACAAGCAGCAGGTTTCCTTGACATCAATCCGTATTCCTTCAATCTTCGGCAAACGGTTCGTGAGAAGCTGCAGTACCGTAAACGTCTTCGACTTGGCACGACACAATTGTCGATTGTAAACCATAATCGCGTAGTGTAGAAAGCACCGTAAAACGGTCTTCTTGACGGTTTGTAGTACGAGGCTTGCCTGATTCTGGCCTTCTTGTGTATTCCCCAGTTTGACGATGTCAGTGTATTGCGTTTTGGACGATACTCTTGCGAATATTCAAGACAGCAGCGACGTATCGAATACTGCGGCCATCTTCGTCCAAAGCTACTGCTTTGGCCTACATTTTATGCTTGCATTTTATCAACCAATAAGTGTCAGTACTGACAGTTCAAATGACCTTTTAACATAACAGATAAAAGCAGAATAAAGAGCAAATCAACAGTTTTTGGGTTTGTCATTATTTTTGTTTTTCTTTTGGATGTTTTAATAAATTAAATGTTTTGTGTCTTCTTTAATTTCCAATTCTTAGTTCATAGATAATATTTCATTTTAGAATTAAATTTATTTGACAATTTTTCTCGTAATCAGCGCATTAAAAATTATCGTGAACGCTATTCAAATCTTAAAGGGGAAACCATTGTAGGCCTGTGTTATTGCTCATTTAAAATTCAGGTAGTCGGTTTGGAATTACAAAAACATTTGTATTAAAAAATGATGTGTGCAAGTGGAAATTCTGCTAAAGGAAAAACTTACAATACTGTTATGCTCAAAGGTGGAAGGGATCAGAAAAAGCCGTCAGTTATTGGTAAAAGTATGTTCTAAAGAAGCGAATGTGGATTACCAGCAGATTGGGTCTTCAATAAAAAAAGCATGGATGATTTTGGATATGATGTCAATATAGTCAAAAAATTTTAACAGTAAGATGAAGGGAGAGAGACGAGAAATGGAGTCCTATTTCTTGATAATGCAACTGATTTCCGTTTCTGCGAATACTACCTCGCATTACCAATCTATAAGCCAGGGCATTATTCAAAATTGAAGAGTCACTGTATATGGTAGGGAAAAGCATTACAGTAGTCAATGTATTCAGATGAATTTTAGTGGCTTGGAAAGAATTATCTCCTCTAACGGCAAAATATTATTTCCTAAAATGTGGTTTTAATGTGACTAGTATTTTTATTTCCAAATTTGAATATCAATAATTTGGATTTTAGAAAATACTTATTAATTGATAATAATAGAAAATCCAAATATCTCTATTATTGATTCCATTGGTATTTATTTCTTTATTTTGTATGAGAAGCGAAATCGAAATTTAGATATTAGTGTATAAATCACTTTTATGACAAAAAAAGATTTTTTTAACCAGCCTTGCTCAGCTAGTGGATGCCACCAGGAAAACTTCTTCTGGGGCATTAATTTACAATGTGGGTCAAAGTTTGTTTCACATATTCGCAGTCGTGGAGACTAATATCTGCTAGTTTCCATTTATACAACATTGAGTTGCAACTTCACTTTTTTTTTGTGAAAAAAAAACAAAAAAAAGGAATTTTAATTATGATAACAGACATTTATTTCAATCTCCGGAATGTTTTGATACATGTAATATTTATGCAATAAGTAGTCCATAACTTTATGTTAAATAAGTTATACAGTGTGGTCATAAAGTTTGGAACCAAGCTTATAACCGCATTATTTTACATTTTCAGGAAAAACGCTCGGACAGGTAAATTTTCTTTTTTAAAACGCCATCTTTTGACATACAATTTTTTTCTATGACGTCATTGGTTTTCGAGTGATGACGTTATCAACACTTTCTTTAAATGGCAACCATATTATTTTTTTCTCGTTTTTGGTAGATCTTTATATCCACCAAATAGTGATATAAAACAATTGGTATGTTGCATCACAATTTTTTTGAAAAAATGATATAAATTTAGAAAAAAATACGAAAATTTTATTTTTGTACAAAATTAAAATTAAATTTAAAAAAATACATCTGAACTTAAATTTATTGTAACAGTTAACGTAAATTTTCAAAATGGACCCCACCAACCAACTGACACTGTCCCAGCCGAGTGTAAATGCTTTGCGATCAATAGTAATCTGCGTTATTCGCTCCAGGTTAAAAGAAATTCATCTTCCCAATCGGCCAATTACTTATTAAAAAATCTTATTTAACATTAAATAGTTTCACATGAAAGGGCCAAAGAAGTTTAATTTATTTAAAAAAATTGACATGATGTGGCAGACCATTTCTTAAATTAAAATTATCGCCCAAAAATTGAAGATTTCAAAAACTAATTAAGCTTACAAAATTTACTGAAATATGTAACTAAGTTTTTTTCACACTTCTGTCTTGTGTGAGGACTTAAATATTCTTCTTGAATAAACCGGATCGTCAAAAGTACGTGTACTCATGTTACTATGCAAAAAATGTACAAAAACAAAAACACGCACTTTTTTGCAAGATATTTCTTTATGACATTCTTGCTTCTTTTTATACAATTTATGTACAAAAATTTTAGTTTGAAATTGTTTCTATGGCGACAACATTGTTGAATTATTTACTTCTATTTTTGACGTTAAATTTTTGAGATATTGCGTAAAAATTGTTCATTTTCCCTAATATAAAAAATGGCACATTTATCTGAGCGAGAAAGAATCGAAATTTATTTAATTATGGTTGGGTATGGGGACAGACAAAGAACGCATGCAGGAGCATGCGAATTGTTTAACCATGAACACCCTGATAGACCTCCAATTACCAGGTCTACGGTGACAAAACTAGTTGGAAAATTTACCGAAACTGGATCCGTAAAATATCGACCACGGCAAGGTAGACCTCAAGTAGGAGAAGATGTGAAATTAAATGTGCTTCTAGAAGCAGAAGAAAGGTATCATGTTTCCACTAGACAATTTGCGTTAGCCAATCAAGTGGCTCACTCATTTGTCATCAACTTATTTAAAAAAGAACACTATCGTCCTTACAAAGTTCAACTTGTACAGGAATTACATGAGGATGACGAAGATCGTCGACTGCAGTTCTGTGAAGACGTAATGTTACGTTGTGACCAAAATCCAAATTTCTTGGAAAACATCGTCTTCTCAGATGAAGCTACGTTCTGCCTAAATGGATCTGTTCACCGCCATAATTGCAGATATTGGTCGCAGAACAATCAGCATTGGACTCAAGTGTGTCATACTCAGCGCAGAGGAAAAGTTAACGTATGGGTTGGAATGATTGGACGACGCATTTTAGGCCCGTATTTTTTTGAAGGAAATTTGACTGCTGTGCAATATTTAGAATTTTTAAGATTTGAACTGGTTCCAGCGCTCGCTGTTATTTTCCCAAATCACGAGGATTGTGATGTACCCCATCCAAATAGTTGGTTTCAACAAGATGGGGCGCCTCTCCATTATGGTGTAGAGGTTCGCCACTATCTTGACGAAATATTTCCCAATAAATGGATTGGACGGAGAGGCGCCCTAGAATGGCCACCTCGTTCTCCTGACCTGACTCCGTTAGACTTTTTTTTGTGGGGTTATTTGAAATCTAAAGTGTATTTTAACAAACCGAACAATTTAGAAGATTTAAAAGAACGAATTCGCGTAGAACTTACACAAATATCCCCAGACATAATTGAGGCGAGTATACGAAGTGTTTACACTCGGCTGGGACAGTGTCAGTTGGTTGGTGGCGTCCATTTTGAAAATTTACGTTAACTGTTACAATAAATTTAAGTTCAGATGTATTTTTTTTAATTTAATTTTAATTTTGTACAAAAATAAAATTTTCGTATTTTTTTCTAAATTTATATCATTTTTTCAAAAAAATTGTGATGCAACATACCAATTGTTTTATATCACTATTTGGTGGATATAAAGATCTACCAAAAACGAGAAAAAAATAATATGGTTGCCATTTAAAGAAAGTGTTGATAACGTCATCACTTGAAAACCAATGACGTCATAGAAAAAATTGTATGTCAAAAGATAGCGTTTTAAAAAAGAAAATTTACCTGTCCGAGCGTTTTTCCTAAAAATGTAAAATAATGCCGTTATAAGCTTGGTTCCAAACTTTATGACCACACTGTATATCCTGTCAACACTTTTTCAAAAAAAAGATGTTTTATACCTTTCAATAATACCAAGCCGTATCGTATTATACAGCCATATAAAGCTGCTCGTGAATGAATTAATATAGAATTTTTCATAAGTACTAATTAACACGTCGAGTGTTAACGTTTATTTTAATATTGTGATTAACGGGCGTCCTTGTTTTTGATTTAAGTATTTTGTTTTGTAATTCACAGTTTACGCGAAAATAAACTGACGAGAATTAACTAGATGAATTGTAGTGATTTTTCTTGTAGATTTTTCGTACAAATAGAATGCTGTAATTAAAAAAAATAATTTTATTAATAAACAAATAAGAATATTATAGCTCGACATTAGAAATACGAATATAAAGACAAGAAAAAAATAATATTAGATAAAATTTTCATTAAAATCTCAATCAATAACCTCGAAAACGGTATATTACTCCTTCCTGAAGGAATAACTGATTTTGATAGTCTCTTTTCCTTGATAATGACTCTAATATATGTCTAAATGGACTTCCAATATTTAATGAATGGAAAATGGCCTATATTAATTTCATTCACAAAGAAAATTGTTCTAATTATGGAGGTATATCAGTAACAATAGCCGATTATACGACAAAATTCCGAAATATCAAACAGAAGGGGAGTATAAAAACAACGAAGAGGAAGAGCAATTCGGTTTTCGGACGGGTAAGTTATGCGCAGATTGTATTTTACAGCGTTCCGTGTTAAATAATTAAGAAGACCGAGAACCGAGAAACCGAGAAATAATTTTGTATATTATTCAATTACAAAAAACTTTCGGTTATCAATCCATTCGCTAAATTTCTGCAAAAAAGCATAAACCATAAATAAATTTTATTAGATAGTGGATCAAGTCTGCATACGATTTTCCTAAAAATAGTTATTGGAGCGTTTAGAGGACCTTTGGGGAATTAATTTATCCTAATAATGTTTTTGGCGCAAAGACACCGTTAATCTACAAAAAATAAAATACGTTTATAATGACTACTAACCTATCACATTACGTTTTCGCCCAAATACACATAAAACATCTATTTTTGGAAATTGTAGGATATTCTTCATTTATGATAATGCCATTTACGCCTATATTTTCTGTATATTCCCTTTAATTCATCGAAAATTTTGTAAATAAGCGCTGCTATACATAAACGTAAAGCTAACTAAATAATATGAAAACTGGCTCCTATATCTTTCTAAGTGCGGTAGCGCTCTCGGAGCTTATCTTTGTTAAGCGAGTTGCTGTTGAAAGTTACAAATAAACGACCCAGACCCTTGTTAACGACCCTGAAGATGGCGTGCGGCTTCTTGCGAAACGTTGTCACAAAATTAACCAGCTCTTCAATGGAAAAAATAGCATCACCAGTCTATATATGCAGTTAAGTTCTTTAGTTTTCTTTCGATAAGAGAATACTAATAAGTAAAGACCGGCACTTAGGTAGGCAAACAGCGATGTCAATGCATTGTATTTACTGAAATAAAAGTGCACATTATTTAGAAAAATGCTTTCAGTTTGAATTGCACCTACGCGTATTCGTAAATACGTCTATAAACAACTTCACACTATGATAGCTGTTCACGTATTCATGTACTACATACACATGGCACACGAAGCGCTGGTAAAGTGAGTCTCCCGAAGTGAGTCGACCGAGAATGCCGGTCTTTACTAATAAGTCAACGAATTGAACGAAGCCGTTTAAGTATGAACTATGAATGTGTAGATTTATTGTGAATTACTGTATCAGTATGTGACGGTTTATGGTATATAGCAAAACCATGTTTATAGTTTTTGTTTAAAATAGTTAAATTTAAGAAACTGTTTCTCAAGAACACAAAGGCTTATTATCTCATCGTTCTTTCGAAATGGTCAGAGAGTTGATGGGATTTGATCTTATTCAAGTTCTATAGAACTCTAAATCTTTGTGTGACTTTGTTTGATGAGGCAGAGTGTTAGTAGAAGAGGAGGCAGTGGGAGACCCAAAAACACACACAAAAGAAGCAATAGAAAATATACAACAAATAATTAGTAATGAATAGAGCTGAGGATGTTTGCGGTACGGCAGGACCGTATGTAGTGCATCCCCACATTTAACTATTTATCGTAATTTAACTATTTATAGTAATATATTATCAGAATGTGTTTTTCTGGATTTTAGTTAAATTTACACCTTGTTTTAGAATATTGTGAATGAACACTTTACAAATGACTACTTACAACATGAAAATTCAATGAAACTAAAACTTCAACACTAATAAAAGGCCTTTGTTGTTTATAATAGTAGTTCTTAACGACAGTAATAAAATTTTCTAAGAATAGGGGCTTTATTTCAGCTCCAAAATGTCCATTTTCGATCAATTATGGAAGTTATTCGTAGAGTTGCACACTTTGTCTCGAATGCATGTATTGTAAGGACGGCTTGTCGTTAAAATATTACGATTCGTTTTAAGTTTAAATTGAATTCACAACCAAATACAAATACATGCGTATTATTATTTATGATCCATAAATACAAATGGCTATTATGATTTTGTATAATAACAATATCCAGTGCATACTAAAATATCACTCTATTAATTTATGAGATCCGGCAAATCATTTCAGAGAATATTTAGATAAATAGTTAAATGTGGGGATGCACTACATACGGTCCTGCCGTACCGCAAACATCCTCAGCTCTAGTAATGAATCAAAAACCTTGGGAATAGCACAACAAACTCAATTTTTCATTGGTACTTGTCACGCAGCTGTGAAAAATTTACGCTCATATAAAATAACATCCTTTCAAGAACTTCTGTCAATTGATCCACCTCAAAAGGTTTACTATTGTGAATGGTATGTAACGGCTGTTCATTTGCAAAGTCAATCTAGTAGCATGTGATTTACTCAGAACATTTTGAAGTATGTCGTAAATTAAAATTTACTACTTAACCTACGAAGTCGTATATTTTGACAGTTTCATACATACAAATAAATAACAAATGTGATTGACATTATTAAATGTCATTTGGATTTACGTTTACGGAACAACAAACACATACTAATATATATGCGTCTTATTCTATCAAAATTTCAAAGTAACCTAGATTGACTTTTCAAATGAACACACGTTACATTAATACGTTGAACAATAGTTATATTTTATCGAGAACTTTTTTCCTAGACGAATCGCGGTTTCATGTTTTGGATACATTAATTCAAGAAACCTGATCATGTGATCTGATTAAAATTATATCTTTATCTCGTATCTTTATGGATTCACCATTACATCCCTAAAAATTTGGAGCATTATAAACATGTGTGGAGACCACCCAAAACAAATTTTGAAGTCCATGGTAATAGAGATGAAAGAATGGTTCTGTATTATGATCCTCTTTAGAACAAGAAATCGACGAAATTAGGCATGGCCTAATGAACCTCGTCCTATAAAGGCAAAAGTCGTCCAATTAACGAGAACAATTATGGTCACAATATCTTGTGATTATAAAGACATTTTACTGATTTATTTCGAAGATCACAATGCGACTGTCAACAGCACATATTATACAAAATATGTATCTGTATATACATGGACACGCAATACGTATTTACCAGCGTTTGCTTCAACCACCAGACGCATGCGTTTCTGTCTAACGACTTCATCAATGGAGGATTTACGAAGACAAACGACTGTAGTACACTTCGCGGTCATGTCGCAAATTTTGTTCTATCAGACGACACCAGATAACCTCATGACATCTGACGGACAAAACCGACTACGCCGATGCAAAGTGTTTCTTCTCGAATGTATCAAAGCTTGATGTGAGTTGTCGCATCGATATGCTAATTTGTTTTTAGCACATATTATGCTAAAAATTTTGATGACGTTATATATCATTTTTAGTATTATATAAAGAAACTAAATAATACAAATCACTTATTATACATATACATGGTGATTCTAAATATATACGATAAAATTTATGGTTTCTTTCCTAGGGTTGTTATGATCATAAATGTTTATATGAATGTATGTCCTAAACGGCTTAGCTTTAAAGTAACGGGATGTTTAATAATAAATTAAAAATGCATACAATAAAACGTACTAATACATCAAAATTACCTTATAAACTTTCAAGAATGCCGGGGGTGTTTCAAATTGTCTCAAATGCTGCAACAATACGATTTCTCAGTTCATCAACATTTTCAATGGAAGTCGTATAAACTAGTGATTTAAGGTGACCCCAGAGAAAAAAAGCTAGAGAATTTAAGTCTGGAGATCGCGGAGGCCCCGGTTGTCGACCTCCTCTCCCTATCCACCGATTTGGATACGCACCGTCCAAAAACTCACGAACAGCTAAACTGAAATGTGCTCGAGCACCATCATGCCTAAAATACATTTGTAATCTCAATTGTAATAGGACTAGTAGTAGCTTCTGTTCAAGAAAGCGGCAGTATACTTCTCCATTTAACTTCATCGACAAAAAATATGGACTTCTTCATAAAGACGTGTAGCTGCACATAAATTACCATTTGTAGGACCATAAACAAAATTCATATCCCACAACTCAGCATTTGCGTAATTCATCTAGAAAACTGTCAATACTTTGACAATACTAAAACAATAATATTGAAATGAAAAATAAATATTTTTCCCTCAGAAACAGGAGTGATATTAAATTTTGTTAGTTATACTATAACAAATAAATTGTATTGTTGCAGTATTTGAGACAATTCAAAACATATATTCGATAGAAGCTTACATTGCAGTTGAAGGCGGCCATTTACAGCAATTTTCATAAGTTAATTTTGTTGTATTAGTACGTTTTATTGTATGAACTTTTAATTTACTTTTAAACATCCCGTAACTTTAAAACTAAGCCGTTTAAGACATGATAATATGAACTTTTATGATTATAATAACCCTAGGAATCAGCCCATAAAATTTGTCGCATATATTTAGAATCATCCTGTGTATATGTATATTACATATAACAAAGGAATGCTTGAATTATCGAGTAAATGCTTTGTCCAAAATTTTATGAGATACTCGTAGAATATTTGCTGTGAGCCTAAAGGCACGGTTATGCTGCAATCTCATTGGTAACATTGAATACCTCCCGGCATTTTCCTGCTCGAATATACCTAGTTACGTTGTAATTGTGATTCTCACCATAGATTATATATCCTGCAGCTGTTTATATCGCTGTTTCAGATAAATTTACGCGATTTAATTTAGGACAGGAAGATCACTCTAAATATACTATAAAATACCTATAATGCACACATTCACTAATATTCGTATCGTTAACGCTAAATTAATAATAATAAGCCCAGCAATTACTGTAATATTCGTAACTCTTTCATTACGCAGTAATTAGAAACGGTACCTGCTTTAACTGATAACCTCATTTATTTAAACAAATTATAATGTTAAACGAACGTTAGTTAGTATGGTTTATTTTACCAAGTAGGAGCGCCAAATTGTTACAAGATTGACATTTGTGCCTTGTGTTGATTTGTTAGAGAGAGTTTGCAGAGTGTTAGTAGAAGAGGAGGCAGTGGGAGACCCAAAAACACACACAAAAGAAGCAATAGAAAATATACAACAAATAATTAGTAATGAATAGAGCTGAGGATGTTTGCGGTACGGCAGGACCGTATGTAGTGCATCCCCACATTTAACTATTTATCGTAATTTAACTATTTATAGTAATATATTATCAGAATGTGTTTTTCTGGATTTTAGTTAAATTTACACCTTGTTTTAGAATATTGTGAATGAACACTTTACAATTGACTACTTACAACATGAAAATTCAATGAAACTAAAACTTCAACACTAATAAAAGGCCTTTGTTGTTTATAATAGTAGTTCTTAACGACAGTAATAAAATTTTCTAAGAATAGGGGCTTTATTTCAGCTCCAAAATGTCCATTTTCGATCAATTATGGAAGTTATTCGTAGAGTTGCACACTTTGTCTCGAATGCATGTATTGTAAGGACGGCTTGTCGTTAAAATATTACGATTCGTTTTAAGTTTAAATTGAATTCACAACCAAATACAAATACATGCGTATTATTATTTATGATCCATAAATACAAATGGCTATTATGATTTTGTATAATAACAATATCCAGTGCATACTAAAATATCACTCTATTAATTTATGAGATCCGGCAAATCATTTCAGAGAATATTTAGATAAATAGTTAAATGTGGGGATGCACTACATACGGTCCTGCCGTACCGCAAACATCCTCAGCTCTAGTAATGAATCAAAAACCTTGGGAATAGCACAACAAACTCAATTTTTCATTGGTACTTGTCACGCAGCTGTGAAAAATTTACGCTCATATAAAATAACATCCTTTCAAGAACTTCTGTCAATTGATCCACCTCAAAAGGTTTACTATTGTGAATGGTATGTAACGGCTGTTCATTTGCAAAGTCAATCTAGTAGCATGTGATTTACTCAGAACATTTTGAAGTATGTCGTAAATTAAAATTTACTACTTAACCTACGAAGTCGTATATTTTGACAGTTTCATACATACAAATAAATAACAAATGTGATTGACATTATTAAATGTCATTTGGATTTACGTTTACGGAACAACAAACACATACTAATATATATGCGTCTTATTCTATCAAAATTTCAAAGTAACCTAGATTGACTTTTCAAATGAACACACGTTACATTAATACGTTGAACAATAGTTATATTTTATCGAGAACTTTTTTCCTAGACGAATCGCGGTTTCATGTTTTGGATACATTAATTCAAGAAACCTGATCATGTGATCTGATTAAAATTATATCTTTATCTCGTATCTTTATGGATTCACCATTACATCCCTAAAAATTTGGAGCATTATAAACATGTGTGGAGACCACCCAAAACAAATTTTGAAGTCCATGGTAATAGAGATGAAAGAATGGTTCTGTATTATGATCCTCTTTAGAACAAGAAATCGACGAAATTAGGCATGGCCTAATGAACCTCGTCCTATAAAGGCAAAAGTCGTCCAATTAACGAGAACAATTATGGTCACAATATCTTGTGATTATAAAGACATTTTACTGATTTATTTCGAAGATCACAATGCGACTGTCAACAGCACATATTATACAAAATATGTATCTGTATATACATGGACACGCAGTACGTATTTACCAGCGTTTGCTTCAACCACCAGACGCATGCGTTTCTGTCTAACGACTTCATCAATGGAGGATTTACGAAGACAAACGACTGTAGTACACTTCGCGGTCATGTCGCAAATTTTGTTCTATCAGACGACACCAGATAACCTCATGACATCTGACGGACAAAACCGACTACGCCGATGCAAAGTGTTTCTTCTCGAATGTATCAAAGCTTGATGTGAGTTGTCGCATCGATATGCTAATTTGTTTTTAGCACATATTATGCTAAAAATTTTGATGACGTTATATATCATTTTTAGTATTATATAAAGAAACTAAATAATACAAATCACTTATTATACATATACATGGTGATTCTAAATATATACGATAAAATTTATGGTTTCTTTCCTAGGGTTGTTATGATCATAAATGTTTATATGAATGTATGTCCTAAACGGCTTAGCTTTAAAGTAACGGGATGTTTAATAATAAATTAAAAATGCATACAATAAAACGTACTAATACATCAAAATTACCTTATAAACTTTCAAGAATGCCGGGGGTGTTTCAAATTGTCTCAAATGCTGCAACAATACGATTTCTCAGTTCATCAACATTTTCAATGGAAGTCGTATAAACTAGTGATTTAAGGTGACCCCAGAGAAAAAAAGCTAGAGAATTTAAGTCTGGAGATCGCGGAGGCCCCGGTTGTCGACCTCCTCTCCCTATCCACCGATTTGGATACGCACCGTCCAAAAACTCACGAACAGCTAAACTGAAATGTGCTCGAGCACCATCATGCCTAAAATACATTTGTAATCTCAATTGTAATAGGACTAGTAGTAGCTTCTGTTCAAGAAAGCGGCAGTATACTTCTCCATTTAACTTCATCGACAAAAAATATGGACTTCTTCATAAAGACGTGTAGCTGCACATAAATTACCATTTGTAGGACCATAAACAAAATTCATATCCCACAACTCAGCATTTGCGTAATTCATCTAGAAAACTGTCAATACTTTGACAATACTAAAACAATAATATTGAAATGAAAAATAAATATTTTTCCCTCAGAAACAGGAGTGATATTAAATTTTGTTAGTTATACTATAACAAATAAATTGTATTGTTGCAGTATTTGAGACAATTCAAAACATATATTCGATAGAAGCTTACATTGCAGTTGAAGGCGGCCATTTACAGCAATTTTCATAAGTTAATTTTGTTGTATTAGTACGTTTTATTGTATGAACTTTTAATTTACTTTTAAACATCCCGTAACTTTAAAACTAAGCCGTTTAAGACATGATAATATGAACTTTTATGATTATAATAACCCTAGGAATCAGCCCATAAAATTTGTCGCATATATTTAGAATCATCCTGTGTATATGTATATTACATATAACAAAGGAATGCTTGAATTATCGAGTAAATGCTTTGTCCAAAATTTTATGAGATACTCGTAGAATATTTGCTGTGAGCCTAAAGGCACGGTTATGCTGCAATCTCATTGGTAACATTGAATACCTCCCGGCATTTTCCTGCTCGAATATACCTAGTTACGTTGTAATTGTGATTCTCACCATAGATTATATATCCTGCAGCTGTTTATATCGCTGTTTCAGATAAATTTACGCGATTTAATTTAGGACAGGAAGATCACTCTAAATATACTATAAAATACCTATAATGCACACATTCACTAATATTCGTATCGTTAACGCTAAATTAATAATAATAAGCCCAGCAATTACTGTAATATTCGTAACTCTTTCATTACGCAGTAATTAGAAACGGTACCTGCTTTAACTGATAACCTCATTTATTTAAACAAATTATAATGTTAAACGAACGTTAGTTAGTATGGTTTATTTTACCAAGTAGGAGCGCCAAATTGTTACAAGATTGACATTTGTGCCTTGTGTTGATTTGTTAGAGAGAGTTTGCAGAGTGTTAGTAGAAGAGGAGGCAGTGGGAGACCCAAAAACACACACAAAAGAAGCAATAGAAAATATACAACAAATAATTAGTAATGAATAGAGCTGAGGATGTTTGCGGTACGGCAGGACCGTATGTAGTGCATCCCCACATTTAACTATTTATCGTAATTTAACTATTTATAGTAATATATTATCAGAATGTGTTTTTCTGGATTTTAGTTAAATTTACACCTTGTTTTAGAATATTGTGAATGAACACTTTACAATTGACTACTTACAACATGAAAATTCAATGAAACTAAAACTTCAACACTAATAAAAGGCCTTTGTTGTTTATAATAGTAGTTCTTAACGACAGTAATAAAATTTTCTAAGAATAGGGGCTTTATTTCAGCTCCAAAATGTCCATTTTCGATCAATTATGGAAGTTATTCGTAGAGTTGCACACTTTGTCTCGAATGCATGTATTGTAAGGACGGCTTGTCGTTAAAATATTACGATTCGTTTTAAGTTTAAATTGAATTCACAACCAAATACAAATACATGCGTATTATTATTTATGATCCATAAATACAAATGGCTATTATGATTTTGTATAATAACAATATCCAGTGCATACTAAAATATCACTCTATTAATTTATGAGATCCGGCAAATCATTTCAGAGAATATTTAGATAAATAGTTAAATGTGGGGATGCACTACATACGGTCCTGCCGTACCGCAAACATCCTCAGCTCTAGTAATGAATCAAAAACCTTGGGAATAGCACAACAAACTCAATTTTTCATTGGTACTTGTCACGCAGCTGTGAAAAATTTACGCTCATATAAAATAACATCCTTTCAAGAACTTCTGTCAATTGATCCACCTCAAAAGGTTTACTATTGTGAATGGTATGTAACGGCTGTTCATTTGCAAAGTCAATCTAGTAGCATGTGATTTACTCAGAACATTTTGAAGTATGTCGTAAATTAAAATTTACTACTTAACCTACGAAGTCGTATATTTTGACAGTTTCATACATACAAATAAATAACAAATGTGATTGACATTATTAAATGTCATTTGGATTTACGTTTACGGAACAACAAACACATACTAATATATATGCGTCTTATTCTATCAAAATTTCAAAGTAACCTAGATTGACTTTTCAAATGAACACACGTTACATTAATACGTTGAACAATAGTTATATTTTATCGAGAACTTTTTTCCTAGACGAATCGCGGTTTCATGTTTTGGATACATTAATTCAAGAAACCTGATCATGTGATCTGATTAAAATTATATCTTTATCTCGTATCTTTATGGATTCACCATTACATCCCTAAAAATTTGGAGCATTATAAACATGTGTGGAGACCACCCAAAACAAATTTTGAAGTCCATGGTAATAGAGATGAAAGAATGGTTCTGTATTATGATCCTCTTTAGAACAAGAAATCGACGAAATTAGGCATGGCCTAATGAACCTCGTCCTATAAAGGCAAAAGTCGTCCAATTAACGAGAACAATTATGGTCACAATATCTTGTGATTATAAAGACATTTTACTGATTTATTTCGAAGATCACAATGCGACTGTCAACAGCACATATTATACAAAATATGTATCTGTATATACATGGACACGCAGTACGTATTTACCAGCGTTTGCTTCAACCACCAGACGCATGCGTTTCTGTCTAACGACTTCATCAATGGAGGATTTACGAAGACAAACGACTGTAGTACACTTCGCGGTCATGTCGCAAATTTTGTTCTATCAGACGACACCAGATAACCTCATGACATCTGACGGACAAAACCGACTACGCCGATGCAAAGTGTTTCTTCTCGAATGTATCAAAGCTTGATGTGAGTTGTCGCATCGATATGCTAATTTGTTTTTAGCACATATTATGCTAAAAATTTTGATGACGTTATATATCATTTTTAGTATTATATAAAGAAACTAAATAATACAAATCACTTATTATACATATACATGGTGATTCTAAATATATACGATAAAATTTATGGTTTCTTTCCTAGGGTTGTTATGATCATAAATGTTTATATGAATGTATGTCCTAAACGGCTTAGCTTTAAAGTAACGGGATGTTTAATAATAAATTAAAAATGCATACAATAAAACGTACTAATACATCAAAATTACCTTATAAACTTTCAAGAATGCCGGGGGTGTTTCAAATTGTCTCAAATGCTGCAACAATACGATTTCTCAGTTCATCAACATTTTCAATGGAAGTCGTATAAACTAGTGATTTAAGGTGACCCCAGAGAAAAAAAGCTAGAGAATTTAAGTCTGGAGATCGCGGAGGCCCCGGTTGTCGACCTCCTCTCCCTATCCACCGATTTGGATACGCACCGTCCAAAAACTCACGAACAGCTAAACTGAAATGTGCTCGAGCACCATCATGCCTAAAATACATTTGTAATCTCAATTGTAATAGGACTAGTAGTAGCTTCTGTTCAAGAAAGCGGCAGTATACTTCTCCATTTAACTTCATCGACAAAAAATATGGACTTCTTCATAAAGACGTGTAGCTGCACATAAATTACCATTTGTAGGACCATAAACAAAATTCATATCCCACAACTCAGCATTTGCGTAATTCATCTAGAAAACTGTCAATACTTTGACAATACTAAAACAATAATATTGAAATGAAAAATAAATATTTTTCCCTCAGAAACAGGAGTGATATTAAATTTTGTTAGTTATACTATAACAAATAAATTGTATTGTTGCAGTATTTGAGACAATTCAAAACATATATTCGATAGAAGCTTACATTGCAGTTGAAGGCGGCCATTTACAGCAATTTTCATAAGTTAATTTTGTTGTATTAGTACGTTTTATTGTATGAACTTTTAATTTACTTTTAAACATCCCGTAACTTTAAAACTAAGCCGTTTAAGACATGATAATATGAACTTTTATGATTATAATAACCCTAGGAATCAGCCCATAAAATTTGTCGCATATATTTAGAATCATCCTGTGTATATGTATATTACATATAACAAAGGAATGCTTGAATTATCGAGTAAATGCTTTGTCCAAAATTTTATGAGATACTCGTAGAATATTTGCTGTGAGCCTAAAGGCACGGTTATGCTGCAATCTCATTGGTAACATTGAATACCTCCCGGCATTTTCCTGCTCGAATATACCTAGTTACGTTGTAATTGTGATTCTCACCATAGATTATATATCCTGCAGCTGTTTATATCGCTGTTTCAGATAAATTTACGCGATTTAATTTAGGACAGGAAGATCACTCTAAATATACTATAAAATACCTATAATGCACACATTCACTAATATTCGTATCGTTAACGCTAAATTAATAATAATAAGCCCAGCAATTACTGTAATATTCGTAACTCTTTCATTACGCAGTAATTAGAAACGGTACCTGCTTTAACTGATAACCTCATTTATTTAAACAAATTATAATGTTAAACGAACGTTAGTTAGTATGGTTTATTTTACCAAGTAGGAGCGCCAAATTGTTACAAGATTGACATTTGTGCCTTGTGTTGATTTGTTCCGGGCTTGCCGTGACGTCCTAACAATAATGTAAATGATTTAAATAATATAATTAGTGTGATGATGAGCATCAAAGATCCAGGACGTTTGTAGTATGCTGAAATGAATGTTCATTAAGTGCAACTTTTTAAATAAAAGAAAACACAATAACGTTGTTCTTCAAATTTTATTTAATATTGACATATGAAATTAAGCTTGGAAATGCATTAATTAAATGGAAACTGTATATACAAATAACGACGACCAAACAATAAAAAAATAACACATGATAAATACACACTGAAAAGAAAGTTAAATTAATGTGAATTGATAGTGGTAAATGTAATTATAATAATATGCGCATCGAACAATACAGAGTTACCTTTGTGTTAAGAGTATGTCGCGCTCAGACATGTGGTAAGAAACAAAAGAACCGTCGAATGGCAGTTCACTGGTGTATGCTTAAACACCACTTGTCGAGAGATGTCTCTCTTACGAAAGTCAGGAACCAAGAGAGTGTATGTAAGAGAAAAAGTTTGAAAGTGACCGAACAAGGCCAATAAGCCAATGATATTGAGAGCTAGCGATTCCTTAAGAATTAAGAATCAATTAAAGAGACGAGCTAAAGGGTTGTGGTGTCCATGAAATTAATGATATCAGGCATAATATGATTTAGGTGAAGTTTGCAATAATAATTTAAAAGTGGTTATAATTATGTCAGTATTAATACGGGGTCGATATATCCTGTATTAATACTCTTTATAAAAAACAGTAACAATAAGTAGACATAATTCAGCAGTAACAATAATTAATATAATTTATGAAACTTTTGAAATCATTTGGTGGGTGATGATGCCGGATCAGGAAAGGGAGAAATATGAGATTGTTGTCTCTGCACAGCACGCGAATATGCAAGAGCAACTCTTCACATACGAACAGCGTCTTCTACAGATAATCAGCTGTCCATGTGGTTTAAATTACGGTGGTGTCCTGCTGGCGTCGTGTGAACATATTGCTAGATACTGATCATATAATATAGTTTTCGTATTTCCGATGCTTTTATTTTTCTGCATTTAAGTAAATCTTTAGGCATGTTCTCGCTGATTCTCCCAAGAACGGTATAAACAATATATATATATATATATATATATATATATATATATATATATATTTATAACATTTTTTGATCGGAATAACCGCCAGAGTATATGGTATAAATTTGTCGGTCGTGTCGCGGAACACCCAGTATATATATAATATATATATATGAAATGATGGTTTCTCGGGTTCTAGGCCGCGTGTGAGATGTGTCCTGAGAAGGATTGTTGTCTCACAACAATCCTTCTCAGGACACATCTCACACGCGGCCAAGAACCCGAGAAACCATCATTTCATCATACAACCGCGAGAACATCAAAATTATCAATATATATACATATATATATATATTGTTGTGATGCAAGACATACCCTTTGGGCTGCATCTAAAATGGGAAAAATAAGATATTCAAATTAAAAAAGTAATAAAAGGTTATGTAAGCGGTGTTATTAAGTTTTAATAGTGTCGAAGTGTATACGAATTTATATAACGATAATATAACATTCTTAAAATTTCTATATTTATATTTCTTTCATCAATTTCATTTTTATTATTTCTAATTCAAATTTCAAATATTAGCGCGAAATCACCAATATTTAAAT
The DNA here is from genome assembly GCA_935421215.2 of Melolontha melolontha. Taxonomy (NCBI): domain Eukaryota; kingdom Metazoa; phylum Arthropoda; class Insecta; order Coleoptera; family Scarabaeidae; genus Melolontha; species Melolontha melolontha. The sequence continues at coordinate 134,160,766 of OW285239.1, forward strand.
TCATATGCATCTTTATTTTATATCGACGCTAGTAAGACTCGCCCACTAATTGACATCTTTCAAAAATGTAAATATTTATCGTGCGCAGTACACAATTTGTAGCATTAAGATTCACCTTAACCTTACTTGATAATTTGTTAAATAATTTTTTAAATCTGTGAGAATATTAAAATTAGTTAAATTTAATCTATTAAAATATTTTAATAAGGTAAAACATCGAGACTTTTTTGGCATTATTAGATAGCTAAGTTTGGTAAAACAAACAGACGCTATCGGCATCATCTTTTGAAATCCATAAAGTAAAGACGCATTTTTTCGACCGAATCTTAGAAATCTTAAAATATCAATAATTCAAAACGCTAATTCAGTGAAAAAGTTATCAAAAGTATCCTGCCTTAATATTAATACAATCAACAAGTGAAATTCTACAAGATATTTAGACTTTTACGTATAAATGTAAAACAAAGCGTTATTGACATAGTATCATCCATAATCACAAGGAATTCTGGAGATATATTATCAAGAAAGAATCACAGACCATCTACTGAACTGATTATCGTAAATCTACGTCAATACCTTATATTCAGCAGCCAAACAAGAACGCAGGGAGATATTAGGCATTTGGAACCAAGTCCGAAGAAAAACTTCGATAGCGTCATCAAGAACGGCTACCCACACCGCCAACAATTTGATCAGCGATCGGACTATTTTGGAACGCCAAGACTTATCCACTTTGAAGCGTGCTATCTACAAATCAAACAACAGGTTTACTATAAACACTGGCTAAAGACATAGCGTATTTATTATTCAATTTTTCAATTCTTTTAATTATACAAAAATAAAATTCTCGATTTTGTTTACCTTAACCTATAACGTCCTATACTAATATTAATATTAAATAAAAACCAATTTTAACGTAGCAATATTAATTTAAAAGGTACTCACCTATTTATTTAAAAGATCATTTGTATTGTAATCCATATTTTTATAACTTCGTAACACACATAACCTTTTTTCCTTGTTAACACCTTGTTGTCACTTATATAGTTCATAAATTTAACCCTTTCCTATATATGTTATTTTTAATACAGTTTTCTTCTTTAAATGCAATAAATATTCTATTTTTACATCTATATCAATCTTTTATTTGTTTAGATTTAGTTGCAGGAGTTATTTCTTTAGACATTAACATTATAAATTTACAATTAAAGAAGCAGCTACTTATCACTCACGAGGAGCCTGAGATATCGTATTTAATTAATCTTATTAGATAGTTTTCATGCAATCTGAGACTAGTTGGCAATTTAGTACAGAGATAGCGTAATTTGAAGAATTATCTCATGTTAAAAGGCGCCCAATTATTTATTTCAAAGTTATTTTTACTATATCATTTAATACCTGTCTCTGGCTTGATTACATTTGGCACCGAACGTGATAGCGATATATCGGTATCGTAACATTTGGCACCGAACGTGGAAGCGACGTATCAGGACCGTATCATTTGACGAACCAACGTGGGGCTTATATTTAATATACAGCCACAACAGGACCGTATCAATATATATATATATATATATATATATATATATATATATATATATATATATATAATAAATTCAATCAAGTGGCGATTTAAGGTCTGGCTTTACTTTAAAGTATATATATTTAAAACAACCCTACATGTTTCGGCAATGATGCCTTTATCAAGGATATAAATATAAAATTTTATATTTTATATCCTTGATAAAGGCATCATTGCCGAAACATGTAGGGTTGTTTTAAATATATATACTTTAAAGTAAAGGCAGACCTTAAATCGCCAACTGATTGAATTTATCATATCATACCAAAGTCACTAAATAATTATATTTATATATATATAAAATAAATTAAAATCGGGTAAGCGGTCTGTCAATTAAAAAACTCCTTTATTAAATAACCCTATATTTCACAACAAATTTTTTGCTTCTTCTGGGGATAAAAATGTAGAGTTGAAAAATAATAAAATTGACGTACAATAAAAAATAAAAATTTTTATTTTTTATTGTACGTCAATTTTATTATTTTTCAACTCTACATTTGTATCCCCAGAAGAAGCAAAAAATTTGTTGTGAAATATAGGGTTATTTAATAAATGAGTTTTTTAATTGACCGACCGCTTACCCGATTTTAATTTATTTTATCAATATATTACGGTCGATAATTTCGTTTAAATATATATATATATATATATATATATATATATATATATATATCAACCGATAAATTCTTGGAGTTTTTCGGCTTTTATATGAAATATTTACAAATATATATTAACTGGTAAGGCAACGGTCCGGCAAACCGTAGACTTGGGTTCAAGTCTCAACGTAGACAATATTTTGATATTTGTAAATATTTCATATAAAAGCCGAAAAACTCCAAGAATTTATCAATTGATATATTTAATAAACGGCTAAGAAATTATCTAAACATATATATATATATATATATATATATATATATATATATATTGCTATAGTACAGATCTGTTTCTAGTTAAAAATGATTTTGGTTTAATTTAAAAATATTATCCCGGTTTATCTCAAAATAATTTCCGCTGTTTTAGCGAAACGCTCTCTTAACGCCATCTATAGGCAAATTTACGAAACACTTGGACATCAGTTGATTTGATAAAATTGCATCTTTAATTTGAATTTGTTTCGCGTTTAAATACTACAAATGATTAATAACCTCATAGAAATAACTATTCTCTTAGTTCCAATTGCATTTCCTTTTGCATGTATTTATCCACATTCAAACATCCCGCTTAATTATGGAACGGTAGATTATTTACATTCAAGGGACGCGATAAAATATATTAGTAACATCATATGTTCTATGTTTAAAAATTAAAAAAAAAGATCATCGGTTTTTTTTTTCCCGGGGTTGACAATTTTTTCTTAAAAAAGAAAGGACGCGCTCTCCGAAGTTAAAAGCGTTTTTCTTTTTTGTGCATTTTTAATGCGAGTTGAAACCTGAAATTCAATACATTACATAGATTAAATATTAGTACTACCTTTGAATAATTAATTACCAAATTTCCGAGCTTCTAATGCTATTTATAAGCCTGGAAACTTTCACCCACAAAGAGAACATATCCAGAAGCTAAATAAAGGTCACACGTATCCTGTTCCATATTATTCCCGAGCCTATTATAAACCAGAATTACTCCTGGGACTTGCTGCATACTTTCCTGTTCAGAGATCCAGCCCAAAACCAAGTAAAGAACTCCTAAAGCATAATTTAAGGTAGTTTCTAATTTATATACGTATTGTTTGTAACACTCATTAATTAGGGTAGTTATTAGTAAAGCGTATACCACTTTTGAATATGGATGTTAGCTCGTGGTAACACTGGGAAGCTTGTAGTTAGCAGACCTCACTTGGTTTTAATAAAATAGACAACTTTTAATAATATATTTCTCATACCTGGTTGTGGAGGTTAGAATTTTTCTTTTTACCGTGTTGGAACATATATTACCTTTGATTTAGTAGCATACTTAAAACAAACCTATAATTAAATATCACATAGGGTTTAGCTAAACAAAGTCACCTTACCTGAGTATTGTTTAAATAAATAAAAATAAGCATCTGTACTAAATCATTGTCCCGAAATTGACCAGTGTAATATATATATATATATATATATATATATATATATATATATATATATATATCAAGGTCGATCTACTATTGATTTAGGTTAGATTTAGGAAATTAAAACTTATTATTTTTACTGTCATTACTTGTTGTCCTAGTATTTTATTTTACGTTAATAAATATTTATAACTTGTTCAAGAATGTGTTTTTTTAAAAAGAATATAGCACACGAAAACCAAGGTATTAACACGATAGGTAGTCTCATCTATTTGGTACTTATCTATTGAATAATATTCAAACCTACGCACCCAAGCCCTGAGAAGCTTTATATAAATTCTTTAATTACAATTAAAAGAGTCTGCATATTTTTTTTTAATGAATTTATAAATTTCCATTCTATTTCAATTTGTTTTTCTCTTCCTCCTATAGTGAGGAGGTAGACCAGTACAATATATATATATATATATATATATATATATATATATATATACATATATATATATATATATATATATATATATATATATATATATATATATGAAGCGTTGTTCTTCGGGATATTTCGCCGCGTTTGGATGATTTTGTCCTGAGAAGGACAACTTTCTTTCTGACGTTTCGGTGACATCGCTTTCACCTTTTTCTAGAGGATCTTCTCGTTGCGATGGTAACTTGAAGTTACCATCGCAACGACAATATTCACCCCTTGTTAGGTGGTTTGAATTCATATTCCTTAAAGTAATATTAATTGTAAAATATTACGCACTGGCAAAACAGTATTAGATTAGCAATTAACATAAAAACTTTTAAAAAGGTAGATTTTATTATATTATCTTTGATTCTTAAAAACAGTTAAAATTTGTAGACCAGGGAAATTTTATAGCGGCAAGCTGCGGTATGGCAAGTATCCGTTTCAACGGCAGAGGTTGTTACTGACCAAAAATGTATATACCATATACGGTTGAGACGAGGCTTGGTAATTGACAAAACGTGACGAGCCAAGCCTGTCAATTTTTTTAACAAAAAATATAAAGAAAAATTATGAAATGTGAAGAATAAGAAATGTACTTATAAACGCTACAAAAATATACTTTATTGAATCATTGATTCGTACTTGCACTAAAATATGTAATATAAGGAAAGGACAAGAAATTGCAACATTTTTTTAGTCTTAACACACTAATCAAATCCATGCTATTTAATATTATTGACGAAAAGATTTGTGTGTGATACAATTCACAGATATCAATGACGACAATCAATAATATTCGATTATATATTAATTGTCTCAATTGTGTATGTGCATGCCAACAATTTGAGTGTTTATTGTAGTTGTGTAAGCACACTTTTACTTTGCAAGTACTAGCACGTGTTTGCAATAGTTATAAATAAAAACGTATTTATTTCGTTTCTTGTTATTTAATTTCAACATATTGTTAATGCTTACGTTAGACTTTCTTTTGTAGAATTCTTGTGTTTTATTATTGCATTATATAATACAAATTTGATTATATATAATTTTAACAAAGGTACTTGTAATAAAGGTGTGATAGGCAAATTGGAAGTAAAATTTATATTGAACCGATAGAAAAATAAAACGTATAGCTAAACATGGAAGTATTGGTACATAAAGAGCCAGGAAAGATTTACCTTACGTTAAAATTAATTTTAACATAACACCAAGAATGTTTTAATGAACCAAACTAAGTATAATAATAACGTTTATTGTCTGACAGGTGATATTCATTTATAGGGCAAAAAATACAACTACAAAGAACATACAGAAAAGCAAAATAATAATGCAAAATACAGCCCTTATATGCGTTTTGTAGAGCTTCTTTGGTTCAGAGATGAACTGTTAACTGAAGTTATCAGAAAGAGCATCGAAACGTCAAGAAGTTAAGAATTCATCTCCGAAGGCAAGAATCATGCACACGCATACACCTATACAGTGCCCTTAGACGGTAAATCGGTAAAAATTCTTTCTTTGGAGACTGTGGTTAAGTAAAAAACTTAAAAAAGGTATATAAAACCCCTTACCACAATTATTAATCGTATCCTAAATACGTATTTCGACAACTAAGTTGCCATCATCAGTAGGTAAAAACCACTAATTAAAAAGTCGCACATGGGACACAGTAAAGTAAGAGAACCGGTTAACGCAATAACTACTTTACACCGCGTCCACGTATAGACTAATTTTAAACATGCGATTCTAAACTACGGGAGGTCGAAAAAACACTTATCCCTAAGGAAAAGGTCTACACATGTGTTAAGTCTCCGAGTTCAAGTATGTCGAACTGAGAATGTTGGCCGTCTCTCGGTTCGACATACTTCAACTCGGAGACTTAACACATGTGTAAACCTTTTCCTTAGGGATAAGTGTTTTTTCGACCTCCCGTAGTTTAGAATCGCATGTTTAAAATTAGTCTGTACGTGGACGCGGTGTAAAGAAGTTATTGCGTTAAGCGGTTCTCTCGCTTTACTGTGCCCCATATGCGACTTTTTAATTAGTGGTTTTTACCTACTGATGATGACAACTTAGTTGTCGAAATACGTATTTAGGATACGGTTAATAATTGTGGTAAGGGGTTATATACCTTTTTTAAGGTAAATCGGTATTTTAATGAAAACTGAAATTAAAGAAATTGGTACATTTAAAACGCAAATGTTTTTAAAATAAACAAAAAACTTAAAACTTGAGGAAAAAATAAGGATTCGTTACGTCACAAAATATGTTCATACAAAGTATACTAAAATATTATAATGCATCAAATGAAATGTCACTTTAATGACGCAAAAATTCATATATTGTTTTTTGTCTCCTCTATTTTTTTAAAGTAGCTCCAAAGACTCTGTATCTCCGTGATCTTCGGCAAAACGTTTAAGGAGATTGGTCAGGGTAATAGTATCACCATAATTTGGGATAGCCTCTGTTGGTATTGGAACCTCATCGACATCAGAATCTTCGGAAAGTTCTTGTATTTCAACTGGATTTTCATTTTCTAGTCTAGTCCAACATACAAATTTTCATCTAGGTTCGAAAAATTATTGAAGTTTTCAATATCAGTCAATTCCAACAAATTCTTATTTTTAAGGATATCTGCAATTACGTTATGTGGTAAGTCATCTTCTGGATCAGATGTAACAGCCTTAGTTAACTGGTATTCACTTTGCATATTTTCATGTTTAAATTCTGTTTTACGGAAAGTTTTTACGGAAGCTGTTTCCTTGGATACTTGGTCCCAAGCGGTTTTTTGCGAAGTAAACTGCATCCAATAGCCTAATTTTCTTAATTAACTTAAAAGCTGTACCAGCAGTTTCAATATTTACTAGCAAGTGTTTTGGTATTAGACTTCGCTAATAAGTTTTGAATTTTTTTATAAACCCCTGGTCTAGTAGTTGACAAGCTGATATAATTAGGGGACTGAAACAAGAATTTTATATTTTTTTAATCGGATGTCTTTTAGGTGAGATCCTGCATTGGCTAAAAATAACAAAATGTTATATTCAGACAATGATAATTGTGGAATATATGAGAAAAAATTAAACATATTTTAAATAACTATGATATAGCTACAACATATAAACTTAGTAATACTAATAAACATATGTTTTCAAAACTAAAACCTAAAATAGAAAAAAATCGAGAAACATGTCATCTATAAAATACCATGTCGCGATTGAGATAGTTACTACATGGCCCAAACTAAACAATATTTATACAAAAGATTACAAGCTCACAAATACTCCAAAACAGACAAAACTGCTTTATGTACACACAAACTATAACGCGATCACCATTTCCATTTTGAAAACACACATATAATCGATAAAGAACAACATACAATGAAAATGGAAATTAAGAAATGATTAATATTAAACAAGAAAAAAATTCAATTAACAACAGAAGTGAATAAAAAATCTAAGCAATATATACTATAATCTAATGTAACGATCTGCAATTTACCATAATGTATATATGTTGTAATTATATAATTATCTGTCACATATTATTTAAATATCTGTACACTGGCTTATCATGCTGGCAGTTCCGTATTTAGCTCCCTGGCTAGGCTGTTCGAGTAGGTTTTCGTGGTTTCACTTCTCGTTCAAGGCGAATGTCGACAGCTTAAAATTTTAAGTCGCTCCATGGGCGCAGACATAATAATAACTCATGGTTTGCCAATCTCCGGTAATTGACGTCTTGCTGTCTAGTGTTCTGAACCATGAATTATTATTATTAGACATGAATGTATCTTTGAATATTTTAATTTTATCCATGACAACTACAGATATATAAGTTTGATATTGATATACTGTCATATATATATATATATATATATATATATATATATTTAATTTCTTTGAAAAAGACACTGTGTCGAAACATGTAAGATTGCATTAAATATATACATATCTAAGTAAACCAGACCTTAAATCGGCGACTAATTTAATCTACTATATATATATATATATATATATATATATATATATATATATATATATATATATATGGTAGATTCAATTAGTTTGTGATTTAAGGTCTGGTTTTACTTCAATATGTATATACTTAAAACAATCTTACATGTTTCGACATATGATGCCTTTATCAAAGAAATTTAAAATATAAATGACAGTATATTAATGTCATACTTATATATCTGTAGTTATCATGGATAAAATTATTCAAAGATACATTCAAGTTTAATAATAATAAATAATACCTTGGCATTCTCTAAACAGTTGTTGTCTAACTGTTTAGAGAATGCCAAGGCATGATGGTGCTTTGGACGTATGTAATCACTATATTCTTAAAGTTTGACATCTGTAAATGAGAAATCCGCGATAGCTTAGAAATTGAGTCAGCAGTTTGTTGACAGTGACAGTTTTAAGACAGTGAATTTCAAAAATAGAAATTACCCGTGAAGGTTTTCGTTGGATGATTTTCTGCGATTATGAAAAAGGCCTAACTCCACAAGAATGCATTATATCGCGTCGGTCAACTTTTGGTAATGAAACACCATCAGAGAAGACAATTTACAGTTTACAAAAACATCGATGTCGGAAAATAATAGAACACGATCTCCATCTCTTGGCATATCGCAGATTGAAATTCTTTCGATCTTACATGACACATTTATTTGTAAAAAAAAATATGTTCCAAATGGATTTCACATAACTTGATCGAAGCACAGAAAGCAGCTCGTGTCAATTGCTGTAAAGAGATGCGCAAAAAATTCGACGTAGGAACTGCGAAATATATGCGTATGAGCCGGAAACCAAGCAACAATCTACTGTATGGGTGTTCCAGGACGAACTGAACCCTACAAAAGTTGTTCGTGCAAAGAGCACTTCTAAGAAAATGATCGCTTGTTTCTTCGGCTGTACAGGACACATCGCAACAATTCCTTTAGAGGATCGAAAAACTGTTAACGCTGAATGGTATACAGTAATTTGTTTGCCAAAAGTTATAGACGAAATCAGGAAGAACAACCGAAAACTTCGCATTATTCTTCATCACGACAATACGAATTCCCATACAGCACGTCTAACAGTTGACTGTTTGAATGAGAAAAGTGTTGAAATAATGTCTCATTGTCCATATTCACCTGACGCCGAATGATTTCTTTTTGTTCCCAACTGAAACAAAAAATACGTGGACAGCTATTTTCAACACCTCTAGGAGCACTCGAAGCCTTTGAAAACCATGTTTCTGAGATACAACTTTCAGGGTGGAAAAAATGTTTTGAGGACTGGTTCATACGCATGCAAAAGTGTATAGACCATAAAGGCCAATATTGTGATAAACAATCAAATAGTTTGTTCCCAAAAATTTTGTTTTCTTCTCAGATTTTGTAAAAATATAAAGGGTGACCCTCGTATTAATGTAATTGTATGTATTAAAACGCCCTTCAACACTCCAAAATACACCTGAACCATGAACACACATCTAAGCCGACACGTTTAACGAAGGGACCAGAACTATTTGCTGGATTTACAATCGCTCCTCAAATCTACAATTTCTTGGTCTGTAAACCCGGATTCTTCCATCATTTGACGATTTAAACATTTTTTCTTCCGAAAAAACAATCGTTCCCAAAATTCGAAGGGTCGATAAATGTAATTGAGATAAAAAATTATTCGTTCCTATTTTTGGGTAGCTATTGAAATTGTTTTTTTTTTTTTTGCGTTAACTGAATTTCTAAGCTCCGACTCTTTAATTCTACGTCATTGGGATCCAGGATAAACGGTGTGAAAAGCCGCCAGAATTCCGTATTCAAAAGGATTTTGTCTTAAACGATTTAATGGTTCTTCATCTTGATTAGGAGTGGAAATTCGTTTTCGATCAGAGCCTATTTTCCTTCGGGTAGAATGTTCCTGTTCCCATCTTCTTTTAATTCTTAAAATTGTGCTATTATTGTAATGGAAATGAAATGAAATATCTCTAATTGGACTAACCATCTTCAACTTTTGCTATAATAAAATACCATTCTTGTTCGGAAACTTTTGGTATTTACATTTTTGATTAACTTAATTGTCACGGTATGACGTTAATAAACGGAAAAGAAAACAAAATTAAACAGGAAAAAATAGATGCATACGTTTTCTTTGAATACAAGCGTACATCTAGAAACATCTAAAAATATTTTGAAGTCCGGCATCTTCAAAGGCAAAAGTATAACTTAATATATATTTTATGAAAATACAATAAAATGTTTATACTAAAATAATATCATTTGTCGTATTCAGCGGAACACTAGAGAGAATATTTCTCGTAATATTTAACTTTCTTTCTTAAAAACATTGAGTATATTATTTCAGAGAGTCGTTTAAAATTTAATACATAAACGTCTTATTTATATCCACTACTTGTAGCGTTTAAATAATGTAGTCATGTCTTATTTTAATAATGTGGCGACGGTTTAAATACTGCAATCATAAAAAGCTTAAGCAACCAATTACTTACCTGTATATTAATCCTACATGAATATATTTGCCCTTCTTTATAATTAGTAGATTTTATTTCTTACAAAGAATAGTTATTCAAATAGTGAATAAATAATTAATTATAATAATTTATTGATTCCACGAGCACAATAATAAAAGTCTTTTTGATAAGAACAGTGCCGAACGTTGAAAGTTGCGAATTCTAACATAAACCATCACAGAGATACCTATAATGTTTATTGTAGATAATATCGATGATCCATATTTTGACTTACCTCTAATTTGTTGATATATACCCATATAGCTGTTCGCCAGGTAATGATTGATGTGTTAACGATAAAATGCTTTTAGGTTCATTATGTCGATGATATTACATAAATATTCGTAGGTGACAGAAAGACTTCTATTCACAATATTGTCGGTATGAAAAGTACACGTTATTACATCTAAATATGCATACACATATATTTAACATGTTTTATATTTAATTTTTTAAATCTTGCTTATTTATATAGGTCAATAATCTAATTCGCTTGTGAAGGTTAATTTTCGTGATGAACACAGAACACTCTGCTCTTTTACACGATATACCTGTGTTATTTATAAAGTTTATTAACTCCATCAGTATCCAACTCGAATTAAAATGAATTATTGAGTTATATATAATAATAATGATAATAATGACATTCTTTATTGTTTTTAGATCCACTTATATATTTTATTTATAGTATTAAATATACAATAAACAATAAAATGTGGAAAAAGATCGTTGGACATCGATGGAAGTAATTGGAGCATTTTTGAAATTGCTTACAAAGAATTTAAAATCTTTGATTTTTTTCTAATACTGAGTATAGCTTTTTAAAAATAATTTCTCCAGCTCCTGTAATAGGTACTTGATAATACGTTATGGCATTTGTTTATTGAATTTAGAGATTCAGTTAAAAGCAGTTCTCGTGTTTCTAATTTCAAAATTGTTTCTGCTGCTCCAGAAAAAATTGTTGCAATAAATGTCAATTGATTTAGTATTACATTATTTTTTAAAGACTCTTGCTTTTTTATAGCATCTGAGTGATCATAGAACTACATATAATGATTTCTAATATTTCTATAATTTTATGATTAAAAAAATTGCGGCATTTAACCTTATTCCCCACCTAGTGGTTACTGGTCGGGGATGTAATTGTAAATCGGGAAATGATTCTTTGTGCAACTGAAAAAAAAAAATTTTTTGCATTACAAATTAATTAATTCACAAGAGGGAATTGATTCCTGGCATTAAAAGAATTTGGCAACTCTATTAATGTTATAAGCCAGACAAGTAGTACGAATTAAATTAAGAAACTAAATCTGTAAATCAGGGGTTCTCAAAGTTTTGCTTGGGGGCGAAATTGTAAATTCCAAATTATTTGGCGGCTCAAATTACAAAAATGTTTTTAAAAAAGTAATAATATATTTGTAATATATGTATTTATTTATTTATTTTTTAATTACAAAAATGTTTATACAAGGTGTCCCGTATCGTTATGTTCAAATTTTAGGAGTGTAAAGTAGACTTCATTTCAAGTAACAAAAACGCAAAACTTGTATATCCATTTTTATTTGTTTCAAAGTTACAGATCTATGAATGTGATTATCAGATCATGAAAAAAATGTAGTCCTAAAGTCAATAAAAACTGATTTTATTTAAAAAAATTCAATTAATAATATTTTCGAAATGTCCACCTCATTGTTGAATGCAGGCTTGTGCCGAAGAAGTACTTATCCGAATTTCATATTTGTCGGATTTGGTCGGCAGCCAGGTGAATACGATCCAACAACTTTTCTCTTGTGTTCGAAACTTGCGCGTAGGCTAAATTTTTCATGTACCCCCATAAATAAAAGTCAAGGGGATTAAGATCGGGTGATCTCGGTGACCATGCAACAGAATCACCTCGACCAATCCATCTTGGATAATTGACGTTAACCCAATTTCGGACAGCAATTCCGAAATATGGTGGTGCCCCATCCATGTGAAACCACATGTCTTGTCGAACATTCAGCGGGACATCCTCTAAAAGACCTGTCAGTTCGTCAATAAGAAATTGAAGGTAATTGTCCGCATTTAACCTCCCAGGAAGAACAACAGGACCAATCAATAAGTCATCGATTAGGGCCGCCCAAACGTTAATAGAAAATTCATGTTGAAATTTAGATGCACGTATAGCTTCGGGATTTTCTGATGACCACCTGTGCAGGTTTCTTAGATTTGTAACACCACTTCTCGTGAACGTAGATTCATCTGTCCAGAGAACTGTTCTGCAGAAATTAAAATGAAGCCGTGACTGTCTTAATATCCAGGTAGAATAAACTAGACGAGCATAGTGGTCTGCCTCAAGCAAACCCTGCCCCCTGCAATAGTGATATGGATATAAGCCCTCACGTTTTAAAATTAAAAAAAACTGTCGTTCGTGGCACTCCTAGTTGTCTAGCGATTCGACGTATACTGAGAGTTGGATCCCTTGTAATAATAGCTACTGCTTCTTCTTCTAAGTCTGCTGGCAAATTTACTCCTCTGTCGAAAAGATAATCATGCAGTCCGCATTGCCGAAATTGTCTGTGTACTTCCAGAAACGTTCTGTAATGAGGAATGCGCCTATTTGGAAACCGATGTCGGTATTCAATAACTGCTTGACGTTGCACTGCCGTTACAGTAGCCATACACAAAATGCCTCCGCATACTCTTGAGAAGAAAATCGGTAAGGCATTTTGAATAAAGAAAACGTGTCCGCTCACTAATAAGCTGTTGTACGAACTGAAACGTAATGTAATCCTTTATTAAAAAATGCAAACAGTCATCTGAACATTTGTTTACTGTAGGATATTCATGATTCAGCACTTACGAAATAAGTAAGGACCTTCTTTATCATAAAATTTTCTTTTTTGTAGATCTCCAAGAAATTACTGTATGCACTACGACACGTGTTTATTTATTTTAGGATAACATTTTATTATGCGACGTTAACAATCACAGGCCTGTTATTGAATCGTATAACTATTTTTTAAATAAAATCAGTTTGTATTGACTTTAGGATTACATTTTTTTCATGATCTGACAATCACATTCATAGATCTGAAAGTTTGAAACAAATAAAAATGGATATACAAGTTTTGCGTTTTTTGTTACTTGAAATGAAGTCTACTTTACACTCCTAAAATTTGAACATAACGATACGGGACACTTGTATATTATACGTGTATTATTACATTAACTATGAAATAAAATGAAAAAATATAAAAAATAAAAAACGATGAGTACACGCGTAATAAATAAAATAATTTGAACAAAAAATGGAAAAATTTAAATTAAGTAGAATGTGATGTGTGCACTTATTTATTTTTAATTATATCATTGAAGTCTGGTTTCAATTGGCTAGAATATATTCTTAATATTGCTTTCAAATGTTCATCCGTTAGTGTCAATCTCAACTTTGACTTATTAACTGCCATGACTGAAAAAGTTTTCTCGCAAATATATGTACTTCCAAATAATGATAACATTTGTTGTGTTTGCTTGCTCAATTTGGGAAAATTCTGCTGGGATAATCCTTTATAAAAGACTATCAAGGAATTGTTTCGGTAGCTATTCTTTGCTTCTGTATTTTCTTGCAATTCTATTGTCACGGGTTTGCTTTTATAAATCCAGAAAATTAATTTTTTGTCGATATATCTTTTAACAACATGCATTTTACATATAATCTGAGCTTTAGTTATAATCATTCGACAACAGCTAGGCTTAAATTCGTTCATGGTCATTTTCCTTTCCACTTAGCAAGAATGAAAATTATTATCACTGGCTTGCACTTGTGTACCTACTGTATTACGAAATTTATTCTTAAATTAAGTTTGGAAAAAGTTTCTTTGCCAACTAATACTGTGACATTATTGTAAAAACCACTAAATCAATTTACGATTTATTAATAGAAGTTCTTACTAAAATGCGCATTATTATTTGAGGCGTAATTGTACCATACTTCTGTTCTCTTACTGCCTTTGTGGCTAGACTTCTTGAGCGGTCGCCTTTCTTGTAGGTTTAATATGTTAATCATCTCGACAGGCATCTAGGTGTGTTTATGTTCATGTTTAGTAATTATATATTTTAGATTTATTTATATGTTTTACAAATATTCTGTTACAGACATGTACATAGTTTTTTCTATAATTTCCTGTAATTGTACCTTTGGAATAGTTATTTATGTCACAATGTAAAGTGTTTTTTTTAAGAGATGTAGGATTATAAATTGAAATAAAAAACACAAGTGTTAGGGAAATGAGATTTTTTTCTTTAAATTGGTAAGATAGTTTTATGACATTAATGATGGAAGATGATTTCGGATAATAATATGTTCCTTCAGCGAATAAGGGAATGGCACAACCAATAGCTGATATAGCCCACAGTGGCTTGCGGCCAAGTTTATCCACTAGCAAACTGGTAACCAATGCTGAAAATAAAATACAGATTTAAGAATAGGGTTTCTGTAATACACTTTAGAATTTATATATAGATTTTCTCCATTCGTTTCAGCTAATAGATACGAGTGTCACCTTTTATATTTTTACAAAATCTGGGAACAAAAAAATTTTGGGAACAAACTATTTTATTGTTTGTCAAAATATTCGCCTTTATGGTCTATAAACTTTTGCATGCGTACGAACCAGTTCTCAAAACATTTTTCCACTCTGAAAGTTGTATCTCAGAAACATGGTTTGCAAAGGTTTCGACTGCTTCTTGAGGTGTTGAAAATCGCTGTCCACGCATTTTTTGTTTCACATTTGGGAACAAAAAGAAATCATTCTGCGACAAGTCAGGTGAATATTAACAATGAGACATTATTTCAACACTTTTCTCCATCAAATAGTCAATTGTTAGACGTGCTGCATGGGAACTCGCACTGTCGTGATGAAGAATAATGCGATGTTTTCGGTTGTTCTTCCTGACTTCGTTTATAACTTTTGGCAAACAAATTACTGTATACCATTCAGCGTTAACAGTTTTTCGATCCTCTAAAGGAATTGTTGCGAGGTGTCCTGTACAGCCGAAGAAACAAGCGATCATTTTCTTAGAAGTGCTCCTTGCACGAACACCCATAAAAGCGATCCTACAGACCGTTCTTCTACATAACGCAGAGTATTCAGCTTCGTGGCTTCTGTTAACACGTGATTGATTGTATTTTTTGTGGGAATTTAGAAGACAACCATCTGGGATATTTTCATGTGCATGCAAGTAGTTCTATACCGGCGGCATCTGCAGATGTAGGAATTCCATGTACATCAATATATAGGATTTTAATGAAAAATAAAATACATCCTTATTGTTTCCAATCTGTTCAGGCCTTTTGTCTAGAAGATCAAGTTAGAAGAATTCAGTTTTGCGAATTTATTATATCTAAAATACAAGAAGATCCCAATTTTTTATGTGAAATTATTTGGACAGATGAATCGAAATTTAATCGTGAAGGGATTTTTAATAGAAGAAATTGTCATCACTGGGCACAACAAAATCCACATGCCATTAGAGAAGTAAATTTTCAAGACACTTATAGCTTCAATGTTTTTGCAGTGATTGAATACGAAATTTATAACGAGAATTTAACAAGCGTCAGGTATCTACAATTATTAAGAGAAGTAGTCCTGCCATTTTTAATAACCTACCATACAATCTGAAACGACAATGTTGGTTCAAATGGATGGAGCACCCGCTCACTCTTCATATGAGGTATATCGGGAATTAACCAATATCTTTGAGGATAGATGGATTGGCTGCCATGGACCTTGGTTCTGGCTACCTAGATCCTCCGATCTGACTCCCATTGATTTTTATTTATGGGTGAAATTAAAAATGAGGTTTATGCGTCCCCCGTGCAAAACAGAGAAGAGCTTAGACGGTTTTCGAAACTTGAACGCTGAGCAAGTTAGAAAAGCAACTACAATAGAGTTAAGAAGACGAATTATGCTTTGTTTAGATCGGAAGGGAGAGCATTTTGAACATTTATGAATATCACTCGTAACGAATTATTTTTCTTTATTATGTTAATTTTTCTTCACTTTTTTGCTTGATTATGTATGGTTAGTTTTGTTATCTCATATGATATAAAATCTATTCTCAGTTTCGTAATTTATTTTACGTTATCGTGAAAAGTTTGATGAATCTAAATACAATTGGTATAATTCCAAAACTATTTACAATTTTTTTTTCTAAGGCTTACTAAATTCAGAAAATAATCATTAATAACTCTAAAACTATGGGAGATAGGTACAGGGAAACCTATATCTGTACGTTGTAAAATGTATGTCTACTTACTATAGCGTGCTCATCTACAGCGTGTTCCATTGTAAAAAATCGATTTTCCTTAATTAAAGATTACATAAATAATCAATAAATATCGAACACCCTGTAAGAGATTTCTTTAATGTTTAGACATTACTCCTGAATCTTATACCTTTCGCTGTATCCAGTAGAAATATGACGTAGTTCAGATCAAATACGCCTGAGATATGTGATTTTAAAAAGTACATTGAAAAAACAAAAAATTTCACAAAAATCAGAATAATTCAAAAACTGTTATTTTTTTCGAAAGAAACCTTAATTTAAAGTTTTATAGTATTTTACAAGGAATATAAAAAGCAATAAAAAGTATAACATCACACAAAGTTGACTATGACTTCCGGTATAACCGAAAGTGGTTCATGAGTGTAAATATATTATTTTAATACATCAAGTATCAAGATTATGTGCTAAAAATTTTCAAAAGTATCCCAAGGCGTTAACATAGAAAACTTCTAATGAACGGGTTACGTGAAAAACCCTGTATATACTACAGTATATGTATAGCAAACGCCAATTAACTTGGCGCGAGGGGGGGTGCGCAGAAGCCGCTTTTAAAAACGTTCACCCCCACTACTCAAGTAATTGTCAGAATACATTTGTCATACACGTTTGACGGAACACCCATACAGTAGCTTGCTTGGTTTCCGGCTCATACGCATATATCCATGTTTCATCACCTGTGACGATGTTGTATACGGATTTTGCGGTTCCTATGTCGAATTTTTGTGCATCTCTTTACACCAATTGACACGAGCTGCTGTCTGTGCTTCGGTCAAGTTATGTGGAATCCATCTGGAACATATTTTTTACAAATAAATGTTCATGTAAAATCGAATGAATTACAGTCTGCGATATGCCACCTCACTGTAAGTCCATGTAGATGGTGTTCTATCATTTTCCGGACAGCACCGATGTTTTTTGGAATCACAACAGTTTTTGGCCGGCCTTTACGTGATTCATCACTCACTGAGACACGACCATGACGAAATTCGTAAACTGTCTTCTCTGATGGTGCTTCATTACCAAAAGTTGACCGAAGCGATATAATGCATTCTTGTGGAGTTAGGCCTTTTTATAATCGTAAAAAATCATCTAACGAAAACCTTCACGAGTAATCTCCATTATTTTACAAAGTCACTGTCTTAAAACTGTCACTGTCAACAAACTACTGACTCAATTTCTAAGCTATCGCGGATTTCTCATTGACAAATGTCAAACTTTAAGAATATAGTTATTACATATATCAAAAGCACCATTTAGTGGTCGATTATAAAAATTTAGAAGGTGTCCCTCGTAGTACTAGGGAGATAAGAATTAATATTAACATAAGAGTTTCAGTAAAAATCGTGGAAATCTAACTCAATGATATTATTTATTCCTCCAGTTTACTGACGACCAAATTATAATTAAAAAAAAATTATAATTATTATATTATATTTATTATACTTCATGTTGTTACGTGCTCGTAGCTACGTCCTCGTTTTGGTCGCGAATAGCGTCTTCTTTTATTTTATTCCGTTATGTTCATTTTGAACCAAACTGTAGTACTTTTGCTAGCGTGTGTATCTTCGCAGTAATTACGTATTAGTTTTTCTTCGTGGTCTTCCTCCCCATTCTCGAGTGGCAATGACTTCTAGAGGAAGAGACTGAGATCGCTATCGATAGAAAGAAGGTCGATGGTTGTCATTCGTCATTGTTTTGTAACGGCTTATTGAAGGGCTTTATTGCTTTAAGTAGTATTCTGTTTTTTTTGGCAGCCCTCTCGTTTGAGCGAGGTTATAATTAAGTCGCTACAATTTTAATTGTATCTACAATTACCCGACAGGGGATTTATTTGTGACGATAAGAGCCGCCTGATTCCTTCTCAGCGATATACTATATTACATTGTTAACCATCAGACATTATTCTGGTATGTAATTTTGTATTTCATTTATTTATTTTACTTTTCTTATTCATTCTTTTTTTACGTTTCGGACGGCCTGGTTGCGTCCCCTACCCGCTGCACGTCTTGCCTACTTTTGATGATCAACATTTCCGAATTTTGCTACGTCTAGCGGTTCTAGATTCGGTAGCGCCCTATATCACTGTAATTTATGTTCTGAAGTACCTTTGGGTCTTCCCACCCTTGGGCTGAGGCTGTCTCTAAAGCCGGGTGGGCCGCTAGACGTAGGCAGAAACGGGTAGGTGAGGCAATCCTCGTCGCCTCGTAGCAATGCGTTTAATATTAATAATTTGTAATATTTCATTGAAAACATAATTACATTTGATTCGATTTTGTATCAAAACCTAGGCGAACAGATGAAAACAGATTTCCATTCAGAGTATTCATATTATATATATCCGGATGAGAAATTAAAAAAAGCAAAATTTCTTTTCGTAGACCTGTGTAATTGATTCCAGAAAGTCAATAACTACCTGCAAAAGAACTAATCATACACCTATCGAAATATCTGTGGTCTCTAATTTTTAAATAAATAAAGGAAAATGGTGTTTCTTTGCTCAAAGTTATTAACTGATTACAATTACCTGCTGGTACTTGCACAAATCCAAAAATCATGCTAGAAACTTCTTCGGATATACTACTACCAGTTAAGGATACTATGGTTTGCATATAGGAATTTATAGCAGCTATACCAGAAAATTGGTACGGTCGGACATATAGCCATCACGGGAGCGTCTGAGGCACGACATCCTGGAGCATCAATTTTTCGACTACTTTTTCGAGCGTCTCAGGCTATATGTTACGAATGGTGTGCTCGATATTGGTTTCCAAGGCTGCAATAGTTATTGGCTTGTTTGCGTAGACCAATGACTTCAAATAACCCTACAAAAAATATTCTAGCAGCGTTGAATCACATGATCTTGATAATCTTATCGTCGAACACTTCCTTTAATAAACCGATGGTTTCGCCATGTGGCACCATCCTGCTGAAACCAAGGGTCTTCCAGACCATGTTCATGCACTTCTGGGAATAAAAAATCGTTGGACATGCTTCTATACCGACCGGCGTTGTCGGCGACAGCTCGATTATCTTCGTTCTTGAAGAAGCCTAATTATGCCATCGGGCCACAAACCGCATCAAACAGTGCATTTTTCGGGGTGAATCTGTAGTTGATGAGTCGCCTGTGGATTAGTGTCGCTCCAAATGCGACAATTTTGCTTATTCACAAAGCCACTGAGCCAGAAGTGAGCCTCCTCACTGAACTCAATTTGATCATAAAACAGTGGATCAACTTCCAACTGTTGAAGCGTCCAATTACTGAATTGACGCTGAAAACGATGGTCGGTTGGCTTCAATTCTTGCACCAATTTAATCTTGTAGGCATGTAACCCAACATCCTTGCGCAAAATCTTCCACAAAGTCGATGGGCACAGGCCAAGTCCTTGTACACAATGAACAATCGATGAATTTGGATAATCCTTAACACTGGCCTAAACGGCGACGATATTTTCTTCAGTTCGCACTCTACCAAATCTCGTTGGTTGATAGAAGTCCAAAACAGTAAATTGAGTGCAAAATTTTTCAATCGTGTTGCGAATCGTTGACTCAGTTATCCAATGATATATGCCGTAAATTGGGCGAAGCACTTTGTGAATATTTTTAACTGAAAACGAACTTTAGAAATAAATTTCCACAATTTGTAGACGCTGCTTGGCTGTAAAAGTTTTTGTATTATGAAATGTCAAGCAATACTGAAATGGCGATATGACTTGTCAAAATTAACTGTTCTAATGTCAAAGTTTCCTCCTATTGAAAAAGAAACGTATTAAAAAAACACACATTAAGTGCAATTTGGCAGTCGAGAATATACGTTTCCACAATACATTCAAGACCATGGACATCTTTCTTCATCATGGGCATTAGTTCGTCTTTTTCGTACGATACGGCGATACATCTTCTAACTATACTGTCACTGGTGGCATTTTCACCATAAACAGATAAAAGTTTCGGCAGCCATCATGTTCTTTGTACACAGAAATTTGATAAAAGCACGCAATTTACAGTCGACGGGATTTTCAATTTTACCAGCCATTTTAAACGACCAAAATAGCACGAAAGAAAGTCTGAACGATTCTATCACTAGCACTGCCAGACTCACACTGAACCAGACTACACCGCAGCGCTGTGATCACGCTGATATCCCCACTCCTCTGCAGACTAGGTAGAAACGGATCTTACTTTACGAATCGCCCTCGTAATTCCAGATGTAGAAACAATAAATTTGCGTAATGACGAGCGATCATTAAAATATTCCCTTGTTGCTGGCCGTGTATATTAAAATTATGTCGTAGCTTTAGTCATTAAGATGTTATTTCAAACATCTGTCAGTGTCAAATATATATTTTAAAGTTTCATCAAAAGAAAAAGTAATGGCCTTTAATGATATGCATAAAGCGTTTATGGTAGAATGTTACTTCCTGACATCTCAAAAAATTGATGGTATTTGGCAGCATTCAATAGAAAATTGCCTTGCGGAGTTTGAAGAGAGATATCCAAATACTGTTCCTAGCTATAAAACTTTCCGTTATACGCTAATGCATTGTGTAAATCGTTTTCGTCAAACAGGCAGTATTTTAAGGAAAAAAGAAAGCGGTCCTCCTCTCAAGAGAAGTCGCGGCGTAATTGAAAATGTCAGACAAATTATTAACGAATCTCCTCAAACATCTATTCACAGAGTTTCGCAACAAGTAGAGCTTTCGTATGGAACATGTCAAAAAATTTTAAAAAAGGACTTGCACATGTATCCATATAAATTAACAAAATCTATTACCTACGGATTATGAAAAAATAACACAATTTTGCCAATGATTTATTCAAACGACGACAGACAATATTTTAAATCATACTTTTTTCACCGATGAAGCTTGGTTTTATTTGAAAGGTTTTGTTAATTCGCAAAATATGCGTATGTGGTCCAGTGAAAATCCTCATTTCTACAGAGAAGTTCCCCTACATCCAGAAAAAATAGGCGTATGGGTAGGTATGGGTCGTCACCGATTAATAGGACCAATATTCTTTGGGGGCACGATAACATCGGAGAAATATCGTAACGAAATTCTCAGTGTTTTTACTAATCAATTGACTAATGATGAACTCCAGGTCGGACATTTTCAACACGATGGGGCTACATCTCACGTTACACTTGATATTCAGATTTTGCAACAATTTTATGGCGATAGGATAATAAGTAGAAATACAGCGATTCCATATCCACCACGATCGTGTGATTTAACAGTCATGGATTTTTTTGTGTGGCCATATATAAAGAATATTATTTATGAAACACCAATTAATAATCTACAAGAGTTAAGACAAAATCATAGAAAAATGTGAACACATCAATAACTCACCGCAAATACTGATCAATGTTTTCAATGCTCTACGAAATAGAGTGCGATTATGCTTGGTGGAGAATGGTCAACATTTTACACATTTTTTATAATATTCTATTACTTTGTATAAAAATTATAAATATATTTAATATAAAAGTCAGCATTTCAAATTATTTTTTAACAATCATGACGTTTGAAATTATAATGACAGATCTCCTCTAATAACTTAAGTTAGACATACTTTTTGTGTACATGGCTTACTTGAGCGAAAATTTTAATGATCACTCGTTATAATATAAAGCTTTAACACTGATAGCAAATCTCAAGTTAAAAGTAAAATAAATTCATATTCGTACAGTTTCCTCATTGCAGTATGTGTAACAGAAACTCTTTAACATTATAATTCTACCAAAATGCTTGACTTAAAATTACATTTTTTATATTGTCTATCGTTAATAACAATAATTAAAATGTTGATTCGCTAAAAATTCTTAGCTTTGCTATCATCTAACTATTTTATTCTTTTATTTGTGAAAATCATCATTGTCAACTTTAAATTTACGTAGTTACTTCTTCTCAAGGTTATCTACATCATAACAGTAGAAATACTTCGCATATATTTTGTTCAATTACAATATACATACATCTGTATATTCTCTACATATAAATCCGGATTAAATGTTTTTTAGAATCTAATTAAAATCCTGCCTAATTTATAACACATTAAGAATTAATTATACTAGATAGTAAAGTAAGTATAAATGATTTAGGGTAATTCAACTTTGCCGCCATTTTAAATTCTTGGAATGTCTTCAATGGCAACTGTTTTATTATTAAGGATGAAAAAATGTTTTATATTCTTAATTTCAATACTAGAACTAATTTCATTTGAATAAATAATTAATGTAATATAATAATAATAAGATATATAACCCAATTTTAGAGAAATGCTATGAACAAAACATCGAACTTCGAATATTATTCATTAACATTAAGCAAGCATGACAGTCTGAGACGTGATGCGATCCTTAAAGATGCCGAAAATTTAGAAATACCTAGCAAGTTGATAAGACTAATGAAAATGACGATGAAACGATCCAGAGCAGCAGCTTTGCTGCAGGACGGTATATCAAAAGAATTTGATTTTAATTCTGGAGTACGGCAGGGAGATGGACTATCTGCGTCAATATTCAATATAGCTGTAGAAGGAATTATAAGAGATTGTGGTTTTAAAGGAACTATTATTGAAAAATTAATTCAAGTCATGGCGTATGCGGATGATATAGCATTAATAGCAAGAGATCCAAATAGTCTAAGAGAAGCCTTGCTGAAGACTTGACTCGGAAGCAAATAAGAGAGGACTTGAGATAAGCCAAGTGAAAACAAAGTATATAAGAATCGCAAGACAAGAAAACGTTGAGGAAAGCAAAGAAGTGGCGATGGGAAATTACAATTTTGAGAAAGTGGGTATATTTAAGTATCTAGGATCCATGATAAGTAGTAAGAACCAGAAAACAGACGAGGTGAAACATCAAATTCAAGCAGGGATCAGAGCATACTATAGATTCAAGAAATATATGAAAAATAAGGAAATAAGCATTAACAGAAAAATAAGAATATATAAATCTGCCATTAGATCGGTAGTGACATATGCTGGAGAAACAATGAGATTAACACAGAAAGATGAAAAAGCTCTAAGTACATTTGAAAGAAAAATAATCATAAGAATTCATGGACCAAAGAAAGAAGATGATGGTTATAGAAAGTTTATGAATCGTGAGAGTTATTGGAGAGAGAAAACATGATAAGAGTGATGATTAGAATAAGGTGGCATGGGCATATCAACAGAAGGGAAGAAGGGTCAACGTTGAGACGAATCACAAGTTGGAAGCCATATAGAGCACGAGCAAGAGGTAAACAAAAAATTAGGTGGGAGGACCAAGTAGTGGATGATATCAAAGACCTGGGGACCGTGGCAGAGGGAGCACTAATGTTAAATAGAGAATAATGGCGAAAAGTGGTGAAGAAGGCAAGAACACATCTATAGACCACAGAAAATGGAGTGACTGACCACAAAACGAGTCTTACGAGCTCAAAAAGCGGCAGAAATTTCAGACTGGAATGTATAGTCTTATATATACACGTTTGTCCCGTTTTTACCTTAAATGCGAGCTACAAGTCCATGTATATAAACGAACGTAGTTGCCAAGTTAAATACACAAGTGCGCAAGTACTGTTCGAGAAAAGTAGTGGGAACCCTTAAAGACAGGTCGATACGATCATTTCGATCATAAGAGACCAATATTGTGCATGTTGGTGGTTGTTTTCTTAATTTTTATATTATTATTCACGTTCGTGATATTCTTAATAAGTATCTGAAGTTATATTATAAGAATTACCTACTTCACATTTATTAATTTTATTGTTGAATTTAATTTGTTTCTAATTGGCAGTTATATTTTGTATTATTTGATTTTGGCCTGTTTTTATAGTTTTTATTCAATATGTTGGTTTATACAAACGAGGAAAGGATACAAATTATTAAGTGGTACTACTCTGGTAGTACTGCTCAAGACGTAGTAGGGCGATTTCTTTTTTCTTTCCAAAATAGACCTGTGCCTACAATACCAACAACAATGAGTATTGTTCATAAGTTTGAAGCTACTGGGTGTGTGCAAAATTGTCGAAAATGTATAAATAAGGTACCTAGAATGCGCGTATTGAATGAAGGAAGAGAAGAACGGGAAGTTTTAGTATGTAGCGCGGTTGAACATAATGAACCATGCTCATCGCGCCAAATTGCCGAACAAGTCAATATACCAGCGAGAACTGTAAGAAAAATATTGAATAGGCAAGGATACCGTAGCTTTAAAATTCAAAAACGTCTAGAAATATTTCCTCACGATGAATCAAAACGCGTTGCATTTTGCGAACAGGTTATGGAGAAGGTCATTGCCAATAACAATTTTATTACAAATATTTTGTTTACGGACGAATCATCCTTTTATTTACATGGGCGTCATAATCCAATGCCTACAAGATATTGGTCTAAAGCAAATTGTCATATCTATCTACCTCTGCGTACCCAGTATCCCCAAAAATTGAACGTGTGGACCGGCATTTTGGGGGATCACATCATTGGTCCTTTTATTATTGACGGCACCTTAACAGCAGCTAAATATTTGCAAATGCTGCAAAATGAAATTATACCAGCTCTTCGTGCCCTTGAGGTTAATTTTGACGGTATCTGGCTCCAGCAGGATAACTGTCCTGCCCATACTGCTCGTCTGGTTCAAGCATTTTTAAGGGAAACATTTAATGAACGTCTAATAAGTTCCGTTGGTACAATTGTTTGGCCGCCACGATCCCCCGACCTAATGCCCCTGGATTTCTTTTTTTGGGGGTATGTAAAACAATACAGGGTTTGTCATCAGCACAATCGAGCACGTAATCTCGAGGAACTACAACAAAAAATTGTTGATTGTGCAAATACGATAACCCCGGAAATATTTTCGAATGTACAAAATAATTTTTATCATCAGACTTGCGTACTGTCAGGAGCAAAGAGGTGGATTATTCGAACATTTGATTAATTGAGAAGTTTTAATTTGGTTTTTCAAGAATTCCGTTTATTTTAGAAGTATATTTTAATTTCCATTATTTAGAATTATTTTTTTAGTTTATCGTACTCTTCCTGTTTCCTCAGAAATTATACTCGTATTTATTGAATTTTTTCATTTTGTTTTCCAAGAATTTTCTTTATTTTTTTTATCTATTTTATTTTAAAATTTATTGCTTTTAGAAGAGCATTTTTTTTCTCTTACTTCAATACGTCTACTTTGGTAGTGTTATACATTTACTATTTTTTACAGCTTGTATTTAATGACTATTTACCTAAAACATTCTCAAATTATGTTTTTTGCGCTCGTTGTTAACAATATTGTACATGTGCATAGCTGTATAGTATATCACTATTACGGAATACATTCATATTCATTTGTCAATTCTCCAACAAAAGTACTGATAAAATTAAAGTACGTTGTCTATCACATCTGCTTCGGCAAACCACTAATCTAGAAGAACATTTTTATTTCTCTAAAGGTCTACTTGCCGGCTCTCGTATGTATATTTGTTAGGTAGGTACGGTTTCGATTTGGCAACTTCTCACGCCTTGTGTATGGGAAGGCGCATGCAAGATGATTGTAGACCGAACCTGTATATATAGTAAGATTACAGCAGGAAATAAAATTTTAATTTCAGTTAATTAACGCAGTTTCATAATTCAATCAGTTGGATGTGTTTATAATAAATTAGACTTAACAATAACAGAATTGTACCACTACTTATTAATAAATATTTCATAGTAAATGTTCGAAATGTCCACTATTGATATTTAAACATCAACTAAATATTCTTTTTCACATTTTCAAATATTTGTTCGAGTGTTGTTCGATCAATCCTATTTACTTGATTTGTGATAGCTTCTTGTAGTTTTCTAGTAGTCTTCTAAAGTATGAAGTCGATTTTAAAAACTTTAGTCTTTAGATAGTCAAACAGACGGAAATCTAGTGCTGTAAGTTAGTCGTGACGGCCAGAGATCCTTACTAATTGCTAGTCTATTATCAAAATATTCTCGAAGATATTCTAAAGCAGTGTTTCTCAATTTGTTCCTCCGCAAATAAAAACGGAAATCACCTCACAAAAAATGTGTCATGTAAACGTAAAAGAAAAAAATATTCGTAGTACTCCCCCTAGTATAAATATTGCTTTCTAGATTTTACGACGCTAATTATTCAAATTTTTAATTGAAAAGCAGGATTCGAACCCACATCCATGGTTTGCCGGACCATTGCTCTGCCACTTGAGCTATTAAGGAATGTGGTTCCGAACACATCAGGAAGCCCAAGTTACTTTAAGGAAACAGATGTTAATATTTTTGCCTGTAGTCGGCACTTGCAAATTAATTGCATCTTCGCGAAGTAATGTGAATGTAAATATTACTTTTTACATTTTACGACGCTAATTATTCGAATTTTTAATTGAAAAAAGAATTTGCCCTTAAGCAGGATTCGAACCCATGTTCATGATTGCCGGACCATTGCTCTGACACTTGAGCTATTAAGGACTTGAGCTTTTAAGGGCTTAAGAACCAAAAAAGAATTAAAAAATAGAAGTGTATTGGGGATTTGGTAGACAAAATTATTGGCGCCTATTTTTTGGAACAAAATTTGTGTCAATTAATATTTATGAAAATGCTACAAATTGCAGCGCTTGCTGCTTTTGCTTTGCCATCACTGATAGATATGAATTTAGACAACATTTATTTTTAATACGAGAGATGTCTTTTAAATTTCGGGAATAGAGAATAGAAACTAAAATTAATCATCGTGTATATGGTTTTATTGTTTTTCAAAGTATCTCCTTAAGATCAATATACTATTGCATGCGCTTGAGCCTATTTTCGAAGCACTTTTTCCACTCCGATTGAGGTACATCCAAAACAGGCATTTTGAAAGCATTAACCGCTTCTTCAGGCGTCGTAAAACGTTGACCTCGTAATTCATTTTTGATTTGCGGAAATAGAAAGCAGTCATTGGGTGCCAAATCAGGACTGTACGGCAGATGACCCATCACTTCCACCTTTTCAATTGTCAAAAACTCTCTTATTTGAGCCGATGTGTAAGAGCTGGCATTGCCTAGCGGAGAATGATTCGTTTCCGGCGACTGGTTTTCCTTATTTTTCCGAATACTTCTGGCAACCAAATGCTTGTGTACCGTCAGATGTTGCACTAATGGTACAGTGCGCGTGCTCAGTTTTTCCGAAGAAACAAGCGACCATTTGATTCGAAGTATTTCGTGCGCGAACAACTTTTGTTGGATTTGGCTCATCTTGAAAGACCCATACAGTTGAGTGCTGTTTACTTTCTGGCTCATACGCGTACATTTATGATTTGTCACTTGTTACGATGTCATAGACGTGTTTTGAAGCACCCCGATTATATATTTTTAGCATTTCTTTGGACCAACCGACACTAGCCTTTTTTGAGCGATTGTCTAATTATGTGGCTTCCAACGCGAAGAAATTTTTTGACGGCCAAATGTTCATCCAAAATGGAATGTATGCTATTATCCCACTAATGCCAAAGGATACCTTTATCGCACGATAAGTCACATGACGATCTTGCAACAGCAGCGATGTTCTTCGGGACAACAACCGATTTTGGACGACCTTCACGAAATTTCGTCAGCGAGCAAAGCACGGCCACGATTGAATTCAATATACCACCGCGATATATGCTGCTTTTTTATGGTTGTTCATCGCCAAAAATCGAATTAAGTTCATCGATGCACTGTTGTTTTGATATCCCACGTCTAAAGTCGTAAATAAATAATCGCATGGAAATGTTGACGAGTTAATTCCATTTTTAGGCCGAGGTGAATTTTTTAAGGCACTGTAAACAATACAAATAGCACCTATACGTCAAAACCTTTTGAGTATTTTGCCAAAAATGTCGAACTTTACGATAAAGACATTGGTTGTCAGATGACAGCACCAGGATCGCCTATTCCCGAAATACAATGTGTCCGGGAAAATGTGGAAATCTCTCGGATTCAGATAGAACATTAAAAAATAAGATGACAATTTCCCATAATTTTTTTCCTAGCGGCCCTCCCTACGGAGATACGGCCTCCTAAAGGACGCCACTGGAAATCAATTTTTCTTGAATAACTTTTAAACTACTTGTTATAATTTAATGAAAATTTAATATGATAAACAGTAGTAAGGACCTCTTAAAATACTGCCCTTAAATTTAAATTAGCTTGTTTAGTTTACCAGGGGCGGACTAGGTTGTACATTTTAATGCTTAAAATGTAAGCATTAAAATGTACAACCTAGTCCGCCCCTGGTAAACTAAACAAGCTAATTTAAATTTAAGGGCAGTATTTTAAGAGGTCCTTACTACTGTTTATCATATTAAATTTTCAATAAATTATAATAAAAAGAATTAATGTTTTATTTCTATTAAAAAGAACCTTGTTTTTTATGTTTTTTTGTCTGCAACAAAGTGTGATACAAAAGTCATTCCAGGAACAAAAAAGTTTTAGTTTAGGTTATTTAATACGACAAAATTACAAAGATTCTTAGAAATGCAGTTTTGTCACAGAAAGGCACCTTAACAAAAATTATGTTTAGAAATGTATAGCAAACGCCAATTAAGTTGGTGCAAGGAGGGGGTGCGCAGAAAACGTTTTTAAAAACGTCTACCCCCACTGCTCAAGTAATTGTCAGAATACATTTGTCATTGACGTTTGACGGAACATAATGTATTTACTAGGGGATCATAAAGTGATATACGCTCAGAGGTTAGAATTATCTGACATTTGATGTAAAACCAAATACAAATCTCCCCACTACTTCTAATCCTGCGCGAACTTACCCCTCCTCGCGCCAACTTAATTGGCGTTTGCTATACTCACTAAAGCTTGCAACGATTGAACCTAAATAGGCTAATTAGAAATAATCAATTAAAAACTTCATAAGTAGGTTCAACATGGGCTCCGTGAACACTGATACACTCGCGGGCACGACGAATAGAGGACTGCTGTACTCGCCACATCAACCCAGCATTGTTTCTTATCTCATCACAATGAAATGTGATTCTCTGTAAAAGTTCCTCCCTAGTATCAACCGGAGAGGAATACACCAAGGCTTTGAGATGACCCCACAGGTGAAAATCTATTGACGTTAGGTCGGGAGACCGTGGAGGCCAGGCAATGGGACCTCCTCTGCCTATCCAACGGTTTGAATAGACGTTATTCAGGTGGTCGCGTACAGCAACGCTAAAATGAGGTGGGGCCCCATCATGCATAAAATACATGCTTTGGCGGGTTGCAAGTGGCAAATGCTCTATTTAATCCAGAAAAGCGTTCTGAAGGAACTGTAAATAAAGTTCACCATTCAATCGTGGCGGCAATACGCATGGTCCAATCAAAAAATTGCCAATTATTCCTGCCCAAACATTAATTGATTGGAACTGATATTGATAATGATGAACGACTGTGGCATGAGGGTTTTCATCAGCCCATACATGCGAGTTATGTAAATTTACAATACCATTTTTGGTAAACCCTGCTTCATCGGTAAAAAGAATAGTGGTAATGAAGTTTGGGTTTGCTCGTTGCTGATCTAACAGCCAGTTTGCGAACTGGATTCTACGAGGAAAATCTTCAGGAAGTAGTAGATGCACTTTTTGCAGATGATAAGGGTAAAACAACTGTTCTTTAAGTACTTCATGAATTGTCGTTTTTGACGTATTAAGCTGCGCGGCTAATCTTCGAGTGCTTATTGAAGGAGTATCACCTACAGTATCCAAAATATTTTCCTCCAATTGCACCGTACGTACTGTTCTTCTCACACCAGCATCAGTACTTTTTTTCGCAAAACTTCCTAAAACATTAAAGAAAGTCAATAATGTTACCTTATTAACTGGAATCGCCCACCATTCTCTCTTAGACGTTGGTCAAGTCGCTGAAATGTTTTCTGATTTGGAATATTGCGATTAGGATATCTTTCTTCATACAACCTTCTTGCTTCCAAAGCATTGCAAGATGCAAGACCGTACATAAGATGCATATCTGCATACTCACTAAATGTGTATCCCATTATCAAATTAAATTTACCAAGATATTCAAAATTCAATAAATTAGTATCGAAGTAAAGGATCAACGTGTTAGCAATATGAAAGATTACAAGATTTAAAATTTACACGTCAATGCAAGATATTTATTAATTCGTGGGTACCATAGTAACGTTTGTAAAAACAATGCGTTTTTTAGTACTGAAAACAGTCTTATTTCAGACTTTTGTATCACACTTTGTTGCATACAAAAAAAAATAAAAAAACATGGTTCTTTTTAATAGAAATAAAACATTAATTCTTTTATTTTTTTTTCCTCGAAAACGGTTCATTTTATCGACAATGAACAAGAGTACCTTTTCTTTAGCTTAATGTTCAAGGTATCCAAATTTGTTCTTTTAACTCCTTATCATACAGGGTGTTAAAAATGTAAGCATTAAAATGTACAACCTAGTACGCCCCTGGTAAACTAAACAAGCTAATTTAAATTTAAGGGCAGTGTTTTAAGAGGTCCTTACTACTGTTTATCATATTAAATTTTCATTAAATTATAATTAGTTTATAAGTTATTCAATAAAAATTGATTTCCAGTGGCGTCCTTTAGGAGGCCGTATCTCCGTAGGGAGGGCCGCTAGGAAAAAAATTATGGGAACTTGTCATCTTATTTTTTAATGTTCTATCTGAATCCGAGAGATTTCCCACATTTTCCCGGACACATTGTATATAAGGCATCCCTCGTAAATTGACATCGACAAATTTAAATAAAGGTTGACTTGATTATAACTTTCCTGGAAGGTGGAATGAATATTTAGTACCAAGAGATTAGCCAGTTTGCTCCTTTTGAACTGGATCTTTGGACTTTAACTCATAGTTTTGTAGTGTTCAAATTGTCTTAGAATATATAAATTTGATAACTATAAACATATATATTCTTACCTGTATATTACATTTGATCAGGCAAACTTTGCAAGCTTGATAGTTTGAAATAAAATATTCTATTTCTATTACAATTTATCATAGATGTTGTGAATATTTTCAGGGCAAATTAATTCCTTAATACTAAAACTAAATAGACGGTTGTTCGCTTATAATAGATACAAACTCTTTCATAACTTAAATATTTAATTTTGCTTTACAAACGATCTCTCTATAAGTAACTAGATATTTGCTAAAAGCAAATTTACCATGTTTATTAACTCATTGTTAATATTATAATATTCAGCATATAATTCAGCTTAATTAAATTGGAACTCAATTCGTACAATATGAAACAAACATGTAAATAATTTACATATCTGTAACTATGCACATGGACAATAGTTACAGATATGTAAATTATTTACATGTTTGTTTCATATTGTACAAACGCTTTATACGTGCTTAACGTATTGTCATACTTAAACAAAACCTTTTTGTATATGGAACTCAATTACTCACCCTCTAATATCGGATACCCTATAATGTATGTCCCTTACGTCACACTCTACTGTGCTTTCCTTATTTTTCTTTTTCATTTTACACCAGCAACCCCGCAGGGACACAGAAATTCTCTTTAACCTTAACCCTCGAAACATTGACCTAAGTCTGAACCTGCGCCCTGACGTCTTAGTACCCTGGGTCAGTTCGACAATGAATAGAATGTTAAGTAGGTCAACCGGTATTATGTTTCGATGACGTTCGTAAATCGAAATTGGTGTTAATTGTGACGCAATAGCTATGGGTTATGACACAATGAAAGTAATGAAAATAGACGAGATAATTGCGTTAAAAAGTTAAAAAGAGATGATGACGCTTCGACGAAAGGTGTTAATAGTACACACTCAGGTGTCACTGACAAGGATCTAGTAGGGGCAGACAAAGATAAAGTGTCGCAATTTCACGGAAGGAGAGTGGGGTTAGGAATTTTAACGGTAGATTTTCGTGTGAGTAAGGGATGTAATGCAGAAGGCAAACTTTAAATTGGATCGTTATTCTTCGTTGAGTAAAAGGAATTTCTGCCCCTAGTTAAAATTAGTTTATTTATAAGTGGTAATTTTTTCAAGATTACATTAAAATTAAGCTTTTCGGGTGTGTAATGTCTGGTCGTGAAAATGGTATTCTTTAAATATGGAAAAATAAAATAATCTAAAATTGTCAAAACTGGAGATCTTGGAGAAAAATTAATAATTCTCGTATAGAAAAATTCTTGCAAAAGCTATTGCTTCTCGAGATTTCTGTGCTAATACATTATATTGTTGAAAATATCCTTCTGTAAGTTCATCATCATGTAGTTCATTAATAATCTAATAATTCATTTCGATATCTTTCAGCAGTTATGGTTTGATTAAAAATATAGGCCAGATAATTTGTCTTCTTGAAACTGCTAGCCTAAAACCTATTTTTTGTGGATGTAGTGTAGTTTTCATATTCATATTCATATTCATCTTTATTAATCCTCTCGACCACAATAGTGGTATGGGACAAGTCCAATATTTACACAGCATAAAATAATACATGTATTAGTATATCAAGTATGTCAATAGAAAATAAAATAAAATAAAACAGACCATTGCTCAAAATCAATCACAAGAACAACAATATATAAAACATACAATACAAAATACAATAATAATAAATAATGAATTAGCTTAGTTGATCATTCAAAAACTTTGTTAGTGAATAATAGCACTTCCGTAGTAAATATCGTTTGAGTTCAAATTTGAATCGATTGTGGGGTATTATATTTTTGAAGCTTTCTGGCAGCTTATTATAAGCTTTTATTGATAAATACCAAGGATTTCTTTCATAAAAAAATAATCTGTGTTTAGGTATTTCTAACACAGAACTATTTCTTGTCACATATGTGTGGTAACCGCTTATCTTTGGCATGCTTCTCAGGTTTACCTTTGCATACATTATCAGCTGCATTATGCATACACATGGTAGTGGTAAAATTCCCATTGAGGCGAAGTATGGTCTACAACTAGTTCGACAACCCACGCCATTCATTATACGTATTGCGCGCTTTTGCACCACAAAAACCCTGTTCAAATCAGACGATGATCCCCATGCAATAGTCGCATACGAAAGCAACGAGTGAAAGCACCCAAAATAATACATCAGCAATACATCATAAGCAACCTCTGACTTGAGTCGGGCAAGTACATAACATATAGGGGCCAGTCTCTTACACAGACCATCAATATGCCCGTTCCATGCACACTTATAATCGATTGTAATTCCCAAAAACTCTGCATTGTCAACTTGGCAAATAGTACGACCATTCGACCTTATTAAACTTGACTCCTTCCTATCATATGAAACCGGCTTAAATTCAATGAACGCACTCTTTTTACTATTTAGCATTAAGTCATTATTTTGCAAGTATTTATTTATTGTCAATAAACTATCTCTAGCCTGATTAATAGTATTTAATTTATTTCGGTCACCTACCAACACAGACGTGTCATCAGCAAATAAGACAGCCCTCTCAATAGGCATATCATTCACATATATTATATACAATAAAGGGCCAAGAACACTGCCCTGTGGTACACCTCTTTCCAATGTCAATTTACTAGAGCAAAACTCATTTATTTTTACATAGTGTGTCCTCCCCTCGAGATAGCTCTCAAACCATTCCAGTACATTACCCCTTATTCCATAATGATATAACTTCCCAAGCAGAATTTTATGATTGACAAGGTCGAAAGCTTTGCTTAAGTCTAAGAATATACCCATGCATGTTTTGCCCTCATCAATATCGTTATATAGATACTTTAAAAATGAGACTATGGCACTTGAAGTACTACGACCAGTGCGAAAGCCAAATTGGTTGCTATTTAAAATATTATTCCTTTCTAGAAACCGTACTAATCTTATTGCCATTATTTTTTCAAATATTTTGGAAAACGAGCTCAATAAAGATATTGGTCGGTAATTTGCTAATGATTCCTTTGATCCGCTCTTAAACAGAGGTTTAATTTTCGAAATTTTTAATTCATTGGGAAATTTTCCCTGTACTACCGAATTGTTAATAATTTGTGTGAGTGGAGACACAATCTCTCCAATGCATCGTTTCAATAAGCAAGTACTAATTTCGTCATATCCGTACGAATACGTATTTTTAAGGTTATTTACAGTATACATAATTTCAGTTTCATCAACCGGATAAAAAAAGAATGAAAGCATGATAGGTGAGGAACTATTAATTTGATAGGTAGACTCATCATCTGATCGCAATAGGTCATCCGCAATTCTATTATAATATTTATTGAAACATTCTGCAACTAAATTTTGATTACTGATGACTTCGTCATCTATACTTAGTGTAATATCTTTGCATGTCTGCGTAATACTGGTATTGTTATTTATAATAGACCAGGTCGCTTTAGTTTTATTTGACGAGACAGACATAAGACGATTATTATACATCAGCTTAGCCTTTGCAATTCTTTGTCCTATATGTTTGTTTATATTTTTTTTATTGGTATAGAATTTCATTATTACCAATTAATGTGAGCTTATACATTTCTTTCAACCGCAACGACGCAATTTTTATATCGTCAGTGACCCAACTATTTCTAGGGTGGCTACTACTTTTGCGATGCTTGCATGGGAAGGCAGTTTCAATATCATTATCATCATAAATTCCTGAGAGTTTTCTGCAGACCAAATTCTCGTATTTTGCTTGTTTAAATATCCTGAAAGATGGCACCAAGCCTCATCCGGAAAGAAGTATTTGTCGAAAATGTCATTATTATAATAATGACATGACAGTACAACACATGTTTTTGGGACTCAATTCTGAGAATTGCACGTGAAAGTAGCCCCAAAAAGAAGAACTTCTGCATCATTCGTTTTGTCAAGTTGGCTGCATTAATAATTTAATGGCCATACGAATTTTTTTGCTCAAGGTGGATTTTGATCACTTTTTCTATATTTGAACACGGTTATATCTCGGTATCCGTACGGAATATCTCTTTTGTGTCTGAAGCAAAGTTGTAGATATTGAATAGGAGAAAAAAGAAGCGGAACAAACCTACTCGAAAAAAATGCATCCAGTGCTTTAAAAATCACAAAAATGGCCATTCTTTCCCCATTTTTCACCTTTTTTGCTCAATAACTGGATTACAAATCCACAAATATGCTTTTTTTTTCTTTATAAACTTTATTTTGCATGAAAATAAAAATTCCGGTTCATATTACAGCTATTCTTATACAGATAATATGAGATTTTTATTTGTTATCTATGCATAGAAAAAAAATTTAGAACATTTTCAATTATTGTCAATATCCATCCTCGTTGAAGTCGACGCTTGTGGTTCTGATAATCTTGTTTTCTTCGTAGGTTGTTCATATTCATGTTCTGAGTCTGCATCATCATCCGAGTTAGACATAATATTCAAGGGCATGTTATCTTCAGTGTGTCCACCAATTTCAGTGTCATCTTCATCTACGGTGCTTTCATCTTCAAACTGCATAATTTTAGAACTCCACCAACAAACCTCAGCAAGCAATGCATCTAATTTTTTGCTTTTGAATTGCTTTTCCATTGGCATGATCACTTGGTGGAACCTCTCTCCTTGTTCGTCCGATTCCTGAGGTAATTGTGCCAAAAAGGTATCAAGGTGGAAATGCATGAAATGTAATTTTAACGTCATGGATGCATTGATTTTTTCAAAATAATACAGCAACTTGTCCACTCGTGTCTGTATGTCATCTCGCTGTACACGGTTCTTTCCTAAAACGCCTTCAATGACTTGTTTCAATGCGTCCCCTGCACATAGGTGGTTATAATGGTTCGAGAAAGCATATTTGTGAAAGATTCGCTTTTAATTAATTTTCGTATATCCGGTCCATTCAAAGTACCTGTTTGAAATTTAAAAAAAATCAGTTACGAAAAAATTATTGGTAATTATAATGCGAATATATCGAAGTGAACAAATTTAGATATGACAATATTTAAATACAGACAACGATACGTACCTTTTCTAATTTTAGCTTCACTGAGTTTTGGACAGATGGATTTCAAACAGTCATAGGCGTCCTCAATATCTTTGACTACCACTTCAACGAATTTCCCAGCTATTCCTAATTTCATGTGGAGCGATGGCAACAAAATATCATCTACATCCTTTATCAAAGGTTCATTACGTAATTTTAATTGTTTCTCGAGCTCGGAAGTTCTTGCTTTCCAATCTTTACATCGTCGATGAATAAACACAAGTCGCCAGCGATATAATCCATTCCCATATTTTTCACTAAACCTGGGATATCATGGCAGTAAGTGAACGTATTTGCTTCGTCAACGGAATAAAATTTCTGAAAATCAGCTTGGCGTTTTCGGTATGATGCTGCGCTGACATTTTGCTCTGTCAGTTCTTTACGCTTCAAAAAAGATGTCAAAAATTCAGAATTTTTTTATGATAGTCCCATCTTAGCCACAATGTAGTCCATTTCGATTTGTGTTACCGGTTGTGGTGTATTATTTTCAATATCGGATGTCCAATCTGCATCATTCACATTGGTCGGATTGGTGAAAACGGTTTCGGCTTGCAGGGACACAGTATCCAGACTCGGAGGTTTAGGTGGATCGGTAACAGCAGCACGTTGTACTGGAAGTGTCGCGGTAAAAGCGGGAATGTATACTATTGTTTTCAATTTTTTTTTGTTCAATCCATAACCGGCATTTATGCATGCGTAGCACCTGGATTCATCATGTCCAGTTAGGTCTTGCACCCAAATTACTGGCTTCATAAAAGAAAACTGTACACCTTTTCCATGTATCCACATTATAAGGGTATTATAACAACTTTTGCACACTATGTTCGGCGTAAAATTTGCACCACTTAAATCTGTTTCATCAAAATAATGACAATACGCTGTTTTAAATTCCTCAGTAAACAAGTTTTTTCGATCCTGTTTGCCTATTTTTGGGACGATATGACCACAAACGTAACAAAAATAATCCAATTTTGGGCACTTGTTATTTTCCATATTGAAATATTCAATGTTCTTCTGGTTTTAAAATGTAATTCACTCTGAACAAAAGGGTTGTTTATTCCACAGCCATTAAATTATTAATGCAGCCAACTTGACAAAACGAATGATGCAGAAGTTCTTCTTTGTGGGGCTACTTTCACGTGCAATTCTCAGAATTGAGTCCCAAATCAATGACCTGAAAATTGTTGTACTGTATTATTATTATTATGTTATTCAAAAACCATAGACAATATTGTTTTCTTGTAACAAAATCTACCTATTCGAGTTCCGAAATCACTTGAACGTTATATGAAAACATCTTTAAGTCCTCTTTTAAAATAGTATGACATGTTCTCGCCGACAAATGAACTTGTTGATAGTTTTGTGATTGATTTTTTGGGTGAGTTGTCAATTCGACGTCGAATATTCCCTATGAAATTTGATATTCGCTTTCTAGGTGCTCTACCGCCAGATTTACGAGTTATTGCCCGTGTTTCACCAAATTTAATAACACAAGCTTGAATATGTTTTTGCAGTTGTGCACAAGTAACTGGCAATTTAGGATACTGTTGCCGGAAATCCTGTAAGCACTAATTAGTAGAATAAACACAATCTCCATTTTTAATTTTTGGCCAGTTTTATAGTAACTTACAATAATAAATATTTTATGATGTAACACTAACATTATAAAGAAAATAATTTAATATGTATAAGCGTTTATAATTTGAATTTATGTATGACAACTGCCAGAATTTGAAGTTTTCTAAAGCTTCGCATGTGCACCAATCTTTGATTATTTAATTACTTAAAAAACAGCTTATTATAATAATTTCTACTATGTAATTTCTTTATATTGTAAATTGGCGGACAAAAAACTGTCCAACTCATTTTGACGTTTGACAATATTTTAACAAAATTAACACGTTTTGAATCAGTTTTTAAGTTTTGAAGATTATTGAGATGCAAAATGTCAGTGTAGGTATATGATCTGTTATATGGATTTATTTATAGCTATTAATATAACGAGAACATTAAGCGATTTATAATACTCGAGGACGTTGCCAGGTGACGAGGCGCTATCCGAGTCACCTCGTAAAGTCGGAGAGGGTTTAAATCGCTGATGTTCGAGTTTATATTCAAAGCATTATCGTATCATCAACGATATCAAGATTAAAACAAAATCAACAATTTGTCTGTCATACAAAATACTTACGTCAAAGCTTGCGCGTTTTTGAAATAAATTAATAAATCATGGAAGAATTTGATGTTCCCGCAAATATTGTAGAGGCTGCAAATAGTGCAAAATTAGATTTGTTGCCAGCGAAGCCAAAACTGCATTACGAAAACGAATATCGTCTGTTTTGTAAATGGCGAGATGAAGAACATGTTCAAGGTGCTGGGGAAACAGTCTTGCTCGCTTATTTCGTGAGACTGTCAAATTACTACGCTCCTTCATGTTTGTGGCCAAAATATTCCATGTTGCGAGCTTGCTTGGAATTAAAAGAAAAAGTAGAAATTGATAAGTATGGTGCTTTGATAAGATTTATCAAGAAAAAGAATGTTGGATATCGAGTTAAAAAATCCAAAATACTCACTAGAGAGCAAGTTGATGAATTTATGCGTACAGCTCCAGACGAGGTATTTTTGATGATAAAAGTAGCTTTTTTGATTGGTCTAGGAGGGCCTTGTAGAACCATTGAATTAGTGAGAATGTCTGCGGACGATGTTGAGGTTTTAGAGACTAAGGTAGTTGTTACCATTCCTGACACAAAAACTCACAAAAAAAGATTTTTTGTTCTTGTACCTGAAGGTGACATTAATTCCGTACTTTTATTTAAAAAATATGTAGCATTGCGACCGCGTCATGTTACGCATAAAAGACTGTTTATATCGTACAGAAATGGAAGGTGTACAATTCAGCCTTGTGGTATTCATTTCTTTTCTAAAATACCTGAAAAAATCGCTACATACCTCAAACTAGAAAATCCAACTTTGTATACTGGTCATTGTATTAGAAGATCTTCAGCAACTTTTCTAGTTAACGCCGGCGGAGATATCTTAGATCTGCAAGAGTTGGGTGGGTGGGAGTCGAGCAAGGTTGCCAGGGGGTATTTAGAAGACAACGTAACGAAGAAAACTACAATTGCGCAAAAGATTCAGATGGGAAAGGTTTTAATAAATAGTGTGTCAAACTCTGAACAATCAATTGAGTTTACACGTAAAAATGAAAATTTGGAGGACGTAAGCGACTTGAACATCATGTGTGTTGAATCATCCGAAAAAAAGGGTGTGAAGCTGCAGAAGATCGCGGATTTAAGACAGATATGAAAGACATATCTTTCAAAATTGAGAACTGTCAAAATATAGAAATTCATGTTCACAAATAATGTATGTTGACGTATTAAGGTTTTGTATCTAACGTATTATGATGCTGTATCTAATGTTTCACATAAAGATGGCATAATAGTTGATGATACGATAATAGTATATTATACTATAAGGGAGAGAAATGCGTTATTTTGGCAGAGGTGCAATTTGATTTGAATAGTATATACCATTCGGGAGAGATGCTATTTTGCATCTCTTCCGAATGGTATATACTATTTTTTCCACGGTCTCCTTAACTTAAAAACACATATTTTGTCATTATAACTCCAAAAATTATGTCGTAGTTTTAGTCATTAAGATGTTATTTCAAACATCTGTCAGTGTCAAATATATATTTTAAAGTTTCATCAAAAGAAAAAGTAATGGCCTTTAATGATATGCATAAAGCGTTTATGGTAGATTGTTACTTCCTGACATCTCATAAAATTGATGGTATGTAACATATAATTTAAATGTCAATAAATAATTTCAATGTTATCTTTTTTTTGCATGAATCACAAACGTTCTCCATAATGTAAACTCCCTTGGGAGCATTATACTCCCTTGGGAATAATCGACTACTTCTGTTTTAATTTTGATGTCATAGAAACTGATTTCTACTCCCGACCGTGGAAAAAATATTTTATTTATAATTTATAACAATTCATATGCTATATTTTAAAGATCGATAACCCATTTTACAATGCAAAATAATGAGTCGAACAGTTATTTTGTCCGCCAGTTTACTTGTTATATAAGAATCTTTGATTGTACTATTTGACTATATAAGTGTGATTTGATTTTTGTTAAAATTGATGTTTATTATTATTATTATTATTATTATTATTATTTTTATATTAAAAACTCGCAATTTATTTTATTTTTAAAATAATTGTACTATTTGTAATTTTGTATTCTCGTTGTGTGCAAATAAATAAAGAAAATATAATAAACGAATGCATTTAGAAATAGAGCTACTATCGTTGGAGAATCTTAGTATTGTAATAAAAAAAAATATTTCGCCATATTTCGTCTACACTTGTATGAAATATATTGCAAAAACGCTGTAGAAGTGACGGTAACACGAATACTAGAGGAAGTTTTGAAGATGTCCTCAACGTCAGCAACATACTCGTACGTGCCTAATCTTAAAGATAATATGATACAATAAATTCATATATTGCGAAACATCTATTGGAGATCAAAAATTGCTGTAAATATTAATCTCTAAGTAGTGTGACTTTAATTTTTTAAACGCACATATCGACCAACTTCTTCATGACGATCAAATAGTGTTGTATTGATGTAAATGACGTTTTCATTTTCAGGAACAATTACGAGTAAAAGGGTGCCTAAGGATCGATATTAATGATAACCGAGAAGTTGTTAGGTGAGTAAAATTCCTTGTGTTTTGCTAGTTTTAAATTACACTGGTATACAAATTTTAACTGTTTTTAATAATATATATATATATATATATATATATATATATATATATATATATATATATATATAATCAAGACCTTTTTTACCATAAGGTGTAAAGGTTTACTTTCTCTAATGTATGAATTTCTTCCACTTCTCCCGGTCACTGGCTTCCTTCATAGCTTCTCCAAATTCTTTGTTTCTCCCCTTCAGTATTTCTGCTATCGCCATATTCCACGTTTTCCTTGGCCTGCCTCTGTCTCTTTTCCCGTTTGTTCTAGCTTGCCAAATGTTTTTTGTTGGTCTTTTCTCGTTCATTCTTACTAGGTGTCCGAACCATCTCAGTTGATTTTGTTCAATTGTTTCATTGATTGATTTTACATTTAATTCCTGTCTTATTAACTCATTTCTTATTTTATCCTTTCTTGTTACTCCCTTAATTCGTCTTAGATACTTCATTTCCATGGATTGGACTCTACTTGTCATCCTTTTGTTTAGGACCCAACTTTCGCTGCCATAGGTGAGTATTGGTCTATATATAGTTTGGTACACTGTAATTTTTGTTTTCCGACTAATTTCTTTCTTTCCTATGAAGGCTTTACTCAGGGTGTGATACACTTTTGATGCATTATTTATCCTTTCTGTTATTTCCTCATCCATTTTTCCATCACTTTGTAGCATTATTCCTAAATATTTGTAACGTTCCACTTGTTCCAATTTCTTTGTTCCTATCCTTACATTTATTCTTTGTTGCTTTCCTATGCTCATTATTTTGCACTTTTGTGTGTTAATTTTCATTTTTCTCTTATTTAATTCTTCTTCCCACATTTTCAAATTATCTTGTAACTGCTTTTCTCCTTCTGCACAGATCATAATGTCGTCTGCAAAGGCGCATTCTCCCAGCTTTACAGGTCTTAAATTTCTATATCCAATATTCACTTTCTTGATTTTAGTGCTTATTTCTTTTAGTATGTCATCCATTATTACTATAAATAGTGTGGGACTGAGGACACCTCCTTGTTTTAACCCTTCTTCTACCCTAAATTCCTCTGACTCCATATTATCTGTTCTAACATAATTTCTATTTCCTCTATACAGGCTGTTTTTAATAATAAGAAGTAAAATATACTGTTTTTAAGTTACTTTTTTATGCTAATTATAAATCTCACAGCGTCGGCCCCTTTTAACGACCCATCGAGCCATGGCTCCACGCAATAATCCTTTCTTTAAATTAATACAAATATGTATAAAACATATATGTATCTAAAATTCTTTCAATGGAGACTGTGGTTAAATAAAAATTTAAAAAAGGTATATAACCCCTTACCACATTAGTCGTATCCTAAATACGTATTTCGACAACTAAGTTGTCATCATCAGTAGGTAAAAACTACTAATTAAAAGTCGCACATGGGGCACAGTAAAGTAAGATAAACGCTTCCGCACAACTACTATACACTGCAACCCTGTAAAGACTAAAGTTAACATGCCAATCTCAAAACTACGAGACAAACACTTGCCTCTTAAGGAAAAGGTTTAAACATGTGTTAAATAGTCGAACAAAGGAAAGGCAGAAATTCATCTCTAAAGGAGGCGCCAACTAAAAACGATTTTTAAAAACTACGATGACCTACTATTAAACTTAAATGAAACACCTTATATTTTCACAAAACACTAGTGTATTTAACTATATGTATATTTCATGTGCATAGCACACATCAGTAGTTAATTATTTAAACGTATTATTTCGAGTACATGTATAGTAACAATATCCCCCCTACCCAATATAGGCAAGTGCTCAAAACTACGAGGCAAGTGTTTGTCTCGTAGTTTTGAGATTGGCATGTTAAATTTAGTCTTTACAGGGTTGCAGTGTATAGTAGTTGTGCGGAAGCGTTTATCTTACTTTACTGTGCCCCATGTGCGACTTTTAATTAGTAGTTTTTACCTACTGATGATGACAACTTAGTTGTCGAAATACGTATTTAGGATACGACTAATAATTGTGGTAAGGGGTTATATACCTTTTTTAAATATCTGTATCTGTACACATGGACATATGCCACGTTTTAACCAGCGATCAATTCAACCGCAGACACATGCGTTTCGATCTTAATTGATCTCATCAGTGCGGGTTTGCGAAGTGACGTCTTATGGTTCGCTTTCTCAAGTAATCACAAACTTATCCTGTCAGGTGACAAAAGATATCCCGTGACATCTGACGAATAAGAGAGACTCACTTGTGAAAGCAATGGCATAACCATTCGGGAGGAAATACTTTTACTGGCGAGTCTTTTTTATCCGTCAGATGTCACGAGATATCTGTTGTCACCTGACAGGATAAGTTTGTTATTACTTGCGAAAGCGAACCAGAAGACGTCACTTCGCAAACCCGCATTTACGAGATGAATTTAGATCGAAACGCATGTGTCTGCAGGGTTGAGGTAACCATTATTTATATACGTTGTGTATGTTCATGTGTACACATACAGATATCTTTCATACATATTTGTATTAATTTTGTATACGCTTGATGTGCTTCACATCGATATACTATTTTTTGTGTATGTTCATGTGTACAGATACAGATATCTTTCATACATATTTGTATTAATTTGTATACGCTTGATGTGCTTCACATCGATATATTATTTTTTGTTTTTTTAAGGTATAAAATCCTTTACCACATTCGTATCCTAAATACGTATT
The DNA here is from genome assembly GCA_935421215.2 of Melolontha melolontha. NCBI lineage: Eukaryota > Metazoa > Arthropoda > Insecta > Coleoptera > Scarabaeidae > Melolontha > Melolontha melolontha. The sequence goes on from OW285239.1 coordinate 134,205,158, forward strand.
TCGGCAACTAAATTGTAAATAAGTAGTTAAAAATAATAATCAGTGTTTAACACGGGGTTCACAGTAAAGCTAACACAAGAAACACGATACGCGTCTATGTATTTAGGTTTATTTACCACATTAACATTAAGAGGCCTTATACCTTTTTAAAGTTTTTACTTAGTGACCAAAGAAAGACTTTTCGAGAAGTTTTTATTTCCCTTGAATATAACGATTAATTGATTAATTTATAAACATTATCGCAATTGTAATTAAAATTACACACTGAACATTAAACGCCGTTAGCTTTTGTACGACGTGTTAGGAACTTTATGAAAATCGCTTTACTTTAACGCGTTCGTGCCAAGCATCCAATGGCTCGGAATTTAATCAGTTTGTTGGTATCGCGAGGTGGGTAGAAGAGATGGTCAGACGACCTACAATTCTATGAAGCATTGGGGTCAGTTTTCTTCTGGTTCGGTACGATCTGCCCTGCAGGCAGTGTTGACGAGCTCGCTTGCTTACGGATTTTACTTATTAATCTCGCGATTTTCAGTTCTCTGACAGTTTTGTTTATGTGAGTGCGTGTTATTTTGTATTGACGAATTGAGTAAAAACAATAAATTTTAATTTGAAACTTAACAATTGTTAAAGTTGTTTAGTTATTATTTTTTAAGTTTTTAATTTATCATTTAAGTATATTTTTGTATCCGCGCTATTTAAAGACTAAATATGTCCTATTTAAAGACTTAATATGTGAAGAAGTCTGAGGGTAATATAAAGCTACCTGTTATCTGAGGTTTTGGTAAGTACCTTCGATCAGTACTTAACGCAGTTTTTATTTTCAAATGACTTTTCAATTTGATTACATTTAAGTAATTTTTCCGTGGGTGTTTTTTAATTGGTAATAAGTTACTTAAAAAACTGAGCTGATTCAAATTTTTCTATTAAACGGAGGATATCTTTTTGCCAGTGCATATTTCTTTTTTACATATAGAATACGATAAAATTTAACATATTTAAGCTTTTATAAATATTTTTAGGAGTAACAAAAATTTAAAATATTTTATGCTGAAGATGGCAATTTAGTTGTGGAAATACGTATCTAGGATGCAAATATTAGTGTTCTAAAAGGGCTTTCTACATTTTTAAGTTTTAACTTAGTCACTTTCCAACATAAGAATTTTTAAAATTTTGATTTTTCTATATTTAAGCTTAAACAATGCTTATTGCTAAAATAGTAAAGTAAAATCTTTGTTTGTTAACACTTTGCTTCTTGACTTTATTGGAATTGTCACGATACAACATGCAACAGTAATCACCCATCATGTTCTGAATCTAAAAACCTTGATATCGTGGTTCTATGAATTGAAAGTCCTTTTGAAAGCGCTCACTTTGTTCGTATTAGGAAATTTGTATATAACAAAATAATTTGTTATATACGCTATCAGTTGTGTCCGACGTTGACTGGAAATAGGTTAATACAGTTTCCGCAGGCTGCGGCTGTGTTCGTCAAATGGAAACCCCTGGCATAGTCTTACCCTTGTCACGAAGACAGCGATGATTGTTTTGGTGTTCGTGACAGTCAATGAGCAGCACTGAATATTTTTCTACGCTTTGTCTGGATGACTTTTATAATGTAGTAAAGGCATTATTTATAGTGAAAGTATCTTTCCAGTAGCAGGTACTGATAATTCTGTAGTAAGATGAAACACATGTCTGCATGTCTGGAAAGATATTTGCACATAAATATGAACTTGTGTTGTGTTCTCCACACATACACACAATACATCATCCAATATCCGATACCATAACTGGTATCGATTCTCCGATACCTCACATAACGAAGGTATCGTTTCTAAGGTATCGATTCTAAGGTATCGATTCCAAAGTATCGATTCCAAAGCATCGATATTTTACCGATTCCAGTACTGGCTAAGTATCGATACTTAGCGATGTATCGGGTAGCTTACTTTTGTGCATTTTTTTAATTGTATGTAAAGGTTGCAATAACTTTTTAAGTAAATAATTTTTTTAAGTATGTATGCATTATATATATTATATAGTATATATTTAAAAGGATGTTGTTGAATTTTACATTATGCGTAGTAAATATCCATATTATAACATAAACATAATAACTATAATTATTACAAAAAGAAATATCACAATATTGCAAATTTCATACCGTAGATATGGTAGAATCGGTAAATTAATTTGATATCTCTTGAAATCGATACCTAGAAAACGGGTTATGAATTCTAGGTATCGATTCTAATGTATCGATTCCAAAGCATCGGCACCTATCGATACCGATTCCAGTACTCAGAATCGACACAGCCAGACAGGCACAGAACCGATACATAGACCTGATACACAGACACGACACACGGGCACAAGCACAGACCCGATACATCGCTAAGTATCCATACATCGATTGGTATCCCTACCCGATACCGAAAACGTCGGTATCGCCCAGCCCTACTCCATACCTGATTTTTAATAATATTTTTATATTATAAAAATTTGCAAACTTACATACTAAACTATACAGGTTTTAAACTACCCTTAATACTGGTGGTAACACATGTTACACTAAATTGAAAAATAGGTACACAGTTGTAATATAGATATATTTTCCTTATTATTAATAACAATTGTATCACTAAAGTGTCACTACCACGTTTAATTTTAATTTATTGTCACATAATATTATTAATTAATTACTGTAAAATGCACGATTGTTTTAATTCGATTTGTAATATAAATAAAATAATGAAAAGGGTAAGGTGCACGCAAACACTATCAATTTTATAGTATGTCAAATAATTTCTAATGTTAAAATGAAGAAATAGCAATCAATAGAAATGCAATAACCCCGCCAATTATAGCAACTTAAAGCAATTAAAATTACGACAATTTGCATGTTAAACGTTCTCTGTACATAGTTGTTATTGCTGCGATACGAATTTTACGTCGTAAATAATGAAAGTTGACTAATTAATTGCACCAACTGTGGAGAAAAATAACAATATTTAATACCTTTTTTTAAAACGGATATTATGAAGAATTTTATCGGTTTTAAAGTTCAAACGGTGTTGAAACTATAAAATTCAAAGTACGAGTAAATTAAATTTCTGGAAAAATTAATTTATTGATTACTTTAATTTAAGGTATTTATTTTATTACCAGCCTCATGATCGCAGTCCTTGTCTTTGCTTTCATAAGTAGTTCCAGTGGAGAGAGACCTACAATAGCCTCCATGGGGGCGACTCCCGTCTGCTTTTCATAGCTCTTGTGATTTCCAACTGTTGTTGTAGAATCTAAAGGAGTCTTACTGCTGATATCAGCTTTGTCCACTTCATCGCATAACTGGACCATTGGTGTTGTTACCACTATGTTCAACTATTGTTTCACACTAGATTTTAATCCCAAAATTTTAAACAGCTATTCTACATCGTCAGAACAGCTGTGTCGTCCTGTCCGTCACTTTGACCGAATAATTGTTCTAATTCAGTCTCGCGTCTAGTGTTATGCTTAGATGCTTTACTTCATTGGTTAGTACTAATCCTAGCAAACAATTTAATGCTGCCCGGACTATTTAGTTTTGTCATAAATGCTACCAACTAAACCAACTAAATGCAATATTCTCTTGTCACTTAATGTTTTAATGAGATTTCTTAACTTAATATCTATAATATTAATAATAATTATAACAATAATAATTCGCTCCTTAATATCCCCTAACAGCTTGACGCCATTTGCAGGTGTCATTGGCAGTCGTGAGTTATTATTAGAGAACGGACACGCTTACCACATGACGCAAAGCCCAGTGCAGTACTGGCGAAAGGCTATATTTCTAAAATATTTAATTTTATTTATATAATTGGAAAACGAACGGGTGCTGATGTATAAAATTACGAAATACATATTTATTTGTTGAAAAGTTGTATTTATAAAGTTTTTAATTTTATTTATATAATTGGAAAACATACGGGTGGTGATCTATCTATCTAGAATTACGAAATACATATTTATTAATTAATTTTATTTATATAATTGGAAAACAAACTGGTGGTGATCTATAAAATTACGAAATACATATTGCTATGCACTGTGGAGTCAATTAATTACTTGAATTGGCCCACAATACACAACAGCTTGCTCGGTTTAACTCTAGTCGGTTCAGCCTTCCAGGAACTCTTGTATCTTCAGGTTACCCACAAAGGGGTATGCGTTAAATAAAAAGGTATTAGAAATGAAAGTCACATTAACAACACAAACATTTACTCATAAAAAAAACCAAATAAAAAAAAACTCTCTTAATAAAGCATTAAGAGAGTCTTATGCAATACAAATGCAATAGACTGAGGAAAACTTGTATAAATATTGACTCGCATACAAGGAAAAAACCTCAATTGACCGCGAATAAACCTAACCTAATTAATAGTTAGCAAAACTTTCAAATTTAATTAATTACATTAACCTAAACCTCAAACGTCAGACAGAAAATAATCTGTGAGCGCGCAACACAAAATGACCGAATCATGCGCTAAATAACATGATGATCACTTTCCCTCCAAATACCCTGACCTTCATACAACTACAGCCAAAGAAAGCAAAAACTTACAGAAAAACTAAAATATTGAAAATTTCCTGACTATAAATATATTTTTTTAATAAAATTTATGAGCTCATATCATATACAAATATCTTAAAGAAATAAATATAAATATAAATATACTTGCAAATGCACACGTATATTAATTAATGTGGTCGTCGCACATCACTCAAAAAAATTATAATTAAAGAGAGATTTCAGATAGGTCGCACAAAATCAAAATTTACAAGTATACAAAACTCGTAATAAATCGAAAATTACAGTAGACACATAAGAGATCACAACTAAAAACACAAACCGAAATTAACTCTAATACTTTGAATAAAGAGGAAGTCCTTATTCAAAAAAATTCAACTCGACCTATCTATCTAAAGGATGAGAAATCTCTGAATCTCCCACTCGGAAATGAAGTATCTCCATGCCTAGAACATAAATCAAAAGACCGACTACGATAAATCTCCAACCGGCAACAGTCGAACTACCCAGTTCAAGACAACGTTCGGACAACCTACAGGCGTGGACAAAATACACATTATAATCAAATTTTAAATTAAATATAAAAAATCTCTAATTATTATCCTGGAATAAAATGTACATAATTATAAATAGTCTTTTAATGTTTCTTCAATTTTTCTTCGGGGAAAAATTCATGACACTATGTATTTGTTGAAAAGTTGTATTTTTAAAGTTTTTAATTTTATTTCTATAATTGGAACATTTTTATTTGTTCAATTTGTCGTTCAAGTTGAGTAAAGGAGTATTAATATTGACTAGCAATAGTTTCTCAAGGTTTTCTTCTGTCAATTTTGTTCTCTTTGAATTAATTACATCCTTATAAATAGAAAACGCCCTTTCTACATCGCAACTGGTTATAGGTGCATACTGGAAATATTCTTTTATTTCTTCATATTTAGCCGTTAGATTTTGTGGAATTGTCTCCATACATAATTGCTGCAATGTAATTAAATCTGGATTTCTATTAAGAATTGCTTCAAACTTTTGCCGATGGCCACATCTGAAGTCACTTGGAATACTTTTCAAATTATTAACAGCCACATCTAATGTGGTTAATTCGTCATTTAATTTGAGATTTCGATTTTCAAAATAAGTGATTAGTTTTGGCAATTTTCCAAAGTGTTCGTGAAAAAAGTACAACTGATTTTTTAAACTTGGGATTTGTGTAAGCTCCTTGCACTCACCAATACTTCTAGCATCCTCCTTTAGCAGTGTTATGAAATGTTTTAGACTATCGAAATTCTCAGCATAATAACTAGTAGCTTCCAGCCATGTTCCCCATCTAGTTATTACCGGAGTGGGAGGCAGTGACAGAGATGGAAATTTTTCCCTGGAAAGAGCTACTCTCAATGGTGCTTTTCTGAAAACCTTTTTAAAAGCTGATACAAGTCTATCAACTTCCGGAAAAGTGTCTCTGATATATTCACAGATTCTGTGGAGAGCATGTGCTACACAAGTAATATGCAGCATATTAGGATATGTTTTCTTCAATAGTCTGCCTGTTTTTAGCATATACGCAGCACTATCACTGACAAATAAAAGTATTTTTTCTTTGTACGTGGCGTCCGAATGAAGCACATTTTGCATATTCTCCTTAATGGTTTCAGCAACTGTTTCCCCATCAACTCCATTTATAAAACTTGTTGCTATTACATATGAGTTATAGGGAATAGTTGGATGTAGTACACCAGCTACAACATTTACCACACAGCGTCCTAACATATCCACCGTTTCGTCGGCGCTTATCCATATGTATTGATTTAAAAGATGGCTTCTAATGCGTTCTACTGTTCTCGTATAGCACCTACAAACATAATATTTGCGTAAAGTTGATTCATCAGGAACATTTCGACCAGCATATTTCTTCAGAAATGTTTTCAAAATTGGATTGTTCAATTTAAATAATGGAATATTAGCTGCCATAAAAGTTTCACAGAGTTCTTCGTTAAAATTGTCAGATTCCAACGGGTTCAATTTTTTTTGTGCTTTAACGATCCTACGTGACGTTTTACGGTTGATTTATTGCAATTTTTCAATAACGTTTACCGTGCTATTTCTCTTACGAAATACGATAAACTTATTTATTTTATCTACATACACGACACCACTGAAAACACTATATTCTCCGAATACAATAGCTGGGTTGTCCATTGTTATCGCTGCGAGACCAGGTGGCCGAGTAAGCCAAACAAATACTTCATTGAATTACGCCGGAATGTACTGAGCGACGATATACACAATTCCAATTGCCGATTGCGTTTTATGGAAATTGCATCCGTTCTCTAGTTATTATTATGCCCGCGCCCGATTAGCGACTTGAGATGTTTAGCCGACGGCATTCACTGTAAGCGAGAAGGAAACCCAGAAAACCTGTCGGACAGTCCAGCCTCGGAGTCGAACCTGGGACTTCCAGCATTATAAGCCAATAGGCTATTATAATTTTCCGCCCCTCACTATGTAAGGAAAACATAATTGAGTTACTGTAGAAAACATAACCTTAGTCATAACGACTTATGGGAATCAAATACATTACATCCCCGTGCTGAACAATGATAGAAAGATACAAAATTTTATTACATAGACAAAGAAAAACAATAACAATCTCTGTGGTGTATATTGTGTTGCATATTCGACACAATTACGTATACATTCTTCAGGGCGGCTTACATCCAATTTGACATTAGTGACCGTCAAAAATTTGAAAAGTTCTGAATTCGCTTCTCTCCTTAATCTTTACAATGAGTAACAGAGAAAGCGAAAATTATATTATGTTCGAGAACACTCCCCCAGATTGTAAACAAACCGCTACCTTCACAACAAAGCAGTTATTCCCAGAAAAATACAAGTTGCGATATAACAGAATGTATTCACTATTTAGATTGAGGTTGAAATCGAAGCACACCTGTAATAAGTAACTGTATCCTGTTCTGCTTAATAAATTATTATACATTTTGCAACTATTTAATTTCAATAAATACTTTTATGTTATTTTTTGAGTAAAAATTATGGTGCGGGCGAAAAAATGTTATACGCAACACGGGAGCAAAGTAATATCACAGTCTCGACATGGTTCCGCTCTCGGCTTCGCCTCGAAAGCAATATCCATGTCCCGACTGCAAAATATTACTTTCCTTCCTAGATTAATAACTAAAGGATCCAGAAGAAAAAATGCATGTATTTTAAAGAGGAATAAAAGATCAATTTCATAATAAATCAAAAATATTTATTTTGCATAATGTTTGTAGTATATTAAAGATTACACAGGCCTGCGATGGTAAAATTGTCTGGATTTTATACAGTGATTTCATTAGATTTTTTGGTGCTGAAAATGGGAAAATTATTTAAAAAATTCCATCACGTAAGGTTTTTTTTACAATCTGGGGTTTTTTGACCTATCTGCATGTATTAGTCTTTTTGAAAAGGACAATTTTGTTAAACCGTTGTTTAAATAAACTATTATAATTTTTTCACTTATGATGATGCAAGAAGTTGATATTCTGAATAAACATACACTAGATTTATGATAAAGAAGTTACAAATAGAAATAATTGAGCATGTCGCAAGACATGACTCATCATCTTCCTGTTACTGCATGTCTACCTCCCCACCTCCACTACAAACATATTGCTATTCTGGACAAAACAGTTAGTTCATTCAATATCTTCTTTACAACTGTGGTGTGAATTTGTGTAATTAGTTGACATTTGTGATTAGTTGCTGAGTTAATTTAATTTTTATTTTACGAGTTTTTTAAAATTAAATTCCAATGGCATCAAGAGGCTGTGTCAATGTACCCAACTCTTTCTGCTATATTTGTGGAAAGTTTACAGTAAAAAAACAACAAAGAAACATTACAGATTTTGTAAAAAAAGTATATTTTGCATATTTTGGTGTGAAATTAGGAGACCAAGACAAACCTTGGGCTCCTCGTAAGGTTTGTTCAGTGTGTGTTGAAGAGCTTCGCCAGTGGTCACAAGGAAAAAAACAGTCTTTTCGCTTTGGAGTGCCTATGGTTTGGAGAGAACCGATCAATCATAGCGATGATTATTATTTTTGTTCTTGTGTAGTACACGGATTCAATTTAAAAAACAAAAAGGACATCGTTTACCCAAACCTTCGATCCGCAACACGTCCTATACCTCATGGACCAGAAGTACCTGTTCCTTCACTACCAGATACATTAGATGATGTATCTGATGACGAAATGGTTTCACGTACATGCGCAAGTGAACTGGATGAGGAAAGTGATTACTATGATACTGGAAGTGATGAGCCAAAACTGTTTGACCAATCTGAATTAAATGATTTGGTGAGGGACTTAAACTTTCCTAAGGACTCAGCTGAGCTTTTAGGGTCAAGGTTGAAAGAAAAAAAAATTGTTAGCACCTAGCACAACATTTTACTGGTTTAGGAACAGAGAAAAAGAGTTTGCTCGATATTATTCCGAAGAAGATGCACTAGTTTTCTGTAATGATGTACCCGGGCTCATGGAACAATTCCACGTAGAATATAATGTTTCTGAATGGAGACTCTTTATTGACTCTTCAAAAAGGAGCCTTAAGGCCGTTTTTCTACACAATGGAAGTAAATATGCTTCTGTACCAGTGGGACATTCAGTCCATTTAAAATAGTGTTATGAAAATCTTGAGCTACTTTTAATTAAAATTCGATACAAGGATCAAGGCTGGACAATTTGTGGTGATTTGAAGGTTCTTTGTTTGTTACTTGGACAACAAAGCGGTTATACTAAATATCCTTGTTTTTTGTGTGAGTGGGATAGTCGTGATAGAACGCAGCACTATTGTAAAAAGATGTGGCCACCAAGATAAACCTTACAACTTGGAATGAAAAACATTGAAAGTAAAAGTTTAGTAGACCCGAGCAAAGTTTTGCTTCCTCCATTACATATAAAACTAGGGTTAATGAAACAATTTGTGAAGACATTAAAAAAATATGGAGAGTGCTTCAAGTATCTTTGCAGCCAGTTTCCTCGCTTGTCAGAAGCAAATATAAAGGAGGGTGTTTTTGTTGGACCGGATATAAGAAAGCTTATGAAAGATGAAAATTTTGAATCTAAAATTGAGGAAGCAGAAAAACAAGCATGGATAGCCTTCAAAAATGTGGTTATAAATTTTCTTGGCAACAAAAAACATGAAGATTATAAAAATATTGTGCAAAATATGTTAGAAAAATTTAAAACCTTAGGCTGTAACATGAGTTTGAAGGTGCATTTTCTAGATTCGCATCTCGACTACTTCCTTGAAAATCTTGGTGCAGTAAGTGAGGAGCAGGGGGAAAGGTTCCACCAAGACCTAAAAGAGATGGAGAGAAGATACCAAGGAAAATGGAATATAAGCATGGTAGCTGATTATTGTTGGATGTTAAAAAGGGATGGTCCACTACGAGATTACAGAAGAAAAAGCACAAAAAGGAGTATGGAAAGACAAAAAAAGATATTATAAGGACTTGTAAAGACATAAATAGTATTTTACTGTTTCTTTTCATTAGATTTAATGATATTTGTAAGTAATTTTGTTTTTTATATCCTTTGTAAATAAATTCAAAATGTAACTAAAAATTATTTTTAATTTAAAAAAAATATAATTTGAAGCCTTTTTGAGAAAAATCCTTACGTGATGGAGAAAAATAGAGTTCATATTTGGATTCAGCGCCCAAAAACACATAAGAATCAGCTATCAAATTTAAAACAATTTTTAGAAAGTTAAAAAACGCAGGCCTGTGTTATTTATGAAAAATGATGTCTTTCAAATGGCGTCCCACGTTTACGATACAGCGAGTTAGGCGATTTCTGAGGTTTTTCATATCAGGCGGTATCCTTACCATTTCCGCCCGGATTGCTGCGTTCAAGGCATTGATGGTTTGAGGACGGTTAGTGTACACTTTTTCTTTCAGGTAGCCCCAATGAAAAAAAATCACATGTGTGCGGACTGGCTCCATCTTGTTGAAACCATATCTCACCATTAAGTTGCTGCAATTTTGGTTGCACAAAAGTTTGTAACATATGGCTATAATGAGCGGATATCATTGTAACAGCCACTCCATTCTTTTCAAAAAAGTAAGGCTGCCACACTCCAAATGCAGACACCATCGCCCACATTGTCACTTGCTGGCTGCACAGGGGTTTTTCATGAAGTTTTTGATGCTGTTCAATAACGGTAGTTTTTGATATTCACAAAACCGTATAAGTGGAAATGAGATTCATCACTGGTCAATAAAATTGCATTTCTCAGTACGTTTTGAAGAATGGCGTGGCACGTATGCACACCTTCTTGTATCGCATGAACAAGAGCCATCTTCTAAGGATGAAACTTAAGGCCTAGATGTAACATTCGCCTTACACTTCGGTCAGACAACTGCAAAATAGCTGCTTGATTCAATGCGGAACGATGCGGCGATCGCTTAACGGACTGCCTTAATCTTTCAACATTTTGCGATGTTCGAACATTTTTTGGCCTACCAAGAGGTTTTTGTTTTAGTGTTGAACCGGCTGCGCGAAAGGCAAACTACACAACGAATAATCGCATTACCATCTAGCACTGAATTCAATGGACGAATATTGAAACGTAGCCTAAACGCTCGTTGTGTTGATATGACAGAACCGCTATTTTTAAAATAAGTTTCAGCAACGAACGCACATTGTTCGTCTGAGCAAGGCATGCTGATATACTGAAATCTTTTGAGTTAGCATGCCTAGAAAGCCCCACCACACTTTTTTATCCCCACCAACGCAGGAGCAATAGCTGATCGAAATCTATGCATTCTTTCTGCCTGACCCTTTATTATCATCATTATTAGTTGACAATTAAAACTAATAAATTTCGTTTTTTATTACTAGTTCATGTAGTATATTTTATTCATTTAATGCACATATCAAACCAAATCTAGGCAAGGTAAATTACAAAATCCTTAATATTTACCATAGTATCATCTTTTTAAGTTTAACTCTAAATATTTTCAAGTATGATTAATGTATGAATTTATGAATTATAGAAAATGCAAGATGTTTTGCTCCTGGTTCTAACAATACCCAAAATACACACATAATATATATTATTATAAATAAAAAAATAGCTTGTTAGTTTTATTAGAATTCGAAGATTGACTTTGCATGTTATTTATACAAAGAAGGAAGTGCTGAAGTTCACGCGGCCATGGGTATTCACAGCTTCTAAAGAAATACACGTTTTTTCAATTAAAACTATTTTAGATTATATCTTCAGCCGTCACTGGCGATATTCACGTACAAGCGATGCAACCGCAAAGAAACAAATAGAATGACGTGGACAAATTACTTGTTTTTGCAAGAAGTTTTACCATTAAATTCCTTTTAGTTTGTAATTTAAGAATATCCGCTGGTGAGTTATTGACGTAGAAATTTACGCAAAACAGATTATAAAATTTTAAATGGCTATTCATTTTTAGTACCAATATTACAGTTAAAACTGTAATGTGTTAATTACATAATTCAATTTTAATTATTATATCCTTACATCACAATTCGCTATTCATAATTGGTCGTTTGTTAGTGACCTTTCTGTCTTTGCTATAATATAATTTCATTTTATTATATGCAGTAGTAAATACTGCTTTATTTTTTTGTATTTCATTTTGTAGAGAATATGGGGAAAAATATAAATCAGGATGAAGGGTTACAGTATGAGGATTAACATATTTTTTTATTCGTAATTAATAAGGGGATCACATTAAAGATGCAAACAGCTATAAAGACATTTAAAAAGGAAAATCACCAGCATCAATAACGTTGTTAACGAAATGATGAGTATGGTGTATCAAAACACATAAAATATATATTACTTACGAGGGTGGATCCTTTTGCTCCACCCCTGACCCACTCACAATAAAAAATTGGCAAATATCTGACTTTTATTTTTTAACATAGTCTTCATTAAGGTTAACACATTTTTCCCATCGATATTCTAGCATTTCTAATGCTTTTCGAAGAAAATATTCTTCAACCTCTGCAAACCACTAATTTACCACACATATCACATCATTATTTGACGGAAATCGTTTCTTACCACGCAACGACACTTACCACGCAAGTGTTCTTTAAGTTTTAGAAACAGTCGGTAATCACTGGAGGTCAAATCTGGCGAATATGGTGGATGCTCAACTATTTCGAGGCATTGCAGCTGTTGTAATGGCGGACCTGTGACTAGGTACGTTATTCTGATGCAAGAGAACACCTTTGCGCAACTTCCCCGATGTTTTTCTTTTATCATTTCACGTAATTTGGGAATTAAATAGGCATTATAAGCACCTATAATTGTGGTCCCAAATACGGATAGCATGACCTTCCCTGCTGAAGGTTGCGTCTTGAATCCTTACTCTGTATTTTGGTATCTACACCATAATGATCAGAGAGCGGACTGATGTGATTGAATGACCAATTGCCCCGATAAAACTAGCATAGTATGCATTAGTATGTTATAACAGTCCCACTATTTGCTTGCTCGATTGCATTTGTTGAACAGATATTGTTATTTTCGTCGTTATGAATACATGCTACATGTATTAGTACATGGTAGGATGGATTCGAGGCCATACAGATTGGTTGCATATTCTTAATGATATCGAGATATATTGCAGTGCCCGTTCATTAAGTTTAAGGCGTCCACAAAAGTGTAATGTGCAGAGACATGTTTATTCGAAAACTCATCAAGATAACATATGACCATTTGCACCTGACACTTTTAACGAAGAATTGTGTGAAGCTTTCATGGTGGCCAATATCCCATTCAAAAAGCTTAACAATCCAATCCTCAATAGGATTCTTACAAAATATATTGATCGTCATATACCAGGTGAATCTACTTTACGTAAATACCACTTACCAAAATGTTATTTGAGAACCATTGAAAAAATACGAACCAACCTATCTGGTCATTATCTTTGGGTAAGTGCAGACGAAACAACGGATGTAATGGGACGATATGTGTTAAATGTAGTTGTTGGTATTCTTCATCCGACAACTTCATACCAACCATACTTAATTGCAACTATAATATTGCCAGTCGTAAATGGTGAAACAGTTGCCGTAATAATTGGCCAATATATTCATAATATTCTGTTATCGGGTAACAACTATAAAGAAAAGATGCTATTAATTTTGACTGCAGCTTATATGTTAAAAACAGGGAAGTTATTAAAGCAATCTTATACCAATATGCTACACGTTACCTGTGCAGCACATGCACAACACAGAGTATGTGAATACATCAGGAGTAATTTTCCAAATGCTGATAAGTTTTATTATTTAAAAAGATATTTTTCAAAGCTGAGACAAAAGTTGATACCATATTTAGCAAAAATCCAGATTTGTATATATTATATCAATTCTGCACAGAGCCGATTAAAAAATCTATTCATTCGAATTATGGGCACTTTTGCAATATTTTAATCATGCACCCATCACCAGTTGTGATGTGGAACGGACATTTTCTATTATTTTAAGATCTAAAAGAACTAATTTTTAGTTGTTCATAGTAATGTTTTACACTTTCAATGTTTCACAGAAAAAACAGAGTTTTGAGGTTTGTTCTTTGTAAATAATTTTTATTCAAAATTCGATACGCATTTCGCTTGTCAGCATTACTTTTGTTTCACAGCAGTAGTTGCTGTCGGTTACCAAACCGTTTATTACATTCGCTCTGTTGTGTATTGACAGATACATATTAACTGCATATGTAGGTATGTGCCACTTATGTAGTGCCCACACGTATCAAATTATTCGAAACTCACGGATCGCTTACAAAAAATAAATCTATTGAGAATACAACGGACTATGAATCATCAATCGCTCGAGTCCGTTCTCTCATAATGATGGATCTCCAGCCAGGACTCATCCATTGTCACTAATTTGCAAAATAATTTTAATTGTCGTGTCTATACTGCGTTAAAAGACGACTGCAATGTCTTTTCGAATTTGCTTGTATGCATCTGTTAACATTCGTGATACCCATCTTAATTTTTCCATGTTCAAATCGGTTATAATTAGAGTGGACCAATCCGGAGCGATATTGGTAAATATTTCATATAAAAGCCGAAAAACTCCAATAATTTATCAATTAATATATAGATATATGTATATATATATATATATATATATATATATATATATATTTTATTTAGTTACCCCAGAAGAAGCGACAAAGTCTGTCGCGAAATATAGGGTAATTTAATAAAGGAGTTTTTAATTGACCGCTTACGCGAATTTTAATTAATTTTTGATAATATATCACGGTCGATAATTTTCTTTTCAATTATATATATATATATATATATATATATATATATATATATATATATAAATTGCTAAATTATTGGAGTTTTTCAGCTTTTATATGAAATATTTACCAATATCGCTCCGGATTGGTCCACTCTAGGTATAATTATATTATGTACAGCATTGCAACATGAGAGAGACTCGACGAAGCTAAACGTGTTCTGTGTCTTATCACGGACAAAATTTCATGGACCATTCTTTTTATGGAAAGTACTGTAAGTGGAATAACATATCTAGACATGTTAGAACAATGGCTTTTCCTCAACTTACTGATTATTTTCAACAGGATGGATCTCGGCCCCATTGGCACCGTAATGTCCGAGGATTTTTAAATCATTTCATTCTTCAACTATGGATAGGTTGCATGGGAAATCAAGACCTGGCTTTACATTTCTGACCACCGAGATTGCCTGATGTCACGCCTTGTGACTTTTTCTTGTGGGGCTACGTTAAGGAGGTTTATGGCCGACCTACGGAACTGTGTCACTGCTGCGGTGAACCTAGTAACACAAGACATGCTTTTCCGTGTGTGGGACGAGTTTGACTACCGCTTAGATGTTTTCCGGGTAGCAAAAGAGGGACACATTGAACATTTATAACCTATGTTAAAAAACTTTGAAACTTCCTCTTTTCATAAGTATGTATATTGTTCATGTCCAATTTCTACTTCATCAAATACAAATTAATTAAATTGGGTGCATCTTCTTGAATAACTCTGCACATATTTCTTTCCGGCCTCGTATTTATTTAAGAATATTCCTATAATAGTTAGAGCTTTCGTTTAGAAAATGTAAATTTTAATGTTTCTTAATACGTGTAATGTAATTATGCACTGTTTACAAACAAGTTTCTTAAGTATACCTAGTTAATTACAATCGTAAATATCTAGGATATAAACTTAATAAAAAAAAGTTTAATTTTATTAATTAACAATCATTTAACTTAATCGTAATTATTTACACGCAAGGAAGTACATTACTATCGGTTACATTACTATCTTCATAGAATTCATTTAATAATTAACGAGCATGTATTACCTGTAATGTTGACTAGGCGTCATCACAAAATCGCTAAATAATACTATAAAATTAAGTGCCAATTTAATTATTTCAACTATGTATTACACAAGAATTTTATGAAAATAATGCTCGCGACATATCTATATATATACGTCAACAGAAACGTGGTATTTTTATTTTCTGCATTTAGCTGAAAACAAAAACTTAGTCATTCAAAATATTATTTCCACGTTATTAAATTCTAATCGACGTCAATTTAATTTAAATTGAGTTTGAAATGAGAATTTTTTGCATAATATATATGTTGTAAATAATTTTTTTGTAATTGTATGGTAAGTACAAAAACTATAGCAACTACTCACGCAAAGCTATAATAAACTGACCTTCAAAGTTTTATCAATAACACTGACCAACACTGGAAATGTTTCGCGCTGAAAAATAGCTGTTTTTTATGCATTTCCACCTGCTGAATTCAAAAATCATAATGAAAATGACCGATTAGCTCTTGCTTTGGAGATGCAGCGACATGTGAGTCCACATTTTCAGTTTGGATGAAATTTTGTTTTTGGGAGTTGCTACCTGTCAACTAACAAAACACAACATTCTTCAG
The DNA here is from genome assembly GCA_935421215.2 of Melolontha melolontha. Lineage (NCBI taxonomy): Eukaryota > Metazoa > Arthropoda > Insecta > Coleoptera > Scarabaeidae > Melolontha > Melolontha melolontha. Next base: position 134,221,729 of record OW285239.1, read on the forward strand.
TCGTTTGTATGTTATAAATATCGTTGATTGAGGATACATTTACTATCCTTTTGTAATATTTTAATTTTAAACATTTTTTTATTGTTATTGTTAATAAAGATTTCCAATTTTATAAATATTTAACGTTCATTTTCAAGTTTAAACCACTGTATAACATACTTTTATTAGCACATTATAAAAGCGTTCTTTCTAAGAAAGCGATATCCATTACATTTGCAAATCTATTTGTTACCTAGGATTATTTAATAATCAACTTCTTTTTTCCAAATTTATTTATTGCTTTATACATCAGATCGCTTAGTTTATTACCTTGGGTTATAGTGAGCACAGGATATTCATTGTTAAGATCTCCTTTCTTATATATATATATATATATATATATATATATATATATATCTAAGAAAGGAGATCTTAACAATTGATCGTGACCATACTTTCAATTTTGTTGACGTTAAAATCTTAGACGTTGAAAATAACCATAAAAAAAGAACTTTTTTAAAAATGGTCCACATCAACAGAGACACAAATAACATAAATTATAGATCTGATACTAATGGTCTTAATATAATTTATTTTAATATACTGGGTTTGACTGTTAGTTGACGATCTTAAATCGTTTTGTTATTTGTTCCATATGTTGTTTTAATTTATATTGCATTATATTTTTTCTTTTTCATGTTTTAACTTTTCACATATATGTTTTTTAAAAGTTCTTAAGGCTTGTTTCTATAGTTACTTTATTTTTTATATCTAATCATTTTTATATTTTGTACGTCAATTTTATTATTTTTTAACTATATATTTTGTAAGTATTTTTACTACTGTTTTATACTCTTATTTATTTTTTGTTATTTTTCTCATTAATCTTGTAGTTACCCCAGAAGAAGCGACAAAGTCTGTCGCGAAATATAGGGTAATTTAATAAAGGAGTTTTTTAATTGACCGCTTACCCGAATTTTAATTAATTTTTGATATATATTGATGTGGGTCAGTATTCTTCATTAATGTATTCTTCTTCTAATTAAATATCAATTCCAAGAATGTTATATCTGGAATAATCAGATTTGTGAAACATTACTTTATAGATAGAATTTTGTATTTTAAAGATGTAAAATCATAATTGGTTTTAAAAATCATGTTACCGATTACTATGTTATGTTATATTTAATTAATCTTTATATTTCGTCCTTTAATTAAATTCATCTTACTTATGTTCGCGAGAATTCTAGATTTCTAAAACTGACTATGATTATTTCATGTATGTTCAAATTACGATTAACTCTGATATTTATTATCATTTTTTATAACATCACTTTTAAATGTGCATTTGGAATTACGTGAGTTGGATATATTATCTTTTTTAGATTGTCAGAGATATTTTCATCTCTGTTATATTTAAGAAATACATATTTAAAATTATTTCTTTCTATTCTGACTAAATTATCTTTTATAATTTTGAAATTCATTGTATAAGTTTTCTAAGAAAATTTGATTTATGTTTCTACAAAATATGATATGTAGTCAAGACGATGAAAAAAAAAGAAGATTATTATTGATTAAGAGATTTTTGCATGCGGTGGTAAAAGAAAAGAATAATATTCAATTGCTTCTTCGAAATTATTTAAATAAAATTATCTACGGCTATATTTTTAATAACAAGAAAGTGAATTCATTATTTTACATGTTATAAATACCTTGCGAGAAACATACTTCGAGTGTGGAGATACTAGGAAACCTTATCATCTACATTTTGTATTTCCAATTAAGCTAATAGCAATTTTACGTTTAAGCAGCTATATTTAAGAAGCTACTGGAACCTTTTCTTGGTTATATTTGGATAAATTACGCTTTCTTCCGGACATCAAATTTGGACGTAACCTAGCAGAGTTCTACAAGTATCAAGGAACGTATGCAGATTTGCGGCTAGAATATCTATCAGAGGAAACAGACTGATTCATTACATTCGGACTTGCTGAACCTGTTGGAATTCTACAGAGTATTCTTCTTCCAGAGAACACGTAAATTTAGATACTACCATAACGGTCATAAGTATCAGGTATTCTTGAGAAAATTTATTCCTGTATTATTAATTAAAGATATAACATTTCTTGCGATCTCATATTTCTAAATCATAATACTCACGTTATTTCAATAATAATATTCTACTGAACATATTTATCAATATATTGTAGTTCTTATCTTGTTTTCACTCAAAAATTTGACACGATCCATTTATCTATATAATAATTTTCATAATATTGATGTAGGCAACCTAATGTGTATAGCAATATTGTGGGGTGCATACGTATACATTTGAAACCCAACATATTAAACGTTATTGTATCTTATAGACTGTCGAAACTATATTGTTTAATAAATTTATTTGTTATTTAATTTTACCTAATCGTTTTATTTTATGTATATCTGTGTTGCTGTCTGTATATTCGGATCCCGCTAGTAACCCTGAGATTAAGAATTTTCTGCATATTATTTTATTAAGTTTTAAATTATCAATTCTGAGCTAGTTTTTCTTTCTTTGTTTTTTTTTTTTATTTTCCATTCATTATTTTTCACAACTCAACATTATAACATTAATTGACACCACAACGAGAGGCTTCTCTTTATCTGGAAGCAACTCGACTTATAACAATATATATATATATATATATATATATATATATATATATATATATAAATTTTATTACTCTAACAAGGGACGATCCGGAACTATATACTTAGGTTTATGACACCTACTAATACTTAATTAGTAATGATATTTTATTATTTATTAGTTAAGATTAGATGTTTAAGACACTATCGTAAACCTTGTGCATTGTTGCTTTTAAGCGAAAAGTACGTATTGGCGGCAATGTCAATGATTCAATAACTTTATTTTTAACTCCTATTTATTTATATTTAGTTGCAAAGAGAACAGGTAACAAATACACTCCGTCAGTGTCAGAAACCGCTCACCAAGCAATTTGTTTTTGACAAAAGGGAACAGAAAGAAGTCGTTATGTGATAAGTTAGGTGAATACAGGAAATTAGTCATTAATTCAATGTTATTCTCCTTTAAATAAGCGACTGTTCGAAATGCTGTGTGAGAGCTGGCGTTGTCGTGATGAAGGATGATGCGCCGATATCTGATTTCATCGAAGACTTCAGGCAAACAAATTGCTGTATACCAATCTGCGTTTACTGTTTTTCGATTCTCAAGAGCAACGGGAGCAACGACCCCAGTTTTACGGGAGAAAAAAAGCAATCATTTTTTTTGAAGCGCTTCGTGAACAACTTTTGTTAGTTTTGGTTCACTTTGGAACGCCCAAACAATCGATTGTAATTTTGTTTCTGGTTCGTATGAATATATCCAGGTTTCGTCGCATAGGTTAGCAGAAGGACCACGATTAAATTTTTGAAGTATTTTTTACACCAACTCACATGAAGCATTTTTTGAACTTTGGTTAAATTGTGTGGAATTCAACGACTGCAATGTTTCTTAACAACTAAATGTTCGTTTGTATTTGACTTTTACCAATGCCCAAAGATGCTTCCATCTTTCGATGTCCATCAGCTTCAATCATTTCTCGAACAGCATTGATGTTTGCTGGAACAACAGCAGTTGATGGACCTTGACGAAATTCGTCACTGACACTAGTACGTCCACACTTAAATTTTGCAAACCAGTCATGGACAGTGATTTGGGATGATCCTTCATCACCAAAGGCAGAATGAAGTCGATCGATGCAACGTTGTTGTGTTAGGCCACATTTAAAATCGTAAAAATGATCGCACGAAAATGTTCACGAGAAACGTCGATTTTTCAACTAAATTAATTTCTTTGAAACGCTATTAATACAAAACTACGCAGCTGTTTTTCTGTAAATGGTATTTATCATATTAAATGTCAAAGTTTAAGGCAATCATATAGAAATATAAGTACCATCTAGTGGTCACTTCCGGAAATTTTTAAGTTACCCCTCGTAACAGCACAACTAATTGGATAAAAAAAAAACTGATTATATCGAATTTCTATAGTGGGTATATGCAGTAAAAAACACCTCGTTAACAAACAAAACAACGTGAATGGAAATCTAATAATAATAATTAGACTTCTTTATTGACTTATTACAAATTTTATGTGCCGAACAGATCCACATTTTTGCGTAGTAATAAACTAGATAAAGTAACAATATTAACAAAAAACGTAATGTTTATGAAACTGCCAAGTTGAAATATTCGTCGTAACATAAATTGTCATGGGGTCATAAACAGAGAGACTTGCTCTATAATTAATTTCAAATTACAAATTTGTATGTATTAAATTGGAATGCTTATTAATATAAATATTATTATCAGGATAAAATAAAACAAATTTTAATGAATTTCACTTTTTAATTGACATTGCAACGATCGTTTCGCTCCAACCTGAGCTTCATCAGACATATAACTAACTTATTTACAAATTTTTTAACACACGTATACGGTAACAAACACATGTTTTATTTTAAATATTTGAAGGAATGGGTACTTTTTGTTACTAAAATGTCTATTCACAAAACTAGTAATAAAAACTAGTAATAAAAAGTACCCATTCCTTCAAATATTTAAAATAAAACAAGTGTTTGTTGCCGTATACTTGTGTTAAAAAATTTGTAAATAAGTTAGTTATATGTCTGATGAAGCTCAGGTTGGAGCGAAACGATCGTTGCAGTGTCAATTAAAAAGTGAAATTCATTAAAATTTGTTTTATTTTATCCTGATAATAGTTATAATGGAATTTCACCAAGTAAAGGCTGAAACAATTATATATTATATAATATAAATATTCCCAAACTATAAATTAAAAGAATAAAAAACACAATTTGTTTAGTTTCAAAAATATATTGTGGTGTGTGTCTACAATACAATATATTTTTTTGAAAACTGTCACTAAAAGTTGACATATTCGTTAAATTTTCATTCAGTCATTTCAATTGAGTCCTTTTTGTCACCTAGCTGCGAAATACTTTTACGTTCTATAGATCGTTCCAACCTCCGTATTCAGTATGGGATATAATAGCAACATTTATCTCTTACTATCCTTAGTTGCTGTCATTAACGCTATCTTCACTTCCGGTTGCTATGTTGCAACTTATTGACATATACTGTCGGCATCGACAACAGTATCTATCTGTCTATTAATATCAACTGTCAACCGGCATCGTCCTACTTTTAAAATATAATAGGAAAAATATACGTATTTGTATAATTCCAGTTCTTTTTGTTACAAAAGTGGAAACTATTTTTTGTTAAAGGATCATCATCGTTTTTAGTTTAATAAATTGCATAACACCCCAATATCGAAGTAAATATTACGATATCTATGCAACGTACAGTGTTGCATAGATATCGTTCATATGTATATTCGTTTAGAAATGTGTGTAGTATTGTTAATAAATATTGAAATACAGCTATTTTCCTTGTAGTATTCTTTCCTATAATTTTACGTGCAGCGAATTCGCTATGCACTCTGTTAAAATTTAGTTACTTTAATAAAATAATAAGCAAAATGTCATATGAATCTCAATAATTTTGCACCTTCAACGTCAAAAAACGTAAATAAAGGTTATGATTTGATCGCGTGAAATGTCAAATAATTAACAGGAAATGGTAATGTACAGCTGATTGGATGATTTGGCAACCATACGGAGGTTGGAACGATCTATAGAACGAAAATAGTATATTATGGGACAAGTGGTTGAAATAAAATTTCAACGTTGAGAGTGGTTGAGAGTAACTCGAGACGTTGAAATTTTATCAGCTACGAGTAGCATATACTATTTTTTCTACGAATTTTTAAAATAAACGTTAATAACGCATTTCTTATTATTTTTGATATACATTAACTACAATAGAACAATTTGTGCAATTAGCGCGAATTGTATTTATACATTTATCGGAAGTATTTGCATTCGTTTGACAGGACCCATCAGGAATAACTGAAGTTGAGCTGGTTGATTGTTGCCTCCTGTAAATAGCTTCTAGGCTATATCGGTTCTTGCATATATTCATCGATGTCTATAAACTTTCTATAAGTGAACTCGTAAATGTGTTTCGACTTGGGAAGGATTAAATTAGAAAATGCATTATTAGCCATTTTTATAATTTATTCCAGCTCTACATCAATATCATCACTTATTTTAACAAATTATTGAACTTCAGAAAAAAATATACATCAAGTGGCATTTCTCTTGTCAGAAATTGAATGTCAACAATTCGAAATGCGAAATCCCGGTAGTCCGATAATTTCAAACGCTATTGGTTGAAATGCAATTTGAACCATCGTATTCGATTTCGAATTAACTGATTTCAATGTCATGAGTAGAAATAGTATATTAAAAAACAAGTTTCATAAGGCACCATTTTGCCGCACGAGATCAGTTTCGGTTAGAAAACTCGCGATAGCGGCGAGTTTTCTAAAGAGCGAGTGCGGCAAAAGGCCTTATGAAACGAGTTTTTTATACTATTTTTTCTATTTTGCGTTTTTTACATTAATAAATTGCTTAAATTTTAATTATTTAATTTGAAAGTTCAGAGTTTAATTTTTATGTAAAGCATGCAGTTGGTCACATTTATACTTGACATTTTCAAATTTAAATCTTGCTATCCGCGAAGTATATTATATTACATATTATTTATTAATTTTCGTTAACATTATTTGATATTTCATTTAAAAATATAAACATGAGTGACATAGAAACATATATATGTTGTTGTCAATTATATACAACATACGTTGTTTGTGTAAAATTCGGACATATATCATATCTGTCAAATGTACATAAATTCTTAAAATCAAATGACAGCAATAATATTTATTTCTGTATTCGAACAACGCCAACATTGAAAAATGAAAAAAAGTGTATCGAAATGAAGCTCATTTCGATACTGTTTTGGGTTTCATAATGAGTTCATTTCGAACGCAAAATAGAAAATAGTATATTATGCAACAAGCACAAAATGATGCACATTTTGCACGAGTTTCAAAGTTTGCAACACGAGCCGAAGGCGAGTGTTGCAATTGAAACGAGTGCAAAATTGCTATTTTGTGCGCGTTGCATACTATACTTTTTCTACGACAACGACAATTATAAAAATAGGTACAAATAAATATGAAAATATTTTATTTATTGCTTTAGATCCATGAAAATACGAAATTACCTATTCATTAGCAGAGCCTGGACAGTGCCCAACCATTTAAGAAGAAGAACTATGAAATAACTTCCTACTTACGTATTTTATTTATTGTTAAAGTTAAATGTGCAATTATTGAAAATCATTTTTGGAGAACTTGTGGAATGCTGGATACTAAAATTTTCTTGATATTGACAATTTTCCATTGTCGAAGTAGATGGCATTTCACGATTTCCTATTCCTGAAGTCGATGGTATATTTGAAATGCTCTGTATTGCATTTACAATTTTATTAGCTGTGTCAAATTTATTTTTCTCCGATTTATCGATATATCCCTCGGCGACTGTCGTGGACTTCCAGCCACCGTGACGCTTCAAACTAGTTATGTCACCACCAGCATCAACAAGAATTGTTGCTGAAGATCGACGAAAGCAGTGTCCGGTGTATAATTCGTAGTTTGGCAAATTTAAATATTTAGCAATCTCTTTTCCCATACCTCCAAGCTTATTCACGCCTATTTTTTGGACGGTACATTTTCCGTCTTGATAATTAATGAAGAACCATGTACCATTTACATTTGAAGGGCGGAGGTTTGCATATTTTTTGTAAATTTCATAATAAGGACTAGTTACAGTAAAACTTCGTATAGTTTTGTTTTTAGTGTCTGGTATAGTTATTAAAACAGCTGAACCCAAATCATTGAAATTAGTAATTTTCATTTGATGTAATTCATGTCTACATGCACCCATTATGCCCATAATTAATGCGACCTAAAATATAGATTAAATATAGATTTCATTATATGGCTATATAAAACTTACTTTTGTCGCTAAATAGATCTCATCTGGGGCTTCTTTAATAAATTTATTGATGTCATTTGATGTAAAGATCTTCGACTTTTTGGGTTTGTAGCCGTCGGACTGTCGCTTAAGAAATGCTTTCAGTTTTAAGTATTTTGCAATATCTATATTATTATGAATACTGAGAGTCGTTCGAAGCATTGAGTATTGTGTCCATAATGTGGAACTTTTGAATTTTTTTGCCAAGTCGCCAAAATACGCCATTAAGACGTTCTCGGAAAACGATTTGGCGTTCCGATCTCCTTTCCACTCCAAAAATAGGTTATAAGTCCGATTGTACATTTTCTTCGATGTTTCCGGCAATAAATTAGTGTTGTTAAATTTGCTGCTTCTGTTATACTTGGAGGTGTTAATTATAAGTCACTATCACTATCACTTTCCATATTAATTATCTGGTTTCTTTGAAATAACTACGAAATTATTTGTAATGCACAAACTGTAACAAACTGATAACATTTGTCGTTCGGCGTTATATTCTTTAAGCCACCTTACTTTTTGTTATCAAAAACAGCAGACCGAACACGAAATATTTCAAATTGCATTTGTTGTCTAGCAACTTGCCTAGCAACCGATGCAAAATGAAATTCAGTACAAAATGTAGCTTCTTATGATTCAATTTACACTCTTGATATGAACATTTTTCGATGTTGTCGTAGAAAAAAGTCTTTTTCGTTCTAGAACATAAAACGAATGTCAAAATAATTTGTTATTTTTCCCGAACTTATTTATGATTTTTTGGGGATTAATTGTGAAACAGTACGTCACTTAAATATTTGTCTTTATCCAACTTTCTTGACTCTTGACTGACACTATTCCATTTATTTTTATTCTTCACACGAAGAATGTGTACGAGTATTTTGTTTATTTGACACTAATACGAGATACTGTTACCTCTTCATTTTCCCTTCGTATTTCTATTAATAGTTTTTATTATTTATTGACGAGCGGTATCTTAAATTGTTTAGAAGTATTTTATACGAGTACGTACGTATGCTTGTTTATCGCTATTTGTGTTTAAATTTTGTAACTACTTCCCCCTTTTGGGCGAGCGTTTGCTTGTAGCACGCGGGTGGGAATTTTAAGGGATTGACTGTCTGGCTTTCGTAGTGAAAGTACATCTTTCTAATAGAAGTGATCTCACGTTTCTTCGACTTAATGTGTGTAATCGTTTAATTACGGATCCGAACGAAGAATTAGTGATTAGATGAGAATAGCCAATTTTGCCGCTTGCGTAGAATCACCAACCGACTCTGAGTTGTTTCTCTCTCTTTGGCGTTCTATTGCGATCTTAGCATCGGAAAAAAAGTACCTTCCGAAAGAAGACGTGTTATGTACTATAGCCTAAACACCGAAGGCATAATGATGGTCAACTAATTAATTTACCACCATTCCACCGAACTGGATATTCCGAGGAGCCGTAATATCATCTTCGACGAACAGGGATAAGACAAGTAATTCGTTTCGTTAAAGTTTTTTTTTTAAACTTTAAGTGTGTGTAATTTCCCTTTTTTTTATATTATTAATGCTATCATATATTCTGCTGTAAACAATTGAATTTCTTGAGTTTAACGTAATATACTAATTTTTCAATTTTTTATTAACGTAATTATCATTGTGGTAATTTATAATTTCATGTAAAATTTCTTTATTTCGCATTGATATGCAAGAGCATTATTTAATCTCTTGAAATTAAATTCTAAATTTTTAAAACATATTCTGTTAACGACATGATTTGGCTTCTACATACAATGTAAAGAATTACCTACGGTGTACAAATTTACGATTAAAAGAAATCTGTGAGAGTTGTTTGTTTCCTTTTACAGTCTTTCATAGCTTTTTCTTGAATGTCTTTCAACATTAAAACGTTGTTGAAGTCAAGTTCACGTTCCTCGCACCAGCGTATCAAAGTGTTTGCAGCCAACATAGCTTCGTCACTACTGATAGTGTATTTTGCCACCGCGGCAAATTTATTCTTCTTCTGTAAGGTCACAGAGTCAAGGTTGTCGTCTAAGACCCATCTTCTCAGGTGTTCCGAAGATTCTTGTGGAACGTTCATATCATCGCAAAGTGTAAGCGTATCCTCTACAACATAGTCGTTATCTTCAGATTGGCTATTTCCGTTATCTTTCTTTGGGAGGAGTGGGTTTTCTGGCCAAATATTTTTCCAGGATTTTATTAAAGTTAAAGGCTTGACTTGGTGCCATGCAAATGCTGCATTGAGAATGGCATCCTTAATGTTAATTTTTTTTTAAATTGCTGTGATGTCTGCGTCAGGTTGGCTGACGATATCTATCAGTAGGCGCTTTTTATAATGTGCCTTTAATGTCTTAATCACATTCTGATCCATGGGCTGAATCAGAGCAGTTGTATTTTTTGGCAAATACAAAACCTCTATGTAACTATCTTAACTCTCAATTCCTCCATGTTCGGATGTCCGGGAGCATTATCCAACAATAAAAGGGCCTTTAACGGCAGATTTTTAATCTTCAAGTGTTGTTTTACCTCTGGAACAAAATGGTTTGAAAACCAATCAAGGAAAACTTCTTTAGTTACCCATGCTCGCCTTTGACTCATATAAATCACTGGAAGAGATTCAGTCTTGATGTTCTTAAATGCCAGAGGGGATTTAGATTTACCCACAGCTAACAGTTTTAACATATGACTACCAGCGGCATTTGAGCATACCATTAAGGTGATTCCTTGTTTTCGAAGTTTTCTTCCGGAAACGTTTCTTTCATCCTCTGCTACAAATGTCTTTGTTGGAAGTTGCCGCCAATTTAACCCGGTTTCATTGGCATTGTACACTTGTTCAGGTGTAAGGCCTAGTTCAGCGATTTTGTAGTTTAAGTTTTTGATAAAGTTAGAAACTTTTGTCTCATCGGCAGATCATTTCTCTTCGCTCATTTGTATGTAACGAATACCATGCCGCTTTTTGAAATTTTCAAACCAGCAATCGCTGGCGCGAAAATCATCTCCTTTTGTGATTTCATTATAAAAAAATTATACTTTCTGTTTTAGAATATGCCCAGAAATAGGGGCTTGTCTGTTTCTTTGCTGTTTAAACCAAGCATAAAGAGCTTCCTCAACTTGGGGATATTCGCCCATTTTGAGGGTTTTTCTCTTGGAGTCGTCTTCAACAGATTTTATAAAATGTTCTATTTTTCCCCTATTTTTCACAATGTCATATACGGTAGGTCGACCGATACCATAGACTTTAGCAATGGCAGTGGGAGTTTCACCACTGTCATACCTATTAATAATTTCCCACTTCTCAGAAAGAGTTAAAGTTTTATGCTTACGTTTACTGATTCCACTTTTGCTCGCCATAAATTCTTTTCGCCATCAATTCTTAACAAAACTAACAATAAAATTTTAAAGGTAAGCAGATATATGATCGCGCAAAGTACATATTGCTATGGATTTTTAATTAAAAATAATTTATTTAAAAATGTAAATATTTTGTTAATACCAGACTGTATGTATATTGAAAATATTATTTAAATGTGCGAAGATAAAAACTGGTTTTATCCGAGGTCGATTTGATGTGAAAGTTGAAGTAATTCAAGGAGACCAAAATGATAGCTTGAACTAGAAGGTAGCTTGGTGTGATATAATTAATTATATTGAATTAATTCGGTTAATTGTATGATAAGTGATTTATTGATGTATTTGAGAGTTGTAGAGTTAAATTCTCGTATGCTATTTGATGATTAATATAGAATAAGCACCTTCTTTGTTCGTCTCCACACATTTTTTTTAGTAAGTGGATATAATTTTTTTTTGATATCATAAAACATAAAACATAAATTAAAATTATAAGTATATTACTATTGTATCCAAGCTTGTAATTAAGAGTTTTAATAATTAGAAATGTAGATACTAAAGCTTACTATTAACATTTCTTTGTTAATATTATAATTGAAAAGTTTGTTCGAGAGGATTAAAGGATTTTTTTTGTGCGTGTCTATTGAACACGTGTTAATTTTGTACGTGTATCAGAATCTGATTATACAGTGTGGTTCTCTGGGGAAGAAATTAATAGTAAACTTGATTATTTTTAAATAAGTTTGTTCGGATTCATTAAGAGGAAGTTTTCCATTCATTTAGCTGTCAATTTTACAGTTAATGTTTTTACCTCATGTATTTTTGTATAATACAACATCTTTATATTTTGTAAAGATAGATTTTTCTTTTATTTTTTTAAATTTTTGTATTAAATATTCAGTTTAATTTTTATCCTGCTTTTGTTTTATTTTCATACCAATATTGCTGTTCAGGCTTAATATATACAGTGTGGTCATAAAGTTCGGAACCAAGCTTATAACCGCATTATTTTCCATTTTTAGGAAAAACTCTCGGACAGGTAAATTTTCTTTTCTAAAACGCTATCTTTTGACATACAATTTTTTTCTATGACGTCATTGGTTTTCTTTAAATGGAAACCATATTATTTTTTTCTCGGTTTTGGTAGATCTTTACATCCACCAAATAGTGATATAAAACAATTGGTATGTTGCATCACAATTTTTTTTGAAAAAATGATATAAATTTAGAAAAAAAATGCGAAAATTTTATTTTTGTACAAAATTAAAATTAAATTAAAAAAATACATCTGAACTTAAATTTAATGTAACAGTTAACGTAAATTTTCCAAATGGACCCCACCAACCAACTGACACTGTCCTAGCCGTGTGTAAATGCTTTGCGATCAATAGTAATCTGCGTTATTCGCTCCAGGTCAAAAGAAATTCGTCTTCCCAATCGGCCAATTACTTATTAAAAAATCTTATTTAACATTAAATAGTTTCACAAAAAAGGGCCAAAGAAGTTTAATTTATTTAAAAAATTGACATGATGTGGTAGACCATTTCTTAATTAAAATTATCGCCCAAAAATTGAAGATTTCAAAAACTAATTAAGCTTACAAAATTTACTGAAATATGTAAGTAAGTTTTTTTCACACTTCTGTCTTGTGTGAGGACTTAAATATTCTTCTTGAACAAACCGGATCGTCAAAAGCACATGTACTCATGTTACTATGCAAAAATTTACAAAAACAAAAACACGCACTTTTTTACAAGATATTTCTTTATGACATTCTTGCTTCTTTTTATACAATTTATGTACAAAAAGTTTAGTTTGAAATTGTTTCTATGGCGACAATATTGTTGCATTATTTACTTCTATTTTTGACGTTAGATTTTTGAGATATTGCGTAAAAATTATTTTCGCTAATATAAAAAATGGCACATTTATCTGAGCGAGAAAGAATCGAAATTTTAATTATGGTTGGGTATGGGGACATACAAAGAACGCATGCAGAAGCATGCGAATTGTTTAACCATGAACACCCCGATAGACTCCAATTACCAGGTCTACGGTGACAAAACTTGTTGGAAAGTTTACCGAAACTGGATCCGTAAAAGATCGACCACGGCCAGGTAGACATCAAGTAGGAGAAGATGTGAAATTAAATGTGCTACTAGAAGCAGAAGAAAGGCATCATGTTTCCACCAGACAACTTGCGTTAGCCAATCTGGTGGCTCACTCATTTGTCGTCAACTTATTTAAAAAAGAATACTATCGTCCTTACAAAGTTCAACTTGTACAGGAATTACATGAGGATGACGAAGATCGTCGACTGCAGTTCTGTGTAGACGTAATGTTACGTTGTGACCAAAATCCAAATTTCTTGGAAAACATCGTCTTCTCAGATGAAGCTATGTTCTGCCTAAATGGATCTGTTCACCGCCATAATTGTAGATATTGGTCGCAGAACAATCCGCATTGGACTCAAGCGTGTCATACTCAGCGCAGAGGAAAAGTTAACGTATGGGTTGGAATGATTGGACGACGCATTTTAGGACCATATTTATTTGAAGGAAATTTGACTGCTGTGCAATATTTAGAATTTTTAAGATTTGAACTGGTTCCAGCGCTCGCTGTTATTTTCACAAATCACGAGGATGGTGATGTACCCCATCCAAATATTTGGTTTCAACAAGATGGGGCGCCTCCCCATTATGGTGTAGAGGTTCGCCACTATCTTGACGAAATATTTCCCAATAAATAGATTGGACGGAGAGGCGCCATAGAATGGCCACCTCGTTCTCCTGACCTGACTCCGTTAGACTTTTTTTTGTGGGGTTATTTGAAATCGAAAGTGTATTTTAACAAACCGAACAATTTAGAAGATTTAAAAGAACGAATTCGCGTAGAACTTACACAAATATCCCCAGACATAATTGAGGCGAGTATACGAAGTGTTTACACTCGGCTGGGATAGTGTCAGTTGGTTGGTGGGGTCCATTTTGAAAATTTACGTTAACTGTTACAATAAATTTAAGTTCAGATGTATTTTTTTTAATTTAATTTTAATTTTGCACAAAAATAAAATTTTCGCATTTTTTTCTAAATTTATATCATTTTTTCAAAAAAAATTGTGATGCAACATACCAATTGTTTTATATCACTATTTGGTGGATATAAAGATCTACCAAAAACGAGAAAAAAATATGGTTTCCATTTAAAGAAAGTGTTGATAACGTCATCACTCGAAAACCAATGACGTCATACAAAAAAATTGTATGTCAAAAGATGGCGTTTTAAAAAAGAAAATTTACCTGTCCGAGCGTTTTTCCTAAAAATGTAAAATAATGCGGTTATAAGCTTGGTTCCAAACTTTATGACCACACTGTATATAAGTAAATAAATTTTTGTGAACATTTCACTGGCGTCCAAATTACTTTTAAGACTGTACACGACTTTCCTGAGTGGAACCCGAGAAGTTAGAAGTCTCATATTTGAAAATTCACCGGCTGAGAAACCTAGTTGGGAAAACTGGTTGTGGATGGTGGCGTGCTCAAATCTTCAAACCACTATTCATAGCAATATGTACGTATCGCTACTGAATGCTACTGAACACAGCAAGCAACTAACGAAACTGCTGGATCGGGGAAAGACAGGTCGCAACGGGCATCATCTATATGTCTAGACCGATACGAGGGAGCGTCGGACTACCGAGCATTTCGGACTGTCAAATATCGGACTATCGAGATTCAACTGTATACGAATTATTTGTTCTCCAGTTTTTTTTTTCTGTGCCTTTGGTAATTCCCATTGCAGTCTTTTCAGGTATTGCAGCATCCTGGTACTAGTAAGATAAATATGCAGAGTGTTTGAGTAGTTGTATGCGCATGCGTCGTCTTCACTTTCTGAGCTAATTTTTAATTGAACACTCTTTGAATATCAATTACAATATATAATTTTGAAACTACTTTTTCAAGCAACTAATACTTATTGTTTATTAGATTGCTATCGTTATGATAGTCACAGCGCCTAAACCGTTTTGATTCAAGCACGGTTCAAACGATTTCAAATATAAATTAAATTGTTGTGCATTACACAATTGTCTTATTTTATTACAGTTTTCGAAAAATATTGTTTGTATCTCGAACGCGAAATGCTTTTGTTCTCGAATGGAAATTTTGTCTTGCTAAAGCTCGGGAAAATAACTTCCATTCTTGAACGCAAAAGTACCATTTCGCGTTCTAGATAGAAAAATAACTATTTTGAAACTTAACAAATTGGGTTTTCTATTGGATATAATGAAGTTTCAACATGTATCTCCTACGACGATTATTAATTTAAAAGAATAATTTACGTATATTTTTAGTAACAACTTTCCTTGAAGCAGTAATTTTGATTTTCAAAAATTGGTTTTGTGACAAACTTGCATCGCTCTTATCGTTTCTTATGTATATTCGCCGTCAATGCCTAAATGTTATAATAGTCTCAATCATGTGGAAAGTAATTAGTATGGATAATGATTGAATCGGCCAATACTTGTTGGAAACCCATAACTATCAGGATATGAAGTAAAACTCACGTTTATACAATTTCCAATTATATTATTTTACTATTACACTTGACATGTTTCGCTACACTGATGAAGCTACAGTATATCGAAACATGTCAAAGGTCGGTACTCATTCTCACCAATCTACTCCCATTATCTTCATCAAGTCGGTCAAATAGATCTACAACCGATGCAATATTCATCCTAAGATAAATGATTAATAAAACATGATAAACCTATGTTCACGTGCTTCATGGTTCCGAAACAGGCCTTCAACAGAGTACGCTTAAAGGATGTAATCACTCTTCTACAGCAAAAGAATGTAACAAACAAATATATAAAGATAGTTAAAGTGCTCGACAGCCGCAACAGAACGAGAATACAAACTGAACGTGGGATGACAAAAGAAATTAATATATCAGCATTAGACAAGGAGTCTCAGCCCATGTCTGTTTAACATGATCATTGATAGAATAATTGAAGCAGTAAGGGCCGCTATGATATACGATAAAATTTGCAGATTTTATTTAGTAAGCAAGTAAATTTAATTTACTCTATAGATTGGGTATTATAAATAACGAATAAGGAAACTAAGCAAGTAAATCTACCAATTAATTTACACGCTAGAAAATCGTGATATTGAATTCATTGGTTAAATGCGAACAGCTGTTTGCTTCATTGTATTCAAATAAACATAACCGTATTTTTAAAAGTTTATATTTTGTGTGTGTTTGGTAACTTGAATTTTGAAAATGCCAGATTTATCGGTTTACATTTTACAAATATAAACAAAAAAAAAATAGTAAAGAATGAGAATTTTTTTGTATTTCTTTATTTTATTCAGTGGCTCCATCGTTTATCGAAACGCTAAACTGCAAACTACATAGCTATTCAGAGTTATTCTACAAATACTTATTTTACTTGCATGCATTTTGTATAATATCAGATTTCAATTTATTCGTTGAATAAATTTATTCGTCAAGTTGTTATTCAGAGATTTATTCGCTGTTTGTAATACCGGCCCTAAATGTAGTTATTGCAGGATACAAGATGGGTAACCGCTCATTGAGAAACTTATGCTGCGCAGACGACGCTGTACTTACATCCGAGAACGAACACGATCTACAACGTCTCCTGTACAGGTTCAAAAAAGCAGCCGAAAAACTTAATGAGACAATATCGTACAAAAAAAACTACTCCATGGTCATAGCGAAGGACCCCATCAGATGCAAGTTAGTTGTCAACGAGCATATAATAAAACAGGTGATGAACCTCAAATATCTGGGAGTTGAGACATCGGAAGACAGACATCTACAGCAAGAAGCGAAACAACAAGGAAATAAAGCAACAGAATAATTTGAAACATACATGTGGGGCTAAAACCTCACCAATTCTGTATAATATAATTTTTAATAATATAAGATATTATATCCTACTTTTGATAAAGGTATTATTGCGACTATTTTCTGATATTTACTCTTGTCTCCATATTTTTCTAATTATACTGTATATTTATTTAATTAATTTGTCTCCTCCAAATTATTAGCTCGCCACAAATGTAGTTACTTCCTATTGCTTTGATATTTATTGATATAGTATAATTCATTTAGCGTTTTTTTTACTACTAACTGTATATTATGCACGGAATATCTTAAGACATAAATACTTCTTTTCCGTATTTATATATACGTACGAACAATTTTTACGTTAAATTCCACAACCGTATTGTGAAAATACTTACTGCGTAATAACGAAAATATTACATAAGAGAAAATAGCCAGGCAAGTTTGTCTAACACGAGATTTTCTTTACAAACCTTTTCCATTTCAGTATAACTAAACGCTTTTAATTGTATGACTGTATACGAAGCATTACATAAATGACAGGATTCATGTATTCCAGTATATTCCACCAATATTGCGTGTGTGTTCATACATTTATATATATATATATATATATATATATATATATATATATATATATATATATATATATATATTGTAGTAGGTCATACTCACATACATAAGGGGCCCTAGAATTAAAAATACAGACAATTTTTAGATTTGCCATGTTAATTTAGAACATAAGATATGGTTGGAACTGCATTTTTCACATGTCATATCAATAAAGTTAATTCCGCGTTTTTAATTGCTCAAATTTGAATCACATGCTTATTTATTTTCTTGTAGTCATTTGCTTAAGTCATTTTCATCAACATTATTATTTTACCGAAGATATTTAACTTAATTGATTGAATATATTTTTGACACATACTATGGATATAGCTGTATCTTGTTTGAATTGTATACGGCGGGAAATATCCCAATTGTAAACAGGTATCTAGCGAAATATTGAACATTTCAAAAACAGTTTTGTCTATCATAAAATTAAAACAATAATTTTTGTAAAATATCCAAACGATTAGTTATAGTAAATTATTTCATTTAAAAATATTAATAACGAGATTAAATATAAATACAAACAAGAATTACGAATAAGACGCCTGGATATAGGAAAAACAACCGAGAGTTAGCGTGGGTAATTAATAAAAATTTGCACGCGTCGACATATTTAAAAAAGTGCATTCCTGAAACTTAGTGAAAAAGTAGTAAATAAAGCATTATAATCTTACCACAAAATACATCCAACGTATCTCATACCTACAAGGCAACGATCGACGAAATTTCCACAACCTAAAACCTTCCTTGTCGTTTTAAAACGAAATTCCATTTTCCGAGGGACGCTACCTACATATTTACCCATACCAAGAGACGACACCTGAATAAATTCCACAACCAGAGCCTTTATCCTGAGTATAGGAATCCAAAACACCCTCCGAACATCCTGTATCCACCGTCAAACCAACTTGAGTTTTATTTATTTACATTTCCTAAAATATTGAAATTTTTATTTTAATTTGAACACAATCGTTGATATTATTATATGTATACCAACTATGTTAATATTTAATTAGTATACCTTTAAAACGGAAAAATACAGTTTTCTTGCGTTATAATTTTAGTAACTTTAATTAAATTTAAACGCGTTATCTCATTAAAATCAGTTAACCTATCTATTATGAACATATTTGATCACGTGACTATTTATAGGTTAATGCATCTTACTATTATGTTAAACACTTACCTTTTTGAATAGAATTTTTCAATTAAACCATTTATTTTTGCCTTTGTACAATCATTCTGACAATAGTCTAGAGGAAAAGCTAAGCTAATACCGTAAATAGAAGCAAAACGATCATATATCATTATTAATCAGGGTATTGGGTATTCTTGTAGAACCTTTCTTGTTTCGTAGGTATTGAAATATAATTTTAGGATTATGCTGTAATGATGCCTCAATTGAATCTAGATATAATTTGTGTGCTTCTGATATTTTTGTCTTGCACAGAGAACGAGTTCTTTTAAATTCCTTTATAAAATAGATTCTATTTGTTGTTTTCCATTTACGTCTGTAGTATAATTTCAATTTTTGAGCATTAATAATATCAGTCGTAAACCATGATGGATACTTGGAACACTTGACAGTTACAGAATACTTTGGGACGCAGGTCGCAAAAACATTCTTAAGCTCTTTATAAAATTTAACCAAAGCAACAGCTACATTATCAAAAAATTCGAGCGAACATCAATCTATGTTAGCGAGATTGCTATATAACGGTTCAAAATCAGCACGCTGAAATTGCAACAACCATACTGTAACAGAATAATTGAAACATACATGAGTGGGAAAAACCCCACCAATTTTTTATAATATAAAAGTATTTTTAATAATATGAAGTATTATTAAAAATCTGGTGTGAATAACGCAAATACAAGTTCAATATTAATATTTGTTGTGAACGTGTCCGAGCATATCCCTTCCCAGAGCCCCCTGCTGTAGAAAGGATATCTTCAGACACATTCACAAAAAAGAACGACTCACAAAAATTATTAAGACCGAGTGTAGAACTACAGTCAGCGCTGCATATTGTCAGACGGCCGAAGTACTCGCTTTGTCTACATAACCAATGAAGAACTAACGAAGTGTTTCCAGAGGTGGCACTGCCTTATCTCTAGAAACTGTATTTTGTTTGTGTCTTCACTCATACTTACGGAATAACCACATGTGTAATGTAACAGAATAATTGAAACATACATGAGTGGGTAAAACCCCACCAGTTTTGTATAATACAAAGGTATTTTTAATAATATAAAATATTATTAAAAATCTGGTTCAATAATAATTTTTTTGTGAACGTGTCAGAACATATCCCTCCTCAGAGACGCAGATACGTATTTCATCTTTCTACAGATTCATCAGTGTGCCCAGAGGTGCATTATCATGGTGAAAGAGAACTTTCTTGTTAGTCATTCCTGACGCATTTCAACGATAGCTGCCTTCAACCGATCTAGAAGATTTGCGTAATGTTCGTAGTTTACGATCTTGCCCTTTTGAAGATAGTTTATCAACAATATACCTTTTGCATCCCAAAATACGGATATCATCACCTTTCCAGCCTTTTTTGGAGTCGATTCTTCACATTTTGTCTCTATTCTTCGACTGTTGTTTAGATTCGAGTGCATAATAATAAACTCATGTTTCGTCAAAAGTAACAAATCCGCGCAAAAATCTATTGTGTTGCGTTTAAAAATTTCTAAATTATTCATGGATATTGGACAGCGAACATGTCTTTGTTCCGTCAACAGTAAACGCGACACCCATCTTATCTAAAGCTTTCTCATATGAAGTTCTTCGCGTAAAATATGATAGTACACGCTCCTTGAGAATGCCCACTGCCTCTGCTATTTCTAATGCTTTCAATCGTCGATCACTTAGCAACAAACATGGACTTTATCCACCATTTCTGAACTTGCTCCAGTTTCGGCCGTCCACTGCGGGGATCATCTTCTAAGCTGCTCCTGCCACGCTTAACTTAATTTCTCTACTTTCTAACGGTTGTATACGAAGGACAACCCTTACCCATTGTATCTTGGATATCATCATGTATTTCGGTAAAGGACATGCCTTTCTCTAAAGGATCACTGCACGATGTTCGAAATTATCCATTTATATTTAATGAGTAACAAAGTCAAATTGAAAAGATTGCATACGAAACATACTTTGTCGCAAATTTATCAAACACTAACAGTAAACTGACAAAGCATCGATTGTCAAAATGTGAAGGGTATTTTCTTTACTTCACGGCCTACTCTAGACGATCGCGCCCTCGTACCAATATGATATGTTTATGTAAAGGTCGTGTACTTTTTTGCAACTATTTCTTTGCATTAGAAGCGCTTTTTCTATACTTCTTCGTTTTTTAATAATACCTCGAGAGATTTTCTAGTTTGCCAGTAATTAACAGATGATGATTTAACACATATAAATCTTACACAAATTAATATTTAAAACGATATTTAATAAAAACTTAAAATAAAATAATCAATCTATATTTTACTACAAATATACAGGCTGATTCATTTTCGGCCCTCACCATGGGGATCTCGCTTATTATTGGAGATAGAGTATAGGTTTAAATTTGGCAAAGTTGTTAAATTTTGTGTTTGTTATAAATCCGTAAAGAAAATAGACCTGTGACAAATGACCTTCGTTATTTAAAAAAAACGCGAAAACCCCATTTTCTTCTTTTACCTGTAGCACCGACATTTGGCCTTGTAGAGAAAATATAAAAAAACATTCTTGTGGCCATTTCTAAACCTCTATCCAGTGGTGTACTCTAAATTTTTATACGACGTTTCATTTCTTTCTGGCCATCATCAACTATCTAATTTCTTATAAGCGCCATATTGGATTTAGACATCTTCAGAAAGAGTTTTTTTTTCTGATTTCAACCATGTACCACATGTTGATTAAAATTTTTGACATTAGGTTTTAGTTGAAAGAATAAATTATAAGATTAAATAAGGTAGCCATGGAATTTCAATTTGTCAAACATTTCATTTATTGTTCATTAATAATACAAAAATGTCATACACTAACGAAGAGAAACGAGATATGATAAGTATTTTTTATTGTTCGAACCGAAATTCAACAGTAGCGAGTACAAGATATCTACAATTAATCCAGAACGACAACAGCCTCATCGTACCAATTTTCTAGATCTCGACAGAAATTTAGTCGAGAATGGATCGTTTACTAAGCCGCGTAATGGTCAAGACAACAGGAATTTAGATTAAAATCGACAAGATATTTTACAAATGGTAAATTAAAAGCGTATTTTCAAATTTCATTTTAATCTTGTATTTTTATAGATAATAATAACACGCGAAGTAGCGTCAGAATTAAATTTGTGCCAGTCCAGAGTTTGGAGAACTTTACATAAAAGTAGGTTTAAACCATACAGGATCCATGTTAGTCACTCTTTACTGCCTGGAGATAATTTGAGAAGGCTAGAATATTGTAATTGGTTAATGGGAAGGATAGAAAATGACGAAAATTTTTTAAGCAAAATCATCTGGTCAGATGAAACAAAATTTACAAATTCTGGAATGTTCAACAGAAATACGGAGCACTATTGGGCAGTACAAAATCCCCGACAAAACAGGGCTAGAAGACCACAACATCGTTTTGGAATAAACGTTTGGATCGGTATTTTGGCAAATCGTCTCTTAGGACCAGTTATGTATGAAGAACATTTAAATGGAGAAAGATATTTAAACATTTTACGTACATACGTATCTGACTATCTTGACGACAATATCCCATTAAATCAATTACAATATTTATGGTGGCAACAAGATGGCGCACCAGCACACAATGCAGCTGTTGTTCGAAATTTCTTAAATCAAGAGTTTGCAAACCGTTGGATTGGAAATAGGGGAGTTGTTGAATGGCCTGCGAGATCACCTGATTTAAGTCCGCTAAATTTTTTTTTATGGGGATATGTTAAAAATAATATTTATAAATTAGATGCGCCACAAAACATTGAAGAATTACGAGACAGACTTCAGAATGCCTTCGATGCAGTTCCTAGAAGAACTATACAAAGGGCAGTACAAAATGCCAGAAGGCGTGCCCAATTGTGCATTACCGAAGATGGCCAGATAATTGAACATTTACTGTAATTGTCTATTGTTTACTTTTCTATGTATTTTTATTAATGTTTTTGTTATCTTGTACTAGCTACTGTTGAATTTCGTTTCGAAGAATAAAAAATACTTATCACATCTCGTTTCTCTTCGTTAGTGTATGACATTTTTGTATTATTAATGAACAATAAATGAAATGTTTGACAGATTGAAATTCCAAAGGCTACCTTATTTAATCTTATAATTTATTCTTTCAAATAAAACCTAATGTCAAAAACTATAGTCAGCATGTGGTACATGGTTGAAATCAGAAAAGAAAACTCTTTCTGAAGATGTCTAAATCCAATATGGCGCTTATAAGAAATTAGATAGTTGATGATGGCCAGAAAGAAACGAAACGTCGTATAAAAATTTAGAGTACACCACTGGATAGAGGTTTAGAAATGACCACAAGGATGTGTTTTTATTTTTTCTCTACAAGGCCAAATGTCGATGCTACAGGTAAAAGAAGAAAATGGGGTTTTCGCGGTTTTTTTTTTAATAACGAAGGTCATTTGTCACAGGTCTATTTTCTTTACGGATTTATAACAAACACAAAATTTAACAACTTTGCCAAATTTAAACCTATACTCTATCTCCAATAATAAGAGAGATCCCCATGGTGAGGGCCGAAAATGAATCAGCCTGTATAGGAGTAATAGATACGTAGATGATTGAATAATGTAGTAAACATTTAAATAAAGATAGTCGTTGAAGAAATCAGACGCATACATTCGGTGTGAATATTCATTGGCGGCACTTATACGAACCAAACGTAATTCAATTCAAGTCAAATGCATAGAAACGCGATTACGAATAAACTTCATACTTGACTGGCGGATACTATGAATACTCTTGTTTATTTAAATGTTCAAGTGACTCGTTCGACCAAATAAAGCCGGCTTGTGTAGATGTCTGCAACAAACACGCGTAATAGTTCCAATTGAGAGATTAGTACTAGACCATTCACCGCGAAGCGTATTTCCATTTAGACCACTCTTTTCTAACATTTCAAATATGTAGTGCGAATTATATCATTCTGTCAGGCAATTACGACACTTTAACATCGATTTGTTTCTACATACATATAATCTGTTTGAAGTATTTTCCGTGATATCTACTGGTGCTTCATCTACCGCTACTTAATTAGTACGCCTGGATATACATTAGTTTGCGGCGGTGAGAGCTTTATCAGGTTATCAAACATAGGAAATATTTATTCAATTCTTGTTCATTGTATTGTTTGTGTTTGCTATTTACGGATAATGTCATTAAACGTTGTTCGCCATTAGTAATCGCGATGAAAAGTTTCCCAATTTATTTCAGAGGACCAAAAACCTTTTCGCCATTAAATTTCTGATTCACTAATGAATTTAGAGAACGGACACGCTTACCACATGACGCAAAGCCCAGTGCAGTACTAGCGAAAGGCTGTATTTCTAAAATATTTAATTTTATTTATATAATCGGAAAACGAACGGGTGGTGATCTATAAAATTACGAAATACATATTTATTTGTCGAAAAGTTGTATTTATAAAGTTTATAATTTTATTTATATAATTGGAAAACATACAGGTGGTGATCTATATATCTAAAATTACGAAATACATATTTATTAATTAATTTTATTTATATAATTGAAAACAAACGGGTGATCTATGGTGATCTATAAAATTACGAAATACATATGTATTTGTTGAAAAGTTGTATTTTTAAAGTTTTTAATTTTATTTCTATAATTGGAACATTTTTATTTGTTCATTTTGTCGTTCAAGTTGAGTAAAGGACTATTAATATTGACTAGCAATAGTTTCTCATGGTTTTCTTCTGTCAATTTTGTTCTCTTTGAATTAAGTACATCCTTATAAATAGAAAACATCCTTTCTACATCGCAACTGGTTATAGGTGCATACTGGAAATATTCTTTTATTTCTTCATATTTAGCCGTTAGATTTTGTGGAATTGTCTCCATACATAATTGCTGCAATGTAATTAAATCTGGATTTCTATTAAGAATTGCTTCAAGCTTTTGCCGAAGGCCACATCCGAAGTCACTTGGAATACTTTTCAAGTTATTAACAGCCACATCTAATGTGGTTAATCCGTCATTTAATTTGAGACTTCGATTTTCAAAATAGGTGATTAGTTTTGGCAATTTTCCAAAGTGTTCGTGAAGAAAGTACAACTGATTTTTTAAATTTGGGATTTGTGTGAGCTCCTTGCGCTCACCAATACTTCTAGCATCCTCCTTTAGCAGTGTTACGAAATGTTTTAGACTATCGAAATTCTCAGCATAATAACTAGTAGCTTCCAGACATGTTCCCATCTAGTTATTACTGGAGTGGGAGGCAGTGACAGAGATGGAAATTTTTCCCTGAAAAGAGCTACTCTCAATGGTGCTTTTCTGAAAACTTTTTTAAAAGTTGATACAAGTCTATCAACTTCCGGAAAAGTGTCTCTGATATATTCACAGATTCTGTGGAGAGCATGTGCTACACAAGTAATATGCAGCATATTAGGATATGTTTTCTTCAATAGTCTGCCTGTTTTTAACATATACGCAGCACTATCACTGACAAATAAAAGTATTTTTTCTTTGTACGTGGCATCCGAATGAAGCATTTTTTGCATATTCTCCTTAATGGTTTCAGCAACTGTTTCCGCATCAACTCTATTTATAACACTTGTTGCTATTACATATGAGTTATATGGAATAGTTGGATGTAGTACACCAGCTACAACATTTACCACACAGCGTCCTAACATATCCACCGTTTCGTCGGCGCTTATCCATATGTATTGATTTAAAAGATGGCTTCTAATGCGTTCTACTGTTCTCGTATAGCACCTAGAAACATAATATTTGCGTAAAGTTGATTCATGAGGAACATTTCGACCAGTATATTTTTTCAGAAATGTCTTCAAAATTGGATTGTTCAATTTAAATAATGGAATATTAGCTGCCATAAAAGTTTCACAGAGTTCTTCGTTAAAATTGTCAGATTCCAACGGGTTCAATTTTTTTTCGTGCTTTAACGATCCTACGTGACGTTTTACGGTTGATTTATTGCAATTTTTCAATAACGATTCACACACTTCACAATAAATTTCGGGATCACTGGCAATGTACATACAATCAGTATGGCCCTCAATCCAACTCGCCATTGTTTCACGATGCCATTCTCGACGCTCTTCCATTGTCTGAAAAAGTAAGAATATTCTAGATCCAAATAAACGAAATTAAATAACGAAATTTTATGCACACTTACGTGAAAATAATTGAAAGATGTTGCTTAAATGGAAAGAAAAGGAATGTACGTGCTCTTTCTCTTACGAAATACGATAAACTTATTTATTTTATCTTCGTACTGGACACCACTGAAAACATTATATTCTCCGAATACAATAGCTGGGTTGTCCATTGTTATCGCTGCGAGACCAGGTGGCCGAGTAAGTCAAATAAATACTTCATTGAATTACGCCGGGATGTACTGAGCGACGTTATACACAATTCCAATTGCCGATTGCGTTTTATGGAAATTGCATCCGTTCTCTAACTAATGATCAATTAGAATAAAGTTAGCAGTTTATTGGGGCTACGCTTTGTGTGTATTTCAATATTTATTTATTTATTATATTTTTAGTTTTGATATTCAAAAATAATTTTACTTCAGATCATTCAATATAGTATGAACAGGTCCATATGAGTATAATTATTTTATTATTAAGAATTCTATTAAGCGTGTTAGTTGATAAGATATGCCGGTTCTAGCTCAAAATCCCATGTATTTTCTTATGGAGGTTCATTTTGCATTTTTGGGGGTGAGTCGTCAATGCGCATGCGCCAACTCCTGGTCCCCATTACGCATAGCCCAACTCCTACAATATATTACCTTATGGTGTGAAGGTAAAAAGGGGGTGACATTATAATTCTATGTGGGAGATGAGTTTCATTAAGGGGTGAGTTAGGTGATCGAAAACTCATGCTGGTTTGAAGAGGTCTGCAAGGGGGCACCCGGAGCCTGCATTGGCGTGTAAGGGTTGCCAGGGTGAGGGGTGTTTGCAAGGGGATGCCAGAGGTTTGCAAGAAGGGCTCCGAGACCTGCAAGAGGCACCAAGAATCTGCATGGGGGATGCAAGGAGGTTACCAGGGTGTGGGGTGTTGAAGATAACGTTGAAACGTCCCTTTTGTTTCAAGGACAGACCTGTCTGTTTCAAAGACAGACATATCTGTTTCAAAGACAGACCTGTCTGTTTCAAAGACAGACCTGTCTGTTTCAAAGACAGACCTGTCTGTCAGGGCGGTATCTCGCTACCCCTTGCAGTTAGAGCCGTTTTGGCGTTATTTTAAACACGTCACACCCTGGCAACCCCCTTGCATCCCTCATGTAGACTCCTGGTGCCTCTTGCAGGTCTCAGGCACCTCCTTGCAAACCTCTGGTATCCCCTTGCAGACACCACGTACCCTGGCAACCCGTACAAGCCGATGCAGGCTTCTGGTGCCCCCTTGCAGACCTCTTCAAACCAGCATGAGTTTTCGGTCACCTAACTCACCCCTGTGTAAAACTCACCACCCACACAAAATTATAATTTCGCCTCCTTCTTACCTTCCGCACCATAAGGAAATATATTGTAGGAGTTGGGCTATGCATAATGGGAAACAGGTGTTGGCGCATGCGCATTGACGACTCACCCCAAAAATGCAAAATGAACCTCCATAAGAAAATACATGGGATTTTGAGCTAGAACCGGCGCAGCTTATCTACTCGTGTTTATTAGTCTGTGATAAATTTCTTACATTCGTACATATTGTAACGTTTGTCTTTTCGGGTTCTTAAATAAAACTAACAATAACTTTAGACACACACACTATATTAATATTAAAACGTATAACTAACTATTAACAACAATAAGTACATTTATGTATTTTATATTTATGTAACTATATTTATGTATACTTCGCGAGACTTGGGTATTGAATGTCTGTCCATCCCTTCTTCGACGCGGCTTTTATATTGTAAATATGTTCTAGATGCAGGCAGAACGATTGAGTAAATGCTAGTGTGTATGACGCGCTACGCGTTGTTGGATGAGTCATCACATTGCCTCCTTCTTAAGAATGAAGTTTCGTCCCGAAACATGTCATGCTTTGGTCTCCTTAAACGATGACGAAATCGACAGGTAGGGCCTTTGTTACATTGCGACGTCATATCGAAATAACAGTCCACGGTCTTATCTTGTCTGGATAGACAGGAATATTCAAGCCGGTAACTGCATACCCGAATTTCCATACCAGTATGTCGGAAGATTACTTCTAACATGCTCCTTACAATTCTCCAGTCCAGGCGGTCCAATCCACAACCCAATTTTGGAACTGCTAATTTCAGAATGTCTTGCTGTAACATTTGTTCGCGTAAGTGGGTCAGGGCCTCCCATAAGGCTCGATAGGTTGGCTTTAGGCTCGACAGTTCTTTCGTGACCAAATAAAATATGGACTGTCCTTCATTTATTATTTGGAGACTCTTCCCAATTGCTGGTCCCTGCTGCCTTAGCTTTTCGATTCTGCCAAATCTCTCTTTAAATTCCCAGGCAATTCCTTTGGCCATTCGTAGATCTCGGGCTACGCAATGAGCAAGCGCGTAGTCTGGCGGCACCGTGAACAAATCCTGCTGTTTCTCGATGGTTACCCCAAATCGAGCTTTTCTCGAACCAGAATACTCTTGCATAAAGTCTTCGAAGGTTAGTTCGTGGTATTGGCTATCCAATCGGCGCAAGTCAACGGTTTCGTCATTGTCTCCAGAGTATGGGGCTAATCGATTAAAATGTACGACTCTTGGCTTAGTGTGAGGTGTTCGCCTGATGCGGTATATTACATCGTTGATCCGCTTCAACACCTCGAATGGCCCCTCCCAATTCTTTTGAAGTTTTGGGGATAGGCCCCGTCGGCGTTGTAGATTATATAGCCAAACCCGATCGCCTTCATGGTAACCACTCTTCTCGGCGTTGATGTCATAGCTCTCCTTCATTCTGTCACTAGCATCTTGGATATTGTGTCTGACTTGTTCATGTATATTATCTAGTCGTCGTCTGAGCGTGCTGACATAATCTTCTCCGGCAAGATCTTCACCAGGCTTGCTCCCAAACTTTAAATCACAGGGCAATCGGAGTTCCCTCCCGAATAGCACGTTTGCTGGTGATTGGCCAGTTGTCTCTTGAACGGCGGCCCGATACGCCATTAGAAATAATGGTAAGTGTTCGTCCCAATCTCTCTGGTGTTCGGAGACCACTTTGGATAAGTGTCTGATCATGGTCTTGTTCATTCGCTCTACCATCCCATCTGATTGTGGATGTAAGGGAGTTGTCCTCGTCTTCCGTATGCCCAAAAGTCCACACATCTTTTCGAATAGACTGGACTCGAAATTCCGCCCTTGATCGGAATGAAGTTCCAAGGGTACACCAAAACGGCTGACTAACTCCTTCACAATCACGTCTGCTACAGTTCCAGCTTCTTGATTTGGTAGAGCATATGCTTCAACCCATTTGGTAAAGTAATCCATGACCACTATTATGTATTTATTTCCTTTGTCGCTTTCTGGAAAAGGACCGGCGGCGTCTATGGCGATCCTTTCAAATGGGCTTCCTACATTGTATTGCCGCATGGGTGCACGTCGACGCCTCTGGGGACCATTGCTTCCGGCGCAATTTGCACACTTTCGGCACCATTCTTTCACATCTCGTGAACAATTCACCCAGTAAAATCTCTGGCGCACCTTCTCCAGTGTTTTATGGACTCCAAAATGTCCCCCAGAAGCACCATTATGGAGTTCTCGCAATACCTCTGGTATTCTTTTCTTGGGAACCACCATTTGCATCTTCCGCTCGCTTCCATCGTGATTTTCGACCTCACGTCTCAGGAGATCGTCTTCTATGGTTAAAGAATCCCATTGTGCCCAGTATGACTTCAATTCTCGTGAATGGGGAGCAATTTCTTGCCAGGTCGGTCTTTGCCCATTTCTTTTCCAAGCCCTGAGGACTGCAAGATCCGGATCAGCTTCTTGATCTGCGCGCAAATTGTCAGGTTGCCATTGGTCATCAACAACGGTGGTTCGAAGAGCGTTGGCCGATTTGTCTTCGATTCTGTTGCAATGTCGACAGTCTTCTGGACAGGGCCTTCTGGAAAGGGCATCTGCATTTTGATGTTTGAGACCTGCTCTGTGTTCAATGACAAAGTCGTACTCCTGTAGCCTCTCAATCCATCTAGCTACTTGACCCTCTGGATTCTTAAATTGCAAGAGCCACTTTAAGGCGGCATGATCAGTGCGGATCAGGAACTTCTGCCCATACAGGTACTTGTAAAAGTGCTCAATGGTCTTAACTACTGCCAATAGTTCTCTCCTGGTTACGCAGTAGTTCCTCTCCGGTTTGGACAGGGTCTTGCTGAAGTATCCAATGACCCTTTCTTGTCCATCTTGGATTTGAGAGAGCACGCCACCAATCCCGACGTTACTGGCATCCGTATCCAAAACAAACCTCCCAGATGGCAGTGGATAGTTTAAAACAGGTGCACTGATCAACGTACCTTTTAACAACTCAAAGGCCGCTTGGCATTCGTTGTTCCAAATGAATGCTCGATTTTCTGTTAGGCGAGTAAGTGGTTTTGCAATGTTGGAGAATCCAGGAACGTAGCGTCGATAATATGTGCATAATCCCAAAAAGCTTCTTAGCTGATGTTTGTCTTTGGGTACCGGCCATTTTTCCACAGCTTTTACTTTTTCCGGATCCACAGCAATTCCTTTTCCGGAAACCACATGTCCAAGGTAATTTACCTCCTTGCGGAAAAGGTGACACTTCTTTGGACTTAATCTCAGGTTGGCATCTCGCAACCTCTGGAATACTACTTCCAAATTTTTCATGTGATCTTCAAAGGTCTTCCCTACCACAATCACATCATCGAGATATACAAGGCAGGTGTTCCAAGACAGTCCCCTCAGTACAGTGTCCATGAGTCGCTCAAAAGTAGCTGGGGCGTTACACAGTCCAAATGGCATGACTGTAAATTGCCAGAGACCTGTACCTAAACTGAAGGCAGTCTTCTCTTTGTCATTGGGATCCATTCCCACTTGCCAATAACCGCTCTTTAAGTCGAGAGTGGAGAACCATTTTGCTCCTGCCAAGGTGTCTAGCGTATCGTCTATTCTTGGGAGAGGATAGCTGTCCTTTTTGGTCACACTATTTAAACGACGATAGTCCACACAGAATCTGGTAGATCCATCCTTCTTCCTGACAAGGACCACCGGTGAAGCCCATGGACTATTCGATGGTTCAATTACTCCTTGGCCTTCCATATCTTGTATAATTTGCTTGGCTTCCTCACGTTTTGCCAGTGGTAACCTTCTTGGTCCTTGTCGAATTGGACTTGCATCGCCGGTATTTATTTTGTGCATTACAATATTTGTTCTGCCTTTCGTACCAGTTTCAGTTTCAAAGACGTCTTCATAATGTTTGATTAGGTCCTTAACTTGACTTTGTTCCTTCTTGCTCAATCCTTGACAGGCGGTGTCGATTATCTTGGACAATTTCTCAGAAACCTGCACGAATCCATTCTTCTTCGCCTCTATATGATGAACGACGGCCGACACTGGTGAACACCACCCCAAAATAGTACCCTTCTTCAATGAAACAGGGTAATGGTTCACATTCATTACCCTTATCGGTACAGTCTTCTGAGTCTTAACCAGCATTTTGGCAACTACTATTCCTCGACCCACCTCGTCATCATCTGCCTTTGGTTCCAACAATGCAACATTTCCGTCCAAATAATCACCTTCCGTACACGCCGTCAAAAATGTCTCACTTCTTGCATCCAGAACAACATTCTCTGCTGTAATTACTTGTACACTCCCACAATTTTTCCCATGAAGAAACAATTCCTCATTATTTATTTTTAAAGTGCCTTCTTTCATGTTTAACTGGAAGCCGTAGGTGTTCATGATGTCTAATCCCAAGATTATCTGTTCTTCTATGTCGGCTACGAGAACACGATGTCGGATTGGTGTTGGTCCTATGACAAAATTGACATCTACTTCACCTTCCACAGAAGCTGCTTCTCCAGTAGCTGTCCTTAGTCTCCATTTGCTAGAAAGTAATTCTTTATTCCTGGATATTAAATCGGGTCGTACAATGGTTTTCGTCGATCCAGTATCTAGCAAGCAAGCATAGGTTCTTCTTTCCATAATAGCATCCACATACAGGCCATTGGTTTGATTTTGCAAGGATGCGATTTGGGCAGTCCTTGGGACTTTCGGATTCTCAGCAGATTCTTTCCTGGTCCTTTTATCACATTTATTCTGGATATGACCGTTTCTTCTACAATTCCCGCATGGCCGCGCACTTTTATTTGATTTGATCTGATTTAGGACTTGACTAACCACCTGCTCCATGAACTCCTCATTTTCCTGTTCGTCGACAGAACAGCCACGAGCATTGTTCCGAGAGGCTTGTTTAGCAGTCTCAAACTCAAGTGCGTGCGCCAATGCATCGATCAAGGTTTTCGGTCTTGCCAACCTTAATGCTTGCTGCGTATCAATATCCCGGAGACCATCTATGAATGTCTGGACCGCTAGGTGTTCCATGAAATTATCTGGCGCCATCGGATATGCAAGTCGAACAAGACGAGCAATATCTGCCTCAAATTCCTGAAGATTCTCGCCTTTCTTCTGTGATCGATTCTTCAGTTGGGTATGGTATACTCGCTCCAAATGCGCTTGGCCATATCTCATCTCCAAGCGTTTAATGAGTTGAGAATAATCTTTACGTTCCTCAGGAGGCAATGTCTGCAAAATATCACTAGCATCACCCCTCAATGCTATGACTAAAGCAGTCGCCTTCTCGGCAGAAGACCATGCGTTTGCTTCTGCGGCCGCTTCGAATTGCGTCAGGTAAGTTGCCCATGACGTCTTTCCATCAAAGGTTGGTGGCTTGATTCTGGTCCTTGAAATAGCCACAAGTTCTTCTTTTATTTCGATGGGCCGCGGTATGACTTCTTCGTTGACCTGCCTGGGATCAGAATGACTCATGGCAGCGGGTAATTTCATCTCAATCATTATTGCCTCTAAAAGTCTAGAATGTTCTCCAATTTTCTCTTCTACAGCTGTGAAAACCTCTTCTTTTAACGCTTCTGATTTTTCCGCTAGTCGCTGTTCTAGAACTTTTTCGAAGTTTCTAGAATTTTCTAGTAATTTCTTTTCCAGATTTTTCTCGAGAATTCTAGCGGTTTCTAGGTTTCTTTCTTCCATCTGTGCTTGTGAATCTATTAGACGCTGTTCCAAAGTTTGCGAATTGTCTATCAATCGTTGTTCCAAACTTTTCACACTGTCCAGATTCTTCTGTTCCATTTGTTCTAGAGTTTTCGCTAAGTTTCCAGAAGTTTCCAGGTTCTTCTGCTCCATTTGTTGCATTTGAGTTTGTGACTCTATTAGACGCTGTTCCAAGGTTTGCGAATTATTTATTAGTCTTTGTTCCATATTTTTAGCACTATCCAGATTCTTCTGTTCCATTTGTTCTAGAGTTTTCGCTAAGTTTCCAGAAGTTTCCAGGTTCTTCTGCTCCATTTGTTGCATTTGAGTTTGTGAATCTATTAGACGCTGTTCCAAGGTTTGCGAATTATCTATTAGTCTTTGTTCTAGTTTCATAAACAGCGAATTCACGTCAGCATCTCCGCCTGGAACTTGAAAGACATACTTCTCTGGATCCTTGCCTTCTTGGATCAACACATTGCGAAGCCGTTGCTGGAGGATCGACTTTTTGCCAGTTGTATCCTCATCCCTCTCTTCTAATTCTTGTTTTAACTCGGATACTTTTAATTCCGACAGTTTCATTCTATTAGCCATCACGATATTTAAAATAACGTCTTTCCGCACTGTATATTTATTTAATCGAATACTTAATTAACACTTAATTGTCTACTTAGTTTATTATTTATTAATTAGTCCACACCTGAATACCACTGTAACGTTTGTCTTTTCGGGTTCTTAAATAAAACTAACAATAACTTTAGACACACACACTATATTAATATTAAAACGTATAACTAACTATTAACAACAATAAGTACATTTATGTATTTTATATTTATGTAACTATATTTATGTATACTTCGCGAGACTTGGGTATTGAATGTCTGTCCATCCCTTCTTCGACGCGGCTTTTATATTGTAAATATGTTCTAGATGCAGGCAGAACGATTGAGTAAATGCTAGTGTGTATGACGCGCTACGCGTTGTTGGATGAGTCATCACAATATTTTAAACTTTTGTCATATTACTTATGACATAATACGAGGGATGTCTTTTTTGTTTTGCATATAGCCTCATAGAGGGCGTCAGTAATAAAATGTCAGGTATCAAAATTTATCTCAATCTTTCGTTAATGTAAATCTAAAGTTTCACCAAGTTTCATCAAAATACAGCAAGGGATAAGTTTATAAGTTGTCTGAAAAATGGAATTGTGTCGAGAAAATTTTCGCGCAATAATTTTTGCAACTTGCGGAGAGGATTAACTCAACAACAACGTCTTGGCGAGTTGGTTTCTGTTTTTGAAGAGGAAGCACTTCAATCGAAAATTTTACGTTGGTACTGTAAATTCCAACGTGGAGCGCCAATGTCAGCGACGATCCCATGACAGGCCCGCCAAGAATAGCAGTTACCCAGAAAATCATCAAGCCTCATCCGACATAAATGTAACATTTAGAATATCATCATTATTTAAGTTTTTGTTAAACCACTGGTAGTATTGAACTCTTCTTTGATCATCGATATCCAATAATTGCTGTGTAACAGTTGTTTTGCTCGGATGCATATCTAAATTTTGAACCAATGCTTTTTTGGGTAGAGCTATAAGAGAAACTTAAAAAAGTGAATAAAACTTTGTAATGAAAATAGTAATGTTAAGTAAATGTATGTAACTGTTTAGGGCAGCTAATTTTCGAATTAATGTGTTGGAACTTGTTTCAATATTGTCTATCAACAACATTTTGCATTAAAAATGTCGGTGGGCCACTGGTTTTGTCCTTGGAAATACAATTTTTACCTTCAAATCGATGCCCAATCCGGTCTCAAAGTCGTCCAAACATTTTCTATGATACGATACTGCCTGGATAATTTTCATTAAATTGTTCCAAACAGGATCGCAACAAATATAACCATTCACCGTTCTCATCATGAATATCACTGCAGTAATGCGCTTTTAAAATAAAGGCATCCTGCTCAGCCGTAAAAGCCATATTGATTTAAAAGTAAGGGTAATTACTTTTATTGAATTGATTTGACCTTTTTATTGAACTTACCTAAATAATAATGAAGTATCCCAAATAGTTGTTCTGAAAAGAACAGTTTTTGATATAAAGCGGAACCAGTAATAAAAGCAAACCGAAGAAATGAAAGGACAACACGAGAACCAAATAATATAATTAAAGAGCTGACACAGGAATTTTATAGTAACATTTGTCTGTTTAGCCCTGGCAGCATCTTCAAAATACGAAACGCACTAAAACACGCGGCGGTAATTTTGAACTATCTTATCATTTAAAATCACACAGTATACAAACTGCTTACGCAGATTATACAGTTGCATTTGAATATTTTAGAAACACTAAATATATAAAATGTACACTGAAAATGATTTCCAAGATTTCCCAATAAATATTTACAGCTAATTAGATAAAAACGACTTTTTAAGTATAGCAAATTCTAGTTTGTAATGGGAATTACCCCAACTATATTTTCTAACCGTAATTGTTCAACAATTCGTATTCCATTGTTAATTATATGGAATCAAATGCAATTAGTTCTAAATACACTTAATTGTTAATGTAACGAATTATTAAGCATTATTCAAGTTTTAGAAGATATACAATATTCTAGACTAACAGAGTCCCTGTGATAATTAAGTGTTAATATTGATTTTATTTTACACGAAGTAGCGTAAATTTTCTATATTATCGTTTCATTGTTCTGTAAAGGTTATACTGACCCGTATTTATGTAAAGGTTAACTTGTGATTTAGTTTTTGCTCTATCACACAATTTTCACGAATTAAAAACATTCTGGGTTTACTTATAAAACATTTAATTATAGAATATCAAAATAAAATGTAATTACCTATTTCCGTTTAAAATTATTCCATTATTAGCGTTCCCGAATAATCTTTTATGTCGTATAATTTTCCGCTAGTGAAGTTATATCACTTTTAGCACTAGTAAACCAGTATATTCTTGCAGTATTTTCTTTGCTTCTATTGCATATCTTAATGGATTTTTCTGCCTTTCCTTCGTTAATTTTTTTCAAGAAAATAATATGCGCATGAGCATGTAAATATGATTTAATTCTCGTATATACAGTGTGTTCCCAGATCCACACATAAATAGGGAAAAAAGTCTGAAAATTTTTGAGTTTAAGTTTCGTCTTCTGGAGTTCAGCCCTGCTTGGATAGAAATAAACTTGTGTCAGAGTGGACCAATCCGGAGCGATATTGGTAAATATTTCATATAAAAGCCGAAAAACTCCAATAATTTATCAATGTATATATATATATATATATAATATTTTCGTGACCTTGGTATGATATGGTAAACTTAATAAGTCGGCGATTAAAGGTCTGGTTTATTACTTCAAAGTATATATGTATATTTAAAACAACCCTACATGTAGGGTTGTTTTAATCGACCTTTAATCGCCGACTTATTAAGTTTACCATATATATATATATATATATATATATATATATATATATGTATATATAAATTTATATATATATACATATATATATATATATATATATATATATATATATATATATATATATATATATATATATAGGTATATGTATATATATTAATTGATAAATTATTGGAGTTTCTCGGATTTTATATGAAATATTTACCAATATCGCTCCGGATTGGTCCACTCTAGTGATCACCAATTCGCTGAGGAAAATTTGAAGTGAAGTAATCAGCATTCGAGAATTGTTGAAATCGATTTTAATACCACTCACGATGATATCCGAAAAAAAACTGAACAGCAAATGCGTTCGGAACGTCAATCAGCAGTCAGATCCTTCACACACACGTTCGATGATCTTCGTGAAATCACTGTAGAGAATGAATAAAATTAATTAAATTAATTAATTAATTAATATAATTAATTTAACTCACAATAATGCACAAAACTATTCGAAAAACGCTCCCAAATATAAAAATACGCACAATATTGTCTGTTCAATGTGAGCCGGACATGAATTTCACAATTTAACGTCATCATTCGTTCACTGTTTTCGTTTCAATTCAAATCAGCATGAACTGTCACGGCAATATATGAAATTCATTGGAATGACAGTGGCGCCATCTGTCGAAAATTGGTCGTACCAACTTAGAAACCTTCGTGGGCTCATGCACAACAACTTTGCTAAAGATCATCACATGATCAAATGCATAGTTTACGATTCTATAAAGGACATACAGACAAACATTCATTTTTATATATTTTTTTTGAACAATCAAACATCTCTTGAAAATGTACGGAAAGGTAATTTTGCTCATCAATAAAGTGCTTTTTCTGTAGGAAATACAACAAAATGTTATTAAGAAAAGTTGTTGATAAATTATGCAAGTGGTTAAAATGTTTATCTTTCCATATTTCGATATAGCAATAATCTTTATTGCCCAAAAGATGTACACCAATAACATAATAAAGTTAAATGCACATATGAAGATAGATTAATAGAGTAAAAACATTATTGGAATTAACACTTCTATATTATTTTTCAGATTGCAGAGGCAAGTGATGCCGGCTCTTCGTTTATTCGGAAGAAAATGGTTAGCCGCCTCGGATGACCTTGTATTTCCCGGTTTATTTGAGATATCTGTCAGAATACTATGGTGAGTAAAAAACTAATAATTCTAAACTGTTATGTAGCTATTTCGACAAGCAAAAGATTACAGACAAGCAAAAATTAAATTTTTAAATATGGTTAATAAAATTTAACAATACTTTTCAGAATAATTACCAGATTTTTCTTTATTATGCTAGCTGACTTAGTTAGTCTATGGTGCAAGTAAATAATTCTTCGGATATTATGGATGCTTGACTATGAGATTTTAAGTTGGTCCCAATTGATTGCCTGTCTGTGAATGCTTTGAAAAATTAATTCTTTTTCATACAAATGCACAAAATTATACCAATAAAAATAAAATATCAAGACTAATATATATTAGGGTGGCACAAAAGTTTTTTAAAATCCTTAACAAAAAATACATTAGAAATAATGGATAGTTTGTTGCTATAGCAGAGTGAGATTTTCAATTTCCCGCTAATAGCATTTCACTAGATCGACACCCCTCGATATTACAAAATCCTTAAGTACAGCGTGTTAATACACATAAGATTTTTAATCAAATTGACGAAAGTGATTTTGGAATTCTATAGCATATTCGCTAATAACTTGTTGATTTTGGCTGAGTGAACAATTATCTTCAATTTAAGTAATAATTCAAATTTATAAAATTAAATATTACGGGGTTTTTCACGTAACCCGTTCGTTAGAAGTTTTCTATATTAACGCCTTAGGATACTTTTGAAAATTTATGGCACGTAATCTTGATACTTGATATGTCAAAATGAAATATTTACACCCATGAACCACTTTTGGTTATACCGGAAGAATAGCAAACTTTGATATTTTAAATGGAATGTTATACTTTTTATTGCTTTTTTTAGATTTCTTGTGAAATACTATAACACTTTATATTAAGGTTTCTTTTGCAAAAAACTAACCGTTTTTGAATTATTTTGATTTTTGTGAAATTTTTTGTTTTTTCAATGTACTTTTTAAAACCATATATCTCAGACGTATTTGATGTAAACTACATCATATCTCTACTGGAAACAGGGCAAGGTATTAGATGCCGAGTAATGTTTAAACATTTAAGAAACCTCTTACAGGGTGTTCGAAATTTATTGATTATTTAAGTTATCTTTAAGTAAAGAAAAATCGATTTTTCTTAAATGGAACGGCCTCTAGATGAGCACGCCATAGTAACTAGATAAACATTTTGCATCGTACAGGTATAGGTTTCCCTATGTCGATTTCTCATAGTTTTAAAGTTATTAATGATTATTTTCTAAATTGAGCATTACTAAGAAAAATCGTTGGAGTAAACCTTGAAAAGTAAATCTGATCTGTCAAAATTGCCACAAAGTGTATTTCGTGTCTAACTGGTTTTATGTTGTTCACAAATATCCAAGGCGAATTAAATATTTATTCTAATAGAGATATTTTGAATTTATTCTACATTCATGGTGAATCTCTTCAAATTATTGAAAGAATATGTCGACTTTTTAATGAAAGCTACCCACATTTACCAGCATTGAATAAAACTAAATTCAAGCGAATAGAGTCAAATTCCATTCGCTTTGGTATTCAAGTCAAGAAGACAGTTCCAAAACCGATTACGGGCGACGAAGGTAATGAAATCGTTGTTTTGGAATATTTTCATGCGCATCCAACCAATTGTATACCGGCGGCGTCTGCAGATGTAGGAATTTCATCTACATCAAAGAATTTTAAACTAAAATAAAATGCATCCTTATTCCTTCCAATCAGTTTAGGCTTTTTGTCCAAGAGATCAAGATAGAAGAATTCATTTTAGCGAGTTTATTATAATTAAAATACAAGAAGATTCCAATTTTTCATCTAAAAAATTTTAAGGATTTTTAATAGAAGAAATTGTCATCATTGAGCACAACAAAATCCGCATGCCATTAGAGAAGCAAATTTTCAATACACTTTTAGCTCTAATGTTTTTGCAATAATTATACATAACCACGTTGAAAACGAAATTTATAACGAGAATTTAAAAAGCGTCACAGGTATCTACAATTGTTAAGGAAAGCAGTATGGCCATTTTTGAATAACCTATGTTGATTTCAAATGGATCGAGCACCCGCTCACTCTTCACATGAGGAATATCGGGAATTAATTAATATCTTCGAGAATAAGTGGATTGGTCGCAATGGATCTTGGTTCTGGCCATCTAGATCCTCCGATCTGACCCCTTAATTTTTATTTACGGGGTCAAATAAAAAATGAGGTTCAGGCATCTCCCGTGCAAAACAGAGATTAGCTTATAACTAGAGTAAGAGACGGTTTTCGAAACTTGAACGCTGAGCAAACTACAACAGACTTAAAGAGAGTCATGCTTTG
This sequence comes from Melolontha melolontha, assembly GCA_935421215.2. NCBI lineage: Eukaryota > Metazoa > Arthropoda > Insecta > Coleoptera > Scarabaeidae > Melolontha > Melolontha melolontha. The sequence continues at coordinate 134,261,966 of OW285239.1, forward strand.
CTTATATTGCAGATCATTTTGAACATTTGCGAATATCATTATTTGTGTCTTTAATATATTGATGTTATTAACTTTTTTGCTTGTTAATGTGTGATTATTTTTGTTATCACATATGATATAATAGTATATTAGAGAACTAGTGTCATAAGACGATGTTTTGTTGTACGAGGCCAAGTTTGGAAAACGAGCCGAAGGCGAGTTTTCCAAAGGACGAGGACAACAAAACGTCTTATGAATCGAGTTTTCTATACTATTTTTTCTATTTCGCATTTCCATAACTTTTAAAATTTGTATTTTTCATAGTATGCAATTTGTATAAAATAAGTGACATTTACTTTTTTGAAATGTAAACGTTGGTCAAACTGACATTCCCTATTTTTAAATAGCGAATGTCATTTAAAATTTATTATTATTCTAATTCAAACAGAAACTATAAAGAAATGATCGATAATTCTAATTACCTAAGCGGGACACCACCGAATCTCCGTGAAATAGCAGAATACATCTGGAAATTTATTGTCAGAAAAATCTCGTGTAGTATATGAAAAAAATTATCAGCAATTTGAATCTTGGTGTATTGAAAATGAAGTTCACATACTATCAGAAAATGTTTTATTGGCATATTTTAAGCTACAAAGTGAAATAAAAAAGCCCTCGACACTATGGGCATTACATATATTCTATGTTGCGTTCTTGTTTAAATATCTATAAAAACTTAGATACATATATCAAAATATTCTAAACTACAAGCTTTCTTAAAACGTTGTGGACAAGGATATCAGCCAAAGAAATCTAAAATATTAGATATGGAACAAATTGATCATTTTATAGATAATGCTGATGATAAATTGTACCTTGCAATAAAGGTATTTCTGTTTCTCTATTAAAACACAATTTGTATAGCATTTTCATTTTAGGTTGCATTATTAATAGGTTATGCTGGAGCTTGTAGACGAGATGAATTAGTAAATATGTCAATCAATGATATTGAATATAAGGATGATTTCATTATTTTTTCGATACCTAAAACAAAAAATGAGTTACCTAGAAGTTTTGCAATCACAACCCCTAAATGGATTGATTTAATAAAAAAATATATAAGTTTAAGACCAAAAAACACAACCATTGAACGTTTCTTTCTTACCTATCGCAATGGATATTGTATATTATGTCCAATTGGAATTCATACAATAGGCAAGATGCCTAAACTTATTGCGGTCTTTCTTAAATTACCAAATCCTGAATTATTTAGTGGACACTGTTTTAGACGTTCCAGTGCGTCTCATATAGCAAATAAGGGTGGTGATTTGATTACAATTAAGCAACATGGACGATGGAAATCGTCAGCTACAGCTGAGGGTTATATTGATACATCCATGAAAAGAAAAATTGAGGTTGCTCAAATGTTCTCGTCTGAACAAAATACATCAAGTGGGTGTTCAAGCGTTTCACAGCCACAATCTTCAAATAAAAATCTAAAGTTATTGTTGAAACTAATACTACAAGGAAAACGTTAGTTTCCAATCAAAACCTACCTGGCATTAGTATAAATGCTTATGATTCATCGCAAGTTAATGTACATGTTTATACTAATTACAATAACTAAAATAAAATACATTAACATAATTATATTTTTATATTGAGTTTTGTGCTTCATTATTACCTTGTTTAAGTACTAAAATATAAATAGTCGTTATTCTACATTCATCTATTATCTTTTGTATTCTGGTAGGTACATAAGCAGCGTGTCAAATATTATTCCAAATTGAACAGGAAACCAACACTGAATAATGAAAGGTTGCGTCTCGAAATAAGGTTCATTTCGAGCCGCGAATGCGTATCAAAATGAGATCATTATGTGTGCGAAATAGAAAAAATAATAAATAATAATAAAAGTTTTGAAATTTATTTTCTTTCCTAACCTTTTCGCAAGAAGTTTGATGAATCTAAATATAATTGGTATAATTAAAAACTATTTGAACTATTTAGATTTTTTTTCCAAAGCCTTCTACTAATAATGCTCAATTTAGAAAGCAATTATTAATAATTTTGAATTTAGATTTATTCATTGCTGGTAAATGTGGGAATCTTTCATTAAAAAGTCAATATGTTCTTTCAATAATTTGAATAGAATAAATTCAAAATATCCCTATTAGAATATATATTTAATTCGTTTTGCATATTTGTGAACAACATAAAGCCAGTTAGACACGAAATAAACTTTGTGACAATTTTGACAGATCAGATTTACTTTACAAGGCTTACTTCTACAATTTTTCTTGAAAATGCTCAATTTAGAAAATAATCATTAATAACTCTAAAACTATGAGATATAGACATAGGGAAACCTATATCTATACGATGCAAAATGTTTATTTACTTCCTATGGCGTGCACATCTACAGGCTGTTCCATTTAAAAAAATAGATTTTTCTTTACTCAAAAATTACTTAAATAATCAATAAATTTAGAACACCTTGTAAGAGATTTCTTAAATGTTTAGACATTACTCGGAATCTTATACCTTTCGCTGTCTCCAGTAGAAATATGACGTAGTTTAGATCAAATTCGCCTGAGATATGTGGTTTTAAAAAGTACATTGAAAAAACCAAAAAATTCACAAAAAATCAAAATAATTCAAAAACGGTTAATTTTTTTGCAAAGGAAATCTTAATAGGAAGTATTATAGTACTGTACAACGAATGCAAAAAAGCAATAAAAAGTATACCATTCCACTTAGAATATCAAAGTTGGCTATGAATTCCAGTATAACCGAAAGTGGTTCATGAGTGTAAATATTTTATTTTAATATAACAAGTGTCCAGATTGCGTGCCACAAATTTTCAAAAGCATCCTAAGGCGCCAACATAGAAAACTTCTAACGAACGGGTTACGTGAAAAACGCTGTATTATGAGAAAGTCGTTCTCAAAAATCGTAAATCTAATAGTGAAAATTTCAGAATATATTTCTTAATACATTTATAGTTACTCAAAATTGATACGATAAGGATTTTTGTTTACTACAGTTGGCAAAGATAACTTTATTACTTTCAAATTTAAGTAGTTATTCAATCGCCCATCCTATTAACGGCCACGAGATATGAATTAATCAAATTAGACACTCATAAAATGTAAATGACCTAATTGATTCAATCAAGGAGTAATGAAAAGTACAGAGCGCTCTATGATTTGATTAGATACAATGCTAACGAAAATTAATAACCCCTTAATAATTAAAATAATGACAGTGGCGACTCTTTAATGAGAGCAAGTGAGCAATTGCACCTCCTGGAATTATGAAACAAAACAAACCAAGCGGCGACTAACTGAAAGTATTTATTTATTATGTATTCATAGTTATTGACGAGGAACGTGGCACGCTAACAACGTATACTGAGCAAAGCCCTACCGTTGCTCTGTTGAGGCATTAACATTACATTGATGGTGGGGAGAACTGTATTTCGCCGTACTTCAATGTCGTATAATACATAACGGTGGAGCAACTAAACCAGACTGCTCTCAGGCGTTATTGCGTTGAACTCCGTGTCTTTTTTAGAAAACGACGCGTTTAACGTATAATGAAAAAATCGCAGTAAAAAATCTTAAACGGCCGATGCCTCAATTATGTTTAGAAAATAAACAATTTCAAACATTTCAATTATCTTGCATTACTAATAGAAAAATATCGAACACCAACGAAGAGAAACGAGATATGTTAAAAAATGTTTATTCATTGAATCGAAATACAACAATGGCGAGTTCAAGATATTTACAATTGTATCCAGAACGATAACAGTCACAACGTACCATTTTTCTGGGTATTGATAGAAACTTAGTCGAGATTGGATCGTTTACCAAACCGCGTGATGTTTATGTTAACAGGAATTTGAATGAAAATCAACAGGGATATTTTACAAATGGTAAATTAAAGGTGTGTTTTTGCAAAGTCTATGTTAATTTTGCACCTTGTTTGTAGCAATAAATGAAAATAACAATAGCAGTAATAAAAATAGAGAACAAAACAATAAACCAACAATTACAGTAAATATTCAAATAACTGGCCGTTTTCATCAATACACAATTGCGCACGCTTTACTGCCCTTCGTAGTTTTCTTCTACGAATTATATCAAATTTTAAGAGGTCAAGCAGGTTTGATTTTACACATTTATTCTTAAATATACCAGGTGAGAAGTTGCAGTCTGTAAACTAAAATCAGGGGCAACCGGTATATATACAGTAGATTTAATTAGTCGGCGATTTAAGGTCTGTTTTACTTAATTATGTATATATTTAAAATCATATATATTACATGTTTCGGCAATTAATGCCGAAAGGTTTTCGTGGGTTTCCTTCTCGTTCTAGGCGAATGCCGACAGCTGAACATCTTAAGTCGCTCCTCGGGTTCAGACATAATAGCAACTCATGCCCCCTGTAATTGGCATCAAGCTGTTGGGGAATGCTAAGGCATGAATTATTATTATTAAACTGGAATGTATTTTTGAATAATTTTTATCAATTACAACTTAAATATGACATTAATATACTGTCATTTATATTTTAAAATTCTTTGAAAAGGGCATTAATTGCCGAAATATGTAAGATTATTGTAAATATATACATATTAAAGTAAAGCAGACCATAAATCGCCGACTAGTTAAATCTACTATAATATACAAAGGTCAAGAAATACTTTTCTATATCAATTACGGGGGATTGGCAAGCCATGCCGAACTGTCTTACTGTCGAAAGTTCTGAGGCTTGAATTATTATTAAACTTGAATGTATCTTTGAATATTTTAATTTTATCCATGGTAGCTACAGATATATAAGTTTGACATTGATATACTGTCATTTATATTTGAAATTTCTTTGAAAAAAGGCGCTATGTGTCGAAACATGTAAGATTGTTTTAAATATATACATATCAAAGTAAAACAGACCTTAAATCGCCGACTAGTTTAATCTACTATACCATACAAAGGTCAAGAAATAATTATATATATACATATATATATATATATATATATATATATACTCGCGAAATAACATTCTAATTTAAATATTGAATATAGCCGAAATTACAAGATTTATCAAATGATATATATGTATATATATATTAATTGTACGGCTAAGAAATAGATTATTATTAAAATAGCTAATATATGAAAATTTAGCAAAATTCCACCGACGACAGAATATTATTTTCTGTTCCTTAATAAGTAACTTAAAGCATTCTAATAAACTCGGTCGCAAGTCCTCGGTAGCGCAGTTTATAGAGCGTTAGTCTAGAGTACTAAAGGTCGTGGGTTCGAGTCCCACCTAAGGACGAAATTCTTCAATAAAAGTTTCGTATAATTAGCGTTGTAATTGTAGATAGCAATATTTACATTTTCACATTCTAATTTAAATATTGGGGGGTTGAGTGGCTTCCGCTCTTGCTGAACCACCTGGCTTGTCTTTTTCTCCACTCGGGTTGCTGAGGTGGGAGTGACCTTCTTGGGTTGCGCCCGATTTGCTCTATCGTGCAGCAAATTTTCCCACTTTGCGCACAATTGGAGTAGCGCATCCATTGTCTGTGGGTCGGCTTGCGCAATGTGGAAGCAGTACTCGTCCGTCATTCTTTCGACTATATGCTCGACGAGATCTGCTTCCGCCCAGTTAGGGTTGACCATTAAGCACAACCTCGTCATTCTGTTGGCGAAAGCCGCTGGCGGTTCTCCAGGTGTCTGTTGGCTTTCGATGGCGTCGCGCAGTTCTCTTCGCCTTTTGGCCCCAAGGAACTCCGCCTTGAAACGCTGCGCAAAGTCATTTAGTGACATGAAACCGGCCTCATTTCGCTGGTACCACACTTGCGCCTCACCTGTGAGATGTGGCAGTACTGCGTCATCTACATCTTCCGGAATTTCAAAGCATCGGTTTTGTAAATGAACCTTCAGCCTAGTGAGAAATACCGCAGGGTCTTCTGTAAGTTTACCGCTGAACAGGCGTGGTGCTTCTGGCCTTGGAGGTAGCGCTACTTGTGCTAGTATCTGAATGGCTTCAGCCACTTTGCTTGCGGCGCTTTGATTTTTGGACGTGTTTGCCGGCGGCGCAAGGTTGGTTTTTGTGTCCCAAGCTTCTCCTATAGTCTTCTGCCATTGGGTACTTGGGTCTATTGGACCTGCGGCTTCCATGCGGAAGTTAAAAATCTGCAGCAGTCTGGCTGCGAGGTCTGCGTCGTTTTGGATGGGCGCCACTGAGTCTCTGGACTCAGAATTGAGGACGGAGGTATCATTCTGGTTTTCCTCGTCCATTTGCTTTCTGGTTGCTGACCTGGTGTCAGGCATCTTCCGGTTTGATAAGCGAACGCAATCATGCGTTCTTGTTTGTGCCCCACGTTCGGCCGTCAAATTGTTACACCGGGAGTCAGGAAAAATGAAATAATTGAAATAATCGGGTGGCCTGCTCGGGCCTGCTCAGTCGGCCTCCCGGTGACAATGGTGTTTGGGTGGAGGTGGGTTGCTTGGCCCACCGTCCGGTTTGCTCTCTTTGAGGTTTAAATGGACTTGCTCTTGTTTTGGGGGTGTTTAAATGAAAATGCTCTTCGTTTCGGTGGTGTTTAAATGAAATGCTCTTTGTTTCAGGTTGTTTAAATGAAACACTGATTGTTTGGGCACATCAATTATTAAACTCTTCTTTATTTCAATGTGTGCCCAAAGTCTTACACACAAAGGTTTACACAAAATTTCTTACATCTATAATTCACTTACAAAGTACTTACGATTGTCAGTGGGGGTCACGCACTTTCACTATTCACTTTAACTGTCTTGACTTGTTCACTGGCTATTACTACCGGATGGCTCAGCGGGTAGCTGACTATGACTGACTATGCCCTCCAGGGATTCGGCCCTGCTTTTATATGATTTCGACGGAGCGGGAAGTCGCCCCACTCCTCGGTGAATGGTCCATGCCGTTGGTGGGCGGGGCCTAGCGGTGGCATCGTGAATGCATAAATATGGGTGGGGCGATGGTTTGCCGGCATTCACGATGCACCTGTGGTTGGAGTTGTATTGTTGCTGCTGTTCATTCGTGACGGGCTGGATGATGAGAGTTTTGTATTTTTGAACCAGTCTACGCTCAAACACGTCGTGCTTCAAACCGAAGGCCGCCGTCGGTAACAGGTCGATCGGTTTGCGTTCGGTCAGAGTTAGTATGACTGGGCTGTGGCAAGTTGTTGTCATTACGTCGCTTGTGTATAATCTGCCTGTTGAGCATGGCCGGCTTCCATGTGTCAGGCAAACGCTGTCCGTCGTCACGTTTGTTCATACAGTTTTGCCGTTTCTCAATTTCTATAGCTTCTCTTATAATCCTGTACGTTAACCTCGTACTGCGTGCTATGGTTTTTGTACTGTCAAAGTCGATGGTGTGTCCTGTATGTAGCACATGCTTAGCTAGGGATGATGTTGTTTCTTTTTTAGCTACCGCATTTCTGTGCTCTTCCCTCCGTACGCTGGTTTTACGGTTAGTATGCCCTATGTATGTTTGTTCGCATTCATAGCACGGTATTTCGTATACCCCTTGGTTTTCTAGTTCTATCTTGTCCTTTGTATTAGGCAAAATGTCTCTTATTTTCCTGTCTGTCGTATAAATGGTGTCTATGTCGTGTCGGCGCAATATTCTACGAAATACTGTGCTATGAATGCGAACAAACGTACATAGGGCATACTAACCGTAAAACCAGCGTACGGACGGAAGAACACAGAAATGCGGTAGCTAAAAAAGAAACAACATCATCCCTAGCTAAGTATGTGCTACATACAGGACACACCATCGACTTTGACGGTACAAAAACTATAGCACGCAGTACGAGGTTAACGTACAGGCAGAAACGGCAAAACGGTATGAACAAACGGGCAGCGTTTGACACATGGAAGCCGGCCTTGCTCAACAGGCAGATTACACACAAGCGACGTAATGATAACAACTTCCCACAGCCCAGTCATACTAACGCGGACTGAACGCAAACCGATCGACCAATAGTTGAAAGCGACAGAACAACCGACGGACCTATCACGAGGAGTCAGACACGCGTCCCCACTACGACGGGACCATATAATACGAGCAGCACGGGAAATCGACGCACTCTTGAAGTTACCATCGCAACGAGAAGATCCTCTAGAAAAAGGTGAAAGTGATGTCACCGAAACGTCAGGAAGAAAGTTGTCCTTCTCAGGACGAAATCATCCAAACGCGGCGAAATATACCGAAGAACAACGCTTCATATATATATATATATATATATATATATATATATATATATATATATATGCCGTTCATTGATAAATCAATTCATAGATTCTTGGAGTTTTTCGGCTTTTATATGAAATGCTTACAAATATTATCAAATTAGTATGTAATTGCGAAGTAAATGTGAATATAAACATTGCTGTCTACAAATTACAACGCAAGTCATACGAAATTATTTTTAATTGAAAAATTTTGTCTACGTTGGGACTTGAACTCTACGGCTAGACGATAAACCTTGATTCAAGCTAATTAGAAATGCATTATAAAGTAGCATTGTTAATGATTCAGATGTCAGTTATTGAAAGTAGATCTCAGTTTTGAAAGCAGTAGTCAGTTTTGTAAGCAGATATCAGTTTTAAAAGCGGATGTCAGTTATTGAAAGCAAATGTCAGTTATTGACAATTGGTAAAACAACGGTTCGGCAAACGGTAGACTTCGGTTCAATTCCTAACGTAGACAAAATTGTTCAATTAAAAATTTCGTATGACTTGCGTTGTAATTTGTAGACAGCAATGTTTACACTCACATTTACTTCGCAATTACATACTAATTAGATAATATTTGTAAATATTTCATATAAAATCCGAAAAACTCCAAGAATTTATCAATTTATATATATGTAGTAGATTCTATTAGTTGGCGGTTTAAGGTCTGGTTTTACTTCTATATATATATTTAAACAATCTTACATGCATACAGGCATATGATGCCTTTTTCAAAGAAATTTAAAATATATATTCTCTTTTGAATAGTTTTCTTTTAACAAAATCTCAAAGCAAACTAGATCAACTTTTTAATTGAACACACTTTATCCTTATCCAAATAATCACCCTCAGCAGATTTTCTAAAGAACAAAGACAAGAGCCTTTCATCTTGTTAATTACAAAATATATATGATTTTTCAGAATTTACAAAAATCAGTAAATATTTTAGATAGACTTTTTCTTCACTCTCTATCTGTGTTAAATACGCTTGGTCATAATATTATTTTTTATTACCTATGCTTTATATATCCAACGCAAATGCATCTATCCTAATCCGAATTAAAAAATACTGCAAATAATACGTTAGGCGTTCCTTTAAAATTAGTGCATCACTTTTTACTGTATTTCCTCTTTATATGAATGTGTTCGTTACTGCTCCACGTCGATAATAACTTGCTTTAGTTTTTCGTTTCGCACAAACTTTTCCCTAGGCAATCACAAAACCTTCCTCCTGATAGTCATTAACAGTACAGTAAATCAAGCTACAACTCGACATAATATGGAAGAATATTGCGTTATCAATAGGAAGGGAGGTCGATACGTGAACTGCGATAAAAAATCCTACTGCGACTCAAGCAATCGAAATTAAATTGTGTTTCTTCTTAAATACTTGATTGATTAAATTTAAAAAGAAATGGAAATTATATTCTATTTTTCCTCTTAGTGAAAGCAGTAATAAATACATTCATATTAATATTATATAAATAAATATTGATTACGTCTTCGTTAATTTTAGTTACATTACAAATGGTCTCAGCGTAAATTAAAATGCCTTATATAGAAATCTTTCATAAAGACATACATACATACATACCATGATATAAGTAAGCAAAGCTTATTTTTTTGAAGACGAAATGAGGTCAATTTTCTAGTTCAGCCATACGATGTAGTTGTATTAAATTTAGTCTAATAAGTAGAGAACGGACACGCTTACCACCCAGTGCAGTACTGGCGAAAGGCTGTATTTCTAAAATATTTAATTTTATTTATATAATTGGAAAACGAACGGGTGGTGATCTATAAAATTACGAAATACATATGTATTTGTTGAAAAGTTGTATTTTTAAAGTTTTTAATTTTATTTCTATAATTGGAACATTTTTATTTGTTCTTTTTGTCGTTCAAGTTGAGTAAACGAGTATTAATATTGACTAGCATAGTTTCTCAAGGTTTTCTTCTGTCAATTTTGTTCTCTTTGAATTAAGTACATCCTTATAAATAGAAAACGTCCTTTCTACATCGCAACTGGTTATAGGTGCATACTGGAAATATTCTTTTATTTCTTCATATTTAGCTGTTAGATTTTGTGAAATTGTCTCCATACATAATTGCTGGAATGTAATAAAATCTGGATTTCTTTAAGAATTGCTTCAAACTTTTGCCGAAGGCCACATCCGAAGTCACTTGGAATACTTTTCAAATTATTAACAGCCACATCTAATGTGGTTAATCCATCATTTAATTTGAGATTTCGATTTTCAAAATAAGTGATTAGTTTTGGCAATTTTCCAAAGTGTTCGTGAAGAAAGTACAACTGTTTTTTTTAAATTTGGGATTTGTGTGAGCTCCTTGCACTCACCAATACTTCTAGCATCCTCCTTTAGCAGTGTTACGAAATGTTTTAGACTATCGAAATTCTCAGCATAATAACTACTAGCTTCCAGCCATGTCCCCATCTAGTTATTACTGGGGTGGGAGGCAGTGACAGAGATGGAAATTTTTCCCTGAAAAGAGCTACTCTCAATGGTGCTTTTCTGAAAACTTTTTTAAAAGCTGATACAAGTCTATCAACTTCCGGAAAAGTGTCTCTGATATATTCACAGATTCTGTGGAGAGCATGTGCTACACAAGTAATATGCAGCATATTAGGATATGTTTTCTTCAATAGTCTGCCTGTTTTTAACATATACGCAGCACTATCACTGACAAATAAAAGTATTTTTTCTTTGTACGTGGCGTCCGAATGAAGCATTTTCTGCATATTCTCCTTCATGGTTTCAGCAACTGTTTCCGCATCAACTCTATTTATAACACTTGTTGCTATTACATATGAGTTATAGGGAATAGTTGGATGTAGTACACCAGCTACAACATTTACCACACAGCGTCCTAACATATCCACCGTTTCGTCGGCGCTTATCCATATGTATTGATTTAAAAGATGGCTTCTAATGCATTCTACTGTTCTCGTATAGCACCTAGAAACATAATATTTGCGTAAAGTAAATTCATCAGGAACATTTCGACCAGTATATTTTTGAAGAAATATTTTTAAAGTGGGATTGCTAAGTTTATTTAATGGAATATTAGCCGCCATAAAAGTTTTACAGAGTTCAGATGTGTTTGCGATCCTAAGTGACGAATTTTTGACGATATTTTACGGATTTTGTAATAAATTTCGGAATCACTGACAATGGCCATACAATCAGTATGACCGTCAATCCAACTCGCCATTGTTTTACAATGCGGTTCTCGACATTCTTCCATATCATGTCTGAAAAAGTAACTTAAACAATGCTCTAGATCTAAATAAATGAAAACTAAAAATGTGTGCGTAAGTTATTGAAACTGAACGAAATTCAATGCACACTCTTACGTCGAAATAATTGGTAGAAATAGATTGAATCAAACGATATTAAACAGGATCTATCACAAAAATTACGATGTAATTAACAGTTAAAACTATGAAAAAAAGAAACTTACGCACAGCACTTTATTTATCTTACGAAATATAAACTAATAAATAAAATACATTATAAAAACCTCGCTTCTATCTACGCTCATGAAAACACTTTAAAAAACACTATATTCTTCGAATACAATAGCTGGCTTGCCCATTGTTATCGCGGCGAGACCAGGTGTCCGAGTAAGTCAAACAAATACTTCATTGAATTACGCCGGGATGTACTGAGCGACGTTATACACAATTCCAATTGCCGATTGCGTTTTATGGAAATTGCGTCCGTTCTCTACTAAAAAGCTTACAATTTATAAAAATTCCAATAAATTTACGTTCTATTTCATTTGGATTCCTATTGCTATGTCTCTCTACTTTTCGATGTAAAACTGTTCTATTTTATTTGTTTATTTATTTCAGGTGATAAAACTTTTAAATATCCAGTCGCTAATCCTTCAATATATGTTAGATCATCGTTCTCAACCTGGTGGTCGCGGCGATATTAAAAGGGGGTCGCGAAATAGCCTAAACAATAATGAAAAATCTTTTTATGAGAAAAGAATCCTTTATTATAACCATTTTACTTACAATAAGTACACATGTAAATAAAAGAAATTAATGTGATGGTTGCATTTGTTTTTACAAAAGTATTTTTAATAATATAAAATATTATTAAAAATCTGGTGTGAAGAACACAATACAAGTTCATTACTAATATTTATGTGAACGTATCTGAACATATCTCCCCAGGGACGCAGATACGTATTTCATCTTTCTACAGATTCGTCAGTACGCCCCTGCTGAAGAAGGATCAGCAGGGACGTATTAACGAATCTGTAGAAGGATATATAACTTTACCAGTTCGACCTGGAACTTTTTTCAATAAATTTTTACAATGTTCTACAACAGAAACTGATTCTATCTAATAAGGTTATTTGGTTAGTTTCTAATTTTTTTAATTAATCCTCTTAAAAACTATATCTATATGATCTAGAAGCTCATTTTTCCGAATAAACTTTTGGATTTTAGATTCAGCTGAATCAGAAAACCCTAATACAATGTTTTTATATGATTTCACTTCTCATATGATTTATTATAATAGGTTATCCATTTCGTGGTTTCAAAATCGTAGGGCTGTCATTTGGCAGCTGTCAAATATTCGAAACGTCAAATTTTGAGTTGAATGTTTGCCATTTACGAAAATGCATCAAATAATAACAGGAAAACGCGTTAAAGTTGTTAAAACATACTACAAAAGTGGGGATTCAAACGTAGCCACGTTTCACGCAATTGGAAACGACTTTGGCCGTTATAATCGTCCTACTGTGCAAGCAATTGGCAAGATAGTGGAAAAATTTGAAGAAACGGGGATCTTGTTAGATATTCAGAGGCATGTGCATCATCGTAGTGTACGCTCTGCTGAAAACATCGCTGCCGTGAGTGAAAGTGTGGCCGAAGAGCCGAATTTGTCGATTCCACGGCGTTCTCAGTAATTGGGCCTATCTTACCGCTCATTATGGCAAATTTTGCATCTGGATTTACTCCTGCATCCGTATAAAGTCCAGTTCACCCAACAATTAAAGTCTGCTGACCATCAACAACGCAGGAGATACGTGAAATGGGTCCTTGCGCAACAGACCATAAATGATGATTTTTCGAACAAAATTCTCTTCAGCGATGAGGCGCATTTCTCACTTGGTGGGTACGTAAATAAGCAAAATTGTCGCATTTGGTGCTCTGAAAACCCTCAAATAATTGAAGAGAGGCCGTTACATCCAGAAAAAATGACTGTGTGATGCGCATTATGGTCTGGAGGCGTCATAGGGCCGTATTTTTTCGAAGATGACGGGGGAAAAGCAGCTATTGCCAATTCGGAGAGGTATGGTTGAATGATAACAGACTTTGTCTGGACTGCGATTGGAGATATGGACTTGGACGATATGTGGTTCCATCAAGACAGTGCAACAAGCCACACAACACAACCGATTTTGGCTCTATTGCGCGAGAAGTTTGCTGGTCGTCTAATTTCACTTTTTGGCGACGTGAATTGGCCACCGAAATCATGCGAATTGACGCCGTTAGACTTTTTTTTTGTGGGGCTACGCAAAAGACCGTCTTTATACGAAAATCCTCTAACTTTAAAGTATTTGAAAGACAACATTCGTCAACTGATGGCCGAGATACCGGCCGAAATGTTCTGAAAAGTAGTCCAAAATTACGTCAAAAGGATCGAGTGTTGCCACAAATCCCGAGGCGGCCATTTGAATGATATTGTATTTTACACATAATGACAAGGTCCAAACTTTATAATGAAAAATAAATTTCGGCAAAAATTAAATTTTATATGTGTTTTTATTGCGTTTCTTTTTTTGAAACCTAAAGATGTATAACCATGTATTATAAACTAATGAATGGAAAAAATATTTTATGTTGAAAATGTAAAAAATATTCACTTTATGAACAGAAACTAAAAATATGAACTAAAGCTCAATTTTACCCAAAATATGTAGTAAGTTTTTTATACCGTTAACCGCATTATTTCAGTGTAGAATAGATATATCCACAATATTGGGGTGATTTTCCCAATAATAAAAAATACGTTTTTTACGTAAAATCCGAACTCTAATTATAAATACCCACAATTTATGCTAATTAATTAAGTGGATTATTAAGCCAATAACTTTGTTTAACTTAATTAAACTTAATTTTGTTTACGCTTGTGGCATATTGGCGACGTCCATCTGACGAAAAGCGGTCAATATACAAAAAAGGCGAATTTCGGACTTCTAAAGAGCATACCTCATTTAGTTATTCCCTCCATGCAATTTACTTATGCAATATATGTATCCAACAGAGAAACATCTGTGTTGCATTTAACATGTTAATTAATTTCATTATGAAACAGACATGTAAATAAATTTACATATCTGTGACTGTATACTTGGACAATACCTCGTATTTTCGGCATTTACTTCTGCTTAAGACATATGTTTCTGCCATTTATAGGCGTCGTCAGCTAAGCTAATGAAGCAATGCATACAAATGATACAAATCTTTATAAATCTGTATCTGTATATGACATTAAGCTTATATGAGACTTGAATTTTGTTGTGGTCGGAGTTGCCTCCATTTCCACTCCATTGTTTCGTATTTCCCAGGGTTGTGACGTGTTTGTGTCTGATTAATAAATAATCGTGTGTTGTGTGTTTTTGTGCGGTCCTGTGTTCGGTATGTCTAGTCTGTGTGTTTGTCGCTTTTTGCGTTTAAGTCACTGGTCATCGGTTTTTTTTTGCGTTTCAGTCATGTGTGTGTTTAATGTTTGTTGTTATAGAGTGTGATTATTTTCTGTGTTTGCGTTACGAAGTATTGTATCTGTTCTGTTGTTGCGTTTGTGGAGTGTAATGTTATTAGCATGTTGCCTAAGGCAAGTGCTAGTTCGTCAGTTGTGTTAGGTGTTGTGTTTCTTTGTTTTTGTGTCCATGGGTTCGTTGTTGGGGGTGGTGCTGGTATGTATTCTGGTTTGGGTGTGGTTTTGTTTACAGGGTTGTTTGGATTGTTAGGACAGTTAAGGAAAGTGGATAAGTGAGGACCACCGCAGTTTGCACACTTTGGTGGGGTTGTTTTGGGTTTTGTACATAGGTGTGTTGAGTGTTCGTCTCCGCATTTCATGCATTTGTAGTGTATGTTACAGTTTTTTTGGTGGTGTCCAAATGTCTGACATTTGTGGCATTGTATTATGTCTGTCCGTTTGTTTAGTGGTTCGATTTTAATTGTGAGTCCGCAGCAGTCGTGTATGTTGTAAATTGATTTGTATTGTCTCATCAGTTCTATTAGTACAAGTGGTGCTGGTATGCCGTGTTTGCCGTTCATGCGTTTTATTTTTATTGTCGGGTAGCCTTGGTCAGTCAGGTCGTCGGTGATGTCAGTGTCTGTGATAAAGGTAGGAATGCCACGCATAACTACCTTTAGTGTCTTTTCACTTCTCAGTTGAAAAGTGTAAAATTGTATTTGTTCATTGTCGAGTATGTGTTTAAGTTTTCGGTAGTCTTCGTCAGTTTTCGGTTCGATGTGAATGCCAGGTTTCACAAGTTTGTTTTGTACTGTGTTCATGTTATGTGTTTTAAGTATTTGTCGTATATATGCCCATTTGTCTTTGTCTGTTATTATGATTGGTGCGATTTTGTGTGTTTTGCGTGTTACGGTGTTTGTGTGGTATTTGTTATGTCACTTACCCTGGGTGTGCTGTTTGATGTTGATGGTTGTGGGGTGAATTCGGTTGCTTCTTCTTCTTCCATTTTTTCCTCGGTTTTGGTTTCGAGGGCGTCGTAGGAATTTTTTGTTTCGATTGGTGGCGCTGTGTGGTCAGTTCTCTGTCTTTTTGTTGTTTTTTTCGGGTGTCTGAATTCGTCGTTTTCGATTTTCGGTTCCGGTTGGCTCTTCTTCGATTTTACGGGAGACTTTTCTTCTTGTTTTTCTGTGGGGTTGCTTTTTAACTCGATTTGAATCGTCGGTTCTTCTGGGTTAACCATTAGTATATCCCCTGATTTTTGGAGTAGCTTCTTGATATCTTCTTCTTCGTCGAGTATGTTGATTAGATTTTTAAAATCTTCCAGTATCTTAGGTGTACATTTGTTCAGGTATTCGGGTTTAATCATCAGGTTGGTTATTGTTCTCTTTTGTACGGCCATTGCTTCCGGCGTCGCTTGACGATGTATCGTCGTCGGTGCTCTCAACTGCGATGCTGCTGTAACAGAGATCGCAGTGAGAATGCATGACATTAAGCCGAACCGCTCATTAGATATAGCAAGTTTCATTCTATAAGGTGGCACTTATTTACGAGTGACATCTTACGGACGAAAGAGACTATACCAAAGAAAGCGATCTTTCGATTGACAAGCTATGCTCATACGAACCGAAAGGAATACGGGTAGTCCTTCTAAAACGAGCCAGGTGGCGGTAGATATACAAAAATGTTTTAAATATGTCTATACGTTATATGCACGTATAAAGCTTTTGTTTCATTATGAAACAGACATGTAAATAAATTTACATATCTGTGACTGTATACTTTGGACAATACCTCGTATTTTCGGCATTTATTTCTGCTTAAGACATATGTTTCTGCCATTTATAGGCGTCGTCAGCTAAGCTAATGAAGCAATGCATACAAATGATACAAATCTTTATAAATCTGTATCTGTATATGACATTAAGCCGAACCGCTCATTAGATATAGCAAGTTTCATTCTATAAGGTGGAACTTATTTACGAGTGACATCTTACGGACGAAAGAGACTATACCAAAGAAAGCGATCTTTCGACTGACAAGCTATGCTATAAAACGAGCTATAAAACGAGCCAGGTGGCGGTAGATATACAAAAATGTTTTAAATATGTCTATACGTTATATGCACGTATAAAGCTTTTGTTTCATTATGAAACAGACGTATGTCTTAAGCAGAAGTAAATGCCGAAAATACGAGGTATTGTCCAAGTATACAGTCACAGATATGTAAATTTATTTACATGTCTGTTTCATAATGAAACAAAAGCTTTATACGTGCATATAACGTAAAGACATATTTAAAGCATTTTTGTATATCTACCGCCACCTGGCTCGTTTTAGAAGGACTACCCGTATTCCTTTCGGTTCGTATCAGCATAGCTTGTCAATCGAAAGATCGCTTTCTTTGGTATAGTCTCTTTCGTCCGTAAGATGTCACTCGTAAATAAGTGCCACCTTATAGAATGAAACTTGCTATATCTAATGAGCGGTTCGGCTTAATGTCATATACAGATACAGATTTATAAAGATTTGTATCATTTGTATGCATTGCTTCATTAGCTTAGCTGACGACGCCTATAAATAGCAGAAACATATGTCTTAAGCAGAAGTAAATGCCGAAAATACGAGGTATTGTCCAAGTATACAGTCACAGATATGTAAATTTATTTACATGTCTGTTTCATAATGAAACAAAAGCTTTATACGTGCATATAACGTATAGACATATTTAAAACATTTTTGTATATGTTAATTAATCTTTAAAGTACGTAGATTCTTCAAATTTAATTTTTCTTATCTGAATAGTAAAAGTACATATAGCAATTTCAAATCCATAAAAAATATAGTTTTAGGGTAAAGCCAAATCTCGAGTAATACGATAATGTAATACGAAGGTTTCTGCGAAAGTTTTTAGAAAAAAACCAAAGGACACAAGTTAGTCGGTATAAATGGCTTTACTATAGTTCATAGAACCCTTTTTAAGATTTATACACTTCTGCATGCCATCGATATAATTAAGCCCGCCGCATACTTACTTAAAGGCAGTAAATGGTGCCAGAGGTCTCCCACTACCGTTGCCAGTCCTCTCTTGGTTGCAGGTGTTCTTTCATACAAAGTATTGATTGAGCTAGTATGTTCAAAACAAAGTTTTTTTACGAAACAAATACATATAAGTGAGACGCGTGGGGATGGCAAAATTACAATTCAATATTTTCTCCCTCAAAATAACTACCTTGGGAAGCCACTAGCGCTGGAGGCTGTCCATCCAAGCCTCATAGTAATGCTGGAACTCGGATATTGGAATAGCCTTCAGCTAGCCGGTCACAGTCGTTTGAATGCTTTGGAGTGTCCCAAAATAGCTTTGTTGAAGTTACTTTTCAATCTAGGAAAGAGGAAAAGTCACCAGAACAAGAAGTCATGTGAATTAGGAGACTGTGGAGCTACAGAAATGCTTTTACTGGTCATGATGCTGCAACATTCAGTTATTTCTGATATTTAGTCTCAAACGTATAACTTTTTCGAAAATTTTTCAAGAGCCTCTCAGTAAAAGTGTTGATTGACAATTTGGCCTTGAGGAACAACTCTTTGTTTACAATTTCTGGGCTATCAAAAAAGCAAATCGGCATGCATGTAATTTTCGACTTGCATTTTTTGGGCGTTAGAGAGGTTGAAGCTTGCCATTCCATGCTTCAGCGCTTGGTTTTCGAGTCGCACTCAATCACCTAGGACTCGTCACCAATTATGACACGTTCCACAAACCGGGGATCATTTTCAATCGATCCAAAAAGTCAGGGCTGCTTTCCCTCCTGATGTAGCTGTTTCGCCATGTGAAGAACAAGCTGACATGAAATAAAGTGTATGCTTTCAGAAGAAATGTGGAAGAGTTAGTTTGATGACTAGTTTCGAACAATTGACAAATGCATAGAATGTGTTGGAATTATCTTGAAAGATTGTAAAAATTTCAACTTTTGTCGTGCCCTTTGTATTAATTAATATGAATTTGACACATTTTTTTGAGTTAATTATTGATTAAAAAATACTAAATCTTATAATTTTGTTACAGGCTTGTTCTTATAGTCATCGTTCATGTGAAGTACTACGAATCAACATGGGAATGCACACAGGGCGGACAGTACGTCCGCACCTATGTCATAGGGATGATGGTCCTACTTAGTGTTGTGATTTTAGTGTTAGTGGCATTAGTGAACCGAAGTGCTCAGGGTTCGATTACAGACACAGAGGCGAGAAGACACGTGCCCGCAATCCTGCTCGTCAAACTCTTTTTAATAATTCCCGAAACTGTGCTCAACGTGTTCGGTACTATGTGGGCGTTCTGTGGTGATATAGTAGTGTGCCCTTATGAAGGACATTTTTCTAGGACTGTAATCGAAGGTAACTTATCTTATACATGCTTATTCAACTACTCGATTACGTTTTCTTGTTACTAAAGCTTTGTTAGATAATTATTTAAATATTTACTTAGATTTGTTACAAGTGATACCAATACAGGGTATCCTTGAAATAAAAAGACAGCGTATGAAAAATCGAAAGATGTAATTACGTTGAATATGAATTCAAAATATTGTGAGTCAATTACGATGCGAACCCAAAATTTAAAACCTGAAAATTCTATGTGCCGTCAATGAATTCAAAATATTCAGAATGTAAATATGTACCTCTATTGAAGTTACACACACTCCGTGCGTTTAGATACGTAACAGCTGTCGTTGTTATAAAAGGTCCAGTATGCTAAGGTACCTCGTACAAACTTAGCTTTTTATACATTCAAGTATAAATGTAATTAAAAATTAAGAGATTCTTTTTGTTAGTTTGTTGTTAGTTTTGTTGTTCTAAATACGAATGTCGGATTCAGAATACCCATTGCATTCAAAAGCAGCAGTGTTTATTTTTATAAAAGTGAATTTTGAAAGATAAAAGTTTTGTTATGACAAGGGTTCGATAAGTTGTTTATTCGTATAAATTTATTTAATACAAAAGTATTTTTAATAATATAAAATATTGTTAAAAATGGGGTGTGAAGAACACAATACAAGTTATATATTTGTGAATGTATTTTGTATTATACAAATTGGTGTGGTTTTTACCCACTCATGTATGTTTCAAATTATTTTGTTATATACGCATTCGGTTCGCCCGACAAGTAGTGAAGACACGATAATACAGTTTTTTATAGATATGGTTGCTACCCTCTATAGAAACACGTTGCTTAGTTCGACAGTTATTATGTAGACAGCGCTGAATATTCTTTCACGCTCTGTCTTAATAATTTCTGGTTGATAGCAAGGTAGTTATGTTTGGTTGAATGTATCTCTTCTCCAGCAGGGGCGTACCGACGATCCTGTAGAAAGGTGAAATACGTATCTGCGTCTCTGGAGAGGAGATACATTCACAAATATATAACTTGTATTGTGTTCTTCACACCCAATTTTTAATAATATTTTATATTATTAAAAATACTTTTGTATTATGCAAATTGGTGTGGTTTTTACCCACTCATGTATGTTTCAAATTATTTTGTTATAAATTTATTCTTGTAAATTCTTAAAGTTGATATTTTGAAAGAACATGCAACGAAATAAACGAAATAAAACAAAACACTTTTTTCACAAAAATATTTTTAATAATGTGTATATGTAAAGTCAATTTTTAAACATTTTGGTATTGTGACGTTGCTAAGGTACTTAAAATCGTAGTAACGTGCAAAAGTCATTTTTGACACTTACACCTATCTGTATATCAACGTATATGTTATTTGATATTTATAAGTTATTTGAATATTTAAATTTCACGCGTACATCTAATATGTATATATCTACATTCACGCAGCCTAATTTAATCCGATTAAAATATGACTGTACCACATTCTTTTTGCTCACGATAGTACATTTCAATCAGTAGTACTGTTTAAACATATCTACGAGACAATACATAATATAAAAATTTCATATTTTCATAGATTTGACGACAAAAAAACTCGAGAAACCCATTCAGAAACCGATAAATTATCACAGGTATCCTCACATCTAGGATCGGTTCATTCAACAGTGCAAAACAGACAATGTAACAATTTGTTGTCTTCAAAGGCTTCAAAGGCTACATTAGTAACACGTCGACCACCTAGAACTCTTTGAACCAGCGTTCTTTTGTGTGTTCTATACAAGACTTGCTCACATTAAGGGGCGCGGCAACAGCTCTTAAAGACCATCCTTCCTCAAGCTTTGCTATTGCTCTTGATTATTGCGCATCATTAAGAAAAACTCTAGGCATATTTTTAAATGTCAATGAAACATTTATAAATGTCTAATGTCAATAAAACTCTATATGCAACTCTAACAAGTGTTCATTTGAAAAGTCAATCTAGTAGCATGTGATTTACTGAGAACATTTTGAAGTATGTCGTAAATTAAAATTTACTATTTAACCTACGAAGTCGTATATTTTGATAGTTTCATACATACAAATAAATAACAAATAATAGGTATTTATTGAAAACTATAACAAGTGTTGAAAATGTTGTTCTTCAAGATCAATGCACTTTAAAATCCTCCGTTCAAAATTTCTGATGATATTCTGCAACATTACTGGATTGTTATTAATTTCCATGCATTTCTGTTTGATTCTCTGTAGCATATCATTCAAATTCAATATAGGTGTTCGAAATATGTTATTTTTTAGATAAGGCCTCAGAAAGAAATCGCAAGGTGTTAAATCGCATGGACGTGCAGGCCAGGCAATTTCAGTATTTCGACTAATTATACGCTCATCAAAAAATTCTCTTATCTTAATCCAAAGATTCTGCAGTACAGTGACAAGGTGCTCCGTCTTGTTGGAAATATGCATTTTGAAGTTCATCATCATGCAACTGATTGACAAATGGTTCTAAAATTTCCGTACGGTACCTTTGAGCAGTTAACGTTCCCTGAAAAAATATTGGTCCAATGATTCGCCTTTGGCTTATCGCTGCCCAAACACTAATTTTCTCTGGATGTAGCGATACTTAATTAATTACATGTGGATTTTCACTACTCTAAATTCTTATATTTTGTGAATTTAGGTATCCCGCTTTATAAAACCATGCTCCACCAGAAAAGATGACTCTTTGCGAAAGTTCTCCATTATTGTTCATATTTACAAACCAATTACAAAACTGTAGTCTACGTGGGTAATCAATTTCTAACAATTCTTGTACTGCTGTGACACGGTATGGATAAAGTTGCATATCTTTTTTTAATAACTTGTGAGTTGTACCAACAGAAAGGTGTATTTGTTGACTCAAATGTCGAACAGAAGTTTGTGGTTCATTTTCCATTATTTCTTCAACACGATTGACAACTTGAGGTGTACGTTTCTTAACCGCTCCGCTGCCTGATTTTCTTAAGAGACTACCAGTTTCAGAAAAAAGTTTCAAGGTTCTATCCAAAGTATTCTTAAATTGTATATAATCTATTACAAAATGTGGAAACTCAACTTGAAATTCTACCATGCGATCGATCTTGAACAGAATCAACCCATAAACCATCAATTTTATTACCACTTCGAAAATAAGCCTGGACTAAAAAAATTTTATGTTCTAAAGTGAAAGCCATTTTAACTGAGAAGCAATTTATTTAAACCAGAATCGACGCACGATTATTTTATGCACTAACTGATATTTGTGATTGACATTATCAAATGTCATTTGGATTTACGTTTACGGAACAACACACACATACTAATATATATGCGTCTTATTCTATCAAAATTTCAAAGTAACCTAGATTGACTTTTCAAATGAACACACGTTATATGAAAGGCATTATTAATTATTAATTATTTGTGTCTGGAATTCCATGCTCCTAGCTGTACGCTCAACAAAACGGTTAAACTTAAATTTTCATCTACTGTTCGGTCTGTACTCCTTTCTTTGGCTTTTTAAAAGCTCCAAACATCCTTAAATTGGCTTCCAACTGCAAAAATTTCTCATGATGCGGTAATTCCCTATCAGGGACACGTTCCTGATAAATTTGAATAGTGTGACACGGTCTTTTACCACATTCAAAATATACTTAAAGCATGTCCGTTAAATTTTCAAAATTCATATTTTATAGATATTAATAATATGCAAAATAAAGAAAACTTACATGCAATTAGTTATTTATTATTACCGTTAATAGTGATTTTGTATAATGCTATAAGATTCACGCAAACTGACAGTGGCAGTAAATGATTAATACACTCGAAAGCAAAAAAAAAAGTAGACAAGAGATCTCGTGCTTAGTAAACATGGCTTTATTTACTTGTCATTACGTCATTAGTGTCAAATCATTATTCTATGGAATATCAAATAGTTACCAAAACATCTTTTATCTGATTAATAAGAATAAAAATACTAATTAAAAATATCATGAAGAAATATACTCATCTGGTTATATAGCCGTTTTTGTTTAAAATTTCTTGCAATCTATTTGAAATAAAGTTATAAAGGCTGGTACAAATATTTTGATTTAGTACAGTTCTGTTCAAATAAATCTAGGACAACTCTTATAACGTAATTCTTAATTCCACTTGTTCAAATAAATCGGGGACAATTTTGTTGTTGTTGAAATTGTGGATTTCAGCATGTTAGTTGTAATTAGATTTCATTAAAAGTGTTGGTGATTGTTAACAATATGAAACATTTATTATAATTTAATAGAAATAAGAAGTAATGAAAGAAAGTAAACAATAGATTTGATTTAATAAGAAAACATTAATAATAAATAAATAACTTTAATATTTTGTCCACCATTTCTTTCAATAACTTCTACCAGTTTTCTGTGCATGCAATTTATTAAAGAACGCTATAAATCATCGTTATTTGTCAGTTCCTCCCATGCTTCTTCAATCAATTGCGGCGTTTTCTGTCTGAGCATTTCGTTTATTGATTATCTTTAACCATGAGTCCCCAAACATTCTCGGTCTGATTTAAGACCGAACTATTGGTAGGCCACTGCAAAATCTCGATGTTATTAGTTCCTAGCCAAGTGCTTATAATTCTAGCAGTATGAACCGGACAATTATCGTGCTGAAATATAAAGTCTGAATTGGCGAATATATGATTGACAGTTGGAAGCATGATATATTCTATAATGTCTCTGGAGGCAATCGCGTTAAAACTTTTTTCAATCCGCCAACACATTCCTAAACCTTGAGAACTGATCCAAGTCCAAACATTAACTAAGAATCTTCCAGAAGTTCTTCTGGGATGACTATGTTCCTCATGGAAACGAGTTCCCCGTGGCCGATAGACTTTGATTTTTCCGTTGTAAGTCGACTGAAAAGTCTTCTCATCCATGCCAAATTTCTGTGCTACCGCTCTAATTGACCAGTTATCTTCAAATTTCCCTATAATCCGAGCCTTACTTAACAAATCTAAATGCGCTGGCATATTTCGATCTATATCTGTCAGTCAAGTACGACAAATTGATTTGACGCGATATGACAAATGGAAAGCCTATATACATTTACATTTATCCCTTAATTATGGAAACCAAAAGCCTGATTTAAATTATCGTATATTAAGTGTACGCCAATTATTGCACAGAACTGTATATGTACTCTACATACTGTATCCGTACTACCAGTAATAAATGCAGATTCCCTATAAATTTGAAAGGACAATTCATATTTTTATAAATGGTAGTACAGTAATACTGACAGCGGCCGAATCGTTAACGAGCATTATAGAAATTTATTATATAGTACCGTACCGAGAGAGAACGGAAATTTTTTTCTTTTCTATTTCTTACTTATGTCTATTTCTATAAAGTTACATAGTTCCACTACTGTGTTTTTGTTTCCTTTTTTTTTTTGCTTTCGACTGTACCTAGGCGTTGTCAGTGTGCAACTGCCTACACCAACACATGGTGCACTGTGAGTAAAGAATAACTTGCAAAATAGTCTGATTTTCTTTATCCAAATATGTGTTTTTATTACGTTACGAAAATCTGTAGAAAATCTTCTTTTGTAAAAATCAAGGAAACGAAAGTTCAATTCGAGAGGGAAGAATTGACTCAGGTTTCTGGTAAATTATATGTGACAAGAAGATAATTCGCATTGCTGTATGTAGCCTTTCCGAAACCGTTTAATTTGATGTATAGATGATTAAAATCAGATAATAAATAAAGACATTATAGCCTTTGGAAATTTTTATGGAACACCCAGTATAAGTAAGCAATAAAAATCAAATAAACCCACTAATATTTCAAATAATCATGACCACAGATTTTCAATACTATTGTCAGTAACGATTTACAACCTTTTTTCTTATTTACCCTATTAATTTATCTTAACTTTTCCTATTATAAAAAAAATCAATCCTCTATATACACATACAATGCTGGTATGCAAATCCAAATACAATATTTATTTATATTCACAAGTATTATTTACTTTTCCTGTTACATTCTCGTAAACTTTCTATTAAATCAATAAACCCAACATTAAGTTGGCTATTAAAAAAGAAGTGATACTATTGCTAAATTACGTCTCGATGGAGTAATGTTAAATAATTTAAATTGAGCTTACAAATTAAATAAATAAACAGAATGCGATTACGATTTCCTCAAGTAAATATAAATTCGACATCTAGAATTGATATAAAACGATTTTGTAAGTAGGTATTTTAATTTATCTTGTTGCTCAATGTTTATTTTCCCTGTATTGGTTTTAGTAGTTTGCCAATTGTAGATAAAAGTTTATAGATATAGTATAGATATAGTAGATAAAGTAGTAAATATATCGTGCCCGCCATATTGTCCGTACCATATAGGAAAAATTTTTATCTTTGATTTATTTAAAAATCTAAATCCTCCAAAAGTTTGTGCATATTAAAAACCCAAAATAGACTACACGGATTCTGTAAGTGATTTTTGGTTTTAGAAAAAACCGCATTTATCGAAACTTCAAAAAATAAAAAAAATTTAATTTTAAAATAAGAAGTACATTTCATGAAATTTTGGTAACATTAGATAGATATTCAGTACCTACGATGCCAATTATGAAACCAGTGTCTTCATCAGATGTCCAAAAAATTGTTATTTTTGAAATTTGAACTACGATGATTACGATTTCCACGCGTAATTTTTAATTTTAATTATTTCAAATCTAAGCATAATTAGTTTGTTTATATTTGTCTTAAAAAATGAACTATACTAGTATAGGGTGGCCCAAAATGACCGAAGGGGTTTTAATTCCTTATAACTTTTTTATTATAATTTTTTTTGTTTGTTTTCAGTATTTTGTAAAGAAGACTTTCAGAATTTAAAATGGAACAGTACACAATTGAACAACGTGCCAAAATCGTTGAACTTTATTTCTCAAATAAACGATCCATTGTTTTGACTCAGCGTGCATATCGTCGTTATTTTATTGTGCGGATTGGACCCTCAGAGTCAACAATAAACCGTCTGGTTGCAAATTTTCGAGAACAAGGGGCAGTAAGGAACCTTCCTGGTGCCGGCAGACGACGAACGATGCACACGGATGACAATATTGAACGGGTAGAGGAGAGTATTCGGGAAAATGGAGAAACATCAACCAGGAGACGTTCGACACAACTTGGCCTCTCAAGAGGGTAGCTGCAGAGAATTTTGCATACAATAAGAATGTTTCCATACAAAATTCAGCTTGTCCAACAATTGAAACCGACAGATTACCAGCAACGACTTGATTATGCAATTTATTTTCGTCAAACAGCAAAAGAAAATTATGATTTTATTCATAATTTAATTATGAGCGACGAAGCCCATTTCCAATTAAATGGGTTCGTTAATAGGCAAAACTGCAGGATATGGGCTACGGAAAATCCAAGAGTAGTTCAACAGCGTGAATTACACCCACTTAAGTGTACCGTTTGGTGAGGTGTTTCGTCGGAAAAGATAATTGGCCCATATTTTTTTGAAAATGAAAACCGTGTCGCCGTTTCCATCACTGGTGTTAGATATCGGACAATGTTCGAAATTTTTTTAAGGCCAGCCGTGGAAAACCATCCGCAAATATGGTTCCAACAGGATGGAGCCACAGCGCACACTGCGAGGGACACAATGGCTCTTTTACGCGACATCTTTGGTGAACAAATTATTTCCCGTACAAGCGATTTTAATTGGCCTCCGCGTTCACCGGATTTAACCGCTTCAGACTGTTTCCTTTGGGGTTATTTGAAAGGAAAAGTCTATATTAATAAACTTCGAACCATACAGCAATTCAAAAATAATATACGCGACGAAATCAACAACATAACACCTGAAGTTTTGCGAAAGGTTATGGAAAATGTTTTGGAAAGAGCACGAATATGGGAAGCAGAAAATGGCCACCACTTGCGAGATATAATTTTTCATAATTAAAAATATTCTTCATTAATATACTGTATTTAAAATAAAAAAAATTTAATAATTATGTCTTAAATAAGAAGTTATAATGAACTCAAACCCCTTCGGTCATTTTGGGCCACCTGTACAATATAATATTACAAAAGAAATTTTTTTATTTGAAAATAAATTTTGTCACGTTATTTCACATTTTTAGTGCAAAGCCTTTTTAACATGAAAAACCTGATTTTAAGTTTCAGCTTGTTTTATAATTTACGCTAAATAAATGTAACTTAACAATTAATGTGAATAAATGCAACAAGAAAGCGTATTTTTCCGTTAAACGCACTAGAAAGTTATAATAATATCATCGTCATATTTTACAAAAATTCGTAAGCAGCCGTGGATATTGTTTTGTTAGTTGAATAGCTGTTTTATGTTTGACAGTTTAAATATTAATTCAGTCGCAGTCAGTATCATTATTCATTATTATTTTCACAATGGAACGTAAATTAAGTGAAAGTGAGAAAATAGAAGTTGTTTTAATTGCAGGCGACAATTATAAAAACGTTTAGGGAGACAACTTTAATTTTTGACCACCGACATCCTGACAAAAATATCTCCCATACAACAGTTGGAAGAATTTATTCAAAATTTAAAAGTACGGGAACTATTGCAAATAAATTTAAACATCCACTTGTTCACTGGATCACTGACGAAGAACACCAGCCCCAAATTTTGAAAACAGTTATTCAGAATCCTAAAACTTCTGTACCACAAATTGAGCTAAATAGTGTCATTTCTGACACTTCCGGAAGAAGAATTTTAAAGATGAACAAGTTCAAGCCCTACAAACCAAAATTTGTTCACACTTTACAAGAACGGAACTATGACCAGCGTCTAGAATTTTTTTTTTTTTCAAGGAATATTAGAAAAACAACGATCATTTGCGAAGTATGTGTTGTTTAGTGACACGCCCACTTTTTCTTCCAATGGAGTTGTAACCTCGCAGAATCGTCGTTGGTGGGTCGATGGTCGATGAAAATCAACTTTTTCAAATAGAAGCACGCAATCAATACCATTTTGAAACAAATGTGTGGTGTGGAATCTTTAATAACCAAATATTTGGACCGTTTTTTTAGAAATAATTTGAAGATATTTGGAATTTTTACAATATCAATTTTTCAACGAAATTGAAAATTCTCCCCTGGAATTAAGAAGAAAAATGTGTTTCCAACAGGATGGTTGTCCAGCTCAGAGTACCATCGTTAAGTTAGAAACTACCTAAATGAGTTTTTTTCCTGCAAAATGGATAGGCAGGTCGCTTTTTTGAGATCGTGGCCACCACGATTCCCGGATCTGATCCTTTGTGATTTTTTTTTCTTTGGGGATATTTGAAAAATCAAGTATACAAATATCGCTTATTTAGAAATATTGACAACCTAGAAAAGACTATTAGAAAATGTGTTGTTCAGATTTCACCTGTATACCTAAGAAATGTGTCAAATGAATTGTACAACTGAACTATTATGTTCATAGAGAACGAGAGAACATAGAAAACATGCGGAAATATGAGACATTTTTGTTAGCAAAATTTAAATTTTTTATTTTTAATTTAAATTTTTTATTTTTAATTTCAATTTTTGATTTACTTAGATTTTAAATATTCTTCCCTTCTACTTAATAGGTCAATTAAACACCAAAATATACTAAATTATTTTGAGTTTTCCCTATAGTTTTTCTCATTTTGATAAATAAGGCCATGAAGCCAAGAGTGCCATGAAAATTATTTTTTTGCTTTTTGGTGGTTTGAGTTTGAAGTAGAGGCTAATGCCAAAAACAATTTTTCAATAAATCAATTAATAAAAAAGTTTCCCATATGGATTAAACAGTATAAGGAAAAAACTTTTTATGTACCCCATTTTAGGTTTTCAAACATGCACAAATAACTGGTCGAAAACGATTTTTAAAAAATTCTACAATAAAAGTTTTTCCCATATGGTGCGAGCAATATGGCGGACGCTGTATATGCTAGGTAAGATACATTTTCTTTGCCAAAAGTTATATGTAGTTACTTATATGGCAGATAAGTACGAAGGATATTTTTTAAATAATGTCTGTTTTTGAATAAGAAGAAAAATGCTATAAATATCATTAATAGCTATTTATGTAACAAGTTATGAAATGGGTTATTTTGTGTAACGAAGTGGAATATTTGCAAAATGACATGAGTTACACAAAATAACATTTCAATAATTCCAATTTATTAATGTAAGAAATGCAAAATAGAAAAAATAGTATAAAAAACTCGTTTCATAAGGCCTTTTGCCGCACTCGCTCTTTCGAAAACTCGCCGCTATCGCGGCTCGTTTTCTAAACTGATCTCGTGCGGCAAAATGGTGCCTTATGAAACTTGTTTTTTTTAATATACTATTTCATCACTGGTTACGAAATATTTTTCATTATGTAACTAGTTATGAAAATTAAAGCGTTTCCTAACGTCATAAAGTTTTGAAAAGTGTCACTTTATGTGTCAAAATTAGATAAAATATATTTATTTTCACATTCTACCTTTATACGTAATTCATCTACTTTGATACATAATTTCCATTTTTGTCCAAACATTTGTTATACCGTCAAACAAGGTTTTGATTTCCGATGTTGAAGAAATCTGCCGCCTGCAAAGAAGCCCAATCCATAATTGCAGTTTTCACTTCTTTGTCGTCATCCAACCGTCGAACACCAACGAACTCCTTTAAGTACCGGAACATGTTGAAAATCATTAGGTGCAAGGTTTGGACTGTAAGCTGGATGTTCCATTTGTTCCCATTCATGAGGCCTGATTAGACCTCGTTTTTGTGCAGAAACATGCGGTCTTTGCATTGTCAAAGCAAAAAAAACATATCGGAAGGCAGTAGGCCACGCCACTTGTTTTGTACGGGATGCCGAAGTTTTTTCGACGTCTCACAGTACGCATTAGAATCTATTGCTCTCGGTATAAAATCCACTAATAAAATCCTTTCACTGTCCAAAAACACAGCCACCATAATCTTTTAATAATAATAATAGATATATTTGCCCAACAGATATACATCTAATTACAGGACAATATAAGAATTTGATAATACAGTTCGTGTGTTACATATACTTAAAGAAGGCAGAAGTAAATAACAAGTGGTGTGAGGTGGTTGATACAATGCTATACGATAAAGCTATTGGGAGTGTGTATATTAGTTAATAGGATGGGTAGGGGGGTGGAAAATAGATCAATACATTTGTTGGCCGTGAGAATTTCATTGCAAATGGTACACATTGAATAGATTGGGGATTTCCGCAAGGTATTTTGTGCTGAAAATGTCTGTTTGGCTTTCAGTCTGGTTGGCGACGATGTGTGTCGCCATTCCATTGACTGTTGCTTGGATTCTGTTGAACTGTTGTATTGACTGTTGCTTGGACATTGATTGTTGCTGGAAAATTAACTTCCTTCCTGATCGTATCGAGTCAGAAACGATAAAGCACAGCCCAATATTTTTGTTTCATGATCGTCAGAAAGCCTTGGAACCCAATGACAAAGAAATTTTAATAGTTTAGTCTCTCCGAAACAATTGTACACAAAACTGACCATGAGATCTGTGAAAAATTAATTGCTAACTTTAAAATCGTGAATCGTCGTTCCCTCGAATTTTGTGTCCACTAGGTCGGCAAGGGCGTGGTTCATCGTTCACAATAACCCAACCATCCTTGAACATTCTTACCCACTTTAAAACTTTACTGTCACTATTCGCATTATCACTGTAAACTTCACAACTCTGACGATATTTTTTTCGGCTGTAGTAATTTCTTGCACTCAATAATCGAATTACAGATCGTATCTCTGATTTCTCGAACATACGAGGGGTACACTGAAAATTTCGAGAAAATCATAAATAAAATAAAATGTTAACAGATTGAAATAATTTATTGTTTTTCGAAATAATCACCCTTAAGTTCTATACACTTTTCTATTCGTATAAACCAACTAGTACAGCATTTATTCCACTCAGAAGATGGTATGTTTGAAATGTGTGTTTCATATGCCCCAATTACCTCTTCAGGTGATAAAAATCTTTGTCCTCACATTTTAGTTTTAATTTGGGGGAATGTAAAGAAGTCATTTTGGGGGATAGGTCAGGGCTGTAGGGACAATGGCTGAGTAATTAAACGTTGTTGCCGGTCAAATAGTCGAGTGTTAGTTTTAGCAAAAACAAATTGCATGTCGATGCGACAATTCACATCAAGCTTTGATACAAAATAAAACAAATCTGTATAAAAACAAATTTGTATCTGTATATACATGGACACACAGTACGTATTTACCAGCGTTTGCTTCAACCACCAGACGCATGCGTTTCTGTGTAACTACTTTGTCAATGATGGGTTTACGAAGCCAAACGACTGTAGGTACACCTCACGGTCATGTAGCAAATTTTGTCCTATCCGATGACATCAGATAACCTCATCCCATCTGACGGACAAAACCGACCACGCCGGTGCAAAGTGTTTCTTCTCGAATAGCTAAGCTATTACAGTCAGATGGCATGAGGTTATCTGATGTCATCGAATAGGACAAAATTTGCTACATGACCGTGAAGTGTACCTACAGTCGTTTGTCTTCGTAAACCCATCATTGACAAAGTGGTTACACAGAAGCGCATGCGTCTGGTGGTTGAAGCAAACGCTGGTAAATACGTACTTGTGTGTCCATGTATATACAGATACAAATTTGTTTTTATACAGATTTGTATTATTTTGTATCAAAGCTTGATGTGAATTGTCGCATCGACATGCAATTTGTTTTTGCTATACTACGCCACCTGGCGACGAGTTAATGGACTCACAGTAATATGCGTATTTTTTCTTTTCCTGTAATAGCTTAGCTATTCGAGAAGAAACACTTTGCACCGGCGTGGTCGGTTTTGTCCGTCAGATGGCATGACGTTATCTGATGTCATCGGATAGGACAAAATTTGCTACATGACCATGAAGTGTACCTACAGTCGTTTGTCTTCGTAAACCCATCATTGACAAAGTGGTTACACAGAAACGCATGCGTCTGGTGGTTGAAGCAAACGCTGGTAAATACGTACTGTGTGTCCATGTATATACAGATACAAATTTGTTTTTATACAGATTTGGATTATTTTGTTAGTTTTACGCTGTGCGAACTTGCATTGTCATGGTGAAGTAGGATGCGATGATTCTGATTCCTTTTTCGCAACTCTGAAATAACTAACGACAAACAAATGGTAGTATACCATTCTGCATTTACAGTTCTACGATTCTCTAAAGAAATAGTGGCCACATGATTAGTCTTAAATATAAAACAAGCAATGATTTGTTTGGAAACACTGCGCGCTCGAACAACTTTCGTCGGTTTTGCTTCACTTTGAAACATCCATACAGGAGATTGGTGTTTTCTTTCAGGTTCATATGAGTAGATTGATGTATCGTCGCTACTGACGATGTTATACACAAGTTTTGATGTAGCTGAGTGGAAACGTTTACTGAAACGTTTCCACTCATGTGAACTGGTGTGAAGTGGTACAAATAATCACTGGTTAATTTACACCATGAGCTTCTTTTTGGTCTGCTGACAGATTATGTGAAATCCACTGTGCACACAGTTTTCTTACATTTAAATGATGGTGCAAAATTGTTGGTATTACAGTCATGCCAATGTCTAAGGATGCGCGAATTTCCGAATATGTTACATGTTGATCAAGCTTAATCATTTCACGAACGGCATCGACATTTTGCGCAACAACAGCTGTTGATGGTCGACCTTCACGCAATTCATCGCTGAGACTATCATGTCCAAGTTTGAAATTTTGAAACCACCGATATATTGTAGTTTTAGATAGTGCTTCACTACCAAATGCAGAATTCATTCGCTGAACACATTCTTGTTGACTTAAACTACTTCGAAAATCATAATAAATCATCGTACGATAGTGTACGTAGGGTAGTTGTTTTAATTAATTTTGTTACAGTATCGCTAACTTCTAACTGTCGCCAACTAACTGACATTTATTGGTTCTGTCACTTGTTTTCACTCACACAAATATGAAGTTAGCCGAATTTGTATAAATCATAGATCAGGTACCAACTAGAATGCTGATTCCCGAAATTTTCAGTATATCCCTCGTATTAGTGCCAAATTTGTCCTTAATTAATTAAAAGACAGGATTCATTGTAGTTCTCTATTATAGAATTTTTTAGTTTCAGGGCATTTAACTCGCTCGTCGAACACTTTCACCATTCCATCGCCAAGTCGAATGTGTGACGATATTAAAGTATTTTTTTTAAAACGAGACTCCCTATATTTTTTGCACATTTCAGTTCATCTTAATGCACTTTATCAATTCCCAAAAATTTATTTCATTAGTTCTGGTATTTTAGAAGAAATAAATTAAAAATCATAAAAAAAATTGCTGACTAGAAAGTGCGTTAAGATGAACTTAAATATCCAAAAAAAAATTCAGGGTGTCTCATTAAAAAAATTAATTTAATATCGTCACACTTATATGGGCCATCTTGTACACTCAAAAATATTTTCCTAAAATAGAATCATACAAATACAATAGATTGACAGATGAACGAAATTCCTAACTTCATTGATTTAGCAGCTATAGACCGATGCGCGCTTTGCTGACAACCCTGTATAATTATATTATGGTACACGATATGTATTGATTTAAGTTATATTTTGTCGTGTAATTGGATTTTTGTTTTTGTTGGCCATTAAAGACTATTATTATTATTATTATTAATGTATGATAATACAAAGTTTGTTTTAAACAACATGAAGAAATTCAATTCTTATCTAAACCATGCTTAAAGCCTAGTAAGCAATGGCTAGCTATTATTTATTACCATGCGAATCTAAATGTAGAACATAAAGATTTATTAGAAGATCGAATTAAAAATTTGAACTTATAAGTGGACAATCCTTGGAAAACAGGTTTTAAAACGATGCTTTATGTAATCATAAATAACATTGAATAAATCACCTATGGAAAATCCTTGTCCGCATTTTTTTAAAAATAAATAAGAAAACAGAATGGAATTATTTAATTTTCAACAACAGTTATAAATATTGCAGTCAAAGCTTAAATGCGTATACAACCTCGGACATATAATTAGCCCACCCAACTATAAATTCAAAAATCACTTGAATTTTATCGCTCCAAATACGATATGGGTTAGTAATGTGCGAATGACTTATCTTTTACAACTATAAATGATAACAAGTTTGGATCTTGACTTTTTGATATTTAGTTAACAATAATAAATATAATTGAATCGTGTATTGCTGAAACACTCAAGTCTCTTTTTGACACTTTTGAATGTTGGCGCATACTTAGCAATTCAGGTCAATCTGCATCGTTTAAAGCTGAAACAGCTCAAGTTTCTATATTTCTCAGTGTTGTTTGCAAAGGATATTGCTTTGCATTTACTACTGAAACACCCTAGGTTTCTGCACTAACGATTATCTCAACAACCATGCTAACATAACCTTACAAATGTACAATTGTGTATTTTCACGTGCTAGTTTTTGTGCATTAAAAAAGAAATGGAAAATGAGGAAAACACTTAACAAAACGGGAAGGAGTTGTATGAAAAATATACGCGGAATCGTATCAGAAATGCAAGAGTAAAGGGGAAATCATACGTTAACTACAAGAATAG
Organism: Melolontha melolontha; assembly: GCA_935421215.2. Classification (NCBI taxonomy): domain Eukaryota; kingdom Metazoa; phylum Arthropoda; class Insecta; order Coleoptera; family Scarabaeidae; genus Melolontha; species Melolontha melolontha. The sequence goes on from OW285239.1 coordinate 134,297,054, forward strand.
AAACATTGCTGGAAAAGTAATGGGACCTCCTTACATGTAAATTCTGGGGTTTTGGAATAATTTTCAGTTAGTTAAAGCTATTTCTTATCAGGTGTCCTCTAAAGTGCTTCGAAAAAGGAAACAATGAAAAAAGAAACAAGTTATTTGCAACGTTTTATGGTTTTAAGACAAAGGATGAGCAAGACATTTATTCCAAGGCCAAATTGAATTAAAAAAAATTGATAAGAGAAGGATTCGTAGTGATAAAAGAAATAACGGAGGACAGTTCTTTTGCCACTATGTTACTAAAAAGAACGGACATAAAACAAAAGGCTGTCAAGGAGCCTTTCTAAATACCTATAAACGCGGTTTCAAGAGATCGAATGAAGAAAAAGACTTTTGTTTAACAATGAAATGCCAACAGACAGACGAGATGAAAATATCAAGGGAAACGCGATTGCTGAGGATGTTAGAGATACTATTAGACAACACATCATGTCATTTCCCATTATGAAATCGCATTATTCTGGTAAACAATACAACTACCTAGATGCAAGATTGAATTTAAATATTTGAATATATAAAGAGAAATAACCCGATTTTCGAGTCGGGTATAGTTATTATGAAAATTTTTTCAAGAGAATTTTCAACTTCCTTTCGTAAGACCTCAAATAGACACGTGTGTGATATATGAAGAACTTAGTCTTAAATTAAAAAGTTCATCGTTGGGAGATGCAGCTAATCGTGTAGCGGTTGCTGAAAAATTAATCCACGAAAGAAGAGCAAAAAAAAATTATAAAGCCTTACAACTGGCAAAAGAAGAGTGTCAAAGTCGTTCAGATCTGGCTGCACTTACATTTGATTATATGCAGAACTTACAGTTGCCTGAAATTCCAGTTCAGGATTTATTTTATCAATCCCAACTCAGCGTTAGTGTTTTCTAAATTTCTGACTTAAAAGCAGGCAGATCATTCTTCATATATCATGAAGGAATTGCAGCAATGCCAACAAATTTGGATCTTGACCTTTAACAATAATATATATAATTAACTAAAGGAAATTATGAATCAATCCAACTTTTAAATTAAATTTATTTATTCATAAGTTATGTCTAATTCGTACATAATGTATATTAATATTTAGTAGGATATACATTAACTTTAATAATCGACTTCACAAACTTCTAATAGATCTCCGCTAGTATTTTTCATATTGGCCTTCGCTTTTTCCGTTTTCACAACTTATCACAAGTTCTCGATCGAGCATATGAGGATCCCATCTTCCTTGGTACCGATATTCCATTATTTTTAAATCTTGATTAAATATCTCGCCTTGTTCATCGCTTACAGCACCTATATTTTCCGGAAACCTATTAAGATGACTAAGAAGGAAATCAATAAATTAAAACAATCACAAATTTTACTTAATGATCAATTAGATGCTTTGTTAAATTTATTAATTTAAAAAATGTTTAGACGATAATGAAAATGCACATTTAGTTTATTAAAACAAATTTAATGCGTAAATATATTTAGTACCCTATAGTATAATAATTAGAACCAACCAGATGAGCTAAATTTTCTCACTACCTACAATATTTCCCTAAATCTTTAGATTTTTTTAAAAACGTTGTAAAATAATACTAACCTTGTTAATTTTATATTTTTAATTAAGTTTGTAAGTGACGCTTTAGCTGTAAGTACCTGATAAAGCCACTGTGCTGGCGAAACAATTGTCGTTTTACGATTACGTATTAAAAAAGTGAAAATTTTAACCGTTAGTTTTATTTCTATTTTAAATTATGGATCTTCATGAAGTAGAAGCCGAATCAATTCAAAATAATACTACACAAAACAAATTATTTAATGCAGATGGATGATATTAAACTTTACACATCCACAATGACACAAATAAAAGTAGTAATGAAGATCACTGAAGAAATAACCTCCGATATTAACTCTAGAACCACAAGGTGTAATTAATGGAACATTAACCACAAGGTGGCGTCGTATGGGACACCTATATAAAATAGCCATATTTTCTACCTATTTCGTAAAAATTACTACTAAAAATACATATTTTTTTATTTTATACATATATTTATTGCATAGTAAACCCAAATAACATCGCAAAATCAAAAAGTGTACCATAACAAATAGTTTTCAAAAAATATTTAAAAAAACATTTTAAAAACTTTCATATCTAAAGATGTTAACTAAGCCAAAGTAACTAAAATTTATTAGTTCTAAATCGTTTGGAAACTAATGTAAAACATAAAAATAATTATAATCAAAATAAACTCTACTTACAGTCAATACAAATGGTCAGACGATGTTTAACAATATTCATATTTATTTCGGACTTTCATGTTTTTTTTTTCGAGGACAGAATTTACATCGGCCTAGGAAATTCACTGATGGTCCTTGGGTAGTATCTTCCTGTTCTTCGAAATTCAAAATTTTACGAATATTACTTTAAATTCCCCTTGTTAGGCGGGGATTGTTTATTCTATTCTTCAAATGTAACCAGAGAAAAGGAAAGGTTTTCCAAAAAATCGGATCGCTTATGGACTTTGATATTTTTTGAGTTACATTTTTAAATCACATACGAGCTTATTCCTCCTGTATTAAGCATGGCATACAGAATTCGAAGTGGGCATCTTCTGGTTTTTCTTGCGACTATCGTTAAATGGCATAACTGATCGAACGTATCAACTCCTCCTTTTGTTTGATTATATTATTATTATTCCGGTTTTTTGGTCTATTCATCAACATCAGCTTGACCAGCATGGTAGATAGTAGGACAATGGCCTTATTTTTTTAGCACAAATGAAACCAAAGTCAAGAGTTGATTTGGAGAACGCTCGTTATGTTGGTAACATGACTGCTTCTAATATATTTCTGAAAGTTTTTTCTGCTAAACGACCCTCAATTCTGAAATGAGCACCTATTAATTCAACAAGACACGCACTTATACAAAAAAACCTACACCCAAGCAAAGATTTTTGTTTCGGCTATATTATACAAGTGTCCCGTATCGTTATGTTCAAATTTTAGGAGTGTAAAGTAGACTTCACTTCAAGTAACAAAAACGCAAAACTTGTATATCCATTTTTATTTGTTTCAAAGTTACAGATCTATGAATGTGATTGTCAGATCATGTAATCCTAAATCGAAATGTCCACCTCCTTGTTGAATGGAGGCCTGTGCCCGTAAGCCAACAGAAGAAGTACTTATCCGAATTTCATACTTGTCTTGTCGGATTTGCTTGGCAGCCAGGTGAATACGATCCCACAACTTTTCTCTTGTGTTCGAAACTTGCGCGTAGGCTAAATTTTTCATTAACCCCCATAAATAAAAGTCAAAAGGATTAAGATCGGTTGATCTGGGTGGCCATGCAACAGGACCACCTCGACCAATCCAGCTTGGATAATTGACGTTAACCCAATTTCGGACAGCAATTCCGAAATGTGGTGGTGCCCCATCCATGTGAAACCACATGTCTTGTCGAACATTCAGTGGAAATCCTCTAAAAGACCTGGCAGTTCGTCAATAAGAAATTGAAGGTAATTGTCCGCATTTAACCTCCCAGGAAGAACGACAGGACCAATCAACAAGTCATCGATTAGGGCCGCCCAAACGTTAATAGAAAATTCATGTTGAAATTTAGATGGGCGTATAGCTTTCGGATTTTCTTATGACCACCTGTGCAGGTTTCTTAGATTTGAAAGACCACTTCTCGTGAACGTAGATTCATCTGTCCAGAGGACTATTCTGCAGAAATTAAAATGAAGCCGTGACTGTCTTAATATCCAGGTAGAATAAACTAGACGAGCATAGTGGTCTGCCTCAAGCAAACCATGTCCACTGCGATAATGATATGGATATAAGCCCTCACGTTTTAAAATTCGCCAAACTGTCGTTCGTTAGTTGTCTAGCGATTCTACGTACACGGAGAGTTGGATCCCTTGTAACAATAGCTATTGCTTCTTCTTCTAAGTCTGCTGGCAAATTTACTCCTCGGTCGATAAGATAATCACTCAGTCCGCATTCCCGAAATTGTCTGTGTACTTCCAGAAATGTTCTGTAATGAGGAATGCGCCTATCGGGAAACCGATGTCGGTATTCAATAACTGCTTGACGTGCACTGCCGTTACAGTAGCCATACACAAAATGCATGTCCGCATACGAAACGTGTCCACTCACTAATAAGCTGTTGTATGAACTGAAATGTAATGTAATCCTTTATTTAAAAATGCAACGTTAACAGTCATCTGAACATTTGTTTATTAGTTTATTGTAGGATATTCATGGTTCAGCACTTACGAAATAAGTAAGAACCTTCTTTATCATAAATCAATTTCCAGTACTCTTTTTTGTAGATCTCCAAGAAATTACTATATGCACTACGACAAGTTTTTATTTATTTTAGGATAACATTTTATTATGCGACGTTAACAATCACAGGCCTGTTATTGAATCGTATAACCTTTTTTTAAATAAAATCAGTTTGTATTGACTTTAGGATTACATTTTTTCATGATCTGACAATCACATTCATAGATCTGTAGCTGTGACATAAATAAAAATGAATATACAAGTTTTGCGATTTTGTTACTTGAATGAAGTCTACTTTACATTCCTAAAATTTGAACATAACGATACGGGACAGCTTGTATAATGAAGTTGTAAACTTTCTAGATCTACCTTTGGTACTGTTTTACAATCCAAGAGATAGATACTTTTGCTATTTTCGCTGTTTTCAAATCCGTAATTTTTTATCTTCTCTTTACTATGCCTACCATAGTTTTATAGTTTTTCGATAGCTCTACCCGAAATTCCTTAACTTTCTAGCGTTTTTAAAGATTTTCTGGTGTATATCAAGGCAACTGGCTAGTGAAGTTGACCTACTAAAGAAAAAATAATCACATACTTCGTTTAGATTTAAATCTCATATCAAAATGGGTAGTCTAATATGGGGAGCCCTGTGTAATAGAAGGGAATCTAATATATTATTTCTTCTTTAAAATAAATGTGTTCAACAGTTTCACGGCGTTTATCATCTTCGTTAAAGAAAATCATTTTTTCTTGTGTTTTTAAATCCATCTAAACTGTCATTGCCACTCGAATTTCAACATAAAAAATTTTTGCGCTAAAAATCTTCATTACTCTCGACCATTTAGACGACGAGTTTTACATAATCCAAGCGACGAGGCTTATCTCCTGGCAAGAGTCGTTAAGTTATTTGAATTTTGTACGGGAACAACTTAACCAGCTGCGTAGAACGACGTCTTGATGTTGATGGAAACCTTGCATCACGGGCTATACGGCCAGGGTTGCTACAAAATTCTCCGCTTATTAGATGTATAATTTCTTCATTTTTCACCACTTACTTTTACGCTGGATACTAATTTATTTGCAAGCTAATTGAATAAGAAGTATTACAATTTAGCTTTTTAAATAAACATATTGTTATGGTTTTTTTCCCGAAGAATAATTTTGAACTATTAGTGAATTTATTACATTAATTTACATGCACATTTATTTTTGTATTAAATTATATTTAAATGCTTATTTGGTTTAATTGTAAAGACTGTGACTGTACACTGATTTAAATTGAACAGGAAATTGTAACGACTCCGGGAATTTTATTGAACTATATGTGCCCAATGTCCGTATATTTTGCCGGTTTGGGAGACAGAGATATCAGGTTCGTTGCATTGTACAGTTGGGGGTAAAAAACATCATTTTTTACTTCTATATTTGATTTAATTTCGGTTTATTTTGTTTTGAGTGTTTTTGATGTGTATTTAATATTTCATTTACGCATTACGAGTGGTGATGATCTCGTATTTTATTTAATTCATATTATATTTGATATCTCTCGCATTAGCTTTTTCTTTATAAAAAGTGTTGCGTACGCAAGTACTTTTTACAATTGTTTTTCTAAATTCTATTCTTTATAATTCTATGATATTTGTGCTTATTTGTAATTTCGAATTATTTATTTTAGCTTATAATATAAATAGCTAAGAAAATTACCATATTTTTTGAATGAGGGAGTTTTTTTGTCATGATATTCTAGAAGATTTTTGAAAGTCAGATTGGAGGGGAGATTTTATACTTGTGTTTAATGCGCACGAGTAAAGTAAATTACGAGGTTGACGTTTAGTCTATTTACGAATTTATTTTTGGGGTTATTTATTTAGATTTGTAAATTTGAGAATTTTCTTAACAATCTATTAGTTTTAATTTTTGCCCGTGAGTCATTAGAGTTTTCTTAATTGTGTGCGAGTAAATTTTTCTCACAATCTTTTTTACTCGAAGCTTTTGTTAATTAACGCATTAGCTCTCTTTACACTTTGTAAAGAGGTTTTTTTTTATTTTTTTTAATATAATAAAAGTGTAAAAATCAAATTGTGACTATTATTTATTGAATCTTTAATTTGTCCACATTTTCACTCGAGAAAAAGAAGGAAAGCCTGGGAGCAAGCTATCTCAAGCAAGCGGAATCTTCGACTGAATTAGCACGGACATATTGTGGTGAACTGTGGGTCTACCCTTTAAGCAAACTCACAGTTCATAGCAATACGTACAGTTTGTCAAGAAATTTATATCACCTGGAAACTACGCTTAAATGTAAATTCTACCTTTTAAGGTGGAGCCATATATTCTCGCTCTCAATTAAGTAAACATTACTGATATGAAGAGAATCACCTTTGTGTAATGTAAAAAATTAAAAAGGAAACTATTAATTAATTATATAATTTGGAACATACTTGAGTAGGTAAAACCTCACTAATTTTGTATAATACAAAAGTATTTTTAATAATATATAATATTATTAAAAATGGGGTGTGAAGAACACAATACAAGTTCATATGTATTTTTGAATGTATCTTCTCCAAAGACGTAGATACGTATTTCACATTTCTACATGTTCGTCAATACGCCCCTCTTGGAGAAGAGACACATTCAACAAAACATAACTACCTTGCTATCTCGCAGTAATTATTAAGACAGAGCGTGAAGGAATATTCAGCGCTGTCTATATAATAACCGCAGAACTAGTAAGGTGTTTTTTATAGTCGTTAACCACCATATCTATAAAAAACTGTATTATCGTGTCTTCACTACTTGTCGGCGTGAACCGAATACGTATATAACAACATAATTTGAAACATACTTGAGTAGGTAAAACCTCACTAACTTTGTATAATACAAAAGTATTTTTAATAATATATAATATTATTAAAAACAGGGGCGTATTGACGAACATGGAGAAATGTGAAATACGTATCTACGTCGTTGGAGAAGATACATTCAAAAATACATATGAACTTGTATTGTGTTCTTCACACCTCATTTTTAATAATATTATATATTATTAAAAATACTTTTGTATTATACAAAATTAGTGAGGTTTTACCTACTCAAGTATGTTTCAAATTATGTTGTTATATACGTATTCGGTTCACGCCGACAAGTAGTGAAGACACGATAATACAGTTTTTTATAGATACGGTTGTTACCGACTATAAAAAACACCTTACTAGTTCTGCGGTTATTATATAGACAGCACTGAATATTTCTTCACGCTCTGTCTTAATAATTACTGCGAGATAGCAAGGTAGTTATGTTTTGTTGAATTTGTCTCTTCTCCAACAGGGGCGTATTGACGAACATGTAGAAATGTGAAATACGTATCTACGTCTTTGGAGAAGATACATTCAAAAATACATATGAACTTGTATTGTGTTCTTCACACCCCATTTTTAATAATATTATATATAGGCAATGATTCGCCTTTGGCTTATCGCTGCCCAAACACCAATTTTCTCTGGATGTAGCGATTCTTCTTTAATTACATGTGGATTTTCACTACTCCAAATTCTTGTATTTTGTGAATTTAGGTATCTCGTTTTATAAAAGCATGCTTCATCAGTAAAGATGACTCTTTGCGAAAGTTCTCCATTATTGTTCATATTTACAAACCAATTACAAAACTGTAGTCTACTTGGGTAATCAATTTCTAACAATTCTTGTACTGCTGTGACACGGTATGGATAAAGTTGCATATCTTTTTTTAATAACTTGTGAGTTGTACCAACAGAAAAGTTTATTTGTTGACTCAAATGTCGAACAGATGTTTGTGTGGGAACAGATGTTTGTGGTTCATTTTCCATTATTTCTTCAACACGATTGACAACTTGAGGTGTACGTTTCTGAACTGCTCCGCTGCCTGATTTTCTTAAGAGACTACCAGTTTCAGAAAAAAGTTTTAAAGTTCTATCCAAAGTATTCTTCTTAAATGGTATATAATCTATTACAAAATGTGGAAACTCAACTTGAAATTCTACCATGCAATCTTGAACTGAATAAACCCATACACCATCAATTTTATTACCACTTCGAAAATAAGCCTGGACTAAAAAAAAATTTATTTTCTAAAGGGAAAACCATTTTAAAACTGAGAAGCAATTTATTTAAACCAGAATCGACGCACGATTATTTTATGCACTAACTGATATTTGTGATTGACATTATCAAATGTCATTTGGATTTACGTTTACGGAACAACAAGCACATACTAATATATTTGCGTCTTATTCTATCAAAATTTCAAAGTAACCTAGATTGACTTTTCAAATGAACACACGTTATACGTAGACGCCGTGTAAAATTGTTGCGCTATTATATGTGCTAGCTTTACAACTGTGAACTTGCGACATTTTTGATTAGTGGTTTTACCAACTGATGATTACAACTTATTTGTTGAGATGCGTATTTAGGACACGATCATTAATTGTGATAAGGGGTTTTATACCTTTTTGAGTTTTTACTTAACCACGGTCTCCAAAGAAAGATTTTTCCCTTTAATAAATACATAATAAAGTATCATTACAAATTCAGTCTTAGTATGTCGTTCTGTACAAATTTCCATTGTTCAGTAATAAAATTTACTATACATATCCAGGAAACGCGATCTTAACAAAGAATATCCACAACACTGTATTCACTATGACCCTAAGTAATAAAACAGCGATATAACGTATAAAGCAATAAATAAATTTGTAAATATAAAGGATGCCGATTACTAATAACTCTAGGTAATAAAACAGCGGTTCAAACTTGAAAATACACGTTGAGTATTTATAAAATTGGAAATGTTATGTTGAATTCTATGTCCTAGATTTACTTATATTTAACAATAAGAAATGGTTGTAATTAGAATATTACAAAGGGATATTAAATGTATCCTCAACAGAGATACCGCTTTCGGCTGCGTTTCAAATGCACGTTATCATTATTTGATTTAAAATAAATTGTTGAACGTTATAGTGGTGTCAGTTATCCGTTCATTAATTAATTCGCCATATTATATTTCTTCAAACTTTTCTACTATCGGAATAATATCGTATTTTAATTTTTCTCTTCTTCAGTTATCATATTTATTAGCATTTTATGTATACGAACTTAAATTTATTTTCAATTACACAACTCTAACTTTTTATTTTTCTATTACAGCTTTAGTGATATTTAACTGGGTTCTGTTCGGCCTCGCGATATTCGGTTTAGCTCTCGTTTTTGATCCTCTGGGTTCGAGGAGGTATCAGGAGGCACAAGAAACACCAAGTGCAGGAGAATCTCTAAGACACAGGAAAGTTACTAGCGTGTGGCAGAGACGGTTTCGATGGGTTTTCTGTTGGGTGCGGTCTGACGAACATGGGCATGAAGCCTTTCAACAGGTGGCAGCTTTATTGAGTTCTCTGTTTAGGAGTACGGATTTGGTACCGTCAGATGTGCTAGCTGGATGCATACTCTTGCGGGTCAAACAGAAAAAGGAAACCAGAGAAATGAGAAGGATACAAATGTTATCCGATGATGAACCAAAGTATACAACAGGTTAGTTTCGCTTTATTAAATATTATATTTCTATAAAATTTGTAGATATTTTCTTGTTATTCATATATATTCGTCATATATATATATATATAACATATGATATAATAATATAACAATTGATAAATTATTGGAGTTTTTCGGCCTTTATATGAAATATTTACAAATATCAAATTAGTATGTACGTAATTAATTGTCATGGCAGATACATGTTGAAACTCCATTATAAATTATAATAAAACACGTTTATACGTTTGTTTCAAATACGTTTTAATAACACTACAATTGTTTCGCCAAACATTGGCTTCATCAGGTGCTGATAGTCTGATTATATAATAACAACAACTTAATATATATAGTCTCACACTCATGTATGTAACACATTAACAGTGGGGATGTATTGTAGATATTAGAATTGTAGGAGGGGTGAAAAATTAAATTCAGTTTGTTCATTTAACGCTACGCCTAATTTGTTGTATCTATTGATTTCTAAAGTCTCCAATAAATTAAGTTTTTTGCCTTTATCCTGTACATGTAAAATTTTATAATCTATATTAAATATATGATTTAACTCTAAGCAGTGGTTTGCGAAAGTGGAGTCTCCTGTTTTTTGGTTTCTATAACATTTTTCGTGTTCCCTTGTCCTCTGTTGGAAGGTACGCCCCGTCTGACCCACATATACCTTATTGCACTCACAAGTCAACACATAGACCCCCGATTTTGACCCTTTATCCGTTTTATCTTTGTCATTCCTAATATATTTTTGGACTGAGTTATTAGTTTTGTAAGAAATAAACACATTGCTAACTTTCTTGATTGGTTTACCTGTTTTAATAGATGTATTTCCTATATATGTAATGGAGTTGTACTGTTTTTTTATATTATACGGTATTTTAGGGTAGATTAGAGAGAGAGCAAGTTTTTTCTGTTTTTGTTCGAGAATTTTATTAACTAAATTTACTGTATATCCATTATTGATTGCTATAGTGTATATTCTATTTAATTCAATGTCAAAATTGATTTTGTTCATAGGTACGTGAATTAGCCTATGTATCATAGATTCGTATGCTGCTAATATATGTGAAGTTGGGTGAAAAGAGCTCGCGTGTATTGTTGTGTCTGTATGTGTAGGTTTGTGGTATATTGCAAAATCGTGTCTACCTGGTTTGTTTGAAATGGTTAAATCGAGAAAATTAATAGATTTGTCTTTTTCTATTTCTGTAGTAAATTTTATATTAGGATGAATCGTGTTAATGTGTTCTTGGAACATTTTTATTTTGTGCAAGGGCACAGAGAGGCTAATAAAAATGTTCCAAGAACACATTAACACGATTCATCCTAATATAAAATTTACTACAGAAATAGAAAAAGACAAATCTATTAATTTTCTCGATGTAACCATTTCAAAGAAAACAGGTAGACACGATTTTGCAATATACCACAAACCTACACATACAGACACAACAATACACGCGAGCTCTTTTCACCCAACTTCACATAAATTAGCAGCATACGAATCTATGATACATAGGCTAATTCACGTACCTATGAACAAAATCAATTTTGACATTGAATTAAATAGAATATACACTATAGCAATCAATAATGGATATACAGTAAATTTAGTTAATAAAATTCTCGAACAAAAACAGAAAAAACTTGCTCTCTCTCTAATCTACCCTAAAATACCGTCTAATATAAAAAAACAGTACAACTCCATTACATATATAGGAAATACATCTATTAAAACAGGTAAACTAATCAAAAAAGTTAGCAATGGGTTTATTTCTTACAAAACTAATAACTCAGTCCAAAAATATATTAGGAATGACAAAGATAAAACGGATAAAGGGTCAAAATCGGGGGTCTATGCGTTGACTTGTGAGTGCAATAAGGTATATGTGGGTCAGACGGGGCGTACCTTCCAACAGAGGACAAGGGAACACGGAAAATGTTATAGAAACCAAAAAACAGACTCCACTTTCGCAAACCACTGCTTAGAGTTAAATCATACATTTAATATAGATTATAAAATTTTACATGTACAGGATAAAGGCAAAAAACTTAATTTATTGGAGACTTTAGAAATCAATAGATACAACAAATTAGGCGTAGCGTTAAATGAACAAACTGAATTTAATTTTTCGCCCCTCCTACAATTCTAATATCTACAATACATCCCCACTGTTAATGTGTTACATACATGAGTGTGAGACTATATATATTAAGTTGTTGTTTTATTGTATAATCAGACTATCAGCATCTGATGAAGCCAATGTTTGGCGAAACAATTGTAGTGTTATTAAAACGTATTTGAAACAAACGTATAAACGTGTTTTATTATAAGTATGTACGTATGTAATTGCAAAGTAAGTGGGGATGTAAACATTGCTGTCTACAAATTACAAAGCAAATCATACGAAATTTTTAATTGAAAAATATTGTTTATGTTGGGACTCGAACCCAAGTCTACAGTTTGCCGGACTGTCGCTTTTACCACTTAGACACAATAGACCTAGGTTCAAGCAATTCAGAAATGCATTATAAAGTAACAATGTTAATGAATCAGATGTCAGTTATTGAATGTAGATGTCAAGTTGAAAGCAGAAGTCAGTTTTGAAAGCTGATGTCAGTTTTGATAGCAGATGTCAGTTAGTGAAAGCAAATGTCAGTTATTGAAAGCAGATGTCTGTTTTGAAAGCAGGTGTCAGTTATGAAAGCAAACGTCAGATTTGAAAGCAGATGCCTATTTTGAAAGCAGATGTCAGTTATTGAAAGCAGATGTCAGTATTTTGAGAGCAGATGTCAGATTTGAATGTTTGAAAATGCTAATTAAAATAGGCATCTTCTTTCAAATCTGACGTTTGCTTTCATAACTGACACCTGCTTTCAAAACATCCAACGTTTACTATCTACAAGGATGTATTTCATTCAAAGAGAACAAATTTTACAGAAGAGAACCCTGAGAAAGTATTGCTAGTTAATATTAATACTCCTTTACTCAACTTGAACTACAAAATGAACAAATAAAAATGTATTTCGTATTTTATAGATCACCACCCGTTTGTTTTCCAATTATATAAATAAAATTAATAATTCTTTCAAAATTCAAATTTTCAATAGTACACCCGTGGGCGATGAGTCATTTCTCTGAGCCTCTCATGTCCGATCCCTGGTTAAACATTTTTTATAGTTTTTTTTCTATTTTTAACCGTTTAATTACTCATTCTTGATCTATATTTCTTTATTTTTGGATTATTTAGGTCTTATATCGAAAAACACAAAAATAAAGAAATGCAGCCCAAGAATTAATAGCATTTTTAACTTCTTTCTTGTGTATTCATTATTTTAGTGCGCACTTTTCAACGAAAATTACCCTCACATAATTTTTCACAGTATTTTGCCATTGGCATAATATTCCTTGTATTTTCTAATCTTCCTACTTATTCCATTCTTCAGGATCTATGTTTTTGGTCTTAATTTGTCTATTGATTTTCTCTACCAGCTTGTGGAAACCCTTAGTATTATTGAGATCAATATCCTTCCTTGCATATTTAATTTAAATAACCATTTTTATCTGTTCTATTGTTAGGATTATTTACATAACTTGCAAAAAAATATGATAACCTCCAACGTTTTAATCGCGTGTCAATAGAAAACTTCGTTGTAGGTAAAATAATTAATGCTTGTATTGCAAAAGCAAGCGAAAATTATTATGAAATTTCTATTTCAATAGTGTGTCAAGTTCATTATTATGTACATATTCATGAGTAAACAGTTATTGTATGCACTAGCGTTTTATATAGCTTATTAACTATTAATTGTGAGGTTTCTGCATCCAGTTTAATGTCGTCGTAAATTTTATGCGGTCTTGAATTTCTCTTCCTGGTGCCATTTTCATTATTCAAGGTTTAAGCTAATATTCCTATTTTAATACTGCAACCTTTACATTATTTTAGTACTGTTATTATGATTTCTACAAAAATTACATTTATTACATATGCAAATTATTTTTGCGAAAACTAGGGTAATTTTCTTCACACACGCACATTATCTGCAACTTAAAGTGCACCTTAAAACAAAATACTTTTAGTTTTTAAGGTGATATTCCATTAAGGATACGATTACAATTGAATGATGAAATGTTTTAATTAAAAATAGAACAATAAACTCTTATAAGTCTTAAATAAAGTTAAATAAAAGAAAAATGCATTGGAGAACTGAGGAATACTGATAATAATCCCAATATATATCAAAGGTTGTGATAGGAAAACTAAGCACAAGAATTTTAAAGGCAAGACTAAGAGAACAGTTGTATAGAAATTTGCCAGAAACACAAAGTTATTTTCTGAAAAAATAGAGGAGTTTGAATACATTTGCATTGAAACAAACGAGCGAATATATATTTTTTCAATGTCTCCTTTTTCGTTATATGGTTCTAATATTTCACTTCCTTCTTCAGTTATATATCATACGTTTCATAATTGAATGTCAATATTGAAATGACCGATTCTTCAGGTTATTTTAAGAAAAAAAGTTAATATAACATGAGTTTGGAAATATGTACTCGCTTTCCGAGTTAAACTTCTAAGAAAAAAGTTTTTTTTTATCTAACATTCGTACCACTTTAGATATTTTTATGAAAATCGGTATGCTTTCCTATCACAAAGGGACATTTTCCGATATAAAAATTTTTTTAAATTTTCTGCCAGTGACGATCGAGCGAAATTTGAACTGAATATGTTTGAAAAAATAATGGTACGCCACTGCTTTTTCTTTAAATAGAAATTATTTTATTAATGGTGCTCCATTTTGTAACAAAAAAGTTCTCTTGATTTTTTCGTAACTTGAACTCTTTTTCAGTAAAACAAAATAAAGAACAATTATTGTTCCTATGTTTAACGAAATAAAACAAAACACGTTTTTCAAAAAATAGTTTTAATAAACTAAATTTACATTTCGTGTGCTCTGCACACATCACCAGCAGTACTACTTAAACATAATATCTACGAAACAATATATAATATTAAAATACAGTGAAATTTCCCTTTGCGGACACCCCTTTTACACGGACACCTTCCTTGGACGGACAGTTTCTCATGGTCCCGACCGACTCTCATATAATATACATTGTGTTAATTTCCTCTTGGACGGACATTCTCTTGAACGGGCGCGGACACAAGAAAATGTTCTCTTAAACGGACAAAAAAAATAAACGCCTTGTTTCATTTTTCTGTCGCGCGTGTCGCTGTTGCATTTCTCAATCGCGCTAGAGTTTTTAAAAATATTAACATACATAACCTGGCTGTCACTTGGAAATACAATAAGAAAGTTTGGTTGACAGGACAAATTATGACAGAGTGGTTGCAAGATCTAGATTGGAAAATGGCAAAAAAAAGAAAAATATTCTTATTTTTAGATAATGCAGGATCTCGTCCAAAAGACGTCCGAATAAAAAATATAAAATTCTTATTTCTGCTCCCTAATTGTATCAGCTTGTCAACCACTAGCCCAGGGGATTATAGAACATTTCAAAACTTATTATCGAAGTCTAATATTAAAATACCTGCTAGTAAACATTGAAACTGTTGGTACAGCTTTTGAGTTAATTAAGAAAATTACACTATTGGATGCAGTTTACTTCGCAAAAACCGCTTGGGACCAAATAACCAAGGAAACAGTTAAAAATTTCTGTAAAGCAGGATTTAAACATGAAAATATGCAAAGTGAATACCAGTTAACTGAGGCTATTATATCTGATCCAGAAGATGACTTACCATTTAACGTACTTGCAGATATCCGCATAAGAATGTGCTAGAATTGACTGATAAATAAAACCTCAATAATTTTTTGAACCTAGATGCAAATTTGTATGTTGAAGATCCAGATTCATGACTAGAAATTGAAAATCCAGTTGAAATACAAGAACTTTCCGAAAATTCTGATATTGATGAGGTTCCAGTACCAACAGAGGCTATACCAAATTATGGTGCTATTATCCTAACCAATCAGCTTAAACGTTGTGCCGAAGATTACAGAGATACATAGTCTTTGAAGTTTCTTTCCAAATTTGAAATACGATTTCTGGACGCCATTTTAAAGAAAAAGAAGAGACAAAAAACAATATATGAATTTTAGCGTCATTAAAGTAATCTTTCATTTCATTTTATGTATTGTGTGCTAGGTATATTCTGTTATATTTTGTATGTTCATATTTTGTAAGATAACAAATCTTATTTTGTTCCTTAAGTTTTAAGTTCTTTGTTTATTTTAAAAACATTTACATACATAGGCGTTTTAAATGTCCCAATTTCTTTAATTGCAGTTTTCATTAAAAAAACGATTTTTTTCTCGGTATTTCTTTTAGGCGGACACCCCTCTTGAACGGACACTTTCGATCGGTCCCGTTGGTGTCCGCCCAAGGGAGATTTTGCTGTACATCATATACAGAAAAATTAGAGGTAGGGTGAAAACAAATTAATGAAAAATTACAATGAATCTTAAAACTAATACAATTTCTGAGAATGAGTTCATAGGGAAATATCAAATATCTATGAAACAAAGGGGGCATCGGGTTGGACTAACGGAAAAAGGATTAGGGATTACAATATAAAATATTAATGTGAATGAGAATTTAGTACCAGTTTACAAGATGGTATTTAATGATGTCGGTATACATGCTAACAGTTTATTATTGAGGCGTGAAATATAATTATTTAGAAGATAATTTTTGTGTTTTTTCATGTTCCCACATGTCTAAATTTCTATTACTGCTTTTTTTTAACTAAATTAACATTTTCTAAATTGAAGTTGTGACCTGTATCTGTATGATGTAGAGCTAATGCTGACTTTTCTATGTTGTGTAGCATGAGCCATGTGTTCTTTGTATCGTGTTTGAACATTTCTTCTGGTTTGCCCGATGTATAATTTTGGACAAGAATTACAACTTATTTTGTAAATGCCCGTCTCTTTCACCGGATCTGCGTTAACAATTTTTGTTTTTAGACACAGTTGTAACTTATTATTGTTGAAGAAAGCTGCAATTAAATTATATTTTTTAAACAGTTTTATTACGTTGTTATGCCAATTTTTAAGAAATGATATCTTACAGTATTTTTTATTTATTATATTTTAAGTGTTGGTGTTACATTATTTTTGAAGTTTTAAACCTTTTCTTTTATTGTTTGTTTTTAATTTTCAATACTAATTGTTTGTCGTAAACAATCGATTCTGCCACTTTAATTATGTAGTCTAATTCTTTCTTGAAATTCATAGGAGATAGAGGGATTGACAGTAATCTGTTGATTAAAAAATAAAAACTGCTCTCTTTATATTTGTGAAAAGTGTACGAGTGTTTATGAATGTAATTGTCTGTATGTGTTTCTATGTGAGTCTAGTTTTTCCGAAGGCCACATCCGAAATCACTTGGAATATTTTTCAAATTATTAATAGCCACATCTAATGTGGTTAATCCATCATTTAATTTGAGATTTTGATTTTCAAAATAAGTGACTAGTTTTGGAAAATTTCCAAAGTGTTCCTGAAGAAAGTACAACGGATTTTCTTATTTGGAATTTGTATTAGTTCCTTGCACTCAGAAATACTTTGAGCATCGTCATTTAAACATGTAACGAAATTTTGTAAACTATCGAAATCCTAGCAGCTTACAACCGTGTTCCTCATCTAGTTATTACTGGAGAGGGAGCTAGTGACAAAGATGGAAGTTTTTCCCTGTAAAGAGCTACTCTCAATGGTGCTTTTCTGAAAGTTTTTTTTAAAAGCGAATACAAGTCTATCAACTTCCGGAAAGGTGTTTCTGATAGATTCACAGATATTGTGGAGAGCGTGTACTACACAAGTAATATGCAGCATATTAGGATATGTCACTCTTACTGACAAATAAAAGTATTTTTTCTTTGTACCTGTCGTCCGAATGAAGCATTTGGTGCATATTCTCGTAAATGGCTTTAGCTACTGTTTCCGCATCAACTGTATTTATAACTTTTGTTGCTATTACATATGCGTTATATGGAATAGTTGGATGTAGTACACCAGCTACAACATTTATCACACAGCGTCCTAATATATCGACAGTTTCGTTGGCAGTTATCCATAGGTACTAATTTGAAAGATGGCTTCTAATGCGTTCTACTGCTTTCGTGTAGCACTTAGAAACATAATATTTGCGTAAGGGGAATTAATCAGGAACATTTCGACCAGCATATTTTTGGAGAAATGTTTGGAAGGTGAGATTGTTAGGTTTATTTAATGGAATATTTGCCGCCATTCAAGTTTCACAGAGTTCTTCGTTAGGATTGTCAGATTCCAACGGGTTTAATTTCTGTGTATGTGTTTGCGATGCTAAGTGACGTTTTTCGTGCGATTTCTTGGAATTTTTTTAAAATATTTTACAGACTTTGCAATAAATTTCGGAATCACTGGCAATGGACATACATTCAATTTGATCCTTAATCCAACTCGCCATTGTTTCACGATGCCGTTCTCGACGTTGTTCCATATCGTATCTGAAAAAGTAGCTGAAACAATGTTCTAGATTTAAATAATTGAAACTAAAAATGTATTTGTAAGTTATTGAAACTTAACGAAATTCTCTGGACACTTACGTCAAAATAATTGGGAGTACTAGATTCGATGAAACGATATTAAACAGGATCTATTACAAAAATTACGAAGTATGTAATTATGTAATTAACAGTTAAACAATGAAAAAAAGAAACTAACACACCGAACTATATTTATCTTACGAAATATAAACTAATAAATAAAATAAATTATAGAAACTCCTCACGCTTCTATCTACGCCCTGAAGAAAGGAATTTAACTGTAACATTGAAGTAATTGGGTCACAATTAAACGACAAAGAATAGATGCGCGATTAACTGAATGAATAGTGCCATTCAATAACAGTGTGTTGTACTTAGAGATGTTATAGACTATTTGTATGGTCCATCGTAATTTCGGCCTGATACGTCCGGTCTCTATTTATTATATTCTCTAACCAGGCTTTTCTATCCCCGGATGGTGGGAGGTGCAATATGACTTAGAATAGGGAGCCATGGTAGAGGTGTATTTTTTAACGAGCCGATAATTCTCATCCTCTCATTGAGTTTGATGTTGATCCTCTTTGCGTGTCAGCTACCGAGTTAATAAGGCTAAGAGCTGACGTTTCGAGTTCATACCCAAAACAGTACCGCAGAGTTTGTGGATTATGTTATTTCAAGTGTTTATTTTAGCTGCGGTATTTTCTTATGTTTTTTATATGAGCGTATTCGATCCATTGTTACTCCTAGATATTTTAAGTGAAGATATAACGTAGCAAGCATTGTAGTACACTTGCGGCTCTGAACGTGCTTGTTGATTGAGGTAAAAACACGACACTTCTGTTTTATTCATATTCGGCATTAGTCCCCAGTCAGATGAATGCAATCGACAGAGGGTACGCTGTTGATAAAGCTGTTAGTGTATATGGTAACAAAGTAGGATGCAAAACTATTAACTATATCCTGGGAGCTATCATACATATTGCTATGAATAGTGGGTTGATAATTTAGCGCGCCACCATCCACAACTAGTTTTCCCAACTAGGTTTTCTCAGCCGGTGAATTTTCAAATCTGAGACCTCAAACTTCTCGGGTTCCACTTAGGAAAGACGTGTCTAAAATATGAGTTGAGCGCCAGTACACTTGTACACAAAAATTTTATTTATCTTTTATATAAGTTAAATTTGAACTAATCTCTCTTTAGGTTTCTTTTAAATATATTCTTTTGTATAGGTATAAATTAATTAGCAATATTGGAATGAGTAAATAAAGCAAACACAGGTTAAAAATTAAAATAAATATTTTATATATTAATAAAAAAATAAGAAAATATATCTTTACAAAGTATAAATATGCTGTATCATATAACAAACATACTGAAGGTAAAAACATTCATTGACAATTGACCGCTAAATGAATGGAAAACATCCTCCTTAATGACTCCGAACAAAACTTATCTAAAAATAATCAAGCTTTATAGTAAATTCTTCAAAGAAAACCACGCTGTATACTCAGATACTGATACGCGAACAAAAACTACGCATGTGCCTTGACACACACACAAAATGTATTATCTGTATGCCTAATAATTAAATCTCTTAACTACTAGCTTTAATACAATGGAAATATAATTAGGATAATTATGACATCATAAAATTTTAATTCTACTTACAAGATTAATGGAGACTTTCACGAAAAGGCGCTAAAGCAATATAATTATCAAAATATCGGGAATTAATATCTAAATAACAAACTATAAATCACTTGCAATCAATTCAAAAACCGAAATAATTAAATATTTAAAATATATCACGAAACTCGCACCTCTTCGTTCAATGGCCTAAAGTCGTCTCCAAGATTGACCTCGACTTTCACATCAAATCCACACCGTACCACATACGTAGTTCAAATTAAACTTATTTTGGTTTTCGTTGCTAATTTCACTTCATATTCTAGAATTACCTAATCTATAATTTTGTCACAAAGCGGTTTGCATTAATTCAAATGACTTTTGAAATTTCGTAATGACAGTAATTTATGATTAAACTGTAGGATTTAATAAGTTATTCGTACTTTCCTACATACACGTTATATTTTAAAGGGAATTTTCAGTATTTTTTTTCAATTAGTTATTTATAATTGAAATACTAATAACATAACTAAAACAAGTTGATTTTGCATGTTAAGTATTAAATAGTTCGATACGTTTACGTAATAATTGAAGGTGACTATTTGTAGTACAATCGCAATATCTTTCTTTTCACTATTCTCAGTATTCAATAACAATTAGACATTAACTTGTAATTTTATTTGCTCTAATAACATTCTTCTGATAGTCAAGTGTTTTGATGGGACCATTCCCTATTCTCACGTTGCCCAAATTTGAAGAAAAATGTGTGAAAGTGTCTTGAGACTCATAAATTTAAAGTTAATTCTATTCTTTTTCGTAATATCTAGTTGTTAAAGGTTTATATTAGATTAGATTACATTACTTGAGGTGGTGATATGATAAAATGTATGGGAGCTAAAGCAACCACAGAATGTTGTAATCTGATAAACGACATATTAGCAAAAAGGTAAATACCCAAAGACTGCATCACATCAACATTAGATCGCAGGGATTGATTACGCCACCATTGCATAAAACATCACTATTCGAGCGCTCGTTTACATTTAATATATATAAAATATATAACGCTTTGCCTTGCAACCTAAAGGAGTTGCCATGTTCTACATTTAAAAAGCACTTGCGCCAATATTTATTTGATCATCAGCAACTAGGGATGTCCTTCTCTGAACGTGTGTTGCGCCAGGTTACAGTGATTTCTATATTTTCATTTTTGTTTTATTTTTCCACCATCACAGAATTTTAGATTTAAATTAGATTAGGCATGAAACTATGTTGTAACTTTACTTGTATTACAAGTTTAAGTGGAGGAATGGTTGTGGTTCTTGCGGTTTTGTTTTCTCTACTTTTTTTGTCTATTAGCTGTGAATTTTTTTTTTATTATTTAATTTTTTTATCGTGTATTCTCGTTATATTATGGATATAAAGGAAAAAAGAAAATAAACTTTTTTATTATTATTATTATTAGTTACATAAATCCACTGTCCATTTACTAATCTACTTGTTCTAAAATAATTTTCAATAATAAAAACTTTGTGTAGTTTTTCTAACATGATAATAAATAATCTAGTTGATAAGTAAACTTTTCAATAAATTGATTTAACTATAACAGTTGTCAAAATTTGACTTTCGAAAAAGATTACTGTTACCCAGTATTTCCAAATTTATATTGAAACCATAGGCTACTGTAAATGAAAACTTAATTGAAAACTATACCATGCTGTCAATTAAGTTTTCATTTAGAGTAGCCAATGATTTTCAAACGGGTGTCCATCTAACACTGAAGCTGACAGTTTGTGTCAAATTTTAGTTAAGATAGCATTACCGCACTTGAGTTCGATCGCAACAATTAACATTAGCGTCCTCTGCGGTAATCATTTTAGACGTAGATAAAAATTGATAAAATCAAGCACAATAACCTTACTTTTCGAAATGTGGAAAAATTATGTAAATTGTGTTGTTGGAAGTGTTCTAATTTATCTGTTAAATACTTTACATTACTAAAAACACATTATTATATGTCATAAATCTGCTTTTATATAATAATAATAATAATAATAATATAAAATATAATAATTATAATAATTATAATAATAATAATATATAATTTTTTTATTTATTATAAACGGTGAAAATCTAGTTTATCGCTCGCAAAATCTAGTTTACCTCCTACGGGCGCTAAAGTAGTCCATGGGCGATAAAGTGACCCTTTTTGCCCGCCAGTGTGATATTCATAAAATGTACTTTATAGCTCGGTAGTGCATAAAGGTAATTTAGGTGGCTATCGAAATAATTTCTAAAAAAATATAGCAATCCATTTAAAGCGAAAAATCTGAAGGTTGATTTGTAACACCCTGTATATTCGTAATTAGTTTTACAATATTCACTGTGATATACTATATACGTACAGAAAATCTCCCTTTCCTATCTGTTAGTTTTCACGCCAAACTCCGCCAATACACTATTGGCGCACCCGGTATAAACAACCACTTAATGGCCGGAGGCCGTAAAGAGCGACCGACTTAATTACGTCACTCTCGCACTGCGAAATATAATTTTTTATCTTTATTAACAAGGAAGCTTTCAACATCAAGACAATGCTTCACAAGGAAGACGGCACAAAAGATTGTGACACCAACGACAGAATTATTTGATCATTAACACCTTTACATTTTTCATTTGTCGCCAATTCACCGCATTATGACATTCACTCCAAACTATATTTTTTTTTATAATAACGGTTGACAATGACAACGTTCTGTACACTCTTAATCCTGCACCTGAACCCTCATTTTAATTTAACATAGGCTGAATCTTGGGTTTTACCGACTCCAACTTAAAAATAAACATTTTACTTTTTTTTAACATGTTCGTGTATTTTTCTATAGGCATGTTAGATGACGGTAAGAAATAAGTAATTAAATTTCTAGTTTCAAAAATTCTTTTATTGTAAATACCACTACAATATTGTTTCGCCATACAATGGCTTCATCAGGTAGATGAAATACTGAATATGTACAATACAAGTTTGAATATTTATGTGAAAATTATTGGGGAAATGGTGGTGGAAAAATTTTTACAATCTTAAATTTAATAGAGGGGAGTTGTTTAAATCTAGTTGGTCATTTAAAGCTAATCCTAAACTATTGTATCTATTAATTTCTAAGTTTTCTAACAGGTTAAGTTTTTTACTTTTTTCTTGAATGTGTAAAATTTTGAAATCTATATTAAATCTATGATTGATATCTATATAATGACTTGCGAAAGTTGAATCTGTTTTCTTTTCTTTATGGCTTCTCTCGTGTTCTTTCATCCTAATTTTGAATGTCCTCCCCGTTTGTCCTATGTATACCTTATTACAATCTTCGCATGTTAACTTATATACACCAGAGTTTGATTCTTTGTCTATTTTATCTTTGTTGTTTTTAATAATGTTCTGTATAGTATTGTCTGTTTTAAATGATATATGTTCGTTATTAACTTTTTTAATGAAAGTACCAATTTTTTCCGAAATTTTCCTAAGTAATTTTGGATGAACTAAAGAAAGGGTTTTAGGTTTTTGTTGGCTATTTAGTATGTTATTGACAATATTTATAGAGTAACCATTGTTTAATGCTATTGTGTATATTCTATTTAGTTCAAGGTCGAAATTACTTTTACTCATAGGTAGATGAATTAATCTATATACCATTGATTGGTATGCTGATAATTTGTGTGTTATAGGATGAAAAGAATTAGCGTGTATTGTGGTATCTGTATGTGTTGGTTTATGGTATATAGCGAACTCGTGTTTATTAGTTTTGTGTGATATGGTTAAATCTAGAAAATTAATGCTTTTATTTATTTCTGTTTCTATAGTAAAATTTATTTTGGGGTGAATAGTGTTGATATAATTATGTAAAGTTTTTAATTGTCTATCTGAACCGTTAAAGCAAATTAATATGTCATCAACATACCTAAACCAATATACACAATTACCAAACAATGGATGTGTACTAATTATAGTTTCTAAATTATTCATGAAAATTTCCGCTAATAAGGGGCTTAGTGGGTTTCCCATTGCTAGACCCTCTGTTTGTTTATAAAATTTCTTTTTAAATTGAAAATAATTTTGTTCCAGGCACGTTTCTAAGAGCTGTAAAATTGCATTAATTTTCTAGATTTAACCATATCACACAAAACTAATAAACTCGAGTTCGCTATATACCATAACCAACACATACAGATACCACAATACACGCTAATTCTTTTCATCCTATAACACACAAATTATAATTATCAGCATACCAATCAATGGTATATAGATTAATTCATGTACCTATGAGTAAAAGTAATTTCGACCTTGAACTAAATAGAATATACACAATAGCATTAAACAATGGTTACTCTATAAATATTGTCAATAACATCCTAAATAGCCAACAAAAATCTAAAACCCTTTCCTTAGTTTATCCAAAATTAAAATACAAGATAATTAATTCCTATAATTCAATCACTTACTTAAGAAAAATTTCGGAAAAAATTGGTACTTTCATTAAAAAACTTAATAACGAACATATATCATTTAAAACAGACAATACTATACAGAACATTATTAAAAACAACAAAGATAAAATAGACAAAGAATCAAACTCTGGTGTATATAAGTTAACATGCGAAGATTGTAATAAGGTATACATAGGACAAACGGGGAGGACATTCAAAATTAGGATGAAAGAACACGAGAGAAGCGATAACGAAAAGAAAACAGATTCAACTTTCGCAAGTCATTGTATAGATATCAATCATAGATTTAATATAGATTTCAAAATTTTACACATTCAAGAAAAAAGTAAAAAACTTAACCTGTTAGAAATCTTAGAATTAATAGATACAATAGTTTAGGATTAGCTTTAAATGACCAACTAGATTTAAACAACTCCCCTCTATTAAATTTAAGATTGTAAAAAATTTTCCACCACCATTTCCCCAATAATTTTCACATAAATATTCAAACTTGTATTGCACATATTCAGTATTTCATCCACCTGATGAAGCCATTGTATGGCGAAACAATATTGTAGTGGTATTTACAATAAAAGAATTTTTGAAACTAGAAGTTTAATTACTTATTTCTTAGCGTTATAATGAAGTTTCAACAAGTATCTCCTTCGTTAATTAACTATGTTAGATGACACTGAATCAATAATTTTGTAACAAACATAAGATGGTATTACATTCAAAACCTTTTTTCTTGGTTATAAGTTAGATTTTTGTTGACATTTTTAAAACGTTTTTACATAGTGAACAATGGGAGCAAAATTGAATACACCACCTTTAAAAATATAAACAAAAATAATATAAATACACTAGAGTTTAATTAAACAAAAAATTTTTCTTGACATAAGACACATAACTTTACTTATTCAAGATCTTAAATATGTGGCTCACAATTACCACATATTCTAGTACAATAAGGTTTGCAACAATTTAAACACGAATGATTAGTTTTTCTATCCTTATTCCTTAGACAAATACTACACCTGACTTTGTTTGGTAAAACTGCTTCTATATTTCTTTTAAATTTTCTGATATGCCCAATATTTTACAAAGTTTGGCTCTCAGAGATCCTGGCAAAGAAGACCTTTGTAGCCTAATGTTCAAATGAGGCTTTACCATTGACATGCCTAAATCCTTCAAAAAATTGCAACAGTTATTGTTCTTAGTTCTCTTCCAATCCGGATTTGCTAATGAAAATAGGACCATCGCATTAATGCCACTGGCGTCAAGTACACACAAGTCAAGCACAAGTCAAACCACATTCTCATAGGCCATCTTCGTGTTTTACGGGATGTTGTGTAGGAGTGACATAATTGGTGGAATGTATCCGTACCGCCTTTTGTTTCGTTATATGCGTGAATGATATCAGGTTTGCCTGTTGATTCATTAATTTTATTATCATGATACATAGTTGATAAAAGTAAAACTATTTTATTATTTTTTGGAGTATATGACACTATTGTTTTCTTACCATCGAAAGCAAATACGGATGTACCTTTAGTTTTCTTTGACAAAAAATCTGGAGGTATCTGCCGTTTGTTTTGTTCTTAACGTTCCAATGAGAGTCAGTTTCTAATCAAATAAGTTGGCACTGACTCCGTTTTCACACATTTTACTTTAACAATAAGTTGAATAGCATTGATCATGCACGGGGTTTTTGAATCATTCATCATTACCACTTTCATCCCGCGTTTGTCTGGTTTGCTCCATATATATACTTTAAATGGACACTTCCCTCTGAAACCTGCAAGTTCTTCATCTATTGTGCAAAATTCGAAGGGAGTATAATACCTTTTTGAATTTTCTACGAACATTTCCCATATTTGGCGAATAGGCGCAAATAAATCTAACTC
Source organism: Melolontha melolontha (assembly GCA_935421215.2). Classification (NCBI taxonomy): domain Eukaryota; kingdom Metazoa; phylum Arthropoda; class Insecta; order Coleoptera; family Scarabaeidae; genus Melolontha; species Melolontha melolontha. The sequence goes on from OW285239.1 coordinate 134,323,515, forward strand.
TTCTCACTCATATTTTTATCGTCAAACCTCAGACAAGCAGCTAAAAATTGAAATCTACGTTCAGATATAGTCACTTGAAATATTCCATTGCCAAATGTCGTAGACCATAGTTCTTCTGTACTACAATTTGAACGTAATAGCGTAATGCACCAGCAATTTTACGACGAATCTCTTCGTTAGTATGAAATAACACAATATCTAACATTTCCTCAGATATCATGAGATGCCAGCTTCTTCATATGTCTTGACATTTCGGGCTTCTAGTTTTGGCCTAGGTAAGTATAAAACTATATTGTGTTGGTCTGGACGACCTACTCTAACTAGAATAGAACTCCACCTGTACCCGTTTTTTTCTTTGCAAACTGAATTTATTTCGTTGTTTTACGGAAGAGATTGCATCATTTTCATTTGGTGCTTCTTCTAATATCTCTTCATTCTCTTCATCTTCGTCAACGCTTTGTTCACTACCGCTGTCTGTTTGTTCTAGAATGTAGTCTTCATCTTCATCAGAATTATCTCCAAACAGATCGTTATCCTCTTCATTATCGTCATCTTCCTCGTCCAATAAGTTTTCTGCAATACGTTGTAACTCAACGTCAGACAATGGACGCTTTCTATCTTGATTAGAAGTTGTCATTTTACTATAAAAAGTAAAACTGAGACTGAACCCTGGGATCCGCAATACCCATAAATCAACATACACGTTTACAGTAACCTAACTATTACGCAAATCGACAGCCACTACACACCACCTTGCACTTGTTATTCAATACTGACTTTACATACAAAGATTAAGATATTAGGAGCATTACTGCACATGTGTGAGCGCAATTAAAAACGTCTGGGGTCTTCCTTTAAGACACCAAGGTTCAGGTGCAGGGTTAATAAATTTTTTTTTTTCGGTGAAAACATTGATTTCAAAAAGATGAGTATGAGCGAATTAAAGATATTAAAGAACTATACAAAAACTTTTGTACAATAAACCTTAGGGCTTTTTCTGCCTTGCCAATGACTCTCTGTCTCGGCAGTAAAGGCTTTCTTAACCAACAGACTTTTATGTATAATACAGTGCGATTGTAAATGATTGAGGATAGTTTGAATTTAGCGCCAACATTTTTTTTTAATGTTGGTCACACTTAGTATCTGCTTAAAATTTGCTTCTATTATTTTTCTTCAGTGGCGTTTCGTATTAGAGGGTTCACTATTAAATAAGAAATTAATTTGTGTTCTAAATATCGTTATTACTACTAAACTCATTCAAAATTAATAAGATTCTCCCTATAGATAATAATATTAAGTTAGGTAGTAACTATTATTAACAGTTAATGCATTACATTACTCAAACAGATCAAAGTACATCACATTAATAATTAAGGTAAATATAATCAAAAACACAATTTCTAACATAAAATATATTAAGTTAGTTCCAGAGATACAATATATCTATTACATTTATTTGACAAGTAAGTTAGAAAGAAAATATAAATATAAAATTATCTACGAGTCATTTACAGAAAACCATTTATGTAATAGCATTTTTCAGTAATCTTGTGAAGTTTGAGAATTGTGGCTTAATAGTATTGTTATACATATTATAAATGGTTAACGTAACTCAGAAAAAACTAAAGCACTACAATAAATGTTCAAAATGTCCACCATTAGCATCCAGGCATAAATTAATTCTCTTCTTAACATTTGAGAATATGCGGTGGAGTCCTTGTTCATCTATATTGTCAATTTCATTAACAATTGCTGCTTGCAGTTCTTCTATAGAATGAGGTCTATTTTCAAAAACTTTTGTTTTAAAATAACCAAACAGATAAAAATCTAAAGGTGTTAGGTCAGGTGAACGTGATGGCCAACGATCCTTACTAATTAATCTATCATCGAAATACTGTTGTAGAAATTCTAATGTATCATGAGCTACATGAGGTGGAGCTCCATCTTGCTGAAAATATGCTGTTTGCAATTCATCATCGTGTAATTGATTTATAAAAGTTTGCAGTATTTCTGTACGATATCGCTCAGCATTAATAGTGTCATTAAAAAATATCGGGCCAATGACTCGTCGTCTTGACATAGCTATCCAAACACCTATTTTCAGTTGATGCAAGCTGGTTTCTACATAATTATGTGGATTTTCAGTTGCCCACGTTCTATAATTTTGGCTATGGATATACCCTGATAAATGAAACCAAGCCTCGTCTGACATAAATGTCACATTTAAAATATCATCATTATTTAAATTTTCCTTGAACCATTGACAATATTGCACTCTACGTTCATAGTCAATAGTAAACAATTGTTGCATAACAGTTACTCTGTAGGGATACATATGCAAATTTTGTACTAAAACTTTTCTAGTGGTATTATATGACAGACCTTAAATGAATAAATAAAATTAGTAATGAAAATAACGTTAATTAAATGCATTTATCTGTTTGTGCAGCCAATTTTCGAATAGATTTGTTTGGGCTTGCCACAATCCGTTGTCTAACATCATCAACAACATCTTCTGTCAAGACTGTTGGTCGACCACTAGATTTACCCTTACAAATACAATTTTTTAGTTTCAAAGCGGCGAATAACCCTATCTTTATGTTGCGCAAATATTTTATATGAAACAATATGGTTAGGATAATTTTCCCGAAATTGAGTCCCACTACGGTAATGTGCTTTTAGAATAAAAGCATCCTGCTCGTCCGTAAATGGCATGCTGCTACAATTCTTAAAAAATAAAAGCAATCATTTTAATTGTATTGATTGGAGGTTTCTATTAAACGTACCTAAATAACGGAAAATATAGAATAATAGTTCTGATAAGAACAGTTTTTTTTTTATGTAAATGCAAAAGAAATATCGAAAATAAAAGTAGGGAAATAATATGAAAATACGAGAACCAAACAAATATATGAACGAACGACACTGCGATTTTGTTAGATGTACCACAGAATAGCCAACGTCAAAATATGAATTACACTAAAAACTACGGCGGTAAATTTGAACTGTCTTCAGACATTTACAATCGCACTGTACTATTAAGAAGTTTATTCGTTATTTATTCACAATTTTTGGACTTTGTGATCTCTAGAAAGTTTTTATTCTTGAAATTATTTCAAATCTTGGTATATCTGTATCTTTTATTAAGGGAGTAATGTAGAAATTTACGAAAATACCTTCTCTAATTATTAGACCATTTGTGTCGTAGAATCTTTTTATAAGATATTGAAATTGATATTTCCTTTGTTTATATTTTTAACGAAGCTTTTCATTAGATTTAAGTTCATATATAACAGCGACAAAATAACTTAACTAATGGCTGATTTGTTAAAACTATTTTGTTCAAAATTGTGTGGGTAAACATCACATGGCCACGTATCATTTACATACATGTTTATTTGACGATGCCCAAACATTGATTTTTTCATTATTATTCTTTCATACAGTAGCAAATACGTGGCAATATATTAGAGTACAGCGAAAGAAATTGCGTTCTTTAATGTTAATATTGTATCTAATGATTTTCAGATCTGAATAGGATATTTTCCATGGCTCCACGGTGGATGAACTTGGAAGATGCTCGACATTTCTTGCGATTATCCATGGCCGCCTATGGTTGGCCTTTCGTAATGTACAGATATTGCGCAACGGGAACATTCAGATTGTTAAGTGAAGTGACCTGTTGCTCGTGTTTTCGATCGAAGACCACCGTGGTTACCGACGATAACTGCTGCCTCTGCCACCTGGCAGGTGTCAAATACATGTCCGGTATAAGAGAACAGGATATTCTCTTCGCGTCCTTCAGAAATCACGTATTCGAGGTAAGTGCTTATTGATGTGATGTGGTAAAGTTTGTTTTCTTATATTATTCTTTCCTTTTTGACGAATACCTATCTAAACATGATTCTATTGCGGACGTATATCGACCATAAAACTCCGCAATGTAAATATTTACAGTGTTTTTCTGGATGTATTTCTCCAAGAAAAGTGTCATAAAAATATGTTTCCTACATTACAATTACAAATTCTGGGAATTATTTTTAATCTTTGTACATGCATATATTTATACTTAGTACTAAGTCTTATTAATTTGTTTATTTAGGACACGACGTAATTTTAGTGTATATGAGGAGTTCTCAAAAAGTCAGAATTAATTATGAAAAGTCAACTAAACGTAAAATAATATACAGTAAGCGGGGCATAAGAACATAGGCACTAGCATAGTAATTGTATGGTCAAACACAATTAAATATAGTACGGGGTGATCTTACGGCGTAGATCAATGGATGGTCTTGTCCCCTTCCGTATATCACCAGTTCGCTTGAGAAATTCACCGTGTTTTATGCTAAAACTAATCAACTATTGCCCGAACCTACGGCTCAGGTATATTAGATGCGATACAGCTGTCTTGTAGGTGCTTTCCTACTCTATTTAAGGTTAAGGGTTAATGAGGCGTGTCGTGTCACAGACATGAGGTTCAGAAATATTGTACGCCTTTCGGTAACCTAGGCTAGCTGAACAGATTCCACAAATCGATTGTTAGGCTCTCAAACCAATCCTATGGGGACAATTCTGAGCTATCGAGTGAGTGGAGTAATGCTTCGGTTCACAGAGCAAGACGGCGACCCATCCAACGTTGACGGAGGAATCCGTCTAATATTTGAACTACGGTGTGGGGGGAAGCCACCCCATCCAGATATTGGACTCGTATGGACGAAAGACTAGATACCCGAGCTATTACGTTGTCACAAGAATAGTGTTCCAAATATACTTTTAATAATAGAGATAAAAAGGTAAATATCGATCAGTATGACTTACATCATACTATGAGTGATAGCAACAATAAATAAACAAAGTAAAACTGACTTCGGTAACACTTCGATCTACGAAGGAGTTTCAAGAAATTATCTTTTAGGGGAAAGTTGCTAATAAATCACAATCCAACTAGCCAGTACCCAGGCTAGACCAGTGAATACGGAGTAGGGTTCTTTTCGAAATGTTGCTACATGACTGACTAACTCTTAATTGAAAAAGGACGCCACCGTCTTTTATTTTTGTTTTGTTGTATTGTAAGCCGTAATCATGCCTCATACAGAGGATCTAGAGAATAATACGACCCACCAGGTGTAAAGAAAATAAGCTAAGGAAAGGGAAGCTACAACTACAGTTCAAAAGTAAAACATTTAAATAAAAATACAACAATATTTATTCGGGAGCGCGCTTTCCCCTCAAAAGTTATTGACAGAAATAAAAACCAGTACATATAAAATGAGCAGCTTGTGTATAAATTCCAATAATTAATATTATCAAATAATCAACACAGACATTTGGGTTAGGCCCTGTATATAAATTCCAATAATTAATACTATCAAATAATCAATATAGGCCTAAGAGGCTGGTAAGGAAGTCGGAGATCTCTTCGTCCGTACATTCAAAATCATACAAAGACAATAAAGCAAGTGTGAAACATAAATTAATTAGAAATAAACTAAGAAACTGTTATAATCGAAATTGATTGCAAAAAGTGAAAATCCCAAATTAACTATTAATACTCAAAGATAATACTGGTAACATATACGGTTGACTTCTAAGTATTATGATTAATAAGTAATTTTTAAGTGCAAAAGGTGAATTAAATATTATGGTTTTCAAAATCATGAATATCTATTAATCAACAAATGCAATAGGGATAATATATTCTATTGATTATGGAACCTTACAATTAATTAATAAACAACAAAGGCAGGGAACGGAACGCTAGCGTTACAGCAAACAAAGACAAAAAAAAGAAATATATATATATATATATATATATATATATATATATATTTATATACTACGGATGACAGCCCTTAAGTTGGGACGCCAAATGATATAATATTGTGAATGCCGTGGAGAATTGCTAGTTTAGTAATAAATAATAGCAATTGTCAAATAAAATGTAATGACAGTATGGCTAGCTCAAGAAAAATACGATAGTTAAGTTATAAATGATAGTAAATGCCAGAAAACTACTTATTCTCAAGGGTCTCGGAGCAAGTTCTCGATACACAGACAGACATCTACTAATACATGAAATAGAACAGAAAAGTCAAATTTATGTAAAGAAATATATTTAAATAATATTATATTGATTATCACAAGATATAAATTAAATCAATCAAAATATAATAAGTTTAAAAATTTTCAAATATAATTACCAAATCTGACATTTAAAACAAAGTAAAATGATGTTTGAGATGACGTGAGTTAATGTTGTATAGATAAGTGACTTCAAGTAATGTTATATCTTTAACAAATTTATAAATCACAATTTTCACAAAAATACCTGATAAATACATTAAATTTTGAAGTCCACAATTTCATTAAGTTCTTTGGATGAAGTTCTCAGGAAAGTTTCCAACTAGAACATCAAGATTCGCTGTCAATTGCTTAATTCAAACTACTGGATACTATCCTAGTCGCTGCGATGCTTATGATTCAATTTTTCAGGATATACCACCAGGTTATGTTCAAAAGTCCCTGAAGAGATGTTCTTATACCAAAATAATTCAAAAGATATCTGATTTCTTCTTTAAGAGCGTTCTTTTCATATAAATCTATTCTTCGGTAATCACATGCATATCTATGTTCTCCTTATATGAGTAATACATCCAGAGTACTTATTATATCTCTTCCTTATGTACAATAAATGTGCATAAACATATAATATAAGGTATATTAACGGAATATTGATAAAACTAAATTTATATAATGCAGATAAAAATCTTTTTAATCTCCGTCAGAAAAATAATAATAATCAATAATGTTTTTCGTCGTCAAGACTCCCATCAGAAATTTTGTAAAAGTATAAATCAGATATTCTAAGAAAATTTATACAAAGGTTTCTAAAATAATATAAAAGATAATATTATAAGAAAATCCACCCACGTAATCTCAATTACAAATCTTGTAAATGAAGTTCACATAAGTCAAACAAATAACAAAATTTACAGATATTTGCTCAAAAGAAAGATAGAACATAGTTGGTTTTAAAAATCCAAAATCCTCGCGAAAATGAGTCGAAGTAAATTTACTAATAAGCAAAACAACCATAAATTAAATATACATATAATATTATAAGTTATCATGATTTCAAAACCAATTATGAACCCATATCAAAATTACAAAATTCTTACTATCAAGTAATACTTCACAAATCTGAACATTCAAGATATAATATTCTTGAAACCGATATCTTATTAGAAAAGAATTAATTAATTAAGAAAATTGACTCACAACAATATATATATATATATATATATATATATATATATATATATATATATATATATATATAAGATGGCAACGGACGTTAGGTGTGCCTCTAAATCTTAGAGTAACAATTAGCAATAGTCTTAATTAGATGTGACCCACAAGGACGATAACCTCCAAATCGTATCTTTGCCGGGAAGAGACCAACCTCCAAGCCATAATATATGGCAATCCTACCGTTAAAAAGCCAAACACGCGGTCAGAACCCTGGCGGTGTAATTCCGGTAGAAAACTTAATTAAAGCAGTCTGCAATCTTATCGAAACCCCAGACTGGCTAGCTTAAACTTGTGGTATATTGTTCACTAGTGACCTAGTGAACAATATACTACGTGTATTATAAGAAAAAAAAAAAAGGAAAGAATTGGAAAGCAACTTTATCAAGTAGATGTTTCTTGGGCCGTTATCGAAGACAGCGTGTATTAAAACCAGCCAAAACCTGATGCCAAAGGGCTTGGTTGAGGAATCAAGGCACTCATCTACCGCAGAAAGTTATTATATTCGTAATTAACACATACACTAGTCAAAACTAATTAAAAGGCTTTAACTCTGGAACAACGTCCACCTTTTTAAAAGCTCAAAATTAAAGTATCCGAAGGCCGACGGTCGCTACTTCTGCTTCCACACTTTGCGAAAATTTTAACATGCACGTTCACAACAGAACTAAACATTTTTGTCTCCTTGATCGAAAAATGTATACGAGGGTAGTGAATAAAATAACGTAACAACCAAGAAAAGTAAGATAAAAATTTCGGAATTTTCCGCAATAAATAAAAAATATATGGATATGGATTTCGTTTTTGAAACATTGAAATTCTAACGAGCCATCGAAAAAATTCATAATTGGAATAGACTGTGAAATTGGGTTGGTACTTTAGCCACTTTAGCCAGGTTATGGCATTGAAATGATACTACAACAAAAAAGAAAACAAATAATTTATTTAATATCGAAATCATAATAATCGTATTATCAGCTGTAAATTTAGATGGCCGTCCACTTCCAGTTTTTCGACCGACGTTACCAGTCTCTCTGAATAACTTTACATAATTTGTCAAAACATTGTAAAAATCATTGTAGTCAAACACTAATTCAGGATGTTCCTCACTAAAATCAGCCATGCATTCCGTAATTGAATACTGCCACTCGCCATTTACTTTCACACCTGTACGGAAGTAACATTTGATAATTTTTGCTTTTTGTTCTATGTTGAATACCATTTTTTAAATAAATTTAATTTTCTTAATAAGAGTTTTGAAAAATTTGACACAAACTTTTAGTTTCAATGTCAAATAATAAATGTCATTATGTGGAAGTGGCTAAAGTACCAACCCAATTTCACAGTCTACTCCAATTATGAATTTCTTTGATGGCTCGTTATATTATCAAAAATTAACAACCGATTTCGCATAAAACTAATCATACGCTATTCTAATAGTATATTAAAAAACAAGTTTCATAAGACACCATTTTGCCGCACGAGATCAGTTTAGAAAACGAGCCGCGATAGCGGCGAGTTTTCTAAAGAGCGAGTGCGGCAAAAGGCCTTATGAAACGAGTTTTTATACTATTTTTTCTATTTTGCATTTTTTACATCAATAAATTGGAATTATTTAATTTGGAAGTTCAGAGTTTAATATTTATATAAAGCATGCAGTTGGTCACATTGACACTTGACATTTTCAAATTTAGATCTTGCTATCCGCGAAGTATATTATATTATATATTATTTATTAATTTTCGTTAACATTACTTAATATTTTATTTAAAAATATTAACATAAGTGACTTTGAAACTAATATATCTTGTTGTCAATTGTATACAATATACGTTGTTTGTGTAGAGTACGAACATATATCATATCTGTCAAATGTACTTAAATTCTTGAAATCAAATGACAGCAATGATATTTATTTCTGTATTCGAACAACGCCAACATCGAAAAATGAAAAAAAGCGTATCGAAATGAAGCTCATTTCGATACTGTTTTGGGTTTAATAATGAGTCCATTTCGAACGCAAAACAGAAAAAAATAATTCAAACATCGTTCTCGCAAAAAAACAAAAATAAATCTATCGCCGGCGGTGTTAATAAACTTCATAAAAATATTACATCGTGTAGTGTAACGTAATTGGAACAGTAGCGTGACAGTAAAAACTCAATATTACGTATTAACTTGAAAATATGTGTGGAAAATTGTATTTTTAATAAAGTCGGATTTTGTATCATCTCTTCTAGACAGAACTATAAATGAAACTGATAAATTGGGCCCCTCTCCTACTATTTGAAAAATTATCATCAAAAGCGTTGCTCGTCGTTAATGATAACGATTCAATTATTTTTGTCCAAAAGTATCCGAACGAAATTATAAATAGCCTACAAACAAAATGCAATTCTTACAATGTTCAACCGTTGATTTCTATCTACCATTATAACTCATGTTAATGTAATCCACTAGTGATTATTACTTACTTTACATATTATCTGATCACGAGTCTAAATAGCGTTACTAAATCCTCCCCTGTTAACAAGCAAACAATGTGCATATTAAACCTGCCAATGATAGTAGCGCAATATATTACAAAGGAAATACAGAGTTTGTACACGATGCGAGTAATAAATGTTCCAGCAATGAAAATTTATGTCTGTTCCGGAAAAATGTAATACCATAAATCAGTATATATACTTAAAGCAATTGTATGGTTCATGACAAAGACGGCAGACTATGTGCCCCACACTGTTAAATTTAATAATACACATAAGGTGTATTAGATAAAAATGTAGATTTTACAAAATTAGGGCAACTTTTTACCAATACTGAAGATCCATTGTACAGATACAAAGAGCACTTTAACTATGCAAATATAACATCTCTCAACGTCGAACAATCCTTCTCAGTATATAAACATATTATTATTAAATTTGACAGTGTGGGCACATAGTCTGCCGTCTTTACATGACAAATGTTTAGTACACACCAAAGTGAAGCTAGTATTAATTTTCAATACGTAATTTCACTATTGTATGATTCCTTTTGTTTTACTATAGCTATAATATGGTAGACATCTTTGAAGTTTCTTAGTTTACTAAAGCGTGTGTATATATACCAGATGCTACCCAGAAATTTGCGGAATTTGAATTTGGCGCGCGAAGGGATGGTAGTGCAGCTCTATAACGTTAGATGGTGTGAGCTACGTCTACACTAAGTCAGTCAAACGGTACTTTGCTAGGTGGTGACAAACAGTTTTTGTGTTTATCTTTCTTGAGTTGTGTTGGAGTTATTCTGCGACCCTACAATGTCTAATGTGAAAGAGTAAAAAACGTGCATCAAATTCTCCTTCAAACTTGGTAAAACGGCAGCGGAAACTCTGAAAATGCTTAAACAAGTGTTTTGTGAGGATAATTTAGGTCAGACGCAAACTTATGAATGGTACAATCGATTTAAAAATGGACGTGTGCCGGTTGATGATGAGCGTTCCGGTCGTCCATCGGCGGAAAACACGCCACAAAATGTGTCAAAAAAAGTGCGTGATGCTATTCTGCAAGACCAAAGAAGAACAATCCGTGACATCTGTAACATTGTCGTCTTGTCGTACGAGGCAACTGACGCAACAATTGTGGATTCTACACCACAACAATCCACCAACCCACACATCACTTGCTGTGCGTTAGTTTCCAGCTTTACTGAAGATGTCAGTGCTACCCAACCCCCCCCCTACTCCCCAGATCTTGCCACTTGTGACTTCTTCCTGTTTACAAAGTTGACGCTGAAGTTCAAGGGGCTTCGTTTTGAGACTATTGAGGAGATCCAAACCGAATCGCAGGCAGTGTTGAACACGTTAACAAGCGAAGACTTCCAGTACTGCTTCCAGTCATGGACAAGCCGCTAGGATTGATGTATTCATGCCGAAGAAGAGTACTTTAAAGGGTAAGGTAGCGAATAAATTGTATTGTGTTTTCTCACATTCTGCGAATTTCTGTGTAGCACGTCGTGCCAGAATATAATTCTCTGAAATCGGCTTTTAGGAAGTTGTATCGAACATTGTTGTTTGTAGAAAGTAAAACGTATTATGAATACCAAATAAAATATTAAGAGAAATAAAGAGGGAAGGACCATATTTGTCAACAGACACAAACATTACATAATAGTAATGGCGGACAAATGTGTGCAATGTTGTGTAGAATGCCTTTTGAACCAAGATAATCACTCAAAAAAAGGTATAAATTAATAATTAATAATCGTATCCTAAATACGTATTTCGACAACTAAGTTGTCATCATCAGTAAATGAACCACTAATCAAAACGTTAAACATGGGGCACAGTAAAGCTAGCACATAAAATCACGATGTGTTTATTCTCACGCCCTCTACCTTTTCTACCTCTTTTCTAAGAATGAAAAAAGCAACTGTATGGGATAGGGCCGTTGTCCGAGTTAAACGTACTAATTTTGTTTTTAACGATATGAATGCTTTCCTGTGCATAGATCTCTGGGGTTGTTGATTTTTTGACAAGTTTCAACCCTTTTACAGTGACGTTATGATCCGTGTCCAATGCATGGTATGCGACGCTCGATTTTTCTGGTTTATTAAATTTAATATGTGATATGTGTTCTTTAAAACGGGTTATTATTGAGCGTTGAGTTCGCAGAACAACATTTCTTGGTATTTAATTCCAATTTGAAGCACCAATTTGAAATTATATCCAAATTATCTTGCAGATGAGAAGTATCGCCGATGTTATTTATTTCAGTATATATCTTTATGTATTATGCAATGTATGGAATATAATAATAATACTAATATTATAATATTATAATAATACTTCATTAGACTTAAGAATGACATTACCATCTATTAAATATAACCGAATCAATAAGTTTGCTATTACAATGAGTTACGGAATTATACTGTTCCATTTCCAGTTTTTTTTTTATATATGTGATTGAATTGATTAGACGGAGTCTTATAAATCCATACTTTGTATATACGATACGTAGTGATATTATTCATATATGCTTAAATTACCAGTACAAAAGTTGTCATGTTTAATTCCAACTCACCGCTACAACATAAAAACAAATTGCTTGAGGGAATCGTCACTCACGAAATTACATATTTTTTTCTTTGATTATTTTAGTTGCCGTTTTGCGTCATCGCTGACCACAAAACCTCAAATATCGTGATCGCTATTCGGGGTTCGATATCCTTGCGTGACATCTTTACCGATCTAACCGCCAGCTCTGAGCGGATCGAAGCGGATGGTCTACCTCCGGACACGATGGCCCACAAGGGAATGACATTTGGAGCAAAGTACGTGGCGCAAAGGCTCAAAGAATCGGCGATTATTGATAAGGCGTCAGCATTGTACCCGGAATATGGATTAGTTTTGACGGGTCACAGTTTGGGTGCCGGAGTTGCTGCATTGCTTGCCATTATGATGAAACCTAAATATCCGGATCTCAAAGTTTTCGCGTTCGCATCTCCAGGTAAATTACATTTAAATACTACAGTAATTTGTCTAATTATAATTATTATACTATTAAACTAGCTTCATATCAAGCGCTAGTTTAAATGTCATTAACTATGATGGCTATATTATCAATTTATCAAACAATTTGTCCGGAATTATTATAACTCACGGAGAAAAAATAATACAAATTAGTATAAACAATATGTAATTATATTATATAATGTGGCAGTGAAGTACCATAAATATTTACAACTTTGTTATTAAAGATTGGTTAAATTAATAAATATGATTAATACCTGTTATTATGTAATTGTATTGATTTGGGTTTTACTTGAAGATGAATAATTCAAAATGCAAATTGAACTAATAGTTAAATTTTCACGTTATTAATATATAATCGATTGGTTTAGCCAACGCAAAAGATTAATATTATTTTATGTCTGTGAAACCAAATCAATTACACAAAGACTCGAATGAAAATGTGTGAGCAAGCTGATCAGCCCTTACTGCTACAGTATTAGAAAACATCTTTACTAGCTGAAATTGAATGTACTAAATATGAATTTTTATTATTGTCTAAAACGGTCGCTTTAAATATATAAATCTAACAAAAATAAGCTACGAGGGTAAGCTGAAAAATTCGGTAACTAACTATGAGATGGCGCTATGTAAAAGCAATCTTTGATGGTATTTTATAGCTTGATGTTTCAATGATATAGGCGTTAAACTTCATGTCGATCTGTCAAGTAGTTTGTTATGTACACTCGTTCAAAGCAGAGTACTTTTTTCGCTTCTTAAAAATGGGCAATATCGAAATTCGCGCAGTGATAACTAACTACCTGTCGAAAAAGTATTCTTCGCCTAGAAAAATTCATGTTGATATGGTACATGTGGCGGGGAAGCTCCTTGTTTTAAGATTGTTTGCAAATGGTTGAGCGAATTTAAAAAAGATCGTACGGGCGTAAATGACGATTCCTGTTCTGGACGTCCTAAAACAGCCACTTCTACAGAAAGTGTGCAAAAAGTTTTGAAATTTGTGGAAGCTGATCGCCGATACATATTGCTATCTATAGCATCTATAGTAGGGTGGAGTGAAAATGAACAAAAAATTTTTTTTTTAATTTTGAAAACTCCTGTATTGTTAATTGATGACCCTATTAGAAAGCACTATTTATGCAAAATAACAAGACTCTGCGACTTTATTTCGAGGTGGAGTAATGGTTGATTTAAACATTATAGATGCGGAAAACTCATCAAGCGTAAAATACGTCGAGAAAGGAAAAAAGTTCGAAAGCAGTTGAGCTCTATTAGCAATGAAAAACCTCTGACTTCTATTTATTTTGATGGTCGTAAAGACAAAACTTTAATTATAACTTCAAAAGAAAATAAGTCACAACGTAAGACTATTACCGAAGAACATATTTCAATGGTATCTGAGCCAAATTCTGAATATATTGGACATTTCACAATAGATTCAGGAAAAGCAGCTAATATTATGAGGAATATTGTCGCCTTATTAGATAAAAAGTATAAATGTAATTCATCTTTGGTGGCAATCGGATGTGATGGAACGGCTGTCAACACAGGGTATAAAAATGGAGTCATTGCCTTATTGGAAACACATTTAAAAAGACCATTGCAATGGTTTGTGTGCTTATTACACGCAAATGAATTGCCACTGCGACATTTGTTTTTAAGTCTTGATGGAAACACAGCAGGTCCTAATAGCTTTTCTGGAGCTATAGGTAAAAACCTCCTCAAGTGCCTTGATTTTAAGTTACAAGCTTTTGAAGCGATTTCTGCAGAATTGCCGGATATTGATATAAAGTTGCTAAGCTCATCACTGATCAAAAATATCTTTACGAGATTTGTTCTTCCATTTCGTCTGGTTTAGTTTCACAAAGTTTAGCTGAAAGAGACCCTGGGAAATTAGCACACTCTCGCTGGCTAACTTGCGCCAATAGGATTCTTCGCTTATACATTGGAATGGCTACACCACCAGAAAACCTCAAGCAACTAGCACTTTTCATTACGAAAGTATACGCGCCAACATGGTTTGACATAAAGTCAAAGCCATCTTGTAACCATGGTCCAGTTCATGTTTTCAACATGGTCAAGAGAAGTTTATATTTAAGAGATGACCTTAAGAGTATTGTTTTAAAAACTATAAACAGAAATTCATTCTTCGCACACCCAGAAAATATGCTGTTGGCCATGCTTCAAGATAATACTTCAAAAATTAGAGAATTGGCTCTCCGAAGAGTATTAGAAGCAAGAAAAGAAAATGTGTGTATTAAAAGCAAGAAAGTTCCCGAGTTCTGCCTTCCACAACTTCAACTAAATGCGACGAATTACTATTAGTTAATAAATTGGTCAAATGTGAGAATAACTGAACCAGCAATGACTATGAAATATTCTAATACAGAAATTTCAAACCTGATTCGTTCGGGAAATAATTTCAGTCAATTTGGGATGTTTCCTTGTCATATCCATGCAGTAGAGAGGTGTGTCAAGCTCGTCACTGAAGCTTCAATATCTGTTTGTGAATCAGAAGCAAGAGACGGTTTCATTCGCTCTAGAATTAAAGCAAGGCAAGACATACCACTGTTTGAGTCGAAATCTCAATTTTTTCAACAACGAGAACCTTTACAATTTGCTAACGAATGATTTTTGTTTTTGTATTAAATATGCTTTATGTGAGTAAATAAAAGACTGTAACTGTTTGAATTTATTGAATAAAAACAAATTTAAACCACACTGTTTACTTTTTTATAAATGATAAAGTCCCACAAATTAAAGTCTTGTGCGCCACCTCAAGACGTTGACCTAGAAAGATAAGATTTTTTCTCTGTACTTTTAAGTACTTAGAGCATCGATGTTTAATACAGGAAAAACTAAATTTAAAAAAAAAATTTTTCGCTCCACCCTAATCTATAGAGACCGGGTGTCGTACATTTTAAATGTTGAATTAAACATATCTAAGCGGTGTGCTAGTTGGGTGCCGCGCTTACTAACAACACAGCAAAAACTCAAACGCGTCGAATGTTCTACAGCCATTTTGGAGCAGTTTCGGCAAAATTCAACAGATTTTTTGCACAAATTAGTGACGTGCGATGAAACTTGGGTACACCACTACACACCAGAAAATAAACAGCAATCAAAACAGTTGACTAAACGTGGTGAATCGGCTCCAAAAAAGGCCAAAGTCAGTCTATCGGCAGGAAAGGTGATGGCTTCCGTTTTCTGGGATGCGAAGGGAATCTTGCTTATCGACTACCTGCCAAAGGGACAAACGATTACTGCACTATACTATTCTAAACTTTTGTATCGATAGAAGGCAGCTATCGTAGAAAAAATACCCGAAAGAAAGCATAAAAAAATAATTTTCCATCAAGACAATGCTCCAGTTCGTACGAGCGGAATTGTCAAAGAAAAATGGCCAAATTAAAGTTCGAAACGCTTGAGCATTTGAGATTTGCTTCGAATGAGGAGCTGCTAGCTGCCGTTGACCACTATTTTCAAAATCTAGAGGAAAATGAGTACTGTGAAAGCATAAAGAATCTTGAGCATCGACTAAATAAATGTATTGATCTTGAGGGAGATTATGTTGAAAAATAAAACATATTTCACTGAAATATTGTTTTTTGTTATACTTTAGTTACCGAATTTTTCAGTAAGTTTTCCAATAAATTCAGTTTTATGCCATTATTCTCTAAATGTGGAATTTGAAAACCATTATTGATTGTATGGGTTTCTGCTGTTAAATGGTTGGCAAAAGCTTTAATCTTGTTATTTATTTTTAAACGAAGAATAATGTTCAACGATACATTTTTCAAATGATCTTCCTATTTGACCGATATATATCTTACCGCATCCACACGTTAACTTATAGACTCTAGAATATCTTATTTTTATCCGTTATATCTTTATTGATTTTAACTTATTATTGTTTTTCTCATTTGATAGATTATTGGTTTAAAAACCGTGTTTATATTAAGTTTGTTCAAATATTTTGAAATTTCTTCATTAGGCATTTGGCAGTATATGCTTGCTTCTAACTTTGTTTGTCCTTTATTAAATACTTTTTTTGGTCAGGATATTGTGCATATTGAGTATCAGTGACAGATTGCTATTTGTGTGATTAGATTTAGTTCTTTTTCATAATTTTCTTTGGATAGTAGATAATTAATTAATCTATGTAAGAAACTATAAAATTATATGGAAACCTGCTAACTTGTGTTGTAGAGGATGTGTTGGCAGCGCTATTTGCTGGCCTGCTAGGTTTATTTAGCTTTAAACGAGTTTTGCTTATGGTTATGTATGTATGTTACGTAAAATCGTCCTTTTACAGTTTTGAAAGCAACAGAGCTCGTACTACCGCTGATTTAACTGCGAATATTGGTAATTGCATGTGAAACATAGCTAGGTACTAGTTTTTATGAAGAAAATTTCGATAGTTTGCAAAATTTCATTACATGTTTAAATAACGATGCTCGAAGTATTTCTGAGAGCAAGGAACGAATACAAATTCCAAATTTAAAAAATCAGTTGTATTTTCTTCAGGAATACTTTGGAAATTTTCCAAAACTAACTTGTTTTGAAAATCAAAATGTCAAATTAAATGATGAATTAACCACATTCGATATGGCTATTAATCATTTGAAAAATATTCCAAGTGACCTCGGATGTGGCCTTCGGCAAAAGTTAGACGCAGTTTTTAATAGAAATCCAGATTTATTACCATTGCGGCAATTATGTATGGGGACAATGCCTCAAAATCTAACTGCTAAATACGTTGAAATAAAAAAATATTTCCAGTATGTACTTATAACCAGTTGTGATGCAGAAAGGACGTTTTCTATCTGCGAGGATGTATTTCATTCAAAAAGAAATTTTACAGAAGAGAAACTTGAAAAGGTATTGCTAGTTAATATTAATACCCCTTTACTCAACTTGAACTACAAAATATACAAATAATAATGTATTTGGTATTTTATAGATCACCACCCGTTTGTTTTTCAATTATATAAATAAAATTAAAAACTCTTTAAAAATACAAATTTTCAATAGTACGCCCGTGGGCGATGAGTCATGGGCCTCTCGTATCCGTCCCCTAATTATAAAATATACTCATTGTGACGGAAACATTAATTGGCTTCAACAAAAACCTAGGTCAATCTAAACTAAGTCATTATTGAATTTGTAAGGAGCCTTTCTGAAATATGTATATAATATAGCTAGATATTTTAGATTATTTATAATAATTATAAATCTATATATACTTATATATACTATACCGCCTTATTCTGAGCAAACGCAACGATCCGAATGTATGAATATTTCTCCCGCTCCGAATAAAAATCCCCTGAACGCTTTTAGCCAATCACAAAACAGTCTGTCGCGCAACTATTTGACAATTAATGTCACAAATTAGTGTCACCACTGTCACCCTATACGGAGTCTCTTAAGCGTTTGAATAGTGATCATGCCGCGTTATACACTAGAAGAGAAAGCCGAAATGATGAAATGGTATCACGCTGATAATTCTTATGAAAGAGTATGTGACTTATTTGCCGGAAGGTATGCCGACAGGCCCATCCCGAACAAAGCTACAATTTGTAGACTTAAAAAGAAAATAGACATTACTGGTTCTGTACAAAATTTAAAACCTTTGAGTTCCTAATGATACGTCCATTTTAGTATGCGCTGCAATAGAACTAAATTGAAATTTGACACTTAGCGATATTTCCAATGATTTAGGCATATGCTGCTCTTCCGTTAACCGCATACTAAAATTAAATGGTTTTCGTAATTATAAATATTCCAAACATCATCAATTATTTTACGGCGATGAGTTTAAATGGATGAATTTCCGTTATTATATAATGAATTTCTCATTATGAACAATTTATTTTATTATTTGTAAGAGTAAATTTTTCTTTACAATACTAGAATTTAATTTAGTTTTTATTAGTTCTGAAATTTATTTAGTATACTATGAATAGTTTTTGTGACCTTTATTATTAAAATTTAATTTATTAAATCTCTTGATGCCTTATTTGCAATTTTCTTGATCGCTTATTAATAATATCATTACTAGAGCTGAGGATGTTTGCGGTATAACCATGGTTATATCATGTAACCATAGTAAATTACTATGGTTACATGATATAACCATGGTTATACCGCAAACATCCTCAGCTCTAATCATTACGCTTTGTGTAACCATCGTCAGTATAACGTATTGCAATTTACTCATTACCATAACACAGGACTAAACAATTTATAGTCCTTCAATAGTAATTTGGTAATCAGATAATTTTTCTTACGCGGCTCCATAATATGTAAGTATGTATGACATATGACATCGATGTTAACGCGCCTACAGCATTCTGGGGAATTGTATTAGGAACCAGAAAAATAATTGCACATTCGGATCGTTGCGTTTACTCGGAATGAGACAGACTGTGTTGTGATTGGCTAAACGCGTGCAGGGGATTTTTATTCGGAGCGGGAGAAATATTCATACATTCGGATCGTTGCGTTTGCTCAGAATGAGGCGGTATATATACATTTAGTATTGTAGGTATTTAACAATAAATATATTTTAGTAATGTTTAGAAATTAATTAGAAACAGAAAATAGTAATGTTGTTTGAGCCAGATACATGTAACTGTAGAACTACAGAAATACCCTAACATTTATACGTTTATGTTACGGGCAGTTTCATATTTATCTAACAGTTGAAATATTTGCAAATAGATGCTTATGTTCTTATTTTTATGCCAAAATATTTAATTCTAAATAATTAGAAACCTCCAGCATAGAAAAACTAGTCCGAGCTACAAAATTATGTGAATTTCCGTACTTTTAATTGTTTTTAATAATATTTCTTAACATAACCGACTTTCCATTTCGCTTACATTATATTTCAAAGATGCAATTCTTTCACCTAGCTGCTTTTGGTGTTTGAATTAGTCTCCGCAATCGATTTATCTAAAAGAATGCTATTATCGCTTGACAATATCTACCTTAAATCTGCTACTTCTACTTCTTTAACGTGATAGTACACTTTTTATTTTCTAATTGTAATTTCAGCCCTTTTATAAGCTTTTTATGTTCCTTGTACATTTCTCATTCGCTTCTTTCAATTAATTCTTCAATTAACGCGCTAGCCCTGCTTCGCAATTTAGAGTGCAGTTGTTCTATTTCTTTTAATTGCTTAGGTCGACTTCCATTTACTGAGGTTAGGTTTTTATAACAAATTTAAAGTCAGTAAAAAAATTATATACTGTTCGTCTTTGAAAAAAAGGACAACGTATGAAAAATGGAAAGATGCAGTTATATAGAATATGAATTCAAAATATTTCACGAAAATTCCTCCGCAAACACGTAAGAAAATGACAAAGATATTTAAGAAATATTTGCCACTGCATTTTGTTCCGACTATAACTAGCGAAACAATTCTGCCTGTAACTCAGTCCAGTTCGATCGTTGCATGTGTACTTCCATTATACCTACATAACGCATAGACTGTTCGATATTACAATTTTCCTATTGCTTTTCAATTAATGTATCAATTGTGTTTCCCCATTTGTCAATTATAATTCGCACTTGTCAATACTTGTTAAAATTGTATCAAATGCTTTTCCCATTTGTCAAAACACTTTCACTATTTGTCACCGGTTATTCAATAACAAATTTATTATGAATTAATTTAAATTATAAAATTATCGAAACACACATTTTTAATACATACACGGAACATTAACTACTAGAACTAGAGATATATGTACCTAAAATACATATTGCTGTGAATAGTGGATTTAATTGAAGGGTAGTCCACTATCCACCACAATCTGTCCAAACTTGCACTCAGTCAGCTTTTGTTCTATTATTATGAGACTCCTCTTCATCCAGGGTTTCCCGTAAAGGAATGTGGAAATTAATGTCAATTAGTAAAAATACACAATTCTATATTATATTTTATTAAAAAAAAAGAAAAAAAAACTCTTTACTAAGTATAAAGAGAGCTAATGCATCATTTAACAAAAGCACAGAGGAAAAAGATTGTGTGATAATTAACACGCACACAATGAAAACCTCTACTGAAACGCGAGCAAAATTAATCCTAATAGATTGAATAGAAAACTTTCAATTTCAAAAACTAATTCACCCCAAATTAAAAAAATAAACAGATCAACTGTCAAACGCGTAAATAACTTTCACTCATGCGCAATAACACGAGCATAAATCTCCCTCCAAACCTGAATTTCAAAATGTTCTAGAATATCCTGACATACAAAAACTCCCTTATAAAAAATGATAGTTTTCTTCACCATCTATCTATTAAACTAATATAACAATAAATCGATAAATATAAATCATCAAAATTACAATTAAATTACAATGAAAAGAAATCATATAAATTTGGTATGAAAAAGTACTTACGCTAGCGTAAAATTTTCACACACAGGAAAAACTTATTTTGAGAGATTGCAAGTGAGTTATCAAATACGAGAAACGCAAAACTCGTATATAATACGGTAATGACTTACTATAGCACAAAATACTACAAAGCAAGAAAAACCGAAAATTACATTTAAAATAAAAGATAAAAAAGAAGTTTTTTATCTCGACACAACACGCTCACTTGAAGACAAATCAATCTCTGGCGGAAATCTTCACCGCACATTAAAGGTACAAATAAATCAAAATATACTCCAGTCGATCCACTTCCTGGACATCAGACTGCGCTAAATAACATAAACATACAAAAGTGTACAGTCACTGTCAACAAAAGTGTACCAGAATTAAATTTTTAAATAATTTTCAAAATATATATATATATACAGTATGTCCACGCATCGAGTTTCAAAGAGGGAAAACTTCTTTATTTTGCATTTTACAAGAAAAATGTATTATTGATAAAAGTTTTTGCCTGTCCCGAAACGACCAAGTCAGTTTTAACCTTTTCAAATTTTCTTTTAGTTTAAGATAAAAATCGAAAAATTGGTCGTTTTATTTGAAAATTTTTTAAAGTCCCAGAAATTAAGTTGCGTTGTCATGGCAATTACCGATATTTATTTATCTAATTAACTGTCACATAGAAAAATCAACCATAATCGTTGAAAATGTTGTCAAAAGACCAACGAATTTACCTAATTCAATGCTATAGCAAAGGTAATAAAGCGATCCGTCGAGTTGTCGAAGAATTTAATCAAAAGTTCCCGGATATTTACATCTCAAATAGAGGTACACGAGCATTGGTAAAAAAATTCCTATACACTGGTTCCATACTGGATGTAAAGAAAAGCAAAATAGCACGAGATGGAGACGACGCCGCCACCCTTCTTGTAATGGATTCAGTACGGAACTATCCCAAACTTTCTTTGCGGCGCAGATCAGTCCATCTGGGAATTAGTAAATCGCTCATTCAAGAAATTTTGAAACAAAGGAAGTTCCATCCCTACAAGCCCATTTTTAATCATGCATTAGAACCCGGAGATCCTGCGAAACGTTTGTATTTTTGTCTGTGGATGGGCACTCAAATCATGGGTAATCAATACTTTTACAGAAATATTATTGTTTCTGATGAGGCCACGTTTCCTACTAATGGTACTGTTGCATCTCAACATGTGAGATATTGGAGCGATTACAATCCGAATTTTCGCAACCCACACAATCGACAATATTCGGCAAAAGTTAATGTGTGGTGTGCAATTTCTTACCATGGTATCATTGGACCATATTTTTTTGATAATACTGTCAATCAGCATACGTACTTGGATATGCTGCAAAATTTTGTTCATGAACGTTTGGACGATCTACCGATTAATTACCTCGCAAGGTGTTATTTCCAACAAGATGGTTGTCTGGCTCATTATGCTAGGATTGTTGTCGAATGGTTAAATCAGCAATTTGGACAGAATTGGATAGGTCGAAATGGTCCCGTGTTATGGCCACCAAGGAGCCCTGATTTAACAATGGCTGATTTTTATCTTTGGGGTCGTTTGAAGCAAATAGTTTATGCAAATAATATTCCTCCGAACGTAGAATATTTAAAGGAGAGGATTTGAGGCGCTGTGACGTCTTTAACACTCGAAGAAATTCGAAGAAGTTATAGGGAATTGCGCCGACGGCTAGAATTGTGCGTTGAAAAGGGCGGTGAATGGATTGAGTAAAATAGTTATTACAACATAATTTGAAACATACTTGAGTGGGTAAAACCTCACTAAATTTGTATAATACAAAAGTATTTTTAATAATATAAAAAATATTATTAAAAATTGGGTGTGAAGAACACAATACAAGTTCATTTATGTATTTTTGAATGTATCTACGTCTTTGGAGAGTGTGAAGAACACAATACAAGTTCATTTATGTATTTTTGAATGTATCTTCTCCAAAGACATAGATACGTATTTCACACATGTGAAATACGTATCTACGTCTTTGGAGAAGATACATTCAAAAATACATAAATGAACTTGTATTATGTTCTTCACACCCCATTTTTAATAATAGTTTTTATATTATTAAAAATACTTTTGTATTATACAAATTTAGTGAGGTTTTACCCACTCAAGTATGTTTCAAATTATGTTGTCATATACACATTCGGCTCACGCCGACAAGTAGTGAAGACACGAGAATACAGTTTTTTATAGATACGGTGGTTACCGACTATAAGGAACACCCGGCTAGTTCAGCGATTATTATAGAGACAGCGCTGAATATTCCTTCACGCTCTGTCTTAATAATATCTGCAAGATAGCTAGGTAGTTGTGTGTTGTTGAATGTGTCTCTTCTCCAACAGGGGCGTATTGATAATCATGTAGAAATGTGAAATACGTATCTACGTCTTTGGAGAAGATACATTCAAAAATACAGAAATGAACTTGTATTGTGTTCTTCACACCCCATTTTTAATAATATTTTTTATATTATTAAAAATACTTTTGTAAAATAGTTATTAGTTATATCATTTTTGTTTTTGAGTTTATGAAATTAAAATCTACTGACTTGGCCGTTTCGGGACATGCAAAAACTTTTATCAATAATACATTTTTGTTGTAAAATGCAAAATAAAGAAGTTTTCCCTCTTTGAACCTCGATCCGTGGACATACTGTATATATATATATATATATATATATATATATATATATATATATAGTAAACCTAATCAGTAGGCGATTAAAGGTCTGTACATTACTTCAAAATATATGTATTTAAAAAACTCTACATGTTTCGGCTGTATACGCCTTTTTCAAGAGAATACAAAATATGAATGACAGGATATAAATGTCAAGTAATTAAGTTGCTATGGTTTAAATTATTCAAAGATACATTCTAGTAATAATAATAAATAATGCCTTAGTATTCCAAAAAATAGATAACAAGGTGTGAAAATATGTGTTGTTTGCTGCTAGCAATTTGTGTCTCCTTCTGGGTATGAACTTGTGTGTTGGTTGCTGCTGGCAGCTTGCGTCTCTCTATGGGTGTGTGGTTTTGTGTGAGAGCGTAAGTGTAGGGTTTTGTATGTCGGTGCGTTCGTGCGTGTGTTTAGTGATCGGTCGCATGAATTTAGAGAGGTCGGATAACCAGCCGTTGCGTAGGGCCGCCAACCCTTTCCCGACAACTTCTTAAACACACTTTAAAAAAATATGATATAGCTACAACATATAAACTTAGTAATACTAATAAACATTTATTTTCAAAACTTAAACCTAAAATAGAAAAAATCGAGAAACACATGTCGTATATAAAATACCATGTCGCGATTGTGATAGTTACTACATAGGCCAAACGAAACAATATTTATACAAAAGAATACAAGCCCACAAATACTCTAGAACAAACAAAACTGCATTGTCTACACACAAACTACAACGCGATCACCATTTCGATTTTGAAAACACACAGATAATTGATAAAGAACAACACACAGTGAAAAGACAAATTAAAGAAATGATCAGTATTAAACAGGAAAAAAATTCAATTAACAACAGAAATTATATAAAAAATCTAAGCAGTATATACTATAATTTAATTTTGTAACGATCTACAATTTACCATCATATTATATATATTTTTTTTTTTGTTATATACCTTATGTTATTTAAATATCATTTAAATATCATATACTTTTGCTTATCATGATGACTGTTCCGTGTTTTGATTCCTGTCTAGTTGTCCGAGCAGGTTTTCGTGGTTTTCCTTCTCGTTTTGAGCGAATGCCGACAACTTTGTATCTTAAGTCGCTCCAC
Source organism: Melolontha melolontha (assembly GCA_935421215.2). Classification (NCBI taxonomy): domain Eukaryota; kingdom Metazoa; phylum Arthropoda; class Insecta; order Coleoptera; family Scarabaeidae; genus Melolontha; species Melolontha melolontha. Next base: position 134,348,566 of record OW285239.1, read on the forward strand.
GGGCGCATACGTAATAATAACTCATGTCTTGCTTTTCCCTGCCTATCCCTGTTTTCTGTTTTTTGCTGATGTGGTCCTCTACTGGGTTGCAGCCTAGCATATGCGCTACAAAACTCTAGGGGGGTCTGCCCGTTGGGCAGTCAGGTGCCATTCCGCCTTTCCAGCAAGAGTGAGGAACCATGCTACGCGGCGCTATCTCGTCGCCGCGCAATGCACACACCACTAGGACCGGTCCTGGGCGACAACCTGGCTAGGCTGCCGTTAACAGCACACACACGTTCGACGTGTGTGCTATGCCCCCGCTTCGGCGGAAAACGTTAAGATGGCATAAGTGTGACCATCGTCGACCGAGGTAGCCACTAAGAGTGTTCCCTTAGTTGCGATGAGCAACCCCGTACAGGATGCGCTTCGCCTGTCTGCGCCTTGCCTCGTTGGGGCGGGGGTCAGACCGTCGAAGTACTGCACGGAATTGTAAAGAAGTTGTCGGGAAAGATTTGGCGGCCCTACGCAACGGCTGGTTATCCGACCTCTCTAAATTCATGCGACCGATCACTAAACACACGCACGAACGCACCGACATACAAAACCCTACACTTACGCTCTCACACAAAACCACACACCCATAGAGAGACGCAAGCTGCCAGCAGCAACCAACACACAAGTTCATACCCAGAAGGAGACACAAATTGCTAGCAGCAAACAACACATATTTTCACACCTTGTTATCTATTTTTTGGAATACTAAGGCATTATTTATTATTATTACTAGAATGTATCTTTGAATAATTTAAACCATAGCAACTTAATTACTTGACATTTATATCCTGTCATTCATATTTTGTATTCTCTTGAAAAAGGCGTATACAGCCGAAACATGTAGAGTTTTTTAAATACATATATTTTGAAGTAATGTACAGACCTTTAATCGCCTACTGATTAGGTTTACCATATCATACCAAGGTCACGAAGTTATTATATATATATATATATATATATATATATATATATATATATATATAAATCTGGTAACCTGGAAAATAAATGTACATAAATAAATTATAAATTTTAAAATTGTCTTCGGGGAAAAGTTCATAACAATATGTGTTTAAGAAAGAATTTCCTTCCATTCTAAACAATCTCTCAGGCTGTATATAATGGAGACAATGTTGAGTGTTTACGGATTCTGAAGATGTATGTACAGATATACAACTAATCCTCATTTTTTGGTTGCATTCTTCTAATACCATTTTTCCACTGGGTAAATAGTTCTTCTATTGGATTCATAAGTGGACTGTATGGTGGAAGAAATATGGGGTGGTGGTCATGATTTCTAATAAGACCTAATACTTCAGCACTTCTATGAAATCGAACGTTACCCATTACAAAATATGCTCCGATGATATCAAGCGAGCCATAAAATGTGAATCCTAAGTAGTCCATGAACGACTGGGATAGACATATAAGTCACATCTGAGCTTAGGGAATTGACGAAGTGTCATTTGTAAATAATCATAAGTCAAATTGACAAGTTACGATTTATCCTATTACAAATAGTACGACATATAGGTTAGATCACTTAATCAATCTAAGACATAACTGATTTAATCCATGGCATACTCTGAAAACTTTTTTGTGGCTTACTCAATATCATCTCTGCGTAAATGATCAATCAGCGTGACTGCAAAGTGTTCGGTGTTATAGGCTATATTTTGTATTTGAAATAGAGTGAATGTAGCTACAATGGAATAATTTCGGCTTCGTAGTTGAGCTTTGTGTAAATGCGCTGGTATATTTTTAACTGATCTCCCACGAGATACTCTTGAATACACTTGGATACCAAATTCATCAATAAAGAATATTTTTTCTCGCTCATGCATAATTTTATTATGGGGGAAGAGGGGGCACAGGGGCCCGCTTAAGGAATTTTTATTTATATTTTCTAAAAAAAAATCAGTAAAAATTAGTAAACCTAACTGTATCTAGTATATACATTACTTTACCGATTTCCAATCGTAAATTTGATATAAAGAATAACCACAAACAAGTATATTCGATTTTTTTGATACTTTGCCCTGGTCCTATGTCTCCCTTGGTGCTGGGGCACAAGGGACCATGCGTTTAATAATTAATTTTTAAAGAGGGTTTTGACAAAAAGACTTAAAATAGTGTTTGAAACTCTATATTCAGAAAACAAATAAATGTCTTATTTTTAAATGAAATCTTAGGAAAACTTTAAACAAATATATTCTTCATCGTTCTCCGACACTCCTGGGCAAGCATCATTTGCCCAGGCTTGGCAATTCTAGCACTGAATCCATCCCTCCCCTCCCCTGCCCTTGATTCGTCATACCTTCTTGGACAATAAATATATACGGTGTTAGTGTCTTCCTCTTTACTATCACTACTTGAAACCTCCACAACTTTCTTTTCCACGGTTTTCTTTTTCCTAGTACCTAATAAGCTTTCCATCGACATTTTTGGATCGCAGTCTTGTTAAATGGATGATTTAACTGCATTTTTCTGCTAACTCAAATGCAAGCCGACAGGCATCCAAAGGGGTTATTCCATAAAAGGGCCTTTTTAAGTCTAAAATATGCTCCACTAATTCAATGTCTTGTTGTTCAGTAAAAACTTGTTTAAAGTGGTCGTTCCTTGGAGTTTTTGGCATTAATTGGTTATTTTTCCGCTGTAAAATATAACTCCTAGGTATTGCAAAACCTTCGGACGATTTTCAAACCGGAATTTCGTTTCGGTTCGTGCTTTTATCCAATGCTTTTGTAATATCTTCCTTCATCTACTAAGGTTCTGGTCTTTTCTTTACGTAGTTACGTACCATCTAAATAAAACAAACGTTTATGATAATATAAATAAATAAATAATAAATGAATGAAGTAATTATGTCACAATGTCACAATTAAATTTTAAAAAGCCGCTACTCGACTCAGCGTTTGTTTACACCTACGATAACAAGCTTGTGTTTTATAGTAAAATAGTCGAGGTTTTGTTGGGTATAATAACAAATAATAATATGTAAACAATTACGTGATAATCACACTTGATTTAAAAATTAAATTTATATTACTCACCTTTAAAATCAATATTTTGTTCACGGTGGCGTTCACACTACATCGACATTGTTGTACCTGAAATAAAATACGAAGTGCACGGCTATGTTGCTATATTTCACATGATCCAAAAGGTGGCGCTACCTGTAATAAAATAAATCGTGTGGACTTATTTGCCCCGCCGGTCCCCTATGCCCTTCCTCAACAAATCAATCACAAATAAGTTCGTTTTGTCGAGGAGTTAATAATTATTTTCTCAGTGAAACTGATGAAACTGATTTGACAAAACGGGAATCCATTTGACTGACTCTAGTGAAATACATTTGACAAATAGGTACTACAATTGACGAATGGAGAAACACAATTGATACATAGTGAAAAGCAATAGGAAAACTGTATTCACATTTATGGTGAAACCTGTGGAATGCACATAAAACTTGCCGTCTCTATAGGGACTGTTTCCCAAATCGTTGAGCACCATCTTACACGTGTGTAATGCATATCATGTCCCGATTAAGAAAAACAGCTGATATATTCGTACGTAATTGTATTGAAGTTACTGACCCTAAACATACAAAGCTGTTACCTTGTAGAGTTTTTATAACATCGATAGCTGTCTAAACAATGTTATCTTCCAGAGTTTTTATAAACATAAACATTGCAGTGAAGATTTACCTATAAATTCAATAGAGCTATTTTTATAGACATTCAGAATCCATACGCGGCACATAATAGAATTTTCAATGAGTTTTCAATTTCGGGGTTCACGTCGTAATCAAAAATTTTGGATTCATATTCTACATAATTGCATTTTTCATATGTTGTCTTTTCCTTTCAAGGACACCTGTACCCTGTATATATATTGTAATGGGGCAAACTGCACCCTTATTCCAGCAACTGTAATGGGAAAAACAGTATTAACAAATTAAAAAACACACAGAAGAAGGGTAAAATTGGCGGACTTAATTTGTAAAATTAGTATCGAAATGTATATAAATTAATATGACGATAACTTTGTATACTTTGTATACTGCTAGTTGGATTATTAAGAATATAGATAGCGTTGATCTAAGTATATATTTTCATATTAAAGGCGCCCAATTTATAAATTAAATTCCGCCGCTCATCAATATATATATATTTTTTAATTTCTGGATTTAGATAGGAATTTAAGGTACTTTATGTGTAATTTTTATTAGATATCGATATAAAGAATCCCAACTCTTTCGTAGTTTAATTCGTTTAACTATTACAACATGTTTTTTATAAGGAACTGAAAAATTAAAATTTTAGCAGTTACCCTGTATAACTTGCAATCGTAAAAATAATCAATAACGACAGATAATTATTTTTCGATCATATTAATTTGGCGAATAGATGGTTGCGTGATTTACGCTCTGATTAACTATTGAATAAACGTGCGCATTTTCTTTAACTCATTTAAACGATTTTATATGCTCCACATATCAATACTGAAATATATTCTAGGACAGCGATTCTTAACCTTCTTAGCGACACTCCAAATAGTAAAATATGTATAAAGAAAATTAATATTTCGCGAATTTTGTGAAAAAACGAAGTCAGCCATCTACATCCAGCGAATCGGTTGGTAAAAAGACAAGGTTGTACAATGACAGTTATTTAAATTATGGCTTTACCTCATTGGGTGGTAAGCCACAGTGCGCTGTTTGCTTTCAAATTCTCTAGGGTATTGGAATTGCGACACGAATTAATAATATTTTTCCAGGATAAACGAACACCATTCTCATTGTTTTTACAGAATAATGACTGCATGTTGTTGGCTTACTTAGCTGATGCATTTTCGCATTTAAAAGACTTGAGTGTTATTACAAACGGGTGCTTGGTGCTGGATATCGGGATGTGGATGTGCCGTGCTAATAATAATGAAATTATTCTAAGATAAATAAAATAATTAGTGGTGCTGGTGAAGTTTCTTCAAACGTCCAGGACGTGCGTGATATTGGTTGTTAATTAAAATATATATATTACAACTTACTTACTAAATAAAACACATAAGCGTTGTCCTTAAAGTTTGTATTTATATTTACATAAGAAAGAAATTGAAATTGGTATTTAAAAGTAATTAAACAAAAGTAATATATACACGAGGAGCGGTAATTATGTAATTGAAAATTAACACAAAAATACTCTGAAACGAACGTTTAATTGAGCAGTAAATTAAGGGTTAATTGAATACGATTAATATAAAATAATCTCTGTATCGAACAATACAGAGTTACCTTTGATTTGCGGCGATGGGCGGCCACGTGGTGCGTCGTATACCTGGACAGATATGCAGAGCGATGTTTGGCCGGAGGAACAAGAAATTAATTAGTTTAATTAATATGGATTCGCTTAAAAGAATAATATATATAGTACAATACAAAATTACCTTAGAAGCGAAAGAGGCCGGACGGCGTGGTGAGTTGCATTGTGTACTTGAACAGCACGAGGAGTTGTTTTACTACGAAGGTTCTAAAGAGAAGATATCTGATAGTTTTGTATCGAAAGAACACTGGTTTTGAAAACGGTCTGTTTTATGACCTGTCGAAGAGAGGGGTCGATATCTTGAATTCTAATTAATTAAGAAGCGGGACCTGAAGAGGTGTTCTATCGATGGCATAAATATTATTAAAATAACGCTTGTGACATAAGCTTTCTAATGATATGAAACACAACATATAAAAGAAGATGTATGTAATTCAAGTAAAACAATTTAAAACGAAATGTATATAGAAAGAAATTCCACAGTAACGTTAGGGTTGCTGACGGTCAGGTAGAAAACGAAGGGTCTCGGTTAAGATATAACAAAAGAAGTGCTTTCTCTTTGTAACGAAAATGTACAGAAAAATGTCTAAGTTAAATCGAGATATTTAAAGACGAAATATCGATAATTTAAAAATAAATTAAAATATTTTTATATGCGGAGCGTAACAGTGTGAATTTGCAAGGCCGGGATAAAAACATTTTATGACAAAGTTAATACTTTCATTGAGAAGCTTGATATCTGGATTATTCGCCTTCAAAGCAGAAATTTGGATATGTTTCCACTCACATTGGATTATATTGAGAAAAATTTGAATGAACAAGACTTCCTTATTTTTATTTATTTATGTAAGTATTTGAACGTATGTAATAATAGCCTAATGACTGAAATTAATGAACGCTTCAGCTTCAATACCCATTGAAGCTAAATATTATCATTAAACTTTTTTATAGTGATCACGAAACACTATATTTCAACGTCCTCATCCAAACACTATACGTCCACGCGTCTATGCACACACTCAATTTATACGTGGACGCTTTGTAAAGTGTTTCGATTCTTTGTGTTTGTGTAATGAATTTATTCATTCATTCGTTCATTCATAATCGATGGCCTCTTGCACCCGTAGGTGTCGAGATGTAGTCGTAGTTAGTACCGCTCCACAAATCTGCGCCACACCATTCTGTTTCCGGTCAACTGCTTCGCATCCATCGATGATGTAGTTAGAAAGCGGTATTTTTTTGCTTCTTCCACGTCTATTAAAACACTGACCATATAAATTGCAGCAGGCAATATGAGGTTTTCGGCGATTGTATGGGGTTTGGATATCCTAGCTACTCTTAATGCTACGAGATAAGAAGCTTCAAGTACATTTTTATCGGTATGGTTTGACTTACAAATAGAAGTTTGTTGATTTTTCAAGGTAAGAGTTTGTTTCTATGATCCGGATATTTAGTCTCCAAGTGTCGAATTAAGTTTGATGGCTACACGCTTTCATCGGAGAGAACTTAAAAGCAAACAACGCACTGTCTTTCAATCCAATGAGCTAAAACAATAAATTAAGACTGTCATTGTACAACCTTGTCTTTTTGCCAACCGATTCACTGGATGTAGATGGCCTACTTCGTTTTTTCACAACTTTATACATTTCACATAATAAATTAAAAAAAAAAACATATCAGTTTCACGGCTGACTGCACACTAAAATAGTAGCACCAGGCGCATGCTTCGCATTCGTAACTTAACTGAAGTCGTGCAATCGCAAGCGCCTCTTGTATACTAGTGACACACGACTTGTTCAAAGGCATCCATATACATGCTCAAATTACAAGGAGCACGTACACACCAAGTTGGAACTTGTGAATTGCTCATGTGTCTACACGTCATACATGCTTGTTCGTACCTGTCGCTATAAATGCGTTACATTTTTTATACTGCCTGTATTTTCTTAAAATTAGTGCAATGTGCTTATGCCGTCTTTCGTTCTCAAAGTCGAACATAATATATGATCAAAAAGTATTTACTTCTGTATTTTGAAGTACAAATAAAATCGATTTTAGGTTATGGTAATTAGTTGCATTTTATGTATACCGGGTGCAGCAAAAGTGTGTCGGCGGAGCTTAGCATAAAAACTAATAAAGTTGTAGCAATGAAATTTTACGTACACATGTAGTATGCTACAGTGCATTTTCCATTTTTATTTATATATTTACAGGGTGTTCCAAATTTTCGCAACCACTTTCAATTTTCTTTTTGGTATAGATTGCTATACTTTCTTTTTATTATGATGATAACCACCTAAATTATCTTTGCAATGATATATGACAATGTGCACTAACAACTGTTAGTTTTGGTTTTATTGCAAATTTTGTTAAAATCTTGACAGTTGCAGCGTCTAACATTTTAAGTCTTAGCCTGAAAATGGGTGGAGTGCCTCACGTAACTCTTTAGTTACCAATTTATGGACTAACACGTTACATTTTGAGGGTGAACAACGTGACAACATATACAGGGTGTTAAATATGTCTTGCCAATGTTATCGAAGATTAAAGGCTATTTTCTCTTTTTTTTTTTTTTTAATTGAACCTATAATTTTTTTATTAGTAAGCAAATTCCTTGTAAAATTGCCGTTAAAATGGTACCAATAACATGGTACTTATTTCTAGTAATTTCGAAGTTATAACCCTTTAATGGGATATACCTATGTTTATAATATTCAATATGCGGTGCATCTAATAGTTGGTTGGCCATGAAATGATATCAAACAAAGTAACTTTTACAAACACCTGTTTTTTAATTCTTTATTATTAGTTTTAGACTGACCTTTTGTAATTTTTCCATAATAAAACAAAATTAACTTAAAATGTGTTCAAATATATGTCCATTCTGCTCTACACATGCTCTTAATCGCCTCTGCATCGACAGACTTACATTTTGAGCCATGTTGTTTTCACTTAATTGAAGAAAAGCGTTTCTGATTCGTTGCTGCATGTTCTCTGCCGTTGTAGGAGGTGTTTCGTAAACTATATTTTTTACAGTAGGCTACAGAAATAAATCACAAGGGGTTAGATCTAATGAACGCGGTGGCCAGCTTATAAAGTTTCCTCTGTGCTCTTGCAGCAGCACCGTAATGTGTAGGTGCACCATCATGTTGGTACGACAATTTCCTTATGACGTTATCTGGTAGGCCTTCTAACAGCAATGGTAAATTATTTTGTAGGAAATTTGTGAAGATTTCAAAATTTAAAGTAGTATTAAAAAAGAATAGACCTATAATAGTGTTTCCTATGATGCCTCCCCAGGTGTTAACACTCCATTTTTGTTGGTATAAAATGGGTTGCACAAAATGAGGGTTTCTAGTGTCATAATAATGAGCATTTTTTCTGTTTGTTATTCCAGAATTAACAAATGTTGCTTCATCTGTGAAAAGCACATGATCTAGAAAAGTTAGATCTTGACGTAATTGGAAAAGTAGCCATTCACAGTAAACAAGTCTCCTTTCAAAATCCGTTTGTAATAAGCCTTGATGATTTTGAATTTTGTAAGGGTGAAATTTATGTTTTTTTAAAATCCTGCTTACAGCAGTGACTTCTATCCTGTCACTTCATTATCTTCTGTAACCATAGTCTTAGTTCTTTCATGTTTGACGTAATTCACTGAACCCGTCCGAAGAAACCTTGCCAACAAATTTTCAAACGTCTTAGTATCTGGTGCTCTTCGGTCAGGATACTCCATAGCATATATTCTTGACGCTAAAAGTGGATTTCTATTGCTAGCGCCAAGAAGAAATACCATGTCTATTAGCTACTCTTTCGAAAAATTCATTCTAAAGAAATACAACTATAAACTATTACGACATTTAAATAAAAAATAATGACAACAAAACGATATAACTGACAACAAGATAACAACTAATAACGAACAAACGGAAATTGATAGAACTTAAATTATAACAATTAAACGCGCTTACAGCAAAGAGGAACTACAGAAAAACACTTTAAACGGAAATTTTAAGTAGATATTTGACGTTTGGTTACACAGAAATTTTTGTTTAATATCATTTCATGGCCATTTCATGGATGCTATTGAAAACTACAAATATCACCTCTATAAACCAGTATGTCATCAATAAATTTTTGGAATTGATGAAGAATGAAGGAGTGCGTTTTGTTACGAAATGCAAGAGTGCTCAAACAATCATCCTCACTTTCTGTGATCGATATGTTTTACTGACGAGTGTACTTTCTCCCTAAATAATGAACCCAATGTTCAGAATACAAGATATTGGGCTAAAGAAAGCCCCAGAATTAATATATCGACCAGAACTCAGTATCCTCAAAAAATCCTCGAAATATTTAATAATAACATTATTGGACCATTTGAAATTGTAGTAAATTTAAATACAGGGACATATTTAGAACTTTTAATTACGAAAGTAAGACCTGCATTCCAAGAAGTTGCAAAAGAAAATCAGGAGATGTGACTTCAACAGGATGGCTGTCCCGCGCATTTTAGTTTAGGTGTGAAATTTCTTAAATAATTCATTTCCAAATCACTGCTGTGCTATAAATTGGCAAGCAAGATTACCTGATTTGGCACCTTGCGATTTTTCCTGTGGGGACATCTTAAGACCAAAATCTACAAACAACGTCACCCAAGCTAAAAATAATCGAATATACTGTATGTTACCTATGTTCGACTTTGAGAGTGGACACCCGGTATAACATTCAATAATTTTCTGAATTTATAATTACAGTCAAAATTAAATCAGTAATACTTACTGTTATTATGGGGTTGTGAAGTATTAAATTTATTTACTTTTATTATTTGGGGGGTCGCGGAGGTAAGAAGGTTGAGAATCGCTGCTCTAGATAATTTAAAGATAAAAATCCGGTTTCGAGAAATCAAAATATTTACTACTAATTTTAAGCGAACCTAATCAAAAAATATAATTATTGTTTCAAGACAACATAGCGTATAATCACTAATACAGAAGTATATCACGCGTATAAATTTAATGCTATGCTAAAAATATAACCTTAATAAAAATAATACGTCAATTTCTATTCACAACTGCTCCAGTTACTACACTAAAGCTAGTTCCACATGCAGAACACGTAATTTTCACTTGTTATAAACCTAACTCCATGACTCTATTACAGTATCGTATAAAATTATTCTTGACGATTTATTTTCTAGCTGGTATATTGAGCCGAGAAGCCGCTAGAGTAACGGAAAGTTTCGTTTTCACCGTCGGAGTCGGAGATGATTTCGTTATGCGGCTGGGAGTAGACAGCATAGAGAACGTGCGGACTGGTATAATACAGACTCTGCATGCCAGCAGGTTACCCAAGGTGAGATTATGAAATGTATACATAATATAAATAATATATGCATAATATATACAAGGAATTACAAAATTTCTGGTTTAAAGAGTTAAAATAAGTTTATAAGTTTTATGCTAATTGTAATGGATATTTAATGTTTGCGTCGTATATGTAAGTAGTTTAAAAAATATGTGTAAGTATTACTATACTTACACATATTTTTTAAACTATTTACGTTTGCAGCTTAAAAAATAGTAGAGCGCTTATACCGTACCGTAATACCGTACAGAGTTGCCGCGTCTTACCGAGAAAGATATTTGAATAAAATATTAAAGCAAATGCAATATAATAATAATTGAATTGATTCGGCTTTTACTTCATGAAGACCCATAATTTAAAATAGCAATATAAGTAATATTTAAAATGTTCACTTTATTAATATTTGTCTGTCGGTCAACAGACCCTCAAAGTCTTAAATATATAGATATTTATAGATTTAATTGAATCGACCGATACTTGCTGGAAATCCATAATATGTAAATGGGATTTAAGTAAAACACTTATACTAATTTCCAGTATATATTACACTTTATTATATGTATTAATAAATTAACGACATGTTTCGCTACGATGTAGCTTCTTCAGATCTTATATTACTACTGAACACGCTCTTCACAAATGTATGGCTTTTTTCTAAACTATTTCAATGGGTTGCACTAGTCTACATTAGAATCGTCTCTTACCGATATATCGCTAAAGTTATTGTTATCTTAATATTTGATGAAACCAGTTTAAAAGTGGGGAATTATTAAGGTCTAATTGGTCATTTAACAATATATCTGCATATTTAAGTTTATTTATTTCTAAGGATTCCAGTAAATTTAACTTTAATCCTTTTTGTTGTGACTGTAAAATTTCAAAATCTGTATTGAAACTATGATTATTTTCCAACAAATGAAGTGCATAATTGGAATCTGTCTTTTTGTTAATAAAACTTTTAAAATGTTCCTGTATTCTTTTCTCAAAGCTCCTACCAGTTTGGCCTATGTATGTTTTAGGGCACTCTTTACATGTTAGTTTGTATACTCCGGATTTATTACTTTTGCTTGTCTTGGATTTATTATTTTTTATAAATTTCCCTTAAGAATTATGAGTTTTATAAGCTACATTTATATCTGTTTTTCGTAAAATTTTTCCTATTTTTTCACTTATCGGTCCTATGTATGTTACTAATTTATAATTGCTTGGTTTATCTTTTATTATTGGGTACACATTTTCTATTGCTTTCCTATATTTCTTTTTTCTTAAAATTGTATCTACTATATTTGTGTTATATCCATTATTTTGCGCAATTTGTTTAATGATATTTAATTCTTTAAAGAAGTTTTCATTATTTAAAGGTACTGATATTAATCTGTGTATCATACAATGGAATGATGCTAGTTTATGACTAACCGGGTGACAGGAAATATTGTGAATGATAAGATCTGTGTGTGAGGGTTTGTGATATATTGAAAAGACATGTTTATTATTTTGTCTAGAAATTGTAAGGTCCAAGAAGTTTATACTATGATCTAATTCTTTTTCTATGGTGAACTTAATGTTATGGTGTAGATTATTTATGTGTTCAAAAAATTGGTTTAATTGTCTATCTGTGCCTCTGAAACAAGCTAATATATACTGGCTAATATACTGGCACAGATATGTAGATGACGTATTAGCTTGCTTCAGAGGCACAGATAGACAATTAAACCAATTTTTTGAACACATAAATAATCTACACCAAAACATTAAGTTCACCATAGAAAAAGAATTAGATCATAGTATAAACTTCTTGGACCTTACAATTTCTAGACAAAATAATAAACATGTCTTTTCAATATATCACAAACCCTCACACACAGATCTTATCATTCACAATAGTTCCTGTCACCCGGTTAGTCATAAACTAGCATCATTCCATTGTATGATAATGATTAATATCAGTACCTTTAAATAATGAAAACTTCTTTAAAGAATTAAATATCATTAAACAAATTGCACAAAATAATGGATATAACCCAAATATAGTAGATACAATTTTAAGAAAAAAGAAATACAGGAAAGCAATAGAAAATGTGGACCCAATAATAAAAGATAAACCAAGCAATTATAAATTAGTAACATACATAGGACCGATAAGTGAAAAAATAGGAAAAATTTTACGAAAAACAGATATAAATATAGCTTATAAAACTCATAATTCTTTAAGGAAATTCATAAAAAATTATAAATCCAAGACAAGCAAAACTAATAAATCCGTTACAAACTAACATGTAAAGAGTGCCCTAAAACATACATAGGCCAAACTGGTAGGAGCTTTGAGAAAAGAATACAGGAACATTTTAAAAGTTTTATTAACAAAAAGACAGATTCCAATTATGCACTTCATTTGTTGGAAAATAATCATAGTTTCAATACAGATTTTGAAATTTTACGGTCACAACAAAAAGGATTAAAGTTAAATTTACTGTAATCCTTAGAAATAAATAAACTTAAATATGCAGATATATTGTTAAATGACCAATTAGACCTTAATAATTCCCCACTTTTAAACTGGTTTCATCAAATATTAAGATAACAATAACTTTAGACGATATATCGGTAAGAGACGATTATAATGTAGACAAGTGCAACCCATTGAAATAGTTTAGAGAAAAGCCATACATTTGTGAAGAGCGTGTTCAGTAGTAATATAAGATCTGAAAAAGCTACATCGTAGCGAAGCATGTCATCAATTTATTAATACATATAATAAAGTGTAATATATACTGGAAATTAGTATAAGTGTTTTACTTAAATCCCATTTACATTTAGATATTTATAGACTTTGGCGGTCTCTAAAAAAGATTGTACTAACTTGTTAAATATTACGTGCAAAACCCATGCTTTACATCTGGTGGCAGAAACTATTCGTAAATGTTATCCAGATGTAGATGCACTAATTGCAAGTAAAAAGTCTATGTTTCTCGAATCCCCAAAACGTATTCCTGAACCACCACAGCTGATTCTTACACTTTGGGTAACATTCTTACAGGCAGCGTTTTACTATCATAAATTTTTGGATAATATTAAAACGTGATTTTTAAATTTGATCCCAAAGAAGCTGCAACTTTCAAGGAGAGCCAGTCAAAATTTCAAGATAGTCAGGTTAAAGCAGATTTTAAAACTATTCAGAACTATTACGTCGGACTAGTGGAGGCAATGGAATCCTTCGATTTCGTTAGTGGAATCTCTGCAAATAGGTTAACATTCACGCACAGCTATGCGCGGTAGGAGATTCAAAAAATGTTTTTGTTCTAGAGAGATTCGAAAGTATTTTAGAGACAGAGATGCAGATTTTGCAACATTAAGACAAACTTGTGAAGGTGCGTCAACAGAACTGTTAAGTTGTTTTAAATATTATTTTAATTATATAAATGTAACATTAATATGTAGAATGCTCGTTTTCTGCATATAAGGACATCTTTTCTCCGCAACGCATTCGGTTCGCGGAAATTACTGTAGAGACACATCTGATATTGCAAATATTTAACCGATTTTACCCAATTTGAAACTTCACGGAAGACTTTTAAAACGATAAGTGTTCCACCACATTTTATACATTTATACCTTATTATTTATATAGGTTTCGGTGCGTTTTTGAAAGTCAAATTGAAGACAAGTTAACTTCCTATAAAGAGGCTTATTTAGCTATAAGAAAACTAAAGGCTTTTTCCTTGTATCACAGAGACCTTAAAGGTGTTCAATTGCTTACTGATCTTCAATTAGATCTCCAAGATAATGAAATTAAGGGAAAAACACGCCAAGCTAAAATTTCTGACTTTTTTAAATCTATTTGAATACCTTGCATAACAAATTTTGTTTTTTTTACTTCTCGCAAAAATGTTAATGAAAATTCTGTTTGCTTTATCTAATATTTATATGTTCTTGTTTTGGAAATAAAATTGTTTAAAGATAAATATATTACAAATTATTATTTACTCTTTTTGTACTTTTCTCATAAGCGGACACTTCTCATAAGCGGACAAATTTTTCAGTCCCATGGCTGTCCCCTTAAGAGAGAGTACACTGTACATTCATGTAAGAAATGTTAATGCTACTTTTATTTTTTCTTAGTATCGAATATTAATGAATGGATTTGGGTATGCTCTTTTTGGCGTACCTCCAGGAGATTTAGAATCTACTTGGAAAAGCGAGGACTTAGAAAACACAACTCCAGGAACTTCACCACTTTTAGGAAGAAGACCTGTACCTACCGTAGCTGCATCAACTGTATGTACTTATCAAAATTAAAACTTCAATAACATTGCAACGTTATATAATTACAGGAAGCAGCACTACTGTCAAGGAATATTGGGATAAGGCGATTTTCCAAAACAAGATTATTTACACCTGGTAAAATACTACACATCGTTAGCAGAAAGAAAACAAAATCTGAAAGGTAAGATACTATCTTTGTGTATTGATTAAAGTACACGTTACAAATTTAACTACTTTTACAGAAAAGCTGGAACTGGAGGCCCTAGTTACGAGATGAGATGGGCTACACCGGAAGATTTTATGGAATTTAAAATAATGCCAAAAATGCTATTAGATCATTTACCCGAAAATGTTTACAAGACACTAAATACAATTTTGGTGGAACAGCGAAATAATGCGGGCGAAGTAATTTAAATTTATAAAATAAATTCATATGGCACTACTGTTTAAGCAGCTTAGATCCATAATGTGATTGTGTGATTTAATATATAAATATATAAAGTAAGGACGAACTTATAAGAGAACACTAAATAAGCACTAACCATATCAAGTTCTTTTTTTTATAATTGACTAATTACATGTATTAATCTTTCAATAATCAATTGAAATTTTGAAATGCAGGTAACCCTACAATTAGATGAAATAAAACCCTATGTTTATTTAAAGACACTCAAGAAAGAAAAAGACAAAAATAAATCGCGACAGATTAATGTTTAGGAAAAGAATATCTAATTGGATTTTTAATTAATGCTACTAGAAGACTCATAAATTCTCAAGACAATAGGGAATACACAATTTTTTTTAATGTGTTTGCGTTAAAAATTTATGGTCTTGTCACTTGTCAAGTAACCAATAAAATCATGAAATAAATTTTATAAGTTACCAGTAGCTCTGCGTTTGTAACATAAAAGAACAATGAAAAAAAAATTATTATTGCAAATAGTACTTAAATGCACAAATCGTATTAAAATTAAATTCAAAATTTTGAATTTTAAATCGCTTCTTATTAAAATTAAGAAACAAAACCAATGAAGTCTTAATGTATGTACCAAATACAATAATTGTTTAAATAATTTATTGATAAGTAATTAATAAATATGAAATCATCAAACTATCGGCCTCTACCGTGGTGGGGGTACGATAGAGTGTCTTACAAAACGTTTACTTCCAACACTGTAGAGCCTGATTGAAGACATTCCTACTACTTCGCAATGGTCATGAAAGCCTGAATATCCAATTAATAAATATTATCTAACACCTTTTATCGGCCTCTCTGTTACAAACAAAAACAAGACAAATCCTTAGCCATAATCTAAATCAAAGAAAAGCTCTAAATATGTATTTCGGCAACTAAGTTGCCATCTTCTAGAACAATCTGAAAAATAGTGTTAAACCTAGCGCCCTTGACTAAGATACAGTATTACACTCGCTATAGTGTTACCCCACTGGCGATTTGGTGAATAGCATATCTTTAAAGGTTATACCTTAGCCAAAGACGCTAGTTTTAACTCTAATTTTTCAGATCGTTCTACTGAAGATGGCAACTTAGTTGACGAAACACCTTTTTAGAGTTTTCCTATGGTTTATATCGTGGTTAGGTATTTTTCTTGTTTCTGTCCGTTTCAGATTTCAAGTTATAGTCTCCACTTAATCTGATCTCTCTCATTTAATTATATTATTTTTAATGATTTATGACGACATTTACTATTAAATATACTTCCTAAAGGTATTAATTTCTAATTCGAAATATTTTTCTTACGTAATTATAAATTCAAGATATGCTAAATGTTTTTATAGGATTTAAATCATAACTTTTAGAAAGGAATAGTGAAGCAATTTATGTATCTCGTGCAACCACCAATACCTAATTAATATAATAAGATTAATACTAAGATACAGTATTACACTCTGTGTAGTGTTATTCCACTGGCAATTTGGTGAATAACATGTATTCAAAGGTGGTACCTTAGCCAAAGACGCTAGTTTTAACACTATTTTTCAGATCGTTGTACTGAAGATGGCAACTTATTTGCCGAAATACGTATGTAGAGTTTTTCTTTGGTTTATATTGTGGTAAGGTATATTTCTTGTTTCTGTCTGTTTCAGATTTCAAGATATAGTCACCACTTAATCTGATCTCTCTCATTTAATTATATTATTTTTAGTGATTTATGACGACATTTACTATCAAATATACTTCCTAAATGTATTAATTTCTAATTCGAAATAGTTTTCTTATGTAATTCTAAATTACTAAATGTTTTTATAGGATTTATATCATAACTTTTAGGAAGGAATAGTGAATCAATTTATGTATTTCGTGCAACCACCAATACCTAATTATACATGGAATATATTTAGGTTAGTTTCATTTAAAGAAAATTTAATTATTTTAAATATTAAATTTGAAATTTCTTCTTGCTAAATGTACCAATCTTTGACATCAACTCTCAATACAATGTACCTGATTGATACCATTAAATGACATACAGTGCCAAACTCTCACGTCATCACCTACGTTTTTAAGACTAAATTTTCTTTTTGCTGTTTCATATTCAGTTTGTATCAAATCGCATGTCGTCAGTCCAATCTGAAAATATAAAATTTACCTTTATTTGTATAAAAGGTTTTTTTTATCAAAATTTCAACTGGTTAGCTTTATGTAAATATGCATACATTACTTGTTTTACTCTATTGACCTCTATAATAAACTAGTTTCTGTGATAATAGTAATACATCTATAGTTTCTGAGCAGAAAATGAAATACTCATACTAATGACCAGATTCTTCTTGACTTCATCCAAAATTAGTCTTTCATTGCAGCTGTTTAGGTTTTTGGAATTTAAATCAATTTATGATTGATATTTTATACTTTTTTGATTATACACCGTAAAGAATCATTTTAGAAATTTGTTTTGTAACTGGTGTTCAAAAGCCGTCCGGGCATAAAGGCTTTTTGAACACCAGTTGTTTGCAATTATTTTATGTAAATATTTCGCGTGCTTGCGTCGTGTTATATTTACTTGGTTCTCGATATCTCTTAGTTCCTGAATTTCCCGAACAATACTGATGACTGTTGGGGTATTTCTTCTTGATTCATTTTTAAGACATACTTATTGTTCTTAAACCTACCTCTGCTACCGTAATGTATCTAGGTAAATTAGATGGTTATTTCTTAAACGATTTTTTCGGTTGCTATTACTTCATTATTCCAGGTTTTACATGGTTTGCCCCTCCCATTATTTTCCGTCATTCTTATTACCCACATTCTCTTAGTTTGTGTATCTTCCATTTTAAACATATGCCCAAACCATTCTGGTTTTGTTTTCTTAATTATTTCCATCTAATGGTTTCTAGAAATGGTTATTTCTAATTTATTTCTTATTTCGGTGTTTCTTACCTTATTCGTGCTTTTCACATTTCCTACTCCTCTGAGATATTCTATTTCACCATTCATTATTCTCACATCGCCAAGATTTGAAACAAAATGTTTGAAAATGTCTTAGCTTAGCAGCTTTGAAAGCGGTTCTTTTAAATATAGTTCCGCTTTAAAATATCGCTCTATTTTGTAAGAACCACTTTCTTGTTAAAGTTTCGCATTGGTATAGTACATGCACGTAATAATTTCTAACATCTAACTACTATTGATGTAAATACATAAATAATTTTTAATAACCAACAAGACCCTACAAATTTTTAACGCAACACATATTAAAATAAAGACTTTCATAAAGTCTGAAAGTCTCAAATATGCATTTTATACTGAGTATTTGTTTGGACTATTTACATCGTTTGTAGGATTTTAATAATCCGACGTTTCGGCAGTCAATCTATTGTCGTCTTCAGGGAAGCACTGACAAAAGCTGCATCTTGCCAAATGCGCGTCTGGCATATTTGTATTCCCAATTTTTAATTTTAATTGCGAAATGTACAAAGAACACCTACAACCACGGTACCAGGGACATAATAAACAAGGTGACCCAATGCGC
This sequence comes from Melolontha melolontha, assembly GCA_935421215.2. Lineage (NCBI taxonomy): Eukaryota > Metazoa > Arthropoda > Insecta > Coleoptera > Scarabaeidae > Melolontha > Melolontha melolontha. Next base: position 134,367,536 of record OW285239.1, read on the forward strand.
AAAACTACTGCGCATACGACACTGCGCAGCACAATATACAAGGTGTGTATAAATTGTCGCAAAAGCTAAGCGTAGCGACATTCTTCGTTCGGTTCTGAATAAAAAATCTTAATGTTAAAATGTCGTATCATGCTTCGTAAATTCGTAAATGTCCAAATTTGACAGTAATGATTTTGATTGAACTCACTTTGAAATACAAACATATTGTTCTACAACGTTGCCAAATGTGTTTTTCGTGGAAGTACGTTAATGAATAAATGTTTGAAACAAGATTTTAAATCAAAAAGAAAACGTTTACGAAATAATACTAGTAAATTTTTTTTCTTTAAAGTAAATTGCATCTATCTCTATTAACAGATATCGAAGAGCAAAGGTTAGTTACGCACTAAAAGTCTGAACTTCAAGAACCCCGTGAATACAAACGAAGCATGATACGACATTTTATCATTAAGATTTTTTATTCAGAACCAAACGAAGAACGTCGCTGCGTGTAGCTTTTGCGACAATTTATACACACGTTATATAGGGCTACTGCGCAACATGTTCTGCGCAGGCACACGCAGCTTAAATAGAGGTTTTAAGGAATAATATTCCGTTCCCCAAATAGCGTAGTGGTTAGTGTGCTTGATTCAGTAGAATTTCAGACCGAATTTGAAACTTCTCACACGGGTACATTTCGCAATTAAAAATTGGGAAGACAAATATGTTAGTCGGGAGTTTGGCAAGATCCAGCCCTTCTCAGGCCTACCCTGAAGACGACAATTAGTATCTCGTTGATATTTAATGTGGTGACGCCCAAGAGGGCCCCTTCACCACAGCCACTAACAACAGTCGAATTGAGATACGCTCGTTCTCAGCAAACGAACTACCTGTACGCCTGAGGTCACAGGAGGAACATTTCAGCGCCCTATAGGTGGTGGAAGAACCTATCTAAATCACTACTGACTCTGCAGGTCAGTATCCGAGCAGATACGCTGCTCACCCGGCGAGAGAAAAGCACCTCTAGTCCCCTGCTTGGGCATTTAATCACTGCCCCCGTGAGTCCACCTCAGACGGTCGAGCACGAAGATGAAGAGGGGCTCTCGACCCCGTGGTACGATGCAATATGCAAGCATATCTACCAATTTTCGCTATCTACCAATTTCGCTGCCTGCCAACAGTAGCTTGGAGGAGGGCAAGCTCGGGTTGTGATCGCCAAGACCTAAAAGCAATATTAGGATGCGTAAAAGCACCTAGCGTAAACTCCCCTGCGAACACTGAAGAGGACAGTAGATTGACTGCCGAAACCTCGGATTATTCAAATCCTACAAGCGATGGAAATAGCCCGAATAACTACTCAATTAATTATCCATCGCCATCAACTTCTTGTCATGCATTCTATACTATTATTTTTGTCTATACTTAATATACAAACGATTTGTTATTTTTATTATACTGACACGTATTCTTTTTTGTTGTTTTTAGACAATGTTTCAGAAATAATTACTTTAAAAAATGACTATAAAGAAACGACAAAATAATCCAAGAATGATTTATTAAATACTTAGCAAAATACAATTATTTTATGAAAGCTCATCTGCCTATTAGAAAGTAAAATCTGCATTTTCTACAACCAAATTTCAGCGACATTCATGCAACTTTCTATCGCAAATCTATCATATCCATTTCGAAATATATACAACATTTATAAAATATCGTTGTGGTCAGTGTATATTTTGTGAAACTATTTATAAGTCAATAATAAAATCAAACTATTTTCAAAACATATCAGTTCATGTACTCATTGTGTTTCATTTCGTAAGCAAAATACACTAAATTTTAATATAACAATGAGTATAGTCAGTGTTGCCGAGATAATGACGTTAATGTTCAAACAAAATAACTTAAGAAATACATTCTAAATGTAAAATTTGTACTTAATTTCCACAACTTTTTTTTTAGGATTACAGATTTATCAACACTAACTAAATTTAATGAAAATTAAGCTTTTCATTTATCATATCGAAATAACGTGAGATCAAAATGATCGAAGTAGTATGGGGCTGCAGCTTTTAGAACGTATTTCGTGAATTTTAAATTAAATAAATCATACCGACAGCACATAAATGAAAAATATACTTTTTGACTTTCACATTTGATAATGAAACAGTGCAAATTAGAAGTAGATAAAATGTTAAAATACATATCAAGTCTGTTTTATTTTTCAATGTTATATGTATCATCTTTCTATATCGTTCTTTATTTCTTTAATTAATTTCCTACTTGTTGGTTTCTTCATTTCTTGTCAATTCCAACCATCAGAATCCAATTTGCAATCCTATCTGAACATAGGACTCCTTAGCTTCGTATGCGTTAAGATTTTATTACTAAACTTGGGCAAAGCGAAGGGAAAATGACATTATGCATGTCACCTGTTGTACATGTAACAATCCAAACAAAATACATATTCCTTCTCACAAACAAAACTTCTCTAAAATACCGCTTTCAAATTAAATGTTTCTACTGTGCCACGATTCACCAATATTCGGACACGCAATCCGAATTGTATGGTTCTACTGTATCCTAGATTACGAACCGGAACACCAATATTTGACAACACCACAGAGTACCATTTTACATAAAATCCACTTGCGAAAAAAACACATCTATCCAAATTGTTACATGTACACAAGCCGAACATAATAATGTCACGTCGTATGCTTTCGTTTGTTCAGGTTTACTTATTACCGTAATTCAAGGATTTTGACACAGCTTCATAAATTCTTTATTCGACCTTTTTCCACAATATCCCTCGATCCTTCCTTAATTTCATATTGGATCTTTTGTTATTAATAGAGAACGGACATTCTTACCACATGACTAAGTTCTCAGAATACAATAGCCGTTGTCCATTGTTAACGCTGGTGGCCAAACACAAATACTTCATTGTATTACGTCGGGATGTACTCAGCAAAGTTTATAAACATTTCGAGATGCCGATTGCGTTTAATGGATATTTATCCTCCGACTACAATAGGTGTGTTGTCATTGTAATCGAAGCGGACCAGATGGTCGGGAAAGACTAACAAATACTTCATTGAATTACGCCGAGTCATGTGGTAAGAATGTCCGTTCTCTAGTTATTAACCCTTTCCCTTCTATACGTTTATTTTTTCCTGGGAAGAGGAACTTTTATTTTGAACGTAAAAAATTGCTAAAGCTGCTTGTTAATGCATTTATGTTGTTAATACATTTTGTTTTAATGTAAATCAAAGATAAAGTTCATATTTTGTAACTTACCATTGGTATAATACCATTAAAAACCGTCTCCTATGTGCATTCTGGGTTTGTTTGGACAAGTACCGCAATACTTACGCGACATCTGCCAGTCTTATGGTGCCTTTTAAAATATACAGTCCTTTTTTCACATTTCCTCATGCCGCGGAGCGTACCGTTTGACCTCGTCTCAGTGCTGGATGTAAAAGTTATTGTTCTGTCTTGCTGAAAATCACCTTACTAGTTGATTGACAACGGTTTTTGAAATTTCAAATGCGATTTCTGAATTTTTTTGTTATGTCTTGCCCAATTTTTTATAAATAATTATACATAGTGAAAATTAATAGGTATCTTTTTCTATCACATAATAAAATACCATAATACTATAATCTTGTACATTTAAATGTATATCTGCGAGAAAATATCACTTAAATAAAAGTTAAAAGCTTATTAATACTTTATTACTGTAATTTGGTACCTACTTCTTTTCTAAGAGACAAGTGGACGGAACAAGGCCGTTGTCCGCGATGAAAGTATTATTTTAGTTTTTAACGGTACGAATACGTATATATCCAGCTACCTTGGATTGCTTATATTTTTGATAAATTTTAAACAATTTATCGTGATGTTATGATCGGCTTCTAATACACGACGTGCGACACTCGATTTTTCCGGCCTATTTATTTAATATGCGATATATGTTCTTTATAACCGGTTATTGTTAAGCGTTTTGTTTGACCTATATATTTCAAATTGCAATCGCTGCAATTAATTCCATATATACCCGATTTTTAGTTCAAATCTACTTTATCTTTGGTATTACCAAGGAGAGCTTTAATTGTGTTTCGGAGCGAAAAGCAACTTGGAGACCTCGTTCTTTTAAGAACTCTATTTAGGTTTTTCGTAGTTTGATGGTATTGTAAACACATGTTTTTTTTCTCATGATTTTGTTAAGGTAGCAAATATGTTGATTGTCTTTTTTAAATTGCTCTTTCTTTATTTGTGTATCAAAATCAATATCTCGCGACGTTTTTAATTAAACCTGGTTCTTTTTCGTATTTCTCTTTTGTTAACGGAAAGTTTAGCAATCGATTGACTAGAAAATTGTTTTTGTTGAAAAATATTATTTGAATCTATGGTGATAAATCTATTGATATTGATTTCTCTCTGAAAAATATCGATTTCTATTAATTACTAATTTATCTAAGAATGGTATTCTATCATTGTTTTCTTTTTCCACCGAGAATTTAATTGTCAGAAATTTCAAATTTAGCTGTTTTACAAACATGTCCAGTTTACACTTGTCATCTACATACCTAATCCAAACTCTTGGAAAATATTTAGCATTATCTTTAAATTCTACTTCAAAATGACACATAAACGAAAGGAGATAGGAAGAAATACATCATTATATTTCTTAAACATACGTACAAAAGTATAGAATATTGCAAATATTGTTATTAAATAGAACTAGATCAGTTTTTCTGTAAAGTTATTACTAGAGACCGGACACATCGGGCTCAAATGGACGTCATTACGATGGACTATATAAATAGTCTACAACATCTGTAAGTACATCACGCAGTTATTGAATAGCACTATTCATTCGGTTAACTGCACATCTATTTTTTGTGTGCGGTTAACCGAATGAATAGTGCTATTCAATAACTGGGTGATGTACTTACAGATGTTGTAGATTATTTATATCGTCCGTCGTAATGACGTCATTTCAGCCCGATATGTCCGGTCTCTAGATATTACCTGGAGTTACACTTGTCGAAACTTGATCCAAAATTATTTATACCCTTAGGTCAATAATTAGCAGTAATCTTTCTTATTTTATTTTCAAGTACAGAAAATAATGTATATAAAGAGAAAGATAGTAATTAACAAAATAAATGAAGCTCTCTTAAATAATAACGGATTCTACTGTTTTTTAACTTTTCAGTTGCACGTCAGGATTTGCCTCTTCGTTGTGTTAAGTGTTAAAAAGTAATCTTTTCTATTGCTTTTGCTCTCATCTTTCTAAATATTGGATATGTTATCATCTCTTTATCAATTTCTTCCACGATTTCGATCTTTAGCTATTCGTCCCATTTTAACAATGTTTTACTTCTCTTCTTTGCAATTTTTTATTCTTTCTTTACTTTCGTTCAATTACCCCTCTCGTCTCTTCCCCTCCTTTTCGAGATTCCAGAGTTTTTTTAACTAGAATTTATTACACTCTTATAATATAATTATACGAAATAATTATACTAATTAGGTCACTATTGTTGGCAACGCTGTAAAAAATCAAATGTAAAATATATTTAATATTGACTATAGGAAATATAGGTGCAAATAATAACACCATAAAACACACAGCAACTGAACACCACACAATAAAATTAATACGATATAATATGTATATATTTGGAGAATAATTTGAGAATCATCTGTGTGTTAACGAAGAAGTGTATAATTAATTTTAACATTTATTATACTAGACTAATTATGAATTTTTCTTTTATACAAAGGAAATTAATTATAAATATATATATATACATTCCAAATTGAAAAATTAGCATTATATTCGTCAATACTTTATGATATATTTTAGTATTACCATTAAATCAAATATTATTTGATACATTATAAATTATATCGAAAACGTTATACACTACTAAAAAACTTAATATGTATTTATGAAAATGAAGAACTATCTCTTTAGTGCTTTTTAGTAGTATTGGTTATACTACTTGCAACCAAACAAACAAAAAAACTGAAATATATTCTCCCAGATAATTTATTAGTCAATCACAGTCATTAAAAGAACATTGTATTTCATTTCAAAGTAAAAGATTTTTTTATGAAAATACGCAATGTAACCTATCCAATGTTCACCGCTACTATAACTATATCATTCAAAGTTATCAAAGACGCGTTACCTTCAATTCATGGCAATTGTCTGCAAAATCTGAAGAATTACCTGATCAGCTTCCTATAGGTACATAATTACTGTTGAAAGCAATCGTGTTGTGACTGATCTTAATCAATTCGTTGATGATATTATAAAGTGTTATTGTTATAGCTTACAGCAATTAGAGCTTCTTCAAAAAATGTCAACCATATTGTCATCTAAATAACAATCTACATTGTTCCCTTGAAAAAGATAAAATACAATCTGCTGACCATGTGCAGCAATTTTGTTTTGTTTTTTTATTACCTAAAAAATACATATCGTACCCAATTGTGTCTTTTTTATTACCTAAAAAATACATATCATACTCAATGATTACTTGCAGGTTTCCGCGGTCCTTGTTCATGATTGCTTCTAGGATTCAGAGCTGGAACCACTTCCTCGGCACTGTTTCCTTCTTAGCCGACTATTGCTACACTGAAACTATTTCAGTGCAAAACAGTAGTAATTGCTCTAAAGATGTCTCCCGTGAGAATAGACAAAACGTCAGCAAAAAAGGAAGCAGTGCTAAGGACGTGATTGCAGATCGAAATTCTAGAATCAATCGTAAACTGTTTTATTTACATGATTTCGAAACTATCGGCAGTAATTATTTCTCTCTTTCTCTCATGAAAATCGCTAATATATAGTAGCTAGTATATTAACACTTCCTATGAATACAATATTATCACTCTATAAAATTTTTTATAATGTACATCTTGGCTGTCTTTGCTTAACAATGAAGTACAGTTTAACTATTCAAAGGATAATTGTATGAATATCAAAGTCAACGTAATAAAAAATAAATACAGTTGTATCTTGTGTTTTGAGTTCAAAACACAAGATTTGTAATTATCTTGACGAACAGTAGAACTTTTTTAACTGGGGATATTTAACCACCGACTATAATCAACTGTATTTGTTCACTATTTATATGTATATTAGTCCTCCTACAATATTCTTGTTTGGTTTAGATTAAAAAGTATATGCACAAAATTGCATTCATTTTATTATATCTTTTCGAATAACGCAAAATTAAATTTATTGTGTAGTGATTAGATGCTGTAGGTAGTGTTACATATTTCTGGATACTAGGTAAATCGTATCCAAATATAAGAGGACTTTTATTGTTCTGTGTATAGCAAACGCCAATTAAGTTGGCGCGAGGAGGGGTAAGTTCGCGCAGGATTAGAAGTAATGGGGAGATTTGTATTTGGTTTTACATCAAATGTCAGAAATTCTAACCTCTGAGTGTATCATTTATGATCCCTAGCAAAGACATTATGTTCCGTCAAACGTCAATGACAAAATGTATTCTGACAATTACTTGAGTAGTGGGGGTGGACGTTTTTAAAAACGGCTTCTGCGCACCCCCTACTCGCGCCAACTTAATTGGCGCTTGCTATACATTATATGACAATTTCGGTATATTTGATTTCTATACATATACGAGTATGAAAGTAGAAAAGTGTATTATTTACATTAAAACACATTCCTTACATTTCTTAACTATAAGAGATTTAATGTGCATCTCAGTCTAATACTCTCGTTTGTCAATTAGCCTTAATTTTTTACATAATTATTTTTTATAAATATAATTTACTGTGTAAACTATAATATTTATATATTTTTATATTCAACTATATTGTAAATATAATTTAAAAATAAATATTATTCTCTATATGTATTTATTTTCTGTAAAAATAATTTGAACATAGATTAAGAAATCTAAAATATTTCTCTATATTTTTTTGTATTAATTAGATTGATTGTGTTCACTACTAATCTCTAACTTTTGACAGCTTCCCTTAATTGTTGTTGTAACTATGATATTGACAGTAATAAACTTCGAACTGTCAGTAGGTACTGTTGCTTAGACTGGAAAATATTAAATACAAATTGCTAGAGAAGTTGTAATGATACACAAGTCTGACAAGCAAGCTCAAGAAGCCAGTCACTTTGTTTCGCCCAATTGTGCCGGCCAGAAGTGTCTAAAACCTTTGAAAAACTCCTACAAGAGAGAGAAATAATTCCTGTATATCAATTTGAACACTCAATTATAGAACAAGTACAATTGCGGCATTAAAAAAAGCGTACACTTGAAATTTTTCTGTATAATTGTGGCTTTTTCTTGAAAAACCAACCTTATTTTATATTGCAATTTAATCGCGATATAAAAGTCATATTGACATGCCGCAGTTAAGAGTTATCAAAAAAAAAAAAAAATAATTACTTTAATAGGAGAAGGATATACACTTTTATTAGAAATATAGATTATGGTAATTTATATGAAATCATAGTAAAATATCAAAATTTTCAAACAGCTCTAGTTTCAATAATGGCAGATGTACTATTGCGGCATTTAAAAATCGGACACTTAATTTGGTTGGTTTGAATATGGCTTTTTAAGAGTAAATAGGTATCTATTTGCTTCTGTTTACAGATCCGTCAGCGTCATATTCAGATTTGTCAAAATATAAGGTTAATATTTGAATATTCAAGCTACAACTCAAATAATTACGTTACTAGAAGAAGGATTGTCAGTTAGAAGATTAGCGAATTAATTTTGCGTGAGGAAGAGTATCATTTCAGATATCAAAATTAAAAGGCAGCGTCGAGGAGTTATTAATAGAAAACGAGGCTCCGGTGGTATCCGTGTGTTAACTCCCGAACAGGATGAAAATCTTATTAATTTTATAAGAAACGATCTGTTCGAAACAATAGTAAACGAGCGGAAGATTTTCAGTAAACGTCTGGGTCTGGATTTGCGAACATGGGCCAGGTGTTTGTTGGATTATAGGGGAAAGATTTAATAGTAACAATTATATTAGAATATTAGAAAATGTATCTGAAATTTCATCTTTCAACACGACAACTGTCCAGTCCACGCGGCAAGAGTAATTTCTCAGTAATTTAGAGAAAATAATATAAGTATTTGCCGTGGTGTCCTAGAAGTCCAGATATGAACCCCATCCAGTGGCGGCTCGTGCTAAAAATTTTAAGGTGTTCTGCAAGTTTTACAAAAAAATTTACCTTGCACGGGCAGTAAGAGGTTGTCTCCCATCGATCTTATCGTGCTTTCTTCGCCTTCCGCACTGAAGTAATGGATTTCTGGAACGATTGTCAATTGTCACACAAAAAAATAAGAGTCACTAAGCACTACTTTACTAACAAATTATTTCTTATAAATTAATTCTATTCTACGTTCTTTTCGATTTGCAAATTTTGTTATCACTTTGTCATTAAAATTGTCTATTTCGGAGATAAACTTTTTTTCGATAGATAGCATGGAAAGAGATGTTAAACGATCTTCGGTCATTGAATTTCTGAGAAACGTCTTAATTCGATTTAGTGTTGAAAAGCATCGTTCGGCCTCTGATGTTGTCATGGGAGTTGTTATTACAATTTCTAATAATTTTCTAGTCTCCTTCAACGTATCTCCCAGATTGTTTTTTATTAAAAATTTTAGAAGAGGTAGTGCGCCTTTTAAAGATCTACAATCAGTTCTTGAGTAAATAACAGACAATTCAGTTCGTAATCTTTCTTTATCAAGGGTGGGATAATAGGAGCATGCGGAAGTGAGTTTGTCCTCAGGAAATTTACTGCAATACTCTCCAAAGCATTCCGAAAAAAAAGTGATGCCACTACTAGATGCTCTTTAAAATTAAATCGATTTTTTGCATAATTTAGAATAACATCACACACCTCTAAAGCCGAAATTCGATGATTAAATCTGCTGTTATTTGGACGTTTGCGTTTTTCTGGTGGTGGCTCATCGCTTATTGAATCTGTTTAGTCCATTTACTAATTTAACATAACTTATAAACAATGTAACCCGCTATTTTAATAATGTTCCTGTCACTTGGCTTTTGACACATTGTCGAAATTACTTCAAAAACGGCATCTTTAAAATATCTCAGTGTTATTTAAATTCTTTTAATAAAATTTGTATCGTATATGTATATGTTGTCTTTTCTTCGATCCTACCTTGAATAAATACAATAGTGAGTGTATTCTCTTAAATATTTAATCTTCCTTTCTTGTGATCCTTAATTTTTGGATTTTATATCACTTTATGTTTAACTTCTTTCTATAACAGCTTCTCTGTGCCTGTTTCCTATTACTTTTCATTCTCATTGAACTTGTTATTAAATTCCTTCTGCCAATACTATTCTTATTCCAGTTATAATTTTTTGATTGTCAATTTATTACAAACAAAATGAATATGGCCATCGCTATACTACTACATTATATTATAACATTATTTTCTTTAGATTGACATTTTTAAATTCGTTATATCTTTTGAATGGAATGTCCGATTTTAATAATTTAAAAATTATTTTACTGGTATTGAAATGGTCTTTAATAAAATATCATTTAATAGGATAAGAAATAATACAGAGGTATGGATAATATGGTTTGATTATTGTCGGCACTTTTATTAACTTTTAAAATGTAAAAAAGTAGTTATAGTGGCATAACTACAGTAGTTGGACATATGGTTTCGCGGACTTTTTTGTAGATATTAATACGTTCTATAATACTGTAGAACAGGCGCGGCTCGTGACGACGAACTTTGGTTTGCAGTACAAAGATACGAGTGCCTCGTGTGTTTTCGGTGTTTACTAAGCAAACGTTACAGTTAGTACACGAGAATACACGAAGCACTCGGATCATTGTACTGCAAACCAAAATACGTCATCACGAACCGCGCCTGCTGTAGAACATTTTTTTGTTCTATCGACAATAGTTTCCGCAGCGTACGCGATGGCAGATTTTTTGTGATTAATTTTTTCCCACCTTGGGTTACATTAATGCATTTTTATTGGGGATATCTTTTTTTTTTGAAAATGTAATATAGCCTATGTCACTCAGTGAAAATGCAGCTTTCTAATGGTGAAAGAATTTTTGAAATCGGTCCAGTAGTTTTTGTGTGAAAGCATGAATCATATCGCCCTCGGCGCTGGTGTAAATGCAGCGAAGATGCCTGGTAAAATCATGCATTGGTTTATGACAGCTTTGTGGGTAGCGGGGTGCGCGCGGGTGTTTGAAAGAGCTCTGAGCGCACGTACGTGTGGACCAGATAAGGAACAAGTGAGCGATCGCGCGAATTAGGTTGGTTATTCCACTGGTCGCCTATTGTATATTATTTGATAATATACAACCGAATATACGAGTATATAACCGGCGTTAAGTGTTGGAATTTCGGAAGCGAATATCTCGGCTTCTACTAATCGGATTTTGATGATTGAGGTGTCAAATTGTAGGGTTTGATGTCCTCTACAGGATGATGTTGAAAAATATGCAAATTTTTTGATATACAGGGGGAGAATTTTCACAACAATATGTTACGCTTTTATAAACATCAGAAATGTCGGAAAAATTATGTAAAAGAAAACTAGTTATAACTAATACAGGTTCGCCCGCCCAATTTTTTGGGAGCTCTGCAGCACTGCAGCGCTTATGCGCCAGCCGCCACTGAGTCCCCATCGAGAACGTGTGGGGTTACATTGTTAAGACGATAAGCAGGAATAATTTTAGGCCAGCAAATGTCTAAGAATTATCTAACAAAATCGAGGATATTTGGAATGATCTGTCACCAGAATTTATACACAATGTAATAACATCTATTCCTAAACGTTTACAAAAGGTGTTACGACAGAAATGGTGCTTAAATAAAGTATTAAAAATTAAAACCAAATAAGTGTAGTTTTCTGATTAATAAATTCTTGTCTTTCATTTATTCACTCAGTAACATAATTTTGCGTGAGAGGTTACAGATAAATGTCAGTATGCTGTCATCTACACAACAACTCAATTATACAAAACCGAATCACAATGCTTAATTATAATGAAAATGAATATCTAATCATCCGGATTTTAAATGCCGCAATAGTACCTCAGGCCGGCGCTGCATCTTTTATTGTCAGTGGATTTGCCTTAAATTAGACGAACTTCAATTTCAATCTTTGCTAACGATCCCAAAATTTCTTATCAAAATTTACAGCACCTAAATGTGATTCAAAATTACCCAACATTTTGTTGCTAAGAAATTAATGAAACAATACCAGTGTACTATTAGGTGCATGGAATTGTAGGACAACCAAGTTCAAATTTTATGTATAATGACATTAATTAATGACACTGCATTTTTCATATTTTATTATATTAAACAGACTTCCTTTGACAGTTGACTAAAATCTGCTGCTTAAATTCAATAAAAGAATGTAAATTAGAAACAAACAACTATTAAATACTAAATAAAATGAAAGAAATTAAACAGATATTTAAAAAATTTTGTAATTTCACCATTTTTCTCAATCACCGATTCTAGGCGACGTGGCATTGAAAGTACATATAAATGGACTGATAAAATGGGGATCTTCTTTGAGAGCATTCCAAGAAAGTTGAATTTCTTGCCAAAGTTCATCAGAAAATTAAAATTGTTCAACTGATTTTAATTTTAATAAATAAAATTTCGTTTTTGATTTACACAACAGCTTGACAATTGTTGACAATTATAAAATTTTATAATTGACAGATAAAAATTCAGTTCTAAACGGCTAAAAAAATGGTGACCTTGCTTATTCTAAAATTCCATGCACTTAAAACTGTACGTCATCCGTACATCAAAAAGGAATACCTACTTGTCCAATAATTAAACCAAATAGTTGTATTTTCACAAAAAAAGATGTGATAGATAATATACGCCGTTCGCGATTCGAAGACGTGCACGTCATCAACAGTATTTTCTGAATCACCATCACAAAACAATAAACGAAGTATAATACTATGCGAGCCGAAAAGACTGAAATAGTTGGCATCATTGATTTTAGTGTTAAAGCGGGTGGTGATCCGACAACTACTTCACTGTGAGATTCGTGACATTTATAAACAATGCGCATTGGCGTTCAACGAACGCCAACATAACGAACATAACGAAAACGAACATAACGGGAACGATAATTCAAAATTAATAAAATTGAGAAAGCCTAAAATAATACCGAAGACGCAGAAAATTAATAGAACGCCTCTGACAACTTATCAATAATAATCAAAAAAACTGAAATAGGCTACCAACTTTCAGTTTTTTTGGCCCACATTGTATTTATATGCGAATGCATATTTATGTTGGTGCAAATATCCAGTATTGACACATACCGTTCTGTCATATTTTACGTGTATTTGTTTACTCTTGGTGTGAAATGTGGAAAGCGTTTTGCAGCCAATGTAAGCGACTTGTTGCATCCGCGATTGCAAACTGTGAAGCAGAACGCGATAGACAGCCCCAAACGGAGACATGACAAAAGAAAGAAAGAAAATGTAAACAAATAGTAAGATATTTGAAAAAATTGACTGTATTATTATCACATTATTATCACATACTGCTCTAAAACGAGTAACTTATTTTTAAGTTGTTATTTTATAATACCTGGTATCTTTCGTTTTTTTTCAACATATATACTGATTTAAAAAAGGTATATAACCCGTTACCACAATTATTAATCGTATCCTAAATACGTATTTCGACAACTAAGTTGTCATCATCAGTAGGTAAAAACTACTAATTAAAAGTCGCACATGGGGCACAGTAAAGCAAGAGAAACGCTTACGCACAACTACTATACACCGCGTCCCCGTATACACTGGCAGTGTAACTTATTTTTAAGTTGTTATTTTATAATAACTGGTATCTTTCGTTTTTTTTCAACATATATACTGATTTAAAAAAGGTATATAACCCCTTACCACAATTATTAATCGTATCCTAAATACGTATTTCGACAACTAAGTTGTCATCATCAGTAGGTAAAAACTACTAATTAAAAGTCGCACATGGGGCACAGTAAAGCAAGAGAAACGCTTACGCACAACTACTATACACCGCGTCCCCGTATACACTGGCAGTGTAACTTATTTTTAAGTTGTTATTTTATAATACCTGGTATCTTTCGTTTTTTTTCAACATATATACTGATTTAAAAAAGGTATATAACCCCTTACCACAATTATTAATCGTATCCTAAATACCTACTGATGATGACAACTTAGTTGTCGAAATACGTATTTAGGATACGATTAATAATTGTGGTAAGGGGTTATATACCTTTTTTAAATTTTTATTTAACCACAGTCTCCATTGAAAGTATATATACTGATGTAACACAAATGTTTTTTTAGTATTTTATTTATTATTAAATACGTATAAAGTTTTCACCTGTTTTTATTGTTTGATTACTTTGTAAGAGAATTAATAAATTCGGTTATTTGTAAATTATAACCTAAATATTGCAAGTTTGACATAAGCGTTTAATACCCTAGCCTAAAATGTAAACAAATCGATTTTGCCAATGAATTTTGCAAATGATTTCGTAACATTGTTTTGACATCATTTATGTCGTGCACGTCTTCGAATCGTGAACGGCGTTTAGTTTCGTCCATATATGGCAGAAAAATTTGACGTTTTAATTATTTTTTTAATACAAAAAGGAAGAAATCATATACCTACCAAAAAATACAAAACTCTCAAGAACGTGTTATGCTAACGTTAAAATTTGTCAATATATTAATCTTAATGTCAGTATGATACTTAACCTGAAAATTTTATCAGAATTTATTCAAAAGGATGATATAAATTGAGACAGACGTTTTTCACTCTATGGTCATCGTTGACCAAGATAATTTTTGATATCTCGGTGCAAACATCTATACGGTAAGTGACTTTATACCTTTCTTCAGTTTTTACTTAGCCGGTCTGCCCGAAAGACCTTTATGTCGTCTAATATGTATTATGAAACGTCTCATTTGCAGAATCGATTGTAAAATTGATTGATGTTAATAAAAACAACTTTACGAGAGCTTAAAACGGAATACTGTATCTACAAAGACGTAGAATTAACGAATTAATTCAGAATATGAACGAAGTTACACATAATAAGGTAAATGACCCTATTTCTGACATTGTCCATTTTTTTGACACATTTGTATACAATCTTAAAAAATAAGAACGAAACGTTCTCAATTTAAAATCTGTACATGTTCTGCTATCTATCATTCTTCAACGTTAATACTGTTAATGTAGATTTCTTCTTTACCGACGCGATATTTCAAAATTGTCAGTTATGTTGTAGCAAGTTTCAATAGAAGGTGTTGTGCCTGAGTAATTCCTATTTTCTAGTAAGGTAAGATAGTTAGAGCAACTTCCATAAGCGTAACATTCAAATAACTTCTATTGGTTTTAGTTGGTTTTATCAGTTGTACTACTTTGGATAACGTTTACGCACTTAATAACAAATTATTAACTTGTAATTGCCATTCCATGTATTTATTTTTGGGGTGTGAAATTTATGATCACTGTTTTTGGCAACTACCCGAAATTTGACTTCACTGTCAAAATTGGGTGCAGAAGATATAAATTTTAAACAACGTTTTCTCCTGTATCCCACTATGTAATCCTACTATGCTTAACTCTTTTACTGAAATTTGTGTATCCACGTACCGCAGCTATAAATCTGACAGGGGTGTCAATATTATGTACACAAAGTGTCAAATTTATGTACTTGCCTTCAACATATGTTTATTTTCAGGATGTCGCCAAAAAAGTATTGCAGTTATAAAAAAGACGAGTTAAAAGAAGCTATTAAAGCCGTGCAAAATGGCATGTCATGTGCTGCTGCCAGTGTGCAGTTTAAAATTCCCCGTATAACATTATTATATAAAATTAAGGGCAAGTATTCCGTTGATTGTAAAAGCGGTGTTGACACCGTACTAACTGCGGAAGAAGAAACGATTTTATCTAATTGGATTATTCAAGTAGGACAAACTGGTTTTCCTGTAACTTAAAGACTAACTTCTAGATAGCGCCGCACTTTTAGTAAAGACACTAAACCGAAAAACCAATTTTACAAATGGTCGCCCTGGACGCCATTGGTACGAAGGGTTCATGAGGAGACATTCTCATATTAGTGAAAGAATGACACAAAATCTAACAACCAATAGAGCTTCTGTTATAGAAATGAGCATTAGAGCATGGTTTAATGAAATAGAACATTATTTAAACGAAAACAATATTAATATTTCCAATTCTCGTCAAGTGTTTAATGCGGACGAAACCGCATTTTTTCTTTCACCAAAAGGAAAGAAAGCTGTTGTTGAAAAAGGTATGAAAACTGTTTATAATTCGTCAGGCAATGAAAAAGATTGTCTAACAACTATTGTAGTGGGTAACGCGGCCGGAGAATTAGCATCTACAATGGTCATGTACCCATCTGAAAGAATACCCAAACACGTTATCTTACAAATGCCTGAAGAATGGAGTGCTGGGAAGTCTGAAAATGGATGGATGACATCAGAAAGTTTTTTTGAGTATATAACTAACACATTTTACCCGTGGTTAATACACAAGTCGTTACCATTTCCTATTCTACTGTATGTAGATGGGCATAAGTCACACTTAACACTGAGTTTAAGTGAATTTTGCTCAAAACATAATATAATTTTAATTAGCTTGCTACCTAATTCCACCCATATCCTACAACCAATGGATGTGGGTGTATTTCGGCCACTAAAAAACAATTGGCAGAAAGCTGTACATAAGTGGCGCATAGAAAATAAGAAACCAAATTTTAAAAGAGAGAATTTTGCGCCGCTATTAGATAGTGTTATGGAACAAACCATGAAAAATACTAATATTTTGAAAAATGCTTTCCAAACATGTGGACTTTATCCTTTCAATCCCGAAGCGGTGGATTATTCTAAAGTATTAGCTACTCAAAGAAATTCTGAAAGCAATGTGCAAGTAGATAATAAGATCAAAGGCACAAAACAAGATAAAGACAACAGTAAAAATTTACGAAGCCATTTTAAATTCCTAGAAAGCAGAATAGATAACAATAAATTTAAGACTTTTTATAAAAATAAAGACAATGATATGTGGCAGGGGAATGTAGAAGACAAGAGTTTATTCCAGATGTGATTAAATTTATATAAGGAATATAATTTAGCAGATAAAATCATCATCCAGGAGGGGATTTTGCAAGATGTGAATGTAGAAGTTGATGATAGTGTTATACTAAATGAAGACTGGATAAACAAACTAATACAACAAGACCAAATTTCAGTCTCGCTGCATACTGAAACAGAGTCAAAGGGTATAATTGAAGGAGAAGCAAATTGTAATACTGTGGAACGTGATTTCAATGAAAACATCTTAAGTGAAAATGGTAGCGTAACAAGTTTGGAAAAACAGAAACTAACTGATGTAATGCAATTTAATAATAATAATAATAAGGAAAATATAAATTTAAATGATCAAAACGTATTGGAAAGAATAAACATAGATACTAATATACAGTATACACTCTTCTGAAGACCAGCTTATTAACGACATAAATATGGAAACGACGCCACCGAAATCTATACTAGAAAAATCAGATTATACGCAGGTAGGGGACATAATTGATAATAAAAATGTTCCTATGCCGGGTGTACTTTCGCCGTTCAAAAGTATTTTGTTTTGGCCAAATGCGCCTGTAAAGAAAAAAACAAAGAAAAATAAAGACGTAATTCCAAGTGTGGCAACTGCAAAACAGTGGAAACTTTACTACAAGAATAAAGAAGACAAAAAAATTAAAGAACAACAAGAGAAAGAAAAAGAAAAAAAAATAGGGAAGAAGCAACTAAAAGGCGAGCAAAGGAAAAAGAAAATAAAAGGAACCGGGTTCGTGAAAATAAAATTATTGAAGAATGCAACAGTCGTCCGTTAGTAGAAGAATTGGAAAATACAGCATTAAATAGTGGACAAGAAAAGCAAATTGACAAAAGAAGTCTGAAGATTAATAATTATGTTATAGTAAGATATGAAAATAACAAATATCCAGGAATAATAAAAGAAGTTAAGGATGATAGTGCGTTTAGTGTAATGGGACCGAGTGGATTCAATAACTGGAAGTGGCTCATTCATGAAGATATGTTATGGTATGAATTAAAAGATATTATAGACCAAATAGAGCCGCCTAAATCTGTGAATACAAGAGGAACATTTTCGGTTCCTGAAATTGAGAAATACAGTAACTGTTCTATGTATTAGTCTTTTAGTACTCTTTAACAGATTTTTTAAGTTTAATAAAATACTTATTTAAGAAAATTATGTTTTAATTTCATAAATGTTTACATATATGTCTAAAATTAGGACACTGTTCAGTCAAAATTATGGTCAGAGTCAAATAATGGTTCATTATGGTGTCAAAAAATGGTCCATCTAAATTTTTTCCCTGTCAGTTTTATGTACCTTTGCAGTATCCAACTAAATAATTATTCTTGTATGTAATAGACCACGCAAGTGCTGTCGTCATTTTTGCGGAAGGTCAGGGATCCCGGCATTTAAATTTTTTTCATGTATTGTATTTGGAACGCGTTGCAAATTTTAAGTGAAAAGTTGTTATTTATAAGTTAATTTTAATTGTTATTGCATGTAAGTATGAACGACGTTGTTTAAAACTGATATTAATAATATTAATTGTTTTATAGCACGGTTATACTTGAGTAACTAAAGTACAAAAGTGAGGTTAGATAGATATACATTATGGTGATGTGTTTTGCTCTTACTTGCAAGCATTAAGTGAAAAAAAGGGATGCACTATTTTTACTTTTCCTACAGAAAAGGCAGAATTATCGAGGTGGAAAAAGCTTTTTTGCAGTCATTGCTAATATTTTTTTTCAAATAAAAAACACCATTGCCAAATATTTTGTTTTTAATAACTATAATATGTATATTGATATTTTGCTTACATACTTACCAAGTAACAAATGATATTAATATAGGAAGATTAATTAAAAATCGTTTTACCAAGAGTGACTATACGTTTCAAATGGCGCTTTAAATTTGTTTGGAACGTAGACCCTGACCTACCGTACAGAAAATGGCGATTTGATGTCACGCTTGCGTGGTCTATTAATAAAGTATAAAAGCTATTATTTAAAAAAATATAAGTTAATAAAATTGAAAAACTGAAAAAAAAATAATTTTTTACGAAACATGATTTATTCACTTTTTACGGCATGAGATATCAGAAACATATCTAAAAGCGTCAAAAATAGGGTCATTTACCTTACCTAGGTACGCATTCGAATTCGAACGAAATATCTATTTATTGTCTTTTAAGGAGACAGCAAATTTAAATTAATTAAAAATTACAGGTTCGAAAACTTACTAATAGTGTGGACAAAAACATTAAAACAATATAATTATTAATTATTTTCTCTATATCTATGAAATAATTATAAAAAAATAATTTACGTTATCCACTTGTCTTTGAACCACTGGCGACATCTATAGTCACCTAGTTTAATTGTACAATTACGTAATAGTCCATCATCTTCGGTCAACATCTCTAATATTCCTTTGAATATTCTACAAATGATTGCGTTAATTACTCTCTATATAAAAGACGAAAGAATATTTTAATAATATATATTCCCAATATTATGCTCTTATGTACACTGCCCGACGTATAAAACCCGTACACTAACATATCATCAATGTAATCAAGGCTTATCAAATTTGAGTTGTCAAATCTGACCTAAGTTATAGGTATTAGCAATGTATGTATAACCTTTTAAGTCTGTAAGTGACAGTATGAATACACTTGTCCGGTTTACGTAGCTAAAAGACTCTGATTTTATGGTTATAAGAGTTGTACAGGTTTTATATGTCGCGCATGTACTCACATTTTTACACTCAGTGACCCAATTTTATTAGTCCAAAGAAAAGTTGGCTCTAATCCACTATTCTCAGAAAATAAGGTTTGGCAATGCCTACTGATACATTTGATTCGATTTTATTATTGAATAAATAAATAATTTTTAAAAACATATTATGTCAGTAACGTTTATTAGTTCCAATGCAAATTACATCACAAGCAATAATTTTTGAGATATTTTATAATTAAGAATAATACAGATAAATCCCAATTTGCAGGTACCCACAACAAATTGATCTTTTAGTTTTTATTTTAGAATTTCTTTACGTACCCTTTGTATTCGTTTAGTAGGTATAATAGTTAAATATTTAAATTGTAGAGATCACCAATTAAAAGTTACTGAATAGTTCTGTGTTCTGTCATTACTCTGTCAAGGAAAATAGGTTATATAGTCCTTTTACGATAACAGACGAGGCACGTCATAACCGGAAACTTCAGAATTACCTACCTATACAATACTAAACCCAAAAAGAACTGTCTTTCACTATCGTATATCTAGAGATTTCTTCTTTGCAAACGTTCCTATCCTGCGTAACGTTGCCAACTTCTATTTTCGCTATTGTCATTCGTGTCTGTCACTTGTGCGCCATTTGTTGTTCTGTATTTTTCGTGTCCCTTTTATTCAGTTTTGTGGTATTATTTGCATTTCATTAGTTCGCAGTTTGTTCTTTAGTTTTCGTGTCCCTTTTATCCAGTTTCGTCGTATTATTCGTATTGTATTAAAACAACGGTTCCTTTAATAACCAATAAAACATGCCTAAGCCACTAAGCAGGCAATCAAAAGCGCTCATTGCGTCTTTAATCTCGTATTTCGAGAAAGAACGCGATAACAATGCCACGCTATTGCCGTTGAAAGCAGTAAGAGAGGTAATTCTAATAATTAATATATTTTTAGAGTATTAAATTGCTGTTAATAACATGTCTCAATTATGCTAATTGTCAGTTATATTATAATTTACCACGTACATAAAACTATAGTTAGAATGAGAGGCGTTAGGTTTATCTAATTGTTTTAAAAGTATGTAAATTATCGTTATTTCCTAACTGTCAACGCGGATTACATGTCAACTGATTTTTAATACATAACCTCTGTGATAGATGTAAACAAAAGATTTGGCAAGAGTGCGTGACGCAAACATGACGTATGTTGATGACGTGCCTCGTCTGTTATCGTAAAAGGACTATACTTAAAGTATGAATGGATGAAGTTAGACTTTAAAATATTTGTAATAAAATAGTATCTAGTTTAAATTAATTATTTAATATCTAATGGCAAGGCATAGGAATTGAATAAATATGTCCGAGGAGGCTCAAGAAGAAGAAAGAGAAGTTTTATCTTCCATATATGATGGTGATGTTTCTTTCAAACAAATTTCCCCAACAGTCTTCCAATATAAGGTACACTGAAATATTCCGTTATTACTTACTATATGTAATATTTCAGTATGGTGAACATGATAATCATAAGTCTTTTCTATTGGAGATAAGATGGGGTAATAAATATCCAGACGAAATGCCTGAAATTAGTATGGAAACATTTTACAACAAACACATGTAAGTCATTAATCTGTTATGTCTGAAATAATTATTTACTTAAATTATATTAAGCGCAAAGCCATTGAAAGAAAAAATTGTAAAATTAGTACAAAACGAAGCAGAACAGTATTTAGGAATGTGCATGACTTATTCCCTATTTGAATTTATTAAGGAAAAATTTGATGAATTAATTGTGGAACAACCTGATAGTGTTATAGATCAAGATGTAGAAAAGCTAGCAATATGTGAAGCTCAAGTAAGTTTTTAAAAAAATTAAATTTCTTTAAAAGAAGAAACAATATTTTAAGGATATCCCTAGTAAAAAAGGCATTAAGAAAGAACATTTGACTAAAGCACAGAAACGAAGACAATGGGACAAAGTAGATTCTAAAGGAGAAAAACCAAGAGGTTGGGACTGGGTGGATATAATAAAACATTTATCCCAAACAGGGTCCAAAGATGATTCGGCTCCTACATCGTAAAAATTGTAAATATACTCAAGACAATTTTATAACAACTATTTTATTAAACACGTATTTTATAATAAAAAATATTTACAATGTTACATTTTAATACAGTCCCTATACCATATATAAAAATATATTCAT
This sequence comes from Melolontha melolontha, assembly GCA_935421215.2. NCBI lineage: Eukaryota > Metazoa > Arthropoda > Insecta > Coleoptera > Scarabaeidae > Melolontha > Melolontha melolontha. The sequence goes on from OW285239.1 coordinate 134,389,633, forward strand.
ATATTTAATAAATTAAAATAGTATACATCTGTTATTTGTGTTTCTTTTCTGTATTATTTGATGTATCATCCTTAACATACCGCCATAATCCTAACTCGATAGCATGTGAATTTATGTTCCATCCTAAAAATTAATTTACATGGTTATTTAAAAAATAATATAAAACAAAATTTGTAAAAGAATGTAAGATATCACTATCCATCTCTGGTTAACTAGAATTATGAAAAAATTGTAATAAGTTAGTTTTAACTTACCATTGACTTTCAATGCAGTAAAAAAGTTATTCAATTCAAAATTAGTATAATCATTGAAGTTTTCTACTGCGTTTACTGGTAAATTCTGCAAATCAGTTGAATTATTTCTGGGAAAGCTCTTCATAACGGAGTTTAAACGTATTAATGGAGTAATTTGGTGTAGATGTCTCTTCATTTGAAAATCCTAATAAATTATTTATTTGAGTATTAATGTTAAATGCATATAGTTACAGTATTTTCTTTGAAGTACTACTCCCATTAGATTATTTTTTCTTAACTAGCTATTATTATTATGAGGAATAAACGCAATTAGATACAATTTAACAATTAATATTCTGAATATATCTTGTACATAATTTTAAAATTAAAAAAGAATTTTTCAAATATAGGCTTACAATCCATCAATAATAATATGAAAGTATGTTTATATGTATATATAGTGGAGTTTCTATGACCTACGTCACATCTTGCATTTCATCGCCATGCTTCTCTATTTTTCCAAACGTTCCTTCCCATGGCTCTATCTCTCCTGATTTGATCTATTTATTCATTCCATGTTATTACAGGTCTTCCTATTTTGTTTTGTAGTGTATACTGGAATGCCCTTTTTAACCATCGATTCTCCTCCATTCTCATTACATGTCTGCGCCAGAGTACCTAGTTGTTTAGTTTTTATTCCATTGATGCTTGAACATACACTTCTTGTTCGTCTTCTTAATTCTTCATTTGGCATTCTCTCCTTTTTTGAAATTCGACATGCTCTCTTAGAAAGCTCATCTCCACAGTTACTATCGCCTTTCTATATTTTTTGAACAGTTGCCAAGATTCTGAGCCATAAGTAAAAACTGGCTCAGTAATAATTCTGTATATTATTTTAGTTTTTGGCTTAATATTATTTGACTATTATGGGGAGTTCACTGTACAAATACATTTCTTGTTTTGCTGTATTCGGTTTTATATGTCTTTTTTTTTGACATTCCTTCCTCCGACAAAACACTTATATTTCGTACACTTCCCTGATTTGCAGTTCTGGATCTTCTTGCATTTTGCTTTCAAATACATACTTTTTTTTTATATTCATATATAATTCCAACTTCTTATATTTTTCCTGGAGTTTTCTACACATGTAGTCAGTATCTTCTTCATCACAAGCTATAATTACTTGATCATCAGCAAATAAAAGGGTTGTTAAGCATTGATCTTCTATCTGAATTACAGGAATCGGGATTCCTGTAATTTTTCTTCTCCAATTATCTAGCACTTGTTGAATATATGTTTTAAACAACGTAGGTGAAAGACTACTTCCCTGCCTAAGTCCTTTTGTCGCAGGGAAAGGATGTGAAATACTGTTTAATAATTTAACTGCCCACATTACATTTGCATCTATATTGCAGACGGGTTTGATATCTTATTGGGGCCAATCTTGGTCAATGTTTCAAGAAGCTTTTTCAAGGGTACCATGTCATAAGCTTTCTCCAAATTAATAAATAATAAGTGAGTAGACAGATTTCTTGCTTTACGTTTCTCTGTTATCTGTTGTAGTACAAATGAATTACCGACACATGATCTTCCAGCAAGAGACCCACTCTGTTCTTCCATTCCCTTGTCATTTTCTATGCGTGCTTTTATTATTCTGCCGTACAACCTCTCAATTGAACTAACGACGCTTATGCCTATACAGGGTGTTAATTAAATATTTCAAAAAGGAAGCATTTTAGACCATAACTTTATAGGAGCCTTTCGTGTTAGAATCAGACGAGGAATCTCTCTGTGTAATATCTCCCGACATTAACAGCCTGTATAATTTTGACATATTCTTTTGTGACCAGAATTAATATGCCAATTTCCACTCTTCAGGAATATCATTGGTTTCTAGCATTTATTAAATATATTCGCTAGTATTTCAATTAAATACCTGGTCCGTATATTATTAGCTTAATTGGAATATTTACAGGCCAGGATTTTTTTATTCTTTCAGAGCTTTCTTTAATTCATCTACCCTTATCTCCTTCACCTGTAGATTTACATCTATTTCCACTTTCCATTTTAAATTACATTGTATTTTCAGTTATGCTTAGCAGATGTATGCCGTTCCTACCCCTTCCAACTATGTTTATACAGTAAATAATTTGATATTCTATCAATAATATTTGGAAGTTTAGAATTTCATTAAGAAATAAATCAACCGATAAGTTTATACTTACTAATGTATACATTTTCTAGTTTTCAAAATTATATAATAAAGTGTATTCAGAATTGGTATATAAGATTTTATTTAGCATATTTTCTTCTCATAGCATGTCTCCATTTCTAATTGATTGAAAACTAAACAGGTTGGTATCTACATGTAATTTGTTTGTTGTAATCAGAACTTCATTACTTTCACAATTTTTATTCTTGATGTTCCATAAAGCTAGTTGGGCTGTTGTTTGAATATTGTACATACAGTTCATTCATTTCAAAAGCATCGGAAAGTGAAGCCTAACAATTGGAATTAAGGTTCAAGTACTATTTAACAGTTACAAAACAATTACTGGTAGAGAATATCTATATGGTTCATAATGGAAAGAATAAAAGTTTAAAGTGGGCAATCCCATAGCTTGTTGAGTTAATGGAGATTTCATATACAAATTATAACCTCTTCTTTTAATTCCCACTACTTAATTTAATAACATTTTCATAACTATTAAGCAAAACTGAGTAGGGGAATATTATTTCTAAAACTTCAAAAAAAAAATACTGCAATAAACTAATAAGGTAGTGACACATAGTTAAAGTCAGAAAGTCTAACAAATATTTCAGGAAGTAAGCATAATGATACCTCCTGAATTGTTCAACTATCATAGTAATATAAAATGAAATTTTTTAGCATAAAATTAATATGCAACTTTATGGTTTTTCTGAGTTTAACTAGGTAAATCATTAGTTTCTATTACCATTGGTTCATTATTATATTTACACAATGCAATACCAATTAGTACTGCATGAAAGTATGCAGCAATAACATCCTCAGGTGACTCATTTTGCTTCAATGCAACATAAAGGGTTTTATTTTTAAAATTCGGAACAATAATATAACTTTTATTTTCATATCCTGCTAAAATTTCCATTATTTTCTCACTATTTTGTTGTAAAAGTACTTTTTTAAGGGAACACCCCAATTTAATATTGTAGCCACACAAATTCTGGGCTACAACACAGAAAATTTTAGTTATAATGTTACTGATTATCAAAGTAGTTTACGTTTAATTCCAAAGCCAAGAATTACTGATTCCTTCTTGTTGATATTGACTGGAGAAATAACTGTGTCAAATTTCAGGTACATTTTTACTAGTAGTAGAAATCTTGCGGTATTTAAATGTCTAAATATTAAAGATCCCACTGCTAGATAATTTGCTATTAAATGTATGGCTGCAAATATTATAAATACAGTCCAATCATATCTAAAAAAAAAATATATTTTAAGAACTTATACTGATATATTGCAAAGATTTAAATGAAATCTAATATTTCTGTACTTACTGGCCTTCGTTGAAAACTGCTAACAATATAATGCCAACAATACTGGCTACTAAATTAACACAAGTTTCTTGACTTCCATCTTTTGCTGAAACATCTGCCATATTCCCTTTAACAGCCTGATGTTGTGTTATCGATGCTCGTGTAGCACCTCCAGCAACTCCAACCTAATAAATATTTAGAAATTTTTTTTTAATAAGTAAGAATACACGTACCACAGCCTTCATAGTTGTAGTTAAGCATAACACTTCAAGTGAAAAATTAGGTAAGTAAGGCACTGTTAATTCCAAACACATAGCCAAATCATTTATTACATCTGCGAACAATCTCCACTTTTTACAGTCTGCATCTAAGCTATTTCTGTAATTCAAACAGAATTGTGTTGTCATGTTTCTTTTCTCCAAAACAAAGCATACCCTTTCCACCAGGCAAATACTATACGGCCTAACATGCCTGTACCATCTTTTAGTACCCATGTTATAGCAGCAGCTAAAGGAGTAGCTTCAGCATTTCCCACACCAACACCCTTTAAAACAGCTTGTGTGGTAAATGTACCAGTAATTGTACTGCAAAATGCTTGAACTGTGTCCCATACTTGATAATTGAAGTAATCTTCACTAACACTATCAGGATATCCATGTGGAAGGAAAACTTCCCTAAATATATCTTTAATTTTTTGTACAAAAGATACTGAAAAACTTTTGGATTGACTTAACCTAATTATTTTACTACCTAAAAATAAAAATTAGGAATTGTTCAAAAATTTAAATATCCATTTGATATACCATCATCTTTTGCATAAGTAACTAAAGTTCCCAAAGACCCACATTGTTCTTTTAGGACTACAGTCAAATTGTTCATTTTCAATTTTGATGTTAATTTGTCAAAAAACTTAGATCTATCACATTTCACTAAAGAAAGTAATGAATACAATTTCCATATTACTACATTTCTGAACGGGCAGGTGGACGTATTTAAATTTTCCCGCAAATAAATTCCTAAATTATATCAAAACATTTCGTAATTAAAATTGGCTCAAATCCAGGAATGCTTAAATAAAAATATAAAGTGACACGGAAATAAGATCACAGCACGGTAGCTCATTTTAATTACATGAAATGAACGCATAGTCTTCATTACAAAAAAATATTAAACCTATTTAAATTTCAATGAAATGAATACGTTTACGATTTTTTGGCTTTTAATATCTGCATTTAATCTAATTTATGCCATTCGTGTTAATTTAGGTATGTATATTTGTATTTAGTATGTTTTCGTGAAATTCGTTGGGTCTACACATTTTCGGATTGTTTACATAAGCAATTTTGTATAATTATTAAGCTATTAATCATATATCTATATATTTTCTTCTTAATAAGATGCAGTTTCATATAAATACATATTTTCAGGTGTATTACATTATGGGAAAGCAGACCCTTTAAAAACAGACATAATAGACAAACTTGATAGGCATTATAAACGCCTAGGTAAATATCCCGGAGTTGATTTTCATCAAAGGAATGTAGGCGATATTTTATCAGCAAATAATACTTGTAAGTATATTTACAGGAAATACATTCATTATTAAGAATGCCTTTTACCAATACATATAATCTATGCCAACAAATTTGCTTAATTTATACTGGTAGGTATGTATTTTTTTATAGAATTTCAAACATATTTTTAAGTATTTTCAAAATAAACTTTATAAAAGTGAATTTCCTTTTCTTACTAGAAGTATTTATGCAGCTCTTAAACTATATATTTGGATACTATATGTTAAGTGTTGCCAATTGTAATAAACAGAACCTATAACTTATGTAAATACAATTTAAAGACAGGAAGTAAGTTTAAATAGGTGTAAATATGTCATTTAGGTGTTTTTTTCAGATTTTTATTGGGCTTCAATGGTCTCAACATGCTTAACAAAATCTGAATCTGAATCTGTGTGAAGAACACAATACAAGTTCATTTATGTATTTTTGAATGTATCTTCTCCAAAGACGTAGATACGAATTTCACATTTCTACATGATTCTCAATACGCCCCAAAAATACATAAATGAACTTGTATTGTGTTCTTCACACCCCATTTTTAATAATATTTTTTATATTATTAAAAATACTTTGGTATTATACAAATGTAGTGAGGTTTTACCCACTCAAGTATGTTTCAAATTATGTTGTCATATACATATTCGGCTCACGCCGATAAATAGTGAAGACACGAGAATACAGTTTTGTATAGATACGGTGGTTACCGACTATAGAAAACACGTCTGCTTTGGCTTTTATTATGTAGACAGCGCTGAATATTCCTTCACGCTCTGCCTGAATAATTTCGGCTAGATAGTAACGTAATTATGTTTGTTTCAATGTGTCTTCTCCAACAGGGGCGTATTGAGAATCATGTAGAAATGTGAAATACGTATCTACGTCTTTGGAGAAGATACATTCAAAAATACATAAATGAACTTGTATTGTGTTCTTCACACCCCATTTTTAATAATATTTTTTATATTATTAAAAATACTTTGGTATTATACAAATGTAGTGAGGTTTTACCCACTCAAGTATGTTTCAAATTATGTTGTCATATACTTAAATATATATTTCTTAATCATTAATCAAAAGAGGGCATATAAATAGTCATCTAGGTAATACGAATATAGATAACACAATAGTATATTAAAAAACGAGTTTCATAAGGCACCATTTTGCCGCACGAGATCAGTTTAGAAAACGAGCCGCTTGCGGCGAGTTTTCTAAAGAGCGAGTGCGGCAAAAGGCCTTATGAAACGAGTTTTTTATACTATTTTTTCTATTTTGCGTTTTTTACATTAATAAATTGTAGATGTAGTAGGAAGTCCAGAACATTATTTATATTATAAATTATATATGATTTGATTAGCCATAAATTTATAATAAAATCAGTACTTTCTAAGCTGCAAGGCAAAAAAATGCGTATTTAAAAATGACAGTCTAACTTTTCATTAAATATAGCTAACGCCAATTAAGCTGGCGCGAGGAGGGGTAAGTTCGCGCAGGATTAAAAGTAGTGGGGAGATTTGTATTTGGTTTTACATCAAATTGAATTTAATTGGAGTGAGAAATAGCAATTATTCAAATCTCCTCTCACATGCAATTGTCGCTAAATTTGTTGCGTTGATTCTACAATTTGACAAGATTACTCCTGCCGAAGAACGTAGACGCAAACACGTCGCGACGTCAGCTATCCAACTGTACGGATAATTAACATTTGTATGAAAAAAACCACATCCGTCCAGAAACGTGCATATATCGATATTTCACTGTCGTTACAGATCATCAGTACACGATATTCTGACCTAGACATGATTTTATTATTATACTTTCGTGTATATATACGAATTATATTGAATTTAATTGGAGTGAGAAATAGCAATTATTCAAATCTCCTCTCACATGCAATTGTCGCTAAATTTGTTGCGTTGATTCTACAATTTGACAAGATTACTCCTGCCGAAGAACGTAGACGCAAACACGTCGCGACGTCAGCTATCCAACTGTACGGATAATTAACATTTGTATGAAAAAAACCACATCCGTCCAGAAACGTGCATATATCGATATTTCACTGTCGTTACAGATCATCAGTACACGATATTCTGACCTAGACATGATTTTATTATTATACTTTCGTGTATATATACGAATTATATTGAATTTAATTGGAGTGAGAAATAGCAATTATTCAAATCTCCTCTCACATGCAATTGTCTCTAAATTTGTTGCGTTGATTATACAATTTGACAAGATTACTCCTGCCGAAGAACGTAGACGCAAACACGTCGCGACGTCAGCTATCCAACTGTACGGATAATTAACATTTGTATGAAAAAAAACCACATCCGTCCAGAAACGTGCATATATCGATATTTCACTGTCGTTACAGATCATCAGTACACGATATTCTGACCTAGACATGATTTTATTATTATACTTTCGTGTATATATACGAATTATATTGAATTTAATTGGAGTGAGAAATAGCAATTATTCAAATCTCCTCTCACATGCAATTGTCGCTAAATTTGTTGCGTTGATTCTACAATTTGACAAGATTACTCCTGCCGAAGAACGTAGACGCAAACACGTCGCGACGTCAGCTATCCAACTGTACGGATAATTAACATTTGTATGAAAAAAACCACATCCGTCCAGAAACGTGCATATATCGATATTTCACTGTCGTTACAGATCATCAGTACACGATATTCTGACCTAGACATGATTTTATTATTATACTTTCGTGTATATATACGAATTATATTGAATTTAATTGGAGTGAGAAATAGCAATTATTCAAATCTCCTCTCACATGCAATTGTCTCTAAATTTGTTGCGTTGATTATACAATTTGACAAGATTACTCCTGCCGAAGAACGTAGACGCAAACACGTCGCGACGTCAGCTATCCAACTGTACGGATAATTAACATTTGTATGAAAAAAAACCACATCCGTCCAGAAACGTGCATATATCGATATTTCACTGTCGTTACAGATCATCAGTACACGATATTCTGACCTAGACATGATTTTATTATTATACTTATACCAAATATCGTCAAGCTACTGTCGAATGAATCGGCAGAACACGTAAATCATGTCTAGGTCAGAATATCGTGTACTGATGATCTGTAACGACAGTGAAAATATCGATGTATGCACGTTTCTGGACGGATGTGGTTTTTTTCATACAAATGTTTACATCAAATGTCAGATAATTCTAACCTCTGAGCGTGTATCATTTTATGATCCCCTAGCAAAGACATAAATGTATTCTGACAATTACTTGAGTAGTGGGGGTGGACGTTTTTAAAACCGGCTTCCGCGCACCCCCTCCTCGCGCCAACTTAATTGTCGCTTGCTATACTTGCTTTAATATTAATATTCGTAGAGTGTAACAAATAACTAAGTAATTATAACAATTTTCTTTCTAAATAAAACTTAAAACTAGTACTCTATTTAAATCACAAATAGCTATAGCAAAACGCACCAATCCATCCATTTTAGTAGTAGTTATAGTACGTTTATGGTAGTATTGTGTCGACTTATAAAGTTTACTGTGAAGTTTATAGGTTATACTTGTATCTAAATTGACCAAATGTTCTAGGCACATTAAGTCCATTCTCATTAAAGAAAATAAATAATACACTAAAGTATTTTGTGACTATAAGTAAATAAAACTCCATTAAATAAATTCACTATTTTAAAAACCAAATATCGTCAAGCTACTGTCGAATGATTCGGCAGAACACGTAAATGATTTTTCATTATTTCAAACACCTCATGTTAATTTTCTTAATAAAACGAGGTGAAGCAATGCCAAAATTATGATTTTTTATTAATATTATTCATCGAAATAGTCCTATAATTACTATTATATACATATAATGTATTCTAGATTAATAAAATTATAAATTAACCAATATATACTTGTAAGACAATTATTTTAGTTGTTATGAGACTGGCAAATAGATTTCATTATTCTTTATTGATGACGAATGTGGAAAAATTAGTGCGTTTCGCTATATTAATGATGTTGAAAAGTATAGTACAGTATTTGCATTATAGATGGCACCAATATCTACACTTTCGTATTCTAACCATTGTTTAAAATACTTGTTATAAATTAATTTAGAAAATCTTATGTAAAGAATGTATTCGTGGTGATTTGCAATATTATATATAAGTAGATAAAACTAAATAGAAAATTATGTTTAATTATATTAATTTTTTCACATATATATTTTCCCCGACCATTGTTCCTAAAATAATTCTAAGGGCCGCTATTATAAACAGCGAATAAATCTCTGAATAACAACTTGACGAATAAATTTATTCAAGGAATAAATTGTAATCTGATATTATAGAAAAAATGCATGCAAGTAAAATAAGTTTTTGTAGAATAACTCTGAATAGCATGTATTTTGCAGTTTAGTGTTTGGATAAACGATGGCGCCCACTGAATAAAATGAAAAAATCCAAAAAAGTCCTAATTCTTTACTATTTCTTTTTGTTTATATTTGTAAAATACAAACCGATAAATCTGGCATTATCAAAATTCAAGTTATTAAACACACATAAAATATAAACTTAATAAATAAAAATAAAATAAGGTTATGTTTATTTGAATACAGTGAATGAATAACATTTAATGCCACGATTTTCTAGGGTGTAAATTAATTGGTAGATTTAGCTGCTTAGTTTCTTTATTTGCTATTTATAATACCCAATCTATAGAGTAAATTAAATTTACTTGCCAACTAAATAAAATCTGCAGATTTTATTGTTTATAATACCGGCCCTTAGAGGACTGTGTAAAATTAAACATTACAGTTCATAATATTCTTTTTTGAACAGAAATATTCTTATCTATTGCTATTCTAGACTACGATGTCGAATCTAAGCAAACCTAACAGCTATCATAATAAGTTGCACGGAGTATGTGTTCATTGACGACGTCCATAATTCTACATACGTGTAGCACAACAATTAAAATCATAATTATCTATCTCCATTAGCAGTAACAGTTTGATCCAAAAACTCCAAAAATGCTTGTTACAAGTGAAAAGGTGACGATTTTTGGATCATACTAATACTCAATCTAGCTCCTATTCCTTTTCTTTTTGCCTAATCCGCCAAATTTGAAGTCACAATTTTTTGTTCTGGTTTAGATTATTTTTGACAATAGCATGAAGTCCCTATTTCATGTAATTTTTTTTTGTCGTTTTCATGTTTTGTATCAGTTTTTGTGAATTTGTTCAGTCCCAGTAGAAGGTCGGTTCTTCATCTTGAACGTTCGATCATCCGGTATTAAACATGATACACTATTTTCAAACTGAAACCTCATTTATAACATTATCATACACTTCTGTAATCTGTGAATGAATTTTGGTAGGACGAACTTTTTTCGCATTCAAAAAACGAATCCCACTAGGAACCTTGCACTGATTTTATGACATATTTCAAAGACGAATAGATTACGAGCACACGTCCACAGCTTCTCGTTAACTATCTCAGACTGGAGTACCTAGTCATTATAAAGGTTATTGAACTGGTAGCGGTGGCGAGGAATCCGTATGTCGCGTCAATTTAAGACGTGTTTTACTTTCTGACTCTCGTATATTTCCCATTTCTCTTTTCCTTCCAAACGAAATTAAGTATTTTATATAATGATTCTGTCGTATAACCAAGTTTTATATCATTTTATAATAACGCTTATCTGTGATAGTAAGAGAGTTGCATAAGTCTCAGAAAAGTAGAGAGGTAGTTGCATTACTAGTTTAAGTATCTACCATACTAAATTTTTATATAGCGCATATATTTTATGAATAATACGAAAATTTACAGAGCAGCAGATGTTTCCATTTTGTTTACTGGCGAATTCACTTATTTTAAGTAAACTACATGATTCTGTTCGAGTTTTCTTAGAAATTGTTATTCTCGTAATCGACAAGGGAATTTCACGAAGTGACAAAATTTGCTAACTTCTTGATTATATTTCCAAAAACCTCGAGAATAAATAAAAGGTATATACCAGTTGTATTTTTAACTAGAAACTTTCAAATATTTCGAAGAATAAGCAGTTCACGAAAAAATGTTCAGAATTAAAATTTCATAATTCAATGGAGGAAATACATTAGTCCGTTTTTCTCTCTCCATGTAGGTGTGGGGGGGGGGGGGTAACTTTGAAATCTTAAATAGGAACCCGTATATTTTATTACAGATCGAATTATACTGGAAAAAGTACGTAGGATTTGTCTGAGATATTTTTTTCAATTAGTAATAGATGGGGCTGTAATCGACTAAATTAAATTTTTTTCAATTGGATGTAGCACACCAGCTACAACATTTACCACAAAGCGTCCTAATATATCGACAGTTTCGTCGGCACTTATCCATGGGTACTGATTTGAAAGATGGATTCTACTGCTTTCGTGTAGCACATACGAACAAAATATTTTCGTAAGGTGGATTCATCAGAAACATTTCCGACTAGTACATTTTTGGAGAAATATTTTGAAGGTGGGATTGTTAAGTTTATTTCATAGAATATTTGCCTCCATTTTCACAGAGCGTCCAAGCTTCACATAGTTCGTCGTTAAAATTGTCAGATTCCTATGGGTCTAATTTCTGTGTATGTATTTGCGATGCTAGGTAACTTTCTATGTGCAATTTCTTGGAATTTTTTAACGATATTTTACAGAATTTGCAATAAATTTCGAATCACCGGCAATGGACATACAATCAGTATGACCCTTAATCCAAATCGCTATTGTTTCACGATGCCATTCTCGACGTAGTTCCATATCATATCTGAAAAAGTAACTTAAACAATGTTCTAGATCTAAATAAATGAAAATTAAAAATGTATGCGTAAGTTATAGAGACTTAACGAAATTTATTGGACACAGTTAAAACAATGAAAAAAAAAGAAACTAACTCACCGTACTTTATTTATCTTACGAAATATAAACTAATAAATAAAATAAATTATAAAATCTTCTCACGCTTCTATCTACGCCCATGAAGAAAGGAATTTAAGTGTAATATTGAAGTCATTGTGTCGCAATTCAATGATAAAAAGCAGATGTGTGGTTAAACGAATGAATAGCGCTATTTAATAACTGCGCGTTGTACTTAGCGATGTTATAGATTATTTATATGGTTAATCGTAATTTCGGCCTGGTGTGTCCGGTTTCTATTTATGAAACTAAAGGAAGTGGTGCTTCCATCGTTTTCATTTTGGTAGGTTACCCGCCTGTATGACCTACTAAAATGTTGGCAAAATTAAATCAGTTGTATATGAGCCATATGGTGGGGTGACAATACGCAAGTAATAGGATAGCTACAGTGGACCCCCGCTATTCGAGCCCCCTGTATTTGCAAAATGGCTTATTCGCGATTCTATTTTTGCTGCCATTTCTCGTTATCCGCGCTCCGTATTCACGGTTCAGTATGGGTAGTTCCCCTAAATTTTCGGTATTATACTAGTTCATTTATTTCCTTAAAAGTTCACAAACCGCATTTGGCTCTTATACACAATATGTATGCATATCTATATTATCGATTTGTGTCGATTACATACATATCATAGTTAGACGTTTTTGTTTTCATCGGGAACATATACATACATATCTGTTTTATATATATATATATATATATATATATATATATATATATATATATATATATAAGGTAAACTTAATTAGTCGGCGATTAAAGGTCTGGTTATTACTTCAAAGTGTATATATTTAAAACAATCCTACATGTTTCGGCAATGATGCCTTTGTCAAGGATATAAAAAATATAAAATTTTCATATTTTTTATATCCTTGACAAAGGCATCATTGATGATAATGATGCCTTTGTCAAGGATATAAAAAATATAAAATGTTAAAATTGTTTTTACTTTATTTAGTACTGTTGGTCTGAAAACTGGATTAGTGAGATTTAAGGCTCTGTCTACTAACGCTGTTACTACCTTTTTTGTGGGCTAGGGGTTGGTTTGAAAAAAAGTTTACATATTTGCCGCTAAAAGTCGAAGTCTGCTGCTAAAAGTCGAAACGTCGTAGAATAAAACATCAAAATTCAATAAAGGTCGCTAAACCAATAAAAAGTCTATTATTTTTAATATTAAGACACGGCCAATAAAATAAAAAAGAAAAAGAAAATTCTTATAAACACTAAATATATATATATATATATATATATATATATATATATATATATATAAATATAATAACTTCGTGACCTTGGTATGATATGGTAAACCTAATCAGTAGGCGATTAAAGGTCTGTATATTACTTCAAAATATATGTATTTAAAAAACTCTACATGTTTCGGCTGTATACGCCTTTTTCAAGAGAATACAAAATATGAATGACAGGATATAAATGTCAAGTAATTAAGTTGCTATGGTTTAAATTATTCAAAGATACATTCTAGTAATAATAATAAATCATGCCTTAGTATTCCAAAAAATAGATAACAAGGTGTGAAAATATGTGTTGTTCGCTGCTAGCAATTTGTGTCTCCTTCTGGGTATGAACTTGTGTGTTGGTTGCTGCTGGCAGCTTGCGTCTCTCTATGGGTGTGTGGTTTTGTGTGAGAGCGTAAGTGTAGGGTTTTGTATGTCGGTGCGTTCGTGCGTGTGTTTAGTGATCGGTCGCATGAATTTAGAGAGGTCGGATAACCAGCCGTTGCGTAGGGCCGCCAACCCTTTCCCGACAACTTCTTTACAATTCCGTGCAGTACTTCGACGGTCTGACCCCCGCCCCAACGAGGCAAGGCGCAGACAGGCGAAGCGCACCCTGTACGGGGTTGCTCATCGCAACTAAGGGAACACTCTTAGTGGCTACCTCGGTCGACGATGGTCACACTTATGCCATCTTAACGTTTTCCGCCGAAGCGGGAGCATAGCACACACGTCGAACGTGTGTGTGCTGTTAACGGCAGCCTAGCCAGGTTGTCGCCCAGGACCGGTCCTAGTGGTGTGTGCATTGCGCGGCGACGAAATAGCGCCGCGTAGCATGGTTCCTCACTCTTGCTGGAAAGGCGGAATGGCACCTGACTGCCCAACGGGCAGACCCCCCTAGAGTTTTGTAGCGCATATGCTAGGCTGCAACCCAGTAGAGGACCACATCAGCAAAAAACAGAAAACAGGGATAGGCAGGGAAAAGCAAGACATGAGTTATTATTACGTATGCGCCCGTGGAGCGACTTAAGATACAAAGTTGTCGGCATTCGCTCAAAACGAGAAGGAAAACCACGAAAACCTGCTCGGACAACTAGACAGGAATCAAAACACGGAACAGTCATCATGATAAGCAAAAGTATATGATATTTAAATGATATTTAAATAACATAAGGTATATAACAAAAAAAAAAAAAATATATAATATGATGGTAAATTGTAGATCGTTACAAAATTAAATTATAGTATATACTGCTTAGATTTTTTATATCATTTCTGTTGTTAATTGAATTGTGTGTTGTTCTTTATCAATTATCTGTGTAAATTCTTTCAATGTTTCAATTATCTGTGTGTTTTCAAAATCGAAATGGTGATCGCGTTGTAGTTTGTGTGTAGACAATGCAGTTTTGTCTGTTCTAGAGTATTTGTGGGCTTGTATTCTTTTGTATAAATATTGTTTCGTTTGGCCTATGTAGTAACTATCGCAATCGCGACATGGTATTTTATATACGACATGTGTTTCTCGATTTTTTTCTATTTTAGGTTTAAGTTTTGAAAATAAATGTTTATTAGTATTACTAAGTTTATATGTTGTAGCTATATCATATTTTTTTAAAGTGTGTTTAATTTTTTCCGATAGTTGTGGAACATATGGAATTGTGATATATGTTGTGTCATTGTTCAAATTTTTATTGGTGTCTGCAGTGTTGTATATTTGGTGTACTCTTTTTTTAATAGTTTGGTCTATAAGTTGTGGTGGATAATTATTATCAGTTAGGATTGTTTTAATTTTTTTGATGTTATCTTTTTTGTATTTAGTATGTGATAGTTTTACTGCCCTATCAGTCAGATTATTTATAATCATTTTATTGAATACTGTAGGAGCATTTGAGTGGTAATTCATATATCGGAAAGAAGCTGTGGGTTTATTATACCAATGTTCCACAACTATCGGAAAAAATTAAACACACTTTAAAAAAATATGATATAGCTACAACATATAAACTTAGTAATACTAATAAACATTTATTTTCAAAACTTAAACCTAAAATAGAAAAAAATCGAGAAACACATGTCGTATATAAAATACCATATCGCGATTGCGATAGTTACTACATAGGCCAAACGAAACAATATTTATACAAAAGAATACAAGCCCACAAATACTCTAGAACAGACAAAACTGCATTATCTACACACAAACTACAACGCGATCACCATTTCGATTTTGAAAACACACAGATAATTGATAAAGAACAACACACAGTGAAAAGACAAATTAAAGAAATGATCAGTATTAAACAGGAAAAAAATTCAATTAACAACAGAAATGATATAAAAAATCTAAGCAGTATATACTATAATTTAATTTTGTAACGATCTACAATTTACCATCATATTATATATATATATTTTTTTTTTTTTGTTATATACCTTATGTTATTTAAATATCATTTAAATATCATATACTTTTGCTTATCATGATGACTGTTCCGTGTTTTGATTCCTGTCTAGTTGTCCGAGCAGGTTTTCGTGGTTTTCCTTCTCGTTTTGAGCGAATGCCGACAACTTTGTATCTTAAGTCGCTCCACGGGCGCATACGTAATAATAACTCATGTCTTGCTTTTCCCTGCCTATCCCTGTTTTCTGTTTTTTGCTGATGTGGTCCTCTACTGGGTTGCAGCCTAGCATATGCGCTACAAAACTCTAGGGGGGTCTGCCCGTTGGGCAGTCAGGTGCCATTCCGCCTTTCCAGCAAGAGTGAGGAACCATGCTACGCGGCGCTATCTCGTCGCCGCGCAATGCACACACCACTAGGACCGGTCCTGGGCGACAACCTGGCTAGGCTGCCGTTAACAGCACACACACGTTCGACGTGTGTGCTATGCTCCCGCTTCGGCGGAAAACGTTAAGATGGCATAAGTGTGACCATCGTCGACCGAGGTAGCCACTAAGAGTGTTCCCTTAGTTGCGATGAGCAACCCCGTACAGGGTGCGCTTCGCCTGTCTGCGCCTTGCCTCGTTGGGGCGGGGGTCAGACCGTCGAAGTACTGCACGGAATTGTAAAGAAGTTGTCGGGAAAGGGTTGGCGGCCCTACGCAACGGCTGGTTATCCGACCTCTCTAAATTCATGGGACCGATCACTAAACACACGCACGAACGCACCGACATACAAAACCCTACACTTACGCTCTCACACAAAACCACACACCCATAGAGAGACGCAAGCTGCCAGCAGCAACCAACACACAAGTTCATACCCAGAAGGAGACACAAATTGCTAGCAGCGAACAACACATATTTTCACACCTTGTTATCTATTTTTTGGAATACTAAGGCATGATTTATTATTATTACTAGAATGTATCTTTGAATAATTTAAACCATAGCAACTTAATTACTTGACATTTATATCCTGTCATTCATATTTTGTATTCTCTTGAAAAAGGCGTATACAGCCGAAACATGTAGAGTTTTTTAAATACATATATTTTGAAGTAATATACAGACCTTTAATCGCCTACTGATTAGGTTTACTATATATATATATATATATATATATATAATAATATTATATTGTCAACTCTACATTTTTATCTCCGGAAGAAGCAACAAAGTTGTTGCGAAATATAGGGATACTTAATAAATGAGTTTTTTAATTGACAGACCGCTTGCCCGCTTTTAATTTGTTTGATTCAATATATTACGGTCGATAATTTCGTTTAAAACAAATTATATATATCAGGGTGAGTCGTGAAGAATCGACCAAACTGTAGGAGTGTATTCTACAGGTGAAAGTAATGTAAAAAAACTCAAATGTTGCTATCCGACTTTTATTTGTTTTCGACTTATAGCGTAATTAAAAATAAACAAAATTTCATACATTGAAGTTTTTGTATTTTATTGGTATTATCGTTCTTTATAATATATTTTCAAAAATACCGCCATTCATTTCAAAACATATTTTACATCGTCTACCAAGAGCGCTGGTTGCGTTCCTGATTGCGTCAGGTTGATGTTTGATATTGTCAGCAGCATTCATAATCCGTTGAATTAGTGCTTCACGAGTATCCACTTTAACTTGATACACTTCATTTTTTAACCAGCCCCATAAACAATAATCGAGTGGCGTGAGGTCTGGAGACCTAGGAGGCCAACCAATGTGACTACCACGTCCAATCCAACTCCCTGGAAACCTTACAGCCAAATGTTGCCTGACTGCACGAGCGTAATGTGCAGGCGCTCCATCGTGCTGGTAGAAGATTTGGATTCTGATGTTTATGGGAACATCCTATAGCAGTCCGTGCAGTTCATTTTCTAAAAAATGTAAATAGGTGTCTCCCGTGAGGCGATTCTCAAAAATGTAAGGACCAATTAAAAAACCATCGATCATACCACACCACACGTTTACCGAAAATTTATGTTGAAAGTTACTTTCGACTGTTGCGTGTGGATTTTCGTCTGACCATACATGCTGGTTATGACAATTATGAATACCGTCACGGGTGAATGTCGCTTCATCCGTAAACAGTATACGCGATACAAAACGAGGATTATCATTTATCCATCGACAAAATTCCATACGTCTACGATTATCATCTCGTTGTAGGTGCTGTACTCTTTGTACATGGTACGGACGTAAGCCATGCTCGTGGAGTGTTTTTATCACCCTTGTTTGTGGAATGCCCAATTGAATACTAATTCTCCGTGAGCTGGTAGTTGCGTTTTCTTCTACTACATCCAGAAAATCTTCTACTTCTTGTAATTGTTGTCGACTGCCTCGTTCAGATATTATGTTTAAACTGGGAAGCTTTCCGGTCGTGCACAATCTGTTGAATACACTAATAAATACAGTTTTATTAGGATGTATATGATGTGGAAACCGTTGACGATATTCATTAGCAGCAGCTGTAGCATTCCCATTACAAAATCCATAAACAAACACCATATTAGCATATTCTAAATTAGAATAAGTGTGTGGCATATTAGTTTGTTACACTATAGTCGTACAAACTTCAAGTCAATGTCACAATACCCGAACACAATGTTATCATTTACTCCAAGGTATAGGGAACATTTTTTATGATGGCAGCGCCCTCACTATATCAACGATAAACTAGAGGTAGTGACATTAGACGCATTAGGCATACAAACCACTCTACATTATTTCTCGACTTTTTCTATATGCCGGACTGTCGCTTTTACCACTTAGCTAAGTGGTAAAAGCGACAGACAGTCCGGCAAACTGTAGACTTGGGTTCATATCCCAACGTAGACAATATTTTTCAATTAAAAAAATTCCGTATGATTTTCTTTGTAATTTGTAGACAGCAATGTTTACATCCCCACTTACTCTGCAATTACATACATTCTAATTTGATATTTGTAAATATTTCATATAATAGCCGAAAAACTCGAATAATTTATCAATTGTTATATATATATTCGATATTCGCGAATTGAATATTCGCGATGGTTTGTGGAACGCAGGCTGCACCAATAGCGGTGGGTCCACTGTACCAGGGATTCTTTTAATGTACGTGAAGATGAGCCTTTGTTGCATTTGTATCAAATAAACTAGGCTTTTTATTTTTTTTTGGGAAAGATAATGATCTAATTTCACTTGTGAAATCTAATTTTATTTCAGTATGTGAACTGACAGCAAATGGTCTAATCGGAGCAATAGGTCCTACACATTTAGCCACTACACCTATATTACAATCGATATGTGAAAACTTAGAGATACCATATGTCGAATATACATGGAAGCCAGTATCTATTCTTCAAAATATGATCATAAATTTTTATCCTGAAAATGAATTGTTAGCAAAAGGAATTGCAGCTTTAGTTGCTGAAATGCAATGGACAAGTTTTACGGTTTTATATGAAACTGTAGAAGGTTTGATTAAACTAAAAGACGTTTTCAAATTAAATATCCGCAAGGAAATACCGATTGTTTTCAAGCAAATTTCTCCTGGTGACGATTACAGGTAAGTCTCTGTATATGTAGTGTAAGAGAAAGCAATGAGCTACATATCAATATACAGGGTGTAAATGAAATACGCCGGCGTTAGCTAATATATAATAGATACGTAAGATAGCAATTCAAATTTGCAAAAACATTTACTCTATCGAAAGTTTAATTTTTGCGGAAATTTAGGAACACAAACTTTTCAAATACCTGTATTCAGCTTGAATCTAAATATGTAAATAGAATTTTTATGTTTGTATGTTGTCGATTCAACAAACAAATAGGCATTTATTTAAGTTCACCAAAAATTCCCTTCATATTTCAGTAATGTAGTACATGTTTGTGTGAAAGTTTATAAACATATATTCATTCATTTCTTAGATATAAATTTTCTTGTGCATCAGCTGTTCTGTTGTTATTTATAAGTAGATCAATGGCCTGACCTTTGTAATAACCCGAAAAAAAGTGCAATATGGAGCTTTTTTAAATGTCATAATAGTAAATTCACGCCGAGAAATAATAATTACAGTTGTAATTTTTAATTGAATGTTGATATTTTTTTTCTGTGTTCTATTTGCCTATTTTTTTTTAGTGACAACTTTTTGCCCTAAAAGGGCAGATTTGTGTGAAACAGGTGGACAGCTTAAAGGAGATGTTCAATGTGGTTGCCATTTGCATAAATACAACCTTCTAATCGATCAGTAAACTTTTGAAGTACACGATTTAACACTGCTCGGTTTTCACGGATATGGGCCGCAACTTGAAAAATACGTTGCCGAAGATCGTCTTTTACGGCCACGGCTTCATAACATGGATACAATGTATCGCGATCTCTCGAACAGATAACAGACTGACTTCAGCCTTACAGTATACATCATCGCATTTACAACTCCCACCATTACGCTTCAGTAGGGGTAGCGCTACAGTTATAAAGGAATACTAAATTTACCATAATCGGGTTGAATAACGCGCATTTATTAAATTTTTTTTCTTTGATCTCATTCGAGATAAAGTTTTCGTGCTTTAGTATTTTATGCTTAATATTATTACAGTTATTACATATTAAACTATGTCGGCTTATTTCGTTTACACCTTGTATAGTGGACTCGTGCATAACGCGCTCTCGTATAACATGAATAACGCGATGAAAAGCTAGTACACATACAGAGCTCCAAACAGTCAAGTATTATGGGTAACATTTTCACATAGTTTTTGATTTTTTGTTTAGAAAGGCACATGTAGCAACTACCTATTGTTTACATGTATTGTTCGGGGGTGGATTAGATCCGGAAATCGCCTGTCCAAAAAAGTTTTCGTGGTTTTCTTTCTCGTTTATGATGAATACCGACAGCTGAACATCTTAAGTCGCTTAAGTCGGGCGTAATAATAACTTATAGCCTGCCAATGACACCTATAATTGGCATTAAGCTGTTGTAGGCATGAACTATTATTATTATATAAACAGTAACAGAAAAATGGAATTATTTAGCATTTGTTTTCTGTAATGTAGAAATGAATAGATAAATAAATGAATAAATAAATAAATAAATAAATTACCAGTTGCATGGATATCAATCGTTGAATTTAATTACTAAAATTTCAAACTTAAAAAAAAAAAATTCTTGGAACGATTACGGAGAAATTTACAAAAATAATAGTCTAAATTTCAATGTTGCTTTCACCCCCTAAAACGCTTTATCGTACTAACCAAAATCGCTTTCTTATATAGTCCTTATAAGTAAGGCTGCATGTCATACGCGCTACATTGACCAGGGTAACTCTGCTTTAATATCTAAACAGTTTTCGCATAACGGTGCGATAACGCTAAAAAGATCAGTGGGCGGTCTATAAATCATAGTGGCGGGAGCTCAGAAACACACTTCCCACGGCCGTAGTTGATATTGAGTTATCGAGATACACGTTTATTAGACTCTCTGCTATGTTCCTTTTTTTTTGTTTATTGGTGAATT
This sequence comes from Melolontha melolontha, assembly GCA_935421215.2. Classification (NCBI taxonomy): domain Eukaryota; kingdom Metazoa; phylum Arthropoda; class Insecta; order Coleoptera; family Scarabaeidae; genus Melolontha; species Melolontha melolontha. Next base: position 134,411,091 of record OW285239.1, read on the forward strand.
TGGTGACTTATTCTACAATGGGGCGAAAGTAATGTGTAAGTGCGCGACAAACCGTTAATGTGCTGTAGCAAATCCGACTGTGCAGATTCAGTTTAGGTGTGATTTATTGTTAATTTTGATAGCCTGTAATATTCCGCTTCACATATTAGACAAGCAAACATTTAGAAAGTTTTGGCGCCAATACAATCCACTGTTCCAGTTATCAAGTCGCAGCATATGATGAAAAACCGTATATCAATTGTACGCGGTGATTATTACAAACGGCGGCTTCGCTGGATATTGGATGAAGATGTGCCGTGCTAATAATAATGAAATTATTCTAATATAATAAAATAATTAGTGGTGCTGGTGAAGTTTCATCAAAGTTCCAGGACGTGTGTGATGATGGTTAATTAAATAAATATACTACAACTTACTTACTAAATAAAATACAGCAGCGTTGTCCTTAAAGTTTGTATTTATATTTACACAAGAAAGAAATTGAAATTGGTATATTTAAAAGTAATTAAACAAAGTAATATATACACGAGGAGCGGTAAATAAGTAATTAAAAATTAACACAAAATACACTGAAAACGAACGTTAACTTGAGTAGTAAATTAAATGTTAATTAATTAGGATTAATATAAAATAATCTCTGTATCGAACAATACAGAGTTACCTTTGTGTGGCGATGATGGTCACGTGGCCTTCGAAGATATACCTGGTCAAGTATATGTAGAGCGGTTCTTAGAAGCAAAAGACGCCGGACGGCGTGGCATCGTGGACTTGCACAGTACGATGAGTAAGATGTGTGTGTTTCTTACGAGGGTTCTAACGAGAAGATAGACTGATCGTTTTTTGATAGAACACTGGTTTTTGAAAACGGTCTGTTTTATGACATGAGTCGAAGAGAGGGTCGATATCTTGAATAATAATTAATAAGAAGCGCGACCTGAAGAGATGTTCTATCGATGGCATAAATATTATTAAAATAACCCTTGTGACATAAACTTTCTAATGATATGAAACACAATATATAAAAGAAGATGTATGTAATTAATTCAAACAATTTATAATGAAATGTATATAGAAATTCCACATTACGGTTGTTGCCGGGTCAGGTTGCCCACGGGTGTCCCGGTTAAGGATATAACAAAAAAAATGCTTTCTCTTCGAACACGAATAAGTACAGGAAAAATGTCTTAAGTTCAAATATTTTAAATCGAGATATTTAAAGAAGAAATATGATTTAAAAATAAATTAAAATATTTTTATATGCGGAGCGTAACATGATATAGAGAAAATGACATGTACATTACAAAATAGTTGTAATGTTGTTAAATGCAAGGCGACAGATCGTAAAAAAAAGTCTATTAACACTATTATAGTGCATGTCTTCGATCCTCGGCAATCAACCTTTTCATTACTACTAGCTAGCAAAAGACTGTACTGGCAATACAATTACATACGCAAATGGTGCTGTCAACAAGTTAAAAATTGTTGTTTGTGACCAATGGTGCCGCGAAAATGCGTTCGGCTGGCCGTTCTCTTTCGCGACACGGTTGCAGATTGTTACATGTTACGTGTAAAGTGCATGTGGCAGAAACTGTTCAACAATGTTTTCCCAAGGTAGATGCTTTAATAACAAGTACAAAAAAGTTTTTCTCAAATCTCTTAAACGTTTTCGCGAGTTTCAGTGTTCTGAAATTTCACAGCCGATCCTTACACGTCGTTGAACATTGTTGAAGGCATTTTTTTATTATGCTGAATATTTTCCGTAAATAAAAAACTGTTATACTACAGTTTAATCCAACTGAGGCTGCAGCTATGCAGCATGCCAACTATAAAAGAGCGGCCGACGCAATCGAGAAATTATGAAATAGTGCGATGGCGTTAGCGGAGTCCCCGTAAATAGTGGACGAAGTAAATTCACTGCCGTATGCTATATATGATGCAAAAATGAGGGTGTCAAACAAAAGTTCCAAAGTGCGTTAAAGAAAGACCGATTTTAACAGATTACAAGTTTTTCTTTGGAGATTGTGGTTAAGTAAAAATTCAAAAAAGGTATAACACCGCTTACCACAATTAATAATCGCGTCCTAGAAATTTATATTTTCCGGAAAGAAATCAATCTCAATAGATTTATCACCATCATAGTTTTCAACAAAAGACAGCTTCTTTTAATTTCTTAGTCAATCGGTTAGTAAAGTTTCCGTTAACAAAAGAGAGATACGAAAAAGAATTAGATTTCATTAAAAACATCGCAAGGTATAATGGCTTTGACATAGAAATAATGAATAAATTAATTAGAAAAACGAATTTAAAAAAGACAATCCGCGAATCCACATGTTTGACACCTCACATAATCAGTAGCAAAAATTCCATGTGTTTACCATACCAACCAATTACGAAAAACATTAGTAGAGTTGTTAAATAATGAGGTCTCCAAGTTGCTTTTCGGTCTGAAAATACAATCAAAAGTCTTCTAGGTAATACCTACGATTAAGAAAATTTGAATTTGAAATCTGGTATACACGAAATTAATTGCGGCGATTGTAATTTGAAAGATATGGATCAAACGAAACGCTCAATCCGTTCTAAAGAACATATATTGCATATTGAATTTAATACACCAAAAAAATCTAACGTCGCAAACGATTTATTGGAAACGGATCATAACACCATGGTCGAAGGGTTAAAACTTGTCAAAAATATAAATAACTCCAGGAGAGCTCGAAAGCATTCATATCGTTAAAAACAAAATCAATACTCTTAATTCAGACAACGGTCCTATCCCATATAGCTGTGTCTTTTCATTCTTAAAAAACAGGTAGAAAAGTTGAGGACGTGAGAATAAACACATGTGTACCGTTTTTTAAGAGGGTTAAGTTGACGTAATTTTAGTATGTTTGGTGTGTTTCAATGCAGTGTATTATACGTGGACGCTTTGTAAAGTGGTGTTCGATTATTTGTGTTAGCTTTACTGTGCCCCATGTTCTTCAACACTTTGATTAGTTGTTCTACAATTTTGTTGTCAAAATACGTATTTAGGATGCAATTATTAATTGTAGTAAGTGGTGTTAAACCTTTTTTGAGATTAAGACAAGTTTGTGATAATATTGCAAATAGTGATAGTGCGTCTACACATTCGTTGAGTGAATACAAAGTGAATTTTTCATATGCGTGTGCTACATCAGTAGTTGTCCAACGATTGTTATCCAAATAAAAGAACATATTTTCATCACTGTGAACATTACTCTCTGAGGCAAGTATGGAAACATATTTGATGCTGCAAAGTTTTTACGGATAGTCTCCAGTTCTTGAGGTTGATAATCATGATGCTAGTTCATTGCGCTAGTTAAGTGTTGCACACAGTGTTATAATTACTTGTAGCAGCATAGTGCATTTCTTACTAGTTGCTTTGTATTATTATTTTTATTATACTTGTCACGATGCGTGCGCCCATGATACGCAGCGCTTTTCTGACAGCGTTACTTATAAGGCTACTTATCTGCCAAGTCGTTCGAATAGATGCCTCTGGGTTGGGGGAGTTTCCTTGTAAGTTGTAGCCTCGAGTAGTAGAAACAAGATAATTTTATATTCCTACTATTTGTTCGCATAAGTATGCTTTTTTTCAGACCAATTTTGAAAGCAGTTAAAAATTATACAGAAAATACTATAATTTTGGACTGTGAATTGGAAAGTATTATGTCATTTTTGATGCAGGCTAGAGAAGCTAATATGCTAGGATACCACAACAAATATTTTATAACTAATATGGTGAGTATCAGAATAATTGGAACATACATGAGTAGGTAAACCCCACCAGTTTTGTATAATACAAATGTATTTTTAATAATATAAAATATTATTAAAAATCTGGTGTGAAGAACACAAATACAGGTACACTATTAATATTTTTGTGAACGTGTCCGAACATATCCCTCACTATTAATATTTTTGTGAACGTGTCCGAACATATCCCTCCATACATTACATACATAGATACATTACACATGCGGTTAGTCCGTAGTATGAGTGAAGACACAAACAAAATGCAGTTTCCAGAGATATGGCTGTGCCACCTTTGGAAGGGCGTCGTTACTTCACATTGGTTATGTGGACGGGGCGAGGTACTTCGGCTGTCTGACAACAGGCAGCGCTGAATTTACTTCTACGCTCGGTTTGGATAATTTCTGTGATGTGGCGATGTGGTTCTTTTTTTTTCTGAATATGTCTGAAGACATCCTTTCTCCAGCAGGGACGTACCGATGAGCCTGTAGAAAGGCGAAATACGTATCTACGTCTCTGGAGAGGGATATGTTCGGACACATTTACAAAAATATTAATAGTGAACCTGTATTTGTGTTCTTCACACCAGATTTTTAATAATATTTTATATTATTTAAAATACCTTTGTAATATGGTGAGTGTCCGATCTCATTATCTTATGCTTATATTGCTATTTAGAATTCTTTCAGGATGCTCATACTTTAGATTATTCCGCCATGAATATTACTGCCAACATAACGACCATAACATTGTTAAATACGAGTAGTCCACTTCTTGCCAATACCGTAAAAGATTGGAATGATGGAATTCAAACTCAAATTAGTCCAGATAAAGTTAAGGTTAGTGTGTACAAACTTTTAGTTTTAGGCTAATCTGGTTAAAAATATTCGGGTAATAGTCTGAAAAAAAAAATAAGAACAATTACATTTCAACAGTGTATAACAAACGTTATCATTAATTGTAACTGATAAAGCGTTAGAATTAAATCCTGATCATCCTGCTGTGTTAAGATACACAGGCCATATTATCACATTAGACAATGTTAATGGAACATTTGGAATAGATAAAAATACGAGAGGATATTTCTATATAATTGGGCTTCAAAGTTTTTTTTATTAAGTGCTTCTCGAGATCTTTGCAGCTAAGTCCACCCACCAAACAAAATTCCAATCCCAGTGCCAAAAATGCCAAAAAAGCACAAGAAAATAACCAAAAACAATAAAACTTTGACATTAGGGAAGGCACAGGGAGATACACTACACGCTTCGGGGCCTACCGAAGGGACTTTACTATTGACGCACACACAAAAATGACCAACGATGAAAAGGTAAATCCACAAATATAGAGGTTGGAAAGAATGTCGAATTCATGAATTTTATATTTTAATTTTACATGCAGCCAAAAATTTTAATATCGCCTCATTTCAGTTATTTTATTTGTCCGTGATAATAATACAATGTTAGTGGGCATTTCTATTCCTAGGTGATTAATTGATTCAGTAAATAATTCCATTTGAAGCAGATAATATAGACACTGAAATAAAAGGTAATTGACGTCCGCGTAATCATGTCCGTACTTACACCTTGGTGAGTCTATCATACCTAGTTGTGTAATTGCGGGGAATTGTCTAGGCCCAAATTTCAACCTAGCAATCGTCGTATAATTGTATTTTGAGACTTTCTGATATTGGTGCCACGTCTTTGTAAAAATACTGCGATGGATTAAAGCATACTGGGTCATTTTCTTTTGATATGTACCCTCCCACTGCTTATTCCATTTTTTCGGCTATATTTGTTTCCTCGCTATTACTACCATGTCTTGCCAATAAAGAACCTGACACGATGTCTGCGTCAGTTATGGCTTATTTTGCCAACGTATCTACAATCTCGTTAGGCGTTATGCCGACGTGACCTTTCACCCAACAAAATTTTAGTTCCGCCTGCTTCTTGATTAACTTATAATAACAGTGTATTATTTTTAAATTATCAGATATAGTTTAAAGATGTTATGTCTATTAAGCATTGCCTGAAGTACACTTTTACTGTCGCTTATTATGCATATCTTGCTACTATTTAGCAGACATATTGTCATTTAGCATAATTTTTTGACTTTCTTTGTTTTCATCGTCATAAAAGGCATATCGGCGTCCAGTTAAGGTTGTTGGAGCAAGATTGTCTGTATATGGAGGAAATGTAATATGAATCGGTTGTAGACTTTCAACGTAATCTATATTTATGAGCGTCTCATTCTCAGTGCTACTAATGAATTTTGCCACATCTCTGTAAGCTACTGCTAAAGGAGGTGAAAATTTGTTTTCCCAGAATTTGCTTGTAAGGTATAATATGGCTAATTTATAGATGTTCTTATAAATTTACGAATGAGCTGTAATTTTATGACATTTAAGTATGTATATACTCTGTAGATTCATGTGCTTAAACACGGAGAGCCTAGAAAGTTTCTAATAGCGAAAAATTAATATGGTTGCTATAAATGAAACAAGTATTCGTATCTGTACACATGGACATACACCTCGTATTTAACTAGCGTCAAACAATATTTCATGAGAAGAATTTTCGACTAAACCCATGGAAGACAAAATTCTAAATATCCAGTAGTTGAAACCAAGTGATATGATAGCAAATGAATTCGAAAAATGAATAGTTATTGATCAAAACGTTGACGCTGCAGTACAGTTGGCGATGACATTTGTGAGATGATGATATGTATATTGCATGTCTGTTTCATTTGTACCAAATGCATAATACGTGCTTAACGTATTGACACATTTAAACTTTTTTGGTATATTTGCTGCCATCTGGCATCGTGTTAATGGACTTACACCTATATACGTATTTTTTTTTTCTTCTGTACCGGCATAGCCGGTCAAGGGAAAATTATCACTTTCGGCATAATCCCTTTTATTCGTTAGATGTCACTAGATTATATGGTGCTACCTGATAGGACAAAATTTGCTATACCTTCTGAGGCGATTCTTTAAGCTTTACTTCAGATGAAGTCTGATAGTAAATGACAGAAACACGTGTCTTAGCAGAAGAAAATGTTGGAAAATACGAGGTGTATGTCCATGTGTACAGTTACAGATGTGTATATTGAATGTCTGTTTCATTTGTAACAAATGTGTAATACGTGCTTAACGTATTGATATACGAGTACTTAAACTTTTTTTTGGTAAAATTGGAAATCATTTAAAATTTTTTGGATTCGTTAAAAAACTCGATATTTGAATTCAACATGAATTGAATTCAGGGATTCACTTGACATAACGAATCAATGCATGCGATATGCATCTCTAACTCAATGAAATTGATGCTTCCTTTAAACTAATTATCACTAGCGATGTATGATGTTATGTCACATCAAACATATAGGCCTGACCTTGCGTCATCTGCGTCACCACATATTTCGGGATTTGCGAAACATGAAAATCACATGCAACCACACTTGAATCAGTTTGTAACAGATAAGGACCTGAAGTTCTGTGAGTACTAAATGATGAAGTTGCCAGGAAAATAGCAATAAAAATCTATAACCGATTAAAGTTCATTTTTTATATTAAATTTCTTCTTATTTCGAATTAAAAAAAGCGCTTGTTGGGTCTATTGGTGAATTTGTATTCGAATACGTGGGGGCGCCAAATTGATACAAAATGGACTCTTGTGACTCATGTTGATTCTTTCTGGGCTAGCTGGAGTGTCCTAACAATACTGAAAATGTTTAAATAATTATGGTGGTGATTATGAGCATAAAAGGTCCAAGGCGCGTGTAATGTACTGAAAAAACTATATTACAACTTATTAACTAAATAAAACACAATAACGTTGTCCTCAAAGTTTTTATTTAATATTTACATAGGAAATTGAAAGATTCAAGATGCATTAAAGTAATTAAATAAAAGTAGCAATATATATATAAGTGTGATAGGTTTGTTTTATGACCTAGAGTGGCGAGGGGGATGAAGTTGACGATGTTTTGAATTAAGAACTAATTAAAGCGCGACCTAAGAGTTGCGATATCGATGAAACAAAAATCATTAAAATATTCCTTATGAAGAAAGCTTTAAAATGATATGCGACATGATATAATTATGAAGACGTATGTAATCAAATTAAATAATTTAAGTTTAAAAACGAAATGTAGAATATTTGTAGAAATTCGAAAAGAACGTAGATACTTGAGTTGAACGTTCAATCAGGTAGATTTTTTGGAAGGGTCAACTGACCAGAATGATAACAAAAGGAAGGCCTTTCTCTTTGCCAACCAATATATACAGAAAATATCTTAAGTTTAAATTAATATTTTAAAATTTGAAATATTTGAAGAAATATAACTTTAAAATTAAATTAAACATTCCTATATATACGAAGTGTAACAGCATTAGGAGCTATTATAATACAATACTGAATTATTTATATATATAGTTAATACTAAATGAAAATTGAATATTTTAAAGGATGTTATCTTTTACTATTGGGAATTCCTGAGTGAAAAGGGGTCTATTCCACCAGAGTTCTGAGAAAGTAAAATATTATGTTTGGTAACTTTTACATTAATAAGGAAACCTGAATTGATGTAACTACATTGGAAACTGTATCCTTTTCAATTAGTGCAGGAGCATTTTCGATGTTTATAAAAGGGTTTTTTAATTTATACTTCCTGTAGTAATATTATTAATAATTATAGGAATAATAATTTATTAATCTTAAAGGCCTATAAGGTAAAAGAAAAATGAAAATCAAAAGAAATATAACAAGAAAAAAAAGAGGAAAAATAAGTAATAAAATACAAATTAGAAGACAATTAAAAGACAAAAAGAATAAAATTAATTAATAAATAAATAATGCCGTTCAAAATGCAATAGATAAATGTAAACGTAATAAGTAATAACTTAATAAGTTATTATGTTTTTAAGTAACATCCATAGAATTATATGTATAGTTATTATTAATAACTATTTACTTTCGCAATGAGATCTACTTAACTTATTATTATACCAATTAATAATTAAGTGCTTCCCTAGATTTTCGACACTAAAATTTTGTCTTCGATCGCTTAAAATATTTTTATATGTTGACTTTCGACTTCAACTGAAGTAATAGGTCCATATTCTAATGACGCCAGATGTTCGGGGTCTAAATGTAAATTATTGTCTTTAACAGTCGAACTTAATGATAATGATAGAATCTTTGATATTTATGTTAACTTTTGAAAACCATCATTCTTTGTTGTAGGTAATATTATAAAACTGATCTAGTATAATCAAAATATCATGGACTGATTACTACTTATAATGCCATTTTCTGTTTTTTAAATTTAAATCTTATATTTTAGGTTGAACATGCACTACTCCATGATGCAGCATATTTTTTCGTGGAACAAATGCACAATTTATTCGTAGTTGGTGGTGGTAGAGACACCAACCAAGAGCCGCTTTACTGCAATGGCAAGAAAATTTCAGAAGTTGGATTTAGATTATATTCATATCTATTAACGGTACGTTAATTACAATACTAAAAACGATAATTTTATCTTCTCATGTCTAGTTTCAAGAGCAGTTTTTTTCTGTATATATGAGACGCTACCTAGAAATTCTCGGAATTCGAATATGGCGCGCGAAGGGATGGTAATACAGCTCTCTAGCACTAGATGGTGTGAGCTACGTTTATACTAACTGTCACTAACACCACCAGCATCCCAAGATACGGTGGCCATAGCCTGATGGAACCACTTTTGCTTTCTTCCGTGCAATGCAACCGGTTTTTACCCATTGTTTGGATTTCACTTTTGTTTCGGAGGTATAGTGGTGTACCCACGTTTGGTCAACGGTAATATATCGGCGCTAAAATTCCAAGGGATTATGTTTAAAAACAGTCAAATAGTATTCAGAAGTTGTTACGAGCATTTGTTTCTGATCCACACCTAGCAGACGCGGCATCCACTTTGCTGAGAGCTTTCTCATACCCAAGTGTTCATGTAAGATATGATAGACACGTTCTTTAGATATACCTATAGTGTCTGCTATCACGCACCTTTAGTCGACGATCATTTAAAACAAGATCATGAACTTTGGTGATTATTTCGACAGTCTGGTAGTCTATTTCCGACGTCCTGCTCTTTGTTCATCTTCGGTGCTTCTACGACCACGTTTAAATTCAGTCACCTAGAAACGAACTGTCTTAAATGATGCCGCAGATTCGCTGTGAACATTATCCAACTCTTCTTTAATTTGTTTGCTTTTTTCTCGGCGATATGGAAGTGTTTAATCGCAGCAAGAAATTCTCTTTACAAAACGACGTAAGACGTTTACTTTAAACAACTGTAAGAGACAGCGGATGCAACGTTTTTGGTTTAAACTTTTACAGCTATCTTCTAACATATGACAGATTTGACAGATGACACGCATACGTAGATTATCGCGCCATCTATGTGTTTGTTACCTCAATTATCAGATCGCTCTCGTACATACAGCACTGTATATAATACGTTACTGCATAAACATCTATCATAGCGTGAAGTTGTTTATGGATATATTTACGAATATGCGTAAACGTAATTCGAACGGAAAGCATTTTTCTTTGTTTCAATAAAGCCAATGCAGTGATACCTTTGCTTGCCAACCTAAGTGGCGGTGTTTACTTATAAAATACCGAAGCTTTTTCTTATCGATGATTATTTAAAACGAGACACATTTACAGAGATTTAGATATTTTCTGAAATAAGCGCTTTAGAGACGATTTAATGTTTACAAGACAACATTTAAAATTTACAAGAACTGAGGGCGAAAGTTTTGGCAATCAGCAACAGTATCGCTACTGAAATGTTATTAAATATTCATTGGTACTGTAGACATTTTCTCTGAGTTAAAGTAAGGCGTAAAACAAGGCGTTGTTACTTTAAAATATGAACTTTTAGATGTTAATTAATAATAAGAGAACAGAATATTTAGTTTCAGTTTTGTAAATACTAATAACGATTTGGGATTTTTATTGCATTTATTTTATACACTTTGTACTTTAATTAACATTATACTATAATACTGTAACAGATTGGTGCACTGGAAGGTGAAGCTTTGACTGCTCCCATACGGTTCGATGAACGCGGTCGACGAATTGATTTTAACCTTTATGCCATTGAAATTCATGAAAAAAAGAAGGAAATGTTTGCTGATTGGAATCCGAGTATGAAGAAAGCACGTCTACACAGAAATATTTCAGAGCAAATGGAATCTGCTGTAGGAGGATTGCAGAAGGTTACGGTTATCGTAGCTTCGAAGTAAGTACGATCTAATCAAAAGCAAGTATTTTACTAAAATAAAAATATATCTAAATAACTTAAGAAAACTAGTAAAAAAAGTGCATACAAGAGCTATACTGCGTTCACTCTAAATTCCGAAATTCACTAAATTAAGGAGATTCAGAAAGGAATCAGGTCTCCTTCGAAATGCACATTTGCAACATAAAAACCGCCGTTGACATCTATGCTCTTGACAATTGACATTTGAATTAATAGCTACTGGTTTTCTCCTTATTACTGTGTACTTGTTCCCTATTTTATTTAAACTTCACGTTTTTATAACGGGTGTTCAGAAACATTCGAAGCCAAAGTAGTCCTTGAAAATATGAAGTCATGTCTGAGATAGATTGATTTTTGACAGGCAACAGTTGACATTTAATAATTATTACAAATCAGATACTTAAGTAAAGATATACGATTTTTTGTTCAGAGCCCACTTGACTTCGAATGTTTCTGAACACCCGTTATCAATCTTAACAGTTTTTTTTTTCAAACCAACACTCATATCGCTATAGTAATCATCAATCTTTCACTTATTTGGCGAAAAGATCGGTGTCGAAGAGGATCTAACCTCAAAATGCCGAAATGTTTGAATTCTTAATCAGAGAAGTATGTTGCTTCTTTGATTTTCCATTTTGAGAAAGAACGTGATAATGGTGGTCCAAGGGGTATACGAAATGTAAAATATATATGTCAAAGGACTAAAGTTGATGGGCTAAGGTTAGTATCGGGTGTCCGTTTAATACTGAAGCTGATAGTTTGTGTCAAATTTGGGTTAAGTTAGCACTGCTGTACTTGATTTCGACCGCGACAATTAATATTAGCCACTTTTCGAAATGTTTGTTCCCAAAATTTACTAATTACAATTATTAGAGAAAATGGGATAGATTGTGCCGCATTCTAAACAAAAACTAACGGAAAACAGGCATATACGACTATGGCAAAACATGTTAACCATAAATTAACAACTATAATTCTCAGTATGGCAAATACAAACCAAGAAATTTCCAAAATTTGGCAGACGTCAGCTTCAGTATTAAACGGCCACCCGATATTACAAATGTAACGGGTGTTCGGAAACACTCGAAGTCAAAGTAGTCCTTGAAAATATGAAGTCATGTCTGAGATAGATTGATTTTTGACAGATAACAGTTGACATTTAATAATTATTACAAATCAGATACTTAAGTAAAGATACACGATTTTTTGTTCAGAGCCCACTTGACTTCGAATGTTTCTGAACACCCGTTATATAATCGAAAAAGATTATACCCGGAGTATTCCATCAAAAGAAAACAATCTAGACTATCATGCGGAAATGAACTCAAGTAATTATTTGCGATCGTTTTAAGAACAGCTTAGTGTTACTGAAAAATCCCAACTTCTATGTGGAAAAAGATTGATATCCAGGTTGGTTAAATGAAAATAGAATATAATATGATGACAACTCCTGCAACTTGTTACGCAGTTTTTTTTTACTTCTATGATTAGCACTACTTAATTATTTAATTTAAGTGTATGTGGTAGATAAGTTGGCTGAAAAGTTTGGACATAAAGTACTTAGATTACCCCCACATCATTGTACAGTTCTGTTCAAATAAATCTGGGACAACTCTTATAACGTAACCCTTAATTCCACTTGATCAAATAAATCTGGGACAATTTTGTTGTTGTTGTAATTGTAGATTTCAGCATGTTGGGTGAAATTAGATTTCATTAAAAGTGTTGGTGATTGTTAACAATATGAAACATTTATTATCATTTAATAGAAATAAGAAGTAATGAAAGAAAGTAAACAATAGATTTGATTTAATAAGAAAACAATAATAATAAAGAAATAACTTAACAAAAAATAATTTTAATATTTTGCTTGGCCACCATTTCTTTTAATAACTTCTACCAGCCTTCTTTGCATGGAATTTATTAAAGAACGCCTTAAATCATCCTTATTTGTCAGTTCCTCCGATGCTTCTTCAATCCATTGCCACAATACTTCGGCGATTTCTGGTTGAGCATTTCGTTTATTGATTATCTTAACCATGAATTTCCGAACATTCTCGATCGGATTTAAGTCCGAACTATTGGTAGGCCACTGGAAAACCTCGATGTTATTAGTTCCTAGCCAAGTACTTATAATTCTAGCAGTATGAACCGGACAATTATCGTGCTGAAATATAAAGTCGGGATTGGGGAATATACGAATGACAGTTGGAAGCATAATATATTCTAGAATATCTCTGTAGGCAATCGCGTTAAAACTGTTTTCAATCCGCTAACACATTCCTAAACCTTGAGAACTGATCCAAGCCCAAACATTAACTGAGAATCTTCCATAAGTTCTTCTGGGACGACTATATTTCTCATGGAAATGAGTCGACAGAATTTGATTTTTCCGTTGTAAGTCGACTGAAAAGTCTTCTAATCACTAAAAATATCCCGATTCCAAAAATTCAAACCATTATTACTATAATTTAAAGCAAATAATAGTCGCGATTGTTTCTGCTCATTAGTTAAGTACGGCTTCCTTGCAGAAACACGACATTTTAAATCAGATTTTAATATTCTTCTGCATGCGGTAACTCTGGAGGCGTTAAAATTTGTGTATATTACAGCATTTCTTCAGTATCAAATGGACGATCTCTTATATCTATAATCTATAAGTTCCATATGTTCTGCGACGGTTGACTTTCTGTTAAACAGCCCTATACCAGTCTTTCTTTTTAAGGTCATTTAGTTTTCCCGCCGTTTCTTAATTGCAAACACTGTATTTTTATTCAGATTAAAATGCCGTGAAGTCATTCTTATCGACTAACCTTCTTCTATTTTTGAAATAATTCGCGCTTTTTCAATGACTGTCAGTTTTCTAGCCATTTTACTATAAAAATGTATATGAAAAATGTAATAACTTGACAGACTGTTGTACTTTGACAATTATAACTTTGACAATTTATAACCCACATTTACAATCGAAAATTAAAATTGTCCCAGATTTATATGAACAGATCTGTACTATCGTGAACAATTGAAAGTTAACACTTTATTATGTTGGCATGTCGAAATTTCAAAATTTATCTAATGTACACAGTACTTTTGAAATGTCAGTGTCAGCATTTAATCATAACATAAATGACATTAGCTTGACAATTTGGTAAAATTTACGCAGCTATAATAGTGCGTTTACTTTCAATTGCTCACGATAGTACATTCAATGCAATTGAAAATGTACGGGGAAAAATATTACAACGATAATATAGGGATATATGGTGGAGGGGCAGAGAAGGTTTTGAGACTGTGGCAGAATGTACTCTAATGTGTGACACCAAAAATATGAAAGAATTATATCAACCATGCTGAAAACATTATAGAAGACTGGTGGAAAAGAGAGGTTGTAATTGATGAAAATGAATTGGCAGAATTTATTATTTATTTTGATACAAGTGATAGTGATGATTCCGATTAATTTTAAGTAAAGACCTCAAAAATAACTTTTCGATATAGTCTATAATAATATTGTATGTAATTTGTATCAATAGATCTTAAATCAAATGGTTTCATTACTGTATTTGTGTAATATGTACATATAATGAGTTTACTACAAAGGTATTTTTAATAATATAAAATATTACTAAAAATCTGGTGTGAAGAACACAAATGCAGGTTCACTATTAATATTTTCTGTGAACGTGTCCGAATACATCCTATCCCCAGAGACGCAGATACGTATTTCGCTTTTCTACAAGCTCATCGGTACGCCCCTGCTGGAGAAAGGATATTTCCAGACACATTCACTGAAAAGAACCACCTCGCCCCATCACCGTAATTATCCAGACCGAGCGCAGAAGTAAATTCGGCGCTACCTGTTGTCAGACAGCCGAAGTACCTCGCATACCGTCCACATAACCAATGTGAAGTAAGGACGCCCTTCCAAAGGTTAGCACAGCCAACTCTCTAGAAAACTGCATTTTGTTTGTGCCTTCACTCATACTACGGCTTAACCGCATGTGTAATGTATCAGAATAATTGAAACATACATGAGTAGGTAAACCCCACCAGTTTTGTATAATACAAAGGTATTTTTAATAATATAAAATATTACTAAAAATCTGGTGTGAAGAACACAAATGCAGGTTCACTATTAATATTTTCTGTGAACGTGTTCGAATACATCCTATCCCCAGAGACGCAGATACGTATTTCGCTTTTCTACAAGCTCATCGGTACGCCCCTGCTGGAGAAAAGATATTTCCAGACACATTCACTGAAAAGAACCACCTCGCCCCATCACCGTAATTATCCAGATAGTAATATTTTATATTATTAAAAATACCTTTGTATTATACAAAACTGGTGGGGTTTACCTACTCATGTATGTTTCAATTATTCTGATACATTACACATGCGGTTAAGCCGTAGTATGAGTGAAGGCACAAACAAAATGCAGTTTTCTAGAGAGTTGGCTGTGCTAACCTTTGGAAGGGCGTCCTTACTTCACATTGGTTATGTGGACGGTATGCGAGGTACTTCGGCTGTCTGACAACAGGTAGCGCCGAATTTACTTCTGCGCTCGGTCTGGATAATTACGGTGATGGGGCGAGGTGGTTCTTTTCAGTGAATGTGTCTGGAAATATCCTTTCTCCAGCAGGGGCGTACCGATGAGCTTGTAGAAAAGCGAAATACGTATCTGCGTCTCTGGGGGATAGGATGTATTCGGACACGTTCACAGAAAATATTAATAGTGAACCTGCATTTGTGTTCTTCACACCAGATTTTTAGTAATATTTTATATTATTAAAAATACCTTTGTATTATACAAAACTGCTGGGGTTTACCTACTCATGTATGTTTCAATTATTCTGATACATTACACATGCGGTTAAGCCGTAGTATGAGTGAAGGCACAAACAAAATGCAGTTTTCTAGAGAGTTGGCTGTGCTAACCTTTGGAAGGGCGTCCTTACTTCACATTGGTTATGTGGACAGTATGCGAGGTACTTCGGCTGTCTGACAACAGGTAGCGCCGAATTTACTTCTGCGCTCGGTCTGGATAATTACGGTGATGGGGTGAGGTGGTTCTTTTCAGTGAATGTGTCTGGAAATATCCTTTCTTCAGCAGGGGCGTATCGACGAGCTTGTAGAAAAGCGAAATACGTATCTGCGTCTCTGGGGATAGGATGTATTTGGACACGTTCACAGAAAATATTAATAGTGAACCTGCATTTGTGTTCTTCACACCAGATTTTTAGTAATATTTTATATTATTAAAAATACCTTTGTATTATACAAAACTGGTGGGGTTTACCTACTCATGTATGTTTCAATTATTCTGATATATAATGAGTTTAGTATGTTTGCAATAGAATTAGTGGATTGCTATTACAAAATATTTTCTAACTGTTGTAAATAGATACTCTGTAGTTCAATATTCAAATAAATAGTTCCTTTATAAACTTTTTTACTTAATTTAATTTATTTAATTATTTGATTATATTCATACATTATTTACTGCTGAATCCTACAATATTTGTGCTATTTCTTATCCACTTTAATTATGTGTATTAAACCATTCAACCAAAATAATGCGATCTTTCTCCAATTAAATTTATTGAATGTACCATTGATTATAAATTGTTTCGTGTGCAGAAAGATATGGGAAGCAATATTAGCTCTTTTGTGTTTGATATATTATGTACGTAGTTAGAAATTACTACTATAAAGTTATAAGTTACTACTATAAAGTTTTTTGAATAACTTTTTACTTCATTACTACGCGATCAGCATGGACCATGGATCAATACAAAAACATATATTCTGTAATTGTCAGTTAACCGGCAACAATGTGGAGGGAAAGCGACGTTTAAATAATCGAAGCTTACCGTGAACGGAGTATAGATTTAAAACCATTAAGACCGCTCATTTTGAATTTAACGCCATTCTTTTGTGTCGGTAGTATAGCGCTGTTGTCATGTGTGAACATTGAAGTTTAGTCATGGAGAATTACACAGACGCATAACTCATAGAAATTATGAAATTCCATTACCAAAATAGTGGGAGTTTTGCGGAGACGGTTCAAAAATGTCGTTCATTTTTCACCATAGCGCGCCTTCTAATGAAAACATTACAGCAGTTAGTGAGTGTTGACCAGGATCCTTCCACCTCCATTCGCCATCGTTCTCAGCAATCGAGACTTTCACGAAGCAATTTACAGTGAATTGACTAAAGATCTATATTTGCATGCTTACTAGATTCGACACTACATTTGAAGCCAGAAGACTATGCGCAGCGTCGAATGTTAACAGAATAGATCTTACAGCAACAACAAGTGAATAGTGATTTTTCGAAGAAAATCATCTTCTCTGATGAGATGGATTTCGAACTTGATGGCAATGTTAACAAACAGAATTATCGCATTTGGGGAGTCACTGGTCTGGTGGCATTTTGGTCTGGCGGAGAGATTGGATCGGTTTTCTACGAAAACGCGGCTGGCAATGCGGTCATTGCGGAATTGTTGAAGACGAAATTTGAAGGGGAAATTGGCCATCAAGATCATACATTTTGACGCCGTTAGATTTCTTTCTTTGGGTTTTTTTGAACGGATAGGTGTATGTCAAAATCCCCAGAACAATTCCTGAAATGAAAGACAAAATTTGACGCGTCAGTGATGAAATTCGGCCGGCACTATGCCAAAATGTTATCGAAAATTTCGTCAAAAGGACCAACGAGTGCCATCAGTTACGAGGCAGCCATTTATTGGATATTGTGTTCCATACACAATCTCCATATCTACACTCTTTATTGCAATAAAAATATCAGAACTTCTCAAATAAATACTGCGTTTTTTCAATTCAATTCAATTTTAAGATATGCGGTCTTAATGGGTCACCTTTTGAATAGTGTGTCGTTTGTGACCAGTGCGATACAAAAGAACGGTTTTCTCTTGAAAATATGAATTAAAATGCCACAAGGTGTCTTTAATTTTTTCACATTTTAGAATTTATTTATTTGAAATGGTATTAAAGAATGATTGGTAGATGCGAAGGGCAACAATACCAACATGACTATCAAAATTTAGCAAATAATGGGTGACATATATATATATATACTTAATGCTTTCATAAATCTACATTATTGAGCGTTATGTCGCTAATTTATAGCTTTTTTAAGTTGTAAATAATGTTACAAACTCCAGTTTTCTCAACTCGTCTTTCATTTTTCTTTTGGGATTGGATTCACATTCAAAAATTATCTCGGTTTCGTTATGTGATTACTGTAATGATCGACGTTTTTCTGTTCAACTAATAGCAGTCGATATCGGGGGGTTGAGAATTTCAATTGTAAATCATCTTTTTTTGAAAATCAAAATCTTTATTTTACTATCATTTGCAGAATTGTGGCACCATATCTTATGGAAAATAAAACAGAAGATGGACAGAACGTAACATACGTGGGTTATGTATATGATCTTATTTCTGAAATCGCGGCGTTACTGAATTTTACCTTCAAATTTGAAATACATGGAGAACATGGTACATACAATCCTAATCTCAGGACTTGGACTGGTTTAGTAAAAGAATTATTAGATAGGGTAACTAAATTAGAAATATTGTAAACAACATAATTATTGTTCATTTCAGAAAGCCCACTTGGCTATCGGCGATTTGACCATAACTGAAGCGCGAAGAGCTGCGGTGGATTTTAGTTTACCGTTCATGACTCTAGGTATTTAGAGGTTGACTGTATATGGGAAAACTTAATTCGATTATTATGACTCTGTCACAGGTATTAGTATATTGCACAGAAAACCAAATCTAGATGTAGATGCAAACAAATTTGCTTTCATGGACCCTTTTGATGTCGAAGTATGGTTATATACTGTTACTTTATATTTGATAATTTCTTGCGTGTTATACGTCATTGCAAGGTGTGTATTATTCTTTTTTAGTATATTCTCTTTAACTTTTACGAAACATGAGTTTATTAAAAACTAGGTATAGTATAACCAAGGATCGGCAGTTAGGGGTATATGCCGTAAATACCAGAGACAGCGAGGACGTCATGAATCCCGATTTAACATTTTTCACGCGCGAATAGAAACACATATAGAGAAACAAGTAGTTACTGTTATGCCCCTGGTCCTGGTCGTAGCTTCGTTCTGAGGCTGACTCATTAGAGACCGGGATTATCGTTAGAATAAATTACTTATCGGGAACGATATATAATAACGTTTAATTTAATGAATAACAATAACAATTACATTACAAGCAATGGTGTTTACTTGTATAAAAACATTACGATCTGATACACAAGACTGACGGGACCGACTGCCTGACTGACGTCTCAGTCTCAGTTTATATATCATCTATACTCCTTTTAACCTAGTTAATGTGACCTGGTTTACATGCCTATTTACTTAATGACAAGCTAACCTAAATACATGAATTAGATGTCGAAAGATATAGTAACTAAGAAGGACATGTTGCGTTAAACAAGTATTATATTGAATGTGTGAAAATAGGTGTCCTACTAAAGTTATCACATTATCAAGTTAGATTAAATACATCTTCTCCAGAAGGAATATTGCAGAGTTTATAAAATATATCACACAAAAGTATTTTTAATAATATAAAATATTATTAAAAATCTGGTGTGAAGAACTCAAATGCAAGTTCAATATTAATATTTTTGTTAACGTATCTGAACATATCCCCTCCCAGAGACTCAGATTCGTGCTTTATCTTTCCACAGATTCATCAGTACGCCCCTGCTGAAGAAGGATATATTCAGACACATTCACAAAAAGGGGAGGGATATGTTCAGACACGTTCACAAAAACATTAATATTGAACTTGTATTTGTGTTCTTCATACCATATTTTTAATAATATTTTATATTATTAAAAATACTTTTGTATTATACAAAACTGGTGGGGTTTTTACCTAATCGTATATGTTTCAATTTATTCTGTTAAGAATATCACATATCCTGACTGTTTACTGTTTATATCCAGAGTTCAAATGATAGTAAATCACCAATAATTGTTCCATATGCTCATGTGTTAATAATTGTCTGTCGCCGTAAGTTCGTTTGTACATTGAAAACGACGGTTCAACATCAACTGATGAAATAGGGGCATATTTAAAGCACATACAGTTTTTTAATGACGGCACATTTACCCCCAGTTCGGAAACACTTCTTCAGTCAACAATTCGTAGTACAGTACGACATCGTGGATTGTTATTTAGAACTGCTTAAATTTTTTTTACATTAACAGCAGCAACTCCAGGGAAAGGAAATCCCGAAGATCATTTATAATATTCACGGATTTAGTTATAGAATATTGTTAGTTGGTCGGAGTAACCTCTAGATTGCGCATGGCTACAGGTATTCGGGAATAATATCCATAAATATTGGCTAGATCCACTTGAATAGTTGGGTCCATAAAGATTGTTGAGAATGTCAAATAACGTATGTAACAAACGTTTTGAGACAAATTTCGTAACTAATTTTCATCACTTAGAAACAGTTCGATTTAGTTACCATTACTGGGAGTCTATTCAAACAGAATATTGACAGTTCTCGTGAAGACCTCTTGATCGCGGACGGCTACAGGTATTCTAGAATAATGTCCATTATTACAAACAAGCTGTACGTCTGGGCGACATTTATTACTAACAAGTGTTCTGGTTGGCCGGCTGCTGTGTGTGCTAATAACAATGAAATTATTCTATAATAAATAATAATTGGTGCTGCTGGTGAAGTTGCATTGAAGGTCCAGGACGTGTGTGATAATGCTTAAATAATTACAACTTACTAACTAAATAAAACACAGGAGCGTTGTCTTTGAAGTTTATATATATTATTTACGTAAGAAGTTGAAATTGATATATTTAAAAGTAGTTAAATAAAAGTAATATATAAATGAATGAGTAATTAAAGAATTAACACAAAAATAAACTGAAACGAACGTTAAATTGGGCTGTAAATTAAATGTGAGTTAATTATGATTAATATAAAATAACCTCGGTATAGAACAATACAGAGTTACCTTTTGAAGCGTATGCTTGTCGGTTACGAGATCTGCGAAGATATACTTGTGTGATAACGCAATGCAGTTTGTGTGTATGCAAACAATCTCAATCAGGTCACAGCCTCGTTCCCGTAACGCAAGTGTAACGTGTGTTACAAATACGTCCTCGCTAACGCGAGTTGTTTGCAAACACCAACTACATGTCAGGGTTTGTATTACATTCCTTAAGTAGTCCGAGGACCTTCTCTTATGTATATATACTGTAGTGTAAGCAAGATCATGGGGATTCATATTCAGACATTCACGACAGACAATCACATTCACACATTCAGTCTACATCCTAGTTAGTAAGAATGTATATAATTGTTATGCAGTTCTAAGTTGTTTATATTATATTATGTTACCCGTTCGTTGTGAGTATCATTTACGACCATAAGCCGCTCAACCTGCTTTCCAATGGGGCCGCCCAAGCGGCCCATATTACATGCCGATCCTCCAGGCGCGTAGGGCCCTATCACTTAAGGCCCTCTTATCACATGGCGTCCTGCCACGAGCTTGCACAAACGGCTCTTATCACACTTGGACAAGTATGGAGAATGATGCTTGGTAGACGGACGAAGAAATCAATTAAATTAATGTGGATTAGCTTAAAATAATAATTTATATAGAACAATACAGATTGCCTTTTAGTTGCGGAGATCCAGAGGCACATGCATCTTGGCCGGTACTTGAACAGCACGGCTGGTAAGATGTTTAACTTACGAAGGTTCTAAAGAGAAAACTGAGAATTTGTGTAGATAAAACACTGGTCTAGAAAAAGGTCTGTTTGATTGCTCTAAGTCGAAGAGAGGGTAAATAAAGTTGTCGATGTCTTGAATAATAACACAGGTCTACAAAATTAAACTTTTTGACAGATGTTTTTATTTTGAAAACTGATTTTATATAATTTTGGTAGGCTGATTTCAAAAATTCTATTCATTTATTTGTATCACGTAAGGTTTTTTTTTGCAAATAATAAAAAAAAAAAAGCGATATTTCTAAAAAAATTTATTTGTTTATTGAGTAAAAAGGTGGAATACAAGTTAAAAAAGTGGAAAAAAATACTTTACTCAGTCTTTTTTAAGTGAAATCTTTGTCTTTTTGCCAGAAAGCTGCGTTGTCCGGACATTCGGTTGTATGTTTTTAAGGGCATATCCCATTTTAACATCCAGCAGTAGTCCGCCATCATCGTTATGCTCCATCTGCCTTGGTATCGCCGTTCCATTTCCTTAGTGTCTTGGTGAAACCTCTCTGCCTGTTCTTCGCTAACTGCTCCAAGATTTTCAGGAAAATAGTTCAAGTGTGAAAACAGGAAATGCACTTTCAAACTCATATTACAACCTAGACGATGAAAGTGTTGTAACATATTTTGAACAATATTTTCGTAGTTTTCGTCCTTAGAGTTCCCAAGAAACTTATCAATTTCTTCTTTAAATGAAACCCAGGCGTTTTTCTCGACATTGGCCATTGTGTTTTGAAAATCCTTGTCTTTGCATAATGTTCTTATATGCGGCCCAACAAAAATACCTTCTTTTAACTTGGTATCGGATAAGGTTGGAAATGCCTCGCACAAATATTTAAAACACTGTCCATTTTTGTCTAGGGCTTTAACAAACTTCTTCATCAAGCCAAGTTTGATAAGGAGAGGAGGCAGTAAAACTTTTTTGGGGTCAACCAAGCTATCTCTTAATACATTTTTGCTACCAGGTGTAAGGCTTGTACTAGAGGGCCATTCTATTTGAGTCCAATGTCTATCCCTTGCTCGACTATCCCACTCACAAATAAAGCATGGAAATTTTGTATAACCTCCTTGTTGTCCTAGTAGCATGCACAGCACTTTAAGGTCACCACAAAGCATCCACTGATGTTCTTGGTAGTTTATTTTCTTTAAAAGAAGTTCAAAATTTTCATACGTTCCATTAAATGTACCGAATGGGCAACGGGAACCGAGGCCAGCTCGTTACCATTGTGCAATAAAACGCCTTTTAAACTACGCTTACTTGAGTCAATAAACAGGCGCCATTCTTCTTTTACATACGGCACATTTCCTAATTTTGAAATTAAGTCAGGAATATTGTTGCAATACACTAGCGGTCCGCCTTGAGTAAAATATTGACATACCTCTTTTTCGCGATCCCGGTAAAAGCTTGATGTGACGCCAGGTGCCAGTAAATGTTTCTCACGAAGTCGGGAGGCTAACAATTCGAATGCATCCTTTGGAAGGTGCAAATCTCTAATTAAATCATTTAGTTCGCTCTGGTTAAACACTTCGGGCTCTCTGAAATCTGGTGTGAAATCTGAGTCATCTGAGTCGCAATTAGATTCCTCTGATTCTGACGATATGACGTTTTCTAGTGCTTTTGGGGCGATAGGTATCGGTACATCTGGTCCATGAGGAACTGGTCAATAGCAGGGTCAAGATTGGGATACACAATTTGTTTTTTATTTTTTCTGTTGAATCCTTGAACATTACACGAACAAAAATAACAATCATCACTGTGATTTCTAGGCTCTCGCCATACCATAGAAACACCAAAGCTTAAACATTTCTTCCTACCTTTTTGCCAGTTTCTTAATGCTTCAACGCAAACGGAACAAACGGTATGAGGAGCCCAGGACTTGTCTTGGCCGCCAATTTTTACACCAAAATAAGCGTGGTATACATTTTTCACAAACGAAGTTATAGTTTGCCTCTGCTTTACTACGACATAACTACCACAGATATAACAAAAGTTATTCGGATTGTTCACACAATGTCTTCTTTCCATATTTATACGTTCTAGAACACTTAAAATACGCAACAACGAAGACAACAAGCGCGCGGACACAGTAGCACGACGACTAACACAACCAAACTGCACATAAGCAGGTTTCAACGTTGTATTGACGCTTCTGCGCCGACTCTGTTGCTTTGCTGAGAAATCTAATATTAACCAGTGTTGCCAAATCACATTTAATTTCATAAAAATCAATTCATTTAAAAATCATGCCTAACATGGAACAAACATATTCTTGTCATAGGTATGTATATTAATAAATTAACATTTTTAAGATATAGAGCGCTATAAAAAAAATTTACGTGATAGAGCAAAAATATGGCGTTTTTTGGAATAATGGCCCCCAAACATATACAAATTAGCAAACAGCTTTCAAACATAAAAATCACTGTAGACCTATATAATTAATCAAAAGCGCGACCTGAAGAGTTGTGCTATCGATGACATAAATATTATTAAAATATGCCTTGTGAAACAAGCTTTAAAACGAGAAGAGACAGCATATATAAAAGAAGACGTACATAATTAAATTAAAACAATTTAATTTAAAATCGAAATGTATATAGAAATCCAAAGGCAGGTAGATTTCGAGGGTCTATAGTGTAAGCGAGACAAAAGAAATGCTTTCTCTTTTCAAACGAATACGTACACAGAAAAATGTCTAAGTGAAGTTTAATATTTTAAAATGCGAGATATTTAAAGAAATAAATATAATTTGAAAATACTTATATATGCGAAGCGTAACACCATGAATATTGGTTAGATCCACTTGAATAGTTGGGTCCATAAAGTTTTGTTGAGCATGTTAAATAACGTTTATAACAAAGGTTTTGAGACAAATTTAGTAACTAATTTTCATCACTTAGAAACAGTTCGATTTAGTTACCATTACTGGGAGTTTATTCAAACAGAATATCGACAAAATATTGACAGTTCTCGTAGATAAACTTTGATGTCATGGCGCAAAGTGTATATTGTAAATATGTTTCAAGGATCTAATATCTCCCGTGCAACAATTTACCGAACAGTAAGGAAATCTGAGGAAGGAATACCTTATCTTAACCTATCAAAAAGCGAACGGCCTCGGATGTTGATTGATGTCAGAGTAGTTAGTCAGATGTTAAAAACAGCATCATTTAAATCCAGTAGCTGTATTATACTATTAACCTCGTCAAAATGCAACTGATAATTGGATGCAGCTTCTATCCATGTGACCCAGCGAGTTGTAATAGGTTCTGTTATTAGTGGCACATGTAGAAGTTTTTCACGAAGTAAATTCTTGCGTGCAAATGCCTTCACAAAAACTTTCTTGATAGAAGATATCAATTTATCTACATTCGGGTAGCATTTCCTCTGATCCTTGATGAAGAGCATGTGCGAAATATGTAATATGCGTCATACAACTGTATGCTCGTTGTAAGGGTCGACCAGTTGCCTTCCTATTTGTTACAAATAATAGCAGTTTTTATTTATTTATATCGGGCGATTTTAAACACGAAGTTACGTTACGTGATATAAATTCTGCATTAGTTGTTTCGATCTTTTTAGATGCAAGCAGATGTGTAGACATTGCCGTGTCTTTGTCCATAACCCCAATCAAAATATTTGCAATATAGCGTCCTCTAACGTCAGTGTTTTCATCTACTGATACCCAAATATGTTTATCATTTATGTCATTGACAATTAAAGTCGTAATTTCATCGTACATCAGGGACATAAAATATTTTCTCAAGGATTCCGCAGCACATGCAATCCACTATATTTCCCGTTAACAAAATTTTGTAAAAGGTGAGTAAATTCAGTGCGATTCACAGTTTTCCATGGAATGTTATACGCTATTAGCATTTTAAATACACATCCGAATTAAATGCTTTCTGCTGTTCGTAAGCAGTTGAAATGTGTGCTTTATGTGTATCCGACGACACATGTTTTACTAAGTACCCGGGTTTTCACTCGCCACGATAATTTTGCAACGAAGTTGAGCATCGTCGAATTCTAGCATAGGTAAGTCCTCTTATCCACTTTTCAATAGTATCTTGCGACGAATGTGAATGCGTTTATTTACGCAATATTACTCAAGTAACTAATAAAATCAAACAATAGATTGGCCTGATACAAACGGTACCTACGATTTAACTAAAATACTTTCGGCACAATAGATGCAACTACTTTTATACATACTCGTACATATCGCACCTTGTAAATATAGTTATTGACGGAAAGGATTGGGAAGCCATCTGGGTCGCGTTGACAAACCAGAGTTAAACAAATTCGTATAATATATACAAAGAATTCAAATAAATTTTACCTCAAAGTAGCCCTTGGAAATTATGATTATGTCTTAGCTTGTTACTAATTTTAATAGGAATTTTCTTGGTTATGAGATGAGATATTTGATTGAAATGACAAATGTCAAAATAATAAAACGAACATTTTTAAGTGAATGAAATATGTTTATTTCCAACAAACATGCAAAATTTTATAAAAATTGTTCAAAGTGTCCACCACCTTGTTCGAAACATTTCTCACATCTTCTTCTAATGGAGGAAAAAGTGTTTTGTAGTATCGCATTGTCAATTCCATTAATTCTTTCAGCAATTCTGATTTGAAGGCCTGCAAGATCAGGTATCTGTACTTGATAAATTGAGTTCTTTAGGAATGGCCATAAAAAGAAATCACATGGGGTAATGTCACAAGATATTGGTGGAAATTCATGTTCAGTGTTTAAACTTATCAACCGATTTTGAAAAAATTGCTGCAGAATATTAATTGTTTCACCTGCTGTGTGTGCTCTAGCTCCGTCTTGTTGAAAGTAAATGGCATAATAATTTCTTGTCGATACCTTTCTCCTGTTAAGGTTCCGTTAAAAAAAATAGGGCCAATAATTCTCCTTCGACTAATCGCACACCATACACCAATTTTCTGCGGATGAAGTGCGGTTTCAACAAAAAAATTATGTGGTTTCTCATTAGTCCACATCCTCATATTTTGTGAGTTCACATATCCATTCAGATAAAACCATGACTCATCAGAAAAAAAGGTTTTGCCAAGAAGGTCATTATCAAAATTATTTAAGAACCACTGACTAAACGTTATTCTTCTGGGATAGTTGATTTCCTTGATTTCTTGATAACAGGTCATGTGATATGGAAATAAATGTAAGTCCTTTTTCAAAATTGTATGACATGTGCCAATTGACACACCCACTTGTTGTGATAATGCTCGTACGGAAGTTCTTGGTGCATTATTTATAATTTCTCTTACATTATTAACTAGCTCTTCTGTACGCTTTTTCGCCCGACCTGCGCCTTCTTTCTGTTTAACACTCCCTGTTTCTCTGAAAACCATAACGGAATGTGTCACTGTGTGCCGAAAACTGTCATAATCAAAGATGACGTTAGGGAACTGATTTCTAAATTCTTCTAAACAATCTTGAAGAGAATACTGCCATTGTCCGTCAATCTTACGTCCGTTTCGAAAATAAGATTCTAGCATGAATGATTTGTGTTGTATAGTAAAAACCATGTTAAATCAATTTTAAATTACAAAGCATTTTTTGTCAAATATGCATCTGTCTAATTGACAACTAATGCAAATTTAAATTATTAATAATCATACGTTTTTAAAGGAATGGCCTACTAGAGGCAAAGCTTATTTGAACGCTTTTTACATTACAACATTACATACATAATGTACAGGTTTTCACGTATTATTGTAATACTGTTGTTACTGTGCCAAATTTCTAATTATATTATTCATTAAGTCCGCTCTTGGAGTGTACCCCTAACAGCTGATTCCTAATTATAATACTGGAATATAAATTCATGTCGTTTTTTCTTTAATTTAATGGGAAATATTTAATTTTCCGACCTCTTTATATCTTAGGTAATAGTAGTGTTTTAGTGTATTATTGTAAGCTTAAGCTACTCATTAATTGCTTCAAATTTTTCGACATACTTTAAGCAGGCTTTATATTTGCTTTAATTACATACTTGCAGATTTGCTCCAGGTGACTGGGAAAATCCTCATCCCTGCGATCCAGATCCAGAAGAATTAGAAAATATATGGGACTTGAAAAATTGCTTTTGGCTAACATTAGGTTCTATAATGACACAAGGATGTGATATTTTACCTAAGTATTTACGATATATACTTCTGAAATTCATACTAAATTAAAAGAAAAATTGTAGGGGCATCTCATCTAGAATGGGAACTTCAATGTGGTGGTTCTTTTCCCTTATCATGACAAGTTCTTATACTGCTAACTTGGCCGCTTTTTTGACTAAAGAACGAATGGATAGTACGATTTCTAGTGCTGAAGATTTAGCTAAACAAACTAAGATCAAATACGGTACCATGCGTGGGGGAGCGACAATGGGATTTTTTAAAAATAGTAATTTCTCCACATATGCACGGTTATGGGCGAATATGGATCAACCAAGATCCACTGTTTTCGCAGACGATAATCAAGATGGTGTGCAAAGAGTTTTGAAAACGAGAGATCAATTGTATGCGTTCTTCATGGAAAGTTCATCAATAGAGTATGAAGTTGAACGAAATTGCAATTTAAAGCAAGTGGGAGGCAGGCTGGATAGCAAAGGATATGGAATCGCTATGCCAATGAGTATTTGAAAAGTCTTGAAAATGCAATACAGATTTATCAGTTTCGGTTCTTGTTTCAGATGCAGTTTACAGAAGTTCCATAGACCAATGTATTTTAAAATTGCAGGAATCGGGAAAATTGTCTGAATTAAAGAATTTATGGTGGAAACAAAACGTAGTACCAATTGAAACATGCCGTGTAATGATACATATTGTGGTTTTCACATTGGACATTAATAAATTCTATTTTATAGGGCGGTTTAGATAAAGAAGAGGATATGAACGAACTAGCATTAGATAATGTCGGTGGTGTTTTTATAGTATTATCGGTTGGTGTTGCGATAGCTTTTCTATTAGCTTTTGCTGAATTTTTATGGAATGTATATCAGGTTTCTGTAGAAGAACATGTATGTATATATATTTGAATCTTACAATAATACAAATTAATTGTTTATTGAATGGTAGTTAAATTTTATTTACTAGGTTAAGTCAACATATTTGCAGATATTTTGAATATACCGGGTTTCCTCGAAAGAAAAAGACAGCGTATGAAAAATGGAAAGACGTAAATATATAGAATATGAATCCAAAGCATTTTCCGCAAATTCCCTTCCGCAGATTCGAGAAGAAAATGGCAAAGATATTTATAAAATATTTGTCCCGCCACTGCATTTCAAGTGCATGTTATAGCTATAACATAAAGAATAAGGAGAAGCGGGACGAGGCGTGTATCCAAGCTGAAGGCGACACTTCGAACATTTCATCTGAGCTTTCCATCTGTTTCACCTATTTAGAAACAGTTTTTTTTTCAGAACCAACAATTTTTAAGTTTAAAATATTAATTCTAAATTATTCACAGCTGATATTTTCGTATGTAATCGTATCGAGGTTATTGAACCGTTAGCGGCAAAGCTGTTTAAACAATATTATCTTGTAGAGTTTTTATAACATCGACAGCTGTTGCCAAGTATGTGTACGTGGAAAATCAATAGACATGTTATTAATTGACATTTTGGAGATCTATAGGCGACACATAATGTAATTTTCAGCTGATCTTTAATTTTAGCGTTTACGTCGTAATTAACTCATAATTTTCTTAAGATTCATATTTTATATACTAGCATCTTCCCATATTTCATACATTGTCTTTTATATTAAAGGACATTGGGTATAGCCTGAGTATGCTGCCATAGATCAAACTTGGTCATATCAGTATGCTCCAGGGAGTCTAGTAGTGGATAATCTCATCAGGACTTGAAATGACCACGGAATATGAACGCAGGGTTTTGCTGATGACATTGTCATTGTGTCCCAGGGGAAATTCCCGGGGACAATGGCGAGCATCATGCAAATTGCTCTGCGAATTGTGGAGACATGGTGCCTTGAAGAAAGATTAACTGTCAATTCACAAAAAAAGTTGGTAGCTTTTACCAACATGAGAAAACTAAACGATCTGGATAGCCTAAGAATGTTCGAACAGGAGTTAGAACTAACCGATGTTGTCAAGTATCTAGGCATTACATTTGATGCGATAATGAATTCGAGCAGGCACCTAGTCAAAGTGGTGGACAGGTCGACGCAGCTCTTCTAGAGATGCAGAACAGCTGCTGGTAAGACTTAGGGACTAAAAGTGTGGTACACTGGTTGCCGCAGTAGTAGTAAGACCAAGTAGTAAGATCCCGAGATTAAAAGCCAATGGCTTATGTTGTCCTAATAAAGTTGTAGGGGGCGTACATATACCACAGGAAGTATACTGGGAGAGCCGATATTGCAAATTCCGGCGGACAGTATGGTACCCGAGAATTGTGTAAAGCTAAGCTGAACACATCTATACCGACCAGGGAACAGGCAACAGGTCGCTCGAGCAATTGCGGTACCGGCACCTGGTACACTGATGGATCACAATCCAAATCGAGGTACAACTATAGGCATATGCGGAATGTGCATCAGAAGATATCGTTAAGTCTAGGGAAATGTACGCCGGTTTTTCAGGCTGAATTGATTACGGGAAGTTGGCTGTGCGAACAAAAAATAAACATAATGACTGATAGTGAGGCAGCTATTAAAGCCATTATTAATCTATTTACCAGGTCTAAGCTGCTAAAACATCGTAAACAGGCCCTCAATAGACTGGCATAAGACACTGTGTGGCTAATATGGGTACTATGACATACGAGAAATAAAGGCAATGAGTTAGCCGACAAACTGGCCCAGGAAGGTACTCGAACTAGAATACGAATTTCTGCCTCATACATCATATTCAGCAGATCATTTTGAAAAACTGGTTTGGTGGAAAGAGATTCGTGGCAAATGAAGAGGTAATGGCAATAAATGCCTATTTAGATGAAGTTCTGAAAGCTTACTTTTTTAGATAATCTAAAAAAATTGCTAGATGAGGTGTATAGAACTGAATGGCAATTACATATCGTTATATGATTCTCGTATATACCATAAGTCAAGTTAGCAAGTTTTGTGCGATGTTTACTTAGTAACTAGATTTAATTTGAAATCTGTGAAAACTTACTAAAACTTTAAATATTTAATCCCATATATGAATCTGATGTAACAACTAGCTGTAACGAATTGGAAGGTTATTGTAAACAAATTAGTATTGCTATGTCTTTGCTAATCAAAATGAGATATCAATGGAGATATTCAGGTCTAGCCATGCTATGGGTTATATCCCTAGGGCATGGAGAGAAACTAAGACCAATTAGTCTTACCTCTTTTATGTTGAAGACTATGGAAAAATGATATATTTAAATATTAAAGAAGGGGCTCAGGATAGATCTCCTCTACACCCACTGCAATGGGCATACCAGATGGGAAACTCAGTTGAGGGTGCCCTGCATAGCCTGGTGAGAGAGCTCGAAAGGAGCCTACCCTACAAGGAAATTGCACTTGTAGTCTTCTTAGACATAGAGGGAGCTTTCGATAACACCTCGATGTCTATTATTCGATCTTTAAGAGATCGAAAAATAAAAAGCACCACATGCAACTGGGTTCATAACATGCTGCGTAGCAGAGTAGTTCATGCCCAAATGCAAAACAAAACGAACTCTATGAGGACAACAAAAGGGTGTCCTCAAGGAGGCGTATTGTCACCGCTACTATGGAGTCTAGTAGTGGATAATCTCCTCAGGACATTAAATGACCAGGGAATATGGACGCAGGGGTTCGCCGATGACATTGTCATAGTGTCCCAGGGGAAATTCCCGGAGACAGTAGCGAGCATCATGCGAAATGCTCTGCGAATTGTAGAAAGATGGTGCCTTGAGGAGGGATTAACTGTCAATCCTCAAAAAACCAAGTTGGTAGCCTTTACCAACATGAGAAAACTAAATGATCTGGGCAGCGTAAAGCTATTTGGACAAGAGTTAGAACTAACCAATGAAGTGAAGTATCTAGGCATAACACTTGATGCGAAACTGAATTGGAGCAGATACCTAGCCAAAGTGGCAGACAGGGCGGCGCAGCTCTTCTGGAGATGCAGAAGAGCTGTTGGCAAGACCTGGGGACTAAAACCAAATGTGGTACACTGGTTGTACACAGCAGTAATAAGACCAACGATTACCTATGGGGCAGTTGTCTGGTGGAGGAGGACGGAGCGGACATCGTCGTTGGGGTCCTCACGACTCTCCAGCGACAGGCCCTGTTGGGAACCACGGGAGCTATGAACAGCACGGGAACCGCTTCCATGGAGGCCATCGTGGGTCTCCCTCCGCTGGAACTATTTATAAGGGCGGAGGCAATGGCTGCGATACTGAGGCTGAAGGCCAATGGCGTATGGTGTCCTAATAAGGTTGTAGGGAGCCATACAGATATCACAGGAACTATACTGGAAGAGCCGATATTTCAAATGCCGGTGGACAGTATGGCAACTGAAATTATGTTTACAGCTAAGCTGAACATACTTATACCGACCAGGGAACAGGCAAAAAGTCGCTCGATCGATTGTGGTGCCGGCACCTGGTACACTGATGGATCACAATCTAGTCAGGGGGCAGGTGCAGGCATATGCGGAATGTGCCCTAGAAGGAAGATATCGATATGACTGGGGAAACATACTACGGTTTTCCAGTCCGAATTGTTAGCAGTCGCAGCCTGCGCCGATGAAATTCGGGAAGCCGGCTGCGCAAGCAAAAAAATTAACATAATGACTGATAGCCGGCTATTAAAGCCATTATGAAACCCATCTACCAGGTCTAAGCTGGTGAAATATTGTAAACAGGTCCTCAATAACCTGGCACAAGACAATACAGTGTCGCTGATATGGGTGCCAGGACATGAGGGAATTAAAGGCAATGAGATAGCCGACAAACTGGCCAAAGAAGGTACTAATAGAAACTTCATAGGACCAGAACCTGTATGTGGAATCACTAAGGATTCCGCTAAAAGGGAGATCAGGTTATGGCTAGAAAAAGAACATAAAAATAAATGGAGGTTAACGGAAGGTCAACTCCATACCAAAACACTACTAAGGGGGCTGGACGGAAAGTTTTCAGCCAACCTAATTCGTAGTAGCAAAAGAGAAATTAAAATAATTACCGGGTTAATAACCGGACATTGTCTTTTAAGGAAGCATTTGTACACCATGGGCTTGGTTAGAGAGCCCTGGTGTAGGAGATGTGAAAAACAGGAGGAAACTAGCCTTTATGTAATATGCACGTGTGAGGAACTGAAGGAACTCAGACAGAAATATTTCGGGAGAGATCTACTGGATCCTTCGAGTGTACTCAAACTTCTCCTGAGGAGGATAGTGGCTTTTATCGAGGACAGAAGACTAACAGAGTGGAATTGAGAGATCTATTGGGGATAGTACAAAGAGTAGTGTGCTCATGTGCCTGGACGTGGTAGCGTCCAACCCAAAACAGAGAAGAAGAAGAAGAAGAGTCTATCACCGATCTTTTCTATTTCTGCGTCCTTCAACCTTAAGTTTATTACTTTTTATAAGAATGCCACGCAGGCAATGCTTTTCAATGTCAATTTTTGACGCATTCCATGAAGATTGTTGTCAATTGTGCAAAGTATTATCTTATGCAAATAAGAAACCTAAATTTAGTATTTCATTAGGTCTAATTCACAATATTTTTTTCAGATTACTTACTATGACGCCTTGGTGATAGAATTAAAATTCGCTCTAAAGGTATGGATAACCAAGAAACAAACGAAACCAACAATATCGGAATCGTCTAGCAATAACTCTGATACAAGAAGTATAGCGCAAAAAGTGATGCACGCCGCAGATTCGTTCATACATTTAGACGTGTTTGACAAAATAAGCAAAAAAGATTAGGTTCAATATAGTAAGTTTATTATTGATTTTTTTTAAATGTTTTAAATAAAGTTGTTTGCTCCGCTTAAAATATTTCATCGTCATCATCATAATCTTTGTCCTCCATGTACCCTAAGGTGTTGAATTTTTATCTAAAGCTCCTCATTTATTATTCCCTTTTTTATAAATTTCCTCCATTCTCTTCTACCTTCCGCTATTTTTTTTATTGAGTTCCAGCATTGCCATCTCACGTTTAAAGTCCTTCTAGAACACTGTTTCACTTGCACCTAGGTCATCTTCTGTGGTCCAAACAGGTTTTGGCTCATAAATCCTTTTTACTTCTCTTTTTTCATCCATCCCCTGTTACAATTATTTTTCGCGCTAAGTTGTTACCGCCCTGTAGATAAATAATTATATCCAAATTTAGTTAATTATTTCGTTCTTTTCAATCCCGGTTGCGCCATCTAGTGAGATTGTTTTCATTGAATTTGACCCCGCTTCGGCTGGGGCGATTTTTCGAGATTCTGCTATGAGACATGAGAAAGTTGAGTTGTTTTTCTTGGTGTGCGCTTCGTAAAGCGAGATAAAAGGTCACGCTATGCCCTAATTTTATGGTAATTTTCGCTGTTAGCGTATTCAAAAAGGGTGTGTGGTAAATTACAAGAAAATCTACTACTGCTTGTGATTTTGGACATCTTACTGCGAAGCAATTAGACGTAATTAGGCATAGGCTTTCTTTGCCCGATAAACGGGATAAATGTATTTCGCTACGAGGAAGACAGACAACCGAGCAAATAATGGAGACAAAAAAACAAATTTGATCGAATATCTGGACTACAGAACACGTACCAGCTGTGGGTCTCTCCATCTCCGTCGCACGCATACAGTCGGACTAGGTATTCATTCTACAAAGACTTTTTTGATGAACTTTCAATCTTCGTCGTATATTACTCTTTTCGTGTATGTGCTTTTATAACTATTTCCAATTTTAGACGCCAGTTAAAACGGCATAAAGTCTTTAGTTATATTAGTATATTTGGCTAAATAATCTCGTAATTCACGCATTTAATTAACAGAATTTATTTGATATGCAATTTTAAAATTATTTATCGTACAAACATTATTGTAGAATTTATGTTTGAAATAATTTTGTATTAAATAAATGGTAATTGAGTTGATTTCACCCATTTAAGTAATTTTAACGACAAGTATTTCTAACGAAATAAATATATTGCATTGATTCATTACCATGAAAACCATAGGCGTGCTAGAAGATTTAAATAATTTGTAATTTCTGTTAAATTCATTACTTTTCTTGATACCATTTCACTAATGCATACGTAATATACTGTGTGTAATTTAATTGTAAGGTTCACCACAGGTCTGAGGTAGAACTAGATTTTTGATCCTAGGTATAAGTTGATTTGACATCGCTTGAATATTTAATTTGTCATACTTTTTGTGCATTATGCAGTTTAATTCAATTTATTTTTATTTTATTCTTGAAACAATTTTCTGATTCAATACAATTTTATATAAAATTGTTGAATTATATTGTTATTTTAATTTTATAATATACCGAGTGTTCATTTTCATATGTTATTGTATTACTACGTGAATTCGTTTGCGGCTTGGAAGCCACTTTATTAATATTGTTTTTTTTTGTTTGTCAGTATACGAATTAACTATTTTCGATTTCTTATTTTGAGTTTTGGTGCCCTTCTTTTAGTTTAGCTCGTCGTTTTGTTTCATTTTTAGTAATCTGTAAGCGCATGCGCCTACAAACGCGCAACCCTTTCCTTAGTTTTCAGTCTCGAGCCTCCGTACGTAAAACTAGTGGCGCTACCTACCCTCTGTTTAGCCAATCCACGACCGCCTCCACTGACTAGGGGCATACACAATAAATAGATACTCCCTTTTAAATTGTTCGTTACGACTACTGATCTCGATATTTTCCGAACATCTTCATTACGCCAAGACTATGCCTGCGCGCGCACGATAACACTTCACTAGATGTCCAAACCATTCCAATTTTTTCTTCTAGTATCTACTTTGCTGAAGCTTCCAGTTTACTTATTAGATTTTAGTTTCTTTTATATGTTATTTCATTTCGATTAAGATAAGGGACATGTTAAGCGGGTACCGTAGCTGAAGTAATATCGCCACCTATTTCAATAGACTCACGGATTTCCCTAGGAAAATCCGTGAATCTATTGAAATTTACAAACATCCCCGCAATCTCAATAGAGACGATGGCTATACGTTACATCCGACGTGGCAAACTCTACTGCACTCAACTAAGAATTACCACGCCCATACGACGCATGCCATTGGCTCATTGTCCCCAGCCAATAGCAGGCCACCATCTGACCCGGTCCCCCCTATATAAGTTGTCAGTCTCTGTCATAGCATTCTTCAAGCTACTGCGAAACGACGAACATCGACGTACAGCCCTGAAGATGTCCCTTGAAACAGTGGACGAAACGTTGACAATTACGCCTAACTCGACGCGGTTCCAACCCGGAAACCGAGATCTACATCTATAGAACGACCGTGGAAACCTACACCTACATAAAGACAATGACTTTTTCTTAAAAATCAACACAAAAAAATTTTCTTTTTAGTGGATATTGAAATAATTCACATACATATACATACTGTTTATATTATATCAACGAATAAACAGACACTCTGCATAGTGTGTGTAAAATATTCCATGACTTTGATCTACACTTCCTCGCCGTATGAGGGTAGAAATGTCGATTTGATTTTTATGTTCTAAATATTTAATGGTATCTATCGATTCCAAAAAACAAACGTCTCAGACGTTGGTACCTAAATTCGAACCCTCCGCCAACGGAACTCTCGCTCCGATTGTCCGACGCTCTTACAACTTGAACCGTTCAGCTTTGATGTTTAAGGTGTTGTTAATAGCATGTTTAATATACAATAATTACTGGCGTCAGTGTATGGAAGTCGTTCCGGATTGTTTTGAGAAGCATTGTTCGAAACAAGAACTCAAATTATAGTTAAGTTCAGTTATTTCACCCAAGTTAAACTGAAAACTCCAACTGAGTAATGAAACTAGCTCCGCTAACACTATAACCCAACTTAAACTGAAAGCTGAGTAATGGATTTATTCTTTTTTAATAAGAGAAAATCTATTGCAGTTTTTTATTATTTTTACTTGCAGATCGTGAGAACAGCTAAAATAATTAATGTCAAATACTGCCATGGATTTTTTCAGAACTCATCAATAGACATGCGGGAGAACACCAGTAATTTACCAGCATATTCAAAATTAAACGTTATATCTGGAAAGATGCACCGCATATACCTTCACATATTCACACATACATAAATGCACATAAACATAATTGTAAATTTATTTTTTTAGATATTATCATTAATTAGATAGTTGACTAATATAAGTATTTTTTCTTAATTTCTTACGCTTGTTAATTAATATCTAATTTGTAGATTTCGGATTTATAATTGTATTACGGTTTAAACAATTATTTTAATTAAATTGTGACTAATGTTAATAGAAAAGGAATTATGTGAGTAGGCCTATTCTGTGTGATTGTAAACTTAAAATAATTATTTGTTATTAATAATAAAGATAATGAAACCAAAGTAAATTAGTTATTTATTGAACTATTGTTTTTTGTCTTACCCAATTCAGTCACCTATCAACCGACTAGCTACAAAAATTAAGAATAAATGTATACCATGAATTACAAAGAATTCTGGTTTATGATAAGGATGAGGTTCATTCGAGTAACCTACCGGCGCACAGTGTCTCGACTAGTACAAGCTAGCGGGACAATATTCATGACGTAATTTCCAGGAACAACTGATAACGACTTGTAAACAACCCCCCCCCCCCCCCCCAGGTAACGAATTCCAAGAATTAATTTGTTTATCACCTCATAAAAGTATCTTATCGGGGGGTCAAAGTAACCCTTATAAGAGAGGCCATTTTCATTTGCAAATCATTTGCATTTTATGCACACTTATGATAACATAATTTAAAATTGGTAGCAAAGTGAAACGAGTTTTTTGTGATGGAATATTCTGTTGAAGGTATGTACTCTATTATGACTTATATTTTTTATAAAAAATATGTATACTTTTGGTGTAATATCAATTTGTAAATGTCTAGATAAATCCAGCAAATTTTACATTAATTGTAAACTTTAAGGAGTAGCAACTTTTTTTATCTCCATATATCCACCTAGATTTTTCTATATGTAATACCTACAACATTCAGGCACAGACTAATATATATTATAGACCCAGAAAAGGCCCGAAAGTAAAATTATTTTATTTTTTTCAGAACGAGTCGTGACTATGACGAAAATGGAGTTTTTTGAAGAATGGCTAAAACATGACAAAACTAAACGAAACAGTGGCATTTATTATTATATAAGTGAAAAATTCAATATGTCTGATGTTTCTGACGATTCTCTAAAACTACTCAAAATGAAAATATCAAGCCTTTCAGCAAAATTCAATCCAAAGTGGACTTATTTAAAGTGTAACAAAGAAATGTTTCTAATCAAACATAAAGATTGGTTAGAGGGATCCGGAATCGAAATAAAGATGTGTGTTAACCAGCCGTGCACTTCAACATCATCAGCGGCTCTTTCCGTAGGGCGACCCAGAAAATCATTTGAAGTCACATCAACGAAAACGAAGAGACGAAGAGTAGAAGATCTTTTGGAATCGCGAAGTGCAAGTGAGCTTATTACAGCAGCTGAGTTAACTACTCGAAAAGAAGGGCATCGAAGTGTTGCTAAACAGATCCATAACGTCGCGGTCAGTGAAACTAGAGAAAAGAATAAGTGTTCTGAACAAAGTCGGCAGTTAACACCAGACGAAGCTTTAGCTTATTATGTGGACTCGAAATCAACTTCTCACTCATATAAACAAACAAGAAAGTGGTCAATGAAAGCGGGACATCAAGTGTATCCATCGTTTTATAGTTTAGGTAAGTCCAAAACTTCTTGTTGTCCTTCTGACGAATATATTTCCGTGACTGAATCTCGAGCTGAAATTAAACTTCAGGCGATTTTGGATAAAACGGCTGAACGATTAGTTAAAGCTCAGACGGAAGTCATTAGAAGTGTGTTACCTCGTTCATATTATACGTTGGTAAGCAAATGGGGCTGTGATGGGAGTTCGGGGCATAGCACATATAAGCAGAAATTTGAGAACATTAACGCTACAGACGAATTTTTGTTCGTATACTAATTTGTCCCTTTGAGACTGCTTGATGGCGAAACTATGATCTGGCAAAATCCAAGACCTTCCTCTACTTTATATTGCCGTCCTATTAAGTTTATTTTTGCCAAGGAGACAAAAGAGTTTACGAAAGAAGAAATTTCTAAAATTTTAGATGAAGTAAGTCAGCTTCTTCCGACATTATGTAACGTTGCTGGATCTCAAATCTCTGTTAAACACGATTTGTTGTTGACAATGACTGATGGCAAAGTGTGCAATGCCTTAACAGACACAAGTTCAACACAAAAGTGTTATATTTACGGGGCCACCCGTCTACTATGAACGAGGAGTCAAAGAAATATCCCAGCAACGAAGAACGCCTTGCATTTGGTTTATCTACTTTACATTCATGGATCCGCACGTTTGAATGTTTGCTTCACATCAGCTATCGTTTAGAAATAAAAAAGTGGCAAGTCAGGGGAGATAACGACAAAGCTATTGTGAAGCAATGCTCACAAGAGATACAAAAAGTGTTTAAAGATCGTATGGGCCTCATTGTAGATAAACCAAAACCTGGGTATGGTAACACAAACGATGGAAACACAGCATGTAGATTTTTTTCCAAAGTTGAATTGAGCAGCGAAATTACAGGATTAGACGTAAACCTTATTCGTAGATTTCACGTAATTTTAAGAACTTTGTCATCGGGATATGACATAAATTATATAGAATTCGAAAAGTTTTGTGTTGATACTAGAAAATTATACCTTGATCTGTATTCGTGGTATTCCATGCCCGTTACTGTGCATAAAATTCTTGTACACAGCGCGGAAGTTATAAAGTCTTTTCTTCTTCCCATTGGACAACTCTCCGAAGAAGCCCAGGAGGCAAGAAATAAAGACTGTCGTAGATTCAGTGAACGGCACACCAGAAAGCGGTCACGTTTTGCCACAAATACAGATCTTTTTAGAATGCTTTTACTTACGTCTGATCCTGTTATCAACTCGTATAGAGAATTACCGCGAAGAAAATTTACTTCTTTGCCATCGGAGGTTCTGCAGTTGATTATCCCACCTTCATTGCCATCCGAAACACCATCAGTAAGTCATCATCACGAATTCAATGAGGAGGATTATTTACTCTCTGAATATTCTACTGAATGGGAGAGCGGTGATGACGACTCATCTGATGGTGATTAGTAGGTTTAAGTATTTTTTTATTGTAATTATTATTCTTATTTTATTGTGTGTTGTAGTTGCTTATAATTCATGCCTTAGTATATACGATATTTAATATTATATTTCTTTTACTTATACACCTTGTTATTGTAAATAATTGATATATAGATACTGTTATTGTACTAATTTATTTTAAAAGAAATAATATTTTGTAAATTAATAAATGTGGGTACTATCATTATGATTTGAATTTTTTTCCTAGAAATTTCTTTGTAAACAAACATGATTGTGCTTTACACACATAATGAGTATGTAGACGTAGCTAATTAAAGAACAATTAGCGACAATAGTGAACAAATGAGAAACATTAGTAAACCACTTCCGTCTTGCAGCTACATATTTCGATTAATACACATACAGTACACATTTTTCAACTTTTTTTTTCTTAAGATAGCTTAAGATACCTGGAATATACATAAACAATTGAAATAAGCGAAGAAATAATTTTGTCCCGCTAGCTTGTACTAGTCGAGACACCGTGCGGCGGCTTGTTCTAGCACGTATATATATTTCGTCAGTTGCCGTCCAAACACCGTTCAGTGCATGTTAATCCTCCTGGTTTGAAGGAATTTTCGGAATGTGTTTGACAGAAATATGTTACGAATAATATACTAGTTTGAAATAACACTAATATATCTGCAAGATAATTATTAATAAATTGAATCTTGGAGTTCCATTGCTTTAATATAAATGTAGGAATTTGGTCTTAATAATAAAGACTGAGAAACTGGCTAATATTTTATATTTTTATTTTATCTGGTTTGGAACTGATTTTTGTTCTAACTTATTTTTGCAAAGAAAGTTTTGTCCCTGCCAGTTACAAGTAAGGGAGAAAACAACTATAATAATTATAATGAAATTGCGAGGCAAAGATTTTACCCTTCTTCACGGAAAGATAGGTAATGCAGTTTACCAACGTCATAAACATAATAAATTACAATAAACAGTATTCACATTAACCCTTAATTATAATACTGAGAAATAAAACAAATATTAAATACTAAATACAGAATACAAACAATACAATTGTTACAGGTATTGAATAGCATATATCGAGTACGTAAATTACAATAAACAGCAAGTGGGTTAGAGATAAAGAACAGTCTTCGAAGTATATAGGAAAAATGCAATAAACCGTAATCTCGAAACCTGATCGTGAAATATGAATACATTGTAACATTCAATATAATAAATACAATAAATGAAATATAACTTAGCTTATGCTATTATATAGGTTTACATCTGCAAATGAATGAATTTACAAAAAGGATTCTACCTGTATTGAGTAAAGAGTTTTATAACCGTAAGAAACAAGACAATGCATAAGCAATATAATACCTAATCACTTATGAAATTAACAAATTAGATATTTGTGAAACTCCAAGACTTTTCTATACACTTAATATTTAAAAATAGTCTAAAATTAAAACCTATAATTTAATAGGTTAACTGCCAAACCATTTTTTTAAATTTTGCCTAAAATGCTGAACTTAAAAACATGTTCCTTTGCATGCACATAAAGATGTTTGGCATTCATATTTGAAACTTTCAATTTTTTTCGCCAAGATTTAAGAAGAAAAACAAGATCTGTCATAATGACCGCCGCGGCGTATCGAACGTAAATAAGTCGCAATCGCCAAGCGGTCACATGCTAGCGGATGTTATAGTTATAACAAAAAAGTATCTGGACAGATATAAAAAAATCTAGTAACAAAAGTATCGTATTACTGCGACGATTGTGAAAATAAACCGTATAAACAGCTTACTCTGTTTTAATGAAATACATAAGAAAAGTAAGTAAATCTTGTAACCAAGTATAGCAAACGCCAATTAAGTTGGCGCGAGGAGGGGGTGCGCAGAAGTCGTTTTTAAAAACGTCCACCCCCACTACTCAAGTAATTGTCAGAATACATTTGTCATTGACGTTTGACAGAACATATTTTGTAATGTCTTTGCTAGGGGATCATACACGCTCAGAGGTTAGAATTATCTGACATTTGATGTAAAACCAAATACAAATCTCCCCACTACTTCTAATCCTGCGCGAACTTACCCCTTCTCGCGCCAACTTAATTGGCGTTTGCTATATATTTTTAAGCTTTTATTATTGGTAATAAATTGTAGTTATCTTTTTCCTGTGGACTTATCTGTGGACGAAACAACAAATTGTAAAAAAATCGGTTCTTAATGTGATGGCACGTACAATGTAAACACATCAATCGTCACCTACAATTTTACTAGCTCGTAGAAGACTACACCAATGTGGATGCTTAGCTTGAACAGCCTAAGTGGGTGTGCTACATGGCTTCAGGTAATCAATGACTTTCACTGGACGACTGTTACTGAACGATAATACACAGAAAACTTTGCATGCTAAAACGAGATACTCGACTATTTGCATGTTAGAACCTGTTTCTATTCACACAACTTACACAATGGCATTGTTGGTATCATTACATTTCATAAAGTGTTTTTTTGCAGTTCATGCTGCCCACGTGTGAACTGCAAATTGTATTTTTCCCTTTCGAATGCACATTAATACGTATTATAATACTACACAAGTTTGTTATTTTAATCGGATGCTTTGAATTTGGTCATGTGAGTGAAAAGAAAGATTTTATGAACTATATACAGGCTGTGCCACTTAAAACTCCCAAGTTAAATATCTCGGAAACGGATGAAGATAAAGATAAAGAAAAGCAGTTGCTAAAGAATGTGATTGACTCCAGAAATTAAAATCATATTTAGTTTGTCTTCATTTGTGAGTACAACCATATTTTTAAGAGAATTTCAACGCAAAGTAAGCTAATTTTTATGATAATTAGTAATCAAGCAAATGTCACTAATGTTAAAATAATTCCTGTACTATCAACAAAGAACTATAAAAAATAAAGACAAAAATTGAAATTACTCTTACTTTCTTTAAACACGAATATCTATGAAACCATCAAATTTTT
The DNA here is from genome assembly GCA_935421215.2 of Melolontha melolontha. Taxonomy (NCBI): domain Eukaryota; kingdom Metazoa; phylum Arthropoda; class Insecta; order Coleoptera; family Scarabaeidae; genus Melolontha; species Melolontha melolontha. The sequence goes on from OW285239.1 coordinate 134,454,314, forward strand.
GAAACTAACACAAATAATAAAATTTGCATCAATTTTAATATTCTTTCAAATAAAAGCCGAATGAAGATTCTGGCGATCAAAAAAATTCTTTCGATCGCAGCGCCATCCATATTTTCACATAATAAAACACAATTGTGATAGCAAACTGGAGTCAAACACATTCTTTAGCAACTGCTTTTTACAAAATTCAAATATCTTTATCAATTTCCGAGATATTTGACCTGGGAGTTTTAAGTGGCACAGCCTGTATATCAATTAGCCCTCGTAGTTAGTTCTATTACGTAGCTTTGGTCAATTATTACTTAGGTATAACGTTGCACAGAAATCTTAGGAGTTTTTATTAATATTTTTAAAATAAATAAATAATCAGTATTTCATCCACCTGATGAAGCCATTGTATGGCGAAACAATATTGTAGTGGTATTTACAATAAAAGAATTTATCTAATTTTGACACATAAAGTGACACTTTTCAAAACTGTATGACGTTAGGAAACGGTTTACTTTCCGTAACTAGTTACGAAAAGTAAAATATTTCGTAACTAGTGTTGAAAAGTTCATTTCATCACTAGTTACGAAATATTTTGAAAAAATCATTTCATCTCAAGTTAATAAAGGGGAACGTTAAATGACACAAACTGGTTAAATTTTTATTTTATGCATTATAAACATTTATGACACAATGTGAACAATTGGTGAGGTTAATTCCTGCACACGTAGAATTCATGGCAGGTACTCTGATGTTATGATGCAAAACGGAATGTGCATTTGAGCTTGATTCACCAAGAATATCATTAGCAATCCTTTTCTTATTTTCTATAGAATTCTCTACATAGCCCTCAGCTACAGTATTGGACTTCCAGCCTCCATGTCGTTTAACCTTAAAAATATCCGCACCAGAATCTGCCAAAAAGGTAGCCGACGACCTTCTGAAGCAGTGTCCGGTAAATAAGAAGGGATTTGGTAGTTTCAAAAACTGAGCAATTCTTTTCGGTAGATTACCGATTGTATTAATGCCAACTGGCTGTGCCCCGCATTTACCATTATTATATTTGACGAAAAACCTATCGTGATTAACGTTTTGTGGACGCAAAGAAATATATTTTCTAATAAGATCAAGAAAATTTTGCCCTTCAATATTTCCTTCTGTGATCACAAACTCGCGCGTTACTTTTGTCTTTGTATTAGGGATTTTTATTACAAAATGAGAAAACTCGTCTAAAATATCCCCCACACGTAGAAAAGTTAGCTCACTTTTTCGACAAGCACCAGCTATTCCAACGATCAATGCGACCTTTGTCATTAAATATGTTTTATCCTCAGCTTCTGTCATAAACCGGGAGACGTTTTCCTTTGACAAAATATTAGACTTTTTTGCATGGTATCCCTCTGACTGCCTCTTTAGAAATGCATGTAAACTGGCATATTTTGCAATATCAATATTCTTCTTCAAAGACAATTCACTTCGTAACATGGAATAAAGAGTCCAGAGTGTTGAAGCTTTTTGATTCTTTCTTCCCTCGAAATAGGCTAATAAAACCTTCTCATTAACACATTTAATTTTTTTGTCTTTAAGCCACTTCCCAAATTTTTCATAAGCCAAATCGTACTGGGCTTTCGACTTTTGTGGAATCACAGTCAATAATGCACTTTGTGCAGCCTCTTCTATATCGCTTGGTAGTCCACCTGAATCTGAATCCGACAATTTTACTCGTACAATGCACCGAAATATTTAGCTAATAAGAGTAAATACTTATACTTAAATTAACAAACACCTGTCAAGTCAAATGAATTATTATCAATAGCATGAAAACTGTCACTAATTATTTAATACGACTTCTTATGACGTTTAATGTCAGATCAACTGGAAAATTATAAATCTATGTTTTGGTCAAAATTAGATAAAATCTTGTATGAAACACGTTATGAAATGTTATTTTGTGTAACTCATGTCATTGTCGCTCGTCCTGCAAACATTCCATTTCGTTACACAAAATAACCCATTTCATAACTGGTTACATAAATAGCTATTTTGAAACTAGAAGTTTAATTACTTATTTCTTAGCGTTTTTAATAGTTATTTATGTACCTAGGTTCGTAAGTACAGTTTTATGGTCGAGAATACGATTGCAAACCGAGACCCGTAGGGTCGAGGTTTGCATGTATTCGAGACCATGAAAGTGTACTGTACGAACCGTGGTGCATATGAGATTTTTCGTCATACCTACGTTTTTTTTAAATAGACGAATTTGAATGATTTTCCACTTTACTTTTACTATATGTATACACATTAGTAACATCAAGTCAGGAATATTTGTCGTATCTATGGTCACCATGTTTGTGTCAATATAAATTTATATTTTTGATAAATGTCAAAGTACATGCAATATATTCTCAAAAGTTTCTGCTTTTAAATAAACTTTATAAATATGGATCAAATAGAGATGGAGGCTATTGTAGCTTGTACTGAAATTTTGCTAGAGAAGTCTTGATATAATTTCCTAAATCGAAAGGATTTTTGAAGCATAAAAATGATGGTTTTAGACGGTCTAAATCCATCGGCAGCATTATTAGCAGATTCAGGAATTGATGTTCTTGGTCTGAATAGATACGGCGCATGGAAATCTTCCACCGTGGCAGAAAGATCTAATTGTTCGTTTACATTTAATACTACAAAGTGATAAGTTTTTGTACTAGATTCTACTTTTACTAGTTATGTGTTTTTGTTAATTAAAATTATGTTTCAAATAAATTTGTTATAAATGTTCTAAATATTGCTATTATTTCCCTAGGGTCGTAATAAATATTACAGCCCGCTACCATAGCAACTGTCAATACGGTATGTAAAGTGTCACTTACGTTTCCAAAAAAGGTGTCATAATTGTTTACTTACGCAGTAGGTGTGACGAAAAATAATATTAATCGTCTTTGCATAAAATATATATAATACATACGAATATTACGCTTTTGTTACGGTTGAATAATATTTCAGTTTGATTAAAAAAATTTGGGGATATATCGTTTCTCTCTTACCATCTAATTTCAGAGTAGAAATCAATAAATCCTAAAATTTATTTTGAATTAGTGTTTCGTGGGGTTATATTTTATAAATATTCACTCTTTTTCTGTGCACGAGAATCCAATGTTGAACGGTATTTATAGGCTAAAATCGATAAATTATTATGGTCGGTTGGATCTTTGGGAAGTTGATTTCGTGTTTGTCGTCAATTTATAATTACATAGAAATTTTTGTCGTACGTTGTATGTTTAAAATCATGAAATTGTAGTTCTTGTTTACATTTATTAGTTATTGGTTTCCACAATACACACTCTCCTATTTATGTATATTGTACTATCGAAAATCAATTGAGTCTGTAATTCATATATTATTCATTAATGTCATTTTAATAGTTGTCTTTTATTTACAAACATATTTACATATAGTTACCGTATCTTAATTAAAGAGTATTGTTTAAATCTTTATCGAGAGTAATAGTAAGTGAACATAGGGAAATTAACAAACACTTGTTCAGTTTCATTTGTTTATTAGATTTTTACTCCAAAAATTGTTGCTGTCTATGTTGCTTGTCTATTCGACCATTCTCAAAGGGTTTACTCAACTAAATTAACTTTCAATATTTATATATGGATGTCTGTGCTTAGTATTAACTTTGATTGCCATTTAATAAGTGTCAATAATGGATGTATTTAAATATTCAATTCACGTGTTTGTTAGCTTTTATTTCCTAGAATTTGCGTTTTCGATTTCTAATATTTTCAAATACTTCCATTTTTGACTTTTATTTATATTGTATAACAGTTTGCAGCTATCCATATCGGGAAAGCAAAGATTGTTTAAACAGTGTTCTGCGAATCCTGTATTTCTTATTCCTTGAATAATTGACTTTTTATGTTCTTTTAATCTAGTATTTATATTTCTACCACTTTGTCCGATATACCTAAAGACAGCACCACAGTCTTTGCAGCTAATTTGGTATACACCAGATTTTTCTAAATTGTAATATTATCTTTGCTATTGCCTAACATTGTAACTACCTAAATTATTTTTATTGATGCAAATTAATTGCATTTTCGCGAAGTAATGTGTATATAAATATTGCTTTCTACCTTTTACGTCGTTAATTATTCGAATTTTTAATTGAAAAAATTCGCCATAAGCAGGATTCGAACTCATGTCCATAGTTTGCCGGACCATTGCCCTACCGCTAAGATATTAAGGACTGTGGTTCCGAATACATCGGGAATCCTTAAGTTACATTAAGGAGATATATGTTAACATTTTTGCCTGTAGTTAGCACTTGTTACAAATTAATTACAATATAAAGCTTCCCGATGTATTCGGAACCACAGTCCTTGACAGCTTAATGGTAGAGCAATGGTCCGGCAAACCATTAATGTGGGTTCGAATCCTGCTTAGGGCGAATTTTTTCAATTAAAAAATTCTAATAATTAGCGTCGTAAAATATAGAAAACAATACTTACATTCACATTACTTCGCGAAAATGCAATTAATTTGCAACAAGTGCCGACTACATGCAAAAATATTAACATCTGTCTCCTTAATGTAACTTAAGGCTTCCCGATGTATTCCGAGCCACAGTCCTTGGTAGCTTAGTGGTAGAGCAATGGTCCGGCAAATTATGGACGTGGGTTCGAATCCTGCTTAGGGAGAATTTTTTAAATTAAAAAATTGTAATAACTAGCGGCGGAAAATGCAGAAAGCAATATTTACATATTTTTATTGATACTGACTATTTTTAAGTTTTTTTTCTCAAAATTTTGTTAATTTCTTTAATAACTGTGGGTATGCGGTGTATTATATGTCTTTGTTGTATTATTTTTTTTATTATGGTATAAGTCTCTTTGTAACTTCTTCCTTTGTTTATTTTTTATTAAACAAAAATCCTTTTGAAAAATATAAAGTAGTATTAAAGAGAATCGTCGGTACGCCCCTGCTGGAGAGATACATTTACAAACACAACAACTTCGGTATCTCACAGAAATAATTAAGACAGAGCGTCAAGAACATTCAGCGCTGCTCATTGACTAAATGCCGAAACAATTAACATTGTCTCAATAACAAATGCAGAAGTTGCTTAGAAGTACTTCCATAGGTGGTAACAACCATATCTATAGAAAATGTATTAACGTCTCTTCACTCCTTGTCGGATGAATCGAATGCGAATGTCTGTTCTTCACACCCGATTTTTAATAATATTTTTTCTATAACCTATACAAAATGGCGGAATTTCAAACTTTCTGACAGTTGTTAAAGCTTCAATTATTTTCACAAGGACTAAAAAAACTATGGTACTTACCTATTTAAATAAGTACTCACTAAGAAATGAAGATAAACTGGGAACAATTTGCATTTAAATCATTTTTTATTCATTCATTGTATTATTATAAAAATTAAAAGTATAATTCTCGAAAGTACAATGCATATAATACGTGTTTGTTAAGTGTCTTTGAAACATGCACAATAGTTTCAGTGGCGTACATGATAATGCTTTATTAATATTCATCACACTTCACGAACGCATGTATAAAATTTATTTGTTTGTTGCTAATGGTTACCATCGCAAAAGTGTAATAACTTCATTCTACTACATTAAATTATGTTAAATGTCTTTTATGGGATTTCTTGTGTTTTAAAGTGGTTAGAGAAAGAAATAGTGTATTATACACGGGGTAAAACGGATATTTTTAGCTCTTACTTTGTCCTCATAGTTCGAGTTAAAATCTCCTATTTTTGCCCCTAATATAATAAATAACTATTCTTTTTACTTAAAATTTATTAAACTTGCAGTACGAAATAAACTGTTGTATTCACCATGAACGAAAAGTGTTTTTAAAGGTCCTCGCAAGTAATTCCGTCCTCGGCTGACGCCTCAGCCGTAATCAAATTTCTCGTCTTTTAAAATGTTACTTTTCGTTCTTGATAAATTTTTCTTCAGATGGAGGTTTACTTTTCGCTTTCCCGCTGTCTGAGGAAAAGGTGTTATCATAGCAACATACAAACACATAAGAATTAACGATTCAAATTTTATTAATCTATTAACTGGTAATCATATAGCAAGAATTTTTATTTATCATTAAATTGAAGATTAAACGTACAATGCGAAATTGTTGTATTTTGAAAATTAAACCCGTGCAATACCGTTGCATCATCTTGTTGCGAATTTAGGATTCCGTTTACAACTGTTGATTTCAATTCAATAATTTTCGTTCAATATTCTTACTAAGGTTCAATATTTTGCTAACGGTATCATTTTTATTTCTAAAGGATTCTTCTATATAACCCTCGGCTACGCCAGTTGATCTCAAACCCCGTGCCTCTTCAAAGATTCCATGTTTCCTCCAACATCAATCAGCAACATAGCTGAAGTGCGCCTTAAACAGTGCCCAGTGTATTCTTCGGGGTTGTTCAATTTCAAAAAGTTTACACTTTTTTGGATATACCTGCTATGGTGTGAAGTCCCATTACACCTCTAAAGTATTTTTATATTTGATATTTCAAAAAAATCTCTTTTCTAGCATATTTTTTGGTCTCAATGAAGTGTAACTTCGATATATTTCCAGAAACGTTTCTCCGATGATTGTAGGAGATCGAACCTTCCTTGTTTACTGTCACGGTTTTATGAGAATTAAATTTCCCATATCTTCTAAGTAATCAGCAGTCATTTTTACCATTTCATCGCATCTGCATGCCCCGGATACTCCAATTAATAGAACAATCTAAATAAATTATCCTCTGTTAAAGCACATACGTATTAATTAAAATTGAACTTAATTTACCTTAATTCCCAAGTATACCTCGTCTGACGCTTCACATAAAAATCTTTCAAACTGTTCCTTAGTGAATATTCTCGACTTTTTAACGCAATATACTTCATTGGTCTTTTTCAGGAGGGCCCGTAACTTTAAGACTTGTATCTACTCCTTGTTTAATACAAATGAAACAGACATGCAATATACACGTCTGTAACTATACACATGAACAATACACTTCGTATTTCCCAGCATTTACTTCTGCTGAAGACACGTGTTTCTGCCATCTACTATTAGGCGTCATCAGTTAAGCTAGTGAAATAAGTAAAGCTTAAACAAATCGCCTCATAAGGTATAACAAATTTGGTCCTATCAGGTGGCACCATATAATCTAGTGACATCTGACGGACGAAAGAGACTATGTCGAAAGTGACAACGTTTTCTTTACCGGCTATGCCGGTACAGAAAAGAAAAAAAATACGTATATAGGTGTAAAGCCCATTAACACGATGCCAGATGGCAGCAAATATATAAAAAAAGGTTTAAGTATATCAATACGTTAAGCACGTATTACGCATTTGTTACAAATGAAACAGACATGCAATATACACGTCTGTAACTGTACACATGGACAATACACCTCGTCTTTTCCAGCATTTACTTCTGCTTAAGACACGTGTTTCTGCCATCTACTATTCCACTATGCCACTTTTGGCTTAGTCTCTTTCGTCCGTCAATGTCACTAGATTATATGGTGCCACCTAATACGACAAAATTTTGCTATACCTTATGAGGCGATTTGTTTAAGCTTTACTTACTTCACTAGCTTAACTTATGACGCCTAATAGTAGATGGCAGAAACACGTGTCTTAAGCAGAAGAAAGTTTAAGAGATCGCACAAATAGCTAGTTATCTGAGGTTACCTAATCCGCATGAGTACACTGGCCATAGTTTTAGACGGTCATCTTTGTTTTTAGAATTAAAAAGACATGGCTGGAAGTAATCTAAGGTGGCAGAATATTACGTCGAAGAATCCGTGCAACACAAAGTCGCGATATCTATCCAAATTTTGCGCAGAGATCTAGCGGAAGAAATAAGCTCAAGCAATGCTGCTACGGATAAACTGTCAGCATTGAGAAGTCACGAGTTGCCTCGAATTCTTATTGAAAATTGTGTTAATTGTAAAGTGAATTTATAAAAATATTAACGTTCTTGCTGATATTTTCTTTTTTTCCTTTTATTTGCAATAGTGCAATAAAACCCGTGCAATTAAAACTTTTATTGCATGGGTTTAATAAATGCCAACTTTTTACACTGAAAATCATGCAAAAAAAAACTGATGATTTCAAATGATCGTAGATAAATATTTTTTAGTTCATTGCCGAGTAATCGAATGTATCTTGCTGAAATTATCATCGTCTGTTAACACGATAAAATACAACTTTCCTGAAAATTTCACTAATATACATCAACGCCTATTGGATGTATAGTACACTAAACATCTCTGATGTGAGATATTTACGTGGTCCAACAATGTCGTAAAAAATATAACTTTCTTTCATATGAACAATCGTAGCATATATAAAACAAATGCTTAGTCACTTTAAGTATAAATATATTGATTAAGAAGAGAAGAATTATATCAATAAAATAATCTTTGTAGATTCTCTTATCTATCGTTTATTAAACCAAGTTGTTACCGAATTTATTTAAAGAAAAAATAAAAGGGTTGCCTGCGTGAGTGGAAAGGTCATAGGTCTAACAATGGTTTACTGAAAATACTTTCTAGATCACTGACATGAGAAAATTGAAAACTCCCAAAATTTGGTAACACGTGTATCGCGTCACAGACATCGTTTTAAATTTTTAATTAATGTGTACTGTCGCAACATTTCAGAATTCCTCCCACGTCTGTAGGTATTAGAATGAAATTGATGCTTTGAATAATTCTTTTAGGTTCACTATTTTATTTTTGTCGTCATAAAATTGTAATGTTTACAGTATAGGTCTCCTGATTTCCAACACATAAAATTTTTCGTTAAATTAGGAATAACATTGATTTGCATAGAGGCTGTTTGAAAAAAAAAGGCCCCACCCGTAAATCCATTTTTTATTATTGGATTTTAAAAAAATTGAAAAAAGGAAGAAATCTTTTTTCAAACATTGAAAAATGGTGCTAATCTTGATTTTATTTCTGCACCTTTTTAAGTAGGTAACGCTAGTCTTTCTTTCGTAAATGGACACCTCTAATTTTTTCCCTTTAGTCTGGTAGATATTTTTTTCGGAATCTAGTGCATCTAGTGCATCATTAGGTAGATAATTAACAAACAATATTTGGCATCTCCTAAAATCTTTAAGTAGACCATGAAAAATAGAACACAAGAGCGTTATATTAAGTTTTATTATTCGTTATAAATGGGCTAAGATTACCAATAAAACGTATCTTCTTACACACGATGATCAATAGACATGTTATTAATTGACATTCTGGAGATCTATAGGCGGCACATAATGTAATTTTCAGCTGATCTTTAATTTTAGCGTTCACGTCGTAATTAAGTCATATTTCATACATTGTCTTTTACATTAAAGGACATTGGGTATAGCCAGAGTATGCTACCATAGATCAAACTTGATCATATCAGTATGCTCCAGAGAGTCTAGTAGTGGATAATCTCATCAGGACTTGAAATGACCACGGAATATGGAGGCAGAGTTTTGCTGATGACATTGTCATTGTGTCCCAGGGGAAATTCCCGGGGACAATGGTGAGCATCATGCAAATTGCTCTGCGAATTGTGGAGACATGGTGCCTTGAAGAGAGATTAACTGTCAATCCACAAAAAAAGTTGGTAGCTTTTACCAACTTGAGAAAACTAAATGATCTGGATAGCCTAAGAATGTTCGGATAGTATCTAGGCATTACATTTGATGCGATACTAATTTTTTCCCTTTAGTCTGGTAGATATTTCTTTCGGAATCTAGTGCATCTAGTGCATCATTTGGTAGATAATTAATTAATAAACAATATTTGGCATCTCCTAGAATCTTTAAGTATACCATGAAAAATAGAACACAAGAGCGTTATATTAAATTCTATTATTCGTTATAAATGGGCTAAGATTACAAATAAAACGTATCTTCTTACACACGATGATCTGGAGAGCGTCCCAAGGTTTCGACCGAAATCTTAGAGTGTGATTCGGTTGAAAACGGAAGTTCAGCAGCCCATCAATGTGAACGATAACTGGATAACCCTCCTAGAACAACACTCTGAATTGAGGAATAGATATTTAATTTCTAAACCTTTGAAAACTCTGCCGTGTGTAATCCTCCCACGTAAGCAAGGGTCTCAGCTAAGTAGGCTCCGCACAGGCTACGGAAGGTGCAATTCGATGCTTTATAAGTGGAAACTAGCAGATACTAGTCTCTGCGACTGCGAAAATGTGGAACAAACTATGGCATGCATTGTAAGCGATTGCCTCAGAAAAAGTTTTCCCGGTGGCATCTACGAGCTGAGCAAAGCAAATCCTACAGCACCGAACTGGTTGGAAAATTTGGATATTTTTGAATTTTCTTCTTTTAATTAATGACTTTAATTAATAGTTTGTTTTTTATATACATTATTTTTTATCCAATTTACTCTGTCTTATGCTTTGTATCATATTTTGAACTAACCTTCGATGTATTTGTTAGTTCCTGCTTGTACGAGGGATAAGCTGAATTTATTGAGAATAAGAAAATCTAGTAGACTGTGGAAAACAATCATACAGTGTATATTTAGAGCAACTCTTTATCTGTCATTTGACGTTTTGTTGTTGAGGTTACGTTCGTTATAACTCAGCTACTTATTTTTTAAAAGTAAAAGAAAATTGAATTAACCAGAGAGCACTTTCGAATTATAATTTTTAAAAGAGGTTTAAGGGCTTATGAGTGCAAAAGAGAGTTTAAATTCAGTTTTTGGTGAACAAGCACTTTCCTAGGCTATAATTTACCGATGCATCAAAAAGGAGCAGGGCGCCCTCCTACAGCTGTGATCGACAAAAAACATTGCTGCTGCTACAAAATAATTCAAGAGGACAATAAAGCCAGTTATGGGGTAATAGATCATGAACTCAAGATTGGATCCTTAGCTGTCATCATACACCTGCATTTAAAAAAAGTGGTAAGTCGTTTTGTGCCGTATCACCTTTCTGACTTCCAAAAAGCTGAGCGGGTAAGAATTTGCCATGAAACTTTAAATATCTTAAATAATGGTGAGCACGAATTTTTTTCCAATATAGTGACAGGTAGCGAAACTTATATTCCCATTTTCGAACTTCCTACCCGCCAGGAAAGCCGTGTATGGATTCACGAAGATGAGGACACTCCTACAATGTCTAAGAAGCAGCGAGCTACGAAAAATGTTATGTATGCGGTATTCTTCAGAAGTAGCTTAGTAAATGCAATTAAACTAGGTGGGCAGAAAAGAGGTACAGCTAAGTGCCATTACTGAGAAATGTTTGCCTGAAGTGTTCAGAAGAGTTTTTCCAGACAAGGGAATTATGCTCCACCATGATACCGCATCGTCCCATACGGAAGGTTTAACTCTCCAGTTTTTGTCTGGAAAAAAAATAAATGTAATAGAACATCCGCTGTACTCACCTGATTTAGCAATGGGTGACTTTTGGCTATTTTTTGGGCTCAACGCAATTTGCGGGATAGAAGATATTCGTCTGAAGAAGAGAGGTACCGCAGTTCAGGGTTATTTTGAAGGTTTTATATTTTTGAAGGTAAGTGTATTATTGCTGAAGGGAATTACTTTGAGCATATTTAAAATTAAATACTAGAAAATATTAACCGTGTATTTTATTCTCAATAATTTCAGCTTTTCCCTTCTATTCATATCGCTTCTCATACGTAATAAATAAATAATTTGTTATTCAATAACACTGACATATCAGTAATTTGATAATTTATTCTAATGCAATAAGAATCGAAATTACGAGTCAAAAAACAAACACCAAGTTGATTTAATGGCAAAATTAAAAATAATCTGCAATAATAATCAAAATAAATACAAATTAGAAACAACTGTGATGTCACAACTGTGAAACAACTAGTCCTCGTTATAGCTACGTTTCCGAGGCGGACTCATTGGTAGAATAATTAACACACTTGGGAACAATATAAAATAACATCTAATAAATACATAACAATTACATTACAAGATACGATATTTACTTGTATAATATCGATAAGATCAGATTTGCAGGACTGACCGGTTCTCCTCTGTCTTCGGTATATATATATATATATATATATATATATATATATATATATAACGTCTACTTACTTACTAACCAAGTTACATACTTAAACTAGAATACGAAGATGCAGTAATTAAATGAGGACGTATTGTGTTAAATAAGTGTTACATTGAATATGTAGAAATAGGTGTCCTACTTTAGTTACCACACAACTAACAAACAAGAAATCTACTACTGAAGAAAACTGCAATAAGCATTTACATTTATTTGCATGTATTGTTCAAATTCACAGCCGCCATGTTGAAAACACAAACCACATCTCCTAATCACTCTAAAGGCCACATTTCATTTGAAATTACTATGTATTTCTCGACAAATGTTGGTGATTCTCAGCCTGAATGTTAATTCGATTTGATTATGTAGCCAAGATCTTGAAAATACTCTCAAAGTCAAAAATCAAGTGGTGTAAGATATGGAAAGCGCGAAGGCTACTGACTTGAACTATCCGTCCCTATCTTGCACCAAATTTGTTATTTAACCAAATGACGCTCCTTCTGACGTTATACGGAGCAGCTTCATCTTGCTGAATTTTGTTCTGCAAGAAAAATGTAAGAAATTGTTAATGTCTTCAAAATGTTGCTGATAGCATATCTCTTGATTTAGAGTACCATTTATAAAAGATGGTCCAATTAACTGATGACTCAAAATACCGCACCTCATATTGACACTGAATATTCTTTGGAAATTATTTTCAACTGTAATTCTAAAATGTTTTGACTCCTCTATCGATTAATGATCAGTTGGATCATAAAGTTGCTTGTATATTTATATAATTTCTCTCATTTTAAAGATACCATAAAATGACAACCATTATTGCAGTTTTATATACCGGTGCTAGTTTGTAACTTAGTTTAGTACAAATTAAAAAAAACTGTTCAAGATGTGGAGACCTTGGCATAATAAAGAAAAATATGAAGAACATAGCAACGACGTTGATTTATCGACAACTCGTAAATGACAAGGGGGTTAGTCCAAGCTTCATTTATAATAACACGAGTTACTGTAATATGCTCTAGCCTAAGTGTGATGTACAAAATTTTATCTATATCTGCCTAATTCAAGAAACTTCAAAAAAATCCAAATCTATAATTGTCACTCAAATCAAGGAAACTTTCGGAGTGTTATGGCAACCGCTCAAATTTGTTGTAAACAATTTTTTAAATGTCAACAATTTTTGGTACAAATTGCGCGTCAATAGTGCAGTCCTCATAATAATGACTGCTTCAGAAATACCTATTATTTTGCATTTTTCATTTTAATAAAATTTTATTAATTAAAGATTGAGTGTTATCCCACTGGCGATTTGGTGAAGAGCATATCTTCTAAGGTTTACCTTAGCCAAAAACGCTTCGTTTAACATTTTTTAAGTTTTAAGGTTATTCTACTGAAGATGGCAACTTAGTTGCCGAAATACGTATATTGTATTTATTTATATATATTGTGGTTAGGGTGTTTTTCTTACATCTGTTCCAGATTTCAAGCCACAGTCTCCACCAATTTCGGATTAAGATTGGAAATTTTTTATTACGCCACTAGTGGTGTAATGGGATTCACTACTCAAATCAAATGAGTGCTATTGTAATTCTCATATAACACGGAAGTAGATAAACATATTTGTATGCGTGTACATACACGTACACATCTCGTACAATTTTTAGTATAACCCCTTGCTTCAAAATAAACTTGATGCAGTTTTCGTATTATCAAAATAAACGCGAGGAACACTAATTGTTAGCCTTATAGAATAAAAACTATTGCTTAAAATTTCTTTGGTTTTCATGTCGATATTGTAATCACTGTTTGCATTTCTCTTGACCGTCACCCCAGGGTGAAGGTCAAGAGAAATTTACACATCAGAAAGCTATTTTGCTTGATATTTGAAAAGGACTATATCCCACAAAGTCACTGTGTAGACAAAATAATTGTCGTGTTAGGATTATACATATATGAATGAAGTAAAAATTAAACTATTAAAATATTTATTTCGATTTTGGTTTAACTTTAACTCTTAAAAATAAAAGAAATAAGAATAAATGTTTATAAATTAAATACACATACATTTAATATTAAGTCTGTTTTTGAGTTTGGGAAATAAAGTTAAAATTTCATGTTTAAATATCATTTAAGGAATCGAACACCCATGAAATGATTAATTATTTTACAGAACTGCTTCACAAAATACTGTTGCCTTCTGTGTTTAGAAAACAGCAGGACTATTTCATGTAATGATATGAAAAAGGAATAGCTTTTGTACTAGCTATAAATACTAGGTATTATAAAAGACCCTGAAATAATTCTGACACTCGCTTATATATATATATATATATATATATATATATATATATCATCACATTTGTCACATAAAGCAAACCAGCTGAAAAAAGACATGCTCGTTGACCTTAAAGTTAAAAATCTTGTTAATGATAAAGTGTGTGTCCTTAACTGACATCAAGAAAACTACATACATAGGTTTTAGGAAAATTCCAAAAGGTTTCTTGAGGAATACGCAATTTATAATTTTTTGAAAAACGCTATTTGCATACTCTTCTTTTTTAAGTAAATTATCATGTAGTAATTCTTGTAAGATGCGAATGTGGCAAATAACTCAGGCTCTTCAGTTTGATAACTAGCAAGAGCTCATTTAATATTTATTATGTGGGGGGTGTGTCTGTAATTTAATGATATACGAGGTTAGCGCCATATGTTCTCGACCTGACATGGAAAAAAAAATTATAATTTCTATTTTTCATACGATGGAAAATAAAACAAAACAATTAATTTGTTTAATCTTTACTATATAAAACGTATATTTACTAAACGTTTACAAAAATGTGATTCGTTTCGCTAAGACTGTAGCTTTATCAAACGACGATGGTATAATGATTATTCTACAAATGAAATGAGTGCATGCACATAAATTTGATAATTACAGGTATATAAAGAAAGAAACGATAAGCTGTTAACAAAGAAAGGAAGAGATTAGGCATTCAAATACAACAATCACATGAAAAAACCATAATTAAATAAGTTTAGTAAAGAAGAACTATTTATATCTAGTTGGTCATTCAGTAAATTCCCAGACTTTTTATTTTTATTTATTTCCAGGGCTTCTAAGAGGTCTAATTTATGCGATTTATTTTGTACATGTAAGATTTCAAACTCCGGATCGAATGAATGGTTTTCAGATAATAAGTGATTTGAGTAATTAGAATCTAGTTTTTTGTTATCATAACTACGTTTATGTTCTGAAATTCTAATTTTGAAATTTCTGAAAGTTCTATTAATATAAATCTTGTCACAATTACTACCACATTTTAATTTATATACCCCTGATTTATTAACTTTTGAGGATTTGGATTTATTGTTTTTTACTTGACTCTAGGAATTTATTAGTTTTCATTATATAATCATCTTTAGGTAACGCTATTACCGTATTTCCTTTAACTGCCTTGGCAAAAACAAGATTGTTTGATTTTGATATTTGTTGAATTGATTTAGCAAACTTGTAATTCAAAAGTTAATAAATCAGGGGTATATAAATTAAAATGTGGTAGTAATTGTGACAAGATTTATATTGGTAGAACTTTCAGAAATTTCAAAACTAGAATTTCAGAACATAATCGTAGATATGATAACAAAAAACTAGATTCTAATTACTCAAATCACTTATTATCTGAAAACCCGTCATTCGATCCGGAGTTTGAAATCTTACATGTACAAAATCGCATAAATTAGACCTCTTAGAAGCCCTGGAAATAAATGAAAATAAAAAGTCTTGGAATTTACTGAATGACCAACTAGATATAAATAGTTCTCTTTTAGTAAACTTATTTAATTACGGTTTTTCCATGTGATTGTTGTGTTTGAATGCCTAATCTCTTCCTTTCTTTGTTAACAGCTTATCGTTTGTTTCATTATATACCTGTAATTACCAAATTTATGTGCATACACTCATTTCATTTGTAGAATAATTATAATACCATCGTCGTTTGATAAAGCTACAGTGTTAGCGAAACGCGTCACATTTTTGTAAACGTTTAGTAAACATACGCTTTATATAGTGAAGATTAAACAAATTAATTGTTTTGTTTTATTTTACATCGTATTTATATGGATCTTCACCAAGTAACAGCCTCATCTATTCAATTTTCTATTTTTCAGTATAATTTCCACTAACTTTAATTCATTTGATTAATTAGTAATTATATGCCCTTGTAAAAATAATCTAATATTTTCTCCGCAAAATGTTGCATTAGGTCTGTTTGAAATTCAACATCATCATGGAAATATGTCTTCTAAGATCTTCTTCTAAATAGGAAAATAAATAAGTGTCACTAGGAGCCATATCAGGACTGTATGATGGATCTTCAGTTATTTGAAAGCCATATTTGCGAATTGCGGCCTGTGGAACTACAATAGTGTTTTGATAATTCTTCTGTTCGGTTAGTTTAAATAAAACTAATGGTAACTACGAATAACTATATTAATAATAAAATACTCTAAATAGCATTTAACTATAACAACAATATTTATATACATATGGACATGTTATTGGATAGTATATAAGTTTATTATAAAAATTTTGAACCCAGAAACGGTGTTACCGAGAGAAAATACTTCAGCGTGAAAGAAAAATTGGACAGAAGTTGCTAAGATGAAACATTTTAGGATTTTAATTAGCAAAATCTTTTTTGTCTACTAATAAAACAAAAAAAAATTACTATTAAAAAAGGATATACCGTAGAAGTAAAATATATTTATATTGAAAAAAGTCTCGTAAAGTCAAATTCTAACTTCAATAAACAAAATAATGTCCATATCAATTATGTGACGATCTGCAATTTACCATCATAATATATGTTGCTGTTATATAATTATATAATCTTAAGTTATTTAAATATCTATACATTTGCTTATCATGCTGACAGTACAGTGTTTTGATTCCTGTCTGGCTGTCCGAGTAGGTTTTCGTGGTTTTCCTTCTCGTTTAAGGCGGATGCTGACAGCTTTACATCTTAAGACGCTTCACGGGCGCATACATAATAATAACTCATGTCTCGCGTTTCCCTGTTTTTGTTGTCTATCTATTTTAGAATACTAAGGCATGATTTATTATTATTCAATTGGAATGTATCTTTGAATAATTTTATCCATAGCAACTACAAATATATGACATTAATATAGTGTCATTTATATTTTATATTCCTTGAAAAAGGCATCATTTGCCGAAACATGTAGGGTTGTTTTTAATATATATTTTTTTAAGTAAAACCAGACCTTAAATCGCCAACAAATTAAATTTACCATAACATACGAAGGTCACGAAATAATTATATAATATATATATATATATATATATATATATATATATATATATGTAGACAAGGAGTCTTTGCCGTTAACCAAGTATGTAAAAACAATGAGTGTTGGGGAACCCGGCAATAAAAAACCATTAATAAGTTAATGAGTTCTTTATTTTTTTACCCTATATTTCGCTCTGAGGTTTAGAGCTTCTTCGGAGGTCAAAATGTGAACTGTTTGTTGTGAGAAAATTATAAATTACACAAAGCATAATAGGTCGATAAATTTACCAATTGTCTCACGTGACACAAACACAACGTCATAATTAATTTAAAAACTCTTTAAAAAAAACTATTATACTTTACAATATAACAAACACATCTAAAAACAATTAAGAGCAAAGTGTAGTGAAGCAATTCACTCATGATGAAATATTACATATAATGTAATATTTCATCACATCACAAAATTGTATTTTTATTTTAGGCGTCTACAAATTCTTTCCATCTTTTTCTTTCTTCCGCCATTTTTTTGCTTCTGTCCATGGTCTTTCCTTTGTCCCGAATATTTTCGTTATTACTCCATCCCATTGCGTTTTTGGCCTACCTCTCTTTTTGTTTTTCAGTATTTTTGCCTCCCACACTCTTTCAGCTGGTCTAATGTTTAATATAAAAATATGAATTAAAATAATTACCTGGACAGTTATAAGAAAAATAGGGCTAATTTTCAATGTTAGTTTCATTACATTCCAAAAAGGCATTTGAGAAGAAGAAGTATTCCAAAGAAACGTATCGTTCTTGTTTAAATTGAAAATGGTATAAAAGCCAGAGACCGAAAAAATAAGAACATTCATTGTTTTGATACTTGAATAGTAAACACGTACTTCGTGTTGTAAAAGTCACATAAATAGTGTAAATTAAGTGTGATACAAACAAAATAATGATAAAAACCAAAAAAATTAGGTACTTCCTAGAAATAAATACGAGAATCAGAAAGAAAGAAGATTTCCAGAAAAGAAAGAGCCATCTATCATCCTCTAACATAAGGTCAGATAAAAGCCAATTCAAAAACACCTTTTCATAAGCGTCAAATTATAAATATTAAAAAAAAATATAATTCAAAAACTGAATCCAAAAATAAGAAATTCATTTACAAAGAGTCAATAGAATTTTTTACATTAGTTGTTCTTTGTTCTTGTTTCTCAAGAATTCACGAATCTGAAATTAAAATAACAGATTAAAAATAAAACTTTTAAAATTTAAAAACACCTGAGATAAGTAAATACCAATCCATGCGGCCACGATAGAAAGAGCTAGCTAAGGGAGAAAACTGAAAACAATATTACGTCTACCTATCATTATTTTCAAATTGCAATATTATCGCAAATTTAATTTGAAGGAAAAATCTTTACTTCACAAATAATGCAAAACGCAGGCAAAATAGTACGATTGAGTAATGGAAAAGTTAATTTCTTAAGTTATAAGGGAAGATCTTTAATCTACGAGTACTGGCATATCAAAAATTTAGCAATTACTTATTAGGCTATTAAGACTATGTAAAAAGTTGATTTTCGTTTTGACCAACAAAGTTTTTTAAAGAGTGATAAGAGGCCAATAGAATTCAGCCGATTAATAATTTTTGCCAATTACTCTCTAATAGAGAAGAAAACATTGGGAGATATAGATTTTTGGAAAACCCTCTTGGGATTTCCAAATTAGAGTTATTATTATTATGTTTATCTATACAGATAAAAGGCAATGTTCGTATGTGTGTCCGTTATAGACTAAAAAACTACTGGATCAATTTACGAGTAGTTTTTTTGTAAAATATCATGAGAAGGTTAAAGCTACTGAAATTCTTGATCTGATCAGTAGAAAGAAAGTTAGGGGTTGAATAATATACTATCAATGGTAGCAATACTATTATTTAAATGTAGATGGCGCCACTAGACAGTACGTATCACATTGAAGTTTACGAGGTAACAAAAAATGCTGTTCGCATTCGTAGAAGTAAGCGTGAGTGCCGTTGTTTAGACCAGTGGATTTATTTACATTATTACTTTTACAAACCGAAGGTTAAATTTTGTGAAGTTCCGTAATATGTAAATATCTAATTTTAACTAAGTACGATAATTGACATCAAACTTCCAATTGTGTTCATTTAATTTATATGTATTTAAATCTAGCAATAGCAAACCATTGCCAGGTTCAATTAGTAACTGTATATTTTAAAACATAATCTTGATATCCTGAATCACTTTAACTGCTAGGGCTGTACATAAACAATTCGTTAGTGATCGCTGTTCTTTAGATTTCTTTTCTGTAATTCTGCATTTTCCTCTTTTGTAAAATACGCAACTTGTATATGCCCAACTTGTATATATGCTTTCCTTATTAAATCTAATTTAAAATTAGAGAAATATTTTATTATTGTCTGTATTACAATTACAAAAAGATATTAGCGCACTGACATTCAACAAATGAATGCACGCAGTTTTTTAATCTTGTCCTTGACGGCGGGCAATAACTCATTGCTACCCTATTCAATAATTTGTCATCTTTTATTATTCCTCATTTTTATTTTATCTGATTTATTTTAGTGCCATATAAATTGATAGATTTATTATGGATGGCACCTGTTACACTCATCAGTTTCGTGCGTATAATAATTTTATATATACGTAAATACTTATACAAGGCATTTCCACAAAAAAAGTTCTAATCATGGATATGTTTCAAAAAGATGTGCTGGTGAGACAAATCTGCTTTAAACTGATTACTATATTGGAAGGTTGTGAATGTCAAATCATTGGTATAACACTTGATTTGTCACGTTGTGCTAATGAATAAAACAAAATCCCTCCAGTTGTGAGATACGGTTAGTGATAAAATTTTTAAACACAAGAATTGTTCAATTTGCAGAATTTTCTCGGCAAATTTGTGAAGTTTATGATGAGAATGAAATGATTTCTTCACTCATTTCATTAGAAGGTAAGGCAGACAATTTAGCGAAGTTGATTTAATGAATTAAATGAATTAAAAAGATGTGAAAATAAAGCAAAGAATGGTAGCCTCAATAACCAACATTTTTGGAGCGCTGTTATAGTGGTGGTGATAAAGTTTTAGACTATATTTTGATGGATGATGAAATCTGAGTTGTTTAGTTATGTCACACCGGGAGATAGCAGTAATCTATGCAATTGCAGAGTACACATGACACTGGTAATGTGTACCAAGTTTTGGAATAGGCATGGAATTTTACTTGTGGATTTCATGAAGCAATGAACCACAATACCTGCTTTCTGTGGTATAGCATAAAAACTGCGAATGGTCATTCTCGGTTTCGGAATTGTTTTGTTAGATGACTATGCACGACCACATTCAGTCACTTCCATGCGAGAACTGTTGAACAAATTTAAATGGGAATTTTTTATCATCCACCCTATAGCCCCAATCTTGTACCGAGTGATTACCATCTCATTCTCCGCCTTAAGAAACTTTTATCAGATCAGAGACGATCATCGACTATGAAGTAAAAAGGCAGTGGTTAAAGATTGGATGACACAATTGGATGTAGCTCTCACAAATAGCTTCATAAAAAAGCTTTTGTCACATTTTGGCAAATGTTTAAATTTAAATATAGATTATATTGCGAAATAGTTGAAGAAACATGTGGGCAAAAGCTAATAAAAAAATGAATAAACAAACGCTTGTGGTTCTTATAACCAATTGGAACTTTGTGGATATGTCTTGTGTATGTTTTGCGTGTCTGCTCTATTTTTGTTGATGGAATTTGATCTTGTTTAACATAGTAAAATTGGGCAAATAACAATTATTCTTTCTAATACTATGAATTTATACTTTTACGCTTCTATAACTTGGAATGCCACACCCTCAAGATATTCCTGAAGATCATACACCAGAGAATATTCAGAAAATTAGAACAAGATCTTAGTGACTCTCAATTCGGATTCAGGAATGCAATGGGAACAAGAGAAGCACTATTTGGCTTTAACGTGCTGGCTCAGAGATGCATGGACGTTAATCAACCTTTGTACATCTGCTTTTTGGACTACAACAAGGCATTTGACAGGGTTCGCCATGACGACTTGATTCGGCTTCTCAAAGCTAAAGACATAGACAACAAGAATTATTAATAACATTAGATATGCGGATGACACCATTATTATCGCAGAATCACTGGAAGACTTACAAAGATTAATGGACCAGGTTGTAATAAATGGCGAAGAAGGTGGCCTCACACTAAATGTTAGAAAAACTAAATTCATGATTATTACAAAGTCTAACCGACATCAAGAAGGCTTATGGATTGGAGAACAGCCAATAGAGAGAGTAAAGAAATACAAATATTTGAGAACAACTGTTACCGACACAAATGAATATACAGAAGAAATTCGAACGAGAATCGGCCAAGCCAGGAATATATTCAACACGATCAGGAAGGTATTGTGTGGCAATGACCTTAGTCTGCGTCTCAAGATCAGGGTATTGAAATGTTACGTGTTCCCGGTGCTGCTGTACGGGATGGAAGCCTGGACGCTAAAGCAAGACACTAACAAGCGTCTAGAGGCATTTGAAATGTGGGCATATAGGAGGATCCTGAAGATAAGATGGATAGATAGGGTTTCGAATAGTGAAGTACTTAAAAGAATTGGGAAAGAGAAGGAAATATTGAACACAATAAAGATAAGAAAACTACAATATCTGGGCCACGTGTTGAGAGGGGAAAGATATGCTCTGCTACAGATAATTATTCAGGGTAAGATACAGGGAAGAAGAAATATAGGAAGAAGACGTATTTCCTGGTTAAATAATTTGAGACAGTGGTATAAATACAGCTCCATTGAACTATTCAGAGCCGCAGCATCAAAGATGAGAATAGCCGTGATGATAGCCAACCTGCTGAGAGGAGATGGCACCTGAAGAAGAAGAACTTGGAATGCCTTAGATATTTTCCAAGGTTATTTGCTTTCAGAAAAATGCGTAAGTGGGTCGATGAACCTAGAGAACGATCATGACCATTAAATGAAATTTTGTCAAATAATATAAAAAATATTATTGTTATCAATAAGTCTGCTAAAAAAAATTCGAACAGACAATGAACGCAGAAATGATATAAATCCTTCGAATGTTATGTTTGCATTCCTATAAGTAAGACATATATTATACCTTTCTGATGCAGCTTGATTATGGGAAACAGTTCGTATTTGGATACGCGGATTTAATTCGATCTTTAATCAACTTATTTGCAATGAAAATAAGTCAGATCCAGTAAATAATCTAATTTGGTTAGGACAGGATGATGTTTCATTTTTCTGTTCTGTCCTTATCCGCGCAAAATGAAATTTTCTTCAAGTGCTTAGCAAAGCAATAAACTCCTTTCTCAGAACACTATTGGACTGTTTTGTGGGATGATTTGAGAAGTAAAATCCTTGGATATATGACGATGATAAGTTAGTGGAATAAATGTGGAATAGGCTAACAAAAAGAAACATGGAAGATTTGGAAAAGCATAATCAACAAAGGATGCGGAAGGTCAAAGTTAGAACAGAATGAAAAAGGATTAGTAAGTTAGAAGACAATAAGTTGTAAATAAGGTGTAAAAGAAACTTCAAAAATCCTTAGAATATGATTCTATTTTTTTGTGTAAATACATGTTATGTATAAGACGTGTTATTATTGAATTCCAAATTTGCAGTTTCACATTACAAAAATATTTTAAAAATGGCGGAAGTTAATAATAAATTATTCTGAAATTTAATTATTATTGGTTCTTATTCTGGTTTTAAGATCATATAACAATTTTCAACGAAGAGTCATTAGAGAAGCCACTAATATGGAGAAACATCAGAGTTTCAACTGAAATGAGGGCTTTAAATTTAGCAACCCATTCGACTATTTACTAAGAGAGTAATTTACGGCAAATACATACCAGTAAAGCTCCAATAGAGTTCATAAAGTATAAGTTTTCAGTTCAAGGTCAAATGGTCAAATTCAAAGCATGCGATTCAAATCAGTACTGCAGAGTCAAATGAAGTCAATATTCAATAGCGGAAATAACTGTTTGTCATCATAAACTGTAAACGTCATGTTTTGCAATATTGTCAAAATTTTCAAGAATGTTCAAAGAAAGCATATACATAACATACATGTCAAAATAATAATAATGAGTGAAGTAAGAAGTGTTCATTTGAAAAGACAATCTAGTAGCATGTGATTTACTGAGAACATTTTGAAGTATGCTTCGTAAATTAAAATTTACTACTTAACCTACGAAGTCGTATATTTTGACAGTTTCATACATACAAATAAATAACAAATAATAGGTATTTATTGAAAACTATAACAAATGTTGAAAATGTTGTCCTTCAAGGTCAATGCACTTTAAAATCCTCCGTTCAAAATTTCTGATGATATTCTGCAACATTACTGGATTGTTATTAATTTCCATGCATTTCTGTTCGATTCTCTGTAGCATATCATTCAAATTCAATATAGGTGTTCGAAATATGTTATTTTTTAGATAAGGCCACAAAAAGACGTCGCAAGGTGTTAAATCGCGTGAACGTGCAGGCCAGGCAATTTCAGTATTTCTACTAATTATACGCTCATCAAAAAATTCTCTTAAATAATCCAAAGATTCTGCAGTACAGTGACAAGGTGCTCCGTATTGCTGGAAATATGCATTTTGAAGTTCATCATCAGGCAACTGATTGACAAATGGTTGTAAAATTTCCGTACGGTACCTTTGAGCATTTAACGTTCCCTGGAAAAATATTGGTCCAATGATTCGCCTTTGGCTTATCGCTGCCCAAACACCAATTTTCTCTGGATGTAGCGATTCTTCATTAATTACATGTGGATTTTCACTACTCCAAATTCTTGTATTTTGTGAATTTAGGTATCCCGTTTTATAAAACCATGCTTCATCAGTAAAGATGACTCTTTGCGAAAGTTCTCCATTATTGTTCATATTTACAAACCAATTACAAAACTGTAGTCTACGTGGGTAATCAATTTCTAAAAATTCTTGTACTGCTGTGACACGGTATGGCTAAAGTTGCATATCTTTTTTTAATAACTTGTGAGTTGTTCCAACAAAAAGGTTTATTTGTTGACTCAAATGTCGAACAGATGTTTGTGGTTCATTTTCCATTATTTCTTCAACACGATTGACAACTTGAGGTGTGCGTTTCTTAACTGCTCCCCTGGCTGATTTTCTTAAGAGACTACCAGTTTCAGAAAAAAGTTTTAAACTTCTATCCAAAGTATTCTTAAATTGTATATAATCTATTACAAAATGTGGAAACTCAACTTTAAATTCTACCATGCAATCTTGAACTGAATAAACCCATAAACCATCAGTTTTATTACCACTTCAAAAATAAGCCTGGACTAAAAAAATTTATGTTCTAAAGTGAAAGCCATTTTAAAACTGAGAAGCAATTTATTTAAACCAGAATCGACGCACGATTATTTTATGCACTAACTGATATTTGTGATTGACATTATCAAACGTCATTTGGATTTACGTTTACGGAACAACAAACACATACTAA
This sequence comes from Melolontha melolontha, assembly GCA_935421215.2. Taxonomy (NCBI): domain Eukaryota; kingdom Metazoa; phylum Arthropoda; class Insecta; order Coleoptera; family Scarabaeidae; genus Melolontha; species Melolontha melolontha. The sequence goes on from OW285239.1 coordinate 134,479,294, forward strand.
TATATTTGCTTCTCATTCTATCAAAATTTCAAAATAACCTAGATTGACTCTTCAAATGAACACACGTTAGGAACATGAATACAAAAGTATTGTTTCTTTTCTAGTTTTGTATAAATATATTCAATCCAAGAAAATTATGCGGAAATTATTACTTTAATATTCGAACAAATTATTTTAAATCTTATTTATAATTATAAACTCACGAGAATATTCCATCAAAAATTTACTTAAAAAGAAATATTTCAAGTCAAATATCAATAGTGAAATGCACAAATATTGAAGATCTTTATAGTGTTAAAAAATGTTTTCATTATTAAGAATGATATACCTACCGAAATAATTTTCTTGCATTATATCTGGGCTAAGAAGATTGGGAATGTATGAATTAGATTTCTACTTAATTTATATATTGCTTATATTTTAAATAAGTTTTAATATATTGGAAAAGAATGTAAAATTTATGTTTGTAACTCTTTGAAAAAGAATTAAAACCTTTTGAGGTTTGTCAATATATGTTTTCAAATTACATTTAAAATTATACATAAAAGAAAACATTTATATAGTCTACATTTAATATTTTATCGTTTCTTAAGAAACTAATGGTATAATAATTCGTCTTGCAGATAATACAATCCAAATCCATATTATCCTTTGTTAGATGAAGATCATATTTAACAAACACTTGAGGATTTTCTGATAATTACATTTGATAATTTTGCAGGTCAGTGCACCACAATAAGACAAACATACTTCATTGTAATAAAACATTGCCTCGAGATCTTTATCATGTAATGTTTCTTTGAAACAGTGGCAGTAATTTATTCGTTGTTTCATATTATGTGCATGCAAATTATGCACATTGATGATCTTTATGGGAGTATTAATGTTACCATATTAAACTTCTACAAAATATAAATACAAAAATATTTTGTCATACATATCAAACAGCATCTCAAACTTCAATTTTAGTTGCTTCTGGTAAGTCCTTAGTTTTTGGCTTCTTACAAGACCTTTTTTTTTGCCAGGAGATGATAATACTGGATTATGAATGGTACGATATTTAATAGTGTAGACCGTTCTACTAGAAATATTAAGGGCTTCTGCTACCCTTGAAAATAAAACTTATTTTATAACACTGCCTTATCTAACTGATTATGTGAATTACCTCAAGAAGACGATCGATGGATATAAATGGTATACCATTCTCTTTTTCCTTTCAAAATTGTCTGTAAAATTTAATACAAGCTGTTGAGTTTGAGAACCAAGAGGTTTACCAGGCATCTAAGAAATGTAAAATAAAAAGGTTAGAAATGTCAAAGTAATAATCAAACAATTTCGTACTTATTGCCACTAATAATATTACTATTTATTATCAGTATTATCAGTATTATTCTCAAAAGAATAGATTTTGTAAATTTTGATGACAAACTAAATATTCAAATTAAAAGAATGCTTAACCTAAAAGTCAGAATACCGGAAACGAAGTCAATAAACAACGGTATTCAAATAATTTAACAATAAGCCGAATATCATAAGACTATCTCCTGGACAACTTATTCTTTTTATTTAATATAATATTTTTGAAAGACGTAGTCGTTTTAACTTAAAATGACAAACGTGTTTAGTATTACATCGCATATTCATGTGTGTTAGAAAGAGATAAAGTATAATTTGCGGTTCATACTTGGGCAGTACGAACTGAAAACTTATACTTTATAAACTGTATATGTCCATTAATAAATCCGACAGATACTGTAGAAATTAACAATATTAAATGAGAAACGTTATCATAAGGATCACCATATGGCGGAACGCAAAAGAACATTATTATATTGTAGTTTAATTAGGCGCTTGTTTTCTTGCTTGGCGTCAATGAAACTAAATTCAAAATAAGTCAATAATTAAGTATGCATGTGAAAATTTGTATTAATTTTTGCATTCAAGTAAATCAGACAAGTGTAAGAGTAGTTTCCATCGGACGAACGCACTGATGAGTTCATAGTAGGACGGAACACGTGTCTGCATATCTGGATGGCAATTTTCACATACATATTGCTATTGATTTTTCCTTAAATAATATTTTAAAATTAATTTAAAATGAATGTACATAATTTTTGGATATCTGTGTATATCCGATATGCTTTAAAACTCATGTGTGAGATAAAAACTAGTTTTTATTCGAGGTCGATTTGTTCGAAAAACCTTGGCAAATTCGAGGAGATGAACTTCTGAATTTATACGAGAACGTTGTGTTGATAGAAATATATAAAATTTATTTAGTTCGGGTTGTTTCTTGAGTGTGACCATAGTTGAAGTATTTCATATTTTATTCCCGATAATTCTGTGAGATTGTTATTCTCGTAATTTTGTTTTAGTATTTGATTAAACAACGTTTTCGAGTAAACGTGTTTCAAATATTTTTTATGTAAGTAGAATTATATTCTTAAGACGTCTTAATTAGAAAAGCTTTTAAAAGTGTATTTCAATTGTATTAAAATAATTAGGTAAGAGTCTTAATTAGTAGCAATAAATAATAAAGAGTATTTTAAAATTTATATGTAAAAAAATATAACTGAAAATTTATTCGATGGGATTCAAAATTGTTTTTTCTACATGTTAGTTTTGCGCATGTGTACAAATTTTGATCGTGTTTCATTAGATTTGATTATACAGTGTGGTTCTCTGGGGAGAAATTAAAAATAAATTTTATTATTTTTTAGATAAGTTGTTCGGAGTAATTTAGAGGAAGTTTTAATCCACTTAGCTGTCAATATACAGTGGATATATTTTACCTCATTGAGTCATTGAAAGATACAATATCTTTATACAGTACTACCCCCATATCCGCGGGGGTTTGGTTCTGTGGTCTTCCGCGGATACTGAAAACCGCGGATAGTAGCGAACGTTTTATTTTCGAGTACAATATGAAATATGAAGCAAAGTTAAAACAATGAAACAAGAAAAAATAAGTTATATAATATTTATTTAAAATAAATAAACAATAAATAAATAAATATTATTATGCTGTGGCACAAATAGAATTTAAGTTTAATAAATATATAAGTTAATACATATGTACATATAGTACATATTTACATACACAACAAGAAAATATACAACAAGAAAAACTTTATTATCGTGAGCTACATATTCATTCATCTTCCTCCAAGTCCAAGTTAGCAGTCGATTGTTTACTTAGATCCGAAGCAAACGATGTTGACGGCTGTGCATTATCGATAGTTTTGTCGACTTTTTCAAAGAACATTGTTATTGGTAGTTATCGTTTTTGTCTTTTCATTTCAATAAACAAATCCTCCAAAGGTTTCAAGGCTTCTGTTATAGTGCGAGTAATTTTTATACTGCGTTCCATTATTGGATCATATTCTACTATCTGTTCTTTTAATGTTGTTTGAGCAGTTCGAAATATCGCTGAAAATTTTTCAAGCGACCATGCTGGCGGTTCTTGTTGACCCTCATCCTCATCGTCACTCGCTTCTGGAGAAGATTTCACAAGGTCTTCCAATTCCTAGTTGGTGAATACTTGATCCTCTTCGTTTATGTAATCACTGAGTTCCTTTTGGGTTATATCGTTAAATCTTTCTCCATATATTTTCTGCGCTATGTTAAATATCGTTGTTAAATGTGAATTAATATCATGTGTGTCTTCAGAACTAAGAACGATATCATTCCACAGATTTTTCCAACATGCTATTATCGTTTCTAACTTTAATTCCTCCATCGCTCCTTTGATAAATAGAATTGCGTTAGCAATTGTAAATGACTTCCAGCATTCCATGAGCCCGATATCAGAGCATTCGTTAGCCATTGTATACAGCATTTCGAAAACCTGTCGAATATATATGGCTTTAAAGCATCTAATGACACCTTGATCAAGGGGCTGAAGCAATGAGGTCGTGTTAGGTGGTAAAAAAAGCACTTCAACATTTTTATCTTCTGTGCCTAATGACACAGGATGCCCAGGAGCATTGTTTAGTATCAGCAGCACTTTAAATGTTAATTCTTCCTTTTCCAAATATCTTTTGACTTCCGCAATAAAGCATTGATGAAACCATTGTGTAAATAGAACAGTCGTAACCCACGCCTTTCGATTTGATTGCCAAAACACAGGCAGGCAAGCTTTATCTTTGTATTTAAGAGCACGTGGATTCTGTGATCGGTAAACAAGTCCGGGTTTAATCATATGACCAGCTGCATTTGTACAAAATATCAAGGTAAGTCTATCCTTAATTGCTTTAAAGCCTGGTGCACTCTTTGCAGTCTTATCAATATAAGTCCGTTGAGGTATTTTTTTCCACATAAGACCAGTCTCATCGCAGTTAAAAACTTGCTTAGGATGATAATTCTTTTCTGCAATAATTTGTTTAAATTTTTCTGGAAACATGGCAGCAGCTACATGATCAGCCGACGCAGATTTCCCTGTCATTTTTATATTTTTTAGATTAAACCGAGTTTTAAATCTATGCAGCCATCCCCTACTTGCTGTGAATGATTTTCCTTCCTCTTCAGTATAATCTTGGGTCTGCATATCTTCATATAAAACCAACGCCTTTTGTTGTAGCACTTTGCCATCGATAGGAATATGTTTTCTTGTCATATCTTCCACCGATACATTTAAGGCATTTTCTACCTTAAGTAACACTTTATTGCGTATTGTGATTGCGACTTTTGCAGTTTGGGGTGCACTAGAAAAACTAGCTCGAATCTTATCTTTGTTTTTTAACACTTCTCGTATCGAAGATTCGTTTTTATTGTATATTTTAGCAACAGTTGCAATAGATTTTTTTTCTATTTCAATCATATTAATGATTTTTATTTTTTCACTAATAGAGAGCATTTCACGTTTTCTTTTTGGTTTAGAAGCCATTTTAAAATGATTTTCAAATTTACTTGCTTTATTTAAAAACTATTGCAAGCACTGTCTTGTCCGACAATTCGAATAGTACTAAACCCATAGTTAACAGGAGCGTTTATATGTACAAGTAAAAGCGAGTGGTACCTTAAGCACGTTCCAACTTGTTTAACTTATCATAAGAGAGTGCCGAGTTCAGGGGATGACTCATATATACGGCGATATATCGACAAATACTTCTGTAACTTTTATTATTTATTGATATAACGCGTTTTCTGCTCATCATAGGTAAATCGCGGATGACTCAAACCGCGGATACGGAGTCAGCGGATAACGGGGTACTACTCTACTTTATAAAGATAGATTTTTTTTTTCTTTTTGTTTTTTTTTTGTATTAAATATTCATTTAAATTTTATATTATGCTCGTCTCTTTTCATATACCTTTACTGCTCATTTATTAAAATATAAGTAACTCAGAAAATATAAGTAACAGAGAAAATATATAAATAACTTAGTGTGATTTATTCACTGGCGCCTAGTATTTTCTACAGAACACGGATTTCCTTATTGGAAACCTGAGAAGTAAGAAGTCTCATATTTGGAAATCAACTGGCTGAGTATCCAAGTTGGGAAGTATAGTTGTGGATGGTGGCCCAACAACTCTACAAACCACTATTCATAGCAATATGTACTTGTATTGTGATTTTCACATAGTATAGTGTTTCTAATTATAATATTTATACATTCTTAGCAAACTTTTAGTTTTATGAAAATTGTATTCGATTTATTTATTAAATTTTTAATAATTTGAAGTTATTTTAATTTTTTGAAATAAAAATATATATCAGAATAATTGAAACATACATGAGTAGGTAAACCCCACCAGTTTTGTATAATACAAAGGTATTTTTAATAATATAAAATATTACTAAAAATCTGGTGTGAAGAACACAAATGCAGGTTCACTATTAATATTTTCTGTGAACGTGTCCGAATATATCCTATCACCAGAGATGTAGATACATATTTCGCTTTTCTACAAGCTCATCGGTACGCCCCTGCTGGAGAAAGGATATTTCCAGACACATTCACAGAAAAGAACCATCTCGCCCTATCACCGTAATTATCCAGACCGAGCGCAGAAGTAAATTCGGCGCTACCTGTTGTCAGACAGCCGAAGTACCTCGCATACCGTCCACATAATTAATGTGAAGTAAATATCCTTTCTCCAGCAGGGGCGTACCGATGACCTTGTAGAAAAGCGAAATGCGTATCTACGTCTCTGGGGATATGATATATTCGGACACGTTCACAGAAAATATTAATAGTGAACCTGCATTTGTGTTCTTCACACCAGATTTTTAGTAATATTTTATATTATTAAAAATACCTTTGTATTATACAAAACTGGTGGGGTTTACCTACTCATGTATGTTTCAATTATTCTGATACATTACACATGCGGTTAAGCCGTAGTATGAGTGAAGGCACAAACAAAATGCAGTTTTCTAGAGAGATTGGCTGTGCTAACCATTGGAAGGGCGTCGTTACTTCACATTAATTATGTGGACGGTATGCGAGGTACTTTGGCAGTCTGACAACAGGTAGCGCCGAATTTACTTCTGCGCTCGGTCTGGATAATTACGGTGATAGGGCGAGGTGGTTCTTTTCTGTGAATGTGTCTGGAAATATCCTTTCTCCAGCAGGGGCGTACCGATGAGCTTGTAGAAAAGCGAAATACGTATCTACGTCTCTGGGGATAGGATATATTCGGACACGTTCACAGAAAATATTAATAGTGAACCTGCATTTGTGTTCTTCACACCAGATTTTTAGTAATATTTTATATTATTAAAAATACCTTTGAAAAATATTTATCACAAATAAATAAAACACACATAACACATAACACACACTTTATTAATAAGATAATGACAGCTGTTTCGCAAACACAGTAGCTTCTTCAAATTCAACTTAATGACTGACTTGTTAGCGAAACAGCTGTCATTATCTTATTAATAAAGTGTAAATCTAAAAACATCTTATGTGTGTTTTATTTATTTGTGATATGGATTTACATCAAGCAAAGGTCGAAACAATGAAAGAAAAATATTTATAAAAAAAAGAATAGAATTTATTCAGAATTTTATTAATACTGGCATAAGCATATGTTTTTGTATAATATTGTGTCAAGGTTTGTTTTTCTTGATACGGGTCAGGCAGAAAAAGCGAGTATCTAACTTTGGATACGATTTTCAAATAAAGAAACTATATGAGCGTTTCGTTCATTCAGGAAGATTTAAATAAATTTTTCTTGTAAAAATAACGTATTAATTGTTTTTGTTTGGAAATTAATTTTTCATATTTTTGTCTACAAATATGAGTCTTAAAATTACTTGCGCCCTGGACGCATCCGCTGTTACAACCCTCTCGACAGAGTCGTTAGTTGTGCTGCGTTCGCGCTAGTACCAACATCGGGAGCTTTACAGGAAATCGCGCGGGTTCGAGCTTTTGACGTTCCTTGGAATATTTCGGATCGCGAGAAGTACAACAGGTATATGATAGGGTATTTATCCGCCGATGCGTTTCCACTTTCTGAAAGTTATTACAATTCGCTATTGGGACCCTGAACATTTAGAACATTAAAAAGTGTGTAATGTTATAAACATTTGAGACTATTATAAAAGAAAGTTTCCTTAATTTCGAAAGAAATTAATAATTAGATAAGTTTCCTAGGCGTGTATAGGGTAAGTTTAGTTATCAATTTTTAAATGTGGATTATTTATTAATTAATGTAAATTATATTAAGTTTATTTGGGAAAATTGATTTAAATTATTAGCACGCTACGTGCAACGATGGTTTTATAAATACTGATAAGACGATTTGTAATTTTGTAAGAATGCACCTATTACAAAATCTTCTATAAATTTGAAAAAAATTGTTTCGTCCTATTACTAATGAAATATGTGCTTTGCATAAGCATGAAGCATGTATTGACATGCATGAGTAAAATAAAATGAACCAACATTATAATGCCTGCAATATTATTCCTATATCGCGTAATTTTTTATATTACAGTAGCTGAACACAGCAATGCGTTGCTATTACTAGATTTGAGTATATATATATATATATATATATATATGTATATATATATATATATATATATATATATATATATATATATATATAGTGTTTATAAGAAATTAAAATTTATTTCTTATTTATTTTATTGGCCGTGTGCATAATATTAAAATAATAAGCTTTTTTTGGTTTAGCGACCTTTATTGAAATTCAATTCATTTGAATAACGACGTTTCGACTTTTTGTATATAATTAAATCTTTTTCAAGTGATTTAGAACTAAAAAAATTACAAAACGAAAGGTAAGAATTACATTTACATTATATGAAAGAGCTAAAATTAAAATAATGATTAGAGTAAAGAAAAATAAAATTTAAAATTTAAAATTTAAAGGATACAAAAACTCACCAAGTTTATTTCGATGTTAAAACAGTGCAAATCCCATGGTCGGAAACAATGTCGACCCTTCACACAGGGTCCGACCGTGTATCTTGGAATCTTAAGTGTAACTAAAATGTCTTGTTATAGAAATGAAATTTTTTTATGTATTATTTCGTTTTAAATTTGTTTTAAGTTTGTTTATTTTTCTTTACTCTAATCATTATTTTAATTTTAACTCTTTCATATAATGTAAATATAATTCTTACCTTTCGTTTTGTAATTTTTTTAGTTCTAAATCACTTGAAAAAGACTTAATTATATACAAAAGTCGAAACGTCGTTATTCAAATAAATTGAATTTCAATAAAGGTCGCTAAACCAAAAAAAGCTTATTATACTATATATATATATATATATATATATATATATATATATATATATACACTAAGGTTTCTTATTTATTTTATTTAATAGTACTACAATATGATAAATCTAATAAAACAGTAATAATGGAAAAAAGGCAATACACATAAAACATGGAAAAACTATTAAATGACAATAAAACTTATACAAAATTTTAAAGAATGACCCCACAACCAAATATTAAAAAAATGAATAATCCGTTAATTAAAAAATGGGAAAATAAACAAATAATTTCACGGAAAACAGCAAACAAATTAAAAATACATAATGCATTATCACCCAAAATATATGGCATACCCAAATCACATAAAGACAACATTCCATTAAGACCGATTGTATCCTGTATTCAAAGTCCATTTTATGAATTATCAAAATATTTAACAACGGCACTAACCAATGTCATAGGCGAAAATGAATAGTGTATAAAAAATTCTTTCGAGTTTAAACAATACATTGATAAAATCAAAATAAATAAAAACGAAAAACTTGTTTCTTTGGACGTAGAGTCAACAAACATACCTTTAACACTAGCTAAAAAAGTAATTTCAGAAAAATGGGAGCCCATCACAAAATTCACAGATATACCACTAATAGATTTCCACATATTTTCAGTTTGATAAGAAATATTATAAACAAATCGAAGATTTAGCAATGAGAGCCGAATTAGTACTTTAGTACATGAAAGAAAATGTTATCAAAAATCTGAATTTAAAACCAACATTTTTTAAAAGGTATATAGAGGACTGTATAATTATGCTGCCAGAAAATGAAATAAACAATGTACAGAATAGTTTCAACAATTTTCACCCAAACTTAAAATTTACCATTGAAATAGAAGAAAATAACTCTATAAATTTCTTAGACTTAACACTAACTAACAAAAGTAAACAACAACACACAAACGAAATGGTACACGAAACCTATTACATCTGGCGGCACGTCAACTTTTTTTCAAATCAACATCTATCCCATAAAAGAAATGTAGTAACAGCTTTAGTGGATAGGGCTATAAACCCCACAAATATAATTTTCAGATCAACAATACTAAATAAAGTTAAAACTATTTTAACGAAAAAGAATTATCCACTACATTTTGTAAGAAACATTATAAAACATAGACTTAATAAGATATATAATAATAGTAAATGTCAATCACATACAGTACATAATATACTCTGCAAAGACTGTGACAAAGTTTACATAGGCCAAACAAAACAGCTATAGCAAACGCCAATTAAGTTGGCGCGAGGAGGGGTAAGTTCGCGCAGGATTAGAAGTAGTGGGGAGATTTGTATTAGATTTTACATCAAATGTCAGATAATTCTAACCTCTGATCGTGTATCACTTTATGATCCCCTAGCAAAGACATGATGTTCCGTCAAACGTCAATGATAAATGTATTCTGACAATTACTTGAGTAGTGGGGGGTGGACGTTTTTAAAAACGGCTTCTGCGCACCCCCTCTTCGCGCCAACTTAATTGGCGCTTGCTATACTTTAAGAAAGATTAAAAGGACACTAACATGCGAAAAATCAGCCTTAAAAAAACATCAAGCAACATTTAAACACAATTTTGATTTTGATAATACAAAAATACTAACAAAACATAATAACACGAAAGCCAGGGAAATTTTAGAAATTATACATACATTAAAAAATAATAACACAGTTAATGACCGAAACGAAATAGATGGATTTTCGAAAGTTTATTATCCATTTATCAAATAATATACCTCCATTTACAATATCCGAATAGATGTTAAAAAAACCAAAAAGAAATTTTGAAATATGTCAAGATCATAAAAATAAGAACAAACATTTCACACCAAAACACAATAAAACAAGACCGTTAGTTTCACTTACAGAAAGGAGCACACAAAAAATATTCTGAGCTTATGACACACATCGGTTTAAATAACAACCATGAAAAGAAAAAAGAAACAAATTTTTGAAGTATATAATTTAAGATAGTGTATGCGTCATGTCATTTATAATTCTTTGATAAAGGTAATACTTACTGAAACATGTAAGAGCTTATTTTAAATATATACTTATTAATGTAAAACAGACCTTCACTCGCCGAATATATAAATCAACTATATTGTACAAAGGTCAAGAAATTATTATCTATATATATATATATATATATATATATATATAATTAATTATATTTTATATAATTTCTGCGTAGTTTTTTAGGCGTTTTGTAGGTCAAGTATAAACGATTGGTTATTTTAAAATGTTTTTATTTGTCATACATGTTTCGGTGTCATGCTCCTTATTCAATGAACTACAACAGAAAATACCTTCGTGTAGTTATATCACAAATGTTGTGTTTTGTGCGTACTTGTGTTTTTGAGTTATGTTACTATTGTTTTATGTCAAAATTCCTTTTGGAGACGTCACATGTGTATATTTGCATTGTTAAAATATAAAGATGGTTAAAATAACCAATCGCTTATACTTAACCTACAAAACGTCGAAAAAACTTCACAGAAATTATATTTACCGCCTCATTCTGAACAAACGCAACGACCCGAATGTATGAATATTTCTCCCGCTCCAAATACAAATCCCCTGAACGCGTTTAGCCAATCACAACACAGTCTGTCTCATTCCGAGCAAACGCAACGATCCGAATGTGCAATCGATGTCATATGTCATACATACTTACATATTATGGAGCCGCGTAAGAAAAATTATCTGATTACCAAATTACTATTAAAGGACTATAAATTGTTTAGTCCTGTGTTATGGTAATGAGTAAATTGCAATACGTTATACTGACGATGGTTACACAAAGCGTAATGATATTATTAATAAGCGATCAAGAAAATTGCAAATAAGACATCAAGAGATTTAATAAATTAAATTTTAATAATGAAGGTCACAAAAACTATTCGTAGTATACTAAATAAATTTCATAACTAATAAAAACTAAATTAAATTCTAGTAATGTAAAGAAAAATTTACACTTACAAATAATAAAATAAATTGTTCATAATGAGAAATTAATTATATAATAACGGAAATTCATCCGTTTAAACTAATCGCCGTAAAATAATTGATGATGTTTGGAGTATTTATAATTACGAAAACCATTTAATTTTAGTATGCGGTTAACGGAAGAGCAGCATATGCCTAAATCATTGGAAATATCGCTAAGTGTCAAATTTTAATTTAGTTCTATTGCAGCGCATACTAAAGTGGACGTATCATTAGGAACTCTGCGATTTGGGAATAATGGTTTTAAATTTTGTACAGAACCAGTAATGTCTATTTTCTTTTTAAGTCTACAAATTGTAGCTTTGTTCGGGATGGGCCTGTCGGTATACCTTCCGGCAAATAAGTCACATACTCTTTGATAAGAATTATCAGCGTGATACCATTTCATCATTTCGGCTTTCTCTTCTAGTGTATAACGCGGCATGATCACTATTCAAACGCTTAAGAGACTCCGTATAGGGTGACAGTGGTGACACTAATTTGTGACATTAATTGTCAAATGGTTGCGCGACAGACTGTTTTGTGATTGGCTAAAAGCGTTCAGGGGATTTTTATTCGGAGCTGGAGAAATATTCATACATTCGGATCGTTGCGTTTGCTCAGAATGAGGCGGAATATATGGAAAGGATAATCGCTTTTTTGGGGAATCCAGCAAAATTAAACTCTATTACTTAAGTCAGTTCTTTATTTTTTTAACCCAATATTTCGTATCAAATTCGATTACTTCTGTTCGTCAATATTGCACATGTGGCTTTCTTTTAGATGTGTTTTGTCCTGCTTCTAAACCGTAATTTCGAAATAACTATGTGTACGTCCGTTGATATTGGTTGTAATTTCTCAAAAAAAAAAAGTTCACATTTTCATCCCCTGAGGAAGCATACGAATTTGATACGAAATATTGGGTTAAAAAAATAAAGAACTGACTTAAGTAATAGAGTTTAATTTTGCTAGATTCCCCAAAAAAACGATTATCCTTTCCATAATGTTCTAACGGCAAAGCCTCCTGGTCTAATTATATATATATATATATATATATATATATATATATATATATATATATATATGTATATATATATATAAAATCTTCGGTAGGTTTTTTGACGTTTTACAGGTCATGTTTTACAAATATAGGTGTATTTATTTATAAAAAGTCTTTCTTTTGAGACTGTAGTTAAGTAAAAACTCTAAAAAAGTATAAAACCACTTACTACAATTAATAATCGTATAAATATCGTATTTCGACAACTAAGTTGTCATCATGAGTAGGTAAAGCCACTAATCAAAGTGTCACACATGGGGCACAATAAAGCTAACACAAATAAACGCGCAACAACTTTACACGGCGTCCACGTATACACTGGCATACGCGTACGCAGTGTTATGAATTATATGTATATGCATCGTAATGAAGTCCGGATGATGCAGATCCGGACTTCAATACGAAAATTATAATTGACGATGAAAGTTAGGTGTATAGACAAAAATTAATTTCCCATCAATTCTCAATGGAAAACGAGTGACTTTCCTCGCCCTAAGAAGGCACATCATTCAAAGTCGAAAGTTAAGGTCATCCTCATTATTTCTTTTTGATAGTGAGGGCATAGTACGGTCAGTTACGGGATTTATGTTTTAGATTGACTGAAGACGCGTTTGACTCATTTAAAAGTAAAATAAACAATCTAACACAGAAAGATTGAAGAGAATGTTTTGAATATTGACTTTCGACGGATGTAAAAATTCATTGACTATGGAGGGGAATACTTTTTTTCTCAAAAAATTTTGTATTACTTTAGCAGCCTTAGCAGAAAGAGAACAGCTCAACGAACTTCCTCTAGAATTAATTCTTTTTATGTTTATAGTAGCAGAAGTGTGTAACGTGTAAATATATATATTTCAATAACTGTTAGTTTGACAAAAATTGTATGTATTGTAAGAGTATGTATCTAAACTAAATTATAAGTAATTAATATGAGGATAGAAATATGATTGAGATTATTAATAGCAACGAAAATAATTCAAGAAAATTTTAAATTGTAAAGATAATATTAAATTGCAATACTAGTTATAGGTATTTGTGTTTAAATAAAGATTCAAAATTAAAATAGGAAATTAATTAAAAGTTTAATTAATAATTTTTTTATTACACCAGCATACAAGGAATTAATCATTAATTTATTATAACCAATTATAATATACCAATTAAATTAATATATTTTACTTTGAAAGAATCACTGTGATCTGCTTTAATGATATCTTTCCTGCCCAAGGTTCTTCGAATAAAAATAATTCATTAACAGTGTACTATGCGATGATATATATTTTATGTTTAGTTGGTTCTATATACGTCTTAAGTCTTAAACAGTGGGTAAATATTAACAACTGAAGCATTAATCATAATAAAACAAACGTAATTTTATTTAAAACTAATGAAGTTAATTGCCTTGTTACTTTATCATTTAATAACTACTGTGTGCAAAATTCTGTCACTCTACTGGGTCTCTCCAACGATAAGTATCTCAAATGAAGTAATTATATTCATCGGTTCTTTCTGTTTCTCAGCTCACATACTCCGTGAGATAGTTAGCAAGGAAGTGTTATGCGTAACATATTTCGATTTTATTTTCCAAAAAAAATTTAGGGGCTTATGCTTCAACTTGATATAACCAATCATGCAGAGGTTTGTTTAAATCTAATAGTATTCTAAATGTGTTTGGTATTTATATTTTTGAAACTTTAATATTTTTATTTAAACACAAGAAACTATTTGAAAATAATAAGAAGTGAGCCACAAAAAAAGTTTTCAGAGTATGCCATGGACTAAATTAGTTATGTCTTAGATTGATTAAGTAATCAAACTTACATTCCGTACTATTATACTCTGTTTTTTAATAAGAGAGACAAATCACCTCAACCCATACCGCATTAGGCATATTTAACAGACAGCAATTTTGGCGGTAAATTTATATGATCCATTTTCACAAGCAAATAGTCTAAAAAAATTTATTTTGTTGTCTAAACACTATAGAAACACAGAAAAAAAAAATCGGAAAATACAAAAATATTTACTCGATTGGCAAAATATGGGAAGAGTAAACATGACCGGCAATTAGCCAATCGTAAGTCTATATTTTGGAGGGCCATTTTCAATTTTGTCTCTCTTATTAAAAAACAGTATAGTAGTAGGTTAAATTGTAACTTGTCAATTTGACATGATTATTTACAAATGACACTTCGTCACTGTTTATCTCAGTCTTTCACGGCCTACCTAGGATACCAATTTTGTGGCTCGCTTGATACTTCTGTCCATACCTACTACGCTAGACATAAAACTAATTACTAGAGCAGACCAATTTCCGTGCGCGCCATGTGCGCCGATGTGAGGATGATTGTATTGCATCAGAACTAATAAAAAGCAGTCAGTATGTGTTTGGTACTTGCTTAGACTGCATGTAAGTGTAAGCATACGTACTAAAATGTCGTCGACACATAAATCGAGAAAACGACCGTTGTCAGACGAAGTGAATAAGTTTATTATGGATTTCCCGGACTTAATATACGATGGCTCAAGAATTAAATGTTTAGTGTGCAATATACAGGCTGATTCATTTTCGGCCCTCACCATGGGGATCTCGCTTATTATTGGAGATAGACTATAGGTTTCAATTTGGCAAAGTTGTTAAATTTTGTGTTTGTTATAAATCCGTAAAGAAAATAGACCTGTGACAAATGACTTTCGTTATTTAAAAAAAACGCGAAAACCCCATTTTCTTCTTTTACCTGTAGCACCGACATTTGGCCTTGTAGAGAAAATATAAAAACACATCCTTGTGGCAATTTCTAAGCCTCTATCCAGTGGTGTACTCCAAATTTTTATACGACGTTTCGTTTCTTTCTGGCCATCATCAACTATCTAATTTCTTATAGGCGCCATATTAGATTTAGACATCTTCAGAAAGAGTTTTTTTTTCTGATTTCAACCATGTACCACATGCTGACTAAAGTTTTTGACATTAGGTTTTATTTGAAGGAATAAATTATAAGATTAAATAAGGTAGCCATGGAATTCCAATCTATCAAACATTTCATTTATTGTTCATTAATAATACAAAAATGTCATACACTAACGAAGAAAATCGAGATATGATAAGTATTTTTTATTCTTCGAATCGAAATTCAACAGTAGCGAGTACAAGATATCTACAATTATATCCAGAACGACAACAGCCTCATCGTCCCATTTTTCTATATCTCGACAGAAATTTGGTCGAGAATGGATCGTTTACTAAGCCGCGTAATGGTCAAGACAACAGGAATTTAAATGAAAATCGACAAGATATTTTACAAATGGTAAATTAAAAGCGTGTTTTCAAATTTTATGTTAATCTTGTATTTTTATAGATAAATAATAATCCATCAATTTCTACACGCGAAGTAGCGTCAGAATTAAATTTGTGCCAGTCCAGAGTTTGGAGAACTTTACATAAAAGTAGGTTTAAACCATACAGGTTCCATGTTAGTCACTCTTTACTGCCTGGAGATAATTTGAGAAGGCTAGAATATTGTAATTGGTTAATAGGAAGGATAGAAAATGACGAAAATTTTTTAAGCAAAATCATCTGGTCAGATGAAACAAAATTTACAAATTCTGGAATGTTCAACAGAAATACGGAGCACTATTGGGCAGTACAAAATCCCCGACAAAACAGGGCTAGAAGACCACAACATCGTTTTAGAATAAACGTTTGGATGGGTATTTTGGCAAATCGTCTCTTAGGACCAGTTATGTATGAAGAACATTTAAATGGAGAAAGATATTTAAACATTTTACGTACATACGTATCTGACTATCTTGACGACAATATCCCATTAAATCAATTACAATATTTATGGTGGCAACAAGATGGCGCACCAGCACACAATGCAGCTGTTGTTAGAAATTTCTTAAATCAAGAGTTTGCAAACCATTGGATTGGAAATAGGGGAGTTGTTGAATGGCCTGCGAGATCACCTGATTTAAGTCCGCTAGATTTTTTTTTTAAGGGGATATGTTAAAAATAATATTTATAAAGTAGATAAGCCACAAGACATTGAAGAATTACGAGACAGACTTCAGAATGCCTTCGATGCAGTTCCTAGAAGAACTATACAAAGGGCAGTACAAAATGCCAGAAGGCGTGCCCAATTGTGCATTACCGAAGATGACCAGATAATTGAACATTTACTGTAATTGTTTATTGTTTACTTTTCTATGTATTTTTATTAATGTTTTTGTTATCTTGTACTCGCTACTGTTGAATTTCGTTTCGAAGAATAAATAATACTTATCATATCTCGTTTCTCTTCGTTAGTGTATGACATTTTTGTATTATTAATGAACAATAAATGAAATGTTTGACAGATTGAAATTCCAAAGGCTATCTTATTTAATCATGGTGAGGGCCGAAAATGAATCAGACTGTATATTTTATGTTTAGTTGGTTCTATATACGTCTTAAGTCTTGAACAGTGGGTAGATATTAACAACTGAAGCATTAATCATAATAAACCAAACGTAATTTTATTTAAAACTAATGAAGTTAATTGCCCTGTTACTTTATCATTTAATAACTACTGTGTGCAAAATGCTGTCACTCTACTGGGTCTGTCCATCGATAAGTATCTCAAATGAAGTAATTATATCGATCGGTTCTTTCTGTTTCTGAGCTCACATACTCCGTGAGATAGTTGGCAAGGAAGTGTTATGCGTAACATATTTCGATTTTATTTTCCAAAAAAAATTTAGGGTTTTATGCTTCAACTTGATATAACCAATCATGCAGAGGTTTGTTTAAATCTAATAATATTCTAAATGTGTTTGGTATTTATATGTTTGAAACTCTAATATTTTTATTTAAACACAAGAAACTATTTGAAAATAATAAGAAGTGAGCCACAAAAAAAGTTTTCAGAGTACGCCATGGATTAAATTAGTTATGTTTTAGATTGATTAAGTGATCCAACTTACATTCCGCATTCCGTACTATTATACTCTGTTTTTTAATAAGAGAGACAAATCACCTCAACCCGCATCACATTAGGCATATTTAACAGACAGCAATTTTGGCGGTAAATTTATATGATCCATTTTCACAAGCAAATAGTTTTAAAAAAAATTATTTTGTTGTCTAAACACTATAGAAACACAGAAAAAAAAATAATCGGAAAATACAAAAATATTTACTCGATTAGCAAAATATGGGCAGAGTAAACATGACCGGCAATTAGCCAATCGTAAATCTATATTTTGGCGGGCCATTTTCAATTTTGTATCTTTTATTAAAAAACAGTATAGTAATAGGTTAAATTGTAACTTGTCAATTTGACTTATGATTATTTACAAATGACACTTCGTCACTGTTTATCTCAGTCATTCACGGCCTACCTAGGATACCAATTTTGTGGCTCGCTTGATACCTCTGTCCATACCTACTACGCTAGGCATAAAACTAATTACTAGAGCAGACCAATTTCCGTGCGCGCCATGTGCGCCGATGTGAGAATGATTGTATTGCATCAGAACGAATAAAAAGCTTTCAGTATGTATTTGGTACTTGCTTAGACTGCATGTAAGTGTAAGCATACGTAATAAAATGTCGTCGACACATAAATCGAGAAAACGACCATTGTCAGACGAAGTGAATAAGTTTATTATGGATTTCCCAGACTGAATATACGATGGCTCAAGAATTAAATGTTTAGTGTGCAATATATATCTAATGTGTTGGTAAAAAACACATTGTAAAAAACACGTAAGCAGTTCGAAGTACAATAATAACAAAATAAATCGACAATAGTTTATACATGAACTATGTGTAACTATGATTGTGTGTACACTGCCGTTTACCTTGTTAAGTAATGATTCATTTATTTTTAAATGTCATACATTTTCCATTTTATTTATAGATGTACGACCAAAACCTCGTGATAGCGATGGGCCAGTCTGCGCATATTGTATTAGAGTGGGTGGAGTGATGCAATTAGGCTTATCTAGCTTTACGCCCGCCCCTTTTATCAGCGCGCCAATAGCTCTATACGTTTTGCTACCGCGCAACTATCACGAGGTTTTGGTGTACATACAACGCTGCTATAATATGTACTATTTTTATTATTCGTGTGTTTATACATATTACTTTAATAGCAGAAAACCAAATGTATATTTAATTATTTCTGATAGAATAAATGTCACTACTTCTATACTTATATCGGTAACAAGCTCATGTTGCGTCCCTATTTTATCGCATATTCTAATATATTACGAATTACACTCCCATACCGGCGCTCATGGCGCGCACGGAAATTGCTCTGCTCTACTAATTACTGTTGCCTCAAACACGGTCTACTGCGGACCGAAAGGACATGCTGGCCCTAGGTCATATAACAACTTACTTGTAGCACTAAAGTAAATACGCAATCTTAATATCATTATAACGTTGCTTTATGAGTTATGGAGAAAATGTTTTCAAAATTCATGTTATTTTTATTAACCTAAAATATTCATTAAAATTATATAAAATATTATTAAAAATCGGGTGTGGAGAACACAATACAAGTTCATATTTGTGTGAAAATATCTCTCTAGATACTCAAACACGTGTTTCATATTACTACAGAATCATCAGTGCAGACCACAGGTGTCCTTGAAATAGGAGACAACGTATGAAAAATGGAAAGATACAATATTAGCCAATTACGACGCGAACCCAAAAATTAAAAACCCCCTGAAAATTCTATTATGTATCAGAAAGTGTATAAATACTTAATACATCTATTGAAGTTATACACACACATACGCTACAGCGTATGTTTACATATGTAATAACTGTCAATGTTATAAAAACTGTGACATTGTTGTATGTCAAGGTCAATAACCTCAATATATTTACGTACAAAATCAGCTGTTTATAAACTTTTAGAACTGACATAAATTAGTTATTTCATGTGTATTACGTGAATGTTTCTTTTCGTTACGAGAAGTAACAAATATAAAATAATATGGATATAAAAAAGACCGCTATTGCAAACACGCGCTGCAATGTTTATGTTTATTAAAACGCTAGAAGATAACATTGTGTATAAGTTTTGTATGGTAAGGGTTCGATAATCTGGTACGAAAGTCGGTTATTAAAAATTTATAGATACTTGCATGTAAATTTTTAAAGATATTGTTTTAAAAGAGCATGTAAGATGTGTGCTCTACGGGCATTTAACGTCCTATTTGGTAACAATTTATCTTTAATCGAAGACATAAATGCGAATCATATCGAGCGTACGTAACGATCGACAATTGATAGAATCGGAGAGGATACTTAAAGCAAGGCCGACAATAACAAAATAATTCTTTTTGTTGTCGATCAGCTTTAAGATATCGTCTCTGATACTCTTTATAATATAGTCGGTTACACAGTGGCGTGACAATATTTTTGTAATTTTTTCTCGCTTATGAGAGGGAATTTTTGAAAAATGTTTTAGATTTATATTCTATATAGCTACATCATTCCATTTTTCATACTATGCTTTTTTCGAGGACACCTCTCTTAATAGAAAATCGCATTTCAGTTTCTAGATATCCCTTGTAATGTGATGACTAGAGTGGACGAATCCGGAGCGATAGTGGTAAATATTTCATATAGAAGCCGAAAAACTCCAATAATTTATCAATTTATATATATATATATATATATATATATATATATATATATATATATATATATATATAATAACTTCGTGACCTTGGTATGATATGGTAAACCTAATCAGTAGGCGATTAAAGGTCTGTATATTACTTCAAAATATATGTATTTAAAAAGCTCTACATGTTTCGGCAGTACGCCTTTATCGAGAGAATACAAAATATAAATGGAACATTTATAACATTTATATTTTGTATTCTCTTGATAAAGGCGTACTGCCGAAACATGTGGAGTTTTTTAAATACATATATTTTGAAGTAATATACAGACCTTTAATCGCCTACTGATTAGGTTTACTATATATATATATATATGTATATATATATATGTATATTATAGTAAAAATCGTTAATTAATTTATTGAAGACACTAGCTTTAATTTGTTACATTTCTGTTATTGGGATTTCTTAGAAGGTTGGAAGTCTATTATACTTGTATTGTTTTCTTAGTTTAGAGTGTCAAATCTATAATTAAATTTCAAAAGTATATGACTTTCTTACATTTACCAAAATTATAAAACTATGTAAATCTAGTTAATTTTGTATATGTTTGGTAATATCAAAGGTTATGTGTGAAGAAAAATTTAATTGTAAACCAATAAGTTCATAATATTAATTAAGAATCAAAATTATAGTATAAATGTCAAATATTTTGGGAAATTCTATATAACTAAAGCGACCAATGAGCTTCAAAAACAGAAAAAGCTGTTGGGTGGCCATAGTAAGTTATTGAAAACAATTGGAGAGAAGAATTTTTGCACTTGAATTAATGGAATGTGTTTTAGAAAAAACAATTTTTTTTTGAAAAATATAAAAATAAGTATAATTTATATTACCAAGATTTGAACTGTTTTCATCTTATACTCCGCTATCAATTAATGAGCCACAAAAGACGTGTACCAGCTTTAGATAAATATTGGGAAACATTACAAGGCCTTATATTACCAGGATTGTGACTATAAATTATAAAAGCAGAATTTAGAAAAGTTTGTATACCTTTGAATAATCGGGGGATCCTAACCTACGAGATCTGCCAGGATTGTGATCGTTGTTCCTGAAGTTAAAATATACCAGCCGTGCGTCAGGGAAGTAAGACTTAATTCCAGAGACTAGATGGATAATTGTGATAGAATATTGAGCTAAGTTTTTATTATTTGCATTTTTTTTTAAAGTAAACAGAACCATTTACTTACCGAAGGTAAATAAAGATTCCTTTAATGACCATTTTGTTTAAAACATTGTAAGTAGGGAGGTTATATACAAATTCATTTATTCAGCAATTTGATTTATCAGAATCTATTTGTTTATGTAGCCTAGTATTTGTCCCATTACCGTAGATTCAATTTTTCACCTATAAGAAATTCCACATAACCATTAAATTTTATAATTAAGTTTTCAATAAACATAAAAATTGTTAATCTATTGTTTATTTCGAATGTTTTGTTAAATATTACCTAATATAATGTACCTAATTAAATATTCACTTATAAAGATAAGATTTTTATTTTAATAAACGGAATTTAAGAACCAAGACAAGTCGTTTGAATTCAATTAGTTTATCATATTAATACTGAGCTAATATACCTTTTAATTTCTTTGTCAGACAGAATCTTCACGACCCTGGAGATATTAGAGAACACATGTTCATTGTTTCTCCAAATTATATTAAATATCAAACTTTCTTTTAAGACTTATGTACTATTTGGTTGTAGAGGTTATGATTGTTAACTGCAAACGTTTATATTCAATTATTGGACCTGCGCAGAAGTATATCAGAATGCGGGGGTAAAAATTCGAGTTTTAAATTCATTTTACTGCTTTAAAGTATAATATCTTGTCTTTAAAAACACTTTTTAGTAAACGTTTGTATCAAAGATTTTAATATTTTGACGGTCCAACGTAGGGCTGCTAAATAATATTATATTTTAGCACTCCAGCGTTTGACGCTAAAATAGATTATATATATATATATATATATATATATATACATATATTAATTGATAAATTATTGGAGTTTTTCGGCTTTTATATGAAATATTTACCAATATCGCTCCGGATTGGTCCACTCTAGTGATGACACAATAATAAAACTTTTCTATTGCTTCTTAGTTAATTAAATATTTACTCCGATTTTTTTTTAATATTGTAAATTCTAATGTCACCTGTCAAGAAATATATAAAACTCTCTGCATGCCTCAATCATCTGAAACAATGCGAATTAATAAAATAATAAATGATATATTGGAAATAATTTTGCTATAGGCTGCTACAATTTATATTATATGGAATTTACTTTTATGGAAAAAGCTGAACTAATGATATTTATTAGATATTTTTTAAATAAATTTGGTTTTCGTTTGTATAAAATTGTTTTACAGACAAAATAACCTTTACACGACATTTGAAATACCAAAGGAAGTTTATCAGATTTAAAGATTTACATTTGTAAGCATTTTTTTCGTGCGCAACTTCTTTCAATAATTTTATTTTTTCATGGGTTTTATCTTGAACTTTGTACTCTTGATATTCCCTTTTATTTTGGTTTTCTCCTATTTAACATAATTGCATTGATTAAAACGTTATTACTCGTACATAGAACGCTATCTTTGAAAACCGCATTAAGAAAGAGAACTCTGTCGGCGAAAGAAAAATACGTCTTTTTGAAATTCATTCAACTCAAGGACATTCTATTCGAATTGAATATAACAATTTAATATAGTTCTTAGACATCTTTTTAAGAAAAAAAAATTATTGGCACTGACCTAGATTAAACAATTATTTATCGTTACCATGTTAAACATAATTCGTTAAAATGAAACATTTCTTTGAATAAAAGTTAGCTTAATTACGTACAAATGTGTATTATACGAGGTAGATTTAAATGGAAGTGAGATTAGACTATTAACACCATCTTTCGGAAAAACTTATACTAATTTTGTCGTTTTTGATGTTGCCAAACTTTGGCTGACAATGCATATGAGCATAGAAGATTCTTATTAATTTTTTTCACCAACACAGTATATTTTCTTTTTTTCCTCATTTATATCAGCGTTCTCAAACTGGTACGTGAATCACTGGTGATATAAAGAGCTTCCAATGGTGCTACACAAGGCATAGACAAATGCTAATATCGTACCGGAGACATGATACGATAAAGGAACACATTTATGTCGAAGATATGTCCGACATACTTATAGTCTAGAGTAGAGGCATAGATTGCCTTATAAATTGTCAGAGGCGTGATAAGCGAGTCAGTTGATTGTTGCTTTTACAATCGTTGGCGGCGTCTGTTATAATATTCCTAAAAATAAGCTGATGTGCGTTATGATGTTAATCAGCTGTTCTATTCAAACTATATTATTACTTATTTATTTGTTTAAAGTTGTATACTTAGTTGGCGAAAAAATATCAACATAAATAAGTACGTTATTCGAAAAACAACAGACATAGAATTATCTGCTGAAAATCCTCTACCTATACCATTAAGCTCTGCAAGAGAATTAAAATGTGCAGGTAGTCGAGATCAGAAAATGACTTAAAACAAACGGGAAGTTATAAAAAATGTGATCCTGAGTACATTAGTTTTGTATTTACGGTCACTGTTGTAAATAATGAACGACAGCCTCAGCATATGATCTCTTTTGAAATTCTTTCAAACCAGAATATAAAACCTTCATTATTGAAACGTCATATGAGTATGAAACATTTAATATTAAAGAACAAGCATAAGCAATATTTCGTTCGAAAGTCGGCTGAGATGGAAGGCGCAAAAAAAGATATGTCGCCCTGAAGTACTGCACAAGCAATGCAGGCATCTCTCTTAGTGAGCTTAAGAATAACAAAATTACGGAAAAGCTCATACAATCGGTGAAGCACTTGTTATTACCTGCTGAAAGATATCGTGACTTCTATGTTAGGCAAAGCTAGATACGATACCAAATTCAAATGATACCGTTCGCTGAATAGGCTTGAAGGTAGGGCATTAAACGTTAAAGGAAACGCAAAAGCCCAAATCAAAAACAGTGAATTTTTTTAAACACAACTTGAGGAGAGCATAGATAGTTTATTGCAAAATGCCCAGATGGGGCAAAAAAAGGGTAAGCAAATAAAAGTGGTGGACAAAAAGGTGTCAAGCTGTTAAAAGTTGTGGATTTCAAACACCCTAAAAAAGGCCCCAAAAAAGTATATATTATCGTTTTTGTGGCATTATTTATAAGATTTTTTGGGTCTTTTTTGGGATGTGGAATCCACAACTTTTATCAGGCACCTTCAAATGCATGTAGTATATTTACCTTTTTTCTGTCCCCTCCCGGAGCATTTTGCAATAAACTAGTCAACAACTTTTTTTTTGGAATAGATTGCACGTTGACAAAAAAATGTTATTAGCTTCAAAGTTATCTTAAATTCATGCAGACGCAACGTTGGAGAAGGGTAAATCCAAAAGCTATTGGATTTAATTCATGGGCTTTGCAGGTTTCAAATGAATAGATAGTTACAACAGATTAATTAAATTTAATCTTAACGAAAACTTAGTTGGAGAGCAAAATAAAGCTAAAAGTAGACATCTCTGATTCACTTTACATAATAAAATATGAAAACGACAAATAAAACAAGATCTGGATTCTCTGCTCTCGGAATTCGGCTTCGATGTGCCCCATCGCTAAAAGAAATTTTTCTAGCAAAATCAGAGTTTATTTCAGTTGACAAAGGTACGGCGTTTTTCATAAATACTGACTTAAGTTCTTGAGTCAATTGAACTTCGTAAGGAAGGATGCAGATGGAGATCTTTCTTTAAATTTCCCTGCAAACTGTTTATAAAAATGGCTAGTTGTTGCGAACGGCGGCGAATCTATGTGCCTGGGTTCTCCATTCCAATATTTTCAATGGACCGACCCGACTTAGAACAACCAGATGATTTCTCGCTCACAACGGAGTCAGTTCGATTGGACTTTTACCATATTTCAAATAAATTTTTACTTTTAAAGTCTGGTGTCGTTCGTGTAGCGCTTCAATATTGACAATATCCTAATTTCTATATCAGTAACTTTTATTTATAGAAAATGTGGCGAAATTCAAATCTTGCGTTCATTTTGTAACACCCTTTATATTATTCAAGCAACATCTATACAAATATTATCGTTGCGGGAATTGCGAATTGAGGAAAATTTTTTCATCAATATAAAACCACTAAGTATTGCATCTCGACGATATTCTAATAAATAATTCCACGCTAAGCTCTTTTCCGATAATAAGTTTTTCACTGTCGTAAATATAAAAGCTGCTGCATCGTAGCAGTCGTCTTCTCGCATAAAATAAATGGAAGTATGTAGGTAGATATTTATTCTGGAAGACGTGCATGCATTTATTTCCATTTCTCTTCGACTTCAGCTCTTCCAAAGAAACCGGGTTCTTATCGTAAAACTGGCTCCTTGTTTACATTTAAAGTTAGTGTTCTTATGTGCAAGCAAATGGTGAAGATTTAAAATTGCACAATTTGTAAATCCTAATTGCTGTTTTTCTTTCAAATAGTACATGCTTTTATGTTTTTCTTTTTACTAAAATGTGTTTGATTACACAGGTCTACAGTGATTTAGATGTTTGAAAGCTGTTAGCTAATTTGTATATGTTTGGGGGCCCTTATTCCAAAAAACGCCATATTTTTGTTCTATCACGTAAATTTTTTTTATAGCGCTCTATATCTTAAAAATGTTAATTTATTAATATATATACCTATGACAAGAATATGTTTGTTCCATGTTAGGCATGATTTTTAAATGAATTGATTTTTATGAAATTAAATGTGATTTGGCAACACTGGTTAATATTAGATTTATCAGCAAAGCAACAGAGTCGGCGCAGAAGCGTCAATACAACGTTGAAACCTGCTTATGTGCAGTTTGGTTGTGTTAGTCGTCGTGCTAATGTGTCCGCGCGCTTGTTGTCTTCGTTGTTGCGTATTTTAAGTGTTCTAGAACGTATAAATATGGAAAGAAGACATTGTGTGAACAATCCGAATAACTTTTGTTATATCTGTGGTAGTTATGTCGTAGTAAAGCAGAGGCAAACTATAACTTCGTTTGTGAAAAATGTATACCACGCTTATTTTGGTGTAAAAATTGGCGACCAAGACAAGTCCTGGGCTCCCAATACTGTTTGTTCCGTTTGCGTTGAAGCATTAAGAAACTGGCAAAAAGGTAGGAAGAAATGTTTAAGCTTTGGCGTTCCTATGGTATGGCCAGAGCCTAGAAATCACAGTGATGATTGTTATTTTTGTTCGTGTAATGTTCAAGGATTCAACAGAAAAAATAAGAAACAAATTGTGTATCCCAATCTTGACTCTGCTATTCGACCAGTTCCTCATGGACCAGATGTACCGATACCTACCGCGCCAAAAGCACTAGAAAACGTCATATCGTCAGAATCAGAGGAATCTAATTGCGACCCAGATGACTCAGATTTCACACCAGATTTCAGAGAGCCCGAAGTGTTTAACCAAAGCGAACTAAATGATTTAATTAGAGACTTGCACCTTCCAAAGGATGCATCCGAATTGTTAGCCTCCCGACTTCGTGAGAAACATTTACTGGCACCTGGCGCCACATCAAGCTTTTACCGGGATCGCGAAAAAGAGTTATGTCAATATTTTAATCAAGACGGACCGCTAGTGTATTGCAACAATATTCCTGACTAAATTTCAAAATTAGGTAATGTGCCGTATGTAAAAGAAGAATGGCACCTGTTTATTGACTCAAGTAAGCGTAGTTTAAAAGGCGTTTTATTGCACAATGGTAACGAGCTGGCCTCGGTTCCCGTTGCCCATTCGGTACATTTAATGGAAACTTATGAAAATTTTGAACTTCTTTTAAAGAAAATAAACTACCAAGAACATCAGTGGATGCTTTGTGGTGACCTTAAAGTGCTGTGCATGCTACTAGGACAACAAGGAGGTTATACAAAATTTCCATACTTTATTTGTGAGTGGGATAGTCGAGCAAGGGATAGACATTGGACTCAAATAGAATGGCCCTCTAGAACAAGCCTTACACCTGGTAGCAAAAGTGTATTAAGAGATAGCTTGGTTGACACCAAAAACGTTTTACTGCCTCCTCTCCATATCAAACTTGGCTTGATGAAGCAGTTTGTTAAAGCCCTAGACAAAAATGGACAGTGTTTTAAATATTTGTGCGAGACATTTCCAGCCTTATCCGATGCCAAGTTAAAAGAAGGTATTTTTGTTGGGCCGCAGATAGGAACATTATGCAAAGACAAGGATTTTCAAAACACAATGACCAATGTCGAGAAAAACGCCTGGGTTTCATTTAAAGAAGTAATTGATAAGTTTCTTGGGAACTCTAAGGACGAAAACTACGAAAATATTGTTCAAAATATGTTACAACACTTTCATCGTCTAGGTTGTAATATGAGTTTGAAAGTGCATTTCCTGTTTTCACACTTGAACTATTTTCCTGAAAATCTTGGAGCAGTTAGCGAAGAACAGGGACAGAGGTTTCACCAAGACATTAAGGAAATGGAACGGCGATACCAAGGCAGATGGAGCATAACGATGATGGCGGACTACTGCTGGATGTTAAAACGGGATATGCCCTTAAAAACATACAACCGAATGTCCGGACAACGCAGCTTTCTGGCAAAAAGACAAAGATTTCTCTTAAAAAAGACTGAGTAAAGTACTTTCTTCCACTTTTTTAACTTGTATTCCACCTTTTTACTCAATAAACGAATAAATTTTTTTAGAAATATCGTTTTTTTCATTTAATATTTGCAAAAAAACCTTACGTGATACAAATAAATGCATAGAATTTTTGAAATCAGCCTACCAAAATTATATAAAATCAGTTTTCAAAATAAAAGCATCCGTCAAAAAGTTTAATTTTGTAGACCTGTGTTATTTTACTGGTTCTAAAGAATAGAAAAACGAAGTTTGTTTTCTACTTTTATTTTTAATTAATTTATTCATGAAGACTTGTTTGAATATACCAGCCACGTTAATATGGCTCGTTTGGAAAAGAAAGTAAAGAAGATAAAAAAATGTACATTACAAAAAGCATATTTATTTATAATTTTTCTACATAGTTTCCATCTACACACATCAAAAGTCTTTGACGCCCTCTACATAAAAAAATGAATGGTATATTGTTATTTCTGGATACTTATTAAAGCAGGCACATTGTATTTGTATTCAAACGATTTTCGTGATTATATCGTGTTATAATGCCGGGCCGTGAAATTTTCTTCTTCAATAGAACAAGAGTTTATTGCCTTGCATGATGCTGAACATTCAAATAATCAGAACCGCGATGTTAATATACCCCTAGAGCATCTGTTGTACGAGTAGTGCATAGATATGTAGAAAGAGGTTTTGTGGAAAGAAGACCACGTTCTGAGCGTCCCAGAGTGTCGAATGAAAGGGGGGTCGTTACTTGGTTCAATATACCCGGAGGCAGCGAAATGCTTCAGCTCCAGCCCTTAGAGCTCACTTCCAAGGTACGTTTCGGCGTGTTATTTCAACCTCTACCAATCGAAGAAGATTTCATAGTGCGAATTGACGTGCTAGAAGGCCTTTAAGAGTACCCACTCTACTTGCACGACACCGAGCTGCCCGTTTCCGTTGGGCGCGGGAGCACAGGTGTTAGCTTTTACGGCAGTGGCGATGGGTCTTACTTACCGAAGAGAACAGAATTGGATTGGTGAGTGATGATCGTATTCAAAAGGTCTGGAGGGGGGTATACGTAAATTGCACGCCAAACCCCCAGGTCAATGTAATCCTACAGGTATTTTGCACTCCGGTTTCTTCATTGCCCATTAATCTGACCGGTAAATTGCACTCTAAACATGAATGAATTTTCTATCATATTTTATTCCTATACATATAGTTAAAAATCCAACATAAAAATACATATATAAAAATATAGTCACTAAATTTTACAGAAAAAAAAGGAATATAGTTTATTACAAAATACATACAATAGATGTGTGAAATACTATGATACATACATGATACATCTCTGTATCTCTCCGCTTACGGATAATGAGTATGCAAATGATTAGAGTGCAAGTGTGCATTTTACATGTGGGATTATGGCGCCGGATTTATAAGTAAAGCTCAAGCGGATTCAATAGCGTGCAAATTACCTGTGCCCCTGGAGGGCACCAGGTTGTTAAGAACAATTAAATTTGCCCTGTGAAGTTGCTCTTTACGAAGGGGGTACAGTCATTTTTTGGGGTGGTATAATGTTCAACGGCCATACCGAGCTAATTCCCATACAACAGAACATGACAAATGCAGTTTAGATTGAAAACATTATTAGGCCCATTATCTATTCATTACGCAATGAAGTAGGAAAAAATTTAATTTTTATGGACGATAATGCCAGACCATATCGTGCAATAAGGGTTCGGGAGGTACTTGATGAAGGACATATCACTAGATTGGATTGGCTAGCACAATCCCCCGATATGAACCCAATAGAATATATGTAGAATTTTGGCGTTAGAGCCATTCGCAATCGGATTAACCCACCCCACACCGCGGAAGAATTAATTATAGCGGCTAAAGAAGAATAGAACAATATTCCGCAAGAAATCATAAATTTATTGATCATTTCAAGGGATAGGCCTGTCAATGCGTTAGTAAGAAGTAGAGGAGGGCACACCGAGTATTGAATATTGTTTGTTTGACTAATTCCTTTGTTTCTATATTTTTTCGTGTTTATTAAATTATTTAATTTTTTTTCTTTTTGCTTCTTCTGTTAGTGCCTACGTTGCTCAACAATTACCATTATCAAATTTTCATCCTAGAGCAACATGCTTTCGATATAATATTTTTATTGTTCTTAATAACACACTATTATCATAATCTTTTGGGGTCCAACAGTTTTGATGTTGAGTGTACTTCAATACATTTTAAACCGTTGCATTAATTTTTTCGTTCACCATTTAAAGCATTAATCACTTAATCTAAACTAGTTATTAATTCTGTCTTTTAATATGTTATCGTTAAAAAACTTGGATTATATGCAAAAGCCATATTTGTTGTTAAAATGTATATTACCAAAATTAAAAGCTTTCTGGGATTATTTCATGTTTCTTGAATAAAACAATGCAATCGAAAGAAGCATGTTTTGCATATTTTCATCACTTGATCGTATTTCATGTAATACTGCATATTTGTACATATTTTCTTCTAATTACAAAAAATTTGTAATTCTTCTAAAAATTCCTGTAAGCGGCAAGTTTAAAAATTACAATTTAAAAATAACTGGCCATGGGAAATACCAGATTTCCCAATGTTCTGGTTAAAACACATTTTGTGGCCTATAAAATTATAATAAATAAAAATGCTTCTACACAAAATACAATGTTTTACAATACTTAATACAGGGCGTTTACGGTCTTGTGAATTTATTTTCAAGGAGTGATTAAATATCCTAAAATAAGGTCATTAACGTAAAAATATCTTAACAGAAATTGCGTAATACGAGGTGCATTCAAGTTCTAAGGCCTCCGATTTTTTTTCTAACTACTCACCCGAAAACTATGAAACTGGTGTTACTTCTCGACGTAATCTCCCTGCAGACGTACACATTTTTCACAGCGTCGACGCCATGATTTCATGGCCGCGGCGAAGGCTTCTTTAGGAGTCTGTTTCGACCACTGGAAAATCGTTGAAGCAATAGCAGCACGGCTGGTGAATGTTCGGCCACGGACAGTGTCTTTCATTGTTGGAAACAGCCAAAAGTCACTAGGAGCTAGGTCAGGTGAGTAGGGAGCATGAGAAATCACTTCAAAGTTGTTTTCACGAAGAAACTGTTGCGTAACGTTAGCCCGATGTGCGGCTGCGTTGTCTTGGTGAAACAGCACACGCGCAGCCTTTCCCGGACGTTTTTGTTGCAGTGCAGGAAGGAACTTGTTCTTCAAAACATTTTCGTAGGATGCACCTGTCACAGTAGTGCCCTTTGGAACACAATGGGTAAGGATTACGCCCTCACTGTCCCAGAACATGGACACCATCATTTTCTCAGCACTGACGGTTACCCGAAATTTGTTTGGTGCCGGTGAACCTGTGTGCTTCTATTGAGCTGACTGACGCTTTGTTTCTGGATTGAATAATAGCATCCACGTCTCATCCATTGTCACAATCGACGAAAAGAAAGTCCCATTAATGCCTTGGTTGCGCGTCAACATTGCTTGGCAACATGCCACACGAGCAGCCTTGTGGTCGTCCGTCAGCATTCGTGGCACCCACCTGGAGGACACTTTTCGCATTTTCAGGTCGTCATGCAGGATTGTGTGCACAGAACCCACGGAAATGCTAACACTGGAGGCGATCTGTTCAACTGTCATTCGGCGATCCCCCAAAACAAGTCTCTTCACTTTCTCGATCATGTCGTCAGACCGGCTTGTGCGAGCCCGAGGTTGTTTCGGTTTGTTGTCACACGATGTTCTGCCTTCATTAAACTGTCGCACCCACGAACGCACTTTCGACACATCCATAACTCCATCACCACATGTCTCCTTCAACTGTCGATGAATTTCAATTGGTGTCGCACCATGCAAATTCAGAAAACGAATGATTGCACGCTGTTCAAGTAAGGAAAACGTAGCCATTTTAAGTATCTAAAACAGTTCTCATTCTCGACGCTGCTGCTACAATTCCATCTGCCGTACAGTGCTGCCATCTCTGTGACGTATTGACAACGAACGCACGCTCATTTTAAAACAATGCATATGCTTCTATCTCTTTCCAGTCTGGAGAAAAAAATCGGAGGCCTTAGAACTTGAATGCACCTCGTAAGAGAGGTATTACTGTTAAAGATTTTTTAAATTTTGTAATTTTTTTATTTTTAAGGGGTGGTTAAACACCTTAACAAAGATTGTTACCACTAAAACAATTGATCAACAACTTGTGCAAAATAAATGTAAATTCAAACGATAGGTTATTAGTGAATTCTTTACTAAGTAGGTTGATGTCAGTAACTTTTCCCATCTGTCAAGCTGTTTCATCAGTTGTCACTACACTGCTGGTTTGACATAAATTCTTCCGATTAAATTCTAATAAGGAAAGTAGAAATGGTCCATCGCACCAACAGCGAATACGGTGACATGTTGTTAATTTATGGGGAAGTACGCCAGAATTCTGCTGCTGCATGTCGTTTGTACACTGAGCGGTTCTTTACAGGCCAGCACCTATTCCACAAAAATTCACCACTCTAGTAATCCACGCACGAGAAATTGGGACACCACCGAATTTTAGATACCGAAGAAGAAGTTTTAAATCCTGTCGAAGAGGATCCTTTTATTAGTACTTGAAAAATATCTCACCAAGTAAATGTATCAAGTCGAATTGTCTGGCAAGCACTACGCGAGAATCAATTGTATCCTTTCCATATACAAAAAGTTCAGGCTTTACAAACCAGAAGATTAACCTTTACCTTTACACTTTTGCCGATGGTTTCTACAAAAACATGCTGAAAATCGAAACTTTTCTCCATTGTATTGGCGAATGATGAACGTAACTGCATAAATAACTGTTGTAATACTCATATTTGGGCTGTCGAAAATCCACATGCTGTTCGTCGTAATCATTTCCAGCACAGATTTTCGATAAACGTTTGGGCCGGACTGATCAATGGACAATTAATTGGCCCCTTTGTGTTGCCAAATCGATTGAAAGGATTTGATAATCTCTTGTTTTTGCAAAATCAATTGATGAAACTATTGAATGTTCCTTTGAATGTACGTCGACGTATGTTGTTTCTTCAAGATCGCGCATCGCTGCATTTTGATCGTTTACTTCGTGAAAATTTAGATAATTTGTTTGAAACTAAGTGGATTGGTCGAGGTGGTCCTGTTCCATGGCCTCCTCGGTCACTCGATCTTAACCCCCTTGATTTCTATTTATGGGGCGTTATAAAGACAATGGTATACACCGACGAAATAATATTTAGATTATCGTCGTAACCGCGTTGAGACAGTTGCGGCGACAATTCGATGACAAGACCAAGGCCTACTAAATTATGCCAAACCATGGATACGTCGAGAGAAATTTTGCGTTCAACAACACCGCGATAACTTTGAACAACTAGTATAAAGTGGATTCCATGAAAAACATTAAAAAATGTTCAATTTAATATGCTTAATCACTACTTAAAAATAAAAAAAAAAATCTATAAATTTTTTTTTAACGTTAACTTATTTACAACTTTTGTTAAGATATTTTTACGTTAATGACCTTATTTTAAGAAGTTTAATCACCCCTTGGAAATAAAATCACAAGACAGTAAACACTCTGTCGTTAGAGGAATCACTGCAAATCGTTAAAGACCTTCACGCACAACTGTGTGCTGTAGAAGACGCAAAAAGTGGAAGTGTTCTAATTAAATTTGAAAGTGTTTTGGACAGAAATCCAGATTTTGACACCTTAACACGTATTTGTGAGGGCAAGTCTACAGAAGCGTCAAGTTGCTTAAAAAAGTATTTTGATAATGCGAATATAACATCACTAGATGTAGAACGCTCGTTTTCCGAATATGAACATATTTTTTCCTCACGGCGGACATATTTTCAAAAATAACCTTAGAAACGCACCTGATTTTGAAAATATACAATCGAGTTTCTCCAGTTTGTCAATCCTTGGGAGACGCTTAAAACGGTAAGTGTTTTTCTAAATCCTCTGTCGTGCACACAATCACTGATTTGATACATTTTCCATTTTATTTATAGGTACATACAACGGTGCTATAATATGTACTATTCTTATTTTTCGTGTGTTTATGCATATTACCTTAATAGCAGAAAACCAAATGTATATATGTAATTATTTCTGATAGAATAAATGTCTCTACTTCTATACTTATATCGGTAACAAGCTCATGTTGCGTCCCTATTCTATGGCATATTCTAATATATTACGAATTACACTCCCATACCGGCGCTCATGGCGTGCAAGGAAATTGGTCTGCTCTAGTCATGAATAAATTGAGATATTTATTGTTTGATATTAATTACTAATAGTTGCTAAATATTAGTAATTATTATTATGTATGTAAATCGTGCGCGCCTGCTACTTCTTAAATATCTCTTACTTATAATACAAAATAAATAAAACTTTTATATCTTTTACAAATGTCTTTATTTTTGCAAAATATATTAAATATTATATCATTATTATTTTAAATAGGATAATTATATGGACGTAGTGTTCTTTAATTTCTTTTCTTCCTCGACTAGCTCGACTAGCTGCGGGCACATGGATTCGTATCTTCTTTTTTTCTCAGCTGTTTATTTATTACTTAAAAAAATAAAACTGTTATTTTCTTTTTATTTATAAAATTGGGTTCGTAGATCCTCGATAAACGAGAACAAAGAACAGCTAACGTATTTGAAATTCTGTGACTCTTTTTAATGTGATGTTTTAATTTTGAATTTAGTTTATGAATTATATTCTTATATTTATATTAATGATTTGATATTTACAAAAATAGGTGTCTTTCTTATTGGCATTTATTTGTACCTTATTTTAGTTGATGACAGATGTCTCTTTCTTCTTCTGGTAATTTTCTTTTTCATTTAATATTTGTGTTTATTTTCCTTAGGCAGCAACTAACTTCTTTAATGGCTATTCGTCTTTACTTAACTTCTTCGAGTCTTGACTGGCACTTTTTTTTAAGTATTTTACATGAAGTACGTGTATATTTTCAACTTGACTAATACGAAGTACGTATTATTTATTTAACTTTACTAATACGAAGTACGTATTATTTATTTAACTTTACTAATACGAGGTACGTGTTTACTAATCATTGTCAAAATAATCAGTATTCATTTTTTTCGGTCTCTGGCTTTTATATTACCAGTTCAGACAAAAGCCATACGAATTTTTAAGTGCCTTTTCTTCTTATATTTTGAATTTATTTTTGGAATTTGATGTTATTAGTATTGGAAATTAGCCCTATTTTTTCTATAACTATTCAGGCAATTATTTTAATTAATACTTTTATATTAAACATTTTTTTAGTTTGTCAAAATTTTTATATTTTTCCAAAATTTCAGTTTATTTTAAAATTAATGCTGTATTTGTTGTTATAATCTTATTATTAAAGATTTATACCCTTTCAGTAAAAGTTATCTTATTATATTTACCTTATTTTACAAATTTAAAAAATTCTAGTCATATTTTCCAAAACCTCTAATAAATCCTTTTTATTTTTGTTATTCTACTTGTTTTTATAAACTGAGCCCTTCTTGAGTAATTCAAGCCTATTATTGTTTTATTTTATTTGCTTTTTAGGTGAAAATCTACCTAAGTTGGTGTGTAGAATCCCGATGTCTATGAATTCCGTTCGGATGTTATTCTTATTGGTTGGTTAATGTGTATTTTGGTTCCTTCCTTGACTTTTAACTGTTTGTTCTTCTTTCAGCTGTAGATATGGATATTATTCTATTTAAATGAAGTTGGAATTATTATATTACGATGGTTTTTTTTTTAATAAAATGTAATTTTTTTATCTTCTTAGTAGTATTTTAGTTTTAATATTAAGCAAGGAGGATTTTGCTAATTAAAATCATGAAATGTCGTGTTTTAAGGTAACCTCCCAATTTTTCATTTATCTCGAAGAATTTTCTCTTGATTTCACCATTTCTAGGTTTAAAAATTTTATAATACGCTTATTTATTATTCATATGTCATTATTAGAGAACGGACACGCTTACCACCCAGTGCAGTACTGGCGAAAGGCTGTATTTCTAAAATATTTAATTTTATTTATATAATTGGAAAACGAACGGGTGGTGATCTATAAAATTACGAAATACATATTTAGTTGTTGAAAAGTTGTATTTATAAAGTTTTTAATTTTATTTATATAATTGGAAAACAAACGGGTGGTGATCTATAAAATTACGAAATACATATGTATTTTTTGAAAAGTTGTATTTTTAAAGTTTTTAATTTTATTTCTATAACTGGAACATTTTTATTTGTTCATTTTGTCGTTCAAGTTGAGTAAAGGAGTATTAATATTGACTAGCAATAGTTTCTCAAAGTTTTCTTCTGTCAATTTTGTTCTCTTTGAATTAAGTACATCCTTATAAATAGAAAACGTCCTTTCAACATCGCAACTGGTTATAGGTGCATACTGGAAATATTCTTTTATTTCTTCATATTTAGCCGTTAGATTTTGTGGAATTGTCTCCATACATAATTGCTGCAATGTAATTAAATCTGGATTTCTATTAAGCATTGCTGCAAACTTTTGCCGAAGGCCACATCCGAAGTCACTTGGAATACTTTTCAAATTATTAACAGCCACATCTAATGTGGTTAATCCGTCATTTAATTTGAGATTTCGATTTTCAAAATAAGTGATTAGTTTTGGCAATTTTCCAAAGTGTTCGTGAAGAAAGTACAACTGATTTTTTAAATGTGGGATTTGTGTGAGCTCCTTGCACTCACCAATACTTCTAGCATCCTCCTTTAGCAGTGTTACGAAATGTTTTAGACTATCGAAATTCTCAGCATAATAACTAGTAGCTTCCAGCCATGTTCCCCATCTAATTATTACTGGAGTGGGAGGCAGTGACAGAGATGGAAATTTTTCCCTGAAAAGAGCTACTCTCAATGGTGCTTTTCTGAAAACTTTTTTAAAAGCTGATACAAGTCTATCAACTTCCGGAAAAGTGTCTCTGATATATTCACAGATTCTGTGGAGAGCATGTGCTACACAAGTAATATGCAGCATATTAGGATATGTTTTCTTCAATAGTCTGCCTGTTTTTAACATATACGCAGCACTATCACTGACAAATAAAAGTATTTTTTCTTTGTACGTGGCGTCCGAATGAAGCATTTTTTGCATATTCTCCTTAATGGTTTCAGCAACTGTTTCCGCATCAACTCTATTTATAACACTTGTTGCTATTACATATGAGTTATAGGGAATAGTTGGATGTAGTACACCAGCTACAACATTTACCACACAGTGTCCTAACATATCCACCGTTTCGTCGGCGCTTATCCATATGTATTGATTTAAAAGATGGCTTCTAATTCGTTCTACTGTTCTCGTATAGCACCTAGAAACATAATATTTGCGTAAGTTGATTCATCAGGAACATTTCGACCAGTATATTTTTGAAGAAATATTTTTAAAGTGGGATTGCTCAGTTTATTTAATGGAATATTAGCCGCCATAAAAGTTTTACAGAGTTCAGATGTGTCTGCGATCCTAAATGACGAATTTTTGACGATATTTTAAGGATTTTGTAATAAATTTCGGAATCACTGACAATGGACATACAATCAGTATGACCGTCAATCCAACTCGCCATTGTTTTACAATGCCGTTCTCGACATTCTTCCATATCATGTCTGAAAAAGTAACTTAAACAATGCCCTAGATCTAAATAAATGAAAACCGAAAATGTGTGCGTAAGTTATTGAAACTGAACGAAATTCAATGCACACTCTTACGTCGAAATAATTGGTAGAAATAGATTCAATCAAACGATATTAAACAGGATCTATCACAAAAATTACGATGTAATTAACAGTTAAAACTATGAAAACAAAAAACTTACTCACAGCACTTTATTTATCTTACGAAATATAAACTAATGAATAAAATACATACATTATAAAAACCCCACTTCTATCTACGCTCATGAAAACACTTTAAAAAGCACTATATTCTCGGAATACAATAGCTGGCTTGTCCATTGTTATCGCGGCGAGACCAGGTGTCCGAGTAAGTCAAACAAATACTTCATTGAATTACGCCGGGATGTACTGAGCGACGTTATACACAATTCCAATTGCCGATTGCGTTTTATGGAAATTGCGTCCGTTCTCTAGCCATTATATATTCTTGAAAAGCATTTATAATGTCTAAGGATATTTTAAGTTTTTGTAAACATATTGTTAACAGTGTTACACAAATATTATGTAAAGTAATAGATTTTAAATGTAAAATAAAGTTTCGTTTCATAGAATCGGATGTGGTTTTTATTATATTGTTATAAAAAATATAGCATATTGATGGATATTTTCCTATATTAGAATATATTTGTCAATATTTTGTGCATATTTTACATGTATATAATCCGAGTTTTAGTTATCATTTTCATATATCCGTGACATAAACTGTTACTTAAGTTAATATATAAATTTACAATAATAGCTAGATACTTGATCGAGGCTGTAAGATGATTATCAGAATATTTCCAATCTATCTTAACTAATTATTTTCGTGTTAGAATAAAATTCCACTAAACGGTACCATATATCGTTTATTTTTAATAGTTCGAAATACTAACGCAAGTTATGTGATTACAAAATTCAGCAAAAAATGTTCTCTTTCGTCTAAAAAACCATAACCATCGGATGCATTATTGAATTTCTTTAACGTTGAAGATGATGAATGCCATTATGTCAACCTCGTCTGTTACTTAGTTTTGATATTTGAACATGAATTCAACCTTCGTCAAAATTTTATAAATCATTGATCGCATAATATTAGCAAGTGTGATTATTATGGAACTGCTAGATGATGGTTTTCTCCAAAATTTTTTTAATGAAATTATTCCTGATTCACCTAGAAGACACGTCATTCAATTCAATACCCTGCCTTGCGTTGCTGTGGCTATGTGGAATGAAAGGAAAAGTAGAAAAAGAATATTTTTCACTAAAAATTCTTTTTTATTGTAAAGTTGGTTGGGTTGGTTATTCCTGATTCACCTAGAAGACACGTCATTCAATTCAATACCCTGCCTTGCGTTGCTGTGGCTATGTGGAATGAAAGGAAAAGTAGAAAAAGAATATTTTTCACGAAAAATTGTTTTTTATTGTAAAGTTGGTTGGGTTGGGTTGGGTTGGGTTGGGTTCGGTTGGGTTGGGTTGGGTTGGAACGGATAAACAAAAATGTAGTATATCAACTAATACTACATTTTTGTTTGTCCGTTTTCTGTATAAACATAAATATCAGACGGTTTACTTACTCTGGAGCATGCGACGTATAATTTACCATGAGACAAGTTATCGTTTTCTAAAATCAAACCGCACACTTGGAAAGATTGCCCTTGCGCTTTATTGATAGTCATAGCGAACGCAAAGCGTATTGGAAATTGAAGTCGTTTGAAATCGAACGCCACGTCGGTCGGAATAAATGATATTCGTGGAAGTAGTAAATCTTCACCTGTATGAGTTCCAATCAGCATTGTTGCTTCAATTGGATTGTTAAACTACTAATCGTATGCTTTGTACTTTGTTCATTCTTCCGATTTGAATATGAAAAAGTATACGTCTTCGCTGTTGATCTAATTGTTCTTGGCGTTGTTGAGGCAATCGTGGTGATTCTCTTCTTCTTCTCGATTTAACTCGTAAGACTTCAATTCTTTCTTCTCGTTGATGTGCCGATTCTTCGGCAGATCAACGTAAAGGGCGTAAATAGAGTATATGATTAGCAAACGTTAACTTGTAATAAAAAAGTACTACCAAATCAAGTATTTGAGAAATCTTTTGCACTACTTATGTCTACTTATTTCATCGACTTACTTTTCGAGCGAATTGTTATATATAGAAGATAATTTTTATTTTAAAATAAGTATTTCATTGCAAAGTGATTCTCTAGCCAAATCATCCTTGTATTTTAATGGCCGATCAGATATGAGTTTATGAAAATATTTAGGAAAATTTCCTAACCAAAAGGATTGTTTAATGAGATAGGTAATAGCAAAAAAAATATCCTTCAATAAAAGCCACAAAACTTTTAATTTGATAAGCGAAAGCGAGTAAATCGATTTTAGAAATTTGACATCATGATATATTTTGTGTATATGGATTTGCAGTGTAGCTATTAAGTTCATATGCAATTAAATTAGGGCTAATAATAGTATTATAGTTGAAAGCGAAAATAATTAAATCACAGTGTTGTATTGATTTCTTTGTCAACTAGTCAATTACGTAATCTAGAAATTTTGTAATAAATGTGTTAATTTGTATTCATTTTTGGCATTAGATTAAATATTTGATTGACGAAGAGGGTGGGCGTCGAAAATCTATTTAAATGTAGATTAAAATATTGGTTTTAAAGTTTAAAATATTTTAACTTTTGTCAAACACCTGACGAAGCCAATGTTTGGTGAAACAATTGTGGTATATTAAAAATATTTTGAGAAAATCACCAGGAAGACAATTCGATCAAATTCTATAAAGTTTTTCGAGTTATACGTTTTTTATTGTGTAATATTAAAGCAGTTTATATATTTAATTTTTAATTTTTAAAATTGCTAAAATTCAAAAAATATCAGTCAGATTAAAAAATGGTCAAAAAACATTCGTTTCAGTTTTTAATGATTAACGTCATCCTATAGATAGTGTCCGTAAATTTTATAACACCCTGTATACCATTTTGCTTTTGCGGTTTACTTTTGAAGATCGTGAGTATCTTTTTTTATCGTTTCATTTGTTTGAGCTGTAGGTGGATCAGACATTAATATTTTTTTTCGTACATTCCACAATGCTACGTCATATGTTATGGTTAATCGTTGTTTCCTTTGCTAAATCTTTCAAAAAAGATTCTGCATTTGTGGGTAATACCAGCGTTTATAATTTGGATGTTCTTTGTTACAAATCAATAAACGCATTTATTGTTTTTTTAGGTGCGCAACTTACCATGCTTGTTGTTTTCGAAGCGAAGTAAAGATTTTATAACGATTTTTCGATTGGTTCATCTCTTTTGCAATATGTCACTTATTTTGACGTAGCGTACCAACAAAAGTATCATTTGTTCCCAAAAGAAACTCTGTCAATGGAACA
The DNA here is from genome assembly GCA_935421215.2 of Melolontha melolontha. Classification (NCBI taxonomy): domain Eukaryota; kingdom Metazoa; phylum Arthropoda; class Insecta; order Coleoptera; family Scarabaeidae; genus Melolontha; species Melolontha melolontha. Next base: position 134,520,618 of record OW285239.1, read on the forward strand.
ATTCGTAAAAAAAATTGAATTGTCAAAATCAGAACAGAATTATGAATACTACTTATTAAAGTTTGCACTATTCCAAATCGTAGATTCTTATGTCTAGATTCCCCAGGCTGGCAACCAACATATATTAAAACCATCAAGAGCAAAACCAGATTTAGATTCACACATCCAAAAAATTTTCAGGTCATATTTTTCCGATTGACTTGGCATATACTGAACGAATCGGCATCCGCCTCTGAAGCCAACAAGTTGTTCATCGATTGTTACATTAGTATCTGGCGTGGTTCACGTTTTGCATTGTTGTTCAAACAGATGTCAGATTTAAGATACCAGTGGTAATTTATTGGTTTCTAAACTAGTTTCTCGAGTTCTTTTATCGCCAAATCTAATAAGTCTTCGTATTTCTTCAAATTGAAATTTTGACATCGTGGCTTGATATATGGGATTAGCAAATTCAACAGAAAAAAAATCCCTTGCTGGAATATCTCAGTCAACTCCACCATAAGTAAGTAATCAACAAAATACATGAATTTCATAAACAGTTACATCAGTCAACTTATTGTAAACACGTCTTGCTTCTAAGCTAGTGCAGTATACAATTTCCTGCATAATAACTTCAGTCACAAATAATTGAAAAGCTTTTTTGGGTGCAGCAGTCATATATTTTGTATCAAGGAAGGTGCACGCCGAATAATATTATGCGGTTAAATTTTATTGTATATTTTTAGCTGGTGGTTCTATTCTCTGCTGCCTGGAGAAATATGGAAACTTGCAGATGCAATATTCGGGTTTGGATTATCGCTATTACTATTATTTTCTGAAGCGGTGTTAGTACTATCGTCATCCATATCGAATCCAGGAGCCTCATCACAATTTGCTTCGAAATCACTGTCCATTATCTAATCATTTTATACTTCTGAAACATCGCTTAATTGCCCATAGCAATAACGTTTCCTCGAACTTCAGATCATCAGACTTTACGCTTTGTACACATTTTCGTTGTCATTTTTGCTTTGGACTACAACTTCACTCAATGCAGCTTGCTATTCAACTGAATGACAAAGTATGCTGCACGAGTATTTATACATTCTGTAATAATGCAAGTTCGAACTTGTAGCAGACATGTAGATTCGTTTGCTTCAAATTGTCTGACAACACACACTGGTAATAACAAGTTGGAACGTGTTAATACAAAAAATTGGAAAAGTGGAAAATTATTGAATTAGTAAAATAGTTAGACGCCACTCAAAATTTGTTTGAAAAAAGTTACGAAAATATCTTTAAGTTACTTGTTAAAATGTGTAGAAAGGATTATTAAATTGAAGAACACAATATAAAATTTAAATGAAAATTTAATACAAAAATTAAAAAAAATAAAAAAAAAATCTTTATAAAGTATAAAGATTAATATTGCCTCATTAAACAATATTATAAAGGTAAAAATAACGCATGGAAATGACCGCAGCATACGTCTAAAAAACCTTAATGACAGCCGATCAAAAATTAAAAATAATAAATTACAAAGAAACTTTTTAATTTCTCCCAAGAGAACAAAATCAAGATAAACAAACTAACTTGACAGCCCGAAGCAAACTCTAACGCATGTGCACCCACATGTAACAAAAGATGCCCTTGAGATACCAAACGTATAAAATTTTACAGTTACAGAATTTTTTGAACTAGAAATTTTAAAAATCCTTTGTTATTTATATCAAATATCTAAAACTAAATTTTCAATACGATAATATTCATACAATTAGAAAATACAGTATTTAACTCTTTTAAATATAATAAGATATCTTTATATATATATATATATATATATATATATATATATATATTACTTACGTAAAAAAATATTTAGACACGTGAGTAAGAAAGTGTAAAAATATAACAATTACGAGATTAACAAACTCGTATAAATATCGGTAATGAATTAAATAAGCACCAACCACAAATGAAATAAAAAAAAATAACCCGAAGTTACTTTAATAAAAAGATAAAGATAAATCTTTTAATTAACACGACTTTCTTATTTCACAGTACACTTGTGTCTGAAGTATACAGCTAGCACGCAGGCTTCGCATAAAAAAATACAGTATTCAAAATTGTCCACATCTATACAAACGGCTTGCTCCAACTGCGCAAGTCAAATATACATTTGCGTTCAAAATAATAGTACAACTAAAAATACATAAATTTTTATAATATTTATGGGGAAAAATACACAGCAATATGTTCATTATTTATACATATATCGCGAGCAGCAAAATTTGTATTCTAGGTAGGCCGTGAACGACTGAGGTAGGCATACAAGTCATGTCTGAGCTTAGATAATTGACGAAGTGTCATTTTTAAATAATCATAAGGCAAATTGACGACTTTGCGATTTAACATATTACTAATAGTACGAAATGTAGGTTAGATCACTTAATCAATCTAAGACATAACTGATTTAATCCATGGCATACTATGAAAACTTTTTTGTGTCTCACTCCTTATTAATACAACATATTCATAGGCAAAAACATAATTTTTTTAAGATTTTTTAAAGTATGGTTTAATTTTTGTTTGCTTTAAATTTACAGCTGCACATGTAAGTAAAATTCGAGTAATATCTATAAAAATTTCACCATACTAGATAAAGTAGATTTTAGGGTTTCACATTCGTCCACACATTCTGTAATACTGAAGTTAGGGCTCTCTGTAGGCCCATGACTAGCTAAATCCACAATTTCGTTACGAACTGTAGGAAACAGTTGGTCAAAAGGTATTTCGTCTTCTTCATCAAAAATTGTATCTTCTTGGATAGCATCAGGGAATTCGACATTGGAAAAATATTTCATAACTGTAGAAGAAGATACTTTTTTCCAAGTAGCTGTAATCCATATAAGTGCATTGGCTAAATTTATGTTTTTTTCAGAATTTTCAAAATCACATTCACTGCCAATAAACGTTAAAGCATTTTAATTAAAAGAATTCGGTAAATCAATTTAAAGTTCTGAATTATTCCTTGATCAAAGGGCTGACAATGCGAAGTGGTGTTTGACGACAGGAAGACTAGTTTAACATTTTCTAATGGTCTTTTAGAATGTGACGTGGCATTATCCAAGCAAAGAAGAACTTTCTATTTCGTTTTTTCTTTTATGTCAAATGTATGCAGCCATCTTGTCATAATTTCTGTTGTCATCGTCATCCAAACCTTTTTGTTAGAAACCCATTTTAAGGGTAATTTGTCAACATAATTACCTTTAAAACAGCGGGGATTCTTATTTTTTCCAATCATTAATGGATCTTTTTTCTCACCTTCCATATGTGCACACAGTAAAATAGTCAAACGTTGTTTTGTGGCCTTGTTCTCTGCACAATTTTCATTTCTTAATGCAAAAGCCTTATTTGGCATGGCGCAGTAATAAGGTACTGTTTCGTCAGCATTATACACATCTCGAGGGGAATAATTCGTTAAAATCAATGGTAACTTGCTTTTCCAGTCCTCTATATCGTCCAAATTAACCTTAACGCTAAGAAATAAGTAATTAAACTTCTAGTTTCAAAAATTCTTTTATTGTAAATACCACTACAATATTGTTTCGCCATACAATGACTTCATCAGGTGGATGAAATACTTCAATTAATACTTCATTAATACTTCAATTAACTATTCAAATTAACCTTTGCGGACTCACCACAAATTGATTTATAAGTTATGCTATATCATCGGCAGAAACTTTCCAACCATCCATTTGATGCTGCGAAATTTAGCACCTTAAATTTCTTGCTGCCTCTAGTACTTTTTGTTTAAGTAGCGGCCCAGATATTGGATTTGCTTTATTTAAGGCTTGGCAAAACCAATTGTAGATGACTTGATCCACTGCCAATCCTTCCAACTTCCAAACTTTTGTTTCTGCTCTAAGGTAACACCTTCCTCAACCATCTTTTTTAATTCACCACCTTTATTTTTTATAGTATCGTTAATTTGTGTTTTTTCCAAACCCATATTTTTCGGCCATCTTTCGCGAACTTAACGCATACTTTTCACTTTCCGCGATTATATTGATTTCGCCTTTTAGCGACAAACATTTTCTTTTTAGTGACATAATTAATTAAGAACCTTTCGAATACGAAGACAACTTTAAACTAATCAAGCTACCAAAACAACGCAGAGAACTTTAAATTAACCAAGTAACTGAAAGGCTACATTATGTGTAAGTTTGTAGAAATTAATTCGATCTCTGTTTGATCAAACATAAACATGCACGTATTGCGCCGGCAATTTACTTCCGGGGCGTGTTCGGAATCGAGATCGAATTCATTTCTAAAATTTTCATTTAAATGTGTGTACATACTAGGAATAGATACATAATTATGGGCAATTTCGCATAAATATGAAATAATATTGGGTATTTCTATTAATTCATAAATAGTCCGGCAGGTAAATTTCTATGAAGACAGGCCGTAAACATTTGAGTGTATTTGGCTGAGGTCGTTTTATAAGGGTGGCCTTAAATAACGGGTTTTCGTATATGGAAATTTTCTTATAGTCGGGGATCTTTAAAACTGTGCGTTACCTCAGGTGGCCGCTTTAGACAGGTGGCCGTTAACACAGGTTTTACTGTATCTTCAAAATGTAAGTTAAATTACACACGAGATACATTTAATTACAAATTATGTAAGTAAATTTTTAACATAAAAATTATTCCCTTTCTATTGGTAATAAACCTTATAATGGCGACAGTAACTTGAACAACTGCGTAATAAAATGGACCATTAATTGGATCTTAAATTAAAAATTCATTGACTTTACGAGAAAATTATTAATTTATTTGAAATTTAGATAATATATATATCCTTGATAAAGGCAATGATGCCTTTATCAAGGATATAAAATATAAATGACAGAATACAAATGACATTTGTATTCTGTAATTTATATTTTATATCCTTGACATCATTGCCGAAACATGTAGGGTTGTTTTAAATATATATACTTTGAAGTAAACCAGACCTTTAATCGCCGACTGATTGAATTTCCCATATCATACCAAGGTCACGAAAATATTATATATATACATATATATATATATATATATATATATATATATATATATATATTATATACATATGTATATATATATATATATATATATCCGTGTGTCCCAATTTCGATTCTCACCATTGGTATCTCGGTTATTAGAAGATATAGAACAACGGTTAAATGGGGAATGTTTTGCAGAATTCAATACTCGCGGCAAATCTCATTTCAAATTTGACCTAACTTTTAAAATTTTTAAAATATTTTGAAAAATCAAAAATTTGCCGATATCGTTATTCCTCAATAACTCGATAACGCTTAGTCTGACCGCCTTTAAAGTTTTACATTGTTCAGACACTTTTTTTAAACAAATTATTTGATACAAACAGAAACCCCCGATTGTCATTTGTTTTTAAGTTATTACCACTATCTTTTGTTTTTCATATGGCGGCCATATTGGATTTTGGATTTGTTAGGTAGTCCTCAAAATGTGCTTTTCAACGATGTATAACAGGTGTGGCCAACTTTGGTGCACATAAGATCTACTTTTTATTTATAAATTGTGTCGCGATCGACCTATTTTTTAGGTAAGAAGGGGATGTTTTTGCAATGTGCTTTTATACCGACGTGCACTTTGGCGAGCTCCATGATTAAGGGGTAAATAATCTACATACATGAGTATTTATTTAATGGGTTAAAAAACTTATGTCCAGAGGAATTAAAACAACATGAGCACTTATTAATAACATTTATTCATTCAAACTTTTTAAATTAATGAGAAACCTGAGTTTGCATTTCCTTTACTAGTGCATCATAATTTGGAGTATATCCTGACAAAGACAATAACAATGAGTCCTCAGTATGAGAATCGGTCAGGACGGAACGAAGTTTAGTTTTAGTTAATTGTAAATATGAAAATGCCGATTCGCACAGATACGTAGATCCAAAGCAAGAATAAATATATTCGCTACATTTGATAATATTGGGATACTTTTCTCGGTTTACATATTTCCAAAAATTTTCTTCAAATTTTCTGGCTTGTAAGATTAAATCAGATTGTAAAATTATAATTTCATTTTCCAAGGCGTTTTGCTCCATATCAAATAAGTCTGCAATTTTTTTGCTAATTTCCTTCACAATTAAATCTTTTTTGAAAGGAAAAGATGTAAATTCCACAATTTCTTTAATTTTTTTAAAATCTTGGAATCGCTTCTCAAAATCTTCCATTACATTTTGTATTTCGGCCACGTACTTGTCAATCTCATAAATAATATTTTTATTTTTTTGTAAGTTGTCTGCCATATTTGGAAAATGGTTCATATTATTTTGTTGTAAATCTTCTATCAACAAAATAAATTTGGTTTTATATGCATCTATGCTGCTAATCATATCAATTATTGTTTTATTTTTACCTTGTAATTCTAAATTTAAATGGCTTAATATGGAAGTAAAATCTGTAAGGAATGCTAAGTCACTAAGCCAGGTTTTGTCATTTAAATATGCATATTTTTTCTCTTGTTCATTAAGAAATTCTATTATTTCAGGCAATAAATCACGAAATCGTTGCAGAAATTTACCTCTACTTAGCCATCTTACATCAGTATGCAATAATAAATCAGACTGACCTTCATCGAGTTTTAGTTGAAAAAGACGACGTTTGAGAGAACTTCCACGAATTGAATTAACAATTTCAAACGCGACGTCCATTACTTCTTTTGTATTTAGTCTCTTGCTGGATAATACTTGCTGGTGAATTATACAGTGGTAACTCAAAAAATCTGGGAATTCATCGTCATTTCGACATAGGGCTATAAATCCATTTTTGCGGCCTATCATTGCAGCTGCGCCATCCGTTGTTATTGAAACTAATTTAAAAAGAGGTACTTTCTTATCATTAAGCAGACTTTTAAACCCGTTGAATATATCTACACCTCTAGTCCTTTCTTTCAAGGAAATCATACCCAACAATTCTTCTTTAGATGTAAAATCTTCAAAAACTAAACGAATGAAAACAAGTAACTGTGCAGTATCACTTATATCTGTCGATTCATCACATTGAAGAGAAAAACAAGAGCATCTGTTAATATCATTTTGTAACTGTTCCTTTAAATTTCCACCCATCTTTTCGATTCGTCGCATCACTGTGTTTCGGGACAGTTGTAGATCTTGAATTGCAGCAGTAATTTCGCTCTTGTTCTTAAAATCATTAAAAAGGGAATCCGAGATTTCCAAGAACATTTCCTTTACAAATTCACCATCAGAAAATGGTTTACATTTTTTAGCTAATAGATAGCTTACTTTGAAGGATGCAGTTGTTACTGCTTGTGACTTCAATATTGGCTTTTTGAAAATATTTTGTTGATTTGTTAATTGAGTTTTAAGATCCCGAACTTTACGTTTTCGTAATTCGGAATTTGGTGGATAATCTGTTTGATACTTGTTATGTAAAGATAAGAAATGTCTCTCCAAATTACCCTTTTTAGCAATGGCTATCGAGCTAAGACATATTAAGCAGCAACATTTATCATTCACCATCGTAAAAAAATAGTTAATTTCCCATTCTTCATTGAAATGATATGTTTTCGATTTTTTTGGTTTGCTATCCATGTTCATAAATAGGTATACTAAAATGCAAAAAATATACGACTTAATAATAGGGCATGTAATAAAAGTATTAAACAGTAACAATATAAATTACAATTAATACCTGGTGTAGGTTTAGCCGATAAACGAAATAGCTAATCATACTTAATAGTTGCGAATAATTAAATTATTATTTTAAATAATGCTTATAAATATTTAATTAAGATTTAAATAATTTTATTTAAAATATATCTCTTATATACTTGCACAATTAATTTAAAGAACACTAATATTTCATTAATACTTACAAATGAAACAATCCGCAAGAGAAATTGACTGTAGCGTACAAACACTAACTTCAGAATGAAAATTTAACACTATATTCTGCAAAATTAGATTCCAAGAATTAATCCTAATGGCATGCAATTTAAATGTTATTATTTTAATAGTCATAAATTTCTCAGAAGTGTAAATACAAGTCAATTTTAAACGCACTGTATTTCAGATTTATTAAATAAACATCATTTATATACGTTTTTATATGTATTGTATAAGTTTTTATCATAAGCCGAAGTATTATGCTGATTTTGTAATATCCCAATTCAAATAAATTTTATATAGGTAGCAAAAAGTAGCAGCAGCAAAAAAGTTATCTACCGACAAAAGCTTTAAATAGAAAACAGAATTGCAAAAGTGCAAAGAAAAAGAACTTAATAAAACCATTTCAAATGTCAAAACAAACTAATAAAAATAATGATAATATAAAAATTATATCCTTTCTATGAGCTAATCACAGAAAACATTTGAATAAAAAGTATTTGTACTTTTTAAGTTAAAAGTTTTTATGAGATACTTTTCGCAAACCCCGAACTTGCGAGTGATCGACCAAAATTGGTCTCGCGATCGACCGGTCGATCGCGATCGACTTGTTGGCCACCCCTGATGTATAACATGCCTGAAAAATTTTTATTTATAGGGAAAATATTAATAAAAACGTAAATTAATCTTTAATATGAAATTAGTAGGCTGAAAAATTAAACACCAATGTCAAATGAAAGTGAAAAGATATTCTAAGTAATACTGTAAACAAACGAAACGATAAAAAAATTATAGAAATAAAAAGTAAAGGTACAGAACTTAAAGTTCACATTCACTTAAAGAAATTGTTCAATATGACGACCATTCTGTTCCACACAATTTTGACACCTTGTTCGAGTAGAGTTACAAACTCTACGTAGCGTGTTTCCGTTTACTGATCGTAGCACATCTAGTACTCTTTGTTCTAAAATTTCCCGAGTTTCTGGCGGTTCAAAATCAAATACTTCGTTTTTAGTGGTACCCCATAAATAAAAGTCAAGCGGGGTAAGGTCGGGTGATCTCGCAGGCCATTGCACGGGTCCATTATTTGAAATCACTCTCTCATTAAAGTTTTCTCTCAAAAAATGTTGCACGTTACGAGTGTATGGGCCGGGGAACCATCTTGCTGGAACCAGATGTTTTGCATGTTCTCGGGATTAATAATTTGCCTCAAAGCAGGCATTATCTCGTTTGTTAGTAGCTCCAAATATCTGTTACCAGTTAAATTGTAATCAAAGATGAAAGGACCTATTAACTGATTATCTAAAACGAAAAAAAGAGTTTAAAAAACAAAAAAAATGTAAACAAAATGTCATACCAATTAAACCGCACCAGACATTAAAACCAAATCGAACTTGAAATCTTCTTTGATTTACCAAATGTGGATTTTCAGTAGACCAATGATGATAGTTATTCCTATTGAACACTCCACAATTGGTAAATCGTGTTTCATCTGTCCATAGTATTTTCCTAGGAAAATTAGCGTCATATTCACATTTTTGAAGGTACCACCTGCTAAACTGTAATCGTCGGAGATTGTCATTGTCACTTAAACCTTGTACAATTTGCACAGTAGATTTTGAAATCCCTGTTTCTCGTGTCACACGACGAACTGATGTGCTGGGATTGTTCCTAACGTTCTGCAAAATATTATTTCGACGTATATCAGCATCATTAACTTCATAGTTAGCTCGTTTTTGTTCGAAGCTTCCAAAGTTTTTTAATTTGCTAACTAGTCTTCTATAAATTGTCCTGTGTGGCTGTTGTCTTTCTGAAAAACGCTCTGCATAACTCGTGCACGCATTTTTAGTATTTCTATTTGCTTTGAAATACACTTCCAACATATCAACTTTTTCTTCGTTTGAATATGTATGTGCCATTATCAATACTTATAAATCTTAATACTTGACAATAATTACTTATCACTAACTACAAGTAGTTTTAATTAACTTATCTCTGCAGCACTAATTGTACTTTGACAGGTTATCGTTTTGTTTCATTGTCAGAATACATTTGTGATACACGCTCAGAGGTTAGAATTATCTGACATTTGATGTAAAACCAAATACAAATCTCCCCACTACTTTTAATCCTGCGCGAACTTACCCTCCTCGCGCCAACGTAATTGGCGTTTGCTATACTTAGAATATCTTTTCACTTTCATTTGACATTGGTGTTTAATTTTTCAGCCTACTAATTTCATATTAAAGATTAATTTACGTTTTTATTAATATTTTCCTTATAAATAAAAATTTTTCAGGCATGTTATACATCGTTGAAAAGCACATTTTGAGGACTACCTAACAAACCCAAAATCCAATATGGCCGCCATATGAAAAACAAAAGATAGTGGTAATAACTTAAAAACAAATGACAATCGGGGGTTTCTGTTTGTATCAAATAATTTGTTTTAAAAAAGTGTCTCAACAATGTAAAATTTTAAAAGAGGTCAGACTAAGCGTTATAGAGTTATTGAGGAATAACGAAATCGGCAAATTTTTGATTTTTCAAAATATTTTAAAAAATTAAAAAGTTAGGTCTAATTTGAAATGGGATTTGCCCCGAGTATTGAATTCTGCAAAACATTCCCCATTTAACCGTTGTTCTATATCTTCTAATAACCGAGATACCAATGGTGAGCATCGAAATTGGGACACACGGTATACCAGTTAAATAATAAGTGTTTCTCGGGAATGGCGGCCAGATAATTAAAACAATACTTAATTTTGTTTACATTTCGGTTCTATATATAGAGCCTTTTTCACAAATTATATTGTATTGTTTGATTTCATTTCAACTATGACTAACTGTGTTATACTTATTGTCTAGTTTTCATTTCAATGAAATGAAATATATATTTAAAAAAGGTATATAACCCCTTACCACAATTATTAATCGTATCCTAAATACGTATTTCGACAACTAAGTTGTCATCATCAGTAGGTAAAACCACTAATTAAAAGTCGCACATGGGGCACAGTAAAGTTAGAAAACCGCTTACGCAACAACTACTTTACACCGCGTCCACGTATAGACTAATTTTAACATGCGAATATAACCTACGAAAAGATCGAAAAGCACTTACCTCTTAGGGAAAAGGCATTCACAAATGTTTATTCTCCAAGTTGAAATATATCGAACGAAAGAACGACAAACATTCCTTTCTTAAGGGAACGGCACTCAACATGTCCAAATAACTTCAATTTTAAAACGACGATGACACAATTATGGTAATAAAAATATAAAGACACAACTGAAAGTAATACCAACAAAAAGGAATTTCAAATTTCCAGTACAATACGTGAGCAGTCATATTATTTTCATTTATTCAGTATTATTATTCACGTTAATATTAATTATAAAAATTTATTAATATGGGTATTCTTAAAAAATATATGTATCATAAAAATGCTAATTTAGCATATAAAATCCCTTATAGAAAAATCAACATTCAGGCAACGACCATACCATACTGAATAGACCAGTTCTCGTCCGATCCCTGAAGTCAAACAGTATCGGGCGCGGTTAGTACTTGGATGGGTGACCGCTTGGGAATACCGCGTGTCGTTGCCCTCCTTTTTTTTGCTTTTCAAGAATGAAAATTGTACTCATTAAATTAATATTTTTCTAAAAAAAATCTCAAATTTTATACTTATATAATGTTATTTGAACGAAAAATACATTTAAAATTTTTACTATTAAATATATGATTTCATATATTTAATACCCAGTTCGTATATAAATATGAATTCCGGTACATTGTGAATGGGGGATTTAAGAAAATGCTTTATTGCACGTTATAAAATCGAAACAGAAATAAAAGGCAAATGATGGTATATAAATGCAACATCAAGTTGAAATTATGGTAAAGATGCAAATCCATTATTATTTACGCATGCGCGTAGTCAATCATATATCGAAAATTTGCAAGTGGCGTTGCCTAATCGAATATTTATAATAAATATTGATATAGTGTGATCTGTAAGTTAACAAATCGACATTAAAATTTCAATTAATTTATTATGTAAACACAATTCTTTAAAAATTGTGTGCCTTGCAATACCTTCTCTACCTGCCATTTCAATGAAAATTAAATATTGGAATAAATATGAATCAAATAATATTCAAATATATAATAATATAATAATTGGCACTGATATAAGCCACAGAAGGAAACTACCAAAATTTGGCAACGTTGCGGATAATTATCTAAGAATGTTTGTAGCGGGCAATTCGGATGGGAGCTGGATTCTGTAGGTTTACCAAAATTATTTCTCAAACTATAGCAAGCGCCAAATAAGATGGCGAACTGTGGGAGTAAGTTCGCGCAGCATTAGAAATAGTGGGAATCTTTCTATTTGGTTTTACATAAAGTTGCAAGTAAGTGGGTAAGTGGGCGTGCCCGTTTTTAAAAACGACTTAAAAACGACTAGGGCACATCCCTCTCGCTCGCCATCTTATTTGGCGTTTGCATACATACATATATTTTGGGAGTTTGAAGGAAACTTTTTGTAAAAAAAAATATTTTATTATTCGTGTTATCATTATTTATTCATTTATTACGGGGTCCATTCATTACTTCAGAAAAGCAAGCTTTACTAAACTGTTCCAACTTCTCACTCGACGCAAATTTCTTGTCATCTAATATCCAATTAATTTGATTTGATTTGTCTCAATTTCTGTGTTTATTTGTTTTTAATAAAATTCTGTTATTGTTAGTTAATTTATATACTAGATAAAACGAATTTACCAAAAACCACTGCAGTCGCTACATTTTCAAATTTCAAGTACAATACGTGAGCAGGCATATTATTTTCATTTATTCAGTATTATTATTCACGTTAATATTAATTATAAAAATTTATTAATATAGATATTATTAAAAAACATATGTATCATAAAAATTCTAAAATAGCATGTAAAAACCCTGATAGAGAAACTAAATTTTAGGCAACGACCATACCATACTGAATAGACCAGTTCTCGTCCGATCCCTGAAGTCAAACAGTATCGGGCGCGGTTAGTACTTGGATGGGTGACCGCTTGGGAATACCGCGTGTCGTTGCCTTTCCTTTTTTGTCTTTTGAATTTCCAAATTTATCTAATAAATTCTTATTTTTCTAAGAAAAAAAATACTATATACAGTATTAAAAATTAATTATATTATATTTAATAATCCAGTATTAAAGATTGTCCATTTTCGAAGCTGAATCTTTCTTGGACTAATTCAAATACATACGTTTTAGTTACAACGGTCTGTTTCATTTTATAAATTATAAAGGATTTATAAAATTTTCGATATATGATTGACTACGCGCATGCGTAAATAATAATGGATTTTGCATCTTTACCATAATTTCAATTTGATGTTGTATTTATATACCATCATTTGCCTTTTATTTCTGTTTCGATTTTATAACGTGCAATAAAGCATTTTCTTAAATCCCCCATTCACAATGTACCGGAATTCATATTTATATACGAACTGGGTATTAAATATATGAAATCATATATTTAATAGTAAACATTTTAAATGTATTTTTCGTTCAAATAACATTATATACCGTAAACGTACCAGTTGCTGACAGTGGCCCGGTAGCTGACATTAATTTCAATTAAATGAAGAAAATAAGGTCTGATATTGTGTGAGTTTAGATTTTTTAAAACTAGGAAAATCTTTAAACTTTGGTAGTGCTGTTGGCACCGCTGATTTCACTCTCAGGCGAAAGTTGTAATGGCGGGATACCGTAAAATGTGAGTGTCTTCTTGTGATTTGTGCATTGTTCTGAATCCTTCCCAGGTAAGCTAAGAAAGTTTTATTAGTTTTTATTAGTCACTACACGTAAAAATATTAACTCTTTGGATATATTGTCGTTTTTATATATTTAAACTAGCTTAAATAATGACTATAAAACACTATTTAACCTCCAAAATTTTTCTCTTTAGTAATAAAGTCGCATGTCAGGCTTGGGTACATTAAAATCCGTATGTCTCCTGAAGCTGATAGCTACATGTCAGGCTCTAGGACTTGCTATTAAAAACATACTCACATTTAATATAGAACTCTGTGAGGTTGATTAGTGATTTTAACAAAATTAACATCATTTTTCCCATAAAATTCAAGGGACCAGAGCCTGACATGCGCATAAAATTTTCTTATGAACAATGTGCCATTTAAATACATCCTATACTATTTGCACCTAAAGCTGATGTCTCAGTAGCTGATGGAATATCAAAAATGCATAAAGACAACTGTGTAAGCTTAAAACGCATGTCAGGCTCTGGTCCCTTGAATTTTATGGGAAAAATGATGTTAATTTTGTTAAAATCACTAATCAACCTCACAGAGTTCTATATTAAATGTGAGTATGTTTTTAATAGCAAGTCCTAGAGCCTGACATGTAGCTATCAGCTTCAGGAGACATACGGATTTTAATGTACCCAAGCCTGACATGCGACTTTATTACTAAAGAGAAAAATTTTGGAGGTTAAATAGTGTTTTATAGTCATTATTTAAGCTAGTTTAAATATATAAAAACGACAATATATCCAAAGAGTTAATATTTTTACGTGTAGTGACTAATAAAAACTAATAAAACTTTCTTAGCTTACCTGGGAAGGATTCAGAACAATGCACAAATCACAAGAAGACACTCACATTTTACGGTATCCCGCCATTACAACTTTCGCCTGAGAGTGAAATCAGCGGTGCCAACAGCACTACCAAAGTTTAAAGATTTTCCTAGTTTTAAAAAATCTAAACTCACACAATATCAGACCTTATTTTCTTCATTTAATTGAAATTAATGTCAGCTACCGGGCCACTGTCAGCAACTGGTACGTTTACGGTATATAATGTTATTTGAACGAAAAATACATTTAAAATGTTTACTATTAAATATATGATTTCATATATTTAATACCCAGTTCGTATATAAATATGAATTCCGGTACATTGTGAATGGGGGATTTAAGAAAATGCTTTATTGCACGTTATAAAATCGAAACAGAAATAAAAGGCAAATGATGGTATATAAATACAACATCAAATTGAAATTATGGTAAAGATGCAAAATCCATTATTATTTACGCATGCGCGTAGTCAATCATATATCGAAAATTTTATAAATCCTTTATAATTTATAAAATGAAACAGACCGTTGTAACTAAAACGTATGTATTTGAATTAGTCCAAGAAAGATTCAGCTTCGAAAATGGACAATCTTTAATACTGGATTATTAAATATAATATAATTAATTTTTAATACTGTATATAGTATTTTTTTTCTTAGAAAAATAAGAATTTATTAGATAAATTTGGAAATTCAAAAGACAAAAAAGGAAAGGCAACGACACGCGGTATTCCCAAGCGGTCACCCATCCAAGTACTAACCGCGCCCGATACTGTTTGACTTCAGGGATCGGACGAGAACTGGTCTATTCAGTATGGTATGGTCGTTGCCTAAAATTTAGTTTCTCTATCAGGGTTTTTACATGCTATTTTAGAATTTTTATGATACATATGTTTTTTAATAATATCTATATTAATAAATTTTTATAATTAATATTAACGTGAATAATAATACTGAATAAATGAAAATAATATGCCTGCTCACGTATTGTACTTGAAATTTGAAAATGTAGCGACTGCAGTGGTTTTTGGTAAATTCGTTTTATCTAGTATATAAATTAACTAACAATAACAGAATTTTATTAAAAACAAATAAACACAGAAATTGAGACAAATCAAATCAAATTAATTGGATATTAGATGACAAGAAATTTGCGTCGAGTGAGAAGTTGGAACAGTTTAGTAAAGCTTGCTTTTCTGAAGTAATGAATGGACCCCGTAATAAATGAATAAATAATGATAACACGAATAATAAAATATTTTTTTTTACAAAAAGTTTCCTTCAAACTCCCAAAATATATGTATGTATGCAAACGCCAAATAAGATGGCGAGCGAGAGGGATGTGCCCTAGTCGTTTTTAAGTCGTTTTTAAAAACGGGCACGCCCACTTACCCACTTACTTGCAACTTTATGTAAAACCAAATAGAAAGATTCCCACTATTTCTAATGCTGCGCGAACTTACTCCCACAGTTCGCCATCTTATTTGGCGCTTGCTATAGTTTGAGAAATAATTTTGGTAAACCTACAGAATCCAGCTCCCATCCGAATTGCCCGCTACAAACATTCTTAGATAATTATCCGCAACGTTGCCAAATTTTGGTAGTTTCCTTCTGTGGCTTATATCAGTGCCAATTATTATATTATTATATATTTGAATATTATTTGATTCATATTTATTCCAATATTTAATTTTCATTGAAATGGCAGGTAGAGAAGGTATTGCAAGGCACACAATTTTTAAAGAATTGTGTTTACATAATAAATTAATTGAAATTTTAATGTCGATTTGTTAACTTACAGATCACACTATATCAATATTTATTATAAATATTCGATTAGGCAACGCCACTTGCAAATTTTCGATATATGATTGACTACGCGCATGCGTAAATAATAATGGATTTGCATCTTTACCATAATTTCAACTTGATGTTGCATTTATATACCATCATTTGCCTTTTATTTCTGTTTCGATTTTATAACGTGCAATAAAGCATTTTCTTAAATCCCCCATTCACAATGTACCGGAATTCATATTTATATACGAACTGGGTATTAAATATATGAAATCATATATTTAATAGTAAAAATTTTAAATGTATTTTTCGTTCAAATAACATTATATAAGTATAAAATTTGAGATTTTTTTTAGAAAAATATTAATTTAATGAGTACAATTTTCATTCTTGAAAAGCAAAAAAAAGGAGGGCAACGACACGCGGTATTCCCAAGCGGTCACCCATCCAAGTACTAACCGCGCCCGATACTGTTTGACTTCAGGGATCGGACGAGAACTCAACTCAACTCAACTCAACAAAATCTTTATTTACATATTACATGATTGCATACAGATATCTACATGTAGCTCTAACATTTGTGTTTATAAAATTTTCCTACATAATGTTCTATGTTTACAATTTTGTTGGGAATGTGTCTTTAATAACCCATATGTGTTTGTCGCTATTTACACGCACGCACAGATCACTGGCGCACACGAGAAACATTTTGCGTCATTTTCGCTTAATAACAGGCACTGTCACATGTTCACTAGAGGAAAAACTTCTAAAAAACCTCTAACGTTTTCGTTGTTCCACTGAAGAGACGATTCCGATTGATTTTTAATCTAGATCTAATCTGGAAAGGGCATTTGGAATATTGGCAAACGTTGATATTGATGGGGATGTTTTGCCGGAGTTTGACGCGTTTTGGTAATCTTCTTTATTAAAGGATTTTCGTGATAGATGGTCTTGTTGTAGAATTTGTTGGCGATTGTCGTAATAAAATCTTGTATCGTCTGTATTTTTGCAAGTTCGTGCAGCGTTCGTACCGATACGTATCGGTCTTTATCGAGTAAGATACGAAGGCATTTATTTTGAATGCGTTGTAGTGTGGTGAGCCTAGTTTGGGCTACATTTGCGAAGGCGGGTGCTCCGTATGTTAGGATAGGCCGTAACACCTGTTTGTATAGTAGTATTTTGTTTTCGAAGGTCGTATTTGAATTCTTGATTATTGGATAGATTTTTCTGAGAGCAGCTATAGTTCTGTTGCTGTTGTTCTCTATCTGATTTTTGTATGTCAGTCTTTTGTCTAACTGTACTCCGAGATATTTGATGTTGTCTTGAATTGGGATATGGGTGTTTTGAAACTGAAGTTGCTTTGGCAAGTGCAGAGGTCGTGTTCTTTTCGTAAATACAATGGAAGAAGATTTTGTTGGATTTACGGAAAGTTTCCATTTTGTGACGTAGTTCTGAAGATGGTGTAAGTGGTTTTGTACTTTTTGAATGGCAACTATCGGGGAAAACGAATGAGCATATATGGCTATATCATCGGCGTACAGTGCGACGTTGTTGTTGTGGAATTTTGGAATGTCTGCCGTAAATATATTGTATAAAATAGGCCCCAGCACAGAGCCTTGTGGAACTCCAGCCGTGGCCACCAGTGGATCAGATAAGGTATTATTAACCTTTACCTGATATTCTCTATTGGTAAGGTAGGAATAGATGAGGAATTTTGGTAAACCTACAGAATCCAGCTCCCATCCGAATTGCCCGCTACAAACATTCTTAGATAATTATCCGCAACGTTGCCAAATTTTGGTAGTTTCCTTCTGTGGCTTATATCAGTGCCAATTATTATATTATTATATATTTGAATATTATTTGATTCATATTTATTCCAATATTTAATTTTCATTGAAATGGCAGGTAGAGAAGGTATTGCAAGGCACACAATTTTTAAAGAATTGTGTTTACATAATAAATTAATTGAAATTTTAATGTCGATTTGTTAACTTACAGATCACACTATATCAATATTTATTATAAATATTCGATTAGGCAACGCCACTTGCAAATTTTCGATATATGATTGACTACGCGCATGCGTAAATAATAATGGATTTGCATCTTTACCATAATTTCAACTTGATGTTGCATTTATATACCATCATTTGCCTTTTATTTCTGTTTCGATTTTATAACGTGCAATAAAGCATTTTCTTAAATCCCCCATTCACAATGTACCGGAATTCATATTTATATACGAACTAGGTATTAAATATATGAAATCATATATTTAATAGTAAAAATTTTAAATGTATTTTTCGTTCAAATAACATTATATAAGTATAAAATTTGAGATTTTTTTTAGAAAAATATTAATTTAATGAGTACAATTTTCATTCTTGAAAAGCAAAAAAAAGGAGGGCAACGACACGCGGTATTCCCAAGCGGTCACCCATCCAAGTACTAACCGCGCCCGATACTGTTTGACTTCAGGGATCGGACGAGAACTCAACTCAACTCAACTCAACAAAATCTTTATTTACATATTACATGATTGCATACAGATATCTACATGTAGCTCTAACATTTGTGTTTATAAAATTTTCCTACATAATGTTCTATGTTTACAATTTTGTTGGGAATGTGTCTTTAATAACCCATATGTGTTTGTCGCTATTTACACGCACGCACAGATCACTGGCGCACACGAGAAACATTTTGCGTCATTTTCGCTTAATAACAGGCACTGTCACATGTTCACTAGAGGAAAAACTTCTAAAAAACCTCTAACGTTTTCGTTGTTCCACTGAAGAGACGATTCCGATTGATTTTTAATCTAGATCTAATCTGGAAAGGGCATTTGGAATATTGGCAAACGTTGATATTGATGGGGATGTTTTGCCGGAGTTTGACGCGTTTTGGTAATCTTCTTTATTAAAGGATTTTCGTGATAGATGGTCTTGTTGTAGAATTTGTTGGCGATTGTCGTAATAAAATCTTGTATCGTCTGTATTTTTGCAAGTTCGTGCAGCGTTCGTACCGATACGTATCGGTCTTTATCGAGTAAGATACGAAGGCATTTATTTTGAATGCGTTGTAGTGTGGTGAGCCTAGTTTGGGCTACATTTGCGAAGGCGGGTGCTCCGTATGTTAGGATAGGCCGTAACACCTGTTTGTATAGTAGTATTTTGTTTTCGAAGGTCGTATTTGAATTCTTGATTATTGGATAGATTTTTCTGAGAGCAGCTATAGTTCTGTTGCTGTTGTTCTCTATCTGATTTTTGTATGTCAGTCTTTTGTCTAACTGTACTCCGAGATATTTGATGTTGTCTTGAATTGGGATATGGGTGTTTTGAAACTGAAGTTGCTTTGGCAAGTGCAGAGGTCGTGTTCTTTTCGTAAATACAATGGAAGAAGATTTTGTTGGATTTACGGAAAGTTTCCATTTTGTGACGTAGTTCTGAAGATGGTGTAAGTGGTTTTGTACTTTTTGAATGGCAACTATCGGGGAAAACGAATGAGCATATATGGCTATATCATCGGCGTACAGTGCGACGTTGTTGTTGTGGAATTTTGGAATGTCTGCCGTAAATATATTGTATAAAATAGGCCCCAGCACAGAGCCTTGTGGAACTCCAGCCGTGGCCACCAGTGGATCAGATAAGGTATTATTAACCTTTACCTGATATTCTCTATTGGTAAGGTAGGAATAGATGAGTTTGACTATATGACACGGAAATCGAAATTTGATTAATTTGTAGATGAGCCCTTCTGTCCACACCCTATCGAAAGCCTTCTCCATATCCATCAGTACAAACGCGGTGTGGTTCCTTCTGTTGAAGGCATTGGTCGTGTCTGCAGAGATCCGAGCGGTTTGATGAATAGTGCTGTGCTCCGATCGAAATCCGAACTGTTCATCTGGCATTATGCTGTTAGCTTCTAAGTGGTCTTGTATCTGTTCGTGAATGATTTTTTCTGCTATTTTCGAGAGGGTGCATAGTAGAGATATGGGACGGTAGGAAGTGGGATCGGTGGGATTCTTGCCGGGCTTGGGTATCGGGATAACAATTGATTTTTTCCAGTCTTCGGGAAAATGTTGAAGCCTGAGGATGCCATTAATGATTTGTGTGATATGTATTACCGTTTTCCTGGGGATGTTTTTTAACAAAAGATTTTGAATGCTATCTGGTCCTGGGGCTTTGGTTGAGGATGTGCGCTTTATCATGGAATGGATTTGGGACGGTTTTACCAGTAAACGCTCCGCGTGGAAGGGATCGGTGGGATTTTGCAATAGAAAATGTTGGATGGTTTCTTCTATTTCATTTTCAGTGGCGTCATCGGTTTGTGGAATTCTATGTTGAACTTCGAAGGCTTTCGCCAGCGTGTTTGCTAAGTCCTTGTCTGTGGCAACAATAGTACCATCTTCCTTCTTCAAAGTATTGATGGTTGTATAGGTCGATCTTAAGTGCTTTGTAAGACGCCACAGCGAGCCGTCTTGTGGTTTCAGATTTTGTATTCTTCTGTTCCAGCTATTTCTTCGGTGTTCGGTTATTCTTTTCTTGATATGTCTAGTAAGTGTTACCGTTTCTTCGTGATATCTCATATCCCTGGTTCTTTGGAACTGTTTTCTTAAGGAGTTTCTGTTTTTGATTGCGTTTATAATGTCTGCAGGTAAAGTGTCATGAACATATCTGTCGCTTGTTTTTGTCGGAATGGCTTTCTTGACGGCTTTATTGATGTTGGATGTTAGTTTTTGCACCTCCTCTTGGAGCTTGTTTTGATTCATTATCACATTTGGGATTTTTGTGATGCGGTGAAGCTCTTCTCTATACGCACGCCAGTTTGCTTTGCCATACTCTAGATGTTTTCTCGTTGTATCTGAACGATATTCTGAGTTCAGAGCAAAGATTACTGGGAGGTGGTCAGAGGGTAGCTGTCCCGTGACAAGTTCTCCTATGTTGACAATGTTTTTGGTTATTACTAGATCAATGGTGCTAGGGGTCATGCCATTTGTAGGATAGTGTGTAGGGTTAGGGGTATTATGTAGGAATATGTTGTTCATGGTAACATACCTATGCAGAATTCTACCATTGCTGTTCACCCGGTTACAATTCCAGAAATGATGATTGGCATTAAAATCTGCGGCAATTATGACCTTTCTGGAAATGTTAAATAACCTGTCTAGACTTGCAGCTTGTATTGTTTTTTTGGGACTATTATACAATGTTGCGATGGTGGTATTGTCAGCTGTTTGGATCGCTATTGCTTCTAGGTCTTGAATATCCCTATGGAGTTCTATACGTTGAAATGGCACACCTTCTCTTACAAACATGGCCACACCTCCATGTCCATTGCGGCCGTCCTTCCTTTCGATGCGGAATCCACGTACCCGTGGATGATCTTGGTCCGAAAGTCTAGTTTCGTTGACCAGAGCCACATCTATGTTTTCGCTATGGATGAAATGTATGAATTCGCCCATTTTGTTAATGAGTCCGTTTGCATTCCACAGTACGATTTTAAGGTTCATTTTGTCTATTAAAGTCGTCTAAGGCCATTACGTACTCTACTAAGGTGTTGCAGGTTAACAGCTTAGAATGTAATTCTTTTAACTTACCAGCCAGCCAGCGGAGATTCACTATGTCATTGATTTTCTTTAGTGTGTTGGAGATGTCTTCCATATAGTTTAGATCCTCGCCGTGGCTGGAGGTATTGCTGTGTGTCTGTGGCCTGGAAAACGATGTTGACGCGTTCTGATGTGTGGAAGGGTGTTCCGCCTTTGCTTGCTCAGATGTGGTTGAATTCACTAGACTTGGAGACTTAATTATTCCCTTCGATGTTGGAGACAAACGTGGAAACTCATCTTTCCTGCTACTCCATGGGTTTTTGCTTGGCAGGGGTGCGGGTACAAACCGTTTATTTGCAGCCGCAGCTACGGCTTCCTGTCTTTCTTTTTTATGTTGCTTCTCAGCAATAAGATCTTGATATTTTACGCACTCAGTGCTGCTGGCAGGGTGATCTTTACCACAATTGCAGCACTTTGCAGGAGTCGTGGGAGGTTTTTCACACTCGAAGGATCGATGGTCGCCAGCGCATTTTACGCACCTGGTTATCTTCATAAAGCAGTTTAGTGTCGAATGGCCCCACTGCTGGCATTTCCTGCATTGTATTATTTCCTTTTTAGACACGTGCGGCTCATAGTAGACCCGCATTTGTTGAAGATAACGTGCCTTTGTCTCTAAATCTTTTCTGGTAGTACCTTTAGACACTACAATCATAAAAATGGGGTGCTTGGAATTTTTAAACTTGACTATGTTGTGAACTTTGATGTCTAGTTCCAATAATTCATTTTTGACGTCGCATTCTTCGACGTCGCTGTGAAGGCCTTTTATTACATACGCCTGTGTTTTTTCCCCACGCGGTGTGTATGTGTAAAATGGCAATGTCTCTTTGTGTAACTCTATATATTGCTTATAGTGGGACAATTCGCGGAAATAAATCAGTGTATTGTCCCCCGTGAATTGTATGTAATAATTTTTGGTTATCGCATCGATTTTAGATCGAAATTCTTTGTAATTTTTTGTAATGCGCGAAACAAAACATATTGGTGGTGGTTTCCCTTTTCTCGTATTATTTTCAGAAGTCTGAGTTTCAGGTTCTTCTCTTGTTTTAGACGCCTTTGCTTCAATTTGTTCCGCCGCTTGGGATGATGGCTCTTCCATTTGTATGTCATTTGTGGTGTCCGATAGGATACCATAGCGATTTGCAACCTCTACAGAAAAATAATCGAGAAGACCATTAGAGGTGTTCTTTTTATTTCCTTCCATGTTTGAAACCTGTGTATTATTACGATCACTTAATTTCGGTTCAGTGGATGCATCAAACCGTCCTTTAGTGTCCTCAAATTTGTTTATTTTAATTACTTTATTTTCTTGATTGTCTTTAAATTTAGTAAATGGCAAACTATCAGAGTCCGTATCATTAAATTTATTATATCCAGTCAAGCGTTTTACGCTAACCATTCAGTTATTAATACACAAAATACACTTACAATTATTTGCCGTAATACCGGGCTTGTCCTTACAATGTCCTCATTAATATTCAGAAATTTGTGATCTAGCAACAAATTCCTGGAATTACCGGTTAGTTTGTTACCCTGAACACCCTCACTGGTACTCAGTCTAATGCTATAGACCGAGCGCGCGCCGCGCACTTTCTCTCTCGCACGCTACCTACGAAAGATACTTAGGTAAAATTATTGTATGTACACACGACTATATTTTTACACAATGTAAACTACCCTACACATCAACCCTAGTGAACGCTAGGAGATTCGGACGAGAACTGGGACGAGAACTGGTCTATTCAGTATGGTATGGTCGTTGCCTGAATGTTGATTTTTCTATAAGGGATTTTATATGCTAAATTAGCATTTTTATGATACATATATTTTTTAAGAATACCCATATTAATAAATTTTTATAATTAATATTAACGTGAATAATAATACTGAATAAATGAAAATAATATGAATAGAAATAAAACTACGGTTTTAATCTTCACTTTTACTCTTTATTCGTAAAACGACAATTGTTTCGCCAGCACAGTGGCTTCCTCAGGTGTTTACATCTAAACAGTACTTTACAAACTAAATAAAAATAAAAAATATATCTATAAAATCAAAGAGGATGGTATTTAAAATATTTTTACAGAAATCTATACAAGTATTGTCGGTATTGAAAAATGTGCATGTGGTCGGCCCTAACTGTATATTATGAGGTACCTACTAAACGTGTTTACGCATAAATTTGTTTAATAAACTACATATACATTTGTATTATGGTCTAAACAGATTTTAAGTAAATAAATTTAATAAAGGCGAGTTATTTAAATCTAATTTATCATTTAATAAAATTTGTGACTGTTTTAATTTATTTATTTCTAAACTTTCCAGTAAATTTAATTTCTTGCCTTTATTTTCTAAATGCAGAATTTGAAAATCTTTATCGAAAGGGTGGTTTTCTTCTAATAGATGATTCGCAAAAGTAGAATCTTGTTTTTTATTTTTAAACGAAGAACAATGTTCGGCAATGCGTTTTTCAAACGATCTTCCTGTTTGACCGACATATATCTTACCGCATCCACACATTAACTTATAGACTCCGGATTTCTTATTTTTGTCTGTTTTATCTTTATTGTTTTTGATGTGTTTGGATAACTTATTATTAGTTTTAAAAACTGTGTTAATATTAAGTTTTTTTAAATAACTTGAAATATGCTTATTAGGTGTCCCAATGTACGTAAGTAATCTAAATTTTGAATTTTCTTTATCCTTTATTGCAGGGTATACCATAGAGATTGCTTTTTTGAAAAGTTTTTTTGTCAGCATATTTTCAATTAAAGTATCTGTGTAGCCGTTATTGATAGCTATTTGTTTGACTAAATTTAATTCTTTTTCATAATTTTCTTTAGATAGTGGATAATTAATTAATCTATGTAAAGAACTATGGAAACTCGCTAATTTGTGTTGTATGGGATGTGTTGATGAATTATGTATACTTATGTCAGTATGAGATACTTTATGGTAAATATCAAACTCTAATTTATTGTTTATTTTTTTAATAGTTAGATCCAAAAAATTAATACTATTGTTTACTTCTTGTTCCATTGTAAATTCCATATTTTTATGAATAGAATTGACGAATTCTAATAGCAAGTTTAATTGTCTTTGTGTTCCTGTGAAACAAAGTACAATATCGTCTGCATATCTATGCCAAAAGAAAATATGCTGTCTTAGGGCATTATTAAAAATGATGGATTCTAAGTGGTTCATGAAAATTTCAGAAAGTAACGGACTTAAGTGGTTACCCATAATTAGTCCTTCCTTACAAGTGTATATTGAATTATTAAATTGGAAATAATTTTGTTTCAGAACTATATTTAACAAATCTAAAATTTCAGCTTTAATTATAATAATAATAATAATAATATGACTGCTCACGTATTGTACTTGAAATTTGAAAATGTAGCGACTTACTTTGGTGGCTTTTGTTATTCCTTTCAGTTGTGTCTTTTCATTTTTATTACCATAATTGTGTCATCGTCGTTTTAAAATTGAAGTTATTAGGGCATGTTGAGTGCCGTTCCCTTCAGAAAGGAATGTTTGTCGTTCTTTCGTTCGATATATTTCAACTTGGAGAATAAACATATGTGAATGCCTTTTCCCTAAGAGGTAAGTGCTTTTCGATCTTTTCGTAGGTTATATTCGCATGTTAAAATTAGTCTATACGTGGACGCGGTGTAAAGTAGTTGTTGCGTAAGCGGTTTTCTAACTTTACTGTGCCCCATGTGCGACTTTTAATTAGTGGTTATACCTACTGATGATGACAACTTAGTTGTCGAAATACGTATTTAGGATACGATTAATAATTGTGGTAAGGGGTTATATACCTTTTTTAAGTTTTTACTTAACCACAGTCTCCAAAGAAAGAATTTTCACAATGACTTCCCACTCAAAGGAGTTTAATAGATTTCACAAGTTATATATTAAAGTTAAACTTATAAGTACAGATATCAATTTCCTGAAACGGTGTAAAAGTAACAATGTTTTTCCTAAATTCATGAACGTAAATGTAACGACAAATTGTAGAAATAACGCTAAGGTCATTTCATATGCAAAAATTAAATGGTTGAACCTAGAAATGAAATATCTGTACAGTAAACGTAGTAAATTAAATTAGAACTATATAATTTGCATTTAAAATTAACTAAAAGCATAAACAATAATGAATTCGAAGAGTGATGTAACTTTTATACGAAAATTAGGGAAATTAAAGACCATAAATTGAAAAAGAAATGTTTAAAACTTAATAAGTAATTCAGAAAGTTATGTCCACCAAAAAAAAAGGATATTAATAGAATTCCTATAAAAGAAACACTAGTGATCAATCAATCATCCGTGAATTTTAGTGATGTAGAAATAGATTTGTTAAACAAAGGTTTAAAATACTGTTTGCCAAGCCGTCAGATTCCTAAGGAACAGGTGATTGCAAGTATCGAAACTTCGATTAAGTATTTGGAACAAGGGCCAAAAAACATTATTCGAGAAGCTTGTAAAACCCAAATCGATAAGAATTTGCAGCGGCACAAACAGAAGTCGGTCAATAAAGAATGGAATATCATTAAAACTCTTAGATCGAAGGATTGTTTTTACCTAAAAGCAGATAAAGGGAACAAGTTAGTAATTATGGACAAAATCGACTATTTTCAAAGAGTCACAAATTTAATTGCCGAAGGTCCGTATTTAGAAATTAAGAGAAACCCGTTACCTAAAATGATTAGTGACACAAAAGACGCGATTAAGAAATGTCCACTTTTAATAACTTCTACCCAAAAGTATAAATTGAATGTTAGTAATCCTGTAGTACCAAGAATGTATTGTTTGCCGAAGATACATAAACCGGGTAACTCGATGAGACCTATAGTTTCAGGTATCAACTCACCGACTTACTTGATTTACAAATGGTTAGTGAATGAATTTAAAAATTTAACCGTAAAGCCAGAAAACTTGTCAGTCAGTAATCCCTTAGAATTTGTTAAATTAATTAAAGATTGTGAACTGGAAACCGGGGAAATTTTAGTTTCATTCGATGTAACGTCTTTATTCCCCTCGGTACCTATATCAGAGACTATGAAATATTTAGAAAGCTTGCTCCACAAGAATAACGTTGAACCTTCAAAAATAAAGGAATACATGAGATTGACAACTCTGTGCATGACGCAAAATTGTTTCCAAGTAGGAGAAAAATTTTATGAACAGAAACAAGGCACAACAATGGGTAACTGCCTATCTCCTTTCATAGCCAATTTATTCATGAGTCAATTTGAAGTAGAATTTAAAAATAACGCTAAATATTTCCCGAGAGTCTGGATTAGGTATGTGGATGACATTCCCGCGATTTTTGATACCCGGAAATGCGAATTAGACATGTTCGCTAATCAATTAAATTTGAAATTTCCGACGATTAAATTTACGGTGGAAAAGGAACACAATGGCAGGATACCATTTTTAGATACTTTACTGATAAGGAATAAACATAAAATAGAAATCGATATTTTCCGGAAAGAAACCAATGTTAATAGATTCATCACCGCGGATTCAAATCATAGTTATCAACATAAGACAGCTTCCTTTAATTTCTTAGTCAATCGGTTACTAAATTTTCCGTTAACAAAAGAGAGATATGAAATAGAACTGGATTTCATTAAAAATATCGCGACATACAATGGCTTTGACACAGAAATAATCAATAAATTAATTAGAAAAACAAAAATAAAAAATACAATCCGCGAATCCACAAGTTTGATATCTCAAAGTAACTAGGAGAAAAAGTACATGTGTTTACCATACCACCCCGTCACAAAAAACATTAATAAAGTTGTGAAAGAAAGAGGTCTCCAGGTTGCCTTTCGATCCGAAAATACTATCAAAAGTCTCCTAGGGAGTACTAAAGATAGAGTTAATTTTAATTCGAAATCAGGTATATACGAAATTAGTTGGGAGGATTGTAATTTGAAATATATAGGCCAAACAAAACGACCAATAATAACCCGTTTTAAAGAACACATATCACATATTAAATACAATAGACCGGATAAATCTAACGTTGCCAACCACGCTTTAAGAACACTACACAATATGTCGATAACAGGGTTGAAGCTGGTCAAAGGAATTAATAAACCCCGCGAACTTGATGCTTATGAAAGTATACATATCGCGAAAAATAAACAATATTCCATGAATAGCGATAGATCACCGATTCCTTTCAGTTGTCTCTTTTCATTTTTATTACCATAATTGTGTCATCGTCTTTTTAAAATTGAAGTTATTAGGACATGCTGAGTGCCGTTCCCTTAAGAAAGGAATGTTTGTCGTTCTTTCGTTCGATATATTTCAACTTGGAGAATAAACATATGTGAATGCCTTTTCCCTAAGAGGTAAGTGCTTTTCGATCTTTTCGTAGGTTATATTCACATGTTAAAATTAGTCTATACGTGGACGCGGTGTAAAGTAGTTGTTGCGTAAGCGGTTTTCTAACTTTACTGTGCCCCATGTGCGACTTTTAATTAGTGGTTTTACCTACTGATGATGACAACTTAGTTGTCGAAATACGTATTTAGGATACGATTAATAATTGTGGTAAGGGGTTATATACCGTTTTTAAGTTTTTACTTAACCACAGTCTCCAAAGAAAGAATTTTTGAAATATATATGTATATACACTGTGTCCATAAAGTATGGACACAAGCCCGTAATAACGTTATTGTGCATTATTTGACAAAATGCAAAGATATATCGATTATTGTTTTTTATTAGCTATATTTAGTGCTACCATTTTGTTTTTTCCGCCGACCTTGAATAAGTTATGACGTCATTGATAATTTTTTTAGATGTCAACCCCACTTTTTCTTTTGTGGATTTTGAAAGCTTTTACAATTCTTAATCGATGTTGTAAAAATTTTGGTATGTTATATTAGAAAATTTTTGAGTAAACTGTGTTATAATTCTAAGTTTTATTTTTGACATTTTCAGTATCAAATTTATAACAAATGCTCAAAATGTTTTGCTTCATTTTGCTGACAAAATCCTGAGCGATGATAAATTCCATTTCGCACATTCTGTAATATTTCGGGAGTGATTAGTCTGGTTTCGTAGATGATGCGTTGTCGTAAAACGTTCAAATTTTCCGGTTGTGTCGCATAGACTTTTCTGATGTAACACTAACACCAAAATGTGTAAATAATCGAATAAAGAATTGTAAAAGCTTTCAAAATCCATAAAAAAAAATGGGGTTGACATTTAAAAAAATTATCAATGACGTCATAACTTATTCAAGGCCGACGGAAAAAACAAAATAGTAGCATCTAAATATAGATAATAAAAAACATTAATCGACATATCTTTGCATTTTGTCAAATAATGCACAATGACGTTATTACGGGCTTGTGTCCATACTTTATGGACACAGTGTGTATATATATATATATTGTAATGGGATAAACCTCCATTATATGGATGAGCTATTTCTAATATTATGTCTATAAGATTTTTTTTTTATATTGTAACATATGCAAGAAATATTTTGATTTGTTTGAATTTGTAATAGTTGTCATATTTATTAAAGGATTGGATATCTTATTATTAATATATTAGTTTTATAAATATCGATAGAGTTCAATCTTGGTATATATATTTTTAGTTTATCATATCTCTTAAAATTGTACAATCGCGTAAATTATAGTTAGTCAATTTATATATATTATTGTTAAATTTAACTTATGCAAGTGAATAGTTTTAATATTCGTAATTAAATGTCATTTCCAAATTTGAATTTTAAAAGAAACTAACTGACTTGGATGTATATGAAAGTATAGAAGATAACCATGGCGATTGAAAAAAAAAGGATTATTATTTTTTTGACGTGAAAAATAAGGGACATAATATTTTAAAACTGAATTTTTGATTTAATAAATAGCAGTTTACTAATTTTGAATACACCAAGAAGAATTCAGAAGACTGGATTACTGTTAATCTTAAAAAAAACAGGCTATATTTTGTCATACAGAGTGTATTTGGAAGTATAATATATGGTGTATCTTGGATTGGAAATATATCAGTAGTTGGCCCGAGTCTGGCAATCTTCTCTATAGATAGTTAATAAATCTATGCGTGGATTGGAAATATATCAGTAGTCTGGCAATCTTCTCTATAGATAGTTGTAATAAATCTATGCGTGGATTGGAAATATATCAGTAGTTGGCCCGAGTCTGGCAATCTTCTCTATAAATACTCGTCATAAATCTATTCGTAGATTGGAAATATATCAACAATTGGTCTGAGTGTGTCAAAATTCCCCCAAGGATAGTTATAATAAGATCTATTCGTGTAAGTAATAAGCTAAAAAAATACTTATACCAAGAAATTTTCTTATACATGTTCAAAGATACAGTTTTACCAAGTTCATTTAATATAGTTACTAATTGTCGATCCTTTGAATTCAGAGTTCTTGCATAAGTTATTTCTTTTTTTTTATGGATTATGTATATTTGAAATATTAATATTTAAATTTGTTTATTTAATAATATTAGAAATGGCTACATTTGTAAATATATCAGATTTAATCATACATAGTGAATAAATAGTATATTTGATATAAAAGATTCTTTTATCTATTAAATTAGCTAGTTATTGTGAATCGCACCCTGAGTACAAGAGTAGATTCATCTCTTTGACTAAGTTTCTGCCGGAAGACATTTAACGAGAAAATATATATATTTTTTTTTGCATTCATCGTCTTATTACAATATATATATATATATATATATATATATATATATATATATATATATGAACTTCATGTGTATGAGAATTAATAATTATTAAATCTCATTTTACATGCGATTGTCGCTATAATTTGTTGCATTTAATTCTACAATTCGGCAAATCACTTTTGCCCTAGATTGTAGACGCAACAAGCCGCGACATCAACTGTACAAGTTGTCAGTACAAATGAAAAATTTTGTGAAAAACTTATCTGCGCGGAATGTGCATATATCGATATTTCACTGTTTTTTACAGATCATCAGTGCACCTTACCGAAGACAGACATGATATTCACTTCTATACTACGTGTATATATACGAACTGTAATGAACTTCATGTGTATGAGAATTAATAATTATTAAATCTCATTTTACATGCGATTGTCGCTATAATTTGTTGCATTTAATTCTACAATTCGGCAAATCACTTTTGCCCTAGATTGTAGACGCAACAAGCCGCGACATCAACTGTACAAGTTGTTAGTACAAATGAAAAATTTTGTGAAAAACTTATCTGCGCGGAATGTGCATATATCGATATTTCACTGTTTTTTACAGATCATCAGTGCACCTTACCGAAGACAGACATGATATTCACTTCTATACTACGTGTATATATACGAACTGTAATGAACTTCATGTGTATGAGAATTAATAATTATTAAATCTCATTTTACATGCGATTGTCGCTATAATTTGTTGCATTTAATTCTACAATTCGGCAAATCACTTTTGCCCTAGATTGTAGACGCAACAAGCCGCGACATCAACTGTACAAGTTGTCAGTACAAATGAAAAATTTTGTGAAAAACTTATCTGCGCGGAATGTGCATATATCGATATTTCACTGTTTTTTTACAGATCATCAGTGCACCTTAGCGAAGACAGACATGATATTCACTTCTATACTACGTGTATATATACGAACTGTAATGAACTTCATGTGTATGAGAATTAATAATTATTAAATCTCATTTTACATGCGATTGTCGCTATAATTTGTTGCATTTAATTCTACAATTCGGCAAATCACTTTTGCCCTAGATTGTAGACGCAACAAGCCGCGACATCAACTGTACAAGTTGTCAGTACAAATGAAAAATTTTGTGAAAAACTTATCTGCGCGGAATGTGCATATATCGATATTTCACTGTTTTTTACAGATCATCAGTGCACCTTACCGAAGACAGACATGATATTCACTTCTATACTACGTGTATATATACGAACTGTAATGAACTTCATGTGTATGAGAATTAATAATTATTAAATCTCATTTTACATGCGATTGTCGCTATAATTTGTTGCATTTAATTCTACAATTCGGCAAATCACTTTTGCCCTAGATTGTAGACGCAACAAGCCGCGACATCAACTGTACAAGTTGTCAGTACAAATGAAAAATTTTGTGAAAAACTTATCTGCGCGGAATGTGCATATATCGATATTTCACTGTTTTTTACAGATCATCAGTGCACCTTACCGAAGACAGACATGATATTCACTTCTATACTACGTGTATATATACGAACTGTAATGAACTTCATGTGTATGAGAATTAATAATTATTAAATCTCATTTTACATGCGATTGTCGCTATAATTTGTTGCATTTAATTCTACAATTCGGCAAATCACTTTTGCCCTAGATTGTAGACGCAACAAGCCGCGACATCAACTGTACAAGTTGTCAGTACAAATGAAAAATTTTGTGAAAAACTTATCTGCGCGGAATGTGCATATATCGATATTTCACTGTTTTTTACAGATCATCAGTGCACCTTACCGAAGACAGACATGATATTCACTTCTATACTACGTGTATATATACGAACTGTAATGAACTTCATGTGTATGAGAATTAATAATTATTAAATCTCATTTTACATGCGATTGTCGCTATAATTTGTTGCATTTAATTCTACAATTCGGCAAATCACTTTTGCCCTAGATTGTAGACGCAACAAGCCGCGACATCAACTGTACAAGTTGTCAGTACAAATGAAAAATTTTGTGAAAAACTTATCTGCGCGGAATGTGCATATATCGATATTTCACTGTTTTTTACAGATCATCAGTGCACCTTACCGAAGACAGACATGATATTCACTTCTATACTACGTGTATATATACGAACTGTAATGAACTTCATGTGTATGAGAATTAATAATTATTAAATCTCATTTTACATGCGATTGTCGCTATAATTTGTTGCATTTAATTCTACAATTCGGCAAATCACTTTTGCCCTAGATTGTAGACGCAACAAGCCGCGACATCAACTGTACAAGTTGTCAGTACAAATGCAACAGTGCAGTAAAATGCAACAAATTATAGCGACAATCGCATGTAAAATGAGATTTAATAATTATTAATTCTCATACACATGAAGTTCATTACAGTTCGTATATATACACGTAGTATAGAAGTGAATATCATGTCTGTCTTCGGTAAGGTGCACTGATGATCTGTAAAAAACAGTGAAATATCGATATATGCACATTCCGCGCAGATAAGTTTTTCACAAAATTTTTCATTTGTACTGACAACTTGTACAGTTGATGTCGCGGCTTGTTGCGTCTACAATCTAGGGCAAAAGTGATTTGCCGAATTGTAGAATTAAATGCAACAAATTATAGCGACAATCGCATGTAAAATGAGATTTAATAATTATTAATTCTCATACACATGAAGTTCATTACAGTTCGTATATATACACGTAGTATAGAAGTGAATATCATGTCTGTCTTCGGTAAGGTGCACTGATGATCTGTAAAAAACAGTGAAATATCGATATATGCACATTCCGCGCAGATAAGTTTTTCACAAAATTTTTCATTTGTACTGACAACTTGTACAGTTGATGTCGCGGCTTGTTGCGTCTACAATCTAGGGCAAAAGTGATTTGCCGAATTGTAGAATTAAATGCAACAAATTATAGCGACAATCGCATGTAAAATGAGATTTAATAATTATTAATTCTCATACACATGAAGTTCATTACAGTTCGTATATATACACGTAGTATAGAAGTGAATATCATGTCTGTCTTCGGTAAGGTGCACTGATGATCTGTAAAAAACAGTGAAATATCGATATATGCACATTCCGCGCAGATAAGTTTTTCACAAAATTTTTCATTTGTACTGACAACTTGTACAGTTGATGTCGCGGCTTGTTGCGTCTACAATCTAGGGCAAAAGTGATTTGCCGAATTGTAGAATTAAATGCAACAAATTATAGCGACAATCGCATGTAAAATGAGATTTAATAATTATTAATTCTCATACACATGAAGTTCATTACAGTTCGTATATATACACGTAGTATAGAAGTGAATATCATGTCTGTCTTCGCTAAGGTGCACTGATGATCTGTAAAAAAACAGTGAAATATCGATATATGCACATTCCGCGCAGATAAGTTTTTCACAAAATTTTTCATTTGTACTGACAACTTGTACAGTTGATGTCGCGGCTTGTTGCGTCTACAATCTAGGGCAAAAGTGATTTGCCGAATTGTAGAATTAAATGCAACAAATTATAGCGACAATCGCATGTAAAATGAGATTTAATAATTATTAATTCTCATACACATGAAGTTCATTACAGTTCGTATATATACACGTAGTATAGAAGTGAATATCATGTCTGTCTTCGGTAAGGTGCACTGATGATCTGTAAAAAACAGTGAAATATCGATATATGCACATTCCGCGCAGATAAGTTTTTCACAAAATTTTTCATTTGTACTAACAACTTGTACAGTTGATGTCGCGGCTTGTTGCGTCTACAATCTAGGGCAAAAGTGATTTGCCGAATTGTAGAATTAAATGCAACAAATTATAGCGACAATCGCATGTAAAATGAGATTTAATAATTATTAATTCTCATACACATGAAGTTCATTACAGTTCGTATATATACACGTAGTATAGAAGTGAATATCATGTCTGTCTTCGGTAAGGTGCACTGATGATCTGTAAAAAACAGTGAAATATCGATATATGCACATTCCGCGCAGATAAGTTTTTCACAAAATTTTTCATTTGTACTGACAACTTGTACAGTTGATGTCGCGGCTTGTTGCGTCTACAATCTAGGGCAAAAGTGATTTGCCGAATTGTAGAATTAAATGCAACAAATTATAGCGACAATCGCATGTAAAATGAGATTTAATAATTATTAATTCTCATACACATGAAGTTCATATATATATATATATATATATATATATATATATTGTAATAAGACGATGAATGCAAAAAAAAATATATATATTTTCTCGTTAAATGTCTTCCGGCAGAAACTTAGTCAAAGAGATGAATCTACTCTTGTACTCAGGGTGCGATTCACAATAACTAGCTAATTTAATAGATAAAAGAATCTTTTATATCAAATATACTATTTATTCACTATGTATGATTAAATCTGATATATTTACAAATGTAGCCATTTCTAATATTATTAAATAAACAAATTTAAATATTAATATTTCAAATATACATAATCCATAAAAAAAAAGAAATAACTTATGCAAGAACTCTGAATTCAAAGGATCGACAATTAGTAACTATATTAAATGAACTTGGTAAAACTGTATCTTTGAACATGTATAAGAAAATTTCTTGGTATAAGTATTTTTTTAGCTTATTACTTACACGAATAGATCTTATTATAACTATCCTTGGGGGAATTTTGACACACTCAGACCAATTGTTGATATATTTCCAATCTACGAATAGATTTATGACGAGTATTTATAGAGAAGATTGCCAGACTCGGGCCAACTACTGATATATTTCCAATCCACGCATAGATTTATTACAACTATCTATAGAGAAGATTGCCAGACTACTGATATATTTCCAATCCACGCATAGATTTATTAACTATCTATAGAGAAGATTGCCAGACTCGGGCCAACTACTGATATATTTCCAATCCAAGATACACCATATATTATACTTCCAAATACACTCTGTATGACAAAATATAGCCTGTTTTTTTTAAGATTAACAGTAATCCAGTCTTCTGAATTCTTCTTGGTGTATTCAAAATTAGTAAACTGCTATTTATTAAATCAAAAATTCAGTTTTAAAATATTATGTCCCTTATTTTTCACGTCAAAAAAATAATAATCCTTTTTTTTTCAATCGCCATGGTTATCTTCTATACTTTCATATACATCCAAGTCAGTTAGTCTCTTTTAAAATTCAAATTTGGAAATGACATTTAATTACGAATATTAAAACTATTCACTTGCATAAGTTAAATTTAACAATAATATATATAAATTGACTAACTATAATTTACGCGATTGTACAATTTTAAGAGATATGATAAACTAAAAATATATATACCAAGATTGAACTCTATCGATATTTATAAAACTAATATATTAATAATAAGATATCCAATCCTTTAATAAATATGACAACTATTACAAATTCAAACAAATCAAAATATTTCTTGCATATGTTACAATATAAAAAAAAAATCTTATAGACATAATATTAGAAATAGCTCATCCATATAATGGAGGTTTATCCCATTACAATATATATATATATATACACACTGTGTCCATAAAGTATGGACACAAGCCCGTAATAACGTCATTGTGCATTATTTGACAAAATGCAAAGATATGTCGATTAATGTTTTTTATTATCTATATTTAGATGCTACTATTTTGTTTTTTCCGTCGGCCTTGAATAAGTTATGACGTCATTGATAATTTTTTTAAATGTCAACCCCATTTTTTTTTATGGATTTTGAAAGCTTTTACAATTCTTTATTCGATTATTTACACATTTTGGTGTTAGTGTTACATCAGAAAAGTCTATGCGACACAACCGGAAAATTTGAACGTTTTACGACAACGCATCATCTACGAAACCAGACTAATCACTCCCGAAATATTACAGAATGTGCGAAATGGAATTTATCATCGCTCAGGATTTTGTCAGCAAAATGAAGCAAAACATTTTGAGCATTTGTTATAAATTTGATACTGAAAATGTCAAAAATAAAACTTAGAATTATAACACAGTTTACTCAAAAATTTTCTAATATAACATACCAAAATTTTTACAACATCGATTAAGAATTGTAAAAGCTTTCAAAATCCACAAAAGAAAAAGTGGGGTTGACATCTAAAAAAATTATCAATGACGTCATAACTTATTCAAGGTCGGCGGAAAAAACAAAATGGTAGCACTAAATATAGCTAATAAAAAACAATAATCGATATATCTTTGCATTTTGTCAAATAATGCACAATAACGTTATTACGGGCTTGTGTCCATACTTTATGGACACAGTGTATATACATATATATTTCAAAAATTCTTTCTTTGGAGACTGTGGTTAAGTAAAAACTTAAAAACGGTATATAACCCCTTACCACAATTATTAATCGTATCCTAAATACGTATTTCGACAACTAAGTTGTCATCATCAGTAGGTAAAACCACTAATTAAAAGTCGCACATGGGGCACAGTAAAGTTAGAAAACCGCTTACGCAACAACTACTTTACACCGCGTCCACGTATAGACTAATTTTAACATGTGAATATAACCTACGAAAAGATCGAAAAGCACTTACCTCTTAGGGAAAAGGCATTCACATATGTTTATTCTCCAAGTTGAAATATATCGAACGAAAGAACGACAAACATTCCTTTCTTAAGGGAACGGCACTCAGCATGTCCTAATAACTTCAATTTTAAAAAGACGATGACACAATTATGGTAATAAAAATGAAAAGAGACAACTGAAAGGAATCGGTGATCTATCGCTATTCATGGAATATTGTTTATTTTTCGAGATATGTATACTTTCATAAGCATCAAGTTCGCGGGGTTTATTAATTCCTTTGACCAGCTTCAACCCTGTTATCGACATATTGTGTAGTGTTCTTAAAGCGTGGTTGGCAACGTTAGATTTATCCGGTCTATTGTATTTAATATGTGATATGTGTTCTTTAAAACGGGTTATTATTGGTCGTTTTGTTTGGCCTATATATTTCAAATTACAATCCTCCCAACTAATTTCGTATATACCTGATTTCGAATTAAAATTAACTCTATCTTTAGTACTCCCTAGGAGACTTTTGATAGTATTTTCGGATCGAAAGGCAACCTGGAGACCTCTTTCTTTCACAACTTTATTAATGTTTTTTGTGACGGGGTGGTATGGTAAACACATGTACTTTTTCTCCTAGTTACTTTGAGATATCAAACTTGTGGATTCGCGGATTGTATTTTTTATTTTTGTTTTTCTAATTAATTTATTGATTATTTCTGTGTCAAAGCCATTGTATGTCGCGATATTTTTAATGAAATCCAGTTCTATTTCATATCTCTCTTTTGTTAACGGAAAATTTAGTAACCGATTGACTAAGAAATTAAAGGAAGCTGTCTTATGTTGATAACTATGATTTGAATCCGCGGTGATGAATCTATTAACATTGGTTTCTTTCCGGAAAATATCGATTTCTATTTTATGTTTATTCCTTATCAGTAAAGTATCTAAAAATGGTATCCTGCCATTGTGTTCCTTTTCCACCGTAAATTTAATCGTCGGAAATTTCAAATTTAATTGATTAGCGAACATGTCTAATTCGCATTTCCGGGTATCAAAAATCGCGGGAATGTCATCCACATACCTAATCCAGACTCTCGGGAAATATTTAGCGTTATTTTTAAATTCTACTTCAAATTGACTCATGAATAAATTGGCTATGAAAGGAGATAGGCAGTTACCCATTGTTGTGCCTTGTTTCTGTTCATAAAATTTTTCTCCTACTTGGAAACAATTTTGCGTCATGCACAGAGTTGTCAATCTCATGTATTCCTTTATTTTTGAAGGTTCAACGTTATTCTTGTGGAGCAAGCTTTCTAAATATTTCATAGTCTCTGATATAGGTACCGAGGGGAATAAAGACGTTACATCGAATGAAACTAAAATTTCCCCGGTTTCCAGTTCACAATCTTTAATTAATTTAACAAATTCTAAGGGATTACTGACTGACAAGTTTTCTGGCTTTACGGTTAAATTTTTAAATTCATTCACTAACCATTTGTAAATCAAGTAAGTCGGTGAGTTGATACCTGAAACTATAGGTCTCATCGAGTTACCCGGTTTATGTATCTTCGGCAAACAATACATTCTTGGTACTACAGGATTACTAACATTCAATTTATACTTTTGGGTAGAAGTTATTAAAAGTGGACATTTCTTAATCGCGTCTTTTGTGTCACTAATCATTTTAGGTAACGGGTTTCTCTTAATTTCTAAATACGGACCTTCGGCAATTAAATTTGTGACTCTTTGAAAATAGTCGATTTTGTCCATAATTACTAACTTGTTCCCTTTATCTGCTTTTAGGTAAAAACAATCCTTCGATCTAAGAGTTTTAATGATATTCCATTCTTTATTGACCGACTTCTGTTTGTGCCGCTGCAAATTCTTATCGATTTGGGTTTTACAAGCTTCTCGAATAATGTTTTTTGGCCCTTGTTCCAAATACTTAATCGAAGTTTCGATACTTGCAATCACCTGTTCCTTAGGAATCTGACGGCTTGGCAAACAGTATTTTAAACCTTTGTTTAACAAATCTATTTCTACATCACTAAAATTCACGGATGATTGATTGATCACTAGTGTTTCTTTTATAGGAATTCTATTAATATCCTTTTTTTTTGGTGGACATAACTTTCTGAATTACTTATTAAGTTTTAAACATTTCTTTTTCAATTTATGGTCTTTAATTTCCCTAATTTTCGTATAAAAGTTACATCACTCTTCGAATTCATTATTGTTTATGCTTTTAGTTAATTTTAAATGCAAATTATATAGTTCTAATTTAATTTACTACGTTTACTGTACAGATATTTCATTTCTAGGTTCAACCATTTAATTTTTGCATATGAAATGACCTTAGCGTTATTTCTACAATTTGTCGTTACATTTACGTTCATGAATTTAGGAAAAACATTGTTACTTTTACACCGTTTCAGGAAATTGATATCTGTACTTATAAGTTTAACTTTAATATATAACTTGTGAAATCTATTAAACTCCTTTGAGTGGGAAGTCATTGTGAAAATTCTTTCTTTGGAGACTGTGGTTAAGTAAAAACTTAAAAAAGGTATATAACCCCTTACCACAATTATTAATCGTATCCTAAATACGTATTTCGACAACTAAGTTGTCATCATCAGTAGGTATAACCACTAATTAAAAGTCGCACATGGGGCACAGTAAAGTTAGAAAACCGCTTACGCAACAACTACTTTACACCGCGTCCACGTATAGACTAATTTTAACATGCGAATATAACCTACGAAAAGATCGAAAAGCACTTACCTCTTAGGGAAAAGGCATTCACATATGTTTATTCTCCAAGTTGAAATATATCGAACGAAAGAACGACAAACATTCCTTTCTGAAGGGAACGGCACTCAACATGCCCTAATAACTTCAATTTTAAAACGACGATGACACAATTATGGTAATAAAAATGAAAAGACACAACTGAAAGGAATAACAAAAGCCACCAAAGTAAGTCGCTACATTTTCAAATTTCAAGTACAATACGTGAGCAGTCATATTATTATTATTATTATTATAATTAAAGCTGAAATTTTAGATTTGTTAAATATAGTTCTGAAACAAAATTATTTCCAATTTAATAATTCAATATACACTTGTAAGGAAGGACTAATTATGGGTAACCACTTAAGTCCGTTACTTTCTGAAATTTTCATGAACCACTTAGAATCCATCATTTTTAATAATGCCCTAAGACAGCATATTTTCTTTTGGCATAGATATGCAGACGATATTGTACTTTGTTTCACAGGAACACAAAGACAATTAAACTTGCTATTAGAATTCGTCAATTCTATTCATAAAAATATGGAATTTACAATGGAACAAGAAGTAAACAATAGTATTAATTTTTTGGATCTAACTATTAAAAAAATAAACAATAAATTAGAGTTTGATATTTACCATAAAGTATCTCATACTGACATAAGTATACATAATTCATCAACACATCCCATACAACACAAATTAGCGAGTTTCCATAGTTCTTTACATAGATTAATTAATTATCCACTATCTAAAGAAAATTATGAAAAAGAATTAAATTTAGTCAAACAAATAGCTATCAATAACGGCTACACAGATACTTTAATTGAAAATATGCTGACAAAAAAACTTTTCAAAAAAGCAATCTCTATGGTATACCCTGCAATAAAGGATAAAGAAAATTCAAAATTTAGATTACTTACGTACATTGGGACACCTAATAAGCATATTTCAAGTTATTTAAAAAAACTTAATATTAACACAGTTTTTAAAACTAATAATAAGTTATCCAAACACATCAAAAACAATAAAGATAAAACAGACAAAAATAAGAAATCCGGAGTCTATAAGTTAATGTGTGGATGCGGTAAGATATATGTCGGTCAAACAGGAAGATCGTTTGAAAAACGCATTGCCGAACATTGTTCTTCGTTTAAAAATAAAAAACAAGATTCTACTTTTGCGAATCATCTATTAGAAGAAAACCACCCTTTCGATAAAGATTTTCAAATTCTGCATTTAGAAAATAAAGGCAAGAAATTAAATTTACTGGAAAGTTTAGAAATAAATAAATTAAAACAGTCACAAATTTTATTAAATGATAAATTAGATTTAAATAACTCGCCTTTATTAAATTTATTTACTTAAAATCTGTTTAGACCATAATACAAATGTATATGTAGTTTATTAAACAAATTTATGCGTAAACACGTTTAGTAGGTACCTCATAATATACAGTTAGGGCCGACCACATGCACATTTTTCAATACCGACAATACTTGTATAGATTTCTGTAAAAATATTTTAAATACCATCCTCTTTGATTTTATAGATATATTTTTTATTTTTATTTAGTTTGTAAAGTACTGTTTAGATGTAAACACCTGAGGAAGCCACTGTGCTGGCGAAACAATTGTCGTTTTACGAATAAAGAGTAAAAGTGAAGATTAAAACCGTAGTTTTATTTCTATTCATATTATTTTCATTTATTCAGTATTATTATTCACGTTAATATTAATTATAAAAATTTATTAATATGGGTATTCTTAAAAAATATATGTATCATAAAAATGCTAATTTAGCATATAAAATCCCTTATAGAAAAATCAACATTCAGGCAACGACCATACCATACTGAATAGACCAGTTCTCGTCCCAGTTCTCGTCCGAATCTCCTAGCGTTCACTAGGGTTGATGTGTAGGGTAGTTTACATTGTGTAAAAATATAGTCGTGTGTACATACAATAATTTTACCTAAGTATCTTTCGTAGGTAGCGTGCGAGAGAGAAAGTGCGCGGCGCGCGCTCGGTCTATAGCATTAGACTGAGTACCAGTGAGGGTGTTCAGGGTAACAAACTAACCGGTAATTCCAGGAATTTGTTGCTAGATCACAAATTTCTGAATATTAATGAGGACATTGTAAGGACAAGCCCGGTATTACGGCAAATAATTGTAAGTGTATTTGTGTATTAATAACTGAATGGTTAGCGTAAAACGCTTGACTGGATATAATAAATTTAATGATACGGACTCTGATAGTTTGCCATTTACTAAATTTAAAGACAATCAAGAAAATAAAGTAATTAAAATAAACAAATTTGAGGACACTAAAGGACGGTTCGATGCATCCACTGAACCGAAATTAAGTGATCGTAATAATACACAGGTTTCAAACATGGAAGGAAATAAAAAGAACACCTCTAATGGTCTTCTCGATTATTTTTCTGTAGAGGTTGCAAATCGCTATGGTATCCTATCGGACACCACAAATGACATACAAATGGAAGAGCCATCATCCCAAGCGGCGGAACAAATTGAAGCAAAGGCGTCTAAAACAAGAGAAGAACCTGAAACTCAGACTTCTGAAAATAATACGAGAAAAGGGAAACCACCACCAATATGTTTTGTTTCGCGCATTACAAAAAATTACAAAGAATTTCGATCTAAAATCGATGCG
Organism: Melolontha melolontha; assembly: GCA_935421215.2. NCBI lineage: Eukaryota > Metazoa > Arthropoda > Insecta > Coleoptera > Scarabaeidae > Melolontha > Melolontha melolontha. The sequence continues at coordinate 134,563,443 of OW285239.1, forward strand.
ATAACCAAAAATTATTACATACAATTCACGGGGGACAATACACTGATTTATTTCCGCGAATTGTCCCACTATAAGCAATATATAGAGTTACACAAAGAGACATTGCCATTTTACACATACACACCGCGTGGGGAAAAAACACAGGCGTATGTAATAAAAGGCCTTCACAGCGACGTCGAAGAATGCGACGTCAAAAATGAATTATTGGAACTAGACATCAAAGTTCACAACATAGTCAAGTTTAAAAATTCCAAGCACCCCATTTTTATGATTGTAGTGTCTAAAGGTACTACCAGAAAAGATTTAGAGACAAAGGCACGTTATCTTCAACAAATGCGGGTCTACTATGAGCCGCACGTGTCTAAAAAGGAAATAATACAATGCAGGAAATGCCAGCAGTGGGGCCATTCGACACTAAACTGCTTTATGAAGATAACCAGGTGCGTAAAATGCGCTGGCGACCATCGATCCTTCGAGTGTGAAAAACCTCCCACGACTCCTGCAAAGTGCTGCAATTGTGGTAAAGATCACCCTGCCAGCAGCACTGAGTGCGTAAAATATCAAGATCTTATTGCTGAGAAGCAACATAAAAAAGAAAGACAGGAAGCCGTAGCTGCGGCTGCAAATAAACGGTTTGTACCCGCACCCCTGCCAAGCAAAAACCCATGGAGTAGCAGGAAAGATGAGTTTCCACGTTTGTCTCCAACATCGAAGGGAATAATTAAGTCTCCAAGTCTAGTGAATTCAACCACATCTGAGCAAGCAAAGGCGGAACACCCTTCCACACATCAGAACGCGTCAACATCGTTTTCCAGGCCACAGACACACAGCAATACCTCCAGCCACGGCGAGGATCTAAACTATATGGAAGACATCTCCAACACACTAAAGAAAATCAATGACATAGTGAATCTCCGCTGGCTGGCTGGTAAGTTAAAAGAATTACATTCTAAGCTGTTAACCTGCAACACCTTAGTAGAGTACGTAATGGCCTTAGACGACTTTAATAGACAAAATGAACCTTAAAATCGTACTGTGGAATGCAAACGGACTCATTAACAAAATGGGCGAATTCATACATTTCATCCATAGCGAAAACATAGATGTGGCTCTGGTCAACGAAACTAGACTTTCAGACCAAGATCATCCACGGGTACGTGGATTCCGCATCGAAAGGAAGGACGGCCGCAATGGACATGGAGGTGTGGCCATGTTTGTAAGAGAAGGTGTGCCATTTCAACGTATAGAACTCCATAGGGATATTCAAGACCTAGAAGCAATAGCGATCCAAACAGCTGACAATACCACCATCGCAACATTGTATAATAGTCCCAAAAAAACAATACAAGCTGCAAGTCTAGACAGGTTATTTAACATTTCCAGAAAGGTCATAATTGCCGCAGATTTTAATGCCAATCATCATTTCTGGAATTGTAACCGGGTGAACAGCAATGGTAGAATTCTGCATAGGTATGTTACCATGAACAACATATTCCTACATAATACCCCTAACCCTACACACTATCCTACAAATGGCATGACCCCTAGCACCATTGATCTAGTAATAACCAAAAACATTGTCAACATAGGAGAACTTGTCACGGGACAGCTACCCTCTGACCACCTCCCAGTAATCTTTGCTCTGAACTCAGAATATCGTTCAGATACAACGAGAAAACATCTAGAGTATGGCAAAGCAAACTGGCGTGCGTATAGAGAAGAGCTTCACCGCATCACAAAAATCCCAAATGTGATAATGAATCAAAACAAGCTCCAAGAGGAGGTGCAAAAACTAACATCCAACATCAATAAAGCCGTCAAGAAAGCCATTCCGACAAAAACAAGCGACAGATATGTTCATGACACTTTACCTGCAGACATTATAAACGCAATCAAAAACAGAAACTCCTTAAGAAAACAGTTCCAAAGAACCAGGGATATGAGATATCACGAAGAAACGGTAACACTTACTAGACATATCAAGAAAAGAATAACCGAACACCGAAGAAATAGCTGGAACAGAAGAATACAAAATCTGAAACCACAAGACGGCTCGCTGTGGCGTCTTACAAAGCACTTAAGATCGACCTATACAACCATCAATACTTTGAAGAAGGAAGATGGTACTATTGTTGCCACAGACAAGGACTTAGCAAACACGCTGGCGAAAGCCTTCGAAGTTCAACATAGAATTCCACAAACCGATGACGCCACTGAAAATGAAATAGAAGAAACCATCCAACATTTTCTATTGCAAAATCCCACCGATCCCTTCCACGCGGAGCGTTTACTGGTAAAACCGTCCCAAATCCATTCCATGATAAAGCGCACATCCTCAACCAAAGCCCCAGGACCAGATAGCATTCAAAATCTTTTGTTAAAAAACATCCCCAGGAAAACGGTAATACATATCACACAAATCATTAATGGCATCCTCAGGCTTCAACATTTTCCCGAAGACTGGAAAAAATCAATTGTTATCCCGATACCCAAGCCCGGCAAGAATCCCACCGATCCCACTTCCTACCGTCCCATATCTCTACTATGCACCCTCTCGAAAATAGCAGAAAAAATCATTCACGAACAGATACAAGACCACTTAGAAGCTAACAGCATAATGCCAGATGAACAGTTCGGATTTCGATCGGAGCACAGCACTATTCATCAAACCGCTCGGATCTCTGCAGACACGACCAATGCCTTCAACAGAAGGAACCACACCGCGTTTGTACTGATGGATATGGAGAAGGCTTTCGATAGGGTGTGGACAGAAGGGCTCATCTACAAATTAATCAAATTTCGATTTCCGTGTCATATAGTCAAACTCATCTATTCCTACCTTACCAATAGAGAATATCAGGTAAAGGTTAATAATACCTTATCTGATCCACTGGTGGCCACGGCTGGAGTTCCACAAGGCTCTGTGCTGGGGCCTATTTTATACAATATATTTACGGCAGACATTCCAAAATTCCACAACAACAACGTCGCACTGTACGCCGATGATATAGCCATATATGCTCATTCGTTTTCCCCGATAGTTGCCATTCAAAAAGTACAAAACCACTTACACCATCTTCAGAACTACGTCACAAAATGGAAACTTTCCGTAAATCCAACAAAATCTTCTTCCATTGTATTTACGAAAAGAACACGACCTCTGCACTTGCCAAAGCAACTTCAGTTTCAAAACACCCATATCCCAATTCAAGACAACATCAAATATCTCGGAGTACAGTTAGACAAAAGACTGACATACAAAAATCAGATAGAGAACAACAGCAACAGAACTATAGCTGCTCTCAGAAAAATCTATCCAATAATCAAGAATTCAAATACGACCTTCGAAAACAAAATACTACTATACAAACAGGTGTTACGGCCTATCCTAACATACGGAGCACCCGCCTTCGCAAATGTAGCCCAAACTAGGCTCACCACACTACAACGCATTCAAAATAAATGCCTTCGTATCTTACTCGATAAAGACCGATACGTATCGGTACGAACGCTGCACGAACTTGCAAAAATACAGACGATACAAGATTTTATTACGACAATCGCCAACAAATTCTACAACAAGACCATCTATCACGAAAATCCTTTAATAAAGAAGATTACCAAAACGCGTCAAACTCCGGCAAAACATCCCCATCAATATCAACGTTTGCCAATATTCCAAATGCCCTTTCCAGATTAGATCTAGATTAAAAATCAATCGGAATCGTCTCTTCAGTGGAACAACGAAAACGTTAGAGGTTTTTTTTAGAAGTTTTTCCTCTAGTGAACATGTGACAGTGCCTGTTATTAAGCGAAAATGACGCAAAATGTTTCTCGTGTGCGCCAGTGATCTGTGCGTGCGTGTAAATAGCGACAAACACATATGGGTTATTAAAGACACATTCCCAACAAAATTGTAAACATAGAACATTATGTAGGAAAATTTTATAAACACAAATGTTAGAGCTACATGTAGATATCTGTATGCAATCATGTAATATGTAAATAAAGATTTTGTTGAGTTGAGTTGAGTTGAGTTCTCGTCCGATCCCTGAAGTCAAACAGTATCGGGCGCGGTTAGTACTTGGATGGGTGACCGCTTGGGAATACCGCGTGTCGTTGCCCTCCTTTTTTTTGCTTTTCAAGAATGAAAATTGTACTCATTAAATTAATATTTTTCTAAAAAAAATCTCAAATTTTATACTTATATAATGTTATTTGAACGAAAAATACATTTAAAATTTTTACTATTAAATATATGATTTCATATATTTAATACCCAGTTCGTATATAAATATGAATTCCGGTACATTGTGAATGGGGGATTTAAGAAAATGCTTTATTGCACGTTATAAAATCGAAACAGAAATAAAAGGCAAATGATGGTATATAAATGCAACATCAAGTTGAAATTATGGTAAAGATGCAAATCCATTATTATTTACGCATGCGCGTAGTCAATCATATATCGAAAATTTGCAAGTGGCGTTGCCTAATCGAATATTTATAATAAATATTGATATAGTGTGATCTGTAAGTTAACAAATCGACATTAAAATTTCAATTAATTTATTATGTAAACACAATTCTTTAAAAATTGTGTGCCTTGCAATACCTTCTCTACCTGCCATTTCAATGAAAATTAAATATTGGAATAAATATGAATCAAATAATATTCAAATATATAATAATATAATAATTGGCACTGATATAAGCCACAGAAGGAAACTACCAAAATTTGGCAACGTTGCGGATAATTATCTAAGAATGTTTGTAGCGGGCAATTCGGATGGGAGCTGGATTCTGTAGGTTTACCAAAATTATTTCTCAAACTATAGCAAGCGCCAAATAAGATGGCGAACTGTGGGAGTAAGTTCGCGCAGCATTAGAAATAGTGGGAATCTTTCTATTTGGTTTTACATAAAGTTGCAAGTAAGTGGGTAAGTGGGCGTGCCCGTTTTTAAAAACGACTTAAAAACGACTAGGGCACATCCCTCTCGCTCGCCATCTTATTTGGCGTTTGCATACATACATATATTTTGGGAGTTTGAAGGAAACTTTTTGTAAAAAAAAATATTTTATTATTCGTGTTATCATTATTTATTCATTTATTACGGGGTCCATTCATTACTTCAGAAAAGCAAGCTTTACTAAACTGTTCCAACTTCTCACTCGACGCAAATTTCTTGTCATCTAATATCCAATTAATTTGATTTGATTTGTCTCAATTTCTGTGTTTATTTGTTTTTAATAAAATTCTGTTATTGTTAGTTAATTTATATACTAGATAAAACGAATTTACCAAAAACCACTGCAGTCGCTACATTTTCAAATTTCAAGTACAATACGTGAGCAGGCATATTATTTTCATTTATTCAGTATTATTATTCACGTTAATATTAATTATAAAAATTTATTAATATAGATATTATTAAAAAACATATGTATCATAAAAATTCTAAAATAGCATGTAAAAACCCTGATAGAGAAACTAAATTTTAGGCAACGACCATACCATACTGAATAGACCAGTTCTCGTCCGATCCCTGAAGTCAAACAGTATCGGGCGCGGTTAGTACTTGGATGGGTGACCGCTTGGGAATACCGCGTGTCGTTGCCTTTCCTTTTTTGTCTTTTGAATTTCCAAATTTATCTAATAAATTCTTATTTTTCTAAGAAAAAAAATACTATATACAGTATTAAAAATTAATTATATTATATTTAATAATCCAGTATTAAAGATTGTCCATTTTCGAAGCTGAATCTTTCTTGGACTAATTCAAATACATACGTTTTAGTTACAACGGTCTGTTTCATTTTATAAATTATAAAGGATTTATAAAATTTTCGATATATGATTGACTACGCGCATGCGTAAATAATAATGGATTTTGCATCTTTACCATAATTTCAATTTGATGTTGTATTTATATACCATCATTTGCCTTTTATTTCTGTTTCGATTTTATAACGTGCAATAAAGCATTTTCTTAAATCCCCCATTCACAATGTACCGGAATTCATATTTATATACGAACTGGGTATTAAATATATGAAATCATATATTTAATAGTAAACATTTTAAATGTATTTTTCGTTCAAATAACATTATATACCGTAAACGTACCAGTTGCTGACAGTGGCCCGGTAGCTGACATTAATTTCAATTAAATGAAGAAAATAAGGTCTGATATTGTGTGAGTTTAGATTTTTTAAAACTAGGAAAATCTTTAAACTTTGGTAGTGCTGTTGGCACCGCTGATTTCACTCTCAGGCGAAAGTTGTAATGGCGGGATACCGTAAAATGTGAGTGTCTTCTTGTGATTTGTGCATTGTTCTGAATCCTTCCCAGGTAAGCTAAGAAAGTTTTATTAGTTTTTATTAGTCACTACACGTAAAAATATTAACTCTTTGGATATATTGTCGTTTTTATATATTTAAACTAGCTTAAATAATGACTATAAAACACTATTTAACCTCCAAAATTTTTCTCTTTAGTAATAAAGTCGCATGTCAGGCTTGGGTACATTAAAATCCGTATGTCTCCTGAAGCTGATAGCTACATGTCAGGCTCTAGGACTTGCTATTAAAAACATACTCACATTTAATATAGAACTCTGTGAGGTTGATTAGTGATTTTAACAAAATTAACATCATTTTTCCCATAAAATTCAAGGGACCAGAGCCTGACATGCGCATAAAATTTTCTTATGAACAATGTGCCATTTAAATACATCCTATACTATTTGCACCTAAAGCTGATGTCTCAGTAGCTGATGGAATATCAAAAATGCATAAAGACAACTGTGTAAGCTTAAAACGCATGTCAGGCTCTGGTCCCTTGAATTTTATGGGAAAAATGATGTTAATTTTGTTAAAATCACTAATCAACCTCACAGAGTTCTATATTAAATGTGAGTATGTTTTTAATAGCAAGTCCTAGAGCCTGACATGTAGCTATCAGCTTCAGGAGACATACGGATTTTAATGTACCCAAGCCTGACATGCGACTTTATTACTAAAGAGAAAAATTTTGGAGGTTAAATAGTGTTTTATAGTCATTATTTAAGCTAGTTTAAATATATAAAAACGACAATATATCCAAAGAGTTAATATTTTTACGTGTAGTGACTAATAAAAACTAATAAAACTTTCTTAGCTTACCTGGGAAGGATTCAGAACAATGCACAAATCACAAGAAGACACTCACATTTTACGGTATCCCGCCATTACAACTTTCGCCTGAGAGTGAAATCAGCGGTGCCAACAGCACTACCAAAGTTTAAAGATTTTCCTAGTTTTAAAAAATCTAAACTCACACAATATCAGACCTTATTTTCTTCATTTAATTGAAATTAATGTCAGCTACCGGGCCACTGTCAGCAACTGGTACGTTTACGGTATATAATGTTATTTGAACGAAAAATACATTTAAAATGTTTACTATTAAATATATGATTTCATATATTTAATACCCAGTTCGTATATAAATATGAATTCCGGTACATTGTGAATGGGGGATTTAAGAAAATGCTTTATTGCACGTTATAAAATCGAAACAGAAATAAAAGGCAAATGATGGTATATAAATACAACATCAAATTGAAATTATGGTAAAGATGCAAAATCCATTATTATTTACGCATGCGCGTAGTCAATCATATATCGAAAATTTTATAAATCCTTTATAATTTATAAAATGAAACAGACCGTTGTAACTAAAACGTATGTATTTGAATTAGTCCAAGAAAGATTCAGCTTCGAAAATGGACAATCTTTAATACTGGATTATTAAATATAATATAATTAATTTTTAATACTGTATATAGTATTTTTTTTCTTAGAAAAATAAGAATTTATTAGATAAATTTGGAAATTCAAAAGACAAAAAAGGAAAGGCAACGACACGCGGTATTCCCAAGCGGTCACCCATCCAAGTACTAACCGCGCCCGATACTGTTTGACTTCAGGGATCGGACGAGAACTGGTCTATTCAGTATGGTATGGTCGTTGCCTAAAATTTAGTTTCTCTATCAGGGTTTTTACATGCTATTTTAGAATTTTTATGATACATATGTTTTTTAATAATATCTATATTAATAAATTTTTATAATTAATATTAACGTGAATAATAATACTGAATAAATGAAAATAATATGCCTGCTCACGTATTGTACTTGAAATTTGAAAATGTAGCGACTGCAGTGGTTTTTGGTAAATTCGTTTTATCTAGTATATAAATTAACTAACAATAACAGAATTTTATTAAAAACAAATAAACACAGAAATTGAGACAAATCAAATCAAATTAATTGGATATTAGATGACAAGAAATTTGCGTCGAGTGAGAAGTTGGAACAGTTTAGTAAAGCTTGCTTTTCTGAAGTAATGAATGGACCCCGTAATAAATGAATAAATAATGATAACACGAATAATAAAATATTTTTTTTTACAAAAAGTTTCCTTCAAACTCCCAAAATATATGTATGTATGCAAACGCCAAATAAGATGGCGAGCGAGAGGGATGTGCCCTAGTCGTTTTTAAGTCGTTTTTAAAAACGGGCACGCCCACTTACCCACTTACTTGCAACTTTATGTAAAACCAAATAGAAAGATTCCCACTATTTCTAATGCTGCGCGAACTTACTCCCACAGTTCGCCATCTTATTTGGCGCTTGCTATAGTTTGAGAAATAATTTTGGTAAACCTACAGAATCCAGCTCCCATCCGAATTGCCCGCTACAAACATTCTTAGATAATTATCCGCAACGTTGCCAAATTTTGGTAGTTTCCTTCTGTGGCTTATATCAGTGCCAATTATTATATTATTATATATTTGAATATTATTTGATTCATATTTATTCCAATATTTAATTTTCATTGAAATGGCAGGTAGAGAAGGTATTGCAAGGCACACAATTTTTAAAGAATTGTGTTTACATAATAAATTAATTGAAATTTTAATGTCGATTTGTTAACTTACAGATCACACTATATCAATATTTATTATAAATATTCGATTAGGCAACGCCACTTGCAAATTTTCGATATATGATTGACTACGCGCATGCGTAAATAATAATGGATTTGCATCTTTACCATAATTTCAACTTGATGTTGCATTTATATACCATCATTTGCCTTTTATTTCTGTTTCGATTTTATAACGTGCAATAAAGCATTTTCTTAAATCCCCCATTCACAATGTACCGGAATTCATATTTATATACGAACTGGGTATTAAATATATGAAATCATATATTTAATAGTAAAAATTTTAAATGTATTTTTCGTTCAAATAACATTATATAAGTATAAAATTTGAGATTTTTTTTAGAAAAATATTAATTTAATGAGTACAATTTTCATTCTTGAAAAGCAAAAAAAAGGAGGGCAACGACACGCGGTATTCCCAAGCGGTCACCCATCCAAGTACTAACCGCGCCCGATACTGTTTGACTTCAGGGATCGGACGAGAACTGGTCTATTCAGTATGGTATGGTCGTTGCCTGAATGTTGATTTTTCTATAAGGGATTTTATATGCTAAATTAGCATTTTTATGATACATATATTTTTTAAGAATACCCATATTAATAAATTTTTATAATTAATATTAACGTGAATAATAATACTGAATAAATGAAAATAATATGACTGCTCACGTATTGTACTGGAAATTTGAAATTCCTTTTTGTTGGTATTACTTTCAGTTGTGTCTTTATATTTTTATTACCATAATTGTGTCATCGTCGTTTTAAAATTGAAGTTATTTGGACATGTTGAGTGCCGTTCCCTTAAGAAAGGAATGTTTGTCGTTCTTTCGTTCGATATATTTCAACTTGGAGAATAAACATTTGTGAATGCCTTTTCCCTAAGAGGTAAGTGCTTTTCGATCTTTTCGTAGGTTATATTCGCATGTTAAAATTAGTCTATACGTGGACGCGGTGTAAAGTAGTTGTTGCGTAAGCGGTTTTCTAACTTTACTGTGCCCCATGTGCGACTTTTAATTAGTGGTTTTACCTACTGATGATGACAACTTAGTTGTCGAAATACGTATTTAGGATACGATTAATAATTGTGGTAAGGGGTTATATACCTTTTTTAAATATATATTTCATTTCATTGAAATGAAAACTAGACAATAAGTATAACACAGTTAGTCATAGTTGAAATGAAATCAAACAATACAATATAATTTGTGAAAAAGGCTCTATATATAGAACCGAAATGTAAACAAAATTAAGTATTGTTTTAATTATCTGGCCGCCATTCCCGAGAAACACTTATTATTTAACTGGTATACCGTGTGTCCCAATTTCGATGCTCACCATTGGTATCTCGGTTATTAGAAGATATAGAACAACGGTTAAATGGGGAATGTTTTGCAGAATTCAATACTCGGGGCAAATCCCATTTCAAATTAGACCTAACTTTTTAATTTTTTAAAATATTTTGAAAAATCAAAAATTTGCCGATTTCGTTATTCCTCAATAACTCTATAACGCTTAGTCTGACCTCTTTTAAAATTTTACATTGTTGAGACACTTTTTTAAAACAAATTATTTGATACAAACAGAAACCCCCGATTGTCATTTGTTTTTAAGTTATTACCACTATCTTTTGTTTTTCATATGGCGGCCATATTGGATTTTGGGTTTGTTAGGTAGTCCTCAAAATGTGCTTTTCAACGATGTATAACATGCCTGAAAAATTTTTATTTATAAGGAAAATATTAATAAAAACGTAAATTAATCTTTAATATGAAATTAGTAGGCTGAAAAATTAAACACCAATGTCAAATGAAAGTGAAAAGATATTCTAAGTATAGCAAACGCCAATTACGTTGGCGCGAGGAGGGTAAGTTCGCGCAGGATTAAAAGTAGTGGGGAGATTTGTATTTGGTTTTACATCAAATGTCAGATAATTCTAACCTCTGAGCGTGTATCACAAATGTATTCTGACAATGAAACAAAACGATAACCTGTCAAAGTACAATTAGTGCTGCAGAGATAAGTTAATTAAAACTACTTGTAGTTAGTGATAAGTAATTATTGTCAAGTATTAAGATTTATAAGTATTGATAATGGCACATACATATTCAAACGAAGAAAAAGTTGATATGTTGGAAGTGTATTTCAAAGCAAATAGAAATACTAAAAATGCGTGCACGAGTTATGCAGAGCGTTTTTCAGAAAGACAACAGCCACACAGGACAATTTATAGAAGACTAGTTAGCAAATTAAAAAACTTTGGAAGCTTCGAACAAAAACGAGCTAACTATGAAGTTAATGATGCTGATATACGTCGAAATAATATTTTGCAGAACGTTAGGAACAATCCCAGCACATCAGTTCGTCGTGTGACACGAGAAACAGGGATTTCAAAATCTACTGTGCAAATTGTACAAGGTTTAAGTGACAATGACAATCTCCGACGATTACAGTTTAGCAGGTGGTACCTTCAAAAATGTGAATATGACGCTAATTTTCCTAGGAAAATACTATGGACAGATGAAACACGATTTACCAATTGTGGAGTGTTCAATAGGAATAACTATCATCATTGGTCTACTGAAAATCCACATTTGGTAAATCAAAGAAGATTTCAAGTTCGATTTGGTTTTAATGTCTGGTGCGGTTTAATTGGTATGACATTTTGTTTACATTTTTTTTGTTTTTTAAACTCTTTTTTTCGTTTTAGATAATCAGTTAATAGGTCCTTTCATCTTTGATTACAATTTAACTGGTAACAGATATTTGGAGCTACTAACAAACGAGATAATGCCTGCTTTGAGGCAAATTATTAATCCCGAGAACATGCAAAACATCTGGTTCCAGCAAGATGGTTCCCCGGCCCATACACTCGTAACGTGCAACATTTTTTGAGAGAAAACTTTAATGAGAGAGTGATTTCAAATAATGGACCCGTGCAATGGCCTGCGAGATCACCCGACCTTACCCCGCTTGACTTTTATTTATGGGGTACCACTAAAAACGAAGTATTTGATTTTGAACCGCCAGAAACTCGGGAAATTTTAGAACAAAGAGTACTAGATGTGCTACGATCAGTAAACGGAAACACGCTACGTAGAGTTTGTAACTCTACTCGAACAAGGTGTCAAAATTGTGTGGAACAGAATGGTCGTCATATTGAACAATTTCTTTAAGTGAATGTGAACTTTAAGTTCTGTACCTTTACTTTTTATTTCTATAATTTTTTTATCGTTTCGTTTGTTTACAGTATTACTTAGAATATCTTTTCACTTTCATTTGACATTGGTGTTTAATTTTTCAGCCTACTAATTTCATATTAAAGATTAATTTACGTTTTTATTAATATTTTCCCTATAAATAAAAATTTTTCAGGCATGTTATACATCAGGGGTGGCCAACAAGTCGATCGCGATCGACCGGTCGATCGCGAGACCAATTTTGGTCGATCACTCGCAAGTTCGGGGTTTGCGAAAAGTATCTCATAAAAACTTTTAACTTAAAAAGTACAAATACTTTTTATTCAAATGTTTTCTGTGATTAGCTCATAGAAAGGATATAATTTTTATATTATCATTATTTTTATTAGTTTGTTTTGACATTTGAAATGGTTTTATTAAGTTCTTTTTCTTTGCACTTTTGCAATTCTGTTTTCTATTTAAAGCTTTTGTCGGTAGATAACTTTTTTGCTGCTGCTACTTTTTGCTACCTATATAAAATTTATTTGAATTGGGATATTACAAAATCAGCATAATACTTCGGCTTATGATAAAAACTTATACAATACATATAAAAACGTATATAAATGATGTTTATTTAATAAATCTGAAATACAGTGCGTTTAAAATTGACTTGTATTTACACTTCTGAGAAATTTATGACTATTAAAATAATAACATTTAAATTGCATGCCATTAGGATTAATTCTTGGAATCTAATTTTGCAGAATATAGTGTTAAATTTTCATTCTGAAGTTAGTGTTTGTACGCTACAGTCAATTTCTCTTGCGGATTGTTTCATTTGTAAGTATTAATGAAATATTAGTGTTCTTTAAATTAATTGTGCAAGTATATAAGAGATATATTTTAAATAAAATTATTTAAATCTTAATTAAATATTTATAAGCATTATTTAAAATAATAATTTAATTATTCGCAACTATTAAGTATGATTAGCTATTTCGTTTATCGGCTAAACCTACACCAGGTATTAATTGTAATTTATATTGTTACTGTTTAATACTTTTATTACATGCCCTATTATTAAGTCGTATATTTTTTGCATTTTAGTATACCTATTTATGAACATGGATAGCAAACCAAAAAAATCGAAAACATATCATTTCAATGAAGAATGGGAAATTAACTATTTTTTTACGATGGTGAATGATAAATGTTGCTGCTTAATATGTCTTAGCTCGATAGCCATTGCTAAAAAGGGTAATTTGGAGAGACATTTCTTATCTTTACATAACAAGTATCAAACAGATTATCCACCAAATTCCGAATTACGAAAACGTAAAGTTCGGGATCTTAAAACTCAATTAACAAATCAACAAAATATTTTCAAAAAGCCAATATTGAAGTCACAAGCAGTAACAACTGCATCCTTCAAAGTAAGCTATCTATTAGCTAAAAAATGTAAACCATTTTCTGATGGTGAATTTGTAAAGGAAATGTTCTTGGAAATCTCGGATTCCCTTTTTAATGATTTTAAGAACAAGAGCGAAATTACTGCTGCAATTCAAGATCTACAACTGTCCCGAAACACAGTGATGCGACGAATCGAAAAGATGGGTGGAAATTTAAAGGAACAGTTACAAAATGATATTAACAGATGCTCTTGTTTTTCTCTTCAATGTGATGAATCGACAGATATAAGTGATACTGCACAGTTACTTGTTTTCATTCGTTTAGTTTTTGAAGATTTTACATCTAAAGAAGAATTGTTGGGTATGATTTCTTTGAAAGAAAGGACTAGAGGTGTAGATATATTCAACGGGTTTAAAAGTCTGCTTAATGATAAGAAAGTACCTCTTTTTAAATTAGTTTCAATAACAACGGATGGCGCAGCTGCAATGATAGGCCGCAAAAATGGATTTATAGCCCTATGTCGAAATGACGATGAATTCCCAGATTTTTTGAGTTACCACTGTATAATTCACCAGCAAGTATTATCCAGCAAGAGACTAAATACAAAAGAAGTAATGGACGTCGCGTTTGAAATTGTTAATTCAATTCGTGGAAGTTCTCTCAAACGTCGTCTTTTTCAACTAAAACTCGATGAAGGTCAGTCTGATTTATTATTGCATACTGATGTAAGATGGCTAAGTAGAGGTAAATTTCTGCAACGATTTCGTGATTTATTGCCTGAAATAATAGAATTTCTTAATGAACAAGAGAAAAAATATGCATATTTAAATGACAAAACCTGGCTTAGTGACTTAGCATTCCTTACAGATTTTACTTCCATATTAAGCCATTTAAATTTAGAATTACAAGGTAAAAATAAAACAATAATTGATATGATTAGCAGCATAGATGCATATAAAACCAAATTTATTTTGTTGATAGAAGATTTACAACACAACAAAATAATATGAACCATTTTCCAAATATGGCAGACAACTTACAAAAAAATAAAAATATTATTTATGAGATTGACAAGTACGTGGCCGAAATACAAAATGTAATGGAAGATTTTGAGAAGCGATTCCAAGATTTTAAAAAAATTAAAGAAATTGTGGAATTTACATCTTTTCCTTTCAAAAAAGATTTAATTGTGAAGGAAATTAGCAAAAAAATTGCAGACTTATTTGATATGGAGCAAAACGCCTTGGAAAATGAAATTATAATTTTACAATCTGATTTAATCTTACAAGCCAGAAAATTTGAAGAAAATTTTTGGAAATATGTTAACCGAGAAAAGTATCCCAATATTATCAAATGTAGCGAATATATTTATTCTTGCTTTGGATCTACGTATCTGTGCGAATCGGCATTTTCATATTTACAATTAACTAAAACTAAACTTCGTTCCGTCCTGACCGATTCTCATACTGAGGACTCATTGTTATTGTCTTTGTCAGGATATACTCCAAATTATGATGCACTAGTAAAGGAAATGCAAACTCAGGTTTCTCATTAATTTAAAAAGTTTGAATGAATAAATGTTATTAATAAGTGCTCATGTTGTTTTAATTCCTCTGGACATAAGTTTTTTAACCCATTAAATAAATACTCATGTATGTAGATTATTTACCCCTTAATCATGGAGCTCGCCAAAGTGCACGTCGGTATAAAAGCACATTGCAAAAACATCCCCTTCTTACCTAAAAAATAGGTCGATCGCGACACAATTTATAAATAAAAAGTAGATCTTATGTGCACCAAAGTTGGCCACACCTGTTATACATCGTTGAAAAGCACATTTTGAGGACTACCTAACAAATCCAAAATCCAATATGGCCGCCATATGAAAAACAAAAGATAGTGGTAATAACTTAAAAACAAATGACAATCGGGGGTTTCTGTTTGTATCAAATAATTTGTTTAAAAAAAGTGTCTGAACAATGTAAAACTTTAAAGGCGGTCAGACTAAGCGTTATCGAGTTATTGAGGAATAACGATATCGGCAAATTTTTGATTTTTCAAAATAT
Organism: Melolontha melolontha; assembly: GCA_935421215.2. Classification (NCBI taxonomy): domain Eukaryota; kingdom Metazoa; phylum Arthropoda; class Insecta; order Coleoptera; family Scarabaeidae; genus Melolontha; species Melolontha melolontha. Next base: position 134,579,092 of record OW285239.1, read on the forward strand.
TTTAAAAATTTTAAAAGTTAGGTCAAATTTGAAATGAGATTTGCCGCGAGTATTGAATTCTGCAAAACATTCCCCATTTAACCGTTGTTCTATATCTTCTAATAACCGAGATACCAATGGTGAGAATCGAAATTGGGACACACGGATATATATATATATATATATATACATATGTATATAATATATATATATATATATATATATATATATATATATGTATATATATAATATTTTCGTGACCTTGGTATGATATGGGAAATTCAATCAGTCGGCGATTAAAGGTCTGGTTTACTTCAAAGTATATATATTTAAAACAACCCTACATGTTTCGGCAATGATGTCAAGGATATAAAATATAAATTACAGAATACAAATGTCATTTGTATTCTGTCATTTATATTTTATATCCTTGATAAAGGCATCATTGCCTTTATCAAGGATATATATATTATCTAAATTTCAAATAAATTAATAATTTTCTCGTAAAGTCAATGAATTTTTAATTTAAGATCCAATTAATGGTCCATTTTATTACGCAGTTGTTCAAGTTACTGTCGCCATTATAAGGTTTATTACCAATAGAAAGGGAATAATTTTTATGTTAAAAATTTACTTACATAATTTGTAATTAAATGTATCTCGTGTGTAATTTAACTTACATTTTGAAGATACAGTAAAACCTGTGTTAACGGCCACCTGTCTAAAGCGGCCACCTGAGGTAACGCACAGTTTTAAAGATCCCCGACTATAAGAAAATTTCCATATACGAAAACCCGTTATTTAAGGCCACCCTTATAAAACGACCTCAGCCAAATACACTCAAATGTTTACGGCCTGTCTTCATAGAAATTTACCTGCCGGACTATTTATGAATTAATAGAAATACCCAATATTATTTCATATTTATGCGAAATTGCCCATAATTATGTATCTATTCCTAGTATGTACACACATTTAAATGAAAATTTTAGAAATGAATTCGATCTCGATTCCGAACACGCCCCGGAAGTAAATTGCCGGCGCAATACGTGCATGTTTATGTTTGATCAAACAGAGATCGAATTAATTTCTACAAACTTACACATAATGTAGCCTTTCAGTTACTTGGTTAATTTAAAGTTCTCTGCGTTGTTTTGGTAGCTTGATTAGTTTAAAGTTGTCTTCGTATTCGAAAGGTTCTTAATTAATTATGTCACTAAAAAGAAAATGTTTGTCGCTAAAAGGCGAAATCAATATAATCGCGGAAAGTGAAAAGTATGCGTTAAGTTCGCGAAAGATGGCCGAAAAATATGGGTTTGGAAAAAACACAAATTAACGATACTATAAAAAATAAAGGTGGTGAATTAAAAAAGATGGTTGAGGAAGGTGTTACCTTAGAGCAGAAACAAAAGTTTGGAAGTTGGAAGGATTGGCAGTGGATCAAGTCATCTACAATTGGTTTTGCCAAGCCTGAAATAAAGCAAATCCAATATCTGGGCCGCTACTTAAACAAAAAGTACTAGAGGCAGCAAGAAATTTAAGGTGCTAAATTTCGCAGCATCAAATGGATGGTTGGAAAGTTTCTGCCGATGATATAGCATAACTTATAAATCAATTTGTGGTGAGTCCGCAAAGGTTAATTTGAATAGTTAATTGAAGTATTAATGAAGTATTAATTGAAGTATTTCATCCACCTGATGAAGTCATTGTATGGCGAAACAATATTGTAGTGGTATTTACAATAAAATAATTTTTGAAACTAGAAGTTTAATTACTTATTTCTTAGCGTTAAGGTTAATTTGGACGATATAGAGGACTGGAAAAGCAAGTTACCATTGATTTTAACGAATTATTCCCCTCGAGATGTGTATAATGCTGACGAAACAGTACCTTATTACTGCGCCACGCCAAATAAGGCTTTTGCATTAAGAAATGAAAATTGTGCAGAGAACAAGGCCACAAAACAACGTTTGACTATTTTACTGTGTGCACATATGGAAGGTGAGAAAAAAGATCCATTAATGATTGGAAAAAATAAGAATCCCCGCTGTTTTAAAGGTAATTATGTTGACAAATTACCCTTAAAATGGGTTTCTAACAAAAAGGTTTGGATGACGATGACAACAGAAATTATGACAAGATGGCTGCATACATTTGACATAAAAGAAAAAACGAAATAGAAAGTTCTTCTTTGCTTGGATAATGCCACGTCACATTCTAAAAGACCATTAGAAAATGTTAAACTAGTCTTCCTGTCGTCAAACACCACTTCGCATTGTCAGCCCTTTGATCAAGGAATAATTCAGAACTTTAAATTGATTTACCGAATTCTTTTAATTAAAATGCTTTAACGTTTATTGGCAGTGAATGTGATTTTGAAAATTCTGAAAAAAACATAAATTTAGCCAATGCACTTATATGGATTACAGCTACTTGGAAAAAAGTATCTTCTTCTACAGTTATGAAATATTTTTCCAAGGTCGAATTCCCTGATGCTATCCAAGAAGATACAATTTTTGATGAAGAAGACGAAATACCTTTTGACCAACTGTTTCCTACAGTTCGTAACGAAATTGTGGATTTAGCTAGTCATGGGCCTACAGAGAGCCCTAACTTCAGTATTACAGAATGTGTGGACGAATGTGAAACCCTAAAATCTACTTTATCTAGTATGGTGAAATTTTTATAGATATTACTCGAATTTTACTTACATGTGCAGCTGTAAATTTAAAGCAAACAAAAATTAAACCATACTTTAAAAAATCTTAAAAAAATTATGTTTTTGCCTATGAATATGTTGTATTAATAAGGAGTGAGACACAAAAAAGTTTTCATAGTATGCCATGGATTAAATCAGTTATGTCTTAGATTGATTAAGTGATCTAACCTACATTTCGTACTATTAGTAATATGTTAAATCGCAAAGTCGTCAATTTGCCTTATGATTATTTAAAAATGACACTTCGTCAATTATCTAAGCTCAGACATGACTTGTATGCCTACCTCAGTCGTTCACGGCCTACCTAGAATACAAATTTTGCTGCTCGCGATATATGTATAAATAATGAACATATTGCTGTGTATTTTTCCCCATAAATATTATAAAAATTTATGTATTTTTAGTTGTACTATTATTTTGAACGCAAATGTATATTTGACTTGCGCAGTTGGAGCAAGCCGTTTGTATAGATGTGGACAATTTTGAATACTGTATTTTTTTATGCGAAGCCTGCGTGCTAGCTGTATACTTCAGACACAAGTGTACTGTGAAATAAGAAAGTCGTGTTAATTAAAAGATTTATCTTTATCTTTTTATTAAAGTAACTTCGGGTTATTTTTTTTTATTTCATTTGTGGTTGGTGCTTATTTAATTCATTACCGATATTTATACGAGTTTGTTAATCTCGTAATTGTTATATTTTTACACTTTCTTACTCACGTGTCTAAATATTTTTTTACGTAAGTAATATATATATATATATATATATATATATATATATATATATATATATATATAAAGATATCTTATTATATTTAAAAGAGTTAAATACTGTATTTTCTAATTGTATGAATATTATCGTATTGAAAATTTAGTTTTAGATATTTGATATAAATAACAAAGGATTTTTAAAATTTCTAGTTCAAAAAATTCTGTAACTGTAAAATTTTATACGTTTGGTATCTCAAGGGCATCTTTTGTTACATGTGGGTGCACATGCGTTAGAGTTTGCTTCGGGCTGTCAAGTTAGTTTGTTTATCTTGATTTTGTTCTCTTGGGAGAAATTAAAAAGTTTCTTTGTAATTTATTATTTTTAATTTTTGATCGGCTGTCATTAAGGTTTTTTAGACGTATGCTGCGGTCATTTCCATGCGTTATTTTTACCTTTATAATATTGTTTAATGAGGCAATATTAATCTTTATACTTTATAAAGATTTTTTTTTTATTTTTTTTAATTTTTGTATTAAATTTTCATTTAAATTTTATATTGTGTTCTTCAATTTAATAATCCTTTCTACACATTTTAACAAGTAACTTAAAGATATTTTCGTAACTTTTTTCAAACAAATTTTGAGTGGCGTCTAACTATTTTACTAATTCAATAATTTTCCACTTTTCCAATTTTTTGTATTAACACGTTCCAACTTGTTATTACCAGTGTGTGTTGTCAGACAATTTGAAGCAAACGAATCTACATGTCTGCTACAAGTTCGAACTTGCATTATTACAGAATGTATAAATACTCGTGCAGCATACTTTGTCATTCAGTTGAATAGCAAGCTGCATTGAGTGAAGTTGTAGTCCAAAGCAAAAATGACAACGAAAATGTGTACAAAGCGTAAAGTCTGATGATCTGAAGTTCGAGGAAACGTTATTGCTATGGGCAATTAAGCGATGTTTCAGAAGTATAAAATGATTAGATAATGGACAGTGATTTCGAAGCAAATTGTGATGAGGCTCCTGGATTCGATATGGATGACGATAGTACTAACACCGCTTCAGAAAATAATAGTAATAGCGATAATCCAAACCCGAATATTGCATCTGCAAGTTTCCATATTTCTCCAGGCAGCAGAGAATAGAACCACCAGCTAAAAATATACAATAAAATTTAACCGCATAATATTATTCGGCGTGCACCTTCCTTGATACAAAATATATGACTGCTGCACCCAAAAAAGCTTTTCAATTATTTGTGACTGAAGTTATTATGCAGGAAATTGTATACTGCACTTTTTTGTGTCTCACTCCTTATTAATACAAAATATTCATAGGCAAAAACATAATTTTTTTAAGATTTTTTAAAGTATGGTTTAATTTTTGTTTGCTTTAAATTTACAGCTGCACATGTAAGTAAAATTCGAGTAATATCTATAAAAATTTCACCATACTAGATAAAGTAGATTTTAGGGTTTCACATTCGTCCACACATTCTGTAATACTGAAGTTAGGGCTCTCTGTAGGCCCATGACTAGCTAAATCCACAATTTCGTTACGAACTGTAGGAAACAGTTGGTCAAAAGGTATTTCGTCTTCTTCATCAAAAATTGTATCTTCTTGGATAGCATCAGGGAATTCGACCTTGGAAAAATATTTCATAACTGTAGAAGAAGATACTTTTTTCCAAGTAGCTGTAATCCATATAAGTGCATTGGCTAAATTTATGTTTTTTTCAGAATTTTCAAAATCACATTCACTGCCAATAAACGTTAAAGCATTTTAATTAAAAGAATTCGGTAAATCAATTTAAAGTTCTGAATTATTCCTTGATCAAAGGGCTGACAATGCGAAGTGGTGTTTGACGACAGGAAGACTAGTTTAACATTTTCTAATGGTCTTTTAGAATGTGACGTGGCATTATCCAAGCAAAGAAGAACTTTCTATTTCGTTTTTTCTTTTATGTCAAATGTATGCAGCCATCTTGTCATAATTTCTGTTGTCATCGTCATCCAAACCTTTTTGTTAGAAACCCATTTTAAGGGTAATTTGTCAACATAATTACCTTTAAAACAGCGGGGATTCTTATTTTTTCCAATCATTAATGGATCTTTTTTCTCACCTTCCATATGTGCACACAGTAAAATAGTCAAACGTTGTTTTGTGGCCTTGTTCTCTGCACAATTTTCATTTCTTAATGCAAAAGCCTTATTTGGCATGGCGCAGTAATAAGGTACTGTTTCGTCAGCATTATACACATCTCGAGGGGAATAATTCGTTAAAATCAATGGTAACTTGCTTTTCCAGTCCTCTATATCGTCCAAATTAACCTTAACGCTAAGAAATAAGTAATTAAACTTCTAGTTTCAAAAATTATTTTATTGTAAATACCACTACAATATTGTTTCGCCATACAATGACTTCATCAGGTGGATGAAATACTTCAATTAATACTTCATTAATACTTCAATTAACTATTCAAATTAACCTTTGCGGACTCACCACAAATTGATTTATAAGTTATGCTATATCATCGGCAGAAACTTTCCAACCATCCATTTGATGCTGCGAAATTTAGCACCTTAAATTTCTTGCTGCCTCTAGTACTTTTTGTTTAAGTAGCGGCCCAGATATTGGATTTGCTTTATTTCAGGCTTGGCAAAACCAATTGTAGATGACTTGATCCACTGCCAATCCTTCCAACTTCCAAACTTTTGTTTCTGCTCTAAGGTAACACCTTCCTCAACCATCTTTTTTAATTCACCACCTTTATTTTTTATAGTATCGTTAATTTGTGTTTTTTCCAAACCCATATTTTTCGGCCATCTTTCGCGAACTTAACGCATACTTTTCACTTTCCGCGATTATATTGATTTCGCCTTTTAGCGACAAACATTTTCTTTTTAGTGACATAATTAATTAAGAACCTTTCGAATACGAAGACAACTTTAAACTAATCAAGCTACCAAAACAACGCAGAGAACTTTAAATTAACCAAGTAACTGAAAGGCTACATTATGTGTAAGTTTGTAGAAATTAATTCGATCTCTGTTTGATCAAACATAAACATGCACGTATTGCGCCGGCAATTTACTTCCGGGGCGTGTTCGGAATCGAGATCGAATTCATTTCTAAAATTTTCATTTAAATGTGTGTACATACTAGGAATAGATACATAATTATGGGCAATTTCGCATAAATATGAAATAATATTGGGTATTTCTATTAATTCATAAATAGTCCGGCAGGTAAATTTCTATGAAGACAGGCCGTAAACATTTGAGTGTATTTGGCTGAGGTCGTTTTATAAGGGTGGCCTTAAATAACGGGTTTTCGTATATGGAAATTTTCTTATAGTCGGGGATCTTTAAAACTGTGCGTTACCTCAGGTGGCCGCTTTAGACAGGTGGCCGTTAACACAGGTTTTACTGTATCTTCAAAATGTAAGTTAAATTACACACGAGATACATTTAATTACAAATTATGTAAGTAAATTTTTAACATAAAAATTATTCCCTTTCTATTGGTAATAAACCTTATAATGGCGACAGTAACTTGAACAACTGCGTAATAAAATGGACCATTAATTGGATCTTAAATTAAAAATTCATTGACTTTACGAGAAAATTATTAATTTATTTGAAATTTAGATAATATATATATCCTTGATAAAGGCAATGATGCCTTTATCAAGGATATAAAATATAAATGACAGAATACAAATGACATTTGTATTCTGTAATTTATATTTTATATCCTTGACATCATTGCCGAAACATGTAGGGTTGTTTTAAATATATATACTTTGAAGTAAACCAGACCTTTAATCGCCGACTGATTGAATTTCCCATATCATACCAAGGTCACGAAAATATTATATATATACATATATATATATATATATTGTAATAAGACGATGAATGCAAAAAAAAATATATATATTTTCTCGTTAAATGTCTTCCGGCAGAAACTTAGTCAAAGAGATGAATCTACTCTTGTACTCAGGGTGCGATTCACAATAACTAGCTAATTTAATAGATAAAAGAATCTTTTATATCAAATATACTATTTATTCACTATGTATGATTAAATCTGATATATTTACAAATGTAGCCATTTCTAATATTATTAAATAAACAAATTTAAATATTAATATTTCAAATATACATAATCCATAAAAAAAAAGAAATAACTTATGCAAGAACTCTGAATTCAAAGGATCGACAATTAGTAACTATATTAAATGAACTTGGTAAAACTGTATCTTTGAACATGTATAAGAAAATTTCTTGGTATAAGTATTTTTTTAGCTTATTACTTACACGAATAGATCTTATTATAACTATCCTTGGGGGAATTTTGACACACTCAGACCAATTGTTGATATATTTCCAATCTACGAATAGATTTATGACGAGTATTTATAGAGAAGATTGCCAGACTCGGGCCAACTACTGATATATTTCCAATCCACGCATAGATTTATTACAACTATCTATAGAGAAGATTGCCAGACTACTGATATATTTCCAATCCACGCATAGATTTATTAACTATCTATAGAGAAGATTGCCAGACTCGGGCCAACTACTGATATATTTCCAATCCAAGATACACCATATATTATACTTCCAAATACACTCTGTATGACAAAATATAGCCTGTTTTTTTTAAGATTAACAGTAATCCAGTCTTCTGAATTCTTCTTGGTGTATTCAAAATTAGTAAACTGCTATTTATTAAATCAAAAATTCAGTTTTAAAATATTATGTCCCTTATTTTTCACGTCAAAAAAATAATAATCCTTTTTTTTTCAATCGCCATGGTTATCTTCTATACTTTCATATACATCCAAGTCAGTTAGTTTCTTTTAAAATTCAAATTTGGAAATGACATTTAATTACGAATATTAAAACTATTCACTTGCATAAGTTAAATTTAACAATAATATATATAAATTGACTAACTATAATTTACGCGATTGTACAATTTTAAGAGATATGATAAACTAAAAATATATATACCAAGATTGAACTCTATCGATATTTATAAAACTAATATATTAATAATAAGATATCCAATCCTTTAATAAATATGACAACTATTACAAATTCAAACAAATCAAAATATTTCTTGCATATGTTACAATATAAAAAAAAAATCTTATAGACATAATATTAGAAATAGCTCATCCATATAATGGAGGTTTATCCCATTACAATATATATATATATACACACTGTGTCCATAAAGTATGGACACAAGCCCGTAATAACGTCATTGTGCATTATTTGACAAAATGCAAAGATATGTCGATTAATGTTTTTTATTATCTATATTTAGATGCTACTATTTTGTTTTTTCCGTCGGCCTTGAATAAGTTATGACGTCATTGATAATTTTTTTAAATGTCAACCCCATTTTTTTTTATGGATTTTGAAAGCTTTTACAATTCTTTATTCGATTATTTACACATTTTGGTGTTAGTGTTACATCAGAAAAGTCTATGCGACACAACCGGAAAATTTGAACGTTTTACGACAACGCATCATCTACGAAACCAGACTAATCACTCCCGAAATATTACAGAATGTGCGAAATGGAATTTATCATCGCTCAGGATTTTGTCAGCAAAATGAAGCAAAACATTTTGAGCATTTGTTATAAATTTGATACTGAAAATGTCAAAAATAAAACTTAGAATTATAACACAGTTTACTCAAAAATTTTCTAATATAACATACCAAAATTTTTACAACATCGATTAAGAATTGTAAAAGCTTTCAAAATCCACAAAAGAAAAAGTGGGGTTGACATCTAAAAAAATTATCAATGACGTCATAACTTATTCAAGGTCGGCGGAAAAAACAAAATGGTAGCACTAAATATAGCTAATAAAAAACAATAATCGATATATCTTTGCATTTTGTCAAATAATGCACAATAACGTTATTACGGGCTTGTGTCCATACTTTATGGACACAGTGTATATACATATATATTTCAAAAATTCTTTCTTTGGAGACTGTGGTTAAGTAAAAACTTAAAAACGGTATATAACCCCTTACCACAATTATTAATCGTATCCTAAATACGTATTTCGACAACTAAGTTGTCATCATCAGTAGGTAAAACCACTAATTAAAAGTCGCACATGGGGCACAGTAAAGTTAGAAAACCGCTTACGCAACAACTACTTTACACCGCGTCCACGTATAGACTAATTTTAACATGTGAATATAACCTACGAAAAGATCGAAAAGCACTTACCTCTTAGGGAAAAGGCATTCACATATGTTTATTCTCCAAGTTGAAATATATCGAACGAAAGAACGACAAACATTCCTTTCTTAAGGGAACGGCACTCAGCATGTCCTAATAACTTCAATTTTAAAAAGACGATGACACAATTATGGTAATAAAAATGAAAAGAGACAACTGAAAGGAATCGGTGATCTATCGCTATTCATGGAATATTGTTTATTTTTCGCGATATGTATACTTTCATAAGCATCAAGTTCGCGGGGTTTATTAATTCCTTTGACCAGCTTCAACCCTGTTATCGACATATTGTGTAGTGTTCTTAAAGCGTGGTTGGCAACGTTAGATTTATCCGGTCTATTGTATTTAATATGTGATATGTGTTCTTTAAAACGGGTTATTATTGGTCGTTTTGTTTGGCCTATATATTTCAAATTACAATCCTCCCAACTAATTTCGTATATACCTGATTTCGAATTAAAATTAACTCTATCTTTAGTACTCCCTAGGAGACTTTTGATAGTATTTTCGGATCGAAAGGCAACCTGGAGACCTCTTTCTTTCACAACTTTATTAATGTTTTTTGTGACGGGGTGGTATGGTAAACACATGTACTTTTTCTCCTAGTTACTTTGAGATATCAAACTTGTGGATTCGCGGATTGTATTTTTTATTTTTGTTTTTCTAATTAATTTATTGATTATTTCTGTGTCAAAGCCATTGTATGTCGCGATATTTTTAATGAAATCCAGTTCTATTTCATATCTCTCTTTTGTTAACGGAAAATTTAGTAACCGATTGACTAAGAAATTAAAGGAAGCTGTCTTATGTTGATAACTATGATTTGAATCCGCGGTGATGAATCTATTAACATTGGTTTCTTTCCGGAAAATATCGATTTCTATTTTATGTTTATTCCTTATCAGTAAAGTATCTAAAAATGGTATCCTGCCATTGTGTTCCTTTTCCACCGTAAATTTAATCGTCGGAAATTTCAAATTTAATTGATTAGCGAACATGTCTAATTCGCATTTCCGGGTATCAAAAATCGCGGGAATGTCATCCACATACCTAATCCAGACTCTCGGGAAATATTTAGCGTTATTTTTAAATTCTACTTCAAATTGACTCATGAATAAATTGGCTATGAAAGGAGATAGGCAGTTACCCATTGTTGTGCCTTGTTTCTGTTCATAAAATTTTTCTCCTACTTGGAAACAATTTTGCGTCATGCACAGAGTTGTCAATCTCATGTATTCCTTTATTTTTGAAGGTTCAACGTTATTCTTGTGGAGCAAGCTTTCTAAATATTTCATAGTCTCTGATATAGGTACCGAGGGGAATAAAGACGTTACATCGAATGAAACTAAAATTTCCCCGGTTTCCAGTTCACAATCTTTAATTAATTTAACAAATTCTAAGGGATTACTGACTGACAAGTTTTCTGGCTTTACGGTTAAATTTTTAAATTCATTCACTAACCATTTGTAAATCAAGTAAGTCGGTGAGTTGATACCTGAAACTATAGGTCTCATCGAGTTACCCGGTTTATGTATCTTCGGCAAACAATACATTCTTGGTACTACAGGATTACTAACATTCAATTTATACTTTTGGGTAGAAGTTATTAAAAGTGGACATTTCTTAATCGCGTCTTTTGTGTCACTAATCATTTTAGGTAACGGGTTTCTCTTAATTTCTAAATACGGACCTTCGGCAATTAAATTTGTGACTCTTTGAAAATAGTCGATTTTGTCCATAATTACTAACTTGTTCCCTTTATCTGCTTTTAGGTAAAAACAATCCTTCGATCTAAGAGTTTTAATGATATTCCATTCTTTATTGACCGACTTCTGTTTGTGCCGCTGCAAATTCTTATCGATTTGGGTTTTACAAGCTTCTCGAATAATGTTTTTTGGCCCTTGTTCCAAATACTTAATCGAAGTTTCGATACTTGCAATCACCTGTTCCTTAGGAATCTGACGGCTTGGCAAACAGTATTTTAAACCTTTGTTTAACAAATCTATTTCTACATCACTAAAATTCACGGATGATTGATTGATCACTAGTGTTTCTTTTATAGGAATTCTATTAATATCCTTTTTTTTTGGTGGACATAACTTTCTGAATTACTTATTAAGTTTTAAACATTTCTTTTTCAATTTATGGTCTTTAATTTCCCTAATTTTCGTATAAAAGTTACATCACTCTTCGAATTCATTATTGTTTATGCTTTTAGTTAATTTTAAATGCAAATTATATAGTTCTAATTTAATTTACTACGTTTACTGTACAGATATTTCATTTCTAGGTTCAACCATTTAATTTTTGCATATGAAATGACCTTAGCGTTATTTCTACAATTTGTCGTTACATTTACGTTCATGAATTTAGGAAAAACATTGTTACTTTTACACCGTTTCAGGAAATTGATATCTGTACTTATAAGTTTAACTTTAATATATAACTTGTGAAATCTATTAAACTCCTTTGAGTGGGAAGTCATTGTGAAAATTCTTTCTTTGGAGACTGTGGTTAAGTAAAAACTTAAAAAAGGTATATAACCCCTTACCACAATTATTAATCGTATCCTAAATACGTATTTCGACAACTAAGTTGTCATCATCAGTAGGTATAACCACTAATTAAAAGTCGCACATGGGGCACAGTAAAGTTAGAAAACCGCTTACGCAACAACTACTTTACACCGCGTCCACGTATAGACTAATTTTAACATGCGAATATAACCTACGAAAAGATCGAAAAGCACTTACCTCTTAGGGAAAAGGCATTCACATATGTTTATTCTCCAAGTTGAAATATATCGAACGAAAGAACGACAAACATTCCTTTCTGAAGGGAACGGCACTCAACATGCCCTAATAACTTCAATTTTAAAACGACGATGACACAATTATGGTAATAAAAATGAAAAGACACAACTGAAAGGAATAACAAAAGCCACCAAAGTAAGTCGCTACATTTTCAAATTTCAAGTACAATACGTGAGCAGTCATATTATTATTATTATTATTATAATTAAAGCTGAAATTTTAGATTTGTTAAATATAGTTCTGAAACAAAATTATTTCCAATTTAATAATTCAATATACACTTGTAAGGAAGGACTAATTATGGGTAACCACTTAAGTCCGTTACTTTCTGAAATTTTCATGAACCACTTAGAATCCATCATTTTTAATAATGCCCTAAGACAGCATATTTTCTTTTGGCATAGATATGCAGACGATATTGTACTTTGTTTCACAGGAACACAAAGACAATTAAACTTGCTATTAGAATTCGTCAATTCTATTCATAAAAATATGGAATTTACAATGGAACAAGAAGTAAACAATAGTATTAATTTTTTGGATCTAACTATTAAAAAAATAAACAATAAATTAGAGTTTGATATTTACCATAAAGTATCTCATACTGACATAAGTATACATAATTCATCAACACATCCCATACAACACAAATTAGCGAGTTTCCATAGTTCTTTACATAGATTAATTAATTATCCACTATCTAAAGAAAATTATGAAAAAGAATTAAATTTAGTCAAACAAATAGCTATCAATAACGGCTACACAGATACTTTAATTGAAAATATGCTGACAAAAAAACTTTTCAAAAAAGCAATCTCTATGGTATACCCTGCAATAAAGGATAAAGAAAATTCAAAATTTAGATTACTTACGTACATTGGGACACCTAATAAGCATATTTCAAGTTATTTAAAAAAACTTAATATTAACACAGTTTTTAAAACTAATAATAAGTTATCCAAACACATCAAAAACAATAAAGATAAAACAGACAAAAATAAGAAATCCGGAGTCTATAAGTTAATGTGTGGATGCGGTAAGATATATGTCGGTCAAACAGGAAGATCGTTTGAAAAACGCATTGCCGAACATTGTTCTTCGTTTAAAAATAAAAAACAAGATTCTACTTTTGCGAATCATCTATTAGAAGAAAACCACCCTTTCGATAAAGATTTTCAAATTCTGCATTTAGAAAATAAAGGCAAGAAATTAAATTTACTGGAAAGTTTAGAAATAAATAAATTAAAACAGTCACAAATTTTATTAAATGATAAATTAGATTTAAATAACTCGCCTTTATTAAATTTATTTACTTAAAATCTGTTTAGACCATAATACAAATGTATATGTAGTTTATTAAACAAATTTATGCGTAAACACGTTTAGTAGGTACCTCATAATATACAGTTAGGGCCGACCACATGCACATTTTTCAATACCGACAATACTTGTATAGATTTCTGTAAAAATATTTTAAATACCATCCTCTTTGATTTTATAGATATATTTTTTATTTTTATTTAGTTTGTAAAGTACTGTTTAGATGTAAACACCTGAGGAAGCCACTGTGCTGGCGAAACAATTGTCGTTTTACGAATAAAGAGTAAAAGTGAAGATTAAAACCGTAGTTTTATTTCTATTCATATTATTTTCATTTATTCAGTATTATTATTCACGTTAATATTAATTATAAAAATTTATTAATATGGGTATTCTTAAAAAATATATGTATCATAAAAATGCTAATTTAGCATATAAAATCCCTTATAGAAAAATCAACATTCAGGCAACGACCATACCATACTGAATAGACCAGTTCTCGTCCCAGTTCTCGTCCGAATCTCCTAGCGTTCACTAGGGTTGATGTGTAGGGTAGTTTACATTGTGTAAAAATATAGTCGTGTGTACATACAATAATTTTACCTAAGTATCTTTCGTAGGTAGCGTGCGAGAGAGAAAGTGCGCGGCGCGCGCTCGGTCTATAGCATTAGACTGAGTACCAGTGAGGGTGTTCAGGGTAACAAACTAACCGGTAATTCCAGGAATTTGTTGCTAGATCACAAATTTCTGAATATTAATGAGGACATTGTAAGGACAAGCCCGGTATTACGGCAAATAATTGTAAGTGTATTTTGTGTATTAATAACTGAATGGTTAGCGTAAAACGCTTGACTGGATATAATAAATTTAATGATACGGACTCTGATAGTTTGCCATTTACTAAATTTAAAGACAATCAAGAAAATAAAGTAATTAAAATAAACAAATTTGAGGACACTAAAGGACGGTTTGATGCATCCACTGAACCGAAATTAAGTGATCGTAATAATACACAGGTTTCAAACATGGAAGGAAATAAAAAGAACACCTCTAATGGTCTTCTCGATTATTTTTCTGTAGAGGTTGCAAATCGCTATGGTATCCTATCGGACACCACAAATGACATACAAATGGAAGAGCCATCATCCCAAGCGGCGGAACAAATTGAAGCAAAGGCGTCTAAAACAAGAGAAGAACCTGAAACTCAGACTTCTGAAAATAATACGAGAAAAGGGAAACCACCACCAATATGTTTTGTTTCGCGCATTACAAAAAATTACAAAGAATTTCGATCTAAAATCGATGCGATAACCAAAAATTATTACATACAATTCACGGGGGACAATACACTGATTTATTTCCGCGAATTGTCCCACTATAAGCAATATATAGAGTTACACAAAGAGACATTGCCATTTTACACATACACACCGCGTGGGGAAAAAACACAGGCGTATGTAATAAAAGGCCTTCACAGCGACGTCGAAGAATGCGACGTCAAAAATGAATTATTGGAACTAGACATCAAAGTTCACAACATAGTCAAGTTTAAAAATTCCAAGCACCCCATTTTTATGATTGTAGTGTCTAAAGGTACTACCAGAAAAGATTTAGAGACAAAGGCACGTTATCTTCAACAAATGCGGGTCTACTATGAGCCGCACGTGTCTAAAAAGGAAATAATACAATGCAGGAAATGCCAGCAGTGGGGCCATTCGACACTAAACTGCTTTATGAAGATAACCAGGTGCGTAAAATGCGCTGGCGACCATCGATCCTTCGAGTGTGAAAAACCTCCCACGACTCCTGCAAAGTGCTGCAATTGTGGTAAAGATCACCCTGCCAGCAGCACTGAGTGCGTAAAATATCAAGATCTTATTGCTGAGAAGCAACATAAAAAAGAAAGACAGGAAGCCGTAGCTGCGGCTGCAAATAAACGGTTTGTACCCGCACCCCTGCCAAGCAAAAACCCATGGAGTAGCAGGAAAGATGAGTTTCCACGTTTGTCTCCAACATCGAAGGGAATAATTAAGTCTCCAAGTCTAGTGAATTCAACCACATCTGAGCAAGCAAAGGCGGAACACCCTTCCACACATCAGAACGCGTCAACATCGTTTTCCAGGCCACAGACACACAGCAATACCTCCAGCCACGGCGAGGATCTAAACTATATGGAAGACATCTCCAACACACTAAAGAAAATCAATGACATAGTGAATCTCCGCTGGCTGGCTGGTAAGTTAAAAGAATTACATTCTAAGCTGTTAACCTGCAACACCTTAGTAGAGTACGTAATGGCCTTAGACGACTTTAATAGACAAAATGAACCTTAAAATCGTACTGTGGAATGCAAACGGACTCATTAACAAAATGGGCGAATTCATACATTTCATCCATAGCGAAAACATAGATGTGGCTCTGGTCAACGAAACTAGACTTTCGGACCAAGATCATCCACGGGTACGTGGATTCCGCATCGAAAGGAAGGACGGCCGCAATGGACATGGAGGTGTGGCCATGTTTGTAAGAGAAGGTGTGCCATTTCAACGTATAGAACTCCATAGGGATATTCAAGACCTAGAAGCAATAGCGATCCAAACAGCTGACAATACCACCATCGCAACATTGTATAATAGTCCCAAAAAAACAATACAAGCTGCAAGTCTAGACAGGTTATTTAACATTTCCAGAAAGGTCATAATTGCCGCAGATTTTAATGCCAATCATCATTTCTGGAATTGTAACCGGGTGAACAGCAATGGTAGAATTCTGCATAGGTATGTTACCATGAACAACATATTCCTACATAATACCCCTAACCCTACACACTATCCTACAAATGGCATGACCCCTAGCACCATTGATCTAGTAATAACCAAAAACATTGTCAACATAGGAGAACTTGTCACGGGACAGCTACCCTCTGACCACCTCCCAGTAATCTTTGCTCTGAACTCAGAATATCGTTCAGATACAACGAGAAAACATCTAGAGTATGGCAAAGCAAACTGGCGTGCGTATAGAGAAGAGCTTCACCGCATCACAAAAATCCCAAATGTGATAATGAATCAAAACAAGCTCCAAGAGGAGGTGCAAAAACTAACATCCAACATCAATAAAGCCGTCAAGAAAGCCATTCCGACAAAAACAAGCGACAGATATGTTCATGACACTTTACCTGCAGACATTATAAACGCAATCAAAAACAGAAACTCCTTAAGAAAACAGTTCCAAAGAACCAGGGATATGAGATATCACGAAGAAACGGTAACACTTACTAGACATATCAAGAAAAGAATAACCGAACACCGAAGAAATAGCTGGAACAGAAGAATACAAAATCTGAAACCACAAGACGGCTCGCTGTGGCGTCTTACAAAGCACTTAAGATCGACCTATACAACCATCAATACTTTGAAGAAGGAAGATGGTACTATTGTTGCCACAGACAAGGACTTAGCAAACACGCTGGCGAAAGCCTTCGAAGTTCAACATAGAATTCCACAAACCGATGACGCCACTGAAAATGAAATAGAAGAAACCATCCAACATTTTCTATTGCAAAATCCCACCGATCCCTTCCACGCGGAGCGTTTACTGGTAAAACCGTCCCAAATCCATTCCATGATAAAGCGCACATCCTCAACCAAAGCCCCAGGACCAGATAGCATTCAAAATCTTTTGTTAAAAAACATCCCCAGGAAAACGGTAATACATATCACACAAATCATTAATGGCATCCTCAGGCTTCAACATTTTCCCGAAGACTGGAAAAAATCAATTGTTATCCCGATACCCAAGCCCGGCAAGAATCCCACCGATCCCACTTCCTACCGTCCCATATCTCTACTATGCACCCTCTCGAAAATAGCAGAAAAAATCATTCACGAACAGATACAAGACCACTTAGAAGCTAACAGCATAATGCCAGATGAACAGTTCGGATTTCGATCGGAGCACAGCACTATTCATCAAACCGCTCGGATCTCTGCAGACACGACCAATGCCTTCAACAGAAGGAACCACACCGCGTTTGTACTGATGGATATGGAGAAGGCTTTCGATAGGGTGTGGACAGAAGGGCTCATCTACAAATTAATCAAATTTCGATTTCCGTGTCATATAGTCAAACTCATCTATTCCTACCTTACCAATAGAGAATATCAGGTAAAGGTTAATAATACCTTATCTGATCCACTGGTGGCCACGGCTGGAGTTCCACAAGGCTCTGTGCTGGGGCCTATTTTATACAATATATTTACGGCAGACATTCCAAAATTCCACAACAACAACGTCGCACTGTACGCCGATGATATAGCCATATATGCTCATTCGTTTTCCCCGATAGTTGCCATTCAAAAAGTACAAAACCACTTACACCATCTTCAGAACTACGTCACAAAATGGAAACTTTCCGTAAATCCAACAAAATCTTCTTCCATTGTATTTACGAAAAGAACACGACCTCTGCACTTGCCAAAGCAACTTCAGTTTCAAAACACCCATATCCCAATTCAAGACAACATCAAATATCTCGGAGTACAGTTAGACAAAAGACTGACATACAAAAATCAGATAGAGAACAACAGCAACAGAACTATAGCTGCTCTCAGAAAAATCTATCCAATAATCAAGAATTCAAATACGACCTTCGAAAACAAAATACTACTATACAAACAGGTGTTACGGCCTATCCTAACATACGGAGCACCCGCCTTCGCAAATGTAGCCCAAACTAGGCTCACCACACTACAACGCATTCAAAATAAATGCCTTCGTATCTTACTCGATAAAGACCGATACGTATCGGTACGAACGCTGCACGAACTTGCAAAAATACAGACGATACAAGATTTTATTACGACAATCGCCAACAAATTCTACAACAAGACCATCTATCACGAAAATCCTTTAATAAAGAAGATTACCAAAACGCGTCAAACTCCGGCAAAACATCCCCATCAATATCAACGTTTGCCAATATTCCAAATGCCCTTTCCAGATTAGATCTAGATTAAAAATCAATCGGAATCGTCTCTTCAGTGGAACAACGAAAACGTTAGAGGTTTTTTAGAAGTTTTTCCTCTAGTGAACATGTGACAGTGCCTGTTATTAAGCGAAAATGACGCAAAATGTTTCTCGTGTGCGCCAGTGATCTGTGCGTGCGTGTAAATAGCGACAAACACATATGGGTTATTAAAGACACATTCCCAACAAAATTGTAAACATAGAACATTATGTAGGAAAATTTTATAAACACAAATGTTAGAGCTACATGTAGATATCTGTATGCAATCATGTAATATGTAAATAAAGATTTTGTTGAGTTGAGTTGAGTTGAGTTCTCGTCCGATCCCTGAAGTCAAACAGTATCGGGCGCGGTTAGTACTTGGATGGGTGACCGCTTGGGAATACCGCGTGTCGTTGCCCTCCTTTTTTTTGCTTTTCAAGAATGAAAATTGTACTCATTAAATTAATATTTTTCTAAAAAAAATCTCAAATTTTATACTTATATAATGTTATTTGAACGAAAAATACATTTAAAATTTTTACTATTAAATATATGATTTCATATATTTAATACCCAGTTCGTATATAAATATGAATTCCGGTACATTGTGAATGGGGGATTTAAGAAAATGCTTTATTGCACGTTATAAAATCGAAACAGAAATAAAAGGCAAATGATGGTATATAAATGCAACATCAAGTTGAAATTATGGTAAAGATGCAAATCCATTATTATTTACGCATGCGCGTAGTCAATCATATATCGAAAATTTGCAAGTGGCGTTGCCTAATCGAATATTTATAATAAATATTGATATAGTGTGATCTGTAAGTTAACAAATCGACATTAAAATTTCAATTAATTTATTATGTAAACACAATTCTTTAAAAATTGTGTGCCTTGCAATACCTTCTCTACCTGCCATTTCAATGAAAATTAAATATTGGAATAAATATGAATCAAATAATATTCAAATATATAATAATATAATAATTGGCACTGATATAAGCCACAGAAGGAAACTACCAAAATTTGGCAACGTTGCGGATAATTATCTAAGAATGTTTGTAGCGGGCAATTCGGATGGGAGCTGGATTCTGTAGGTTTACCAAAATTCCTCATCTATTCCTACCTTACCAATAGAGAATATCAGGTAAAGGTTAATAATACCTTATCTGATCCACTGGTGGCCACGGCTGGAGTTCCACAAGGCTCTGTGCTGGGGCCTATTTTATACAATATATTTACGGCAGACATTCCAAAATTCCACAACAACAACGTCGCACTGTACGCCGATGATATAGCCATATATGCTCATTCGTTTTCCCCGATAGTTGCCATTCAAAAAGTACAAAACCACTTACACCATCTTCAGAACTACGTCACAAAATGGAAACTTTCCGTAAATCCAACAAAATCTTCTTCCATTGTATTTACGAAAAGAACACGACCTCTGCACTTGCCAAAGCAACTTCAGTTTCAAAACACCCATATCCCAATTCAAGACAACATCAAATATCTCGGAGTACAGTTAGACAAAAGACTGACATACAAAAATCAGATAGAGAACAACAGCAACAGAACTATAGCTGCTCTCAGAAAAATCTATCCAATAATCAAGAATTCAAATACGACCTTCGAAAACAAAATACTACTATACAAACAGGTGTTACGGCCTATCCTAACATACGGAGCACCCGCCTTCGCAAATGTAGCCCAAACTAGGCTCACCACACTACAACGCATTCAAAATAAATGCCTTCGTATCTTACTCGATAAAGACCGATACGTATCGGTACGAACGCTGCACGAACTTGCAAAAATACAGACGATACAAGATTTTATTACGACAATCGCCAACAAATTCTACAACAAGACCATCTATCACGAAAATCCTTTAATAAAGAAGATTACCAAAACGCGTCAAACTCCGGCAAAACATCCCCATCAATATCAACGTTTGCCAATATTCCAAATGCCCTTTCCAGATTAGATCTAGATTAAAAATCAATCGGAATCGTCTCTTCAGTGGAACAACGAAAACGTTAGAGGTTTTTTAGAAGTTTTTCCTCTAGTGAACATGTGACAGTGCCTGTTATTAAGCGAAAATGACGCAAAATGTTTCTCGTGTGCGCCAGTGATCTGTGCGTGCGTGTAAATAGCGACAAACACATATGGGTTATTAAAGACACATTCCCAACAAAATTGTAAACATAGAACATTATGTAGGAAAATTTTATAAACACAAATGTTAGAGCTACATGTAGATATCTGTATGCAATCATGTAATATGTAAATAAAGATTTTGTTGAGTTGAGTTGAGTTGAGTTCTCGTCCGATCCCTGAAGTCAAACAGTATCGGGCGCGGTTAGTACTTGGATGGGTGACCGCTTGGGAATACCGCGTGTCGTTGCCCTCCTTTTTTTTGCTTTTCAAGAATGAAAATTGTACTCATTAAATTAATATTTTTCTAAAAAAAATCTCAAATTTTATACTTATATAATGTTATTTGAACGAAAAATACATTTAAAATTTTTACTATTAAATATATGATTTCATATATTTAATACCCAGTTCGTATATAAATATGAATTCCGGTACATTGTGAATGGGGGATTTAAGAAAATGCTTTATTGCACGTTATAAAATCGAAACAGAAATAAAAGGCAAATGATGGTATATAAATGCAACATCAAGTTGAAATTATGGTAAAGATGCAAATCCATTATTATTTACGCATGCGCGTAGTCAATCATATATCGAAAATTTGCAAGTGGCGTTGCCTAATCGAATATTTATAATAAATATTGATATAGTGTGATCTGTAAGTTAACAAATCGACATTAAAATTTCAATTAATTTATTATGTAAACACAATTCTTTAAAAATTGTGTGCCTTGCAATACCTTCTCTACCTGCCATTTCAATGAAAATTAAATATTGGAATAAATATGAATCAAATAATATTCAAATATATAATAATATAATAATTGGCACTGATATAAGCCACAGAAGGAAACTACCAAAATTTGGCAACGTTGCGGATAATTATCTAAGAATGTTTGTAGCGGGCAATTCGGATGGGAGCTGGATTCTGTAGGTTTACCAAAATTATTTCTCAAACTATAGCAAGCGCCAAATAAGATGGCGAACTGTGGGAGTAAGTTCGCGCAGCATTAGAAATAGTGGGAATCTTTCTATTTGGTTTTACATAAAGTTGCAAGTAAGTGGGTAAGTGGGCGTGCCCGTTTTTAAAAACGACTTAAAAACGACTAGGGCACATCCCTCTCGCTCGCCATCTTATTTGGCGTTTGCATACATACATATATTTTGGGAGTTTGAAGGAAACTTTTTGTAAAAAAAAATATTTTATTATTCGTGTTATCATTATTTATTCATTTATTACGGGGTCCATTCATTACTTCAGAAAAGCAAGCTTTACTAAACTGTTCCAACTTCTCACTCGACGCAAATTTCTTGTCATCTAATATCCAATTAATTTGATTTGATTTGTCTCAATTTCTGTGTTTATTTGTTTTTAATAAAATTCTGTTATTGTTAGTTAATTTATATACTAGATAAAACGAATTTACCAAAAACCACTGCAGTCGCTACATTTTCAAATTTCAAGTACAATACGTGAGCAGGCATATTATTTTCATTTATTCAGTATTATTATTCACGTTAATATTAATTATAAAAATTTATTAATATAGATATTATTAAAAAACATATGTATCATAAAAATTCTCAAATAGCATGTAAAAACCCTGATAGAGAAACTAAATTTTAGGCAACGACCATACCATACTGAATAGACCAGTTCTCGTCCGACTCTCCTAGCGTTCACTAGGGTTGATGTGCAGGGTAGTTTACGTTCTGTAAAAATATAGTCGTGTGTACATATAATAATTTTACCTGAGTCTCTTTCGTAGGCAGCGTGCGAGAGAGAAAGTGCGCGGCGCGCGCTCGGTCTATAGCATTAGACCGAGTACCAGTGAGGGTGTTCAGTGTAACAAACTAACCGATAATTCCAGGAATTTGTTGCTTGATCACAAATTCCTGAATATTAATGAGGACATTGTAAGGACAAGCCCGGTATTACGGCAAATAATTGTAAGTGAATTTAGGTATTAATAACTGTGAATGGTTAGCGTAAAACGTTTGACTGGATATAATAAATTCAATGATACGGACTCCGATAGTTTGCTATTTACTAAAATTAAAGACAATCAAGAAAATAAAGTAATTAAAATCAACAAATTTGAGGACACTAAAGGACGGTTCGATGCATCCACTGAACCGAAATTAAGTGATCGCAATAATACGCAGGTTTCAAACATGGAAGGAAATAAAAAGAACACCTCTAATGGTCTTCTCGATTATTTTTCTGTAGAGGTTGCAAATCGCTATGGTATCCTATCTGATACCACAAACGACATACAAATGGGAGAGCCGTCATCCCAAGCGGCGGAACAAATTCAGGCAAAGGCTTCTAAAACAAGAGAAGAAACTGAAACTCAGTCTTCTGAAAATAATACGAGAAAAGGGAAACCACCACCAATATGTTTTGTTTCGCGAATTACAAAAAATTACAAAGAATTTCGATCTAAAATCGATGCGATAACCAAAAATTATTACATACAATTCACGGGGGACAATACATTGATTTATTTCCGCGAATTGTCTCACTATAAGAAATATATAGAGTTACACAAAGAGACATTGCCATTTTACACATACACACCGCGTGGTGAAAAAACACAGGCATATGTCATAAAAGGCCTACATAGCGACGTCGAAGAAGGTGACGTCAAAAATGAATTATTGGAACTAGACATCAAAGTTCACAACATAGTCAAGTTTAAAAATTCCAAGCACCCCATTTTTATGGTTGTAGTGTCTAAAGGTACTACCAGAAAAGATTTAGAGACAAAGGCTCGTTATCTTCAACAAATGCGGGTCTACTATGAGCCGCACGTTTCCAAAAAGGAAATAATCCAATGCAGGAAATGCCAGCAGTGGGGCCATTCGACACTAAACTGCTTCATGAAGATAACCCGGTGTGTAAAATGCGCTGGCGATCATCGATCCTTCGAGTGTGAAAAACCTCCCACAACTCCTGCAAAGTGCTGCAATTGCGGTAAAGATCACCCTGCCAGCAGCACTGAGTGCGTAAAATATCAAGATCTTATTGCTGAGAAGCAACATAAAAAAGAAAGGCAGGAAGCCGTAGTTGCTGCTGCTAATAAACGGTTTGTACCAGCACCCCTGCCAAGCAAAAACCCATGGAGTAGCAGGAAAGATGAATTTCCACGTTTGTCTCCAACATCGAAGGGAATAATTAAGTCTCCAAGTCAAGTGAATTCAACTACATCTGAGCAACCAAAGGCGGAACACTCTTCCACACATCAGAACGCGTCAACATTGTTTTCCAGGCCACAGGCACACAGCAATACCTCCAGCCACGGCGAGGATCTAAACTATATGGAAGACATCTCCAGCACACTAAAGAAAATCAACGACATAGTGAATCTCCGCTGGCTGGCTGGTAAGTTAAAAGAATTACATTCTAAGCTGTTAACCTGCAACAACCTAGTAGAGTACGTAATGGCCTTAGACGACTTTAATAGACAAAATGAACCTTAAAATCGTACTGTGGAATGCAAATGGACTCATTAACAAAATGGGCGAATTTATACATTTTATCCATAGCGAAAACATAGATGTGGCTCTGGTCAACGAAACTAGACTTTGGAACCAAGATCATCCACGGGTACGTGGATTTCGCATCGAAAGGAAGGACGGCCGCAATGGACATGGAGGTGTGGCCATGTTTATAAGAGAAGGTGTGCCATTTCAACGCATAGAACTCCATAGGGATATTCAAGACCTAGAAGCAATAGCGATCCAAACAGCTGACAATACCACCATCGCAACATTATATAATAGTCCCAAAAAAACAATACAAGCTGCAAGTCTAGACAGGTTATTTAACATTTCCAGAAAGGTCATAATTGCCGCAGATTTTAATGCCAATCATCATTTCTGGAATTGTAACCGGGTGAACAGCAATGGTAGAATTCTGCATAGGTATGTTACCATGAACAACATATTCCTACATAATACCCCTAACCCTACACACTATCCTACAAATGGCATGACCCCTAGCACCATTGATCTAGTAATAACCAAAAACATTGTCAACATAGGAGAACTTGTCACGGGACAGCTACCCTCTGACCACCTCCCAGTAATCTTTGCTCTGAACTCAGAATATCGTTCAGATACAACGAGAAAACATCTAGAGTATGGCAAAGCAAACTGGCGTGCGTATAGAGAAGAGCTTCACCGCATCACAAAAATCCCAAATGTGATAATGAATCAAAACAAGCTCCAAGAGGAGGTGCAAAAACTAACATCCAACATCAATAAAGCCGTCAAGAAAGCCATTCCGACAAAAACAAGCGATAGATATGTTCATGACACTTTACCTGCAGACATTATAAACGCAATCAAAAACAGAAACTCCTTAAGAAAACAGTTCCAAAGAACCAGGGATATGCGATATCACGAAGAAACGGTAACACTTACTAGACATATCAAGAAAAGAATAACCGAACACCGAAGAAATAGCTGGAACAGAAGAATACAAAATCTGAAACCACAAGACGGCTCGCTGTGGCGTCTTACAAAGCACTTAAGATCGACCTATACAACCATCAATACTTTGAAGAAGGAAGATGGTACCATTGTTGCCACAGACAAGGACTTAGCAAACACGCTGGCGAAAGCCTTCGAAGTTCAACATAGAATTCCACAAACCGATGACGCCACTGAAAATGAAATAGAAGAAACCATCCAACATTTTCTATTGCAAAATCCCACCGATCCCTTCCACGCGGAGCGTTTACTGGTAAAACCGTCCCAAATCCATTCCATGATAAAGCGCACATCCTCAACCAAAGCCCCAGGACCAGATAGTATTCAAAATCTTTTGTTAAAAAACATCCCCAGGAAAACGGTAATACATATCACACAAATCATTAATGGCATCCTCAGGCTTCAATATTTTCCCGAAGACTGGAAAAAATCAATTGTTATCCCGATACCCAAGCCCGGCAAGAATCCCACCGATCCCACTTCCTACCGTCCCATATCTCTACTATGCACCCTCTCGAAAATAGCAGAAAAAATCATTCACGAACAGATACAAGACCACTTAGAAGCTAACAGCATAATGCCAGATGAACAGTTCGGATTTCGATCGGAGCACAGCACTATTCATCAAACCGCTCGGATCTCTGCAGACACGACCAATGCCTTCAACAGAAGGAACCACACCGCGTTTGTACTGATGGATATGGAGAAGGCTTTCGATAGGGTGTGGACAGAAGGGCTCATCTACAAATTAATCAAATTTCGATTTCCGTGTCATATAGTCAAACTCATCTATTCCTACCTTACCAATAGAGAATATCAGGTAAAGGTTAATAATACCTTATCTGATCCACTGGTGGCCACGGCTGGAGTTCCACAAGGCTCTGTGCTGGGGCCTATTTTATACAATATATTTACGGCAGACATTCCAAAATTCCACAACAACAACGTCGCACTGTACGCCGATGATATAGCCATATATGCTCATTCGTTTTCCCCGATAGTTGCCATTCAAAAAGTACAAAACCACTTACACCATCTTCAGAACTACGTCACAAAATGGAAACTTTCCGTAAATCCAACAAAATCTTCTTCCATTGTATTTACGAAAAGAACACGACCTCTGCACTTGCCAAAGCAACTTCAGTTTCAAAACACCCATATCCCAATTCAAGACAACATCAAATATCTCGGAGTACAGTTAGACAAAAGACTGACATACAAAAATCAGATAGAGAACAACAGCAACAGAACTATAGCTGCTCTCAGAAAAATCTATCCAATAATCAAGAATTCAAATACGACCTTCGAAAACAAAATACTACTATACAAACAGGTGTTACGGCCTATCCTAACATACGGAGCACCCGCCTTCGCAAATGTAGCCCAAACTAGGCTCACCACACTACAACGCATTCAAAATAAATGCCTTCGTATCTTACTCGATAAAGACCGATACGTATCGGTACGAACGCTGCACGAACTTGCAAAAATACAGACGATACAAGATTTTATTACGACAATCGCCAACAAATTCTACAACAAGACCATCTATCACGAAAATCCTTTAATAAAGAAGATTACCAAAACGCGTCAAACTCCGGCAAAACATCCCCATCAATATCAACGTTTGCCAATATTCCAAATGCCCTTTCCAGATTAGATCTAGATTAAAAATCAATCGGAATCGTCTCTTCAGTGGAACAACGAAAACGTTAGAGGTTTTTTAGAAGTTTTTCCTCTAGTGAACATGTGACAGTGCCTGTTATTAAGCGAAAATGACGCAAAATGTTTCTCGTGTGCGCCAGTGATCTGTGCGTGCGTGTAAATAGCGACAAACACATATGGGTTATTAAAGACACATTCCCAACAAAATTGTAAACATAGAATATTATGTAGGAAAATTTTATAAACACAAATGTTAGAGCTACATGTAGATATCTGTATGCAATTATGTAATATGTAAATAAAGATTTTGTTGAGTTGAGTTGAGTTGAGTTCTCGTCCGATCCCTGAAGTCAAACAGTATCGGGCGCGGTTAGTACTTGGATGGGTGACCGCTTGGGAATACCGCGTGTCGTTGCCTTTCCTTTTTTGTCTTTTGAATTTCCAAATTTATCTAATAAATTCTTATTTTTCTAAGAAAAAAAATACTATATACAGTATTAAAAATTAATTATATTATATTTAATAATCCAGTATTAAAGATTGTCCATTTTCGAAGCTGAATCTTTCTTGGACTAATTCAAATACATACGTTTTAGTTACAACGGTCTGTTTCATTTTATAAATTATAAAGGATTTATAAAATTTTCGATATATGATTGACTACGCGCATGCGTAAATAATAATGGATTTTGCATCTTTACCATAATTTCAATTTGATGTTGTATTTATATACCATCATTTGCCTTTTATTTCTGTTTCGATTTTATAACGTGCAATAAAGCATTTTCTTAAATCCCCCATTCACAATGTACCGGAATTCATATTTATATACGAACTGGGTATTAAATATATGAAATCATATATTTAATAGTAAACATTTTAAATGTATTTTTCGTTCAAATAACATTATATACCGTAAACGTACCAGTTGCTGACAGTGGCCCGGTAGCTGACATTAATTTCAATTAAATGAAGAAAATAAGGTCTGATATTGTGTGAGTTTAGATTTTTTAAAACTAGGAAAATCTTTAAACTTTGGTAGTGCTGTTGGCACCGCTGATTTCACTCTCAGGCGAAAGTTGTAATGGCGGGATACCGTAAAATGTGAGTGTCTTCTTGTGATTTGTGCATTGTTCTGAATCCTTCCCAGGTAAGCTAAGAAAGTTTTATTAGTTTTTATTAGTCACTACACGTAAAAATATTAACTCTTTGGATATATTGTCGTTTTTATATATTTAAACTAGCTTAAATAATGACTATAAAACACTATTTAACCTCCAAAATTTTTCTCTTTAGTAATAAAGTCGCATGTCAGGCTTGGGTACATTAAAATCCGTATGTCTCCTGAAGCTGATAGCTACATGTCAGGCTCTAGGACTTGCTATTAAAAACATACTCACATTTAATATAGAACTCTGTGAGGTTGATTAGTGATTTTAACAAAATTAACATCATTTTTCCCATAAAATTCAAGGGACCAGAGCCTGACATGCGCATAAAATTTTCTTATGAACAATGTGCCATTTAAATACATCCTATACTATTTGCACCTAAAGCTGATGTCTCAGTAGCTGATGGAATATCAAAAATGCATAAAGACAACTGTGTAAGCTTAAAACGCATGTCAGGCTCTGGTCCCTTGAATTTTATGGGAAAAATGATGTTAATTTTGTTAAAATCACTAATCAACCTCACAGAGTTCTATATTAAATGTGAGTATGTTTTTAATAGCAAGTCCTAGAGCCTGACATGTAGCTATCAGCTTCAGGAGACATACGGATTTTAATGTACCCAAGCCTGACATGCGACTTTATTACTAAAGAGAAAAATTTTGGAGGTTAAATAGTGTTTTATAGTCATTATTTAAGCTAGTTTAAATATATAAAAACGACAATATATCCAAAGAGTTAATATTTTTACGTGTAGTGACTAATAAAAACTAATAAAACTTTCTTAGCTTACCTGGGAAGGATTCAGAACAATGCACAAATCACAAGAAGACACTCACATTTTACGGTATCCCGCCATTACAACTTTCGCCTGAGAGTGAAATCAGCGGTGCCAACAGCACTACCAAAGTTTAAAGATTTTCCTAGTTTTAAAAAATCTAAACTCACACAATATCAGACCTTATTTTCTTCATTTAATTGAAATTAATGTCAGCTACCGGGCCACTGTCAGCAACTGGTACGTTTACGGTATATAATGTTATTTGAACGAAAAATACATTTAAAATGTTTACTATTAAATATATGATTTCATATATTTAATACCCAGTTCGTATATAAATATGAATTCCGGTACATTGTGAATGGGGGATTTAAGAAAATGCTTTATTGCACGTTATAAAATCGAAACAGAAATAAAAGGCAAATGATGGTATATAAATACAACATCAAATTGAAATTATGGTAAAGTGCAAAATCCATTATTATTTACGCATGCGCGTAGTCAATCATATATCGAAAATTTTATAAATCCTTTATAATTTATAAAATGAAACAGACCGTTGTAACTAAAACGTATGTATTTGAATTAGTCCAAGAAAGATTCAGCTTCGAAAATGGACAATCTTTAATACTGGATTATTAAATATAATATAATTAATTTTTAATACTGTATATAGTATTTTTTTTCTTAGAAAAATAAGAATTTATTAGATAAATTTGGAAATTCAAAAGACAAAAAAGGAAAGGCAACGACACGCGGTATTCCCAAGCGGTCACCCATCCAAGTACTAACCGCGCCCGATACTGTTTGACTTCAGGGATCGGACGAGAACTGGTCTATTCAGTATGGTATGGTCGTTGCCTAAAATTTAGTTTCTCTATCAGGGTTTTTACATGCTATTTTAGAATTTTTATGATACATATGTTTTTTAATAATATCTATATTAATAAATTTTTATAATTAATATTAACGTGAATAATAATACTGAATAAATGAAAATAATATGCCTGCTCACGTATTGTACTTGAAATTTGAAAATGTAGCGACTGCAGTGGTTTTTGGTAAATTCGTTTTATCTAGTATATAAATTAACTAACAATAACAGAATTTTATTAAAAACAAATAAACACAGAAATTGAGACAAATCAAATCAAATTAATTGGATATTAGATGACAAGAAATTTGCGTCGAGTGAGAAGTTGGAACAGTTTAGTAAAGCTTGCTTTTCTGAAGTAATGAATGGACCCCGTAATAAATGAATAAATAATGATAACACGAATAATAAAATATTTTTTTTTACAAAAAGTTTCCTTCAAACTCCCAAAATATATGTATGTATGCAA